>CM053789.1:475431741-477831741 GCA_028749045.1 Cupressus sempervirens | reverse complement strand
TGACTTGTCTCCAATGATCTGATTAGGTGCATGATGTCTTATGACATATCTTGCTAACACAAGTACTTTGGATTTGGAGTTTGTTTCACTAACTTCTTCATGATCTTTTGTATTAAGCTTGGGTCCCACTATCTATGACTCAGGTCCAACAAACTTGGTTTGCTCTAGCAGTAGCTTAGTAGCTTCTAACTACAACTTGGGTCCTTCAGACTATGACTTAGGTTATACTAATTGCAACATGATAAATTTTGGAGATTTTGGGGACTCGAGAGGTGAGGCCTCCTAACTTCCAAATAGATTTGGCACTATATCAAATTCAAAGTAAACAAATCTGTTGTAATCCTCAAGTTCTTTGTTGCTCTCTTCTTCACTCTTTTCTACAAACTCATCAATTCACACATGTGCACTTTCTATGATTTTATAAGTAGATAGATTTAAATATTTGTATGTTTTACTTCTGCAAGAGTATCTTAGGAATATGCCTTCATCACCTTTGACATCAAATTTACCTTTCCTAGATTCTTTCAAGATATAACATTTGCTACCAAATACTTTCAAGTAACTTGCATTAGGTTTGTAACCATACCATAATTCATAAGGACTTTGATTTGAGTCTTTCTTCAACTATACTATGTTCAAGGTATGCACTGCAGTACTGATTGCTTCCTTCCAGTATTTGATTTCAACATTCTTTTCTATCATCAATGTTCTTGCACAATCCATGATGGATCTATTCCTTCTTTTAGCTATACCATTATGTTGAGGTGTGCCAGGAGCTGATACTTGTCTCTTAATTCCCTTTTCAATTTAGAATTTATTGAACTCATTGGAAATGTATTCACCACCTTTGTTTGATCTCAAACATTTCAACTTCTTTCCAATTTATTTTTCTACTCTTGCCAAATACCACTTAAAGTTTTGAAAAGCTTCAGATTTTTCTTTTAGATACATTACAGTCATCATTCTAGAATAATCATCAACAAACATAATGAAAAACTTATCTCTACTATAACTCTCTATTCAATAGGTCCACATAATTTTGTATGTACAAGCTTTAAGACTTCTTCAAAATGATAGTTCTTTCTTTTAAAACTAGTTTTTCCCATCTTACCAATTTGATAATTTTTGCATAGACCCATATCAGGGTTCCTTAAGCTAGGAATAACTCTTACCCTTTTGTTGTTGCTTATTTTGACTAGATTATAAAAGTTTACATGACATAATCTTTTCTACCATAACCAACTTTCTTCTACTTGAGCAATAAAACATGAACTTTCACTAAGATCAAG
Source organism: Cupressus sempervirens (assembly GCA_028749045.1). Taxonomy (NCBI): domain Eukaryota; kingdom Viridiplantae; phylum Streptophyta; class Pinopsida; order Cupressales; family Cupressaceae; genus Cupressus; species Cupressus sempervirens. The sequence continues at coordinate 477,830,452 of CM053789.1, read as the reverse complement.
ATAGAATAGATTACCTTTTGTTTATTTTCCAGATCCAACCAGATTTTCTTTACCATCCAATAGTTTGGCCTTCCCATTCATAAATTCTACCTTGAATCCAATATTATTCAACTATTTTACACTCATTATATTATGCTTTAGTCTTTCAACCCAATAAGCATTGTCATATCTAAGTTCATTGGTTAATGAGATGCATCCTTTTCCCTTTATACAACAAGGTTCATTGTTTCCAAATCTCATACTACCACTGTCATAATGTTTTATGTATTCAAATTTTGTTTTATCACTAGTCATATGATGTGAGCAACCACTATCAATAATCCATGTATATTTTTGCTAACATGAGAGATAAGTGCCATTTTATCTCCTTCATCATAAGATTCATCTTTTACAACAATATATACCATTTCATCTTCATTGTTATCAGAATCTTTAGCCATAAAATAAGATTTCTTACCTTTGTCCTTATAGTCTTTGTAGTTTTTGAATTCCTTCTATTTGGGTACCTTGCAAAAATTTGAACAACTTCTTCACAAGAAAAATAGATTCGAGGAATCTTACCTTTGCACTTTCCTCTGCCTTTGGAATATTTCCTTGCAAGTAGGGCTTCAACAACTTCAAGATCATTGTCTAAAATTTCTTCCTCTTCTTCACTTTCTAATTGATTGGCTTTTGATTTCTTACCCTTTTTCTTGAGTGAAATCTTGGCTTCAAATGTGGACTCAGTACCTTTGGAACTAGGGACATAGTTATTATAGTTATCTAACTCAAAAGCTATCAATCTTCCAACTAGAGCACCCAAAGTTATTTTTCTATTTCGATCACATCTCATTTCTTGAATAGAAAACACCCTAATTGCATAAATAGGAAAAAGGGTTTTGAGTACTTTGCTTACAACTATTTTGTCATCAATATCTCCTCTAGATGCTTTGATTTCACTCACACTTGATTTAATTAGCTCAACATATTTTGCAGTGTTTTCATCTTCTCTCATTTTCATCTGATCAAATTGTCCTTTGGGACTTTCAGCTTTAGCTCTTCTTACATTATCATCTCCTCCATAGATGGCTTTCAATTTGACCACATATCATTAGTTCTATTGCAACTTTTGACTTCATCAAATTCAACATAATTAAGAGAAGAAACAATGTGAATCATCATGATGTTATAATTTTTCTTTTAGTAATTTCTTCAATTGATTATGTTGTAGTAGGAGTCTTGTATTCACTATCAAGATATTTACAACTTGAATCATTGATAGTTTCCAAATGTAACCTCATAAGTCCTTGCCATGCTACAAAGTTGTCTTGGTTCAACTTGGGAATCTCTCTTCTATAAGACATCATGATCTTTAGCTTTGGTCCTTAAAACCTTCACTGCAAGCACCAAAAGCTTTGATACCTATTGTGGTTTCTCAACGCACACCCCATTTCAACTAGAAATGGGGACCCCCTACTTGATTTTTTTGGCTTATTAGATCCCGAGTTTGGGGTTTGAGTTTTTTCTAAGGTTTTGTCTAGTGTTTCTAGTCAAATCTGAGTCTTGGTTCAAAAACTCAAATCTTGAAAAACTAAATTCTGAGAGTGAAAGTCATTTTTGCAAAACAAAGGCGCACCAGCGCACCTCCCTAGGTGCACTAGTGCACCAAATTTCAAAGGGGTGCACTGGGTTCCCTCACCTTTTTTCTTCCCTTCACAAAATCTTCATTTTATTCATTCTAAGTTCTCAAGAAACGCTGCTCTACACTAGCAGATGTGCAGATCACCTCTTCTCTGCCTCAAAAACACTAACAAAAAAAAGTTGAAACATAAGAAAATGAGGTGCGTAGTTGCGCACCTTATTTTATACACCTTTGATCTTTAAAAAAAAACTCTTTAAAAACTTGAAAATGAACATAAAAAGAACACTTAGGTGTGTAGCAGCGCACCTAAGATCATAAACATTCACACTTAAAATTTTGAGAAAGGGTGTGCATCAATGCACCCCAAGAGGTGCATTGTTGTGCACCCAATTTTAAGAACTTGTGTAAGGAATGATGTGCACCTATCTAGTGCGGTTGGTGCACATTTTTGTGCTTTTTAAGGTTAAAATTAAGGGTTTTTTGGTATTTTCAAGTAATTAGTTTAGGATTTTTGTTCTGGTGTCATTAGGATGTGTCTTAATTAAGTATTTTCAACTCTATGGACTAATATTTGCTTCTTTTTGTAGATAAAAAGGCATCCTCAACTTGTCAGGGTCATAACTTTTGACCTACATCTCAAAATTCAAAATCATTTACACTGTTGGAAAGAGGAGCTAGAAATCTAATTTCAATTCCTAAAATAGTGAGCCTTCAGTTGTCCAATTTTAGAGACCAATGAAAGTTTCAACTTGAAATTTTGAGCAGAAGACCTCTGAAAAAAGCCAATTAAAAGGACCTAGAAAAGCTTGTAAAAAGTATGAAAAAGTTTTGAACATTTGATCATTTTGGACAATTTGGATCACTTGGTCTTTGACCATGAAGGATTAGAGAATTAGAGAGAAGAAAAGATCAAAGATACATAGGTTAGTCATATGAACTAGAATAGGCTCTTCATCTTATGTGACTATTAATGACAAGATTCAACACAAGCACCTTGGAATTTTAGAAGTAGGAATCCAGGTCTATGAAAGTTTTTGTCTATAAAGAGGGTATAAATCATCAAAAGGATGAAATTAAGTACACAAAAGTGATCTAAAAGCCCATTTGAGCAAAACCCAGAAATCATTTTCAAAATCAAGAACTTTGATTTTTTTGGAGAATTGAGCACCTCACACAAATGTTATCAAGGTGCACAGGTGCATTGTTTTGAGAAAATGTGCTTCTTCTGAGGTGGATAGGTGCACTATTTTGAGAAAATGTACTTCTTTTGAGGAGTGTAGGTGCACTTTTTTAGTGGTGTTCTGGAAGATTTTGAGAATTCAAAGGTGTGCTAACAATTAACTACCAATTCCAAATTTAGAGATTTCCATGCATCGAAAACGCATTCTGACAATAGTTTAACTCCTATGGACACCTAGTGAAGATGGAGCTTCTATTTTTGTCACTTATAGTCACTTCTACATCATCTAAAGGATTTCTCTTCTTCTTATTTTGTCATGATTTCTTTGTTTTAAGACATGTAAAGGCTCATGCATCCAATTAATGATATAATATGGATGGAGTCCTACTTAGCACTAGTTAGATAGATAGTTTGTACATAAAAAGATTTGTTTTACTAGTTTAGAAGCATATGATTGCATAAAGATATCTCTCACTCTCAACACAAGTTGAGGAGAAGATTTCTAATAAATTCAGGATTGTAATATGTAATTGGCGCCATCGTTATTTTGCAATAATATATACTTTTGGTGCTCACATTTGGAGTGTAGTCATTCCTATCTGAATGTGTCATATTTTTGTGAAATTATGTTCATGAAATTGTGATTGAGCCAATAGTTTATTGCTTTGTTTCTGGTTGTGCAATATTTTTGTTCTAGTGTTTGCTATGGTTTTACGAATTCTACTGACATATCTAGCTCAAGAAGAAATCACCAAAATTGTGCCTACATAACTCTTTGTCTCGCATGAGTGCATTTTCTATGGCCTTGTGATTCAATGAAGAGTGAAATATCATACGATTATTAAAGTTTCCCATTTCTGATTGCATTAGTGGAATCAAGGAAGCGTTGCTTCTATTTTCATTGGTTACCCACCAATTTCTTTGAAAGCTTAATTCATAGATGTGTTGTTTTCTATAGCTCATGTCCATTAGGATTTTATTTTCACGTAATTTGTTTTAAATTTATTGTTATTTTCTTTACTAATCCCTTGTTAAATTAGGAATTCATATTAGTTGCATTGTTAGCTTGCATTCATTGGAAAACATAAAAATAGAAAAACATAGTTCTTTTTATGTGTTTTATTTTGAAGCAATTAATAGATTCAACGTTGCATCTGAGATCAAACAAACCAACAAAGGCCTCCTCATGAACAAAACATTTATCTTCAACTGAGTGGATTCCAATAGGTCACAAGATTGCCTAGAACCTTGGAGTTGATTAACAAGATTGACTTTTCAAGAGAGGAGTTTGAAAGAATTCTTAGTGTTTAGTATTGTGCATAATGACAACTCAACAGAAGTGGCACTAGAAGGAGGGCCTAAAAACCATTCAACTCAAAAAATCAAAGTTGTTGTTTGAAAATTCTACAAAAAGAAAAGAAAAATAAAACTAAGTCTGTGAAATTTTAGGGGTGCACTGGTGTGCCATTTTGAGAAAGTGTTCTTCTTCAGAGTTGCACTTTTCCAAAATAAACACAAGTTCCTAGAACTCAACCACTTTCACAAGCATCACAATGATAAAGGGATACCAATTATTCCACCCATTTGCATTACATATCCCATAATCATCATCTGCTAAAGATTCTACTTCATAGATTCCCATCATTATGCACCATGTCTTTCTTCAATGCCCAAAGTTCACCTTTGAATCTAACCAAACCATTACATGACTTGCCCAAAAACCTTGAAAATTTTTGCTCACAGTTCATCTATGAAGAATTACGAATAGCAAAAAATCATATTAAAATTTTCAAGGAGATTTGTAATTGAAACCAAATTCAACATATGGATGTGGTATGTTGACTTTTCCCTTACACTTTGGGGGAAATGGAATTCAATTGGTACCTTGATCTACCACCAGCATCAATAAGGGATTGGAACTCTTGTGAGAGCAAGTTTCTAGAACAATTAAAGATCTATATCGATCTAGCTATCCTACATCATCAGTTCATCTCAATTAAGAGGGATCCCCACAAGACTATTTCATAGTTTAATCATCGCTTCTATAGGATGTATCAAAGAATTGAGTTTCCATACACTGTATGACAAGAGGCTACCATCCATATGTATTTTGGAATAATGGATTCATTAACTTCTATTTTTCTAAGAAGGCTCCCACCCAAAGACATTGATACCATTGAAAAGGTCTTCAAAGAGGCTATTGCATTCACAAAGTAGGTTAGTGCTGCTCCAACATCAACAATTACATATTCAAGGTATGAGTCTCAAAAGACTACTTTCTTTAAGTAGAAGGCAGCTGCATCCACTGAAGTAGAAAGCAATATGGCTAGAGAGTTTAAGGATATGAAGGAGATGATGTCTCTTTTATCCAGTGAACTTGTGAGGATAAAGTTGAATTCCTCAAGAATCCAAGGCAATCATCCAAGACAATTTTTTGCCCAAAACAATTATTCTCAAAATCAGAGCAAAATTTTTGGCCTTTACAGTAGTATCAATAATGAGAATAATGGTATTAGAGGTATGAGACTAAGTGAAAATGGATATGGGCACAATGATGTTTTGGATCAACCTCCCCAAATCAAAAAGGAATAGCCTTCGCCGTTTAGTGCAATGATGTTTGAACCATATGATAAATCTATAGGAGGAAAAAAGGATGAAGATGATCAAGAGGAGTTTGTGTTCCCATTTAATGAAGAAATTCTTCCAAGTGTTGATGTTTCAATAAGTGTAGACATGCCAAGAAATTTTGAGAATGCAAAAAATTTTGAAGTTCCAAAACTCCATGAATTTGCAAAAAAGTGATGGAAATGCATAAGATCTCGAGGTTGGTGAGATTTTTGAATTAGGAGGTCACCAAGAAGAAGATATCAATTTTTCCTATTGTGATATTGATTCCCCATTGAACAATGATAAGATACCTCCCTCGGAACAAGATTTGTCATTAGAAGAGATGGATAGAGTGCTCAATTTGGTCTCAAGCTTGACTAAGGAAATGTCTATTTGTGGGTATTCTACACATATATCAAACCATGCAATAATTTATTCATGTAGAATTCATCCATTTGGGTTTCATTTAGAAGAAAGTTGTCCTAATTTCTTATTAGCTTGGGAGATTGCAATGGAGGGAAAGTATGATTCTAAACATACTTCTTTGGGATATATTGTAGAAAACATCTGGGTCAATGATAGTAATGAATCCTATAATTCAAAAGGAAGGTTGGTGATTGATTTTTCTAGTCTGAAGAAACCTAAAGTGTTTCCATGTGTGCATGGAGTTGTGTACCATGAGACAAGACCACCAGAAGTAGAGAATACAATGTGTGAGTGTACCCCTATGGTGGGATACTCGCTAGATCAGGTGATATATTTCCATTATCCCTCTCATTTTGATGATTTTCAATTTGAATATGATGCTAAATGTAAGAGAACTTGTTTCTGGATTAATCATGTTCATGGAGAGTTACCACAACTTCTAATTATGTGTGATTTGTGCTTGGAATTTGAACCAAGACTGTCCAAATTCTTTTTTTTTTTAGTACAAAGACAAGTCAGCATTTTTTAGGACTATATGTGGTGGTTCATTACTACTGCACATAATGAGAAATCTACTAATAACCACCCCATATTCTTATTATTCAAGGATTCCTATATATGAGTTTTTATTTTTGTTTTTCTTGGTTTTTTTTTAGTCTTTCTAGTTAGGTGTTAGTTAAGTTGAGTTTTTTGTTTGGGTTTCATTTCCTTTTATTTCTTTTTCTTTTTTAGTCATGTCAATCTAGGGATTAGGTGCAATCAAGACTCATTCTTGATGTATTTCATAAATCACTCCTTGTGGTTTCAACTTTTGGGAAGAAGTATTTCTTTGTCAAAACATTTTAATGATTTTGTTTCTTATACCAATTGAGGAATGGATGTTACTTACAGTAATAGGGGACTTTCAGTCTTGAATTCAAAATTGTAGATCAACAAGTTCTCAATACTTTGTAAATTTAAAGATTGACTATCATAGGTGTTTTCAAACCAAGGTTGAAGGTAGCAAGGGATAGTCCAAACCCCACTAGTTCAAACGAGAGGATCTTCTTGAAGGAATTGCTAAGATCGTTGTTTAGCATGAGATTTTTTAAAAGTTCTTAAAAGAGGAATGAAAGGGATGTTCACCAAAGATTGAATCCAAGAAATGACATTGATGTCTTGGCCACACAGTCTAAGTGTGGTCAGGATACAAAAAGAAAATAAAAAAGAAAAAGAATGGTGTTAAGACTAAAGGATTCTAAGAGGTCTAAAAGGGGTAATCTGATAAATGGATATGCACTCAAAATAAGCTATCCAATACCAAAGTATTGCTTAACAAAATAATCAAATGGTGACATTATGAGCTACATGGAGAAATTATTCAAAGTATTTCCAAGGAATTCAAATGAAAAGTGACAACCCACCAAGAGCCCTCAGAATTGATTCTCTCATCTAGTTAGACCAATGATTGATAAACAACTTTCATGAAGATTCCTAATGAACAAGCTAGATGTGGTTGAAGATTGTTTCTCAGTTGTCAAAAAAAATTGATAGATTGCATTCTGAGATGTCGAAGGAAATGGATACAGTAAACACACACTGAACTTAGAGATTCAAGATTTTGAGGTTTTGACTGTAAAGTGACTTGAGTTATGCTTGGAATATTTAGGATTCAGTTGTTGTTTGACACATATCAGATGAATGTTTACTGATGAAGAAATTCCTTTGTCATTTCTTCCTTTTTTTCAAGGCTATTTATTGTGGTTTCACAATGCACACCCCATTTTGACTAGAAATGGGGACCACCTACTTTTTTTTTGGCTTATCAGATCCCTAGTCTGAGGTTCAAGTCTTTTCTAGGGTTTTGTCTAGTATTTCTGGTCAGATCTAGGTCTATTCCAAAACCCTGGATCTCAAAAAACTAAATTCTAAGAGTACAAGTCATTTTTGCAAAACAAAGGTGCACTAATGCACCTCCCCAAGTGTACTAGTGTGCCAAATTTCAAAGGGGTGTGCTGGATTCCCTCACTTTTTTTTCCCCTTCACACAATCTTCATTGTCTTCATTCTGAGTTCTCAAGAACCATAGCTCTGCACCAACAAAAGTGCAGATCACCTCTGCTCTGCCTAACAAACACTATTAAAAAAAAGTTGAAACACAAGAAAATGAGGTGTGTAGGTGCGCACCTATCAAGGTACACTATTGCACACCTTATTTCATACACCTTTGATCTTTAAAAAACTCTTTAAAAACTTAAAAATGAACGTAAAATGCACATTTAGGTTTGTGGCAACACACCTAATTAGGTTTTCTACTACACACCTAAGATCATAAACATTTGCACTTAAAATTTTGAGAAAGGGTGCAGATCAACACACCCTAGGAGGTGCATTGCTACGAACCCAATTTTAAGAACTTGTGTAAGGAATGATGCACACCTATCTGGTGTGACTGGTGCACATTTTTGTGCTTTAAAAGGTTAAAATTAAGAGTTTTTTGGTGTTTTCAAGCAACTAGTTTTTAGGGTTTTTGTTCAAGTGTCATTACGGTGTGTCTTAATTAAGTATTTTCAACTCTATGGACTAATGTTTGCTTCCTTGTGCAGATAAAAAAGTGTCCTCAACTTGTCGGGGTCATAACTTTTGACCTAGAGGTCAAAATTCAAAACCTTTTAAATTGTTGGAAAGAGGAGCTAGAAATCTAAATTCAATCCCTAAAACAACAAGCCTTTGGCTACCTAATTTTAGGGACTGATGAAATTTTCAACTTGAAATTTTAAATAGAAGACCTCCAAAAAAGCCAGTTAAAAGGACCTAGAAAAACTTGTAAAAAAGTATGAAAAAGTTCTAAGCATTTGATTGTTTTGGACAATCCAAATCACTCGGTCTCTAACTCAAAAGGATCAAATAGTTGGAGAGAAGAAAATATCAAAGATACAGAGGTTAGACATATGAACTAGAATAGGTTCTTCATCTTATGTAACTATTAATGACAAGATTCAACACAAGCGCCTTGGGATTTTAGAAGTAAAAGGAGTTCAGGTCTATGAAATTTTTTGGATATGAAGAGGGTATAAATCATCAAAAGGATCAAAGTAAGTACACAAAAGTGATCTAAAACCCCATTTGAGGAAAACCTAGAAACCATTTTCAAAATTGAGAACTTTGACTTTTTTGGCGAATTGAGCACCTCGCACAAATTTCATCAAGGTGCATAGGTGCACTATTTTGAGAAAATGTGCTTCTTCTAAAGTGCGCAGGTGCACAGGTGCATTGTTTTGAGAAAATTTGCTTCTTCTGAGGTGCATAGGTATGCTTTTTTAGTGGTCTTCTGGAAGATTCTGAGAATTCAAAGGTTTACTGATAGTTAACTGCTAGTTCCAAATTTAGAGATTTCCATGCATCAGAAACACATTCTGATAGTAGTTCAACTCCTATGGATGCCTAGTGAAGATGGAGCTTCTATTTTTGTCACTTCCAGTCACTTCTACATCATCTGAAGGCTTTCTCTTCTTCTTATTTTTTCATGCTTTCTTTGTTTTAAGACACGTAAAGGCTCATGCATCCAATTAATGATATAATATGGATGGAGTCCTACTTAACACCAGTTAGATAGATAGTTTGTACATAAATAGATTTGTTTTATTAGTTTAGAAGCATATGATTGCATAAATATATCTCTCACTCTCAACACAAATTGAGGAGAAGATTTCTTATAAATTCAAGATTGTAATATGTAATCGAGGCCGCCATTATTTTGCAATAATATATGCTTTTGGTGCTTGGATTTGGAGTGTAGTCATTCTTTCCTAAATGTGTCATATTTTTGTGAATTTATGTTCCTTGAATTGTAATTGTGCCAAAGGTTTATTGCTTTATTTTTGGTTGTGTAATCTTTTAGTTCTGGTGTTTGCTATGATTTTACAAATTCTTCTAATATATCTAGCTCGAGAAGAAATCACCAAAATTGTTCCTGCATAACTCTTTGTCTTGTGTGAGTGCACTTTATATGGCCTTGTTTGATGAAGAGTGAAATATCATATGATTATCAAAGTTACCCATCAACAATTGCATTAGTGGAATCAAGGAAGTGCTACTCCTATTTTCATTGGTTACCCACCAATTTCTTTGAAATCTTAACTTGCAAAGGTGTTTTATTCTATAGCTTATATCAATTAGGATTTTATTTTCACATAATTTGTTTTAAAGTTATTATTATTTTCTTTACTAACCCCTTTTTAAATTAGGAATTCATATTAGTTACATTATTAGATTGCATTCATTGGAAAACATAAAAATACAAAAACATAGTTTTTTTTATGTGTTTTATTTTGAAGCAGTGAATAGATTCAATGTCTCATCCAAGATCAAATGAACCAACAAAGGCCTCCTCATGAACAAAAAATTTATCTTCAATTGATTAGATTCCAATAGGTCACAAAATTGTCCAAAATCTTGGAGTTGATTCACAAGATTGGCTTTTCAAGAGAGGAGTTTGAAAGAATTCTTGTCATTTAGCATCGTACATAATGACAACTCAACAATACCAATTGTTGGAAATATAAGAGGAGTAACTGAGAGAGGAGGGTTGAATCAGTTACTACAAAAATAAATCCCAAATCCCTTAGATGTCAATAGAAATGAAAACTTAACTCTATTGTAACTTGGTAAACACATAGGAAAATGTTGTAACTTTGCAAATTTTTTAACATAAAAAATCTTAAGATATTATCTATGATTGATCTTACTTTAACTTAGTTGTAAACATATTAAATAAATAGCATGAACACAATTAACACTATGATTTAACCTAGACCCCCCAATTTGGAAAAAACCACTAATTGTAACTAGTTACTAATTTTCACTCTTCTGAAGTGAGCCCTGTTAGGAACCAACCCTATTAGAGGTTACAAAACACACTGTTAGGTATGACCCTATTAGATGATTTAATCACCTTGTTAGGAGTGGCCTTGTTAGAGGTCTTTAGACAATTCAATAGAAATTCCACCTTGTTACATGATTTACGAATAGCTATTAAGCCAACTCTGTTAAGAGATTTAGATAACTGCTACATTGGTTAGAGAGTAACAATGAGATGACCTAATTTTTGATGCAACTAGATTGCTAATTACAGATCTCAATTTTGGCTTGAATACTTGATCCCTTCTGATTGAATGTATCTTTGCATCTCAACAAGGATATTATGCTTATCCTTCTAATTCACTTCCTCTTAGCATCATCAAATCTTCAATTATGTTCCACTAATGCTTCTTCATCTAATCCTCAACTTGACCTTATAATTATATCTTATACATTGTCAAGTTGGCTTGAATACAACTTAGAATAATTAAGATTCATCTTCTCAGTTGGCTAGAACCAAAAAAACAAATCAATTGAACTCAATATGCCAAAACAAGAAAATCCTTCATTAGCTGACCCTACTTGGTAGAAAATAACTCAAAGAAATTTTCCTATGTTAACCAAGTGAACTTGGTTAACATTGAATATTCACAAAGTTTCATTGGTAACCGAGTGAGCTTAGTTAACACTCAACTTCTACAAATTTTTGTTTGTCACCTAAGTGAACTCGGTAGACACTATCTTCTAAACTAAGGAAACTCTAGAATGCTCGACACACACAAGTCAATTCCTAAGTGAGATTGACATACACTCACTAGAAATGATATGACATTTTGTGTAACATCAAAGATAATACACAATACATAATTATTTCCAATATCCATGACATTACCTCTTGAGGTCTTAATGTCTCTAGAATTTTGATCATATGCCTTGATGCATTCCAAAACTTGTTTGGTACATTGAACTGTGAGTGGATGTCCTCCTACATGAGCCAACCCACTATGTGATGTTCATTGTGACAAATCTGATCTATACTCTTTTCTCATTGCCTATCAAAAATTTGCAATGTCAATGTGTCCCATATCAGTATTTGATATCTCGAGAAGCATGCTTGTTAGTATTGTGGGAGGTTTCTTGCCTTGGAATTTGTATCTCATTTCTAGTTCTCAAAGATCTTGTTTTGGTTACTTGACTATGATGACTGTTGTGGCATTGTCTCAAAATTCCAACTATTATGCTTCAACAGCTTTTATTGATAGAATACTTGATATTTTCTTAAGCTTATTTAGAATGGACCTTCATCAACTTCTTCGAGACATTTTGTAAAACAGTTTGTAAGCAAGCCAAAATTTTCTTTTCTAGCATATGCTATCTATATTCAAATGTTTACTTTATGAGATTCTATCAAGTCATGGGCATAGAAGGCTATTCTATTTTGGCATTTCTTTGATATCTTCAACTCTTCCAATTGGATGAGGCTTCATGTATTTGAATTAGTAAATAGTAAAAATTAGTTCTTAACTACTATGTAGGTCAAGATAATTTCAAAATAGATATTGATAAGATACTACAAGTGCTCATTATGTAGGCCTATCCATTCAAATGACACTAAAATCTCATCTTATAACATTTGGTTAAATGATTCATAAGGAACTCAAACTCTATTTTGAGCATTTCTTCAAATATTTGGATGCTTCAACTATTCCCATTCTGACTTCTTAGGATATTTCAAATTATGCCCTCACTCCAAAATTAAACTTTGTTCTAACTCCTTGGGTAAATTATCAAAGTAACCTTTGGCTCTATTTGGAGACAAGGACTATGTAGGATGTTGAACAAACCCATAACTAAACAAGAGAAGTGTTTTATCACATGGGATATAGAGTCACCTAAAAAGGAGATAAATACATGAAAAGGGACTAGGCACACCAAAATTGGGAACACAAGCCAAACATAAGGGAAAGAAAGGAAAGAAAAAAAATCCTAACTAACATAAGTACAAGGTGATGAGCTGCATACCTTATTGATGATAATTCTTCAAATGTTGCCCATTATAAGGTAAGGGTAACTAATTACCACTTAGGTGTGATAAGATGAAGGATTTTTTTCCACATACCTCTTTAATCTAGAATGGGTCTCTCCATAAGGAGTCAAACTTTTCATGTAAACCTTTTGGCTTTCTACACTTGTCCCAAAGCAATACAAGATCATCTTTTCAGAATGCCCTTTGCTTTTCCTTCTGATCAAAAATTTTCTTCACTTAGGATTGATGTTCCTATATTCTATCAATCACTATTTCTCTTTCTTCTTCAAGCTTTGTCAAATATAATATCCTCCTTTCAACAGAATCTTTGAATTCATGATTTTCAATAGCATTCTACAACTTCAAAATAGAAAATTTGAGAAGGATAGGAAAACTTTCTTTAGTACCATTAAGGATCTCAAAAGGGGATACTCCTATCACGTTCTTCTTATTGGTGTGATTGTACCATAAATAATCATACAAATGCTTACGCCAAGACCTCTTATTGATGTCTATCAACTTCCGCACAATGGATATGATGTTTTTATTACTTGATTTTGCTTTATGATTTCCTTGTGCATAATAATTGGAGAAATGAAACGATAGATTCCATATTGATAACAAAAAACTAACATTTCCTGGGATGAGAATTTTTTAGCATTTTCAGTGACAATCTTGTTAGGAACTCCAAATCTAACCAAGATGTTTTGGTTGATGAAACTACACACCACTTCTAAAGTTGTTTTCTTAACTAGAATGGCCTCGACCCACTTGGTGAAATAATTAGTTGACATTGTAATATATGTGTATGTCCGGCACTAGATTGAGGATGAGTAGGACTAAATTCTAGACCCCATTGCTAAAAGGGTTCTTCAATCATAACTAGTTTCAATGGCAGTACTGCTAATTGAACTCTTCCTTTGAAATGTTGATAGGATTCATATTTCCTAACCCATTCCTCTACATCTTTGAACATTCCAAGCTAGTAAAAGTGGTTCCTTAGAATTTTATAAGTCATTACCAATGTTGAATAATGTCCTCCACATGCTTCTTTATGGAAAAAATGAAGTAGATCCTTTCTTTAGTCAGAATCCACACATCTTAGGAAGGTGTCATCTATTCCCTTCTTGTACAACATATCACCCTAGATAACGTACTTTGCAAATTTCAGTTTCAAGGTCCTCTTTTATTTGGGTGATAGATGAGCTGGACATTCTCCATATGTTAGAAAATAAGAAATATTGGAAAACCTATTATCAACATTATTGATGAATAGAATCAATGACATTTCTTTCTCTCTTTCTTCTTCATCTATAGGAGATCCTTCCATGATAGCTTTACACAAACCCTTTCCCCTAAAAAACTTTGATGGTTTGATATCTAGATCATATTCTTGTACTTTAGCTATCTAGGAAGCTCCTTTGGTCACACTAATCTTTGTTTTGGTAGAATAGTCTTCATCATTGAATCATGAACAAATACCTTGGAATGGGAGTTAAGAATGTAAAAACTAAATTGTTTCACTTCTTTGACCAAAATATATGCATTCTTTTCAATCAAAGAATATTTCAATTCATGATTAATAAGAGGGACACTCATGAATTCTATTGGGGCCTCACCATTATTTCCATTAGGTTGAGTTAGTATAGCAAATAAGTTATTTTTAGATGCATAACAATACAATGATTTTTTTTGGAAAAATTTGGATAAGAAAGGGTAGGAGCATTAGCGATCACAACTTTAACTTGTTTGAAAGAAACCTTACCTTTGTTTGTCTATTTAAAAACTATGTTTCTTTTCATCATATCCACAATTGATTTTGTAATTTTGAATAAGTCTAGCACAAATCTCCTTATGGAATTTATCTACCTTAAGAAAGACTTGACCCCTGGTTTACTCATTGGAAGCAATAATTGTTGGATAGCTTTTACCCTCTCAGGATCTATCCAAATACTCTCCTTTGAGACAATATGTCCAAGTAGTTTTCCTTCTGTCACTCCAAAAATAGGCTTCTTAGCATCTCATAACTGGTTAGGATATCAACGACCATGATATTCAATTTTAACTTATTTTTCAGATGTGTTGCAAGAGTTACTTGAGGGTCTTTTAATTGACCAATCAATAGAACTTATTTTGCTTCCAAGAAATATACTCTTCTTGATGGTTTATTCAAAGAGAGACCTAGGGCATGAGCCACCTTGGAAGGCATAACATTATCAGATGCACCAGAATCAATAATAAAATTTCTTAACTTGCAACTAACTATATAGAGAAAAACATAGAATGGATCAGGTTTATTTGATAAAGAAGTTGTGACAAAAGATTCTTCCTAAGTGATAAGACCTATATTTTATTCTTCTAGGCTAACACTTGATGCATGGTTGATGGTAATTCTAGGTGCACCTTTTCCTTTTATAACACATTGAATCAACCTATCTAACTAATGTGGATTGGCTTTCAAGTTTTCTAATTGAGAAATCTACACCTTTGTCTTATTACAATGATTAATAAAATCAAAATAATCTTCAACAATTGGGGAAGAATTAGCCTTATTTATCTCCTTTGTTTTCAAAGGGTCTTCTCGAGTGTGCTAATGTGACAATATATGCTTAGAAGTTTCATGAATGGCTTTATCTTTTTCTTCTTTACCCCACTTCTCTTCTAGTCTTTTCCTCTAATTTGGTGTAGATGCATTGCAATAATGATTATTAATATCACTAGCCTTTTCCCCATCTGATTCATACTCTAGAAAATTTATTAAAGAAGTTCCCTAGGTCAGTTCAATTGTATCTTTAGGGGGTACATACTCTTCAATTTTCTCTCTCGTCAAATGCATTTACATGAATCTAACCATCTTAGGATAGTTTACACCACAACAATATGTTGTAAGGTGGAAATCACACATAACAACTTGATTAATGGATGATGTGGGATGTTCAATGGCCAACCTTTGTGTTGATGGGGGTAGTCATTAGATTTCTTATTCTATTGATAGGACATGTAATTCCTCCTTGGGATATCTTGATATAGAGGTAGAGGATTTTGGGGAAACTACTTCTTGCTTTGTAACACATCATTAGCAAATTTTTGATATAGAGGGTCAATGGTAGTGACATGAGTTTATTTACCTTTCTCTTTTTCTATATCATGAATCCATTTACCTGAGCTAAGTAAGTTAAGCATTGATAAAGAAATTCATCTGATTTTCTTCAGTGGGTCTTTTATTGATAGGAATCGAATTCATTGTCTTGTTAAAGTGAGAAATGAATTCTTGTATTATTTCATGGATCTCTTTCTTCATTTGGGTTAACTAGGAGAGAAGCAAATGTTCATCTTTCATAGTCTTGAATATTCTCTCAAAATCTTACATCAAAGTTTCCTAGGTAGTGATTGATCTGACTCGCAATTGACCAAACCACTCAGCTATGGTGTTAGTAAGATGGAGAGAGAGGGAGGGGTACAATTGAGGCATTAGTAAGATGGAGAGAGAGGGAGAGAGGAGAGAGAGAGAGAGAATAGTAAGAGGGAGAGGGGATAGATAAGAGAGAGTGAGAGAGAGATGGAGAGAGTGAGAGAGAGAGAGAGGGAGATAGGAGAGAGAGAGAGTGAGAGGGTATTGGACATGGACATAAGAGAGAGAGAGAGAGAGAGAGAGAGAGAGAGAGAGAGAGAGAGAGAGAGGGAGAGGGGATAGATAAGAGAGAGTGAGAGAGAGATGGAGAGTGTGAGAGAGAGGTGAAGTGATTGAGACACACACAGAGAGGGAGATAGGAGAGAGAGAGAGTCTGAGAGGGGATTGGACATGGACATAAAGAGTGAGAAATATGGAGAGAGAGAGAGAGAGAGAGATTAGGGGATAGGATAGAGAGAGTGAGAGGGGATTAGACATGGATAGAGAGAGTGAGAAATATGGAGAGAATTGGATAGGATGGAGAGAGAGGGAGGGAGCAATAATAGAGAGAGAGAGAGAGAGAGAGAGAGAGAGAGAGAGAGAGAGAGAGAGAGAGAGAGTGTGTGTGTGTGTGTGTGTTTAGTGGTTATTAAGAAAGAGTGCACTTAGGGATTACTCAGAGAGAGACAACACTTAAGGGTAACAAGTTAGACAAAGAGAGAGAGAGGTTAGGAGTTAGTAAGAGAGATATATTAGGAGTGATTAAGTTAGTGAGTGAGTGTGTTTATGTGTGTTTGAGAGAGACAAAATTAAAAATATGTTAGCATTCATGATTACCTATTGCTTCCACATTTGGAAAACAATGACTATCTATTTTAGAGAATTCTTAATTCAAATTGATGGAAAATACAATTTTGATGATATAGGATTCATTTATCTACATCATGTTGTAGAGCTCTTCAATAGCTTTCCAATACATTTTGAATGGAGTCAATTAGACTTTGTATGTGAAAGTTATGGCCTTCAGAGTAAAGCCTACTTTTAGTTCTTCAAAACCCAATTGGATTTTGAACAAGTAAATTTTACTTCTTCAAAACCTGATCAGGTTTCATAACCCAATCATTTTTTAAATGCACTTTTCCATTTTCATAACCTGATCGGGTTATTTGAATCCTAATAACATAAGGAAACAACCCAAAGGCTTGGGAAATTGTTTTCCCTCCATTATTTCCCTTTAAATGGTTTTTCATCTTCTAAGATGAACTCTCATCTTTGCCTTCATCAGGTTTGCTAATGGTGAAGTGGGTATCCATATAATTACTACCATAATATTACATGTCTTCTTATCTTTCTAACCATATAATTTTTTCTATTTTTGGACAATATTAGCAATCAAACTATAATTACTTTTTCCAATGCCTTGACATTCCTCATAGACACATGTTTACCATTTATATAATGACTTTTGATATACTTAACCAAATTTAAAATAAATTATATATTATTCTTCTACACTTGATTCTATACACTTTTAAAAAAAAGTTTCCATTTTTTATTATTTTGATGCAATTTAAGCTCAGCACAGGAACAGGTACCAAAATTTTGGGATGTAGGCAGGTCAATAATTCATGACAAAAAAAAATACTCATTAGAAAATTACAAAAAAAAAAAAAAAAACCAAATTCTAAATATGACTCTTAACTATCATCCTACCAAAGGGATATGCAAAATACTAAATATAACTATGTCTTTGTGTTGTAGACGAAAATAACTATGTTATGTTTTCTAAATAAACCAAGAACTATTTTTCATGTGTGCAGGGTTTGACCCACCTAATCTTATCCATTTGTAAAAACTCTTGTAATTTAGAAAGTAGATTCAAAGTACTACAATTTGTATATTTTACACATATTGTCATTTTGAGTGGATGAACCTCAAATATCTCATCCAAGTTCAAATTTACTTGATTTCAGTAAAAAGTGTCCACATTATACGCTCTTAATATTATCAGTTGATTTATCAGAAGTCTTGACATTATAAGTTCTTAACCCGAGAGCAATAAAGGATAACCAAATTGTTTGTAGGCACAAACAATTCAAGAAAAATAGATTTGGACAACCTATCACACTCAATGGAACGACTATAATAGATTATCTTGAGATTCCTAACTCTTCTATTCTAGATGTAGTGTTAACCATCTAAATGCAAAGGAGGAAGAGAAGAAGAAATGCACATAAGGGTAAATGGAATTTCTTTGACTACTAGACTTGAATGAAATGGAATTCAGCAAGTTACTAATATATTTACACAAATCTATCCTTCAATTCCCAATGAAACTATCTAGCATAATATAAGACAAGCAAGATGTAACGCCCCGCTCGGGAACCCAAGAGAAATAGACCTAACATGTTACAATGTTTATTGAACTATTTTTTTTTTTTAAAGTTTAAACAACATCAAGATAACATTAATGCGGAAGCAATATGAACATACACATCAAATACACATATGCAAATACCGATACAGTTTCAATTCCTCAAGGATTCCTTTACGTTGAGTCACATTTAATAATTTTAAATTAATTAGTTTAAGTTCCAAGTACAATGTCTCAATATCATAAAGGAATAACAGATACATAATCGCATAAGCAAATGCATAAGTATAAACAATACAATGAAAGTACATCCAATCAATAACATCCACTGCACATGTCGTAGGGTATGTGAGAAAAGATACAATACATCAGAATACATGATAACATATATACATCATCTGAAAAGAAGTCTTTGAGATAAGAAATAAGAATGATAAAGGTACATCTTCTGCAAATAACATCCAACAGCTGGCAATGTGAAGGGAGACCCAAATGGTAAGAAGACACTACCTCCCGACCGCGTGGTTACCTAGTCAGGCTTCCACTCCCACCGTGCAGGGAAGATAATGAATGATCCACATACGGCTAATGAAACATAAAACATTCCTAGGCAAGGTACCCCTAATAGCCAAAACTACCTCAAAGGTAACACATACTACTCAAGAAGATAAAATAATCCAAAAGTAAGAACACTCAATCCAATACCGACACCACATAACCAAACATCATACACGAACCAAGTATAAACCAACTACCAAGATCATAAGATAAAGTCAACAAAAGACAATCACCTCAAGTCAAAAACCACATGTCAAAAGTACAACATCCATGAATCACCAATCATCATCAATGAAAGTAAATAACCATAATAAACACATCCAGCAGTAAGTACACCACATCCAACAGTAAGTACACCACTAGAGATACACAAAATCTACAGAGGAGACTCAGGCTACATACTAGGGAGTGTCATCACATGGCTGCTTGAGTTACCCTAGACTGGTTACTCTGAACCCCAGACCCTCAACATCACACATATGGAAACTAGAGAGCCCTCTCAAGAAGACGAGGCACTCATCTCAATTCCATCCTTAGTCTATATAAGCACTCAAGGCATGGGTAGATCAAAAATCTCTAACTTATCTTTTTAGTGTGTTCCCCCCCATAAATTTTAATTACTAGATTATCACTTATTACATAACTTGCATTAGGTTACCCTGGTACTGACCACTTTGGGTCTCGAACCCCTATGCAAACCACTCCCAAGTCACGTACCTAGACAACCTCTCCTAAGCACATAAATCCATAGTTGTGTCCCATACCACAACACCCATAAAGATCAAACTCGGTTCCTTAATAGGCAACCTGATAACAAGATGGTTCTCTCACCCAAGTAGACATAATTGTACCACCAAGAAAATCTCATAAACATAATTTCAATTTAAATCACAAGATATATCATGACATTCAGTCACATAAATGGTATAACATAAATCTCACAACCCCTGGTGTACTCCCTAGACTAGTCGACAACTAATCAACACCAACATCTCAAAGCATAGGAAGTACAAGTAAAACAGTCCAACTCATAGTTTAGTTTGATTTGAAAATACACAACTGGGTTAAAGGTAAAGTTTCAGTTTACATTTCAATATACATTTCCAACTGATAAGTTTTTGCAATTAATCCTTACCATTAACCAATTGCTATATTTAAATAATTACACAGGGAGTAATCATTTATTTAAATTATTAAAATAATAATCATTGATATAATACTACGTTATCAACTTCATTGATAATAATAATGAAGTAACTCTATATTTCTTAAACAACATTAATCATTAATTAAATTCAATTTAAACCAATTTTAATTAAATTAATTAATAATCATACGAGAAATAACTATATTACCAAAACAATAATAATCTCAACAATAACATTAATTTCGAATCAACTCCATTATTAATCTGAATTCTATATGTAATTATAATTCTTAATAATCATTTAATAATTAATATTCATTAATTATAATTAAAACATCATAACAACATTATCTAACAATTAACACTAATTAATAATCTATTAAATATATTATTAAAATTAATAATATATAATATAATAAACAAATAATAAAATAGATTTATTAAATACTAATTAAAATTTAATATTAAACATTATATATTAATAAAGAAAACTTTATTAAAAACTTTAATAATATGAAACCTATAACATTCTTAATCGGTTATAAGAAACTCTTATAAAAAAAAGAACTTCATACTTTATAAAAAAAAGAGACCTTATGAATTTTTTTAACTTTATAACATGTCATAATACTGAGCGATTTCAAATCACTGACTTCTTTTAAAATTTCTTGCGTACCGCAGGTAAGTCCTCACAGTTTTTTCAATTTTTTTTAAATTTTGTTTTAATTATAATACAAAACACATAAACGTGTTTTTCCAGAATAAATAAAAAGTTTTTTAAAAATTTTAATTTATTTATATATAAAAAGTTCATAACAATTTATAACAATTAAAATAAAAAGGTTTTAAAGATTCATAACAATTTATGTATATAGAATAAAACCTCTCTTACTTCTAATAATTTAATTTTTATTTTTAAATATCATCAGCAAATATAGTCTGGTAGAGAAGACACAACAAATCATTCGAATTTCTAATTTTAAATATTCTTTTCCTTCAAACCCTACATGATTTAATTAATTTCCTCAATGATTCTTCTGTATAAACAATGAGAAACTAATTTAAACCAATCAGATCTTGAAAATAATCGAAATGATAAACAAAATTTCAAGAGACTAATTATCAATCAGTCAGATCGGGAAAACAATCAAGATGACAAACATAATTTCAATCACCCAACAATCAGGAAGCAGACAGATATTTCTAATTAAAATTGCATTCACAGGATTTCAAAACCCTACCTCGTACTGATGCTAAAACTCTAACAGTTGGATGAAGATTTCTACTGCAACAATATCCTTCAAGCTATGAACAATTCCTAGATCTGATGCTAACCTCTGACAGGGAGATGAGAATTCTTGCTACCAGCGAAATCCTTCAAGCTACCAAAATTTCTCTTCTTTCTCAAGCCCTCCAAGTTGCTCTCCAAAACCTATATTCCTTTAACTTGTGTCTGAAAAACTTGTGTGTGCAATAATGACCCGAAAACCCCTAATATAGAATCTAATTACCTTTTAGGGTTTCTGTCACCACCACTTCTAAATTAGAATAATTTTATTTAATTAATTCGTTCATGCACAATTAATTTTCTTTTTAATTAAGATATTCTTTTATTATTTCTTTTATGCACATTAAGTGAATTATTAAATTACTTTATTTAATCTTTCCACTTTACTTTACTTTAAATTAATTTATTAACTTTAATCTCATGCGCACTATAATAAAATATCTTAATCAAGTTCACATATTTTATCTTTTAAATTAATCTCTTATATTTAAAACTCATTCATGCGAACTTAAATCTTTTCCATAAATTAATGTCTTTTTCCTTTTTAATATATTTTTGAATGTTTAATTTGATAAATATTTATTAACTTAAATAACAATAATATTTAGCATTTATTTAAAAATGAACTCTAAATATATTATTATTAAATTAAATAAATATTATCACGTTCTAAATTTAATCTTATAGCTTTTATCTTCGAATCCAATTCTTTATATTTAATTAATTTCTCAATTAATTAAATATTCATAATATCATAATAATTTTCCATTAAATTAAATTATTAATTTAATCTATTAATTAGACTTAATTAATAGAAATTCATCAAAGACTCACAAAACAACATAGGCACAAAATACTCACGGGTTTAAAAATGGTAGACAGTCTGTTACAAGTCCTCCTTGCAGGACAAGTATTATAGGCTTATGGCTAGGATTGGACTTGATCATTATCTTCCCATTCTCACCATTTGAGTATTTGTAATAGGGCACGCTCATCCTAGCAATTCAGGGAAGTCGATGCCCAGTACCTGCATCCTGCATAAAAGACGAGCATGTACATGTATATAGTTATATCTAAACTAAACAGGCAATGGCGGGGAGTGGTGCATCGTGTAGATCCTGACTAGCAAGTGACTACGACTCCCTCCCTTAACCACATCAAACACTTCAGACAGAAAGATAAAATACACACGCGCACCATACACATGCAAGTATGGGGTAAGTATCGTAAAAATCACAAGTCTAATATCAAATGCGTACATATAATAATGTATCTCTATCAATACAACATAATCATCATTAAAGAAATCATGTTAACATTTTTATGAAAGAAACCACATTTACTAACTAGGATCATCAAAATATCATTAACAACACATCAATAAAATCAACTAAGCAATAATAACTGATACATTTGTAATCAAAATCATGAAATAATATCATAATATTACAAATCTAGTATCTCTAAAACTAATCAAAGCATAAAATCAGCCTAAAAGAATTTGATAATGATAACAAAAATGTGAACTAGGGGCAGGCACTACACAAGAGATGAAGTAGAACCATACATGAAAAGAGTAAATGGAATCACCAATACTATAAACATCAAAGTGAAATGGAATCCACCTGATTATTACAAGATCAAATATAATTGTCATTCAACTCTTAATGCAAAACTATCTAAGAATGGACCACAAAACATGACAAGAAAATAGGGTAAATGAAATTACAGACCAATTCACCATCAAGTTTTTTGACCTTTGTATTGTCAAATGAGGTTACATTTATAGTTCATTGTTATCCTTCCTTAATTTTGGTAGAGAAATAGTTACATAATAAAAAAGAAAATGAGAATAAAGTATTAACTTATCATAATATGAGCATGTGGTATTCCTTTAACTTATGATTCTGAATCCATGGTATTTCTGAAAGCATGTGATGATTATTCAAATTCCTACAATCTTTAGAAAATCCTATAGAAAATCATTTATTCTTCATCTCATGTTGTTTCATGCCAAACCCATGCATTTCATATTCCAACGATCATTGCATTTTCAAATTATGGTCGTCAATTTTAAATTAACTATCACAATTAATATGTTATGACCTTCCTTTATCACTTCCTCCACTGTTCCACTGAGTACATGTGTCTTCCTATCACTTTGTCACTATGAAATTTTTCTTGACAACTTTTTATAGCAAGATAGTGACAAATGTAGATCCATATTCATCTGACAATGTTTATTTAAATCTTTTAGCTCATTGAATTCCCTTTGTGTCATGGGTCCGTTTGTTCCACATGTCTGATCATTGTTACTTTACTATAACATTTCTTCTAACAAATTTTTATAGTGAGATGGCGACAAATGTAGATTCATTTTCATCTGACAGTGTTTATTTAAAGCTTTTAACTCATTGAGTTCCCTTTGCATCATGGGTCCTTCTATTCCACATGTTTGATCGTCATTGCTTCACTATGACATTTCTTTTGATAACTTTTTGTAGCAATATGACGACAAATGTAGATTCATTTTCATCTGATGGTTGAAGGCATTCAACTTTTGTTTACTATTTAAATGGGACCTGATCTGATAGGTAAGCATTTGGACTTTTCAAATGACCAATAACATGCATTCTTTCATTCAATTGACTTTTCAACTCTGCAATGTATGCACACAGATTAAATATAAACTATCGATTTCAATTCAAAAAGGGTCATACCACCTTTGAATTGGTTCCTTCACCATTTTTTCATTTTTGAATGTTCATTATATATTGAATCCAACTAATCTTGCTTATGACTTGTTCTCATGATCTGCATATTAATCTTTAGCCTTAGTCTTCGATTTTTTCTATTGTATTTGCTCTATATGTGTTTGTGATCTCTTTAAATGTAACCTTCTCTTAGCTATAAACCTTTGACCATGAAGCTAGAAACCCTCAAAGATTTAGAAATTTTTTCATGAGGAACTACTTCACAATATTAATCTTTATCTTCAGCATGATTAGGAACAAGAAAATATAAATC
This sequence comes from Cupressus sempervirens, assembly GCA_028749045.1. Taxonomy (NCBI): domain Eukaryota; kingdom Viridiplantae; phylum Streptophyta; class Pinopsida; order Cupressales; family Cupressaceae; genus Cupressus; species Cupressus sempervirens. Next base: position 477,805,969 of record CM053789.1, on the reverse strand, counting down.
AACAGAATATCAAGACCTTCTTCTTATCAGGATAAAGAATAACAAACCCTCCAAACCCTAATCACCTAGATTTGGACGGATGCATTGCTCATATGATTCCCACATTAGGCTGACTCAAAAGAATGATGAGAAGAAAGATCATCCTATAGGTAGTCTAGACTTAGACTCAAGAGATTGACACTTGACTTGACTCAAAATCTTAAGGGAAAAGATATGAATTGAAACTTGGGCAATAGGCATCATTCAACTTCTCACTGAAATAAGCAATAGGTCTACCTTCTTGGCTCAAAAAAATTCCAATTGTAGTACCACTATCATCTCAATCTACTTGAAGCACCTTGTTAAAATCTAGAAGTGTTAAAATATGCTACTTTGTACCTTTCTGTTTCAATAGATTAAAAAAAATATCTTCTCCTACACTCCACTTAAATTCTTTCCTATCCCCCCTCATTGTTTCAGTCAAGGGTCCACAAATACTACTCAAATCTCTTATGAACTTTTTGAAAAAATTAACCAATCCATGAAAAGATCTTACCTCTGTAGCACTCTTTGGAGTAGGCCCTTCAAGGATAGCCTTCACTTTGTCTAGGTCCATTTTCAAACCTTCTTCTAAGACTACAAATCCTAAGTCCACCAACTCCTTCACAAAACTTCACTTCTTCAAGTTTATCAACAACATCTCTTCCCTCAACTTATGAAACACCTTTTGAATATGCATCAAATGCTCCTCCAATGTCTTACTAAAGATCAAAATATCATCTAAGTAAACAATAGAAAACTTACCCATAAACTCCTTCAGTACCTCATTCATGATCCACATGAAAGTTCTTAGTGCATTGGTTAGCCCAAAATACATAACTAACCACTCGTATAGTCATTCCCTTTTCTTGAAAGTAGTCTTCCACTGATCACCTTCTCTGATGCAAATTTGATGGTATCCACTCTTCAGATTTATCCTTTTGAAATATACAACTCCACTCAAACAATCCATAATATCATCCATCCTTGGTGATGGAAATCTATACTGGATTGTGACCTTGTTGATAACCCACAAATCTATGCACATCCTCTATTCTCCATTCTTCTTTGGTGCTAACACTGTCAGTACAACACATGGACTTACACTCTCTTGAATCAACCCCTTTTGCAACAACTCATGAACTTGTCTATTCAACTCTTCACTTTTTGTTGGTGTTATTCTATGCACTGCCTTGTTTGGAAAACTAGCTCTTGGAATAAAATCCATTTGGTGATTGATCTTCCTCATTGGAGATAATCCATTAGTTACATTATCTGACACAATATTAAAAAACTCTCATAACCAATTTGTAACTTATGTAGGTACCTCCTCTACTTATTCTTTACCATGTTTTGGGATTACAAGAGAACACATATGCTCATGCTTTAGACCTTGAAGAAAATCCTTTCCATTAGAAATACATATTTTGGTAGCATTCCATATATTTTCTTCTTTCTCTGTCAATGGGCTCAACTTATGTTTCACTCCATCCTTTGTGGGAGTGTAGGTATTTGCTTATCCACCATGTACAACATGCCTCTCAAATTACCATGACCTACCCAACAACATATGACATATGTCCATAGGTATGATATCACACAACACCTCATCTTGGTAGCTTCTAATCTTGAAGTTCATTGAGCATTGCTCATTGACTATGACCTTGTGGTCATCTTGCACCTAGGAAATACAATATGGATGTGGGTGTTTCTTCCTCTTCAGCTTCAACTTGGTGAACATATTTTATGACACCAGATTGTTAGTGTTTCCACCATCAATAATCACATCACAACACTTATCTTCACATTTGCACCTGGTGCAAAACAAACTCCTCCTTTGATTAGGTTCATTTTCTACACTCAACAAGACTCTCCTATTAACTAAGATTTCTCCCCTTTTAGCATATTCAAAATGGGATGAATTGGCATCTTCATCAAAATGTACAACTATAGCCTGGCCTTCTATCCTCTAATCCATCCTTCCTTGCCACTGGGAACATTCAAATGCTCTATGCCCTTCTTCTCTACAGCGAAAGAATTTTCCATGGAAACCTCCTCTTCACCTCTACCTCTTACTCTCTAATCTCTATTGTTTTGATCATGGAAATGATTAGAATTGTTTCCCCTCTAGTTCTGACTACTACTACTCTCCTCATCCTTTTTCTTTTGAACTTAATTTCAACCTCCTTAAGATCGTCCACCGTCTTCCACTGTGACCTCTTCCATCATACTTGTTATTAAAAAATTTGCTTAGCTTTTCTTTAACTTTTAGAGAAAATGAGTATGCCTCCTCAATACCGGTAATTCAAACTATACTCAACTCCTCTTGAATGCTTGGCCTTAACCCATTAAGATAACAAGCAACTTTCTCCTTATCGACTTTTGCATGACCGGTTCTAATGAGAATTCAATAGAAATATTTAGTATACTCTTGAACAAATCTTTCCACTTGCTTCAACCCTTTCATTTTCTTCAATAGATCAAGCTCATAAGTCATGGGAATGAATTGTCTCTTCAATGTAGATATTGTTTGGTCCCATCTAGTGATTTTTTCTTTTCCTCTTCTACTTCACTTCAACTAAATCTACTACCACTAGATCTTCACATGTCCCTTCAGATTTTCCTTCACAAACTTGAGCCTATTAGGATCCTCAATATCTTCATACTCAAAGTACTCTTCCAATTCATTGATCCAATTGATCAATTCCTCTGGGTTAAGATTTCCCAAAAAATGTGGGAACATCAAGCTTAGATCTTTTTCCAATCTTAGAATGACCTTAAAAGTATTTTCCTCTTCTAGGTTCAAAACTTCATCCTCTACCACTTGATCCACATTTCCTTCTTCTCTTTCATCCTCACTTTTGTCATCTCCTATGACAAGATTCATTCCTCTATGAATTTGTTCTTGCATTGCTTGAATTTTCCTTTGGAGGGCTCTAAAACCCTTAGGTGTAACACCTACAACTCTTCCACCATGCTCTCTTTGTGGAGGCATTGTTTTGTGCTTCCGCTAAAACCCTAGTGCAAACTGCCTCACAATTGGCAATATGTTTACATGTTTAGCCCAAACCATAGTCTTGGTGTAAACTACCTCATAGTCAGTGATTTTTCCACACACTCAAGAAATTCATCTCTGACCCCACTTGATGAAGGCTACTCCCCTTAATACCTTCAACACATAACGAGAATAAAGAAGTAACAAAAATTTGCAAGAACAAAATATGGGCTTCTTATTATCGTCACAAACGTGGAATTATTGAATTTAGAATTATAATATACTAACCCACATGGGTGTCTTCATTATAGTATTCTACAAGACAAAGATGAGAACTATTACCCAGAGCTTGTTGGAAATATAAGAAGAGTAACTAAGAGGGGAGGGGTGAATTAGTTACTACAAAAACAAATCCCAAATCCCTTAGATGTCAATACAAATGAAAACTGAACTCTATTGTAACTCAATAAACACACAGGAAAATGTTGTAACTCGGCAAATGCTTTAACAAGAAAATCTTAAGATATTATCTTTGATTGATCTTATTTTAACTTAGTTGCAAACATACGAAAGAAATAACATGAACACAATTGACACCAGGATTTAACATGGAAACCCAATTTGGGAAAAATCACCAATTGCAACTAGTTACTAATTTTCACTCTTCTGAAGTGAGCCCTATTAGGAACAAACCCTATTAAAGGTTACAAAACACACTATTAGGTGTGACCCTGTTAGAGGATTTAATCACCTTATTAGGAGTGGCCTTGTTAGAGGTCTTTAGATAATTCAATAGAAATGCCACCTTGTTAGAGGATTTACAAATAACTATTAAACCAACTCTGTTAAGAGATTTAGTTCACTACTACAATGGTTAGAGAGTAACAATGAGATGACCCAATTTCTGATGCAAGTGAATTGTTGATTATAGATCTCAATTATGGCTTGAATGATCCTTCCTGATCAAATGTATCTTTTCATTTCAACAAGGATATTCTTCTTATCCTTCTGATTCACTTCCTCTAAGCATCATCAAATCTTCAATTATGTTCCACTTAAGCTTCTTCATCTAATCCTCAACTCGACCTTATATTTATATCTAACACGTTGTCAAGTCAGCTTGAATATAACTTAGAATAATTAATATTCATCTTCTTAGTTAGTTAGAACCAAGAAACAAATCAATTGAACTCAATATGCCAAAACAAGAAAATCCTTTGTTAGTCGACCCTACTTGGTAGATACTAACTCAAAGAAAATTTCATGTGTTAACAAAGTGAACTCGGTTAACATTGCATATTCACAAAGTTCCATTAGTAACTGAGTGAGATTAGTTAACATTGGTTCCATCCAACATTCCCTTCATTAACCGAGTGAGCTCAGTTAACACTCAACTTCTCCAAACTTTCCTTTGTCACTCGAGTGAACTCGGCAAACACTATCTTTTGAACTAGGCAAACTTTGGAATGGTTGAAAAACATAGGAAATTGTCTTCAATGCTCAAGTGAGCTCAGCATACATTGACTAAAAATGATATGAATTTTTTTGTAACATCAAAGATAATACACAATTAATCAGTTGTTTCCAATAGAGTTGTCCTAGACAATATTTGGGCATTTCTTAAATAAGCAATGTTATGCCACTTGAGAAGGTTCTAGACACTCAAACTTAATACCTAGGGCTGAAAGACCCTCACAATAAATATATACTCAACCAAATACTCCTTTGACATTTATTTTGGAAGTTTTTGTTGGCCCAACTTCGAAAGGCCATAACTCTCATACCATTGCACTGATTGGCTATTATAACCACTTTTTGAAATCCTTAGTTTCTGATATACAGGGTTAGGTTTGCACAAACACCCATCCTTCAAGTTTTTCAGATTCATTCAAGCATGTTTAGACCTTCAATGGTGAGCTTGAAGTTTATATACCAAAATTGCAAACCAAAAATCTGCAATAAATCCATGAATATGCATTATATGGCAATAAGCCTCAACTATTAGGCTAATATATGCAAGATGAGTATCCAACTTTGAAATTAGGACATTACAAGCTCATATGATTGACTTACTAATTAGAAAGCCTCCACAGACAACAACTCTGCATTAATACAACCCTTATTCAAATAATTGAAATGAAATATTTCTAGTTGATGCAAGATTTCTCTTACACCTAGGATGCTCCTAAATCATGATGACTATTATATTTAATTGGAAAATATATTGATGTTATATATAATATATTTTCAATCAATAGAAGTTAAGAGGGGAAGTAAGGCAAGGGCTAAACAAGTAGAACAAAAGAAGTGTGTGACTATGTGATTTAGAATGGAGCTCGCGAGTATAAAACAAGAAGCAGTGGGTATCAATAATTTAGAATCTACAAAAGTGGTAGAAGATTTTGTGTTAAGGTAGATAAAGTAGTCAAAACTATACATGATTAATTTGGTTACAATAGTGAGATGAGATATTATAGAAGAAAAATATTTAGCAAGGTTGAACATAAGGTAACATTGAGATGAGACTCTATTTGACATTGCATTGAAGCATGTGCATCATGTATGGTGTATAAATATGCATTAAAGATAACACCTAAACTATAAAAAGTATGTCTAGAAGATAAAATTTGATGCCCATTTAAGGGTGAGGGACAATTGTAAAGATACAAGTCATGATGAGAAAAAATAAAAAGGTACAAATTTAAAAATATTTATATTCATGGTCAATCCTTCATAGATTTTATGAAATACTAGATAACCAGTCTTTTAAAAATAAAAAGTACTAACATGTATGATCGACAAAGAATACAACAACAATGTAATAGTAAAAGGAGAAGGATTTAAATGCAACTAAAAACTCTCAGTGAATTAATTATAGTTAGAGTGAAGTAGGATAAATTCATTATGGAAATATATATTTCATCTTGAAAAGAATAGATGTAAGAAAGGAAATTAAAATCTAGAGGCAAAAATATTTTGAGAATTTAGCTAACTAAAGGTGAAAATAACATTAAAAAAATTCATAACTTAATTAGGGAATGCAGCTAAAAGTCAAATTATATCAAAGATATATAGAGCATCCAAATGTTTAGAAGAAAATAAACTTCTTATTGATTTATTATTACCACAAGTGAAGATAGTCAAATATTAATAGCATATTTTACTGAAGAAGATCAATTTGGAACCCTTATAATTGAGCTCAAGAATATCTCTAATGCCTAATGAATTTCATGTTACCTTCTTTTAGAAATATTATTACGGACACATTGAAAAATAAGTTGTGGTGGATTATAATGAAGACTAGAAATATAAAAGGTGCTAAAAGAAATGATTTATACTTTTATTAGTCTGATCCTTTAGAATGCTTCCCTTGAGTTCTAAGTAGATTTTGAGAAATATCCCTTTCTAACACTCTATATAAAATCATCTTAAAGTCGAGGAAAAATAAGTTTAAAATTGTTTGCTCCCTTTTCTAAATTCACAAGAATAAAGTGGATTAATATTTAAAATTTCACCATTGAAGGTAGACATGAAATCAATTGTCCAATTTTTAATATGAAAAAAGATTTTTTTTTATTACAATCAATCTTAATATTGACTAATCACGCAATGAAGTAATTGAAGGTTCCTCATGAAAATACTACAAAAAGTTGTCTTCTATGATGATTGAGGGAATTGATCTTAGAATGAAGTAGAAATTGAAGGCCCATTTTGCATGGGTTCTTATTATTGAAATCATGCAAAACTAACACAATAATTATAATTAAGAGAAATTTCTTGGTGATCATACTATGCATATAGAAAAGATATTCCCTTAATTGGAGAATAAGCATCACTTTTAATGAGGTTTGTATTAGAGTTTAACATATTTAGTTTTTGCACATTCTTAATGGATGACCCAATCTTAGCAAGATACGAGACAAATAACATATGCAATCTTGATGATGACATAATTGTTCCACTTTCTATGAACATTCCTTGGGGACACATACAAATCAATTCCTTTGTGAAAGTGATACTTCCCATACATTTAGTTTAGCTTGTGGATTTTGATTTCAATTTTTTTTATTAGATGCTTCTCACTACTTATCTATATGATATTCATTTGTTTCATTTTTTTTCTTCTTTCGAGGCTCTTTATGGTACTCAAATTTATAATTGAATTATTAGTTCACTTTGGTTAAGCTATTTTAACAATATTGTGGATATATTACTTATGTTTAAAATAAATAAATTTCTATTATGAAAATTTAATGTAAGATTTTATTTAATGTCATCGAATGCTTTCAAAATTCTAAGTAGGAACAATTCAAAATCAAAAGTTAATGGTGACTATACTATGGACCAAATGGAAGAAGGTGAATGAACATTAGGTAAAAAATAGGGAAAAAGTTGAATCCCATTACAAGAACAAAATGTGTCAAATAGTAGGCCAAAAGTGGGCCAAGCTACCAAAGTGTCAATGCTTTAAGTGTATTGGTTAAGCCTGGCCAAAAATTTCCTCTCATCTAATTACCACTTATCTTTTATTTCTCCGATTTGATTAGGGAAAATGATGGGAATATTTTTTAACCTATGGTAGCTACAATTGTTTCTTAGTCAAATGCTATTCTTGATTGGCCTGAACCTTTTTTAAATGACCTCTCATGAACACAGTGTTGCAACATAAAATTATTCACCCCCATCTATTTTAGTTTCTATTCTTTTAACTTAGCTGCCATGTTGTAAAAGACAAACTTTGATGACTTTGACAATATTGAATGCATTTCTATCTTCTTATTTTTCTTGACATTTTTCATTTGCAAAAAAATGATAATGCCCAGGAAATTCCCGTCTAACTAATCAAAAAACTAATATTTGATTGTAATAATTGAATTTTACAATACAAGCTCAAAAACCTTTTTCTTTGATATTTTATGTTTCCATGAAAATTAATGAGGGGGGTCTACTGACCTCATATAAGGTAGGGACTAACAATGGTTAAATTATAGGTGATTTAAAGGCTTCAATCACATGCTCTGTTTTTTTGGGAAGCAGGACTTAGCAAACTAAAATATTCTTGGATGTAGCTATAATGACTAGCATTTGTACTTTGGTGTGTTATAGGTATATAAAAGAGGTGAAAAAGGCTAATTAGGAAATAATTGGTTTTTTTATTCTTACATTTGTTTAGTACAAGAAATTAATTTTAAACAATAATGGTGAGATGGGGAAGGAGAAGAGACAAATTAGAAAACATGTAGTCTTATAGCCAGTTTGTTTGCTAGGATTGAACTTGAATTGGTCGGAACAAATCCTTAAAAAATTAATCTTCAGTTTGAATGCATCAAATCATAATTTGAATATGAGTTTTGAATTCATATTTTGATCTGAAATGAAGATTTATTAATTCCACCTCAAGAGGTGGAATTGGATCAAACTGGAATTAGTAGGAACAATTTCAAAAAAATAAAATCCTATATTTTTATGCGTCAAATCAAAATTGGAATATGAGTTTTGAATTCCTATTTTGATCTTAAATGAATTCCACCTCAAGAGATGGAATTGGAGTTGCCAATTGGAATTAAATCAAATTTTAATTTTTCTATCTCAACAAAATCCAACTCTAAATTAACAAACCCAACATATGACAAGTTATGAATATAAAACAAATGGAGCACTTACTAATGCCACCAGCCAAAAGGGACCTTGAGAAATGTGGATGAATAAAAGAGAAAGGACTAAACATTTGTGTGTGTGTGTGTGTGTGTGTGTGTGTGTGTGTGTGTGTGTGTGAGAGAGAGAGAGAGAGATTTTATTATAAAAAATTATAATATATAATTTTATCTATTTTATAATAAATATTTAATTATATTTTAATTATTTTACATAATAAAATCTTTAAAATGTCGTGTTTCTGTATTGGAGAAAAGTTCAACTCCCACAACATGGACTTTATAATTTGTATCTTTATGATACTTATCTTTATTATTTATTTTCTATAGAATTATTTATAAAATATAATAAAATATGTTTATTTGTAATAATAGAAATAATGATATAATATGGTAAAATATGCTTATTTAAAATAATTTATATATAATATAAAAAATGAGCACAATGTTGCATAGAGAAAAGTACGAATATTTGCTACTTTGAAGAAACCCACACAAATCTAGATGGTTAAAAACCTTTCCTTTTTTTAGGGGCATACGCAATACCAACTACGAGGCTACAACTATGGTTTGTGTCATAACAAAGATTTAAAAGGGAGAAAGGGAATGGTGGAAAAGGGTGTAAATGTTGGAATTCTTTAGAATAACTAAGAGGGGGGATGAATCAGTTATCCAAGGTCCAGATGTACAAATAAAACTTTTCATAGCTTAGTGAACCCATATCCATAAAACATATTCATGTATGCATCCATTAGATCATACAATCACTTCAACTTTGTAGGGAACTGTCAAATCAACTTTGCTGAAATGTAAGCATGAAACATAATAGATTCAATAACATATTTGACACAATGATTTTACATAGAAACCTAATTTGGGAAAAACCACCAATAACATGCTACTCTTTCTCACTCTTCTGAAGTGATGCCCTGTGAAAGGCCAACCCTGTTAAAGGTTACAATACACACTGTTAAATGTGACCTAGTTAGAGGATTTCAATTACCCTATAAGGAGTGAGCCTTGCTAGAGGACTTTAGATCATTCACTTGGAATGTCACCCGGTTAAAGGATTTACAAATGACTGTTAGGTCAACCTTAATCCAAAGGATTTACCCTAGACTAGTACAATGATTAGAAAGTAATAGTAAGACTTGATCTGATAACAACTTACAACTCACTTGAAAATTACAAATCTATGTTTTAGTTCTCCATTCTTCTTGGCTTTCACACACTTGGCATTCATACTCTTAAGCCTTCTTGCTTTGCTTGCCAATAGCAGTCTCTTATGTTCGGTCTTTGAATTCAAACTAATACCTTAGACCTCTTGTCTAACTTAGGTTCTCAAATATTGACCTCTCTTTCTTTTGACCAACCATCTCTATAAATAGAAAATTAAGATCTTTTGTCATTCGTCCTATATCATCCATTTTAGGGTTAGGTAGGATTAGATAGAATTCGATGAATCTACCCATCTTTTCATTTTAGTCACTTCTAAAAACTTCTTCTTCAATCCTCTTTGAATTTTCCTCAAAATGGTTTACCATGAATTATGTGCCACCAACTTATCATAGTTATCTTCCACATGCTTCACAAAATTCAAGAAAACAAAATAGTATGCTCAAATTTGTCAAATCCATAATTTAACATGAATACTAGCACTTGGCATCAATATGTTGTCACTCAGCTTTCATATGGTTCTTCCACTTGTCATCGACTAGATAACTTGACAAAAACTAAAGTTTACTAGTGCTTGACATCAATTAAACTTTACTCGGCTTATATTGTATCACTCAGCATACACTAAACTTTGACTTTGCTCAACTCCAACTGATTTTCTACTGGGCTTGCACTAACTTTTCTTGGCACCTACTGTCCACTTAGTCAAGCTTGGTAGACTCAATTCTTCTTACTTGCTCTTCTAGACTTAGTTAGTGTATCCAACCTTTGTAACCATAAGTAGATAATCAATGCACTATATCATCACTATTTTAACTGATATTTGTACTCCTTTTTACATACCATAACTCAATCTTATCTCTAGGTGCTTTTGTTATCTCATTTGATCAAACCCTCTTCATCAATCAAAAAAATGATAGTACTCAAATCAACCAAGTAGGTTTGATATCAGTGACAAAACAATGATTGAAACATATTCTCATACTTGTATCAATCTATTTTCAACAGTAAACACATACAAATAAATCATTGTTCTAACACAATAATTTTACTAACATGTTTCTCTTAATTTATTAAATAATCTTTGTTATTTAATCAATTTGTATCTTTCTACTATGTTCTAAATTCAAATTCATCATTTGTCTTTAATTTCATAATTAAGCGATTTTAATTAATTACTTTAATCATTAAACTTCTAATCTATTATTTCATCAATTCTTCATCTATAATATAATTAAATAAAAAACATTATTTAATTATATCATATCTCATTATATTAATTAAATATTCATATTCTTATAATTACATTTATGCAATAATTAAATCAAATCTCCATTCACAATTAAATAAATTGTATTTAATTAATTAAACTGATTATTCTTCTCTCATAAAGAAAATAACTACTTATTTATTTATAATTCTTGGATGTACAAGTAAATCTATTTATTTAATCATAATTATTCTTCCAAAAGCTAACTCATATTATCTTTTAGTTCACTCATAAATAACAATTTTGACTATTCAATCAACATTTTTAATTCCTCCCTTAGCAATCAGTTAGCAATTCAATCAACTCAGCTTTTTAATCTATACAATTAGTCTTCTAATCAATCAAATGAGTTAACTCACTCATACATTCTATTATTAATCAATATATTCTCTTAACATATCAATCTAATGTGTTGATTTTGAATACACTTGATGCAAGAGCATCTTGTGTACTTTGGAAATATTGCATCAACCAAAATGATTTCATGTTTTTTGTTCATGTTTGATGTTCATGAAATGGCCTTTGTTGTTCATGTTTTCTCTTCTTGCGCATTTGGCTCCTTAATGTGGACCTATCATGGATCTTTCTCCTAAGCTCATGGAAACTAATAATATTATATGTTAGAGTTATCCTTATCATAGTTCGAGGTGTTTTCCTAGTAGCTCAAGTAATATGCAGGTTTGGCTTCAACAAGGTTTTGTGTGGCATCAAGGCTTTCCATAGCCTTGGGGATCTCTTCTTGGATCACATGTGAACCTATCTTTGTCCCTATGGAAGTTAATTTTCTAAATTGTAAGGTCATTGATTTCTCCTTTGGGGCAAGACCTATATTTTGTAATGATCTTTGAAAGAAACCTAGTGAAAGAGACATTATCTATAGAAATGTCTTGCCCACTAATATCATATTCGGAGGTCTATTACAAAGCATAAAAGATCACATAGGAAAGAAAAGAGAACCATAAAGGACTACATACCTCATGATTATATCCCACCAATTTGACAACATAATTGATAGACCATTTAATCCTAGTTTTTTTTTTTTTTTTTCTAGGAGTGACTATTAGGAAGAAAAACCTGCTAGACCATTGAATTTTGTGATTCAATGTAAGGTGCAAAAACCTTATTGGGTGAGATAATCTCTCTCTCTCTCTCTCTCTCTCTCTCTCTCTCTCTCTCTCTCTCTCTCTCTCTCTCTCTCTCTCTCTCTCACACACACACACACACACACACACATACACACACACACACACACACAAAGGTTGTACACCTTACTATGAATCATAGGATTGAAAAATCTAGTAGATTCATGTTCCTAATTGTCACTCTTAGAAAAAATAAAAAATGAAATCCAAGAGGTTTGTGTTCTTGATAGTGAATCATGTGCACACATCAATGACTTATGCATGCTTGTGTATGCATATTTGTGTCCACTCATGTATAAATTTCCTAATATCACCATAGAGTGTGTATGTGTATGTATTTCCTTGGTATGAAGAAGTGTTATTGATGTACATTGAGAATTTAGAAAATTTATAAATGTTACCCATTAATGAGATTTAGCATATTTGCTTGTATGTGTAAAAGAGATGAAGCAATAATGCACAGATTTGGGGATGACCTAGAAATTATATCAAGTGAACAAGGCTAAAGTACTTGAAACCATACTCAGAATCTGTATTGAAGACAAAAGAGAGGAAGAAGAACACGATTGTACTTATTCAGCCCCATGTGTATATGTAGAATAGGGATCCTTGGATGAACGATAAAAGGCTTTAGAGCACATAGTAAGGGTATATTTTTATAATGAATATAGTTTTAAAAATAAAGAAGAGGTGATGATCAAGGACATGCACCTCTTGTATATAAGAGAGAGGTATGATCAAGACACAATTCTTTATAGGAAAACAATGCCATTGCACTAAGAAAATTTGATCCTTAGACAAAGAGAGACAAATAATGTACAACAACCTTGTCCCCCAAGAATGAGTCAAGAAAGAGAAATCTACAATGGATTATATAACACAATCTTCCAATATATAAAGATGGATTGTAACCAACAACAGATAGATGTGCACAAAATGCAAACACTCCATATCAAAAAAAGAGTATTATAGAATAATGCCATAACATAGTAAAATAAAGAAAGAAACATCATAGAATTCCCAAATCTAAATAACATAAGATGCTAGAAAAGATATCACAAACAAAGTAAAATATAGATGATTATTAAATGTGAAACATTAGAATCCAAGGTATTAAAAAGGCATTTTCTAGGTATAGACACACGATCCTACATGTAACAAAGGAATAAGTATCGATAGATAAGAATTTCCAGTAAAATAATGCAATCTATAGAGATATGAAATGATACCATGTTACACCCACTTAGTTATCACAAAAGAAACAACAAGAGAATAATAGATTCTTGAGAGAAGAGAAAAAGAAAATCCAATATACACTCTAAATGATAGATTATTTATTATAAAGATGCACTTACAGGCATAAGATTTCACTCATGATACTAACCCCTACACAACACAATAAATGCATGTAAAATAAAACATGGAATTATAAGAGAATAAAAGTTCGTAAAGGATATTGGATAGGTTTAGAAAAGGAGGACACATTACACCTCCCTAAGTGGCTTCAATTTATACTAGACTTGTAATTTCAAGTGAACATAAAATTGTGCTTGGGATATTACTCCATAAACTTAATCATAATAAATGAATGCCATAAAATATATCATCATATAAAAGGAAAACAAGTCATCAAAGGGGGAAAATTAATCCTATGATATAGTTAAGAAGATGAAATAGTGCCCTTGCCCCCTAGTATGGAGACAAGGGAAATGGCTATCATTTTAATCACAAATTAGGGAAATGAGCCCCCAAAAGATAGAATAATAATGTCACCATCATAGGAGAAACATAATAGGGATTTTGATGTATCAAGTAAAATGATCATGAAAAATATACCATTCAATCTTGTTGAGAAATGTAAAATATAAGCTAGTTGGAATGTCAAAGAAGCTCCCAATTAAAGATCAAATTAGATGTGCAAGTTAGGTCTATGATGTGTGTAAGAACCTAATGCCATTAAATATTCAAATATTTCTTATGTAAGAACCATGTCCTAATCAACATATGCCACAACATACAAATGTGTGGAGTGTGGAAAGATAAAATAAAAACCTAATTGAAAAGTCAATATTCATTAGATATTAACTATGATAAAGATTTACAATTCATTAACCTAACAAGTACATAATTACATTATCTTAGATGTCAATCTACACATAATACATCTATCAAAATGTACATTAAATAATTTCAATGAGATCATTTAGCTACATTATGCATTTGAATAATTACATCATAATGATCATCTAAAGATGATTATGCCATCCATCAAAATAGCTTTCATAAAAAAAAGACTTCATCATGTGTCCTTCTGTGTGACCCACTCTCCAAAGTCATCACATGTCATCCATCTACTATCTGAGATAGGAGTGTGGCCGAGGCATTTTTACCACACCAACCACAAAGTGTTTACTCCCTCGAGGTTCTTCTTGACATGAAGAATGCTCCAACCCTGACATGAGAAGCCTAGCTTCCCGGAACAAGATGGATCAAGTGGATCCAACACATCTGTGAAACATACTACATCCACACATGTGCCTAGTAGTATAATAATAGAAGGTTGCATGGAAAATAAAATAGTACTACACATCCACTCATATGAAGTGAAAACAATAACTGGAACATATCTACTCATATGTGAAAATAAATTAAGCATGCTAACACATATGCTTTACAAATATAAACAACATAATAAAATGCAATAAGATAAATGGCTTGGCCAAGCACTTGGTTGCCAGATTTAACTGAAATGGAGAAACTAAGCATAAAGTATCCATCTATCATCATTGTCGAGTTGAAAGAAATAAAACATCATGAAACCATCTCTAACTCTCCCATAAATTGCCACATTGCACCCAACCATAAGGAAGATAAAATTCACACACTCACAAGGAGGCAAGATCCAAACAAGAATAACATAGGAATATCATATTGTTATCTCAGAAAAACAAATATACTCATCTACTTTCAACATAACATTATATTACATGGGAGCATTCTTCTAGAATCAGGAATTTCATTCAACTTAGAGAAAGTAATCATCTATTCCATTCATCCTTGCATTTTAACTAATTTTTCTTGGATACACCCTACTACTAAGGTCGTCATTCTTGGCAAGAGTATGGAATTGATTGTTAAAAGAACAAATTTATTTTAAAACATTAGAAGTTTTTTCAACCAATTTTGAAGTCAAATTAGTCATTTCATTAGATTCAAGTTGTGTGTATATCGACAAACATTTAAACATGCATAATTTGACACAAGATATTATGGATCTCTAAAAAGGCATTCAATGCAACATTAATGGTTAAACTTAAAAAGGGAACTAAGTCTTCCTAACACAAGTCAACATGCATCACCTTTGAAGATTCATGTTTTGGTTAGTAAGATTGTCACTACCCTTGATCAACGCTCATGTTGCAAGTAGTAACTTTAATTTAGCTCAAAAATGTAATTATAAATACAAAAAAAATGATGAATTTAAAGATATCACCTATTGAAAGCTTCATGAAAAATATTTTTTCTTGAATGTTTGGCAACATTGGTCTAGCATATCACATCGCATGGGTTTAGGTATTCTAAGATTATTACTCAATGTTTTAGGGATGGGAATACCTTATGGTTGTATTCTATGATCATTCATCATTGTAACCATATAGTTTTGTTTACTTTGGTGGTAAAAGATGACACAGTTTCCAGTCGTATCCAAAAGGGGTTCTATCTACTATTAAGGCAATTAATCTAAGGCACATTATAAGAAGAGACAAAAAAAAATAGTTTGAAACCATGATAACAAGAAGTGACAATCCCCATTATCTCACTGTAGTTATATGATCTCTATTTGCATAGATTCTAAGATGTGTTTTGTACAGAAAGAGGAAGTAGCTGAGTTGAAACACCTTACTCTTCAACGATAATTTCACAACTGGTCACTACTCCTAAGTATGGTGCCTACAAAAAATTTACTAATTTGAGGTTTATCAAAATTGGACCAATTTTGGGGTAAAATACACGCTCTTTGAAATCTATGGATCAACCATTACAACCACTCAACTTGTACATGAAGAAATGATTAAATGTGAATGAAATCACCAAAAATCTCACTACTAAAGAGTTCAAGCAACACTTTGATAACATAGTCTGGCTGATAGGCAAATAATAAAAAGAACATATCTACATTTTGAAATGGTAAAATTGATTCAACACAAAGACATCCAGAAGTTCCCATCTGTTCCATTTAAAACCTACACTTTTCAAAACATAAATATTGTCACAATTAAACTTTGCAGGACTAGCTAAGTTCTTTGCATATTGATTCCATAGAGGTTTGGATTTTTTCCCAACTATGCATTTGAAAGAAAGATAGTGTAGCGACAATCCTATAAGGTGTATGGCAAAATCCTAGAAAAAGAAAAGAACTTTGCACAATACATCCATATCACAACTTCTATTTTGTAATGGATTTGGAAATACATATAAAGAGGAACATGTATATCACCATAAAACCAATATACTCTTTTAAATGTACACTTTCCTTCCTCCAACCTTTAGCCTCCCTCGATGCCTCTCTTTCCCCAATCAAGATAGTTTTTTGAAGAAAACCAAAACCATAACCGACCCCAATCCCCATTTCCTCATTTTTAGTGTCATATTCCCTTTTTCTTTTTGGATTAAAAAAATAACAATTTAATCATTTTCTCACATGTACAAGTCATAACTATTTTTTATTTGGATGTATTTATATATGTCTTGTTACCAAAGTAATAAATTGATTGCTAATATTAACAATTCTGAATACCTTTCAATTTTATTCTCCAAATTTAAATTTAAAACCATCATTAATTTATTCATAAGGAGATTAAGGAGGAATAAAACATAATTAACTTCAAATCATTATATAAGATCCTAAGTGGTGTATGGGCTACAAAAGGCTATCTGACCATCCCCTTTTGAGAGGCTAACCCTCTCTACCTTGACCACACCCTCATCTTCATGAAACTTGCATCCACTCAGACACTTGCAAAAAAAAATGAGTGAGTATCCATCATAGTCCAACATGTATACATAAATATCATATCATGAATAACACAAAATGATTGTATATAAATTGTATTATAATATCCATAACTACATCATCATCATAAAACAATTCATTAACATAATCACATTAGCATTTAAGCATGACATATCAATGTATTAGTTAACCATTTAATTCACACTAATTTACACATCATACCACAAGTTAGATACCTAACTTAATATTTTCTATAATCTATATTCAAAATAAAAGTTGGCTTGGTCAAATTTTACTTGATCGCTACATAAGCAAGAAGTCTAAGAAGGTCAAAAAATGAGACATGACATCCCTCCCCTCTAGGAAGAGACATACATTATCTCGATTTCAAACCAAAATTAAGAAATTGTTATCCAGCTAACATAAAATAGTCTATGAAAAAATATGTGGGAACTATCCACTCCAAATTGGTCCCATTAGATCTTGTACTAGAGAACATCCCTCTCTTGTACTCTGATGGTATGTTCCTCAATGAGATGGGTGGGCAGAATTGCCACCACCGCTAGATCATGTACCTACAATGCATGCTAGTCAATAACATGAGACATGTTAGGATGATACAACCCAAGAAATGAAAAATGAAAAACATTATGTATGCGGACCAATGCAAGAGATAAAGCAAGCCGATAAGCAACAAGGTTGATAAACTTTAACACCTCAATGGGGCCAACAAATCTCAATGCAGGCTTGGAGCTCTTACCAACTTAGATTGAACTCTTCTATTGTCTAACTCATAAAAATACCTTATCTCCAGTCTATAATCATCTAAAAGTGTACTTCTTGTTAGTGTAGCTCTTCTAAGAGTCAACTATTTCCTTTAGCAGATTGCGAATCAAAGTAATCTGCTCCATTTCTTTCAACATTTTAGGACCCACAACAATTTGTCCTCTATCTAATCCTAGTTGATAGGGGTATGATACTTGTGTCCATAAAGGGCCTCAAATGGAGCCATTCCCAATGAAGAGTGACAAGAGTTGTTCTACAAAAACTCCACTAATGGAAGGTATTCCTCTCATTTGTAGTGTTGATCCATGTAGTACATACACAACAAATCTTCAAGAACCTTGTTGACTCTCTAAGTCTACCCATCAGTCTCAGGGTGATAAGCGGTGTTGAAGTTCAGGCACGTACCCAAAGCTAAGTTCAAGGTTGTCCAAAACCTTGAAGTCATTCAAGTACCCTTATCAAAGATGATGGTATCTAGTATACCGTGCAATCAAAATATATCTTGGACAAAATTCCTTGCCAAAATTGGAGATCTATCTTTCAGACTACTAGAAATAAAGTGGGAAACTCTAGTTAATTTGTTCACTTTTGCCAAGGTAAAATCATGCTTGCATTGAGCCATGGGTAAACCTTGCACAAAGTCCATGTTGATAACTTGCCATTTATACTACAAAATATCATGTGGGTAAACAAGTCCTACTGGATGGACATGCTCAGCTTTGACATGCTGATATTCCAAACACTAGGCAACATACTCTATCACATTTCATTTGAGTCTTATCCAAAACTATAGTGGTCTCAAATCAGCCATCATCTTGTTTACTCCCAAATGCCTTAAAAATGGAGTGTAATGCATCTCCTCAAGCACTACTTCCCACAATCTTTCATAGTCAAGAACATATATCCTATTCTAGTATTTTAGTACACCATCATCATCAAATGAATATCCATCAAAATGTGGATAAAATGAGTCGGTATGCAATGGTGACTTTAACCATTCATAATGGGTGTCCTTAGGAAGGTAATTTAGGATGTAATCCCTTAGATGGGTCTTAGACATAGTAATATTAGTGATGTGTCTTCTACAACTGAGAGCATCTGCTACCCTTTTGTCTTTTTCCTTAATATACTCAATGCCAAAATCACAATCCTTGAGGAATTCTATCCATCACCTCTACCTAGAATTAATATTGGGTTGAGTGAAAATGTATCTCAAACCCATATGATTAGTCTTAAGTTCAAATGGCATCCCCAAAAAATAATGTCACCACATCTACAAAGCATGTACTATTGCAACCAATTCCAAATCATGTGGAGTGTAGTTCACCTCATGTTGTTTGAGCTTTCAAGACTCATAGGCTACAACCTTTCCATCTTGCATTAGTAAGCCACAAAACCTATCTCTTGAAGCATCTTCTGTGACAAAAAAGTGTCCATTAGGATCCAGTATAACCAAGATAGGAGTAGTAGTAAGCCTTTTCTTAAGAAACTAAAAAGCCTTCTCACATGCTTCTATCCACTTGAATCTTTTTCCTTTTCACTGGAGAGATGTGATGGGTGCTACAATAGTAGAAATCCATCCACAAATTTTCTATAGTACCCAGCAAGACTCATAAAAGACTCATAAAAATTTTAACTTCACTCATATTCTGTGAAGTTGGACATTCAAGGATGGCTTTTATCTTTGTGGGGTCGACTGCTATACCATCCACTGATAAAATATGTCCCAAGTACTCTCTCTCTCTCTCTCTCTCTCTCTCTCTCTCTCTCTCTCTCTCTCTCTCTCATGTTGCGAAACTATGCACAAGTGTTCTTCATGCTCTCCTAAATTCTTGGAGTATATCAAGATATAATCTATAAATATCTCCATAAATTTGGCAAGATAGTCTCTGAATACATTGTTCATCAGGTTCATGAAAGTGACAAGAGCATTGGTCAATCAAAATGATAAAACTACAAATTTGTAATGTCCATACCTTCATCTGAATATTATTTTGGGCATGTCTTCATCTCAAATCTAAAGTTGGTGATATTGATGTAGGAGCATCCTAGGTGTGAGGGCAATCTTACATCACCCAAAAATATTTTCTCTTCAGTCTTTTCTATTTTAATCAGGACTAGTAGATAGGGGGTTACTATTTCTGGGAGCTTACTATTTTTAGTATGTCATATGAGCTTGGAATGTTCTCATTTTCTACATGAAAGTTCATTTCAGAATTATAAGCCTACCATAAAAATTTCATTGCTCCATCTTAAGTATCAAAGAAGTTATTGTGGATTTTCAGTCCAAATTTTTTGGAGAAAAATCTTTGAACTCAGTTTTGAAGGCCTTAGAGGCCTTGGATGAGGTCCGAAAACTTGACATAAGGGCACATGCACAATATTGAGCCTATAGATTAGGAGCTGGCATTTCCAAAAAGTGGTTATAATAGCCAATCAAAGCAACGGTTCGAGAGTTATGGCCTTCCAAAGTTGGGCTACCCAAAATTTCTAAAATAATTTGTCAAAGGTGTATTTGGTTGACTCTATATGTATTGTTAGGGTCTATCAACCCTCGGTAATAAGTTTGAGTGTCTAGAACCTTCCTGGGCGACATAAATTGCCTATTTAAGAAAGGCCCAAACATTGTCTAAGATAGCTCTTGGTGATAGTTCATAGCATTATCTTATAGATTAATGTAATCAAGGCATCCATGTGGGTTAGCATATTATAATTGTGAATTCTATAATTCTGCATTTGTGGCGATAATAGGAAGACCCCATTTTTTTTTGGTAATTGTTGTTATTTCTTTGTTTTTGTTATGTGTTTATGGTATTAAGGGGAGAACCCTTCATTAAGTGGTATTAGAGCTAGAGTTATTGAGTGTGTGGATAGATTGTCAACTATGAGGTAGTTTGCACAAGGACTATGGTTTGAGCTGAGTGTGTACAAAAATTGCCAATTATGAGGCAGTTTGCACTAAGGTTTCAATGGAAGTGCAAAAATGCCTCCACAAAGAGAGTATGGCAGAAGAGTTGTAGGTGTTACACCTGAGGGTTTTAGAGCCCTCCAAAGACAAATGCAAGCATTAGAAGAACAAATGCGTAGATGAATAAATCTTTTCGTAAGAGATGAAAGCGAGGATGAGGATGAAGTAGAAGAAAATGTCAAAGTAGAGGTAGTTCTAATCTAAGCTTGAGGTTCCCACATTTTTGGGAAATCTTAACCCATAGGAGTTGATTGATTGGATCAATGAATTGGAGGAGTAATTTGAGTATGAAGATATTGAGGATCTTGATAGGGTCAAGTTTACGAAGGCAAAACTAAAGGGATATGTAAAGATTTGGTGATAGGAGGTTCAATTAGAGTGAAATAGAAGGGGAAAGCAAAAAATCACAAGATGGGAATGAATGATAGATAAAATGAAGTGACAATTCATTCCTATGGATTATGAGCTTGATCTATTCAAGAAAATGCAAGGGTTGAAGAAAGAAAGAAAATCTGTTCAAGAGTATACCGAAGAGTTCTACAGAGTTCTCATTAGAACCAGCCATGCAAAAGCTAATAAGGAGAATGCGGCCCATTATCATAATGGGTTAAGGCCAAGGATTTAGGATGAGCTAAGTCTAGTTCGAATGACGAGTATTGAGGAGAAATAATGGTTTTCCCTAAGATTTGAGGAGGAACTGAGAAAGAAGTTTGGCAACAAGAATAGTGGAAGAGGTTGTGGTGGAAGATCTGGCAAACAATCTTATGGTGGCTGAAATGATGATCAAAAGCACAAGGATGAGGCTAGAAGTAGCAATCATAACCAAAGGGGAAATAATTCCAATAATTTCCATGATTAGAACAATAGAGATCAGAGAGAAAGAAGTAGAGGAGAAGGATCTGGAAGAGGAGGCTTCTATGGGAAATGTTTTCGCTACGGAGAAGAAGGGCATAGAGCATTTGAATGTTCCTAGTGCCAAGGAAGGACAGATCAAAAAATTGAAGGCCAAGCTAGACTTGCACATGTTGATGAAGATGCCAGATCATCACATTCTAAAGATGTTAAAAGAGGAGAAGTCCTAATCAAAAGAAGAGCCCTACTGAGTGGTGAGAATGAACTTGATCAACGAAGGAGTTTGTTTCACACCAGGTGCAAATGTGAAAATAAGTTTTGTGATGTGATTATTGATGGTGGAAGCATTGACAATTTGGTGTAAGAAAAGATGGTCACAAAGTTGTAGCTAAAGAGGCAGAAACAACTGTGTCCATACCGTATTTCCTGGGTGCAAGATGACCATAAGGTCATGGTCAATGAGCAATGCTTAGTGAAGTTCAAGAGTGGAAGCTACTAGGATGAGGTATTGTGTGATATCATACCTATGGACATATGTCATATGTTGCTAGGTAGGCCATGGTAGCTTGACAAACATATTCTACATGATGGGTAAGCAAATACCTACACTCTGACCAAGGATGAAGTGAAACATAAGTTGAAGCTATTGAAGGAGAAAGAAGAAAAGGTATGTAGTGCTTCTAGAATATGTTTTATTGATGGAAATAAGTTTCTCAAAGTTATGAAGCATGAGCATATGTGTTTTTTCTGTAATTCCAAAAGATGGTAAAGAAGAAGTAGAGGTACCTACAAAAGTTGCAGATATGTTGGGAGAGATTTCCAACATTGTATTGGATAATGTACCTAATGGATTACACCCAATGAGGAAGATCAGTCACCAAATGGATTTGATTCTAGGAGCCAGTTTGCCAAACAAAGTAGTACATAGAATGACACCAATAGAAAGTGAAGACTTGAACAGACAAGTTAATGAGTTGTTGAAGAAGGGGTTATTTTGAGAGAGTCTAAGTCCATGTGTCGTATCAGGAGTATTAGCACCAAAGAAGAATGGAGAATGGAGGATGTGCACAGATTCTTGCACCATCAACAATATCACAATCAACTATAGATTTCCATTGCCAAGGATGGATGATATTATGGACTACTTAAGTGGCACTAAGCATTTCATAGAGATAGATCTAAAGAGTGGGTACCATCAGATTTGCATCAGAGAAGGAGATGAATAGAAGACTGCTTTCAAGACCAAGGAAGGACTGTGCAAGTGGTTAGTAATGACTTTTGGGCTCACCAATGCACCAAGAAATTTCATGAGGCTCATGAATGAGGCACTAAAGGAGTTTCAAGGTAAGTTTTTCATTGTTTACATAGATGAAATTTTGATCTTTAGTATGACATTGGAGGAGAATTTGATTGATATTTGAAAGATGTCTAATAAGTTGAGGGAAGAGAAGTTATTGATAAACCTGAAGAACTGTAGTTTTGTAAAGAAGGAGTTGGTGTACTTGGGATTTGTAGTCTTAGAAGAAGGTCTAAAAATGAACCTGAAGAAAGTGAGGACTATCCTTGAATGGCCTACTCTAAGGATTCCGACAAAGGTAAGATCTTTCTATGGATTGGCTAGTTTTTATAGAAAGTTCATAAGAGGTTTTAGCAGTATTTGTGGACACTTGACTAAAATAATGAGAGGGGATAAGAAATAATTTAAGTGGACTATAGGAGTAGATAAGAGTTTTAATCTATAGAAACATAAAGTTACTGAGCAACCTATTTTAGCACTTTCAGATTTTAACAAGGTATTTCAAGTAGATTGTGATGTTAGTGGTACTGTAATAGGAGGTATTTTGAGCCAAGAAGGTAGACCTATTTCTTATTTCAATGAGAAGTTGAATGATGCAAAAAGAAAATATTTTGTTTATGATCAAGAATTTTATGCTATAGTTCAGAAATTGAATAAATGGAGATACTATCTTCTTCCTAAAGAGTTTGTTTTGTATACTGATCATCAAGCTTTTCAATATTTGAATTGTCAAGGAAAATTAAATTAAAAGCATTTGAAGTGGGTTGAGTTTATGCAGAGTTATACATTTGTTTTGAAATATAGGAGTGGGAAGTCTAACAGAGTTGTAGATGCTCTTAGTAGAAAACAAATTTTGCTAACAGAAATACAAACAGAGGTGGTTGGGTTCAAGAAATTTAGTACTTTGTATCCAAATGATCCTGATTTTGGTGAAGTGTGGAAGGCTTGTACATCACCTATTACACTTGATAGGAAAAAGTGGTTGGATTTCATGATACAAGATAGTATGTTATTCGAAGGAAGCCAATTGTGCATTCCCAGAAGTTCAATGAGAGAGAATCTCATCAAGGAGAAGCATAGTGGAGGATTGACTGGACATTTTGGGAGAGATAAGACCATTTCTTTGGTTGCTAAGAATTATTAATGGCCACAGTTGTAGCAAGATGTGAAGAAGTTTGTACATAGTTGTAGAGTATGTCAGATGGCGAAAGGAGTGAAGCAAAATAAGGGGTTGTATCAGTCATTACCTATACCAAAGAAGTTGTGGGAGGATGTCAACATGGATTTTTTTCTTGGACTACCAAGGACTCATCGAGGGCATTATTCTATTTTTGTATTGGTTGACAAGTTTTCAAAGATGGCACATTTCAGGCCCTGCAAGAAGACTTGTAATGTTGTTCATGTGGTAGAGTTATTTTTCAAAGAAGTGGTGAGACTACATGGTCTGCCAAAGAGTATATTTTTAGATTGAGATATGAAGTTTGTTGGGTATTTCTGGCATACATTGTGGAAGAAATTAAAGATAGATTTGAAGTTTAGTTCATCACATCATCCACAGACTGATTGGCAGACATAAGTTGTGAATCACAGTTTGGGGAACTTGTTGAGATGTTTGGTTGGAGATAAACCAAAAGGATGGGATATGATTTTACCACAAGAAGAATTTACATATAATAATTCTATCAATAGGAGTACTGGTAAATCACCATTCTAGATTATATATGGGAGTAGTCCCAGAAATGCTTATGAATTGCGACAGTGGGATAAAGGAGAGATAAGTAGTGCTGAAGTAGAAGATTTTGTTGAACATTTGAAGAACATCCATGAGCACATGAGAAAGCACATTATAGAGATGAATAGAGTATAAGGCTAAGGAAGATGTTAAAAGGATGTATAAGGATCTTAAGATTGGAGATGAAGTCATGGTCTTTTTGAGAAAGGAGCATTTTTCAGTGGGTACATATAATAAGCTAAAGATGAAGAAGTTTGGACCATACAAGATAGTGAAAAGACATGATTATGGAAATGCCTATGAAGTGGAGTTGCTTGCTGAAGTGAATATTTCACCAGTATTTAATATTTCAGATTTGACAACATATTATGAAGGAGGTGTTGGAGATGGAGTTGCAAAAGCATAGTGCAGTATTCCAACAGCCAATTCAACTAAAAATGGGATTGAGGAGATACTAGACAGTCAAATTAGAAAAAGTAAAAGGAACATAACTTATGAAGAATACTTGGTCAAATGGGGAGGCTAGTAGAAGATTCATCATGGCTAGCAAGGGAGGAGGTTAACCATCTTGGTTTTCCTCTAAACACTTGAGACGTGACAGAATCACTTCTCAAATTAC
Organism: Cupressus sempervirens; assembly: GCA_028749045.1. Lineage (NCBI taxonomy): Eukaryota > Viridiplantae > Streptophyta > Pinopsida > Cupressales > Cupressaceae > Cupressus > Cupressus sempervirens. Next base: position 477,780,446 of record CM053789.1, on the reverse strand, counting down.
CCTAGGTGTCTGATGCAGGAGCATCCTGTGTGTGAGGGCAATCTTGCATCACCCAAAAATATTTTATTTTTAGTCTTTTCTATTTTAATCAGGACTAGTAGACATGAGGGTTACTATTTCCAAGAGCTTACTATTTTTAGTATGTTTGTCATATGAGCTTAGAATGTTCTCATTTTCTACATGAAGGTACATTTCAAAATCATAAGACTACCATAAAAATCTCATTGCTCCAATTTAAGTATCAAAGAAGTTATTGTGGATTTTTAGTGGAAGCATTTTGGAGAAAAAATTTTGATAGTTTTGAAGGCCTTAGAGGCCCTAAATGAGGTCCAAAAACTTGACGGATGCGCGCTTGCATGAATCCAAGTCTTTAGATTAGGAGCTAGCATTTTTGAAAAGTGGTTGTAATAGCTAATCAGAGCAATGATTCAAGAGTTATGGACTTCCAAAGTTGGGCTATGCAAAATTTCTAAAATAATTTGTCAAAGGTATATTTGGCTAACTCTATATGTATTGTTAGGGTCTATCAGCCCTAGGTAATAAGTTTGAGTGTCAAGAACCTTCCCAGGTGGCATAAAATTGCCTATTTAAGAAAGAGTCGAACATTGTCTAGGATAGTTTTGGGTGATAGTTCGCAACACTGTCTTGTAGAATAATGTAATGAAGGCACCCGTTTGGGTTAGCATATTGTAATTATGAATTCTATAATTATGCATTCACGGTGATAATAAGAAGCCCCTATTTTGTTCTCACAATTTTTGTTGTTTCTTTGTTTCTATTATGTTTATGGTATTATGGGGAGCACCCTTCATCGGATATCTAGACCTAAAATCAATTTTGGAGAATATAGGCACTCCCTTCATTTGATCAAACAATTCATCAATTCGTGGGAGGGGATATTGGTTCTTGATAGTAACCTTATTTAGCATATGATAATCAATGCACAATCTCAAGGTACCATCCTTCTTCTTGATGAAGATTATAGGATCTCCCCATGATGATACACTAGGGTGGATGAAACCCTTGTCTAGAAGTTCATGTAGCTTCATATTTAATTTATACATCTCTATGGAGGTCATGCAATAAGGAATTTTTGATTGTATTTCTACTCTTGGCACAAGATCAATGGAAAAATTAAACTCCCTTTTAGGGGGTAGTTAAGGTAGATCATCTGGAAATACATCCCCAAATTCCTGCAAAATGGAATAATCCTCTAAATTAGGTGGTATTTCTTCCATGTCCTTGACATGTGCCATATATAATTGACATTCCTTTCTCCTTCCTTTCTTTAATTGTATAGCAAGGATTTGTCTTAGTTCAAGTGGTAATTTGACACCATTTACTATCACTGAGTGACCCGTGTCATCAAGGCATTCAATTACCTTATCGTGATAGTTAACTAAGGTTTTATGTTCACTTAACCAATTGATGCATATGATGACATCATATGAGCCAAAAGGCACTACATATAGGTTGACCTCTATTTGGAAGCTAGGGAGTTCCAACTCACTACAAAATAAGCATTTCTCTACCTTACACTCAGTCCTATTACCATATTCTATAGTCTAAGGTTCAACCATATAACCATACCTAATAAGTATCTTAGCTACTAACTTAGGGTCTACAAAGCATTTAGTAGCACTAGTATCTATAATAATTGAAATAGGGTAACCAAAATGTGTACCAATCATTTGTGTGGGAGTGACTTGATAATATGTTTGTCTATGATTAACTACAACATGAATGTGATGCTAAGCTAGAAAATACCTTCTGTCATACCACTAAGGGCATTTAGCTTGACAAAGTGGTTACTACCACAAACAAAACGTATCATCCTAGAACCTCTCTTGTCATCATTCTTGTTCTAATCATCTGTGTTGTTTCCATTTCTTCCATTCCTATCCCTATTGTTTCTGTTGTTTTGGTTCATGTCGTTGTTCCATTTTTCTTTGTTCTTATTCCTATCGGAATTCTCTTATGTATTTTCCTTTATGTTTCTAATTTTTTGTTTCTTTCTACTTCCTTTTTGTTTGTCATCCTGATATTCCCTGTTATACTAGTATGATTTGTTATCTTGATACTTCCTCTTGTAGTTATAGTTAAAGGATTTAGATGAGGTTGCATCCTTCAATCTTTGCTCCTATTTAAGAGCCTTATAGAGTACAAAATATATGGTCTTAGGCTCCAACATTTTGACCTCACTGTACATCTCAAGTCGCAAACCCATGATAAAATTCTAGGTTCTAAATAGTTCATCATGCTAGTATTGAGGAACATACTTCACTAGGTGACAAAAACATTCATGGTATTGTGTTATGTTCACATTTATCTGAACTAGCTTGTAGAAGTCTGATGAATTTTTGTCATAGAACAGCTGAGGTAACCACCTTTTCCAAAATAGTTGTGAAATTTCTTCCCAAGTTACTTCAAAGTGTTGAAGTTTCTTTTTGGCCATCATGTTTTTCCACCACATTGATGCCTCACCCATCAACTAAAATGTGGCCCAAACTACTCTAGATTTTCCAGTATAGTTTTGAACAAGGAAATATTTTTCCATACTAGTAATCCATGCTTATGCATCCTCCCCAGAAGATCTACCATGAAATGTGGGTGGGGTGACTTTCTTGAGATATTTGCTCAAGTCAGCCACAATCTGCACCTTGTCAGTATTAATTTGAGCAATTTGACGGTCAACTTCCTATCATGCCCAAAAATTGAGGCAAAAACAAACTAGTAAATATTTTTATAAAAGTAATAGAGACTATATTTAATACATACTAACATTGAATGTGTTGTGAAAAGATGACAACAAGATTAGTTTCGAGTTATAAGGTTTCACAATTAGTTTAAAGAGCTCAAAGGTTTCAATCTTTGATTATAATCTCGATTAGGATAAAGGTAAGTTATTACTGATAGAGGATTTCATTCTTTGTTTCAAGAGTTAGACAACCATTTGAACTTCGATTACATTTCACATAGATATAGGGTCGGTATTCTAACACACTACATGGGTTCAAAACCCTAGGTTCTAATGCTATAGGAGCTCCTCAGATGGGTTGAGTAAATTGGTTGATTAAACCATAGTTAAAGTATGACATCATACTCAAGAGGCAATTTATATTTCATATCAAAACATCATTCGATCCATAAGTTTCCTTAGGTTGATACGATACCTTAAATTCATTTCATTATACTAGTTCAAAAGCTTCCAGTCCCGTAGACCCAAGTTGTGGTCTTTTGTTGGACATTAATAAAATTATCCTTATCCTCGGCGAACTAGTTCTACATCTTTAGGAAGTTGACCTTTTCCTTGAATACTTGATCTTTATTATAATCATAACCTATCTAAAACTATTTAAAACATTAAATATTTATCATTAAACTATTTACGACATCTAACTCATCTTCGATCATAACCTGACTCATCTTGTCAAGTTATCTAGTCAATTCTAACTCATAACACATCCTATCCTTTAATACTAATCTTTTCACTAACAACCTTCCAAATAGAAAATTCTAATTAAATTTAGATGCATAACTTCTAATACTAAATTTATTACATAAATATTTAGAATCTAAAACAAAACTACTAATCATTAAATTCCCAATTAAATTAATTTCATTCCTATCCATTACTTACTACTAAGACAATGCTTGTCAAATAACAATCATTATTATCCCCTAGCATCAAACTTTAAACCCATAAATACAATTATAAATATCACACACATGACCAAAAACCCCTTTCCAATCTCTCTCTACACACACATAGCAATTCAAATCACCAAGAAGAACTAACCTAAACACTCATTATAACTATACCCAGCTCACTAACCATATACAACTTACTACTATAAATCTTGACAATAATCTTATTATTCAAACATAAAACGAAACTAAACCTTAAATAACTACTTTTCTATGTATCCATGACACTTTATACACCTAAACAAAGAAATACTAACCTCAAACTATCTCCTCAATTCCTACCCAATACAAATGGGCCACTTGGCCACTAAACAACCAACTTCCCAAGTACAGTGCGCACTTCCCAAGGGTGATTTACGCTGATCAAGGTCTACAGAAAGTATGTATGCATGTGGGAAAAAGAGGAAAGGTCGAAAAGTTTTAACATAAAGAAAAAAACTTACCAAGTCTCCATTAAATGGTGAGGTGGAGTGCATTGTTGTTTGTTGTTTCCAACGCAAAAGTGAGGAGGTGGGCACTGGCTAAATAGCCAAAAATATGCACCTCTTTGATTATCGTGTCGCATGTTCCATTTTCCTCCTCGCATGTAACCATTTGATCATGCATACATGCATTCCGGTACTCTTGTCCGCACACATCTGACATGCTATTAATATGGCAGCAACCAAGCCTGCTGTTAATAATTTTAGGTTTTAATATTATTTCATTTTCATTTAATATTTAATTTAACTTGATGAGAAAAATGTTTAAGATAACAATTTTATGTTTTATATTTATAAATATTTAAAATGTTGATTTTATAATATGTTATATAATTTTTTATAATATATAATTTTATTTTTCATATTTCATTTCTTAATTTTATTTTACACAATTAATCATTTGATATCTTTCATTTTCAAAAATTAATTATTTACATTTTTTATATTTAGTTTTAGATTATTATTTTATCTTGAAAAAACTATAAGAAGAATTATTATTTTTTAAACTTTTAAATGATTTTATTTTGATATGTAAAAGAAATACATTGTAGGTTTCATAGTTTTTACTACAGTAACAAGAAAATATACATATAAAAACTATAATAAAACATTTGTTTATGTAACAAATAAATCATGAAAAATGGTAAAAAAAAAATAGTAATATACAATTTAAAATTTGAATTTAAAATATTAAAGAATTTTTTTTTTTAAAATCAATACTTTAAAAAAAAATATTAATCTTGTTATGATTTAAAGTTTCATTATTTTATCTTAAAAATATATATTTTTATATCATATTTACTAAAGAAGTAAAAAACTATGATAAAATATTTGTTTAAGAAATCATTGAAATAGTAAAAAAATTATTAATATACAAATTTAAATTTATTAATTTTTTTAATTATAAATATTAAAAAAAGATTAATCTTGTTATGATTTAAGTTTCATTATTTTATCTTAAAATTTAAATTTTTTTAATATCATATTTACTAAGAAACTAAGTAAATTAGAAGTGAAAGTTTAAAATATAAGAATATTAACAAGTTGTAAGTATCAATATCTATACATAAGAACATGATTCTTAATCTTGCCCCTTTCAATTTACAAACATAGACATTATAATGGACTTTCTTTAGAAACTTTTTTTATAAATGTGAAATTTACATCTCAAAATAAAATAAATCTATTGTCAAATGTAAAATTTATCTATAATTTTTTTTTTAAAAATACTATTATAAAATAATGAATTTTAAAATAAAATGTTAGTATGAAAATGAGAATAAAAAATAAATGCAAATACTAGATCTTTAAAATTTAAAAATTTGATATAAAAATATGTATTATTAAAAATTATATAACTATTATAAAATTAAGAAATTAAAATAATTTTTAAATAAACAATAGAAAAATATTATATTAAATATGAAACAAAAACTAAACAATATTTTTGTTGTTGATTTATTTTTGTTTTAAAAAACTTTTATAAGTTTAACATGATTTAATTTTAGTAAAGTAAAATTAAAAAAATGATATGCATGCATGAGAGTAATTTTCCTCCTCGCATGTAACCATTTGATCATTGATTTGATTTTAAAGGTTATAATATAAATAATTTTGTTTTAAAATACTAAAATTGTTAATATATTTTATATTTATACTTTAGCATTGGTTTGCTATTGATGACATATTAGATCAGACTATCAATTCTACAATCCCAGTCGTCTGGTGTACGAATATGTATGTATGGCCATAAAATTACATGTGATGAGGAAAATGGAACATGCTATAGGAAAATCTAAAGGGTGCAAATTTTTAGCTATTTAGCCAGTGCTAAGGAGGTGGAGTAGGCTATGGGGGGGGGGAGAGAGAATCAAGTTGAAGGGGGTTTGGGAAAGAGGATTGTCCTATCAATCATAAATGTCCTTCAAACTAGGCAAAATAAAACAAGAAGAATAGCACCTCAAAGTCAATGTGTGTGTGTGTGTGTGTCAGGGCTTGCATGTGTTTTGGGTGGGAAGTAACTACCTTGTGTGGGATTGGAGCACTAGTCACTAGGAGGGGACTTAAGGGAAGTGTTGGGGAGAGTGCCCACCAAACAACTTTCCCACTCATGAGTTCCTACAACATATTTTTGTTTGCCCAAGCCTTATGTGAGTAAGACTAGCATGAGTTTCTAGTGACTGGGGGTGTGGGCCCCACGTGGGTCACATGCCACTCCCATAACTTGCCCCCTTTGTTTTTTAACATTTAAAATTTATGTTTGATGATTTTTTTTTTTTTTTGGTTGGGGGGGGGAGGGGGACTATTATAAATTATTTTGCATTTATGTTTGATTTTCTTGTTGGGTTCTATGATACAATTAAAAATTTGAAATAATTATAAGAATATTCTTTGCAATTTCACTTTTAATGGAAACACTATTTACCCATACATTTTGGAGAGCAATTGTGCTCTTCTAGAAAATGTATGGGAAATATGCATGTTTTGAGGGGCTTTCTCTTGCTTTCTTTATATTCTTTCCTAGATAGCATTGTCATCAACTTTTGGATTTGTAGGTATTGAGAAGGGCATAAGGATAATAAAAGTTTGCTATGCACTATTTAATTTTAAAGGAATTAGATAATCAATTTCAACTTTTATCTCTCTTTTTTTAATACATTTTTCTTTTCTTCAAACTTGGGTTTTCTCATGGATTAATTTACACTGTATTTGTTTATTTTCTTATAGTTAAGGGGTGATATAATGCAATTTTACAAATGTTTTCAATTAGGAATATAGTTTGTCATTTTAAGCATTGAATTCTCTAGGTAAGTAAAGTGCAATATAGTTGAATGTGTAATTTTGAATATTGAAACTTTAACAAGAACTTATAGAGAAGTCTATATATACATTTCACTTGACTTTCCTTTGTCCACAACCATGACTTTATCAATATCAATTCTATTTGCATTCATGATTGAATCTAAGGATTGCAATAGGTTAAATTATGAAATAATCTAGCATGTTGACACTATGTCATTCCAATGCATCTAAAGCAAAAATAGAAGTGCATTCAATTTGAAATCTTATCACCATTTTATACAATTTCTCATAAAATAATCATCTTTCTTCTCATTGAAAATGAAATCAATAACATAGAATACATTTCGATAGATCATAATGAAGGTATGAATCCTTTCTCTCAACACATTAATACAATGATGCAACAAGAGAGATGAGGCAAGGGAGGAGCCTCAAAACATGACATCAAGAACACCATTGATCCAATCCAAGATTTCTCCCCTATTCGAATCCATCAAAAAATTTCAAACACACACAAGGTACCATGGAGAGCTCACCTCCCAACCAAGGCCTCAATGTGAGGCCACATGTTGAGCTTAGGAGAATGAGTAATTGACCAGGTGACAATTAGATACACTCACATGACACACTCAATAAAAATATCCCATCCAAGGTATGCACAACAAGTTCTGTATTAAACCAAGACTAGGGAGAAGGTGGATTTCTCCAGGTAGGAGATGTCAATCGCGAACAAAAATCATATCCCTCTTCTAAGGCTAATAAATCACAGTAAACTTTCATTCTTTCTCTCCTTATTTTTTCAAACAAAATCAGTTTGTATTAATAAGGGCCAATAACACCTTACTTTCTCCATGTCCTCATCATGAGGAGAGACTCTGCACTAACCCAGTCCAACTAAAGTCCTCCTACTATACATGACCACTTCTACCCTATTCAAGGGTGAGTAATGCCAAAAGACCCTTCATGGATTCCCCAACAAAACCAAAAGGAAAATATGAAAGGAAAGAAAATAGAAAACTCACAAACACATAATACACACATGCAAGAGATTTACATAAGCAAGCAATGAACAATGCATGAAGAACGTGGTCATGGAGAATCCTACCTTCACAAAGGTTATGACAATGGAGTTTTGAGATGAGCTAAATCCTTCTTCCACTTCAATTCAAAGTTTGACTTCTCTAAATGTGGAGAATGGGTCAACAACCTTCAACTCTCAAAATGACCACTAAATAGACTTCTAAATTCATCCACCCAAAATAACAATAAATCCAAACTTAACTTAAGCCTTATATGGTCTTCCTACTTGTTCCTACCGTGAAGACAACATTTTAGGACATGGAGATGATCAATTTTCGTGCTAAAGGGAAAATGAGATATTTAAGGGGTCATAAAAGTCAACAAAAGGATCTAGAAGGGTGGAAAAGGTTCCCAACCCATACACATACCCCTTGGGCACTTGAATTACATTAAATGTGGCCTCTAGTATCATTTTAGGACCTATACAAGTGACTTGAAATAGTCGACCTTTTAAAACCCTAAGGATGTGACCTTTCCACTAAATCTTAAGTAGAGTAATTAATCTAGGTTACTAACTAATCAGTTTTAGATCAACAGATTACTTTGCTAACCCTAAATTGACATGTCAACACACATATGCATATAACGAGTGTTAGGTGACACTATATGATTTAATTTTAAATAACATTCAATATGTCACAAAATACAAAATGATACACACACATTCAAATTATGATAAAAATAAAACACTTGACAATGAGGTTCAAATCACTTTATTGGATTCAACGTTAGTCTTATAGTTTGTACATAGGGTCAATTATTGATTCTCTAATAATTTCCATGGTTAATTATCATGCACACTCAATTTGAATATTAGTAATTTGATAACATCACATTCATATGTTTAAACCAAATTGCATAATCACATTGATCAAAATATTAAACTTTCATTTAAATAACCTTTTTTCTTTTTTTTGCACACATATTTGATTATCACAAACCTCATATTTGCACCATCATAACATATTCATCAATTCAAACTAAAATACTAAAATAATCATTGTAATGTATACATATACCTAAAACATCATAAACATCATCATAATAGGGTGGAACATCTCATATCATTGTTAGTACAAATCAATGTTTAAAAAGTCAAACAATGTAGTAAGTTTCGAATCACAAAGTATCAAAATATGAATGTATCAATTGATCTCAAATTTCCACGAGGACACCTAAACCATAAAATGTTAATTCATATCCACCATCATAATTATTATACATTAGATAGCCATAATTTATCATGATTTCCTCTACATGGTTTCTATCAAGAACAACATAATTTCCCCATAACATCGCCTTGTTGTTCTCATATATCCATTCAAATCTCCTATGAAGAATTTTAAAGAGAAATTTATATTCAAATAAGTACATATGAGGAGGGGTCTTACATCCTCCCCCACTCGCCTTTGACTTGCTCCTGGAAGTCACACAACTAAAACATTCGTCCTATGCTAGATCTTGTCTAAACTTATACCAAAATTTACTCCTATAAAAGGAATGATTAATAATTCACATACATACTCAGGGGTGAGAACATAATTACCTAATTATCCTCACTAAAAGAAAGTTTAACCCATACTCCAACGTGGGTACATTTCCTAGGGTTAGACACTTCCTAAAACATATCTAGGTCACATATATATAATTCTAAATTGGTATAATATACTTAGAGAGTCTCTCATAATAATAATACCATAAGGTGTTATGAATTCCACATACTAACTCATCAAGGTAACAGTTGTATGATACTCTCTCAAATAGAGTTTCCTTAAAATGCAACTTGGATCTTCATTCAAGGTTAATCAATTTTTCTCTAGAGTTTTATTGTGCGTTGCATCCTTGTTAGGACACCAAATAAGTCCATCGCTACACATGCATCTAAAAGTTCATTAGGTTCACTTGTAACCTTAACTAGTTGTATGTTGGGCTGCAATCCATTACTCATAACAGTCAATAGATAATCACTAGTCCTATTCTCGAAGTCCTGGGAGAGAGTGGGGCACAAATACTCTCATTAATAACCCCATACCCTAATGATATACATCCACTTGATTGTCAAGAATATCTTTGGTAGGCCCATCATATGTCACTTTGCCAACAAAATTCATAAAATATTGTCTTGAAATTTAAATTCAGAATTAGGGATGAAACATCCAACGCAAAAGTCTGAAACAAAGAAATAAAGAGTGGCCACAGTAGTAAAATTCTAATAAAGAAATAAAGACACGTCCTAGAGGCAAAATATAATCCTCAATAATAAATTTGGCTAAACACCCCCACATTACATTGTTGGCAAGAAGAAAAGAATTTTAAAATACCAAAATTTGAAAATAAAAAAATAAGGAAATAAATCCAGTTACTTACAAAATTTACATTACTGACATAATGCGACTGTACTAGGGTCACTAAGGGAAAAGATAAATCTTAAGTCTTCCAAATACATTACAGGGATCTTGCATTGAAATTAGATTGTTGTCTAAAGACCATATTGCTCAAATTATGATTGATCCCACATACTATCTACATAGCTATCTTAATCAACATCTCCCTACAATTAGGGTTTACTATACTAAGGGGTGTGTCTTGACTATAAACTCCATTGTAGAGTGCAAATGTGAGGATAACCACAATGTGTTCCATTCCATCCTCTTGTTGTTAAAGGGGTCTCCTTTTGAAGTACCTAAACATGTGGGGACATTACTGACAATAGAGTTGTACTCTGAGTGGTAGCTATAATACCAAGCCCTTATCCTCAATTCACTATAATTGCATGGTAGGGAATCTACCCACAATCTTTCTTAGGTCAAAATTAACCACAATACACCAATTGAAGTTGTCCTTATCAATCTCACCAAATTTGGTATGAGCCTATATATATATATATATATATATATATATATATATATATATATATATATATATATATATATATATATAATACCAAGCCCTTATCCTTAATTCACTATAATTGCATGGTAGGGAATCTACCCACAATCTTTCTTAGGTCAAAATTAACCACAATACACCAATTGAAGTTGTCCTTATCAATCTCACCAAATTTGGTATGAGCATATATATATATATATCCATGTCTTGTATTATTTTATTATTTACACAATTATCATACAAGAATGCATAGAATGTTGCTTTTCTTATCTATAATCTAATATTTCACATCTCCTAGTCTTAAATGACTTATGTATAAATCCTTAGGTTGTAGGTTTGCAACTAGGTAGCTATAAAACTATTAAGAGGATGTTATCAATGTTTACTTATTCATTCTAACAACTATCTCATCACAAGAGGTATAGGTCATCATCATTGTTCTTATCATGCCTCGGGACTTGAAATCCCCTTATTACTTATCTTTGAAACGTAAACCTTTATTTCACATTAGATTGATAATATCATCAAAACTTTACTTTCTCAATATTGTAGGGTTATAATTGATCCAATGATTTCAACACTAGGGTCTAAGAGTATACACTTGGTAGTTTATAATTTAGTATCAATAATGCTTGTACACTAAGCCTACTAATATAATCGATGCACATAACCCTGACTTAGAAGTTTATTGTCATGCCCAAAAAAAAATCTGCTAAGCAAAATACAACTTTTTTTTTTTTTTTTTTTAAAATATTATTATTATTATTAGCTCTTGAGTTTGTTTTCTTTTATTAGCGTTACATCCGCTGCATTCAACTTTAACTCTATTGTGCAAGACTACTAGGTTAATTCATGATTAGTTATAATTATTTAATTTTATATTGTTTACTTGCTAACTTTATTTCCATTATTTAATACATGTGTCCTTATGACATAGAGCTTACCATTGATAATTTAAGTACGTCTTATGAACACTCGAAGATAGTGTTCGGCTACTTGGCAAGATAGTCTTTTAATCAAGTCTACTAAAGCTTCATTATGGTCAATTGATTTAGTGAAATTAATATATTGGAATATTGTTATTAAAATAATGATACAAGTTTATATACATATATTATTATTATTATTATTATTACTATTATATATATATATATATATATATTTCTTTAAGGATAATGTAGATTTCAAATCATAATATAACTTATATTATCTCTAAAAGCACAATATTACTCCCATATAACACTTAACCCTTACATTCCACTACAACATGACTTAATAACAAATAATTTAAACACCAATAAATTATTATTATTTTCTTGAAAACCCCAAATGATCTATTTGAATTAACACCAAGTTTGTTAACAAGTGATTTAATATTAAATAAGTTAAGCACTAAATTTAACAAACATGAATTAATAACAAAAATATTACACTAACATGTTTTCCTACCAAGTCTCCTTTCATTAACCCACCCCACATTAATACCAATTTTCTAGGTGTCATTTCATCCATGGTGTGGCGCTCAACGAAAGGTGAATCTGACATGGAGTCAGAGTTATATCCCATTAATCACATTAAATTATCTTACGAACCTCAAGCTGCCCCTTCTTAACACATTCTCCCAAGCTCCTACTCAACTCCCACTATCCTAGACTCTACCTAGTGCCCAACTCCCATTTATGCTTTCCACGCCCTCCCTTCAGCTTTAGCGCTCATGTGAAAGGAGTGGGCAGCAGGAGTCTTGGGCGGCAAAAATAATGAGGAGGCATACGGGGTGTAGGGGCACGACAGATCTCTGCACGCCTTGGGCTGAGTGCTAGGTACAAAGGCGTTATGGGGGAGTGGTTGCACATGCTGTGCAATATGTTTTGTGTCACGAGTCAATTCTAGTTTTATTTTAATTTATGTTTGTTGTTTCCCCTTTTTTTATTTTACATATTTTTCTTTGTTTGATGTGACTTAACTATAAAGCCCATGTCGCGGTTTGTAATGAATAGAAGTTAATAGTTAATGTGGCCCCCAACTAGCACATTGGTCTTATTGTTCAAATTTTTATTCTATTATTTTATATAAATTTCCTTCCTCCTGTGATCCCATCAAGGTCATGGTTATATATATATATATATATATATAGTTTTTATTTGAACTAAGCATGATGGTGACTTGATAAGTCACATGGTTCTTATGAGACTCATTTTGCAACTTTAGGCTAGGTGTTTATTAGGTTTAAGTATTTACCCTAGGATATAAAGATTACTTTATTCTTATTTAGAGTGCTAGATTCCAGAGTATATTCTGGTTATTATTTTATTACACTGTATTGTGGGGAAAAGGAATTATTTCCTTTCCATACATTTTCTAGAGAGGTGAAATGCTCACCTACAACATGCCCATGAAGGTTTATTCTAAGTGTTTTCTCTTCTTGAACTAATTCTTTTGTGTTTGTTCAGCCCATTTATGGAATTGTAAGTAAATATGTATGTGGATAGTGTGGTATTGCCTTCTAAACTAAAATTATTAAATTTAAACCCCAATGAATAAATGATGAGACATATAAAATGAAACTATCACACATGGAGATTTTATTCCTAATTATGAAATGCTCAACATATATCTCATCATTGCTACTAATATGTTTTGAATCTTATCAACTCTATTCTTAGCATTCTTCTACATGACATTTATACATTACATATCTACAATTACATCAAGGGGGAAGAACCACATATAACCTTATTCATAATGCATGAAATTTAACATGGAAGATTTTATTGCAAGTAAAAATATATACATACAATCTTTCAAGCCTTCCTATCACAATTTCAAATGGTAACAATGGTATCAATATATTTTACAGCTCATACTAATCTTTCATAACTCACAAAACTTCAGATGATCATTTCTTTGCAAGTAATATATATGCAAAACTTCTTAAAACCCTTCCCTCTACATATTCAATGGTAACAATGACACAATCTCATTACATCACATTGAGTCAACAAAAAGACTTCCACAAAGAGAACCACTTCCACTTGAGAAAATATGAACATTGAACTTCCTTTGCACACTTGGATTTTCTCCGCTTGGACAAGGGGGAAAACCTTATTACCTCATGGCATGTATCTTCACAAAACCTGCACACAAACACAAAATAGGAACCATGGAGGCTCACCTCCCAACCTAGGCTTCTATGAAGCCACCCATTGAGCAGGGGAAACAAGAACCAAACAGGTTACACACATACTTCACCAACCTCTACATAAAAACACATCACAAACACAATCAAAACCCTCCCATAGCTTGCACAATTATTCACCATTGGAATCATAAAACGTTGTGTGAAGGTGGGCTCTTCAAGGAGGAGGAATTTATAACAACATATATATCATATTGCCAATGCATTTTGCCTCTCAAGGCCACCACAACATAAACAACATATTGCCACTACATTGCCTCTCAAGGCCTTCAAACAACCATCTTCTCCTCATCCACCAAACCTCCTTATACCTCCCAAACAACAAGATTCATGGCCATGATGGAGCCCATGTTCCATGATAATAGCAAACCTCATCATGAGGTAAAAGAAAAAGATTTCTTTTCTCACCTACAATGTCAAGCCCAACTTGTGCCCTTCACCCAAGGCTTCTCTGCCCTCCCAAGGGTGAGTGAAGCCTTCACACCCATAATCACAATCAACACCCACATTCAAACAAGAACAACAGCAAAACAAATGAAGAAAAACAAAAAAAAAACCAAGAAAGGATCTCCAAAAGCACAAAACACATTCACTTTCCATTCCAACAAAAACAAAACCAAGAAGGTGAACCAAGAAATTTACAAGAACATCACACATTTTCACATTGTCACAATACATAATCAATGCTCATAATGCAACAAGAACACCACACTTTCACACAATACCCAAAAATCCATATCACAAGATTTACAATGCAAATGCATACTCTATTAATGAACTCTCACACTTGCAGATTTGTTTAACCATGCTAAAAGCAAGAAATGAGAAAGAAACAAGTTTTGAGACACCAACCTTGGTCCAAGCTATGGTAAGGATAGTTGTAGTAGAGCTCCCTTAATCTCCCTCCAAAACCTAACAATCTCTAAAATTAGAGAGTGGGTAGACACCCCACTAGTTTGGCCAAGACCCTCTAATAAATCCTTTTGACTAACTTATTTTAGCAAAAACACTAAGCCACTACTTCTTACAAACTTGTCTCCTCTAACTTTTCTATTTTTGACTAAGTGGGAACATGGGGAAAACACATATGACAACTCCAAATTCGAATTGATGGAAGAATGCATGGGTAAAGGGGCTCCCTAGGCTATCTAGGTACTCACATGATCAAACTTAGGTCCCTAACATGATGTACTATCATATGGGTAACTTATTTTCACCTAAAAGACACTTTGGGATCACCTAATGACCCCTCAAAACCCTAGTCAAGTCCAAATTCGAATTTATTATGATTGAGACCCATCCTTCCCTTGTCAAGTGGGTTTAAATTACTTATTAATAGGGTAATTAGTTTTAGGGTAAATTGCCACCATGGTCCAACCCAAAATGACACATCAATCACATATAAAATTCACAAGTGTCAAGTGACACATAAAGCACATTCAACTTACCATGACACACTCCTAATGCACCTAACTTATGATTAAACATTTCCTCATGCAAACAAAGTTACATTACAAAAAACACATTTTCACAATGAGGCTTTTTTTGAATCTTCCAAAGATTCGCCTTGGTTAAACTGTGTTCACATAGGTTTGGAACTTGTTTCCCCCCCAAAGTATCCATGGTTCCACTTCCTGCACATTCAACTCGAGCATCAGTAGTCCAAGGAGGTTATATGAATAAATATCATAAATGCCTATAATTTCAGTCGTTACATAATCTTATTAACATAATTCAAATAAATTTCCTTTCCCAATCATTTCAAGTAAATCATTCAAAATGTTAAAATATCAGGATCTACATATCAAAATCAAGTCAACATATGTCTATGTATCATAACTCATCATAATCGAATTAACATTTATCTGCATACCACATTAAATCTTAAATCATCATTATCAAATTAACATTTATCCGCACTTACATCATAAGCCATTGTAGTCAAATTATCATTTATCTACGTATCATAGGTCATCATATTATAATCTAATTTTATCATGTCATTAAGTTGCATCCATATGCGTTCGATCATTCCATTCACAATATAAGTTTTGTTGTGCATATCATAGAAGCAGAACACTACTGTAAGTGTCAAAATCAAGTGATAAAGTAAGCCATTGTCCTACTAGATCTTGAATAATGTCAAATATCCAAATACCAAATATAAATAATGAATTACAAGCATTTCTACAATTTAGCCTCTATCAAAGTAATAGAAAAGGTCTAGTTCATGAACAGAATCATTAATTATATAATTTAGGCCTTAATGTGCAAACATAAATGTGGATCATCAAAATGTAGATATTAAAATACCAAACTAAAAGTACCACAATGCAATTATGTCACCTATACTAGGGCGGATTGGGTGAGGTCTCACATTTATGTGTTCTATCTTACCAGTTTAACACTATATGTTACATACTTCTCACCATTTAATTATTCTCTTACCATCATATTTGGATAAATTCATTACTTGATTAGAGTTCTATTCCTCATAGTAGACTGATATATTCCTATTCTTTGTGTGTTCCTAGCTAACTAGCTTTTTTAATAGCTTCTCATGTTAGTAATCCTATCATTCGAGATTTCCAAAGGTTAATTGCATATTTCAATTGCACTCTTATTTTCTTTCTGAGGATCAATGGAACAATACATTTCAATCCATAATAGGTTAGAGGTATCTCAATTGCTTGATAACATGGTATACTTGTCAAGTGTTACCTTCCTATTCACTCACAATTTATTTTTAACTTATTCACTATTTTAATCAGAAGGTACAAAATTAAATTATGAAGATCGTAGGTTTCCTTTACTTATGTTGTAATGTCTAAATCAATACTAGTCTACTTGATCAACTCCATACTCAATATGAACTACAATTCTCCATGAGTGATCAGGTCAGGCATAATCTAATTTCTACTAAAGATGATGTAAACACTTTTCCTTTGAATACTAGGTTATTTACTCATTTCCACTCACATGATTGGAAGATGTTTTAGGGTCCTTAACTTAGTTTTCCCTCCAAGCTGATTGTGTTCAATATAATTTTGAATTCTTTATGAGATCATAATCTACCTTAATACAAATATAACATTCTTGCATCTAATCAATTGTTTTAAGTCATTTAAGATTGGATTATATGTTCATGGTTGACCATATACAATCGTTAATAGTAATTCAAAGTTTTGATTAGGTTTACTCATCAATATCATTGTTTACAAATAATACATTAGCTTCTTAAAATTATGCAAGGAGAAATCCCTACTTCATATAGTAACATTTAAATGTCCACGCTTAATCATAGACCCATTTTTGCCCAAGTGTTATGAAATTGGGATCTGATACCAAAATGTCATGCCCAAAAATTGGGGAAAAAATACACCAACAATTTTTTATAAAAGTAATAGACTATATTTAATACATACTAACATCGAATGTGTTGTGAAAAGATGATGACAAGATTAGTTTAAGTTATAAGGTTTCACAATTAGTTTAAAGAGCTCAACAGTTTTGATCTTTGATTATAATTTCGATTAGGATAAAGGTAAGTTGTGGTACTCATAGAGGATTTCAAAATTTGTTTCAAGAGTTAGAAAACCATTTGAAGTTTTATTACATTTCACATGGATATAGGGTCATTATTCTAACACTCTGCATGGGTTTGAAACCCTAGGTTCTAATGCTACAGGAACACCTAGGATAGGTTGAGTAAATTGGTTGATTAAACCATAGTTAAAGTATGACATCATGCTCGAGAGGTAATTTATATTTAATTTCACAATATTATTTGATCCATAGCATAAGTTTCCTTAGGTTGATACAATACCTTAAATTCATTTCATTATACTAGTTCAAAACCCTCAGGGAACTAGTTCTGCATCTTTAGGAAGTTCCCCATTTTCCTGAATAATTGATCTTGATTATAATCATAACCTATCTAAAACTAATTAAAACATTAAATATTTATTGTGATGTCTTCTACATGATTTATATCAAGAGCAACAACATTTCCCCATACCATTGCCTTGTTGTGCTCATATATCCATTCAAATCTCCTATGAAGGATTAAACAAAGAATTTCACATTTAAATAAGTACATATGATGTGTTGGAAATATAAGAGGAGTAACTAAGAGGGGAGGGGTGAATCAATTACCACTAAAATAAATCCCAAATTGCTTAGATGTTAGTACAAAAAAAAAACTCTGAAAACTATATACTGTTGAAGCTTGGTAAACACACATAAAATGTTGTAACTCGGTAAATACTGAATAAGCTTGGTAAACTTAACATGCAAATCTGTAAATGTTATCTATGATTACCATTACTAAACTTAGTTGAAAACACATAAAATAAAATAGCATGAACATAATTGACACCAGGATTTAACATGGAAACCCAATTTGGGAAAACCACCAATTGAAAGTAGTTATTGTTTTTTACTCTTTTGAAGTGAGCTCTATTAGGAGCCAACCCTATTAAAGGTTACAAAACACACTGTTAGGTGTGACTCTGTTAGAGGATTTAATCACCCCATTAGGAGTGGCCTTGTTAGAGGTCTTAAGACAATTCAACAGAACTGCTACCTTGTTAGAGGATTTACAAATAGTTGTTAAGCCAACTCTGTTAAGAGATTTAGATTGCTACTACAATGGTTATAGAGTAACAATGAGATGACCTGATTTGAATGCAACTAAATTTCTGATTACAAATCTTAATTCTGGATTGTATACTTGATCCTTCCTAATTGAATATATCCTTTCAGCTCCACAAAGATATCATGTTTATCCTTTAATTTCACTTCCTCTCTTCATTATTAAATCTTCAATATGCTCACAACTTCACACTTGCACACTTTGAATCCACAACTTGACCTTATAAGTTGTATATGAGCCAAAGTGTAGAAACTTGGGTTGTGAAGATTGGCTTGGTGAGGTTCTTATACTTGACATCCAATGTCAATGCTCAACATCATCATGCACTTGGTAGACATAGAAGCACGGTCCATACTAATCACTTTCAAGTAGTCTTGAACTTGGTTTGCACTGGTGACTTGACGAATACTATGAAACTCGATTCTCACTACATAGCTTGGTCAACACTATCACTATGAGCTCGGTTAACATTAGAGATCCTTTGGTAACCTAGTGAGCTCAGTTAACATTGGTTCCATCCAAATTTTCTTCAATAACTAAGTGATCTTAGTTAACACTCATCTTTTACAGACTCACCTTTGACGCCCGAGTGAACTCGATAGATATTGACTTCTAAACTTGGCAAACTTAGGAACACTCGGTAGACATAGAAAACTATCTCCACTACCCGAGTGAGCTCGACATACACTAATTGAAACATATATGACATTTTTTTAACATCAAGGACAATACAAAATTAATCAATTGTATCCAAAAATGATGAGGGGTCTTACACTTCCACCTTTTGTTCTTCCTCTAACCTCCTAAGTGCCTCAACCAACCAATCATCCTCATACTTCTTCCTTTGGTTCTCCTGCTGCTTGTGCAAGGCTTCTAAGCATTGATCTTCATCATGCTTTTGTGCCTCTTGTTTAGTGTGTCTATCTCAAGCCTCATGCTCTAAGGTATCCATTCTTTGGCCTTGTCACTATAAAAAATTCCCCTCCTAAGTCAACTATGCCAATATCTAATCCAACATCTCATTAGGTTCATTAGCTCATGCACCACTACTAGATCCACACCTATGGTTAGCTCTTGTGGCCATGTTGATAATTCAAACACCTACACACATTGGTGCATGTTAGCACAGTAGCCCAAGGCTTGGGGTTTAAACATTTCTCTGATACCATATGTAAGTATTGTCCTAATCAAAATATGACACATGATACAAATGTGTGAAGTTGATGAAGGAGCATCCTGGGTGTAAGAGCAATCTTGCATCACCCAAAGCTATTTTTCATTTTAGTCTTTTCTATTTTAATAAGGACTAGTAGATAGGGTGGTTACTATTTATGGAAACTTTCTATTTTTAGTAAGTTTATCATATGAGCTTGGAATGTTCTCATTTTCTACATGAAAGTTTAATTTAGAGTTGTAAGCCTACCATAAAAATCTCATTGCTTTAGCTTAAGTATCAAAGAAGTTATTGCAGATTTTTGGTAGAAATATTTGCAAAAAAATCTTCATACTCACTGTTGGAGGCCTTAGAGTGCCCGAATGAGATCTGAAAACTCAATAGAAGGACACTTGAGTAATTACGAGCCTGTAGATCATGAGCTGGCATTTTCAAAAAGTGGTTATAATAGCCAATCGAAGCAACAAATCATGAGTTATGGCCTTTCAAAGTTGGGCTACTCAAAATATATAAAATAATTGTCAAAGATGTATTTGGTTGACTCTATATGTATTATTAGGGTTTGTCGGCCCTAGGTATTAAGTTTCAATGTCTAGAACTTTCCTAGGTGGCATGAAATTGACTATTTAAGAAAGACCCAAACATTGTCTAGGACAACTCTAGGAAGTAGTTAGCAGCTTAGTCTAGCAGATTACTATAATGAAGGTACCCATGTGGGTTAGCATATTGTACTTGTGAATTCTATAATTCTGCATTTGCGGTGCAAATAAGAAGTCCATATTTTGTTCTTGCAGTTGCTATTGTTTCTTTGTTTCTATTATGTGTTTATGGTATTAAGGGGAGCACCCTTCATCAAGTGTTGTTAGAGCTAGAGTTTTTGAGTGTGTGGATAGATTGTTGATTGTGAGGCAGTTCACACCAAGACCATGGTTTGGGCTAAGCATGTAGATAGATCATCAATTGTGAGGCAGTTTTCAATAGGGTTTCAATAGAAGCACAAAAATGCCTCCACGAAGAGAGTATAGTGGAAAAGTTGTAGGTGTTACACCTAAGGGTTTCCTAGCCCTCCAAAGAAAGATGCAAGCATTAGAAGAACAAATGCATAGATGAATAAATCTTCTTGTAAGAGACGAAAGTGAGGATGAGGACGAAGTAGAAGAAAATGTTGGAGCAGAGGCCATTCTAAATCTAGAGGAAGAGAGGCTTTTTAGGGACATCTCCAAGATTGGAAAAAGACCTAAGTTTGAAGTTCCCACATTTTTAGGAAATCTTAATCCAAAGAAGTTGATTTATTGGATCAATGAGCTAGAGGAGTACTTTGAGTATGAAGGTATTGAAGATCCTGATAGAGTCAAGTTTGCAAGGGAAAAACTAAAGGGACATGCAAATATCTGGTGGTAGGAGGTTTAGTTGGAGCAAAATAGAAAGGGAAAGGACAAAATCACTAGATGGGAATGAATGGTAGCTAAATTGAAGTGACAATTCATTCCCATTGATTATGAGCTTGATCTATTGAAGAAAATGCAAGGGTTGAAGCAAGCGAGAAAATATGTTCAAGAGTATACCAAAGAGTTCTATCGAGTTCTCATTAGAACTAGCCATGTAGAAGCTGATAAGGAGAAAGTGGCTCATTATCTTTATGGGATAAGACCAAGTAGAGTCTAGTTTAAATGAACAATATTGAGGAGGCCTACCAATTTTCCCTAAAAGTTGAGGAGAAACTAAGCAAGAAATTTGACAACAAGAATAGTGGAAGATGTCAGGGTGGAAGATTTGGCGGATGATCTTATGGAGGTCGTAATGATGATCAAAAGAACAAGGATAAGGCTAGAAGTAACAATCAAAACTAGAGGGGAAAAAATTCCAACCACTTCCATGATTAGAACAATAGAGATCAGAGAGGAAGAGGCAACAGACAAGGATCTGGAATATGAGGCTTTTGTGAGAAATGTTTTCACTATAGAGAAGAAGGGCATAGAGAATTTGAATGTACCCAACGCTAAGGAAGGATAGATTGAACAACAGAAGGCCAGGCTAGAGTTGTACATGTTGATAAAGATGCCAGATCCTCACATTCTGAAGATGTTGAAAGAGAAGTCCTAGTTAACAGAAGAGTCCTACTAAGTGGTGAGAATGAACCTAATCAAACGAGCTTGTTTCGCACAAGGTGTAAATGTGAAGATAAGTGTTGTGATGTGATCATTGATGGTGGGAGTACTAACAATTTAGTGTCAGAAACAATGGTCACCAAGTTGAAGCTAAAGAGATAGAAACACCCACATCCATATCATATTGCTTAGGTGCAAGATGACCACAAGGTCATGATCAATGAGCAGTTCTCAGTGAAGTTCAAGATTGGAAGCTACCAATATGAGGTACTATGTAATATTATACCTATGGACATATGCCATATATTGTTTGGTAGGTCATGATAGTTTGATAGGCATGTTGTACATGACGGGCGAGCAAATACCTACACTCTGACCAAGGATGGAGTGAAATGTAAGTTGACGCCATTGAAGGATAAAGAAGAAAAGGTATATAGTGCTACTAGATATGTTTTCTTGATGGAAAAGAGTTTCTCAAAGATATGAAGCATGAGCATATGTGTTTTTCTATACTTCCAAAAGATAGTAAAGAAGAAGTAGAGGAGTTACTTGCAGAAGTTGTAGATATGTTGGGAGACTTTTCTAACATTATATAAGATAATGTACCTGATGGATTGCCCCTAATGAGGAAGATCAGTTACCAGATGGATTTGGTTCTAGGAGCCACTTTTCCAAACAAGGCAATGCATAGAATGACACCAGTAAAAAGTGAAGAGTTGAATAGGCAAGTTCATGAGTTGTTGCAGAAGGGGTTGATTCAAGAGAGTCTGAGTCCATGTGCTATACCAGTAGTATTAGCACCAAAGAAGAATGGAGAATGGAGGATGTGCATAGATTCTAGAGCTATCAACAATATCACAATCAAGTACAAATTTCAATTGCCAAGGATGGATGATATTATGGACTATTTGAGTGGAGCTGAGTATTTCACAAAGATAGATCTGAAGAGTGGGTACCATCAGATTAGTATCAGAGAAGGTGATGAGTGGAAGTCTACTTTCAAGACAAAAGAAGGATTGTATGCGTGGTTAGTCATGCCTTTTGGGCTAACCAATGCACCAAGCACTTTCATGTGGCTCATGAATGAGGTACTAAAAGATTTTTTGGATAAATTTGTCATTATTTACCTAGATGATATATTGATCTTTACTAAGACATTGGAGGAGCATTTGATTCATATTCACAAGGTGTTTGATAAGTTGAGAGAAGAAAAGTTGTTGATAAACCTAAAGAAATGTAGTTTTGTAAAGAAGGAGTTGGGGTACTTGGGAGTTGGTGTCTCAGTAGAAGGTCTAAAAATGGACCCAGAGAAAGTGAAGGCTATCCTTGAATGGCCTACTCCAAGGAGTGCAACAGAGGTAAGATCTTTTTATGGACTGGCTAGTTTTTATAGAAAGTTCATAAGAGATTTTAGCAATATTTGTTGACCCTTGACTAAAACAATAAGAGGGAATGGGAAAGAATTAAGTGGATTGTAGGAGTAGATAAGAGTTTTAGTTTGTTGAAATAGAAGGTTATTGAGCAACCTATTTTAGCACTTACTGATTTTAACAAGGTGTTTCAAGTAGACTATGATGCTAGTGGTACTACAATAGGAGTTGTTATGAGCCAAGAAGGTAGACCTGTGGCATATTTTAGTGAGAAGTTGAATGATGCAAAAAGAAAATATTCTATTTATGATCCAGAATTTTATGCTATAGTTCAAGCATTGAAGAAGTGGAGACACTATCTTCTTCCTAAGGAGTTTGTTTTGTATACTAATCATCAAGCTTTGCAATATTTGAATAGTCAAGGAAAATTGAACCAAAGGCATTTCAAGTGGGTTGAATTTTTGTAGAGTTATACCTTTTTTTTGAAACACAAGAGTGAAAAGTCTAACAGAGTTGCAGATGTTCTTAGTAGAAGACAACTTTTGTTGACAGAAATGTAGATAGGGATGGTTGGGTTCAAGGAACTCAGTACTTTCTAGCCAGATGATCCTAATTTTGGTGAAGCGTAGAAGGCTTGTACATAAACTGTTACACTTGACAAGACAAAGTGGTTGGATTTCATGATTTAGGATAGTATGTTGTTTAAAGGAAGCTAGTTGTGCATTCCTAGAAGTTCAGTGAGAGAGAATCTCGTCAAGGAGAAGCATAGTGGAGGATTGGCTGGACATTTTGGTAGAGATAAAACCATAGCTTTGGTTGCTAAGAATTAATACTAGCCACAGTTGTAGCAAGATCTGAAGAAGTTTGTATAGAGTTGCAGAGCATGTCAGATGGCAAAAGGAATAAAGCAGAATATAGTGTTGTATCAGCCATTACCTGTACCAGAGAAGCCATGGGAGGATGTCAGCATGGATTTTGTTCTTGGATTAGCAAGGACACAGTGTAGACATGATTTTATTTTTGTGGTGGTTGACAGGTTTTCAAAGATGGCACATTTTATTCCTTGCAAGAAGACTAGTGATGTTGTTCATGTGGTAGAGTTGTTTTTTAGAGAAGTGGTGAGACTACATGGTCTGCCAAAGAGTATAGTTGCAGATCGAGATACTAAATTTGATGGGTATTTTTGGTGTATATTATGGAAGAAGTTGAAGATAGATTTAAAGTTCAATTCATCACATCGTCCATAGAGTGATGGATAGACAGAAGTTGTGATCGCAGTTTGGGAAATTTACTGAGATGTTTGGTTGGAGACAAACCAAAAGGATGGGATATGATTTTACCATAGGTAGAATTTGCATATAATAATTCTATGAATAGGAGTACTAGTAAATCACCATTCCATATTATATATGGGAGTAGTCCTAGAAATGCTTCTGAATTGAGGCAGTTGGATAAAGGAGAGATAAGTAGTGCTGAAGCAGAAGAATTTGGTGAACATTTAAAGAACATCCATGAGGAGGTGAATAAGCACATCATAAAGATGAATACACAATATAAGGCTAAGGCAGATGTGAAAATGAGGTATAAGGAATTTCAAATTGGAGATGAAGTCACGATTCATTTGAGAAAGGAGCATTTTCTAGTGGGTACATATAATAATATGAAGATGAAGAAGTTTGGACCATGCAAGATAGTGAAAAGACATGATTCTAGAAATGTGTATGAAGTGGAGTTGTCTATTGAATTGAATATTTCCCCATTATTTAACATTTTAGATTTGATAGATTATTATGAAGGAGGTGATGGAGATGAAGTTACAGAAGTGTAGTGGAGTATTCCAGTAGCTAGTTTGGCTACAAAGGAGATTGAGGAGATACTAGACAATCATGTTGGCAAAAGTACTAAGAAAAGATCATATGAGGAATATCTGGTCAAATGGAAAAGGAGGCCAGTTGAAGATTCATCATGGCTAGCAAAGGAGGACGTTAACCATCTTGGTTTTCCTCTGAACAAATGAGACATGATGAGGTCACTTCTCAAATTACCCTAGGTGTCTGATGTAGGAGCATCCTTGATGTAAGAGCAATCTTGCATCAATAAAAAATATTTCTTCATTTTAGTCTTTTCTATTTTAATAAGGACTAGTAGACAGGGTTTTTACTATTTATGGGAACTTTGCTATTTTTAGTAAGTTTTTCATACGAGCTCAGAATATTCTCATTTTCTACATGAAGGTTCATTTTAGAGTTGTAAGCCTAGCATAAAAATCTCATTGCTCCAACTTAATTATTAGAGAATTTATTACAGATTTTTGGTAGAAAAATATTCATGCTCACCATTGGAGGCCTTAGAGTGCCCAGATGAGGTCCAAAAACTCGATGGAAGAGCACTTTCATGATTTTGAGCTTGTAGATCACCAGCTGCCATTTTTGAAAAGTGGTTATAATAGCCAATTAGAGCAATGGTTTGTGAGTTATGACCTTTCAAATTTGGGCTACCAAAAATATCTAAAATAATTGTCAAAGATGTATTTGGCGGACTCTATATGTATTGTTAGGGTTTGTTGGCCCTAGGCATTAAGTTTCAATGTCTAGAACCTTCTCGAGCAGCATGAAATTTTCTATTTAAGAAAGATTCAAACATTACCTTAGACAACTCTAGGTGGTAGTTCACATCTTAGTCTAGCATATTATTGTAATGAAGGCACCCATGTGGGTTAGCATATTGTACTTATGAATTCTATAATTCTACATTTGCGATGCAAATAAGAAGTCCATATTTTGTTCTCGCATTTGTTGTTTTTTCTTTGTTTCTATTATGTGTTTATGGTATTAAGGGGAGCACCCTTCATTTGAAGTGTGAAAAGATAAAATAAAACCCTAGTTAAAAATTTAATATTCATTAGGCATTAACCATGATCAGGATTAACAATTCATTAATCAAACAAGTACATAATTACATTATCTCAAATGTTGATCTACACATCATACATCCATCAAAATGTAAATTAAACAATTTCAATGAGACCATTTAGATATATTATTCATTCATATAATTACATCATAACGATCATCTAAAGATGATTATACAATCCATCAAAATAGATTTCATAAGAAAAAACCTCGTCATGTGTCCTTTTATGTGACCTGGTCTCCAAAGCCATTAGATGTCATCCATCTACTATCTAAGATGGTAGTGTAGCCCAGGTACTTTTACTAGACCAACTACTGAGTGTTTACTCCCCTAGGGTTCTTCCTGACATGAAGAATGCCTAGACCCTGGCATGAGAATCCTAGCTTCTTGGAACAAGATGGATCAAATGGATCCAATGCAGTCATGAAACATACTACATCCACACATAAGCCTAGTAGTCTAATCATAGAATGTGGCAAGGAAAAGAAAACAGTAATACACATCTACTCAAATGTAGTGAAAACAATAACTAAAGCATATCTACTCATATGTAACATCTAAGCATTTCTATTCATATGTGAAAAGAAAGTAAGCATACCAACACATATGCTTTAAAAATATAAACAACATAATAAAATATAGTAAAATAAATGGCTTGGCCAAGAACTTGGTTGCTAGATTGAATTGAAAAGGAGAAACTAAATGCAAAGTATCCATATGTCAACACTTAAGGGTAGAGAGAAATAAAAATTCTTGAATCCATCTCTAACCCTCCCATATATTGCCACATTGCACCCAACCATAAGGAAGATAAAACTCACACATTCACAATGAAGTAGGATCCAAAAAAGAATAACATAGGTATATGGTATTATTGTCTCAAAGAAAAACAAATATACTCATCTATTTTTAGCATAGCATTATACTTCATGGGAACATTCTTCTAGAACTAGGAATTCCATTCATCCTTGCATTTTAACTAACCATTCTTCCATATATCCTAGTACTAAGGTCATCATTTTTGGTAAGTGTATGGAATTGGTTGTTAAAAGAACAAATTTATTCCAAAACATTAGAAGTTTTTTCAAGCAATATTGAAGTTAAATCAATCATTTCATCAAATTTAAGCTGTGTATATTGTCAAACATTTAAACATCTAGAATTTGACACAAGATATTGTGGATCTCTAACAAGACATTCAATGCAGTGTTAATGCTTAAACTGAAAAAGGGAACTAAGTCTTCCTAACACAAGTCAACATGCATCACCTTTGAAGATTCATGTTTTGGTTAATAATGTTGTCACTACCCCTGATCAACACTCATGCTGCAAGTAGTAACTTTAATTTAGCTCAAAAATATAATTGTAAATACAACAAAATGATGAAGTTAAAGATATCAACCTCTAAAAACTTCATGCAAAACAATTTTTCTTGAATGTTTGACAACATTGGTCTAGCATATCAAATCATGTGGGTTTAGGTATTCTAAGAACATTACTCAACATTTCAAGGATGAGAATAACTTATGGTTGTATTATGGAATCATTCATCATTGTAATCATATAGTTTCTTTTACTTTGGTGGTAAAAGGTGACACACTTGCCATTCATATCTAAAGGGGTTCTATCTACTATTAAGGAAATTCATCTAAGGCACATTCTAAGAAGAGATGCAAATTAATACCTTGAAGGCATGATAACAAGAAGTGGCCATCCCCATTTTCTCACTACAGTTATATGACCTCTATTTGGGTAGATTCCAAGATGTGTTTGTATAGAAAGAGGAAGCAGCTGAGCTGAAACTCCTTACTCTTCAACGATAATATCACAACCTATCACTACTCCTAAGTACACTGCCTATTGAAGATTTACCAATTTGAGGTTTATCAAAATTTGACCAGTTTTGGGTGAAAATACATGTTCTTTAGATTCTACAGATCAACCATTACAAATGCTCAACTTGTATATGAAGAAATGATTAAATGTGAATGAAATCGCCAGAAATTTCATGAAAACAATAAAAAGAACATATCTACATTTTGAAATGGTAAAAATGATTCAATAGGAGGACATCCAAAAGGTCCTAACTATTCCATTTAAAATATACACTTCTCAAAACATAAATATTGCCACAATTAAACTTTGTAGGGCCAACTAAGTTCTTTGCATATTGATTCTATAGAGGTTTGGATTATCTACCAACTATTAATTTGAAAGAAAGCTAATGTAATCACAATCCTATAAGTTGTATGGAAAAATCTTGGAAAAAAAAAAGAAATTCACACGATACATCTTTATCACAACTTCTATTTTGTAATGGATTTGGAAATACATATAAAGAGGAACCTCTATATTGTCATAACAAAAATATTCTCTGTTAAATGCACACTTGCCTTCCTCCAACCTTCATCCTCCTTCAATGCTTCTCTTTCCCTAGTCAAGATAGTTTTTTAAAGAAAACCAAAACTAAAATGAACCCCAATCCCCATCCACTCAACTTCCTCCTTGTTTTTAGTGCCATATTCCCTATTTCTTTTTGGATAAAAAATTATAACAATTTTATAATCTTCTTACATGTACAAGTCATAACTATTGTTTATTTGGATATATTTATATAAATCTTGTTACCAAAGTAATAAATTGAATTCTAATATCAAGAGTTTTGAATACCTTTCAATTTTATTCTCCAACTTTAAATTTAAATCCATAATTAATTTATTATTAATAAGATTAAGGAGGAATAAAATAGAAATAACATTAAATCAATATATAAGTTCCTAAGTGGTGTGTGGGCTACAAAAGGCTATCCAACCATCCCCTTTTGAGAGGCTAACCCTCTCTGCCTCAACCACACCCCCATCTTCGTTGAACCTACATCCACTTAGACACTGACAAAAAATGAGTCAGTATCCATCATAGTCCAACATGTATACATAAA
Organism: Cupressus sempervirens; assembly: GCA_028749045.1. Taxonomy (NCBI): domain Eukaryota; kingdom Viridiplantae; phylum Streptophyta; class Pinopsida; order Cupressales; family Cupressaceae; genus Cupressus; species Cupressus sempervirens. Next base: position 477,751,132 of record CM053789.1, on the reverse strand, counting down.
TATCATATCATAAATAACACAACATCAGTGTAAATAACAAGTATGATAGTATCCATAACTACATCATCATCATGAAATAATTTATTAACATAATCACATTAGCATTTATCTACAACATTCCCATGACATATCAATATATTAGTAACCATTTAATTCACACTAATTTACATATCATAACACAAATTAGATTAATAAACTTAATCTTTTCTATAATCCACGTTCAAAACAAAGGTTGACTAATTCAAAGTCGACCTGATTGCCACATAAGAAAGAAGTCTAAGAAGGTTGAAAAATGAGACGTGACATCTTGGAATGTAGATTGATGTATGGGATATGAGCAGGAAGATCGGCTTTCTTTTCATAGTGCATATTGTGCTTACAAAGGAGGTGATGGGGTTTTGCGTTTAATCCAAGTCAATGTCTCAAATCAACTAATGTTGGGAGATTTTTTGATATGATATAAATATCACTACAAATATATCATGTGTATGTCTCAATGTTTAGGATAGTGCCACTATTTCTCTTGGCAGATCGGCAGTGACATGACTTGGAGACTTCATCGATGACCACGTGCAAGAAAATATATTGCCGCAAACTGTTGTCCCATGTTGTCACCACAAATTAGTGTGTCAATCCAAACTAGTTCAAATTAGTTGGAAATGAATGTCGATCACTGTACTTGTGATTAATGACAAAGAATGTTGTAAAATGGCGTTGAGGGTGCCAAGGGGAGATCTTACTTAGTGTCAGGTTGGCAGTGGGGGTGTGGGAATTTTAATCTCATATCCTCCATAGCACTGAAAATAACCTCTTTATAAAATGAATTCCGCCACTCATAAACAAAGAGTCACTGTGGGTTTTCCGTCGCAGTTTCAAGGATGATGAGTTTGAAGTTAGTATTTAGATCTTTGTGGTCTGTTGTCTGTACATGATAGCTTGTTATAGAGGATGACATAGCCATAGACGATAATTTGGCGGAAAAAAATTAGTTTGCCTCAAATTGTAGAATAATAAAATAATGATAGAAAAATAGTTGGATCTGAATTTTTTCTTTCAAGTTTGATTTCTAAAAAACAATTTACTCAAATTTACTTTTATTCAATATAGGAAAGTTTATAGTTAATTTTTTGGAAACAACCATCTTGATGCAATCATGGCCCTTCAAACGATGAAGCAAAATGGTCTCCAATGGTTATGTAAAGAAACACTCATTTGGTTCTAATATTGTGCAAGAATCTGCCTCAAGCTTCATACAATCTAAGAATTTGACTAAGAAAATGAATGAAACACAATTCCAACAACTAGAAGCTCAAGAGATAACAAAGAAAAATGATGATGGATTAATTAAGTCAATAATTAAAAAGAGTACAGTTCTAAATAGCCTATTGCCTAATTAGTTTACAAAGTAGATGCACCTCTATATATAGCCATGCACGATAACTAGGAATGATGCAAGTGACAACCTACCAATTAGAAAAGGTGTAATCACATGTCTACTAAAGGTGGATCATCTTCTATTGTGTAACAAAGTATGTGCAACAATGAGAAGATGATAATTTTATAAGAACACAAAGTTGAAGCTCAAAAACAATGAGTTATGAGACAATAACTATGTGCTAAAATATAATGCAAACTCCTAATCGTCTCACTGAAAACTAATATGAAAATGCATTATCCTATGTAAACTTAAGTAAAATTTAATTAGTAATATTTTTTTAGGGGTAAAATGGAAGCACTTTAATAAGATGTAGGCTTTCACTTTACGCACTAAAGAATTCAAAATATGTGTAGGGTGTAATACCCCTATAATTGTAACAATTATGAGTAGAGTTTAGAGATAGTATAAGTACACTTGAGATATGTTGAGAGATAAGGTTACTTCTAGTACTCTTTGATTCAAAACTTTCTTAGGTAAAAACTCAAAATTACATTCAGCTAGGGTTACTAGTGTTAGATAATTAAGGGGGTGAGGGGGTGGGGGGAATTAGTTATGTCTAGTTATTCTACAGGATCCCTTCAAACACTTTAGTACCAATACAAACTTCATAAAATCTAATATTAATTACTCACTAACCTCATTCAACTTCACAATTAACACTTATAATAAATCTACTTCAAACTGTAAACTCATTGTTTATGTTATTACCGAGTATCATAAATTAACTTAGCTTTTATCAAGTTGTGGTAATAAGTAAATAACATAAAAATTAACTTGCAACACAAAATAATTCACACATTTTTCACCATGATTTGACATGGAAACCATGTAAAGGGAAAAATCACCTAGGAATGACAACCCAAAAATTTCACTCTTCAAAAGTGTGCTCTACTAGGAGCCAACCTTGTTAAAGGATTTACACCAAAATATCATCTAGAGTTTGTTCACCCCTTGATCCTATCAAAAGAGTGGCACATTTTAAAGGACTTATAAATACCACAAATTGATATTACTATATAGGATTTCACAGACTTATTAGGTCAACTTGGTTAAGAGATTTTTCTACAACAATGGTAAGAAAGTAATTGTTCAAATGATTTGTTAGGTTTAGCACTACTTTTATTGTTCACATCTTTGTTCTTCTATGTCTTCTTCCTTCCGATCTCTTACTGACTAATTCACACCTTCTCACTTTCACTTTTTATGTAACTCTTCTTTGATCTTCTCTCTGCTCTTCTTGGTTCTCCTTGTCTCTTTTAGCTTCTTCTTCTCCTTCAAAAATTTACATCCATTCAACATTCAACTAGAAACCAAACAATTTCTCAAGCATCTCCTTAAATAGTAATCTCTTTGCTTCTAGATTCTTCCAAGTTTTGCTACTTAACCACATCTACAAATCTTAGATTCATTGCATTTTGACACTTACAAAATACAAATTTTATTGAACTTTGTGCTCATCCTTATCTTGTTTAAATCAACATTATCAAATCTTCATTCTATTTTTCTAGCTATAGATCTTGTAACTAACTTTGACTTTAGCCTTTGAACACCTTGAACATTCTTTATTTTTATCATCAGTTAGCCTCAGATTCCATTTTCCTTAACTTGTTCTTCCATCTCATACTTTGTGAACATAACATTTCACTCAGGAAATACATCAATCAGTCATCAACATAAAACTCATTACTCTGTCATCAACATAATTTCTTCATATTATCTTCATCAGCCAAATCCTCTTCATTAATCAAATGATATGACACTCTAATGAATTAGCATAATTTCTAATCAACTAAACCTTGACATCAATGACAACATAACATTTGATATGAATCTTTTACCTACATTCATAGCATTATCAATTAGGGATAACAATCTTCCCCTTTGGCATTAATGACAACACATAACATATGATTTTACATTACAAAACATTATATAAAATAATCAAATGTATACATTGACAACAATACAACTATTGACTTCAATTTGGTTCTCTTGAATAAATGTTACCATTAGGTGTACTTGGTCTGTATCTTCATTAGAGGCAAACTTCAATATTTCTCCCCCTTATGATATGATCTATGTATGTTTTGACTTATCTTCCCTTTGCATAGCATTCACTTCTTTTTCTGATTCTTTTCATCTTCATCCCTTTGACAGAAATCTAGTCTTCATTCTTATTTTCCATAATCTACTGCTGCCACACTCTCCCTATTTTTCTTTTCCTTTTTCCTTACTCTCTCCTTTTAGGCATACTCTTCCTTAATTCATATTCTCCTTATAGATTCTCTCCCCCTTTTCCAACAATTCCAAAGGTAACTATAAGTTCCAATGTGAAACTTATTAAACCTTGTAGTTATACCTTGTACCTTGCATGTATGATTTACATCAATTTTCATTACAATCATCTTCACAACTCTACGAAACTCCTAAATAGCAAACCCTTGCATCAACTCCACAAAGATATTTATGTTCATCCATAAATTGATGCAACATGCATATTCACTTAGTGAAATTTGGATAGGGGAAGGACCCTCAACTTACCTCTTAGATACTCAAAAGCATCCTTAGGCAATGGCTTAGCAAATATGACTATAATCTGCTCTTTGGACTTCACATATTCAAGCCTTACTTGTTTCTCTTGTACTTTATCCCTCAAGTAGTGATACTTAATTGATAGATTCTTTATCTTTGCATGCATCACTAGATTCTATGATATATTTATTGCACTAGCGTTTTTACAATAAATAGTAATAGAGCCGATTATCTCCTCTTGTATACCTTCCAATAGTTTCTTAATCCAAGTAATATTTGAACAATTGATTGCAACATAAACATACTCAGCTTCAAAAATAGGTTGTGAAATGTAGCTCTATTTCTTTCTTAATCATGTTATCAACCATTCTCCTAAAAAGAAAGGTCTATTACTTTTTCTTTTTCTATCATCAACATTACTAGCCCAGGCTCCATCAGTATAAACTTTAAGAGTAAAGTCATCATCTTGTTTATACCATAGCCAAAAATCTTCAATTCCTTTTAGATATATGAATATCCTCTTGACAATAGTCATGTGTATTTCCTTAAGATTAGAGGAGAACCTTGCGACCATACCAACACCATGTCCTGGTCTACTGTGTACAACATACTATAATTTACCAATGATTGAGCTAGGGTACTTAAGAGAAGCCACTCTACACATCTATCCTATATACCTTGCTAGCATGAATCCCAATGGTATACTTTTGGGGGAGTATCCTAAGCATTTCTAGAACACTTGGAGAGATTGTTAGTATGATTGACATGTTGCATTCACGACTGTGTTTGTCATTAATGTCAACATAATATTGTTTCTATGAAGATTGGCAGAGTACAAGACACAGAACAAGGTTGTATGAACATAGTATTGATAATAAGGTCAAGCACAATTAAGGGTGTGTCCCACATTGTCTCCTAGTAAGTGGTTAACTATGCATGAAGAGAGTTGAAGACATGTAAAAGATATGACTGACTTATAGAGGACAGTATACAAACATAGTACCTAAGAAACAGTTTCTAATATTTGGATTACATCTCCTAAGAGAGATAGAAGCAGTATGAATACACTTAGACAGTCACAGAAGACAATCTAATGATGACATTAGCAAGTACACAAGGTTAGAGTTCACACATGTGATAATTTGTAAAGACTATGAGCCAACAGTGTTGTGTAATTATAAAATAATTAGTTAGCTTAAAGAGGTCCTATTATAATTAATTGGAAAAGTCTCAAGGCCTACTGAAGGAATTATTTTGAGGATATGGTATAAAGGAAGGTTATTTTCCTTGTGATGAAATGTGTGATTGATATATGTAGTGTGAATTGAGGAAGTAATATGTGAAGTTAGTAAATGCATGTAAGTGATCTGAGAGATTATTTGGATGCGAGATTTGTGATCTAGTATTGAGATGAGAAGAGGATAGAGGAGCTGAAGATTATTTTATTTCTCTTATTCTTCAAGGAATAAGATAGAGACCAGTTGGACTATGAGTTTCGTGGTCTTTCCCTTGAATCTATTTGGACAGTGGGTTTATCTACCTTCTACAACTCCTAATAGGGTTGGAATCTCCTAATAGGGATTCAAAGTCTCCTAATAGGGACTGATATCTACTAATTTTATTTCATTGTCTCCTAACAGAGTCCATCCTCTTACAAGGAACTTTTATATTACTCCATCATTTTGTGGGTACCATCCCCACCAGAGTTTTCCATCTAATCGAGGGTTTCCCTAGTTAAAATATATGGTGTTATTGTGTATGAGTATCTTGTTATAGTTGTTGATTATATTTTTCACATGTTTAAGGATTAATAAGGTTGATAAATATTTTAATACTTGGATAATTGATTCACCCCCCATCTCAATTATTTTGGTGGTCTTTTCTTTCTAAAAATTGGTTTTAGAGCATCAAGTCCTAGAAGAAAAATGTTAACATCTTTGCGAGATCAATGGTGGGTCACTTTAGAAAAGAAATTTTGAAGTTTGATGAAGTTAATTTTGATATTTAGAAGATGGAGTTCCTTGGTGAGATATTAGAATTATGTATAAAACAAAAGATTGAGTTTCCAGATCTAGAATCTTTTTTCTTGCATACAAAAGAATAGAAGCACAAGTAAAGACAAATCTAGATCTGAAGAAGAGAAGAAGATCAAAGAAGGGATTGATATGCTTATGAAAAGAGCGCTAGAAGGTATTAAACAAAAAAAAAAAAAATTGACATGTAAAGAATTTGGTCATTTTTGTCCAAATGTCCTAAGAGACTAAGGAAAACTAGAAATAATTCACTTTCTAATAATGATGAAGAATTTAAAACAAGTATGGAAAGATTCTTGAATGATAGTGATGATAAAGATAATGATCTTGAATTGGTTGAGAAAGAGAAAGTATGAGAAGAAACAACTTTAGTAACTATTATTGAAGGCTAATTAAGAGAATATTGAAGTTCTCTTTTTGACTAACAATGATTTTCATAATGATGCTCAAATTGTTGAACATAGAGATGAACAAAGATCAAAATCGAGAGAAGAAATAAGAGTTGAGGTAGAAAATCCTACACTAAATAAGAACTTGGTGAATAATCATCCTAATGAATAAATCATTGGAAGTAAAGAGAAAGGAGTGATGACAAGAAATATAGTATATGTGAAATTATGTTTGATTTCTCAAGTTGAACCTAAGAGTGTAGATGAGGCATAAAAGGATGATCATTGGATTCAAGCAATGTAGGAAGAATTATCTTAGATTGTGAAGAATGAGACATGGGAATTGGTTCTTAAACCTAGAAACAAGAATGTTTTAGGAACTAATGGGTATTTAGAAATAAGATAAATGAACAAGGTGAAGTTGTGAGGAATAAAGAAATATTGGTATGCAAAGGATACTTACAGAAAGACGGTATAAATTATGAAGAGACATTTATCCTGATTCCCTATTGCTAGAATGGAAGCAGTAAGAATGTTCTTCACTTATGCAACAAATAAGAAGTTTAAAGTGTATCAGACGGATGTAAAGTCAATAGTTCTAAATGGAGAACTTGAAGAAGAAGTCTATATTGAGAAACCTGATGGATTTCCTTTGACAAAATAAAATGATATGGTATGTAGATTGATGAAATTATTTTATGGTGTAAAACAAGCTTCTAGAGCCTAGTATACAACATTGGACAAATATTTGGCAAAGATAGGATTCACTAAAGGTACGATAGATAGACGTAATTTGTATTTGCAAGAAATTGAGAATGGATTATTGATCATTCTAATATTCATTGATGATAGAAAGAGCAATAGTGGTGGAGCATTTTTCCTTGGAGGAAGACTGGTTTCTTGGTTAGGAAAGAAACATGGTCATATTTCACAAAGTACAACATAAGTAGAGCATGTAGCAAAAACAAACAATTGCAATCAAATCATGTGGATAAGTAGATGTTAAAGGAGAATGGAATATAATTTTCAGAACATGTTATCATACATTGTTATAACACAAGTATAGTGAGTATGTCTAAAAATCTTGTGTTGCATTATAAGACTAAGCATATATCAATTAAGAATCATGTTTTGAGAGAGAAAGTTGTAGAGAAAGAAATTAGATTGGAGTATGTAAGTACTAAAGAGAATATTGCAGATATCTTTACGAAGGCCTTTCTTAAAGATATATTTCAGTATTTGTGAGGTATGCTTGGGGTTATGAAACTACCTACTTCTTAATAGATGATGAAGAGAGAGCATCATTCCCATTGTACATAACACTATTATTTGGACTAAATGTTGATGCTTCCTTTATGGGGAGTATCTGAGATGAGTAGATTCATCAAGGACTCTTGATAGATGGCTTCAAATAGTGTCATTGGACACTTGAGCTGGTTGAGGACTTGGAGAAAATGATTGACATAATCAAGCCTTTGTCATTGATGTCAATAGGGGAGAAGTATACATGAAAAAAATCTCATATGAATGAGGGAGAATTGTCTCCTATGAATGGGGAGAGATTGCATGAAAAAATCCTATGTATGTATGAGGGATACATGTTTTAATGGACAATAGTGATTAATATCAATGGGAGAAACATTGAATTGAATGGGGGAGAAGTTGTGAACAACTGATGTCAATCCTAAGAATGAGAACAAACTAGATAGAGTAGTGTTCTAGTGGATTTCAGATTTGATTAATGAAGAGGATTTGTGATGAAGGGTGCTCCCCTTAATACCTCAAACACATAACATGAATAATGAAGTAACAATAATTTGCAAGAACAAAATATGAGCTTCTTATAATCTTCACAAATGAGAAATTATAGAATCTACAATTACAATATGCTAACCCTCATGGGTGCCTTCATTATAGTAATGTGCAAGACAAAGCTACGAACTATCACCCAAAGCTATCTTAGAATTTGTTCAGACATTTCTTAAGTAGGCAATTTTATGCCGTCTGAGAAGGTTCTAGACACTCAAACTTAATACCTAAGACCAAAATACCCTAAAAATATGTATAGAGTTGGCCAAATACATTTTTGACATTTATTTTGGAAGTTTTGGTCAGCCCAACTTTGGAAGGCCATAAGTCACGAACCGTTGCTCCGATTGGCTATTATAACCACTTTTCAAAATCGTCAATTCCTGATCTACATTTTTAGATTTGTGCAAGCACCCATTTGTTGAGATTTTGAGCCTCATCTAAGAATTTTTAGGCCTTCAACTATGAGCCTAAAGTTTATATACCAAAATTACAAACCGAAATTCTACATCAGACACTTGAGGTAATTTGAGAAGTGACCCCATCATGTCTCATGTATTTAGTGGAAAACCAAGATAGTTAACCTCCTCCTTTTCTAGCCATGATGAATCTTCTACTTGTCTCCCTTTGCATTTGACTAGGTATTCTTCATAAGTTCTATTCCTTGTACTTTTTCCAACATGACTATCTAGTATCTCCTCAATCTCTTTTTTAGCTGAACTAGCTACTGGAGTACTCCATTGCACTTCTGCAACTTCATCTCCATCACTTTCTTCATAATACTCTGTCAAATATGAAATGTTAAATACTGGTGAAATATTCAATTTAGCAGGCAACTCCACTTCATATCCATTTCCAAAATCATGCCTTTTCACTATCTTACATGATCTAAACTTCTTCATCTTCAACTTATTATATGTACCCACTAGAAAAAACTCCTTTCTCAAATGAACCATGACTTCATCTCCAATATGGAATTCATTATACCCTCTTCTCACATCTACCTTAGCCTTGTACTTTGTATTCATCTTTATAATGTGCTTCCTTGCCTCCTCATTGATATTCTTCAAATGTTCAACAATTTCTTCTGCTTCAGTACTATTTATCTCTCCTTTATCCAACTACCTTAATTCAGAAGCATTTTTGGGACTACTTCGATATACAATATAGAATGGTTATTTACCAATACTCCTATTGAAAAAATTATTATATGCAAATTATGCCTATGGTAAAATCAGATCCCATCCTTTTGGTTTATCTCCAAACAAACATCTCAACAAGTTTCCCAAATTGGGATTCACAACTTCCATCTGTTCATCAATCTATAGATGATGTGATGAACTAAACTTCAAATCTATCTTTAATTTCTTCCACTATGTATACCAGAAATATCCAACAAATTTGGTATTTGGATCTGAAACTATACTCTTTGGAAAACCATGTAGTCTCACAACTTCTCTAAAGAACAACTCTACCATGTGAACATCATCACTAGTCTTCTTGTAGAGAATGAAATGTGACATCTTTGAAAATCTATCAACCACCACAAAAATAGAATCATGCCCTCTTTGAGTTCTTGGTAATCCAAGAATGAAATCCATCTTGACATCCTTCCATAACTTCCCTAGTATAGGTAATGGGTGATACAATCCTGTATTTTTCTTCACTCCTTTTGCCATTTGATATACTCTACAACTCTAGACAAAATTCTTCACATCTTGCTGCAATTATGGCCAGTAATTATTATTAGCAACTAAATAAATAGTCTCTCTCCAAAAGTGTCCAACCAATCCTCCACTATGCTTTTCCTTGATGAGATTCTCTCTCTTTGGAATTCTTGGAATACACAATTGGCTCTCTTTGAACAACATACCATCTTGGATTATGAAATCCAACCACTTTATCCTGTCAAGAGTAATAGGTTCTATAAAAGCCTTCCACGCTTCACCAAAATCAGGATCCTCTCCATAAAATTACTGAATTCATTGAACCCAACCACCTCAATATGCATCTCTTTCAGCAAAATTTATCTTCTACTAAGAGCATTTACAACTTAGTTAGACTTCACTCTCATGTTTCAAAACAAATGTATAACTCTACAAAAACTCAAGCCACTTTGAATTCCTTTGTTTTAATTTTCCTTGACTATTCAAATATTTCAAATCTTGATGATCAATATACAAAAAAAAACTCCTTAAGAAGAAGATAGTGTTTGCACTTCTTCAATGCCTAAACTATAGCATAAAATTCCTGATCATAAACATAATATTTTCTTTTTGCATCATTCAATTTCTCATTAAAATAAGCAATAGGTCTACCTTCTTGGCTTAAAAAAACTCCTATTGTAGTACCACTAGCATCAAAATTTACTTAAAACACATTGTTAAAATTTGGAAGTGCTAAAATAGGTTGCTATGTAACTTTCTATTTCAACAGATTAAAACTCTTTTCTACTCCTACAATGCACTTAAATTTTTTCCTATCCCCTCTCATTGTTTCAGTCAAGTGTCCACAAATACTACTAAAACCTCTTATAAAATTTATGTGAAAACTAGCTAGTCCATGAAAATATCTTACCTCTATAACACTCTTTGGAGTAGGCCATTCAAGGATAGCCTTCACTTTCTCTGAGTCCATTTTCAAACCTTCTACTGAGACTTCAAATCACTGAACTACCTCAGTCAGTGATTTGTCCACACTCAGGAACTCCAACTCTAATACCACTTGATGAAGGGTGCTCTCCTTAATACCTCAAATACATAACAAGAACAGAGAATTAACAAAAATTTGAGATAGTAAAAAATGGGCTTCTTATTATCACCGCAAATGTGAAATTACAGAATCCAAAATTACAATATGCTAACCCTCATAGGTGCCTTCATTACAATAATGTGCAAGACAAAGCTACAAACTATTTCTCAAAGTTGTCCTAGACAATGTTCAGGCATTTCTTAAATAGGAAATTTTATGTTGCTTGAGATGGTTCTAGACACTCAAACTTAATACCTAAGGCTGAAAAACCCTAAAAATACATATAGAGTTAGCCAAATAATTTTTTTTACATTTATTTTTAAAGTTTTGTTCAGCCCAACTTCGAAAGGCCATAACTCTCTAACTGTTGCTCCAATTGGCTATTTTAACCACTTTTTAGAATCCTCAACTCCTAATCTAGAGTCTTCGATCTGTGTAAGCACCCACCCATCATGTTTTTAGGCCTCATCCCAACATGTTTAGGCCTTTAACGGTGAGCACGGGGTTTATATACGATAATTAAAAACAAAGAATTTTACAATAAAACCATGAATACACATGATATGACACTAAGCCTCAATTGGTAGGTTGATATATCTAAGAGAAACATTTTGAGCTCGTATGACTAACTTTATAAGTACAAATCCTCCATAGACAAAAACTTTGCATTAAGGAAAATCTTATTTAAACAACTACAATGAAATATTTTTGGTTGAAACAAGATTTCTCTTACACCCAAGATCCTCCTGCATCATTTTGTTAAGAAGAGAACAACAGAAACAACAACAACAACAACAACAAAGTTTGTTTTGGCATTCTTGGTGTAGAGCTATAATTCTATATGCTTAAGGAACACAATGTTAGAAAGAAAGCTTTCAAACACATAAAATTGAGCCACACTTATGATAAGACAAAGAAAGCAATTAAGGAATGCAAACCACAAGGAGGAAACACTCCATGCTTTCTTGATTTTGTAGTTGTGTCCTTTGATGTAGATGTATGCTCAATTGCTTCAATGTTGGAGATGGATCATGGAAAATTGGTAGCTTTGTGAGCTCTCAATTTGGCATTATGAGGGTATGGTTGATGGCTTTGTTTCTCAAAATGGCATTATGACTTTGCATGAAGGATTGTGTTTTTCAAACTAGCATGATAACTTTACGAAATGGATTGTGTGTTAAAATGGCTTGGGAGGGGATTCCTTAAATAGGCAAAAGGGCTTGAGGGATCGATGGCTAGGATGGAAGGAAAGGAGAAAGCTTAAGGAGGGTTCGGACTGAATGAGAAGGGAGCACATGGATTGTGCTTGTCTACAGCCAATCAGGAGGTGACACATGTCATAGGGTGGTTGGTTAGAGTAAGAGGGGTTGAGGGGTCAACAAAGGAGGCTCAAAGGTCATAAAGACCCTCATAATGGCTTGTAAGAGAAATAAATGGGCTTGTAAGAGTCATTTATGGCTTGTAAGAGCATTTATGGCTTGGTGGTTGGGATATTTTGAGGGGATAGACTTTGGCTTGGCTTAGGAAAGTCTTAAGCTCATTTAAGATTGTGCAAATGATTAGGGGATGGGTTAGGATTATATTAGGGATGTTAGATATGTGCAAGTGGATGGTATTGATGAGGGTGGGTGAGTTAGTGGCTAAGCTTAGTTAGTATGGGTGAATGGGTTGGATTAGGGGTTAGGATAAGGTTTAGGAAGGCTTTTGGATTTTAGATATTTTATTAAATATTTTATTTAATAAAATGGGGAGTATGGAATTAAATTGAATAGATTTGATGATTTATTCAATTTAATAGGGGAAGAGGGATTTAATTGATAAATTGATTTTATCAATTGGACTATAGTTAATCAAATAAATTAATTAACTAGGGGATGATGATTAATTAATTAAATAGTAAATATTTAATCAATAATGTCCTAGGAGATGACTAAATATGATTACTTATTGATGTAATCAGATTTAGGTGTCTACATTTTGCCCCTCTTTGACATAGTGTTGAAGCAACACTATTTCAAAGAAGTTCAAACATACACGACGCGAAGAAGACTTTTTAAAGCAATATAGTTGCCCCATTTTTGAATAGAAGAGGAGAGAATGGATTGCATGATGCCCTCTCAAGAAGGTGGCAGGGAGAGAAGGCGAGGCTCGATAGCTTCTTGAAAAGTACAAGAAAATGAGAGTGAGAAGAAGGATGGAGAGTGGCTAAGAGAGGAGGGGAGAAAGCGCATACGCTCACTATGGGAGAATGAGACAAAGGAAAACCATGTGCACAAGGATAACCAAGGGCTGAGAATGGGAGGGTAGGGTTGGGGAGAGTATGATTCTAGGATGAAGATCAATGATAAGTAAGATTATGATTGATATAGGAGCTACGATTATGATGGATTCAAGAGCTATGATTATGATTGATAAAGGAGATATGATTATGATTGATGAAGGAGCTATGATTATGATTTGATGCAAGAGCTATGATTATGATGAATGCAAGGTTGAATATGATGGGATTGAGAGATTGGTTGGATCATGATAGCAGGATTGATTGGATGGGATGCGTGGATAGGATGGGATGTTTGGATAGGATATGAGGCTTTGATAGGAGGGAAGTATGAAGTAATCCATTTAAGCTTGAACGTGGGGGTGTTCCAAAGGGGAGCACCACCATGTAATTGAGCATTTATTTTGATATAGGAATATTGGGTATATGCCAAGGTTACCAAGAACATCAAGGCCTTTGTACCAATATTTCATAAGACTGGCATGAAACAAACACGCAAGGGTTGCCCCAGCATCACACATGAATCTTGGAAGAGTTAGAGTGGGAACGATATTGGGGAACCCACAAGCAGAAAAAAAAAGAAAAGATGAAAGACTTGATCAAGGCCTTGCACTTGAATTGCCCCATTTGTAGCACACCATGATATAAAAGATCGTGGTGACCTTGAGGAGGGAACAACCCAAATCACTTGAAAGAGATACTTTAAGAATCATGCTAGAAATCCTGAAAAGAAAATAAATTGAAAGAAAATGTAAACCCATAAAAATTTAACCTTTTGCCAAAGAGATCGGTAGGACTGGATACTGATGGACCAAGATCAGACGAGAGGAAGGATGCATCCTACAAGGATCTATCGGTAATATCGAGGACTAGGATGAGCTGGGCAATCGAAACTTTTAGGAAAACATTTTGATGACAAGAGATCTCGTACAAGGATTCACTAAAGCACTTAACCAAGAGAACTGCAATTTGTGATCAAGCAGGAACTGACGCGAAGAGATGAGAGGTATACAATGGGACTAAGATAAGGACCAATGGGCAAGGAATAGATAGCTGATAGATCAAAGGATGTACAAGGGATTACCAGACAAAAGCATAGCATGATAGGATAGTGACAAGAAAGATAAAGATGAAGAGATAGTGGAAGATAGTGGATGAAAAGCTCAAAAGGAGAAGATGGTTTGTGAAAAGCTTAAGATAGTGGGAGTCAGAAGCTTAGGATGAGGAGATAGCAGATGAAAAGCTCAGGATGAGAGGATAGTGAATGGAAGCTCAGGATGAGGGATAACTAAGGGCTAGATACCAATGACAAGGGATGTACCAGGTGATGGAAAGATGGAGATAATGCTGGGAGATGCAAGGATAGATGAAAAAGGGAACAATGGATAGAGGGATTTGGGTAGAGGAATGCAAAAAGATAAGGATGGAAAGATGGACATGACACGGTCTCCAAGGAATAGAGTGCTCCCAGTTATAATATGCTATTCAAGATGATTTTTTATGGGGGATGCGGTAGGATTGAATATTGGTCAACAAGAGGATGAGGGAGATAGATGGAAGGTAGGATGTGAAAGGTTAATGAGGTAGAGGATAAGGAGGATGGGTGGATGAGGACAAGGGAGGGATTGGATGGATGAAAGAATGGGTAGATAAAGGATAGGTGGATACAAACTTTGATGAAAAATGGATGTCAAAGGGATGACCAAAAGCATGTATCTAGTGGTGGACTTTATTTCTATCAAGAGCCAAAGGAGGATGGTGTGTGAAATGGATAGGATGTGGTTGGTATGGTGGGATGAGATGGGGATGATGGGTGATGGAACATGCCCCCAAGTGTACAGAGCATTTGGATGGAGAGATTTACGCATGATGCTTGTTTGCCAAGTTTTCACCATGGTACTTGTCTAAGGTGCCTAAATTGCCAAGTTTTCACCATTGGATGATTTTTTTGTTTTTATTTTTATTTTTTTATTTTTATTTTATTTTTTTGACCTTTTTTTTTTCTTAAATATGATTATGATAAAGATATGACAATAAAACCTACAGAAAACTAGTTAGAATAAAAACATGCACCAGAAAATGTAAGAAATTTGAACCAAGCAGTTAGAACAACAAACCCACAAGTTTAAGCAGTGATCCCACAGGCACGGTAAAAGGTTGCAGGAACGCGACACAGAATTGTTAAAAAAGATAGGAAATGGAGCTGCGGGTTAAAAGGTTGCAGAGCGATCTCGCGAAACAATGTTCCTGCAAGCAGATTTTTGAGCATTCCTGAAGGCAAATTCCTCAGCGGGTTTGAGAGGTCAACAAAAAGAATTAGTTTGTAGGTTAATGATGGCATTCTCAAGGTGAATGTTGCGATCTTGTAAGCACGGGAATGTGGGAAAATGTCGCAGGAATGCGACACAGGACCGGTGAAAAAAATGCAAGAAATGAGGCCGCAGGTTAAAAGACACAGTGCGATCTTGCAAGAAAGCGATCCCACAGGTAGATTTTTGAGCGTTCCCACAGGAAAATTCCTCAGCAGGTTTGAGAGGTCAACAAAAAGAATTAGTTTGCAAGTTAATGATGGCATTCCTGCAAGTGAATGTTGCGATCTCGTCGGTTGTTCTAGCATTTTCGCGAAAGAAACATTGGCGAGAATGCAGAGATATTTTGGGATATGTTAAAGCAACTTCTTGGGATGAACTGCAAACTCGCAGTTGCGAGTTCCGTTCCCGCTGACTAATAGCCTCATTCTTGCGATCGCGAGATCATGTTCTTGTGATCGTGAGGATGGAAAAAACCAAGTTTTTCGAGAGTTGACTATATTAAACTACTTAGAGGGTTGTGTGCGCATTCCTATGGCAGTCAATTGTACCCTTCAATCAAAAACCACAAGACAAAGACACAAAAGTTAAAGCATAAAACGTTAGTCTTCCATGGTTAGCCAAAACATGAAAAAGCATGTAAAACTAGCATTAATGAAGATTAAAATGACCCTTGTGGGGTCCCACCGAGCGTGCCAAAATGTAGAACAAGATTTAGTGTGCAAAGAACATTGACAATAAGGAAAAAATTCACAAAATAAAACTATATTCCCATATAAGATTAGACAAAAGAAGGTGTAAGAGAGTGCAAACTAAGAGCAAGATCACTCCAAGAGCCTCTTTGATTTTGTAGATGCATCCTTTGATGTAGATGTATGCTCAATACTATTGCTCAAGCTTCAATGAAAAATATGGATCAAAGTGGATTTGTGGATGGATTTTTCCATTATGATGGTATTTTGATAGTCCTTAAGCTCTCAAAATAGCATCATAACATTAGCATGGAAGTGGATGATTGAAATAGGTATGAGTTTGGCTTTTCAAAATGGCATGGTAACTTTACTTGATGGATTGTGATTAAAATGGCTTGGGAGGGGATTCCTTAAATAAGAAAAAGGGCTTGAGGGATCGATGGCTAGGATGGAAGGAAAGGAGAGAGCTTAAGGAGGGCTCAGACTAAATGAGAAGGGAGCACATGGATTGTGCTTGTCTACAGCCAATCAGGAGGTGACACATGTCACAGGGTGGTTGGTTAGAACAAGAGGGGTTGAGGGGTCAACAAAGGAGGCTCAAAGCTCATAAAGACCCTCATAATGGCTTGTAAGAGCAATAAATGGGCTTGTAAGAGTCATTTATGGCTTGTAAGAGCATTTATGGCTTGGTGGTTGGGATATTTTGAGGGGATAGACTTTGGCTTGGCTTAGGAAAGTCTTAAGCTCATTTAGGATTGTGCAAATGATTAGGGGATGGGTAGGCTTGGGTTAGGATTATATTAGGGATGTTAGAGATGTGCAAGTGGATGGTATTGGTGAGGGTGGGTGAGTTAGTGGCTAAGCTTAGTTAGTATGGGTGAATGGGTCGGATTAGGGGTTAGGATAAGGTTTACGAAGGCTTTTGGATTTTAGATATTTTATTAAATGTTTTATTTAATAAAATGGGGAGCATGGAATTAAATTGAATAGATTTGATGATTTATTCAATTTAATAGGGGAAGAGGAATTTAATTGATAAATTGATTTTGGGTGATCATTTGATTTTATCAATTGGACTATAGTTAATCAAATAAATTAATTAACTAGGGTATGACGATTAATTAATTAAATAGTAAATATTTAATCAGTAATGTCCTAGGAGATGATTAAATATGATTAATTATTGATGTAATCAGATTTAGGTGTCTACATGTCATGTCCCCTTTTCAAATAATTAAAAAAGAAAATCTTTGCTAAGGTAGGCGGGCCCAAGAAAGTGAAGTTTCGGAAAAAGGGGGTTAATCTTTGGAAACCGTTGGACTAATAAATGAAAATTATTATTAAAATAAGTTTCATTAACCTCTCTTGGACGTGAGTTACAGTTATGCCCTCTTTTAAGGGGTTTGGAGGCATTTTGGGCTCATTCCAGAACTTGATTTTTGCTCATTCTTTGTTATTCTTCAGAGGCTGCCAAACCTATGGAGAAGGAGACCCAAGAACGGGAGTTTGCAGGTTTCCAGGGAGACCCCAGAATGGGAGTTTGCAGGTTTCCAGGAAGGCTAAGGATGGGAGTTTGAAGCCATTCCATGTGCATGCTCATACAGAGTTTGCCTTTGTGCTGAACAGTGCAGATTTGTGAGTTTTCGGGTGTATTTTTGTGAGAGTTTGGTGTTTCCGGTTGAGTATTTCATATCAGTTTTGGTTGCTGCTGTATTTTATACTTTAAGCTGTTAAAATAGATCTGAATATATATATTGGGACGTGATTAAACTTCTGATATAGATTATTAGTGTTCTTGTGGTGTTTCCGGGCATATTTTGTGCTATTTCGGGAGCCCGATGAGCATAGTTTTGGTCCTACATTTTCGAGCTGTTGTGTAAAGGCTATACAGATCTGGAAATGTCAATTTGTAGGCTGTTATGCTGCTGAAAGTTCTGTAAAAATTTCCATTTTCAAATTCATTAATAATTTGTGAAGTTGTGAAGCTTTTAGCACTATTTTCAACATACCCGATTTGGGGTTTCTTGAGGAATTTGGTGGATCTTTGGGATATTAGCTGTTTGATTTTAAAGATCTGATTAGAGGTTGGAAATATCATGAAAAATCAGAAAAGGGACATTTCAGTGGTATCAGAGCCATGATCTTGCCAGCCTGAGGGTTTGTAGAAGTTGCAGGTCAGTTTTGACAACTACCCAGATCTTGCATGTTAGTTTTGACAACTACCCAGATCTTGCATGTCAATTTTGATAACTACCCAAATCTTGCATGTCAAAATTTATGTTTGCATTCTACTTCTAATCATATGAATGTTAGTTCTTGGTGAATTTGGTGGTTGCATGTTGCTTCTAATCAGTTGCATGTCAAAATTTATGGTTGCATGCAACTAAGTGAAAGAGAAAAAAGATATTTGCAGCGAGAAAAGAATAAAGAAATTTTGATCAAACCTCCAGTTGAAAGTAAAAGTAGAAAATCCAAGGAAGGGAAAAGTATGGCTGATCCAGATAAGATGGCAAAGAAATTCTTCCAAGACATCCAAAATACTCAGAAGCAAACAGTGGATAGTTTGGCAAAAACTAGAGAGGCTTTGCGAATATTGACAGAAAAACTACAAGGGGTTGCATCTATTAATGAGAAAGGGAGCACTTCAGAGGAGCCAAGAAATCTGAAATCCACACCATCTAAATCAACCAAAACTATTTTCTTGCCTGCAGATGAGCCACCAGTACCAAATCCAGCCATTAATCCTATGGAAGAGGTTACAGGTAACTTGATTACATTAAGAGCTACTTATAATGGCTTAGATGATGACTTTCGTAGTTCAGTTCCTTTTAGAGAATATGTGGATATGATGAACACTTTGATGCCCAAGAAAGAGTACAGAAGGGAGCATGACATAAGTGGAAGAGAGCTCAAAAATAAAATAAGCAAGTTTATAGCACCTACTTTTGATGGAACAAATAAAATTTCAGCTAGAGCATGACTACAAAAATTACAGACCTTCTTCACACTTAACCCCATGAAGGAGAGTGATGTTGTTCAAATTGCAAGTCTACACTTGGAAGATGCAGCCTATGATTGGTGGTATCATGGAATGACTACTCAAGGTCATGATCAGGTAACTACATTTGATGATTTTAGTCAAAGAGTGATAGATAGATTTGACCTCAAGGATGATGATTATGAGGATGTTGTTGTGCATGATGGTGAGATACCTGGTGTAGATGAGCAGACATTGAGCATTCATGACTTTTTTGAGAGAGAGTACCAGGCACAGTTAGATGCTTCGTCACATGAGGTTGAGGCTAGTAGTACTTCACATGATTTATCCCGCCAGCTGAAGGTGTGTGAAGACAGTATTGTCACTACATTATCTCATCATGACAGGTATGTGGAGTTAGTTGGTATTGGTCATATTACTCAAGTCAGGATTTTGCTTGAGTTACCAGCTAATTCTAGTTTACGGATATGGACTCGAGATTGTTATATTGGCATTTGGGATTCAGTTGACTAGAGATCTTTAACACTTTTTGGTAGCAGTGTTTGTTTGGGTGCTATCATGGATTTGATTAGAAGATTACATGGTGTTGTCTTTTCTTGTGCCAGTATCTTGTCTGATGTTGGTATTAGTTTTTATACACCAATGTTGGGCTTTGTTCATATATCCAGTCGGCCATACTTGCTGGAATGTGTTGATGATATTTCATATTTGGCAGTGTGTATAGATGAGTCCCAGGATCACATTGGCATTGATGACATCCAAAAGGATGCAATGGGCAATTTTGAAGACTTAGTTTCCTTGGGTATAGAGGAGTTGGACAGCAATGCTAATGTTTTTGATACTCCGTATGTTGATATGAGCTTTAGATTTGATTCACAGGATATGGATGGTAATACTCTAGAGACTAGTAACTTTGAGGACACTCCTTCAGACAGTGCATCAGAGGAGGTTTGTAGGAGATAGTCAAGCCAGTGCCATCATGTGTCTAATCAGTTGAGAGTTAGTGACCAAGACATTTCTATCACTTGCCAACATTTTGATGCTGCTCGTCAGTTGTTAGCAGTTTATGGATGGGGTTCTCCTACTAGTGATGAGTAGGGAGGAAGTTATCTTTCCTTGACAGAGATCCACTCTTTATGGGAGGCTATTCGAATTTTGAGACAGAATTATATGCAGTTGGTAGCCGACAGAGATTATCTTATGGAGTGGGGCAGTACAGTATGTGATGCATTGTTGGCCAAGGAAGATGAGGTGAGTGATCTTACTGAGCAGCTTGAGGTGACTTCTGAGATTCTTGAGAGTACACAATTGGCTCTCAAGGAGTCACAGTTTCATTTGGCTAAGGTGACCATGGAGTTAGAGCGGCTACAGTCTTTACCTGATTCTATATAGTCACAAGCTATGGTGTTTGGTGATCCGAGGATGTCCATGGCCGAGATTGTTAGAGACAGTGGAGATGGGGATGCATCCATCCTTGATACTAACATTGGCATATCAGGTTCATTCCCACTAGAGTCAGGTTCAATTGAGTTGGGTGTTGTAGCAGATTTTTGTGGTGTGCCTAACATGGTGGTGACCTCTAGTACTAATGGCACGAAGACTAGAGATGTTGTATCAAAGACCATGTGTGATGTTGGTCAGCTGATAGTTGGCATGGTTCCTACTAGTAATACTACTCCCTTCGCAATGTCTTTAGAGGTAGTAGTCAGTTCCAACTTGGTTAATGATCGATTGCAGTTAGTTACATCTGGATTGCAGTCTAAGCCACTAACTGAGATTGGTGCATTCTATCGGCATTACACTGTGAGGTATGCTCATCTATCTACCTTTGATGACCATGTTGATGAGATGATGGTACAGAGATGTACTTTGGTTCATAGTGCTTATCATCAGTTATGGGATAGTTTGATGCCTCGGGATGAGATTTTTGATGGGCATGACATGGTGATAGGTCCTGCAATTGACAGGTTGATAATACATGACTTAGAGCAGGATTTTTGGAGTGATGCTTTAGCAGGTGTTGTTATTGATTCTACTCCTTTGGCTATGACATCTCTTGACTTAGCTGGTGATCAGTGGGTTATATCACTTCTTCATGGTGAGCTGTTGACTGAGGTTGGTTTTTTTTATCAACATTATATTGCAGGGTATGTACATCAGTTAGCATTTGATCCCTGTGCTGAGGAGTTGATGGCAGACAAATTTGGTTTGGATTCCATTTCTTACTCGTTATCTTGTAATGTCTTTTCACCATCAGCAGTGTATGGGAGTTATGGTTATGAGATAGTGGCCGATGATTTGCAGAGTTGTGTTGACTGTAGGAGTTGTACAGTGTGTGGATTCTCCATACTTGGTATAGTTTCATTCGAGAGGGTTCACCATTGTTGCAGAGTTGGATTGTACATTCCATATAGGCCAGTGGGATGCGTTGATGGTATTTACTGTGTTGGTAGTTTGATTTGTCCACTTTACTTGGGTTCTGATGTTCTAAGAGTTTGTGCCTCATGGGTTTTTGATTGTGGTAGTGGTGATTTTGGAGTTTGGTTGAGCTATAATTGTCAATTTGATTATGGATTCCTCTTGGTCATATTGCAGAGGATATTACAGGAGCCTGTGTTAATTGGTAGTAGTATAGTTCATGACTACATTTGGGATCCAGGTGGATTGATTGGTTTATTGTTCAGCCATTGCTTGAGGACAAGCAATGATTGGGATGGGAGGACTTGTCATGTCCCCTTTTCAAATAATTAAAAAAGAAAATCTTTGCTAAGGCAGGCGGGCCCAAGAAAGTGAAGTTTCAGAAAAAGGGGGTTAATCTTTGGAAACCGTTGGACTAATAAATGAAAATTATTATTAAAATAAGTTTCATTAACCTCTCTTGGATGTGAGTTACAGTTATGCCCTCTTTTAAGGGGTTTGGAGGCATTTTGGGCTCATTCCAGAACTTGATTTTTGCTCATTCTTTGTTATTCTTCAGAGGCTGCCAAACCTGTGGAGAAGGAGACCCAAGAACGGGAGTTTGCAGGTTTCCAGGGAGACCCAAGAACGAGAGTTTGCAGGTTTCCAGGAAGGCTAAGGACGGGAGTTTGAAGCCATTCCATGTGCATGCTCATATAGAGTTTGCCTTTGTGCTGAACAGTGCAGATTTGCGAGTTTCCGGGTGTATTTTTGTGAGAGTTTGGTGTTTCCGGTTGAGTATTTCATATCAGTTTTGGTTGCTGCTGTATTTTATACTTTAAGCTGTTAAAATAGATCTGAATATATATATTGGGATGTGATTAAACTTCTGAGATAGATTATTAGTGTTCTTGTGGTGTTTTCGAGCATATTTTGTGCTATTTCGGGAGCCCGATGAGCATAGTTTTGGTCCTACATTTTCGAGCTGTTGTGTAAAGGCTATACGGATCTGGAAATGTCAATTTGTAGGCTGTTATGCTGCTGAAAGTTCTGTAAAAATTTCAATTTTCAGATTCATTAATAATTTGTGAAGTTGTGAAGCTTTTAGCACTATTTTCAACATACCCGATTTGGGGTTTCTTGAGGAATTTGGTGGATCTTTGGGATATTAGCTATTTGATTTTAAAGATCTGATTAGAGGTTGGAAATATCATGAAAAATCAGAAAAGGGACATTTCACTACACTTGGAACTTAGATGTTTTTCATCTATGTTGCCATCAATGCAAAAGGGGGAGATTGTTACCATGAATGTTGATGGTGTTCCTTTGGGGGAGTATTTTAAGCATTTCTAGAACACTTGGAGATATTGTTAGCATGACTGACATGTTACATTCATGACTGTGTTTGTTATTCATGTCAACATAGCATTGTTTATGTGAAGATTGAGACTACAAGATACATAACAATGTTGTACAGACTTAGTATTGATGATAAGGTCAGGAATAGTTATGGATGTGTTCCAGATTGTGTCTCGATGAAGTGGTTAAGTGTGCATGAAGAGAGTCAAAGACATGTATAAGATATGACTAAGTTACAGAGGATAGTATACAAACAGAGTACCTAAGAAGCTATTTTTGATGTTAGGATTGTATCTCCTAATGGTACACAAACAAACATTTATTCTTTCCATTATTTATTCATTGATGCATCCATACCCTAATTCATTCATACATAAATACCTTTATACATACATGCATATGCAGATATAGGTACATATGTATGCATACATAAATACATGGATGCATGGATCTATACATAAATTCACACAATCATACCTTCACACATCCAAACTTTCCTTCATCCATGCCTTCTTATGTATCTAATAGATACATTCATTAATGCCTTCATACATTGGTTCATTAACAAATTCATTCACATTAGACCTCCATTCATCCATCATTCTTAAATTCACCCATACATACAAACAATCATTCATACATACAAATGTTCATTCACACCTTCTTATATTTGTATATACATACATTCATGCGTACCTTTGTTCATACATACTTTCAAAAACATATGTATACATAATTAATGCTTACATGCATTCATGCATAAACATGTACACACATTTGTATGTACATGCATGTATAGATCTATTTACACATGCATATCTAGCTACCTATCGATCTATACATACATGCATCCATATACACACACACATTCATTCACTCAAAACATATTAACATTCACAATACATGAATATATGTATAGTTACATGAATCCATATTTGTATTAACAAATATATGTATGCATACATATATTTCAATATGCATGTGTTCATGTACATAAATACCTAAGAAACAATTTTTGAAGTTAGGATTGTATCTCCTAATAGTACACAAACAAACATTTATTCTTTCCATTATTCATTCATTGATGCATCCATACCCTAATTCATTCATACATAAATATCATCATACATACATGCATATGTAGATATGCATACACAAGTATGCATACATAAATACATGGGTGCACGGATCTGTATATAAATTCATACAATCATACCTTCACACATACAAACTGTCATTCATCCATTCCTTCTTACATCTGATAGATACATTCATCAATTCCTTCATACATTGGTTCATTAATAACTTCATTCACACCTTCATGCCTTCATTCACCCATACATACAAACATTCATTCATTCATACAAATATTCATTCACACCTTATATTTGTACATACATACATTCATTCGTACCTTTCTTCATCCATAATTTCATATACACACATACATAATTCATGCTTACTACACACACATTTTTACATGCATGAATAGATCCATTTACACATGCATATCTAGCTACCTATATATCTATACATACATGCATCCATATACACATACACACATTCATTCACTCAAAATATATTAACATTCACACATACATGAATGCATGTATAGATACATGAATCCATATTTGTATGAACAAATGTATGTATGCATACATATATTTCAATATGCATGTCATGTTCATGTACATAAACACATAAATGCATGGATTTTCCCATGCATTCACTTATTCAATCATATCTTCATACATTCATTCATTCAATCATACATGTATACATATATTCATTCATCCATACCTTCATACATACATTCACACCTTTATTCATTCTTTCCTTCTTGCATTAATGGACACATACATTCATTCATTCATACATACCTTCATATCTTCATTCTACATACCTTCTCATATATATATATATATATATTCATTGATTGATAATGTATTTGTAATTTTACATGCATGCATGCATAGATACATGCACATATGCGTATCTAGCTACCTATCTATCTATATGCATATGAATCCATAAATAGATACCTCCATACATTCATTCATCCTTGTATAAACTTTTTCATCCATGTCTTCATTTATTCAATCATTAATCCACACCTCCCTACATATGAACATTCATACATTCATACCTTCATTTATTCATCCATACATTCATACCTTTATTCATTCACAACTTCTTACATTCATACATTTATTCATACACATATTAATACCTTAGTGTACACATTCATCCATAGATCTATTTTCTCACTCATGCCTTCAAATATACATTCATTCATCCATACAGTCATACATACCTTGACATTTAATCATCTAGTCATTCATGCTTTCATACATACATTTATTCATACATGTCTTGATACCTTCATTCACTCATTCATCCATATATACAAACACTCATCCATGCATTCATACCTTTATAAATAGATTCATGCATCCATTCAATCATACTTGAATTCATCCATTCATTCATTTATACCTTCATTTGTTCTTTCATTCATCCATACATTAAAAAATACCAACATTCATTCATTCCTTCATACATTTTTTCATTCTTTATAGTACATTTATATACATTCATTCATCCATTCAATCATACCTTTATTTATCCATTCCTTCATATATTTAGTCATTCATTTATACACACAAGCATTTATCCATGCAAACAAGCATATTTCATCAATATATTAATACGTACCAACATTTATTTAATTCATCATACATTCATCCATCCATAACTTCACATATTCTTTCATAGCCTCATACATCATTTATTCATTCATATATTTATTCATCCATATGTATGTACATGTATGCATTCATAGATACATGTACACATCCATATATGCATAACTTCATACATTTATTCATCCTTCTAGACACTTTTTATCCATGCCTTCATTCATTCAATCATTCCTTCATGCATACAAACATTCATTCATCTGTACCTTCTTACTACAATAAATACATGCATTTGTCCATACCTGTAATGCCCTACCTAGAGATCCTTGGAAACAAGGATGAAATACAAGCCATAATTTTTTTTTTACAAGTATGAATGCACATGACAACATCATACAGGGATCACAATGATCGCAATGGAAGACTTCACCAGAATCCCAACAACCAACGAATCTCTGAATGTCACTACCAAATTGACACAAGCAAACAAAAGTCAACAATGACCACACACATGATGAGGGCTCAAAGAGATGATCACTCATCAACAAAACACCAAGCTGGGGTAAAATGCAGAATCCTAAAATTTGGCTAAGCCTGAAATCCTAAAGCCCTGAAAATTGGCTAAGTCTAGATTTTTGAAGCCCTAAAATTTCCTAGAATCTTTATCTTATCTCAGAGAGGTCTGAAACCTATCTCAAAAGATTTGTCTCATATATTATAATATATCTTAAGTATAAGGAATTACTTAAATGATATATTTTAAACCCCCTAGAAAGACTATTTTGAACTGGAAAGGTGCAAAATCTGAAAGGGTGTTCAAAACCAACTTTCAAAACTTCTTCAGCCAAGCCTAATTGCCCCCTGTTTCTCATGCAAGAAAGTGCACTGGTCTCGAGTTTTGCATGAGACCTTGCATCACTTTGCGCAAGAAAGTGCATGGCTTCATGCAAAGATTCATTACACACTGCACGAGGACTTGCATTCTTGTACAAGGAACTACCTTTCCATGCGAGAAAACACATCAGCGTGAAAACATAACAAGATTAAAAAGCATAAAAACATGAAAACCTCCACACCAGGGAGTACCGCATCCACATAAATCGAGGAATGAACACTTGAGAGCATAAACAACAAGAAAGAGGAACATCTAACCATCTAAACCAAAACAATAAAGAACATACTAAATGCAACATTACAGTAAACAGAAGTAATATTGCAATGTATAGAAATAACGTCACAATAACTAAACAACCAAACTAAGTACGCGGTTCCTCCCAACCATCAATAGCATCATAAGACCATCATGGATCCTAGTCATCGCCCGTGCGTAACATCCCAAGCCATCGATCCGATCATCGGTACTTTCATAATAGGGATGTCACTATTGAACATGCTACCAACATAAGCATAAGAAAATCTAACATGCTATTAGTAAAGCATCAGATAATCCTACAAATAGATAACATCACTTATTACATGCTGAACATCATAATAAGGAAATCTAACATGCTAAACCAATAAGCAATAGATACTCTAATACAACAATACACATCATCTAGGCATATGCTAAACATCATAATATGGGAATGCGTCAAATAAACTAACATTATCTAAACATGATATCCAAGCATTCCAATGAAAGCATAAATCACCAGGAAGCATACTCTAGAACCCGAAGCATCAAGTGAAAACATCCAGCAATGGTTGCACTAGGAAAAGATCGTCTTTGTACACTGATCTCTAGCAGTGGTATACGTAGCTACACCTCCCAACCATGTGGCACCCATAGGTCCACACCTACCATGCTGATAGAGATAATGATCCAACCAAAAACACACAAAACAACATCCATGGCTAACACTTATGCCAGACAATATGATGGCTGTAACTAAGAACCTAAGACAATGCAAGGAGTACATGTCTTTGTTAGACACTCGATAGGTTACCAAGTAGGGGCTGACATCATGGAGTGTCACTTGGCATCAAAAAACCTAAGCTTGGACTTGTGTAGATTCAACATCCCTCAATGGAAAGACTCTAGCACCCCACATTTTTATTATCTTAAGTTTTTATTACCAATCACACATTGTTTTAGTTATTGCTTATATAAAGCTCCCTCTGCCAACCCACGGCGCCATGATCGTCAAGCTACGAGATAGAAGCCCCCTCCATATGCTACCCTACCCTACCCATGCTCACCCTACGAGAAGTGCTCGTGGACATGCATACTCCCATCCCAACCCCAATGATCATAACATTCAGAAGTACCCCAAAAGATCGAGCCTTGCAAGTGACCTGAAAAATGTATGCGAACATACTTGTGTGTGGTGCACCACCATCATGAAGATCAAAACACAAGAATAGGATGAGAACATGATGCAAAAGATAACACCCAACTAAAAGCAACACAGGAAGGATGGATTCTACACAAATCCCAATGATGCAACAAGACCAAACATCATGAGCTCACTCAATCGGCCTCAATCTGGGAGCATAGATTCTACACAAATCTTAGTGTCCATGAAACAAAACAAAGGTCCAAAAGAAACCATAAAACTAGGTATAAAATCACTCAACCAACCATAGTGTCAGGAGTACGGATGCAAAACGTGTCAGGAGTATGGATGCAAAACGCACCCTAATGCAACAAAAAAGTGCAATAGTGGTCTGACTGATATCCAAAAAGATCATCAAGGTCCATGACCTACATTGTTCCAAGAAAACATGAGAAAACAAGGCGGCACACAAAATGAGGTAAAAACTTCAAAATTTGAAAAAATTTCAAAATTAAAACTCATTTGGCCTCTAGGCACAAAAACTCCAAAAATCCAAAAATAAACGAGTTCGAACACTGTATGCAAAAATGGCCAGCATAACGGCATAAAACTTCAAACCATCATCTTGAAAAATAGGGAAATGTTCATACCCATCCAACCGGGTAGAACTAGCATATAGAAATGAAGGGGAACACTAGTTCTCAACCTCCAAACAAACGGCTACCAAAAATAGAAGCAAAAATGGAGTAGAAACAATAAAAAAAGAAAGCCCTACCTCATAGCCAAAAGGGCAAAACGAGAATCTGAACCATAAAATAAATAGCCCGTAGAAGTAGCTAAAAATCACGGCAATCCAAAGTTTTCTTGAGCTGGATCCAATGAGCCCAACCTCATGATGATCCCATGCCCGTAACTCCCACAACAAATAAAACAATAAATCCTCATGAAGAGGATTTTGGGTTTTACTCTCTAACTTTCTAATTCAAAAAGTAAGAAGTGAGGAATTAAATTCCTTTTTGGATATTTATTCACTTTAGAAGTGAATAATTGATTAGGACAAATAAGTAGCCAACCTATTTAAACTCTGAATCGACCCAAATGAAAATAGGCTATTCCTAGAAATAGGAATTCATCTATGGCAAAGCTGCCAGAAATTAAAATAAATCAAATAAAAAGCCCAAAAACCCAAAAACACAGAAATCTCCTTAACAACTTTTGCGACAATGTGAAACTCTAAATGCATAGACACACTCACTAGTCTAATCACATAATGCAAATGAGTTCGAATTTAATAATCACCTAAAGGTTTAATAAAAAAATTAAAATAAGGATACATTGACCATATAAGGATGACATTGGTAAACTATGAAAGGCTAAATCACTAACTCCATGTACTACTGCCAGGGATATAAATCTTGCACACTAAACAACACGATCAAGTACAATTGCATATAATAACATAGCCAAAGCAATAAATGCATTAAATCACCTAATTTAACCATTTATTAATTTATATTAAAATAATCTATTTACATCACTCACGTTCGCATAAAGCATAACAACAAAGGAATGAAGTAAATAACCATAGCATTAAATCCATCACCTAACATCATCAGAGGTATGTCCAGATACTAGATAACCATATATCATCATAAAACACACTGTCATCTCAAAATGGCATTTTCATGCAATATGATTGACTGAAAAACAAAGCAGTCTAAAATTTATGATACTGAAATCAAAGTATAACATCTGACCCTCAAGCCCTTTCAAATATAAAACATCATATAAGTAACATATATCTATCAACTCAAAATATAACAAGGTAAAAGTCTGCAGCACATAACCAAATAATCCAACATGAACAATCCATTTCTAATTACTTAAGCATTTAATAATGATTGTTTAAACAACATTAAAAAGGCACTTAAAACACATAAGCAACCACAATCATAAACATGACTAACCACTGCTATAGGAACTTAGTCTAGTGTAGCATGGTAATAGTACATAGTGCAATCTCTACACACATCTCAAGGTAATCATGGAACAACTGCATGATACCACATTGATCCTGGTAAGCACTGGCACAAACCTCTGTGAACCATAAATCAGTCAAAAGCATAATCAAAGCAATTGATACAGAAACATAAATCCAAACACCTCAACGGTGTAGACCACTCATGGTCACAATCATGATCCATCACAACAAAAGATCAACAAGGTTGCATCCATCAAAATGACTTACAGAAGTCAAATGGGAGAGGCACTACAATACCTTCATAAATTGGTTCATTCATCCATCCATACATATATTCATACATACATACATTCATCCATACCTTTGTTTATACATACTTTCATAAACACACATCAAAACATACATGTATGCATATGTAGATACATCCATCCATATTTGTATGCACGAATATATGTATGTGTACAATTATTTTGATATTGTGTTCATACATAATTACATAGATGCATGGACTTGCACATACAAGCACTCATTCAATCATATCTTCATACATGCACGCATGCATGCATAGATCCATTTACACATGCATATCTAGCTACTAATCTATCTATGCATACATGCATCCATATCAACATACACACATTCATTCACTAAAAACATACATGTATGCATGTGTAGATACATGCATCCATATTTGTATGCACAAATGTATGTATGTGTACATATATTTCGCTATGCATGTGTTCATACATAATTAAATAGATGCATGGACTTGCACATACAAGCACTCATTCAATTATACCTTCATACATGCATGCATGCATAGATCCATTTACACATGCATATCTAGCTACCGATCTATCTATACATACATGCATCCATATCCACATACACACATTCATTCACTCAAAACATACATGTATGCATGTGTAGATACATGCATCCATATTTGTATGCATGAATGTTTGTATTCATACATATATTTCAATATGCACATGTCCATACATAATTAGATAGATGCATGGACTTTCACATACAAGCACTCATTCAATCATATCTTCATACATTCATTCATTCAATCATACATACATACATACCTTCACACATAGATCCATGCTTCAATTCATTCACACCTTATAGTCATGGACACATATGTGCATTTATTCATAATGTACATTCATATCTTCCTACATGCATCAATATACACATTCATGTGTTGATAATAAATTTGTATTTGTACATGCATCTATTCATAGATACATGTGCACATGCATATTTAGCTACCTATCTATCTAGATGTAAACACACATCTTCATACATTCAATCATTAATCCATACCCCCATAAATGTAAATATTCATTCATACTTTCATTTTTTCATCCATACATTCGTAACTTTATTCATTTAGAACTTCTTACATATACACATTCATTCATACATACCTTTGTACCGTAGTACATAGATTCATTCACACCTTCATACATTGATTCATTGATTCATACTTTGATTCATTGATAGATACATTTTCTCATCCATTCCTTCATTTATACATTCATTCATCCATTCAATCATACCTTCATACATCCATTCATCCATACCTTTATACATCATACATACCTTCATATCATCATACATACATCAATATGCACATTCATGTGTTGATAATAAATTTGTCTCTATACAAGCATGTATCTAGCTACATATCTATTTATAAATACATTCATCCTTATACACATACCTTCATACATTCATCCATTAATCCATACCTCCATACATATGAACATTCATTCATACCTTCATTTCTTCATCCATACATTCGTAACTTTGTTCATTTAGAACTTCTTACAGTCACACATTCATTCATACATACATACCTTCATATCATCATACATGCATCAATATACACATTCATGTGTTGATAATAAATTTGTATTTGTAAAAGCATGCATGCATAGATGCATGTACATATGCATATCTAGCTACATATCTATTTATACATACGTGCATCCTTATACACATACCTTCATACATTCATCCATTAATCCATACCTCCATACATACAAACATTCATTCATACCTTCATTTCTTCATCCATACATTCGTAACTTTGTTCATTTAGAGCTTCTTACATTCACACATTCATTCATACATACCTTCATACCTTAGTACACACATTCATCCATAACTTCATACCTTCATTCATCCACACCTTTATACATTATTTCATACCTTCCATTCATTCATTCATACATACAAACATTCATATATACATTCATGCATATCTTTTTTAATCATTCATTCATTCATACACACATTTATTCATACATGTCTTCATACCTTCATTCATTCTCATTCATTCATCCATACATACGAACATTCATCCACACATTCATACATACATTCATTCATCCATTCAATCACACCCTTATTCATCCATTCCTTCTTACATTCATTCATCCTTACCTTCATACATTCTTTTATAGATGCCTGTACATCTACATATCTAGCTACATATCTATCTATACATACATGCATACATAAAAACATACTTTCCTACATTCAATCATTAATCCATACCTACATACATACAAACATTCATCCATACATTCGTAACTTTGTTCATTCCGAACTTCTTACATTCACACATTCATTCATACATACCTTCATACCTTAGTACACACATTCATCCATACCTTCATACCTTTATTCATCCACACCTTTATACATTATTTCATACCTTCCATTCATTCATTCATTCATACATACAAACATTCATATATTCATTCATGCATATCTTTTTTAATTATTCATTCATACATACGTATATTCATACATGTCTTCATGTCTTCATACCTTCATTTATTCTCATTCATTCATCCATACAGACGAACATCCATCCACACATTCATACATTCATCCATTCAATCACACCCTTATTCATTCATTCCTTCTTACATTCATCCATCCATACCTTCGTACATTCTTTCATGGATGCATGTACATATGCATATCTAGCTACATATCTATCTATGCATACATGCATCTATACACACATACCTTTATACATCCAGTCATTAATCCATACGAACATTCATTCATACCTTCATTTCTTCATCCATACATTTGTAACATTTTTCACTCAGAACTTCTTACATTCACACATTCATTCATACATACCTTCATACCTTAGTACAAACATTCATCCATACATTCATACCTTCATTCATCCACACCTTTATACATTATTTCATACCTTTCATTCATTCATTCATACATACAAACATTCATATATACATTCATGCATATCTTTTTTAATCATTCATTCATACATACATTTATTCATACATATCTTCATAACTTCATTCATTCTCATTCATTCATCCATACATACGAACATTCATCCACACATTCATTCACACCCTTATTCATCCATTCCTTCTTACATTCATTCATCCATACCTTCGTACATTCTTTCATTGATACATATGAACATTCATCCACACATTCATACATACATTCATTCATCCATTCAACCATACCCTTATTCATTCATTCCTTTGTACATTCATTCATCCATACCTTCGTACATTCTTTCATTCATCAATAAGTTAGTACATACCAACACTCATTCATACATTTGATCATTCCTTCATACATTTATTCATTCATTTATACATACAAGCATTCTTCCATACAAATAAACATTCATCCACGTGTTAATAAATACCAACATTGATTCATTCCTTTATATATTCATCCATCTATATAACTTTATACATTCTTCCAAACCTTCATACATTTATTCATCCATACATTCACCATCTTCATCCACTCATTAATACATTCATACCTTCATACTTAGATACCTTGATACCTTCATTCATTCATCCACACATTCATACATTCATACTTACATTCATTCATCCATTACATTCATTCATGCACACCTTCATACATTCATTCATACATCTTCATACTTACAATACCTTGA
Organism: Cupressus sempervirens; assembly: GCA_028749045.1. Taxonomy (NCBI): domain Eukaryota; kingdom Viridiplantae; phylum Streptophyta; class Pinopsida; order Cupressales; family Cupressaceae; genus Cupressus; species Cupressus sempervirens. The sequence goes on along the minus strand of CM053789.1, from coordinate 477,717,203 downwards.
TACCTTCATCCTTACATTCATTCATGTATGCGTTCATGCATTCATTCATTCATCCATACCTATATTCATATATTAGATGCATTCGTCCATGGCTTTATACATACATTCATTTATTCTTTCATGCATCCTTTCCTACAAACATATAAACATTCATTCACACATAACTTCATAGATTCATAAATTAATTCAATCATATAATTATAATGCATGTATTACCACATTCATTCATTTAGTCATGCATTCATTCATACCTTTATACATAAATTTATTCATGTACCCCTACCTTCATACATTCATTTACTCCATCATTCATATTTTCATACATACACACATACATACAAATATCCATTCATTCATAACTTCATAGATTCATATATTAATACAACCATACAATTGTAATGCATGCATTAATGCATTCATTCATTTAGTCATACATTTATCCATGTATTCTCACTTACTCATATATTCCTTCATTCATACCTTCATATATGCATACATCAATGCATGCATGCATATATACTGTTATTCGTTCATTCATCAATACATGCACGCATTCATTAATTCATACATTCCCTCATTTAAACCTTGATGCATACATATATACATTTAATCCTATATTCACTCATACAATCATAAATACGTTCAATCATATAATTATAATACATGTATTACCACATTCATTCATTTAGTTCTGCATTTATTCATACTTTTATACATGAATTTATTCATGCACCCCTACCTTCATACATTGATTTACTCCATCTTTCATATTTTCATACATATATACATACATACAAACATACATTCATTCATAACTTCATAAATTTATTAATTAATACAACTATACAATTATAATGCATTCATTTATCTATGCATTCACTCACTCATATATTCCTTCATTCATACCTTCATATATGCATACATCAATAGATGCATTCATACATACCATCATGAATTCATACATTCCATTCATTCATTCTCTGATTCAAACCTTGATGCATACATTCGTTCATACATAACTTCATACATATATGCATTTAATCCTATATTCACTCATACAATCATAAATACATTCATTATTCATTAGTACTATTGATTGTATCTATAAATGATATATTTACTTTCATTTAATTAGCAAACCACTTTGATTTATTTTCTAAAATATACAATTGGGTAGCGAGATTATTTAAATAAAATAAATGTTTAATAATCTACATTTGATTACAAAAATTATTAATTAAATTAAACTTTATAGAAACAACTAGAAGTAAAAACTACTTTGATTTATTTTCTAAAATATAGAATTGAGTAGCAAGATTATTTAAATAACATAAATTTTAAAAAATATACATTTGATTATGAAAATTATTAAATAAATTAAAGTTTATAAAAACAACTAGAAGTAACATAAAAATAGGACAAGAGTTGGTGGACGGGCAATTATGACCCTCCTAAAAAATATCTTTTATTAATTATAATCATTAGGCAATGCCTATATGCAATTTAGGCATTCACCAGTATATAAATCTGTTTATAATAAGATAAACATATTTTTACATAACAATACTTCTTCATTTGTTTTTAAATCAGTTAAACTATTATGCAAAAAATACTTCTAAGATAAATATAAACATATATCTCAAAAATAAAAATAAATACATTGCACCAAACAAGAACTATCAATCTATTTATATTAAAATCTCTACTACAGATTAAAGTTCAAAAAACTATAAAATAAATAAATAACATACCTATATGAATATGGCCTGGTATATCTGCTTTCTGGAACAAATAAAAACATAAAAACATTCTGAAAAAATAACAACGGTAATGGAAAAAAATTAATATCTAAATTATATTATAATCTTCACATACAATTATATAGAATTTTTAAAAATGTGGTCCTGTATCAATATAATTGCATTTATGGAGGAACCGCATGACTGCTATTCTTGGGAGTCTTAAGCAGATCAATCCATTTTTCAGTTGCATTAAAGCACATCAACAAGAAGACGTAGTTAATTAGAAGATGTAGTTAATCTTATGGAATGGTCTCCAACTATTTGATAATATGAAGTGTTTGATATAAAACAAAGACAGTGTGCACATCTGAAGATGTGGGTTATAGGATGGATTAGTTCGAAGGTCTTAACACTAAAAGCCACACTTCATGTACTTAAGGTGCAAAATATGTCACTGTGGATATTTGAAGTAGACATAGAAGTTGCATGTGAAACATTGAATTGCATCATTTGGGTTTTCTAACAAGCTAGAGGACATAGAGTCAACCTGAGCGTAGGTGCCTTTCAAGAAAAACACATCCATTGTGAAAACACACGAAAAATATACAAATAATGGTGATGTGTTTGACAACATGCCAATTTACAAAGGAGACCCCAATGTGGTAGTTTGGCGGACTACTTGCTAGGTGTGATACCAATCTGGAGCAATGCAGAATGGGAGAGTTTTTGTGTGAAGTAGGTAATTGATGATATGCATAAAAGATTTAAGCATATCTTGAATTCAAACCATAAAAATACGTATTCTTCTATGGCTATGAATATGCAAAGAAAAGTAAAGTTGTGAACTGTTGCCAAAATGTCAAAGAGACCAAAGATGATATAACTTGGTAACATTTTTAGGATCTCGGCAACATATAGTTAGTCAGAACAATTTGAGCAGGAGCAGGGGATGACTTAGCTAGGTGTCTGTGTACTAGGGAATATAGATTATCATTTAAATATTAGCAACTAAGAAATACAGTATAGTATTTTTATATCATGCATTCTGATATAAGCATTAATGTTATCCTTTAAACTCTCTTTCAAATATTTTATTAATTTGAAATGATGAATTGATGGCTTAAAATGTGGATTCAAAAATAAAAGCGTTAGTTCAAAAATTCCAGATCATACACCCAATGGACATCAGAAACCCAATCCCATTGTAGACTCCATCTTTGATTTACAAAATATAATTGAGAGAATTTAATGCAAAAACAAACCAATCCGCCAGAAATCCAATCACATTGCAAACCTCACCCTTCATTCAAACCCCCTGAAAAAACCAATAAATACCTATAATGCATTTAGTCAGATGCCCCATTCTTTGCATAGAACCATGAGCAAAGCTGCAAAACAATGAGAAGCATAATGGTGATGCCCACATGTAATCCATCAGACGTTCTACTCATAGAATAAGGACCACCTCCTCTGTTCCCCGCTGATTTGTTTTGTCTCATAATATTAAGGAAAATACTAATAAAATTTAAAAACACAAAAGAATACAAAGAAAAACATATACAAATTAGCATCCATGCTATTTGTCATACTTTTCAGGACCTCTACATTGATAACTGGTCACATTAAGATGTAAGAGAAAAAGTAAGATAACTTCTTAAAAACAGTTATAGGCTATTTATCATACAAACAGGCACATTTTCTTAGAATCAAATTTTTATAACATTTAAATTTACAGTTTAATGAAGTCAGATTACTATACTTTGCAGGTGGAGGGAACCATAGTTGCACCTCCAGACCCAGCCAATTGGAACAATAAATTAACATGGTTTTATTTTCGTCAACTTCAATAGTTTACTCCAACTAGAAGAGGTACTATTAATGGACAAGAGGAAGTATGGTGGCTTCAATGGCAGACAAAAACTATTCATGTAAATTTATAAGAGCTATTGGTGGATATACAACAGTATAATCTCAAGTAACCTTGAAATATATTAGATTCAATTTTTCTTCTTGTTTTGTGAATGGTGTTTGAAATGCTTCAACTTTTTCAACAATTGTTGGGTCTTATGCCAACTGATTCCTTGTACTCTGGCCTTTTTCACAGTAGGCATATTGTAAAGACACTAATAGACCAACGGTAAATATCAACTTATATATCACCAGTTTTGGTATTAGAATATAATTTATGTTATGGGTTTTTTTTTAGGAAAAATAACTTTTACATAAATGTGCAGGCTATTCAAATCTATGACTGCAAAGAGTTGGTAATAAACAGACTATCAATTGTGAACAACCCTCTCTTTCACGTGACTTTTGAAGATTGTATGGATGTCCAACTGATTTCACTTAAAATTACAGCACCAGCAAACATCCCCAATACTGATGGAATTGACATATTTACGTCCACAAATTTTATCATAAATGATTGCAGCATTGCCACAGGTATATTACATTTGGATCTCTTCTAAATTAAATTCTGAGAAACTCTCTTTGGGGTATAGCAGGATTCAATCTACCCAGCTTATAGTAATATACATTACACAATGGCAATTCTTCTAGAGAGGCAACTGGGTGGAGGCATAAATCTTAACGTAAAAACAACCATCAACTGGCTTGATAAATTCTGCCCTCTAAATGAGATGATACACTTTTTGTAGAGCTCTATAATTTATCCATAATTCAAATTACTTTATAAAGATATTAGATCTCTGATTTGGGAAAGCATCATTATCATCAAAGATAAACTGTGCTAACAAGATTCAATCTCTGAAACTTACTAAATGTTCGTGGGTATCTTAGCTTCTCAAAACAGAGCTCACACCAGAATTAAAAGAATCAAAAGTTACAGAAATTGGCCAGTGTACAATCTACATACCTATTAAGGAAATTCTGAGTGAGAAGCTCATCAACTGCCAACATTAAACCCTCTCAAGAGGGCAGTCATTCTTTCATGTCGCCTTTCTCAATAGATGTCTACAAAAGATCCAGATTAACATGAGAATTCAAGTCTTACAATTACTATTATAGAGAATACAAACACCCGAAATAGAGACAAAAGATCGAAAATAAAAAAGAGGCATGAATTATTAATTAAATCAAACATCAGCATTCCAAATTCATTGAATTCACTGAAAAGGATTGTCGCTTATATTCATTCCCAGCTGAAAACAATTTCGGCTGTTGCAGGCAAAGAAATCCAAAAATTGATGGCATTTTACTGATAATACCTAAAGTGCAATAGGAAGAGCGGACAAATCAGATGACGGGGAAACTTTTTACAGGACAAATAAGAATTTTGTGATTGACCTAACCCTTATTTGAATAAATAAAGAATGAAAAAGAGGTTATATTGACAAGTATGATCAGAAAAACTTACAAATTCTTGAAAACGAAAGGAAAATGCTACTATTTCATGGTCGCATTTCGAAAGTAGATTTCTCGCTGCTACCTACCTCGATGCCGATTGAAAAATGATCACCAACCAGAAAAAACCACACCAAATACCAAAAAAATGCAATTCAATCACAGAATGTACAAAATCTAACATACGAAATCAACAGTCAGGCATGGCCACGCCAATAGCAAACAACAAGTCAAACACACAAAAAAAAAATTAAGAAAATAGAAGCCAAACAATTCACAATCTATTCTACTTCTAAACCACTATTTAAAAGAGGGGAAATCTGCTTTTCTCAACGTGCATTGTTTTGTTTTTTGAAATGGTCATTGCTTTTTTTCCAACGGTCATTGATTTTTTCCTAAACGGCCATGAGAGGGCTGCAGAGCTTGTTTTTTCCCTTCTAATTTTTTTTTTTATCGCTTTGTAAAGTCATTTCAGAGCAGTTAGTATACGCTCCCAACCTAATAGAGAAAAGAGGGGTAAAAATTTATTAAGACAGAAAGGAATACAACAAGGAGAGCTCAACAAGGAGCTCGATCCTGAGCAACAAGATCATCAAATTCTTGCACCATCTCAAAGGACAGTTGCCTCCTATCCCTAATATTCCAACCCGGATCATGACTAGAAGCCCATTTGGCTAAACAATCAGTAGCTCTGTTCCATTCACGAGGAATATACGTGAATCTAATGAACTGAAAAGAGGTAGAGAAGAGAATAATCTGTTTAACAACAGTGGCCAGCTGCCAACTAACATCCTGAAGCTCCTGCGAAGAAAGCATGTTCACCACCACCTGGGAATCATTTACGTTTTTCCTTTTTTTTTTTTTTTTTCATTCTTTATTTTTTTAATTGGTAATTGTAGGCTTCAGAATAGAATAGAAAATTTGATAGTCAATTAGGGCCCGTTTGGCAAGCGGAACACGACTGGAATAGGCATATGTAAATTCTTAAAATTTTGAATTCTTTTTTTGGATGCACCAAATCGGCATTGGAATACAAAAAAAATTGGAATACGTATTCCAATTTTGGCCCAAAAATGGGGTTTGGCAATTCCACCCAAATAGGTGTTATTGGAATATGTATTCCTATTCCACTTTTATTTATTTTAAAAAACATAAATTTTGGGGTCCGCAAATTCTACATCAAATATTGGCTGAACTAAACAAAGAATAAGAATACGTAGCCCCATTTTCTATTCCAGAATACGTATTCCACAATAGCTATTCCTAATCCCCTATTCCTATTCCGCTTGCCAAACGGGCCCTTAGGTGTTAAATTGTTTGCAAAAATGGACACACTATTCACCTTTAAAAAGTTGAAATTGTTCAAACTAAAGAATATATTATCAAGGGTTTAAAAGGAGTTTAGTCTTCTTTTATATGGTATTTTTTATTTAGTTCTTTTCAATACATTTTTCTTTCTTGATTCTATGTAATTTCTTTGTAATATTTTTGTCAAAATTTTATTTGTGAATTTAGGCAAATCGTAAAATAATGATGCTATTTTTTATTAATGACTTGAGATTGGATTGTATTAAATGATTAATTATTTATCATTTGATCACATTAGACAAGATTTCAAACTAAAATTATAAAGTGTCTTTTATGTTTACAATTAGATTTTTGTACACTCTAAAATTATGAAGTGACACAATTTGGAGGGGTCTCTACTACTATATCAAGCAGACTCGTTTGTTTTGTTTCTTATATATATTTTCAATTCCTTCTACTTTTTAGTATCATTCTTGGGGAGTTATTTAGGCATCTTATGATCATGAATTGAGATAAAGTTCTATTTTGGGGGTTCATCGTGTCTTTTGATTTTCATTTCCATCTTTTAGATTTCAAGACAACTTTAGAAAAGTATTTGTCTTGAAAATATGGGATTTTGAAGGTATAAACATTTTCATTTGTTTGAAGAAGAATCTATCATCTCTTCTCCTTCAACTTGAACTAAATGACTATAAACCCCTACTTTACATAAATAATATACTAAATGCCCTTTCATTTCTTGGGTAATAACCAAATAGTTGTGTTGAGGCCTTAGGTCTTCATCTAATAGTGATAATTCTTTGGATGATATTGAGGCTTTTGTTGCCCCATCTTGTATGGACACATTCTTGTAGATAATTATTTTATTCATTTGACATATATTGATTCTCTTTCTACTTTTGTATCTATGAGTTTCAGTGTCACTCCTTCAAGAGATTCTAGCAGGTCAGTGTAACAAGATATTCATCATCCTCTAGACACAAGTAATTGGGATTATTTTATTAACTTCTTTAATGAGTCCTATCTGGTAGAAATGAAAGAGATGATAAAAAATATCCATATTCTCTTTGGTTGTAACTTGAATGGAGTTGTATTATATTCTTTAGATATTATGAGGAGATTGTCATGTTCCTTCTCTACATCATGATTTGTCCTATTTTTTTATTGGTGCAGAGATATATGACAAATATTTGGAGGGACCACTATTGATTTTTCCTCCTTGGTATTCCTTTAAGGGATTGGAAGACATATTACATAATTATGTGCTTCTACCTTTTATCTTGAGAGGAGCAATGTTGTTTGACATAATAGGTTTATCTTCAGCATTCATTGTTTAGATTTTATTGTCATTGCAATAGATTTCACATTGAGGGAGGTTGTATGACCTCTCTTCTTCATTCTTCAAGATAGGAAATTTTCCTCACATGAGATTCTATACTTCTTATCCTCTAGAGACCATATTTCATTATCTTCCTTTATGAGTAAGCTTTTTCCCATAGAGTTTTATTCTCTTCCTTATGAGTTATGTCATACTTGAGTGCACCTTATTAGGATTTTTTTTTAATTAATCTCTTATCACCACCAAAGATGTTCTTGAGTGGGATTTCAATGTAAAAATGTTAATTCACCTTATTTTATGAGTTTTATTTTTCTTGTATAGGCTAATCATGTTGATTTTTATTGCACCAAACGATCAACCTTTTATTTCTTGACAAAACCACTAGATTTATAGAACATGGGAGGTGGTTACCATGCTTCAAATCACCTACGGACCAAGGGTACACACCTTACAAAAATCCTACCAAATTAAGCATGGGGTTTAAACTTGTGACCTAGGCTCTGATACCAATGTTTAGTTTTTGTTGCACCAAAAGTTGAACTAGTTAATTCCCTTGATACAACCACTCGACTAATAAAACATCTATGGTGATTAAACAAGTTACAAACCCGAGAATCATGTTTCATGTGATAGGGAGACGAAGAGGGCATAGCTTACAATAAACATTTCTTAGGAAGAAATCTAGTTAGTGAGGTGGTTATGTCTCAAATCTTGTAAACACTCACCATTTGATTAATGTGTTGCATTCATTCAACTTACACTCTTGAGTGTTTGGTTGGTTTATATTAGTTTATAATACTAGTTGTTCTTGCACATTTCTCAGCTTTCTTTTAACACCATTAGTTATGTGGTAATCAATTTATTTATAAACTTCACTAGTTCTATGTATTCTTTTAAATGTATTCATATTTCTTATGATAGGATGATATCACCTAGCTTAATTTAATTTTTAAAGATTTGTTTTCATCATAAAATTCTCAATTCTCTCTCTAGATTCTCTAGCTTTTGTAAAATTATAATTCAAATGTAATGCAGGGGAAAAAAAATTTCAATCACTATTGCAACACATATACTTCTTTTAAATTATATTCTAAGGTTGTCTTAGAAGTAGTGATTTTATAAATCAATATGCATTATAGTGTCAAAACCATAAGCAAAAATAAAAGGATAGAAGCATACACTAAATGTAACGGTGATCCAATTAGTCCATAAGGCTTCATTTATTTTGAAATTTTAATTTGTTAGGAAAATGGTGTCTCAAAACTTGCATGAATTATCAAACCTCTATAACTCAAACTAAAATTTCATAGGGTGGATCCCTTCGGGGGGTTCTCTATAGTAAGGATCCTCTTGCAAGTAGCACCATCCAAATATTTGGCCTACAAAATTTTGACCCACCTTTTCTTTGGTAATTTGTACATATTCGAAATAAGCTTAGATCCCACATTGTTATCAACCATCTTCCAATCCATCGGACTAGCTCCACCTCCACCTTTCAATTAACAAATCGTGTCCCAAGCCATGTAAGAGATTTTGGGCTACTCTTGAGCTCCATTCCATAGAAATTTATGCATCTTTTATTGAATTTTTTGAATGACATTATACTATGAATTTTGAATCAAGCCATAGAGAAATGATCATGACATATATGATAGATTTAAGAATGAGTATACATCTTACCAAGGTGATCCACCCTTCCATATTCAGTAGACAACCATCAATCAATTCCTTCCAAAATTTTGCCTCACCAGAAAATAGAGGGGTGCCCAAAAATTTACTTGGGAATTGGTTGAGTGTACTCCAAAAAACATGGAAATAGCCCCTTATGATCCCACCTATATGTTGAAAATAAATTTCTAATTTGTTACAATTGATGCATTGTCTAGTGGCTAGACTATATACATTCAAAACTTGTTTCATTGCTCATATATCCTATATTGAAGTGATTCCAAAAAAGTATGTATCATTTGCAAACTAAGAATTGGATGTAGGCTCCAAACCCACCACAACCAATATTTCTTTCCAAAAGGCTTTACTCTCTTTTCCTAGAGATAGTACTCCTCAAAACCTAGTCCATTATAAAAAAAAGAACAGGGGATATGGTGTCTCCTTGTCAAATGTATTTGGAAGTCTCAAAAAATCCTTAAGGATGACCACTAACTAGGATAGAAACACACTAGGAAAAAATCATATTCTTTATCCACCTCATCCATTCATTTTCAAACCCAAACCTCCTAAGAACCTCAATGAGAAATCTCTTGTCCACCCTGTTATAGGCCTTCCTTATATCCAATTTTAACAACATAGTTTATTGATTGTTTGTCATAGCTAAATGAAACACCTCATGAGGTACAATGATCTCAACAACAATGTTTCTGCCTAGTGTGAACCCACTCTTCTCTGGGGAGACAAGTTTCTCCAACACTTTATAGCTTGTTTTCTAGCAATTTTGAAATGATCTTATAGTTGACATTACACAACAAGATGGGAAAAGAATCTTTAAAGGATATCAAATTCACTTGGGGATTAAAGAAACCAAAGTATTGTCAAAACCCTTCAAGGTGAATCCTTTGGCTCGAGATTCTTCCACCACCAAAAAAAATCTTACTTCAATACCTCCCAAAACTTTTGGTAAAAGAAGGCCTAAAAAGCATTAGGGTCAAGAGCCTTGTCACTTTCCATCCCAAATACAACTGATTTTAATTCTTTCATAGAAATTGATTTCGTCCACATTTGGTTGTCCACTCTATTAACAAGATTTGAAATGTCCCCCCCAAAAGTCCTAGTGCATATGACTCTTGTTCTCCCCATCCTAATTACAAAGGGTGAAGAAGGAGAAGTGACTTCTTCTTGATTAATTGAACACCCATCTTTAAACATTAATCCATCTACAACAAATAGAACCTTGTTGATACTTCTCCTTAAACCTCAAGTGAATTGTATTTTTTTTTTTTTTTTTTTGTATTTATGTCACCTTCCTTGAGCCAATTTTCATGATATTTTTGTCACGAATAGATGTCCCCCGTTTATAGAATTTCTCAATACCTTCTTAAAACATCATTTTATGCCAAAAAGTCCACTTCATCTATGTCATTTGACAAAACATTTTTGTCAAGAGCTTCCAATTCTCCTTCAAGGGTATGTTTATCCTCTAATATATCACCAAAGTGGACCCTATTCTTAACTTTTAACTTCTCTTTGATAAACTTAATTTTTTGAAAAACTAGAAAGAGTGGTTCCCATCCTCCCTTGGAGAAGTCTACCACCATTATGAAACCATTTGAGAAAACCATTTCTTCGTAAAAAAAAATTTCTCCATCTTAAAATAAACGCCTTAAGGGAACTCCATCTTTGTGAATCAACAATGATACTGGAAAATGGTTAGATCCGAAATGCCCAAAATCTCAGTTTCAAAGACAATTGGCAAAGCATTCCAACTTCCAACCAAGAAAAACATGTTAATATTTTTCATAATATTTGAGAACCCAATCCTTCTATTGGTCGATGTAAAGGCTACCCCCTTGGCAACCACCTCCTACAAACCATTATTAAATACCAAGTGCTAAAAATCCATCTAAACTCTCCTTAAAGTACCCATACCCCTTCTTTTGTATGTTGGAAACATGGTAGCATTAAAACCCTCTATTAAAATCATTGTGTGTTAAAGAAGATGTCCAATGACCTAGAAATTTCCTCCTATATCAGTCTCTTGTCTTTTGTATTGGTAGGACCATATGTAGTGCCTCTCCCATTTGACTTCTGTAAGTCAACTTGATGGATGCAACCTTGTTGATCTTTTGTTGTGATGGGATCATGATTGTGACCCTGAGTGGTCTACATCGTCGAGGTGTTTCGATTTATGTTTCTATATCAGTTGCTTTGTTTATGCTTTTGACTGATCTATGAGATTATGATGTGATTTATGGTTCACTAAGGTTTGTACCAATGGTTACTAGGATCGATGTGGTATCATGAGGTTGTTCTGTGATTACCTTGAGATGTGTGCAGAGATTGCACTATGTACTTTTTACCATGCTACACTAGACTAGGTTCATGTAGCAGTGGTTAGTCATGTTTATGACTGTGTTTGCTTATGTGTTTTAAATGCCTTTTTAATGCAGATTAATCGATCATTATTAAATGCGTAAGTAATTAAATAGATTGTTCATGTGAGATTATTTGGTTATGTGCTGCAAAAATTTACCTTGTTACATTTCTGATTAGAGATATATTTGTTACTCATGTTATGTTTATATTTGAGAGGACCTGAGGGTCAGATGTTACATCTTGATTCTAGTATCATAGATTTTAGACTACTATGCTGTTTAGTTAATCATATTGCATGATGATACCATTTTAAGATGACAGTGTGTTTTATGATGATATCTGGTTATCTGGTATTTGGACATACCTCTGATTTTGTTATGTGATGGATTTAATGCTATGGTTATTTACTCCATTCCTGTGTTGTTATGCTTTATGCGAACGTGAGTGATGTAAACAGATTATTTTAATATAATTAAATAAATGGTTAAATTAGGTGATTTAATGCATTTATTGCTTTGGCTATGTTATTATATGCAATTGCACTTGATCATGTTGTTTAGTGTGTAGGATTTATATCCTTGGCAGTGGCACATGGAGTTAGTGATTCAGCCATTCATATTTTACCAATGTCATCCTTATATGGTCAACGTATCCTTTATTAAAATGTTTAAATTAAACCTTTCGGTGATTAGTAAATCCGAACTCATTTGCATTATGTGATTAGACCAGTAAGCGTGTTTGTGCATTTAGAGGTTCGCATCGTCACGAAAGTTATTAAGGAGATTTATGTGTTTTTAGGTTTTCGAGCTTTTTAACGGATTTATTTTAATTTCTGGTAGCTTTGCCATAGATGAATTCCTATTTATAGGAATAGCCTATTTTCATTTGGGTCGATTCGAGGTTTAACTAGATTGGCTGGTTAAATGCCCTAATCGATTATTCACCTGAAAAGTGAATAAGTATCCAAAGAGGAATTTAATTCCTCACTTCTCACTTTCAAATTGGAAAGTTGGAGAGTAAAACCCAAAATCCTCTTCATGAGGATTTACTGTTTTGTTCGTTGTGGGAGCTATGGGTGTGGGATCATCGCGAGATTGAGCTCATTGGATCCAGCTCGGAGAAACCTTGGATTGCCGCGATTTTCAACCACTTCTACGGGCATTTTATTTTCTGGTTCAGTTTTTCGTTTTTGCCCTTTTGGCTGTGAGGTAGGGCTTTCCTGTTTTATTATTTTTTCTCTATTTTTGCTTCTTTTTTTGGTAGCCGTTTGTTTGGAGGCTGAGAACTGGTGTTCCCCTCTGTTTCTGTATGTTAGTTCTACCTGGTTGGGCAAGTATGAACATTTCCCTATTTTTCGAGATGAGGGTTTGGGATTTTGCACCGTTATGTTGGCCATTTTTGCATACAGTGTCCGATTCCATTTATTTTTGAATTTTTGGGGGTTTTTGGACCTAAAGGCCGAATGGGTTTTAATTTTGAAATTTTTCAAATTTTTAGAGTTTTTACCTTGTTTTGCATGCCACCCTATTTGCTTGAGTTTTCTTGGCACAATGTGGGTCGTGGACCTGGATGATCCATTTGGATATCAGTCAGACCACTATTGCACCTTTTGTTGCATTGGGATGTGTGTCACACCCCTACTCCCAACTTTGTGTTCGGTTGAGTGATTTGTTACCTGTTATGGTTTCTTTTGGACCTTTACTTTTGTTTCGTGAACGCTAGGATTCGTATAGAATCCATACTCTCAGATTGAGGCCGATTCAGTGAGTTCATGATGTTTGGTCTTGTTACATCATTGGGATTCGTGTAGAATCCATACTCTCAGATTGAGGCCGGTTGAGTGATTTCATGATGTATGATTTTATTGGCTTTGGGATTCATGTAGAATCTGTCCTTCCTGTATTGCTTTCAGTTGGGTGTTTTCTTTGCATTGTGTTCTCATTCTTGTCCTTGTGTTATGATCTTCATGATAGTGGTGTGCCACACATGAGTACGTGCGCGTACATTTGTTGGGTGACTTGCGAGGCTCGATCTTTCATGAATTTTTTGGAAGTTATGATCATTGGGGTTGGGATGGGAGTATGCATGCCCACGGGCACTTGTTGTAGGATGAGCATGGGTAGGGTAGGGTAGCATTTGGAGGGGGCTTCTATCTCGCAGCTCAACGTTCATGGCGCCGGAGGTTGATGGAGGATAAGAAGTTTTAAGCAAGTGATAACTAAATAAAATGTGTGTTTGTGGTTGGATCATTATCTCCATCAGCACGGCGGGTGTGGACCTACGGGTGCCACGTGGTTGGGAGGCATAGCTACCTTCACCACTGCTAGGGATTGGTGTACAAAGACGATCTTTTATCCTAGTGCAACCATTGCTGGATGTCTTCACTTGGTACTTTGGGTTTTAGAGTATGCTTTCTTGTGATTTATGCTTTCATTGGGATGCTTGTATATCATGTTTAGATGATGCTATTTTATTTGGCGCATTCCCTTATTATGATGTTTAGCATATGATTAGATGATGTGATTTGCTTTAGTAGTATATCTGTTGCTTACTGCTGTTTAGCATGTGATAGGTGATGTTATCTACTATAGGATTATCTTATGCATTATCGCTAGCATGTTAGATTTTCTTATTCTGTTATTGTGCATGTTTTAGTAGTGACATCCCTATTACGATAGTATTGACGATTTGGTCGGTGGCTTGGGATGTTACGCGCAGGGGATGGCTAGGACCCATGATGGTCTTATGATGCTATTGACGGTTGGGAGGAACCACACACTTAGTTTGGTTGTTTAGTTCACTGCGATGTTTATTTTCAGTGTGTTCTTTGCTACTGTAGTTTAGATGGATAGATGTTCTCCTTTCTGTGTTGTTCTTGCACTCGAGTGTTCATTTCTCGAGCCTTTGTGGATCTGGTACTCCCTGGTGTGGAGGTTCTTTGCTCTAATTTTGGTCCTTTTTGCTTTTTGGAGTGTTTTCGTGTTTCTATGGGCGACATTTGTTTAGCATGGTGTGACACTATAAAAGTATCGCACGCCCATGCAAACTATGTCATACGACACTGTAAAGTATTGCACGCCTTCTTGAAAAATGTCGTACGACACTGGAAGAGTGTCGCACGCCTTCTTGAGAAATGTTGTACGATGCTGAAAAGTGTCGCATGCCTTCGTGAGAAATGTCATACGACACTGGAAGAGTGTCGCACGCCTTAAGGAGAAGTGTCACCCTCCCTTAGTAAAAAGTGTCGCATGATTTTTGTGAAAAACCTGCGCGTGCCATCAATGGGCACTTTTCTTCGAGATCCATGCTTTTTGAGAGTTGTTTTGGATACCCTTTTGGGCATTCTTCAACCCTATGTTGTTGCATTTTCTATTTTGTCAGTTTCTCTTGTAATCTAGTTTTCGAGTTTTTGTTTTAGTCTCTTGGGGTTTAAAATATATTGTTTAAGTTGATGTATATTTAATTTCTTAATGTATATTTAATTTCTTATACTTAAGATATATTTTAATATATGCGACGAATCTTTTGAGATAGGTTTCAGACCTCTTAGAGATAAGCTATGGATTCTAGGAAATTTCAGGGCTTCAGAATTCCAGACTTAGCCAATTTTCAGGGGTTCAAAATTTCAGGCTTAGCCAAATTTTGGGATTCTGCATTTTATCCCAGCTTGGTGTTTTGTTGATGAGTGGTTTTTTATTGTGCCCTCATCAAGTGCATTGTCGTTGTTGGCTTTGTTTGTGTGTGTCAATTTGGTAGTGGCATTTGGAGATTCGTTGGTTGTTGGGATGGTGGTGAAGTCTTCCGTTGCGATTGTTGTGATCCTTGTATGATGTTGTCATGTGCATTCATACTTATATAAAAAAAAATTCTTGGCTTGTATTTCATCCTTGTTCCCAAGGATCTCTGGACGGGGCATTAAACCATACATGTTCACCAAAATATCATTAAAATTAATGGACAAAGAAAGTAATTTAACCAATTTCCAATACCTAGCTCAATGAATCCAATACCAATTTTACCTCCACATGCCCCTAATCCATCTGCAAAGAAACCAAACAACATTTTTCTATCACCAAATACTCTAGTGACTCCTTCTGAATCTAATTTTGTTTCCTAAATACAAATGGTATCCAACCTTTCATAATCAAAGCATCTTTTTATCAAGTGTATCTTATCAGGGGTATTATCACCCCTAATATTCCATGTAAGGATCTTCATGGCCACCCAAGAGAGAAAAATTCTTTATCAGATCAAAGCTTAGTGTTCCCCTTCATATTACCAACATCCTCTAGAAGTTTCTGAATAAATTTCTTGCCTTGAGACCTCTTGCCTCCCAAGTTAGCCTTGGTTAATTTTTCTTTGGACTACTTAATAGTTTTTAGGACTAACCACATATAGAAATAATAGTTACATTCAAATATAACCAATATCATAAAATAATAAATCACATAAAAGAGAACATAAAATACAAGGATTTAATGTGGTTCACCTAATCCTTTGGCTACCTCCACCAAAAGAAAGTCCAATATTATTCTTATCCAATGATTACAACACAAAATACCTTACAATTCAAAATCTAATATTATTATTATCCAATGTAGAAAATGATAAATCTGTGTATCTTTGAAATTGTTTTCCCTAGGGTACACATTGGTAGATGCTTGGATGGTTTAATAAGATATATAACACTAAAAATGGCAACTGCATTTTCTTAAAATATTTTGGGAAGCCTATGTGAAGAAAATTATTTTCCATCTATGATTTGCATTTGGTTTATTTAGAGTTTAAAACTCCTTTGTATTTTCACAAATCCCTCTCCCTACAAATCGTACACTACTAGAATAGTATGAAATCCACTCTTTCAATTCGCAAATGGGTAATCATCCCATGGATATTGTATGGATATATTTTCTTTATAGCCTTAATGATATTTTAAAAAAATTGTTTGAAAATTCTCCAAGTACAAATTCGTAGCAACCAATGTGATTAGGCATGAAAATCAGTAGTAATAGTTGATTAGACATGGCAACTAGTGGGAATCATGTGCAAAGAATAAGGCATGGTATGTGCATGTTCTTCAAACTATGTTACTATGCAAACAAGGGCCCTTTTCTAGTGCAAAAAACACACCCTTGGTTTTCGTGTTCTACCCTTCCAAAATTTAGTGCTCCAATCTTTAAAATCATCTAGGGTGGTTTTCATGGAATCCAATAGAAAGTAGGTAAACATGTGACTCAAATGAGGTATTTTCTTCCCTTGTTTAAAAAATTATTTTTATTTTTTCAGTGCATAATTTATGGGTGGAATTATGGTCTAAACTGCTTGCTATGATTATTTCTTTTTTAATGCAATGATATTTCAAAGAGTAATTTTTGAGTGATATCGGAAAAGCAATGGTCCATTCTAGAAGTGAGAGATATGTTTCAATATCAGTTGTTGTGCAACATTGGGCAACATTTATGTACATTTCAAAATGCAATATTATGGTGATAGATGCAAGGTAAATTTCCATCACACCTTAGTAATGGTCACTACTTCCAAATCATTTGTAACACATTTTTTTGCTTAAATTGTAGTAGTATTTTTTAAGTTAATAGTCTAATTAGCAAGTAGTTTTTAATTGTTTAGAGAGTTCAAGTTACAAATAGAATGCAATGGTTGGTATGCATATTTTCCCCTAGATCTAAGGTAGCTATATGTGATGTGTAATTTATTTTGTACATAGATTTCATGATAAGACATTGCATATATGGTGACAACAAATAATTGTTGGATATGCAACCACATTCCCTAATTCAACAGTTGCAGAATATAGAGATGTTTTGAATTTGTTTGCAATTGGAGGTATGAATTGTTGCACATTCTTCTTCATGTCTGGTATTCCTTGTTAACTTTCTCTATTGTGGTTTTCAAATACTATGAGCATGAATTTTCCCTCTATGGAAATTATGCACTGGGCCTCTCATGTTCATCACTATATAATGAATTAGAATTTAGTTACATCTTTTTTAAGAATAGCCTCTCATGTTCATCAATAATGTTGTTTATAGCGGTTTCCTTGATTCATGGTCAAGGCACGTCATTTATCTGATTCTCAAGATTGACTAACCTTCAAATCCAGGTAACTACAAAATTATCATAATTAGGCACACCTTTCCTAAGTTTTATGCTATAACATTGAACATTATTCTTTCTAGTGAGCTTGATAAGAGAGCATGTAGAGCCAGTGGTCAAGCTAGTTTTTGGGATAGCTACTAGACCATGGATCACATTTTGATGTTGTAGGCCATCATCAAGGAGGAATGTCATTGCTTTGAAAAATTCTATTGTTGCATCGTGGACTTTTGTAAGGCCTTTTATACCATCCCGTGAGTTGCCCTTTTCTAGAGATTGAGAGATATCAAGATTTTTTTGGCTACTATTATGAGATTATATAAGAGTGTTATTGATAGATTTAAGATGCCAGAGGGTTTCTCAACCCCTATTTAGAGAACTATTGAGGTGAAACAAGGTTGGCCTCTTTCCCCCACCTTGTTTGGTATTTATATTGATGAGCTAGAGACCTTCCTCAGAGACTCTTCACACCCTACAAATGGTTGCTACATGCATTAGGTCTTGATCTCCATTCTCTTGTTTGTTGATGGTGTGATCCTTCTAACCTCCTCTTTCAAGAGTCTTCAGAGGCTTCTTGATGGCTTGACCTCCTTTTGTGACCTTTTTTAGCTCTTAGTGAACTCGAGCAAGACTCAGGTTATGGTCTTCAACTACTTGAAGACTCTCATTTGCACTTCTACTTCTAGGGTCATGAGATCGGGATCACCACAACATATGTGTACCTTGGGGTCAATTTCTCTAGACCTTACTTCAATTTGAGACTTTCCATCCTACCTAAAGTTAGTAAGGGTATGGGATCCCTTGCCATTCTCAAGAGATGATGCTTCAAACGTCACTTCCATGATACTACATCCAAGTTATCTCTCCTGCACTCTTTGGTCAAATTGACAGTTCTTTATGGCTCATTGGTTTTGAGTTCCTCAATCCTTGATTCAGATTGGGCTTCCATCATATGTGTCCAGACCCTATTTCTTTGGTGTATTTGATGTCATCAACACACCCCACACAATATTATTCTAGTTGAGTTCATGGCCCATCCCTTTAGGTTGGCCATGATTTTTGACCTAATTTGGTTTCTTCATCTTCTTCATGGTTTTTCTAACTCTATGAGTAACCGTTATAGATACTCTTACTTTTCTTGTTGCTCATCTTTCATTGTGGTAGATTCTGATCTAACCTCCTAGGCTTGTTGTTGATTCGTGTAGGCTTCACCTTTGTTGAGCTCGATTGGGATTGATATTGACAAATTTCCTCCCTTCTAGTTCTCACTTGATGATCTTGCCCACCTCCTACCCTCATAGAAGGAGTTGAACAAGCATGTCACACTTGACATTTATAAACATTATATCACCATGACTTGGTGTAACCTTGTAGGTGGGTTACGCTCGAAGATGGCCTTTTACGTTGAGCACTTTTTGGTTATCAAAGATGGTATTATTGTGCCCTTTAACTACTTATATCTGCATTGGTGTCATTCCTTATGCATCTCTTTGGTCTCCTTCAAGGTTGGCTCCCACCCACTAGCATTGAATTTAGATAGATCACCACATGGATAGAGAGGACCAAACTTGTCACTTGTGCACCTTGGGTATAGCCAAGATGGAGATCCATTTCATTTTTTACTGTCCTACCTACTACAAAATTCATGGGAGATTCTCTTGCTTATTTAGGAAGTGTAGCTCCCTTGTGGCCTTCTTTAGCTACATAGACTAGAGATGCCTTGCATTGCACCTTAGAGAGACTATGTAGCTCTGCGACCATACCTTACAACTCTTATTCCCTCAAAGAGTGACCTCGGTTAATCTTATCACTACTTTCTTCTCTCCCTCATCTACTACACATGGGATAAAGCAGCTATCTAGTGCCACCATCACAAGTCACTTTAGATCTATGATACCTAGTAGTTTTTATACTCATCAACAATACCCCCAACATTTCTCAGAAGCATTTTAGGATTGCCCTAGTTTGCACCCTTCAATGATTGGCTTCTTTTTATCAAGGAATGACCCTTAATCCTTGCCTCAATCTTGTTTCCTTTGATTCTTCTTATATTTCTTGTTTTTTCTATTTACTTTCTTTCATTGGCACCATTTGGTGCTTATACAACTGGCAGTATTTTATCTTGTATTCTTTTTAGTCCCATAGACCCTTGTGGTCTCTTGTTGGACATTAATAAATTTATCTTATCTTATCTTATATGTCATACCCTTGGTTTATCAAATTTTCTCATTCAAAGTTTCTGTGGCTAGACTCAAGGTATGAATTTGATGCAAGGAGGGCAAGAATAACTAGGGCCAAAGGCACAACCAACAATCTAAACCAATCTTACAGAGTAAACAAAATGGAAACAAACACACAAAGAGAACATCACCACACAGAGAGAGAAAAATATTCTTTTATTGATTCATCAAATGATCAGCATACATGCCTAGCTATAAGGCCTTTTGGGTTATGGTCAGATACAAATACATTCAAGATCTAAGATCCAATTTCAAATTTGCACCTTCCAGACACATATGCAAATAAAGTTTTGAAACCTTCTAGTTCTGCCTAACTCTAAGCCTAAACACCCTATTTATACTTGCCAAAATGACTTATAGAACATTACAAAATAGCAAGGTCAACCCAAAGATGGTCTACACACATCCCAATACAAGATCTTACCATAAACATCATGATCATAATTAATCCCTCAAGTTGGCTCACATAAAAAAATATAGAAAACTCATCCAAAATGCTGACATTTTACATCAACAAGAACACTTGACACATGAAGGATCACTCATCACACACTGGATAACTCGACACGTGAAGGATAGCTCAGTACACACTATGGAACTCAGCACACACTACAGAGTGAGATGGGATAACACACTAACCCGAGTGTTAACATGATGTGGGATAACTTTAACTCAGTAGATATTGCAAAATTACTAGCACTCGACAACAACTGGTAGAATGAACACAAATGAGAAGGATAACATGTCAACCTAGGATGCTCCTACATTAGACAACTAGGATAGAAAGAAATGATACTCTTGAATCATGCAAGTGTCACAACCTGAGCTGAATCCAACTCAGATTGAGAAATCCATGTAGCATCTTCAACTGGTATGTTTTTCCACTTCACCAAATATTCATAGTAGTCTTTTCCTCTCGTGCTTTTACCAACTCTCTGATCCAATATCTGTTCAACCTCTTCAATTTTCTTCTTAGGATAATCATTAGGTACAACAACTTCATTCTCTAACTCATGATACTTAAACAGATCAGCAACATTGAATATAGAAGATATATCCATGTCATCAGGTAACTCAACTTCATAAGCATTTCCACTTTTAAACTTCTTCAAGATCTTACAAGGTTGAAACTTCTTCATTTTTAGTTTATTGTATGTTCCAACAAGAAATATTCCTTTCTTCAAATGAACCATCACCTCATCACCAATTTCAAAAACATGATGTCGTCTAGACTTATCAACATTCTCCTTGTACTTCTGATTACTTAGTTCCAATTTCAACTTCACTTCCTTATGCAAAGACTCCATAAAATCAGCAAATTCTTCTCCTGCAACACTTCTCTTCTCTTTACCTACAACATTCTTAAATATGATACTCCTCTATGCTTCATTCTAGTAATAATCTCAAAAGGTGTCTTCCATGTACTTCTATTCACAAAATTATTATATGCAAACTCAGCTTGTGCCAATACCATCTCTCATTTATGTGATTTGTCTCCAACTAAGCATCTTAGTAAATTACCCAAGCTTCTATTCACAACCTCTATCTATCCATCAGTTTGGGGTGAAATATACAACTAAAATTCAACTCAATACCCATCTTCTTCCACAAAGTTCTCCAAAAATAACCAACAAATTTATTGTCTCTATCAAAAAATAATACTTCTTGGTAATCCATGCAATCTAATAATCTTTGAAGAAAATTTCAACAACATGCTCAACATCTAATGTCTTCTTACATAGTATCAAATGAGCCATTTTAGAACATCTATCCACAACAATAAATATAGAATCATACCCCTTTGTTGTTTTAGGCAATCCAAGAACAAAATCCATACTAATGTCACTCCAAGGTTTCTCAAGAATAAAAATAGGTGTATATAACCCAATATTCTAACTTACTCCTTTTCAAACTTGATAAACTCCACAACTCTTCACAAAATTTTTAACATCCTTATACATCTATGGCCACTAATACTTTTCCTTCAGCAAACTCAATGTCTTATCAATCCCAAAATGTCCAGCCAATCCACCACTATGCTTTTCCTTAATCAAATTAACTCTCATTTGAACAACATATCCTCTTGAATGAAATATTCATCATACTTATTGATATGACCTATTAGATTTGGTGCTCTACACTCTCTCCATGCTTCAGAAAAATTAGGATCAATATCATACAACTCTTTCATCTCATCAAAACCAAGAACTTCAACCTTCATTTCAATAAACAAAGAACATCTTCTACTCAATGCATCAACAACTCTGTTACTAACTCCACTTTTATGTTTGATCACAAATGTAAAACACTGCAAATAGTCAACCCACTTCACATGTCTCTGATCCAATTTATGTTGACTTCCCAAGTACTATAAAGCTTTATGATCAATATACATCACAAACTCCTTAGGAATCAAATAATGTCTCCACTTCTTCAATGCTGGAACAATAGCATAAAAATATTGATCATACACAAAATAATTCCTTTTAGCATCATTAAAATTTTGACTAAAGAAAGTCACATGTTTCTCTTCTTGTCTTAATACAGCTCCTATTGCACGGCCACTTGCATCACATTCAACTTGAAATACCTTATTGAAATCAGTAAAAGCCAATACAGGTAACTCAACAACCTTTTGTTTCAATGTCTCAAAACTCTTATCAGCTCCATGTGTCCACTTGAATTCCTTTTTATCTCCTCTCATTGTCTCAATCATAGCATTACAAACAAAACTGAAATTATTTATAAACTTTCTATAAAAACTAGCCAAACTATGAAATGATCTTACCTCACCCATATTCTCAGGTGTAGGCCATTCCAAAATTGTTTCAACCTTCTTAGGATCCATTCTCAAACCATCAGCTGAAATAATAAATAGCAAATACACAATCTCTTCTTGCATAAAATAACACTTTTTTAGATTAATCATCAACTTTTCCTCTTTCAATCTCTGCAATACTTGTCTAACATGCTCAAGATGTGCTTCCTTATTCTTACTGAATATCATAATATCATCCAAATAAAGAATCACAAACTTACCCAAAAATCTTTTCAAAACTTCATTCATCAACCTCATGAAAGTACTAGGTGCATTAATCAAACCAAAAGGCATAACCAACCATTCATACAAACCATCTTTTATCTTGAAAGCAATCTTCCATTCTTCTCCTTCTCTGATTCTAATCTAATGATAGCCACTCTTCAAATCGATCTTGGTAAAATACTTTTCTCCAC
The DNA here is from genome assembly GCA_028749045.1 of Cupressus sempervirens. Taxonomy (NCBI): domain Eukaryota; kingdom Viridiplantae; phylum Streptophyta; class Pinopsida; order Cupressales; family Cupressaceae; genus Cupressus; species Cupressus sempervirens. Next base: position 477,693,816 of record CM053789.1, on the reverse strand, counting down.
TCAAACAATCCATTATGTCATCCATTCACGGTATAGGAAACCTATATTTCACCATGATCTTGTTAATAGCTCTAGAATTAGCACACGTTATCTATTCTCTGTTCTTCTTAGATGCTAATATAGCAAGTACAACACATGGACTCAAATTTTCTCTGATCAAACCTTTCTATAGAAATTCGTGCACTTTTCTGTTAAGTTGTTCTTTCTTTGTAGGTGTTAATCTATATGGTGCTTTGCTTGGAAAACTAGCTCCAAGAATTAGATCCATACAATGACTTATACTTCTTACTAGTGGTAAACCATTAGAAATATACTCAGCAACAATCTCTTTATACTCATTCAATAATTCTGTAATTTCTTTTGGTACTCAGTCAATATCACTAGTTTCTGCTACTTGACCATTACAACCAACACTTGGTCTTCTAGGAACTATAGCAAAACAAACTTGATTCTTCTTCACTTCTTTTTCAAATTTATTTCCATTAACCATGCAGATTCTCATAGTAGTATACTTATCCTCATATGGACTTTCAATCAAAGGCAACAATATTTTCTTCTTCGCATTCACCCAAAGAGTATATTGATTCAATCTTCGATCATGTACATCATATCTATCATATTACCAAGGCCTACCCACAAAATATGACAACAATCCATAGGCATAATATCACACAACACTTCATCAAAGTAATGTCCAATCTTGAACTTCACAACACATTTTTCACTTACCAATATCTTATGCTCATCTTTTATCCATGAAATATGATAGGGTTTATGATGCTTCAGCCTCTATAACTGCAACTTTGTAACTAGCTCTTCTAATGCCAAATTTTTAGAACTTCCACTATCAATGATAACCTTGTAGCATTTTCTAGACATCTTATATTTGGTCTTGAAAAGAATTTTTCTAAGGATAGGTTCCTCATCACTTCCCTTATTACATAAGGTTCTTCTCACGATTAGATTTTCTCTAGTCTTAGGTCCACGAATCACAACATTTCTATTATTTTGCCCACTTTCAAAGGATCTACATTCAAAGGATCTATGCCCTTCTTTACCACATCTAAAATAATTACCATGAAAACCACCTCTAGAATAAGAATTACCTCTTCTTCGGTATGAACTACCACCTTCCCACTCTGTCTTGTCTTTGTCATCATTCTTCCATTTAGATTTTCCTTTATCTTCCACAAAACTATCATATCTTCCACTTTCACCATAAGATCTACCTCTACCTCTCTAGAATCTACCACCTCTACCTCTTTGCCTTTGTTCATTCTTCTTGTTCAAGATCTCCTTAGCTTTCAATGCATATTGATATGCTTCTTCCACACTTTCCAATTTCACAAAACTTATTTCATCTTTAATTTTAGGTCTCAATCCATTTAGATATCTTGCAATTTTCTTAACATCATCATCCACATGTCCAGATCTGATGTCCAATCTATAGAATTCCTTAGTATTCTCCTTCACAGTCATGTTTCTTTGTCTCAAATTTTGCATCTTTCTCAACAAGATAACTTGGTAATCAGCAGGAAAGAATTTGTTCTTTACCTTGTTCACCATTTTCACCCAAGTTCTAATCTTTTCCTTTCCTCTCCTTTGTCTACCAGTTTGCAAATTATCCCAACATAGTGAAGCATGATCTTTCAACCTAGTAACTGCAAGTTTCACCTTCCTATTATCAGGAGTGTTTTCATACTCAAAGAACTTATCCATATTAGAGATACAATCCAACACAACATTGGTGTCCAATTTTCCATCATAAGGAACAACTTCTACAGTAGGCTTTGAATATGCCCTAGACAATACTCTCAGCAATCTTTCCTTATCTTGATCTTCTTTCAATTTTGAATTAGGGTTTGGTGCTAGCACTTCATCATTACTCACATCATCAAGATTCACTCCTCTCCTCTAGGCTATCTCCATAGCATCTAATCTCACTACAATTTATCTTGATGTATCCAATATCAAAATTTTGACATTTCCTCTAACTCGAACGATCTTTAAAAATCAAGTTCCTGCAAGATCGTAACCCTCTGCAAGTTATAGGTCAAATCCTCAGATCTACAATCCTACAACCAAAACTAAATCAACATTCTACATGATCCAATCTTTAGAAGGATGAACCTCAAGCTTTGATACCACCTAATGCAACGAGGGAAAGAGTAACTAGGGCTAAAGGCACACCCAACAATCCAAATGAACCTTGCAGAGTAAACACAATGGAAGCAAACACACAAAGAGAACAAAACCAGAGAGAGAGAGAGAGAGAGAGAGAGAGAGAGAGAGAGAGAGAGAGAGAGAGAGAGAGAGCAAGCAATATTCTTTTATTGATTCATAAACGATTAACATACATGTCCAACTATAAGGCCTTCTGAGTTATGGCCAAAAAAAAATACACTCAAGATCCAAGATCTAGCTTAAAATTTGCACTTTCCAGATGCATATACAACCAAATTTTTCATACCTTCTAGTTCTACCTAACTCTAAGCCTAAACACCCTATTTATACTTGCCAAAACAACTTATAAAACATTACAAAATAGAAAGGCCAACCCAAAGATGGTCTACACACATCCCAAGATAAGATCTTATCATAAACATCATGATCAAAATTAATCTCACAAGTTAGCTTACATAAAAAATGTAGAAAACTCATCCAAAATGCTGACACTCAACATCAATAGGAACACTCGGCACATGAAGGATCACTTAGCACACACTCGATAACTTGATACACACTATGGAACTTGGCACACACTATAGATTGAGATGGGATAACACACTAACTTGAGTGTTAACATGATGTGGGATTACTTCAAATTGACAGATATTGCAAAATTACTGGCACTTAGAAATTGTTGCAACTTGACAATGACTGCAACTCAACAACATCTAGCAAAATGGACACAAATGAGTAGGATAACACGTCAACCCAGGATGCTCCTACATTAGAATTATTCTTGAATGATTTATTTATTTATTTACCTTTACATTTAGCAATCACACCAAGTAGTTCTAGCATCATAGAAATTATAAAAAATTAAATTTATTACATGATCCTTATGATGCAACACAAGAATAAAAAATTGGTCACAAAATTGCAGCGTGGCTCAATTTTTTTTATTCTTTTGTCTATTTGGGCCAATTTGTGTTGTTGGTATCTAATATATTAGAGTTAAATGAACATCTTACTTGTTCTTGTTTCTTAGTTTTTAATAGAGCTCATCATTGTGTTTTTGTAATACTATTTAGATTTAGGCTTAGTCTCTACAAGAAAGTCTCTGAAATGTAGTTTACATTTAGGCTTGTTCATAAATTCCATGAAGTCTTTAGTTAAACTCATCAAAAGAATCTATTGGGTCTACTCACACTCTATGACTATCAACTCATAGATTAATGATTTTAATATTAATTTAAAAAGTTATTTGTAACTCTTTCCATTAAAGACACTTAATTAGCCAAATGGAAGACATTGTAAAAGAAATTGAATTACTTGTGCAGAGTTACTATAGCCAATGTAAATTATTAACCATTTCTCTTTGTATGTTGTTTATACTACCCAAAATTCATAGAGCTTGTCCATCTACAATATTCCAAGAAAGTAATCAATTGTTAGAACCTTAAAAATAATGTAATTTAACTACAATTGAAAACAATAGAAAGTAATCAATTACTAGAACTTTAAAAAATGCAATTGTAAATACAATTAAAAATATTAGTATAGAAACAACTCTCTCTATGATAATCTTCCCTTTACTAAATCATGGTAGTTAATACACAATTTTACTTGGGGCTTATGCAAAATAATGCAATTGTTAAAAAAAATCAAATCTTAGTAAAGAAACTATTCTCCTGCAATCATAGTAATTTTTTTTAACAATAATTTCTTCTCAAAATTATGTTGCTATCCATCTTCCTAATTGGGTCTTTGACATTGACTTGTCTTTGTCATGCCATCTAGTATATGTTATCTATGCCTTAGATTTATTTTTCTAAATTCTTGAAAATGCAATAAATTTGCTAGAATTTGACAATATAACTTTTTTATTTTACAATGTGTATCTGCTAATCAACATTGGTTAGCAATGGTCACAATCTACGACAACAAAATCTTAAATTGTAGAAGCACAACTCTACCACAAACACACCTTCCTCCAAACCTACCAGAGGCAGGGACTAGAGCTGCATGCAACCCTTGTTTGAAATGGTTTCATGTTATTAATTGTTCATGCTTGTTATTTTCATTATTTATGTTCTTGAATTTATGAATTCTAACTGTTTTACATCTCTTTGTGGTTGAGAATTTGATGTTATTACAAGTTTCTAATATCCTTATTACTCCAATTACAAATGGTGAACCCAACATGAAGCACCAAAATTCAATTTTTTTAAATTTTTTTATCAATTTTGCATATATATAGCATATTGAAGCACTTACAACATCACATAGACGAATGTGCTACATCTAGTCACAACATAAAATATGTCTAATCATCATACTTATTCATTGAGCTGCCACCAAATAATTTTGATAGGCATGTAAATTTTCACTACAATTTTCCATTTGGATGTTATGGGAAAATATACATTTATATGTGCTATGAAAGGGACAAGGAATGGAACATGTGAACATTTAGTGCCACGATATTCAATTTTGGATAAGAAATACAAGGGGATACATTAAATTGACACATGAAGGATAGTTCTAAGCTAAGAAAATAATAGATTTTGAATAATTTCTTGTTGTCATATGACTTTTGGCAATACGAAAAAAAATTCTTATTTAACTACTACAAATGCACAAGATGTGAAAGATTTTTAGAAAAACTCCAAAAAAAAACATTTATTCTTATTTAATAATTATACATGTAGAAGATTGTGAATGATTTGTGTTTACATAAGAAGAATCATCATAAAATTTATCTCTTATATTAAATTTAGAATAATTAAGATAATTTTATGATGGAAAATATTTCTCTGGTCCATGCATCTGAGCCATGATCCATAATTGTTGTCATGCGTCTGAAGAGTTGATCCATGCTCCATTGTCCTCGTAGTTCTATTCCTTTGTTCCAATTCATGGCTAATCACTATTGTTTACATTATTCAATTATCATCAATTTTTTTCTTGTGAAAAGATCCAACAGTAGGTTTTTGTAGCTCCAGACGTCAAATTTGTGGGAGATCCCGCCTATATAAACTACATTTCCCACTATGTTGCTTGTGATCTTCATGCCAAAGCCCTATGACCCACTCTGGTGCTGAAAGGTTGTCCATGATTGGGCCATTGTTGATGCCAATGCTCTTGCCCCATACATGACTTAACCCTACAAAGGCAATAACCCATGTAGTCTAGCTCTTCTGTGACTCGGGCTTCAGTGAAGACCAGTGATTACATCTACTTTCTCTACTATCATTTTTTGGTACTTCCTCTATGCAATTATTTTACTGAGCAAGTGTTTGACAAATTTCCTTTGTAATTTAGAGCAACCCCAACATTATCTTCGTATTTACATCATGTTGCGGGTCCACCTTTCTTGGATGCGGGACTTCTGTTTTCTGGTCCCTTTGCAGACAAATAAAATTGTCCAAATCCCATTTCCTAGCCAATTAAATAAATATTATTTATTTATTTAATTATCTTATCATTTAATTAAATAAATTTACATTTATTTAATTATATTCCCCTTTTCTTTATTTAAATAAACTAAGGTTTATCTAAATCCTAGCTTTTCCTTGATTTAAATAAACTAAGGTTTATTTAAATTCTAACCCCTTTCACTTTAATTAAGTACTTCGTTTACTTAATTAATCCTTTCCTAATCCCACTTGGAATTAAATATTGAATTTAATACTATTTGAGCACATGGCTCCTACCTTTAACTCTCACCTAACCTCACTATCCTAACTAACCCATCATGCTAAACCTATCCACTTCCTTAATCATGCTTGCTTTGCATAATCACCTAGCTAATCTCCTTTTAATCCTAAGTGTGTGCTCACACATGTGTGAGAGATGTTCACACTTCCCACACCCCTCATGTCTTCTATGTCTCTTACACACTTTTCCTCTTGCATGAGAATCAAGTTGTCTCACACATGTGTGAGAAGCCATGCTTCTCACACTTCTTACACACTTGTCCCCTTGCATGAGAGTCAAGTTGTCTCACACATGTGTGAGAAGCCATGCTTCTCACACCTTATTGATCATGTCACCATCAAAGGTTGCTCACACATGTGTGAGCATATTTCCCCCTTTGAATGGTCAAAAACCTAATCCACATGGAGTCTACTTGGCCTCCACCTCATGGACACCTCATTGATCTTAAGAGATCCTAGCCCTTCATCTTGCATTCAATCTTAGCCGTCCATTGCATCTCTTTTCCTATAAAAGGAGAGCCCTCTCCTCATTTTAAAAAAGCACTATCTACCTCATTGTTATGCTGCAAAAATTGTGAGCAACCACATCCCACAACAATGAAATCATCTACACTTGATGATTTCATGAAGTTTGCATATGTGCTATTTTGAATAGTTTATACTCTTTTGATTTCATGTTATGTTTATTTCCATGTTCACTTGCATATTTTGAGGTTTGCATAATCATGTAGGAATAGATATTAGTTGCTTAGCTTTTATTCCTTGGTTACATTTTTATGCAATACATTTTGGCACGCTCGGTGGGACCCACTTCATGGGTTTGAACTAACCATCTAATCTGTTTTTGAGTGTTTTGTGAGTTTTCAAGCTTGTAGGTCAAAGGCTTGCATTTGGAGATCAAGTTTCATGAGGAGTCTCTAATCGAGGCAAGGATCCCATCATCATCTTTGGAGCGCATAAGGGAAGTTTTTTGACATATAACACCCCATATTTTATTTCTTGTTGCTTTATTTTCAAGTTCTAGAAGTGTATATATGTTGAATATATCTTTTTGCTAATAGGAAAAATTTAAGAAAAAAAAATATATTCCTTCTTTGTTCATAAATAAATAGTTTAAAAGAAAAAAAAAAAAAAAGGGGTGGGGGGTTACTTTATTTGATTTATGTTTCAAAAATTTAAAAAAAAAAAAAAAAGAAAGGAGGGGGGGGGGGGGGGGGGGGGGTTGTTTTGTTTATAACTTGTATACATAGAAGTCTAAATGAAAAATTAAATTTAAATAAACCAAAAAAATAAAAAAATAAAAAAATAAATTTAAAAAAAGAAAAGAAAAAGAAAAATTGTTTTTCTTGTTTGTGTTTTCTGCAAGCGAGTGTCGCCCACGAGTGCCACCCGCGAGCACCACCCTAGTGGCCGCGGCCCACCGTAACCCCTCTCCCATGCAACAAACTCCTGCCATAGTTGCTAAAACCGTTGCCTCCTCCGTTGCGACTTACCTCCTACCCCCACGGCATAACCTGCCACCCGCACCTTGTCCTTCAGTGGGTGCCGCTACCCTGCCACCTCCCGCGAACGTTGCCCAGCTGCTAATTTACAATCTCCACCGGCCTGCCACTTCAAACCATCATTCACCACCATTCGTCGCTCAGCCATGACCCGCCTGCAACAGACCTTGCTCCACCACAACTGCGGCCATAAACTTGCTACATCGCCCATCCTCTACCGAATGCTCTGCTCCCCAGTGGCTCCCACCAAGTGCCCTGCTGCTTCACCATAATGTGCCACCTCCACCCATCCTCTGCCCGCTTCTTGTCTCCTGCTAACCCTGTGACTACCACCCAAGGTCACCACCTTTGCTTAACCTCCCGCGCCTTGCTCAAACCACCCCCAATGCTGCCCTCGCTACTCTGACCCCCTACAGACTCTACCTCCACTCATCCTATGCTAAAAATATAACCCCACCACTACCGCTTAGCACAATCTCCTCTGTCGATCGCCTCAGCCTGACACCACTCCTCCTCTTGCATCCACCCTACGTCGCTCCACCCTGTGCCTTACTCCCTGTGCGCCACTCCTCCAAACTCCCCGTGGCCTCTATTCGTAGCAAGCCCTCACCTTCGCTATCCCTCCGCCTCTCCCTGCTTCCTCCACCCATGGCCCACCACCTGCAAACCACCACTACATAAACCTCCACAAAAGCCTCCTCTAGTGTTGCCATGTGGCACCCATTAGGGTTCCAGCCACATGGCATTTTTCTTGACAGCGCATGCATATGTGGACTCCACATCAGTGCACAAACAAAGCATTTTTTTTTTTTTCGAAAATAGTCAAAAAAACAAAAAAAAAATTTGCTTGACGTGCACCTAACCATCAAATTTTTGGTCGCAGGTCATTGATGTCAGCACTACATTAGCATTCCATGCCCTTTTAAATCATAAGGAGTAGCCTTTGGTTTTTTACTCATAACTTGAGCATACGAACTCCGTTTTTGCAAAATAAAATATTGTCGAAAAGCTGATTCTAAGATTGTCATCATGGTGCTAATTTCATGCTATTTTTATGTTGTTTAGATCCCTAATTTTTCTATCAAAGATCAAACTTTATGTTAACACTTTCATTACAGGATTTTCGATGCACTAACTTGTGTTTTTGCAGGGATATTTGCTCACTAACCATATTGCTTGCAGATTTTTGCATTAATTTTGTTTTGGGAATGAACTTGTATGATTAAGCACTCATCTTTAAATGCATGATTAACGCTAAAACTCAATCTTGAATGCATGGTTGATTGAACAACACTTTTTTTTTAGAATGAATGATAACATAATCTTGCATGTCTAAGGATCAATGAACATTGCAATACACATTTCAATTTGGTGCTTAAAATGAACAATTACACAATCTTGAATGCATAATGGAATTGGTTCCTTCCTTGTCGATTTGCTTATGCACACACTTGATTTACTTTCTTATTGACGAATCCATGCTTTTCATTCATGTTGATAACGATTTCAAATTGGAAAGAACATTGTATGGTTTAATCACGTGTGTCTTCAAGTAGATAGAACACCTAAAGTTTCATCAAGAAAGAACGTGTGTCTTTTGAACCCCAGGGCCACTTATGTATTCTCTCCCCTCATGCCTTCGGGTGATCTTGGGTGCACAAGAAATAAGTGGTCTTGTTTTTTATTTTTTTAGGAGGCCTGCTTGGGGATTTCATCACCCCTTGGGACGACCTCAACTCCAGCATTTTGGCAAAGTATAAATATCGGGAGGTAAATCAAAAGACACCTCTCTTGGAAGAAAAATATTGTCACTCTTGGCTAAGCTACAAAGAACTTTATACCTTTGGGAAGTGAAGGAGGAGATTTGGGTTACCGTCTCCCCTCGGGTGTGTGGCAGTTTTTTCTTTCATATACAGATTTGGGCCTCACGTACCTTGCATATATCAAGGATGCCCTCTAGTTCATCCTTGTACATCCTAGTTGCAACCTTATAGGTTTGTTGGTGTGTTTGACATTCTTGAGTGTTTGAAACACACTTGCCTTGTACATATTTCCTTGTTTGATTTTGCATCTGAAAACCTAAAACCCAAAAAAATCATAAAAAGTTCAAAAGTCCAATTAAAAAAACCAAAAAAATCTCAAAAAAAACAAAAAAAAGTCTTTGTTTAAGACCTCTTAGTCAAGTTGTCCACATCATTCCACATCACATCTTCTCTCCATCAAATTCATCACCCTCATACATCTCTCATCTTCTTCATTCAAACCATTGCTTGACTTCCCAATCATCTCTATTCATCCAAATCATTTTCCTCGTCATGCAATCTAATCCATAATCTTCATCCTAATCATGCTTCATCATCATCCAAATCCAATTTCCTTGGCCAATCTCATAATTAATTCCTAATTCAATCCTCCACATCATCATCCTTCTAATCCAATCCCTTGTCAAATTTCATCATTTCTAATCAATTCTTAATTCAATCAATTTACATCTTCCTCCATCATCAATCTTTCTAATTTCATTCAAGTTTTCTTCTAATTCAACTTTGCATCAATCTTCTACTTTGGACATAGGAGCATTGTCATCAACATTGGACTTTCATTCAAATTTCACATTCACTCGTTTGGAATATCATATAGGGTTTTTATCAAATCAAATCAAACCCTTATCCAAATCACATCAAATCAAATCAAATTCAATCAAATCCAATATCAAATCAAATTAAATCAACTCAATATCAAGTGCAATCTAATCCAAATCAAATCAACACAAAGTCCAAATTACTCCTATGCCCAAGTTCATTTTCCATCCATCATCGAATCTTTCATCACTCTTCATCTAACATCGATGGATATGAATTTGCTTAATCAAATGGTTAACGATATTCAATGCCAATAATGAGTTATACCTCCTATTCAACCTGCATATCAAATCCATCCTCAAAACTTCATATCCAACTATAATCCATCTCATGTTCATTATTCTTCTACCTTTGACAAGGGAAATCCACCTCATTATCCTTCATCTCCATACACTTCTATTCATAGCCCACACACTTCCTCCAACACAAATGCCCTTGCCATGGAAATGGAACAAGTAAAGAATTATCTCTTGGCAAGCCAACAGAAAGAGGCCACCTTCCATGCCATGTGTCCTCTTCCCCCATGTTTCAAAGATCCTATTCCTCATGTCCCATCCAAACCCAACCCTCCATGCAATTCCCTTCACAATCCTAATCCTCCAAAATCCCCATCATCCCCACCTCGTAAGGGGTATTTCTCATCATTCTTGGCTAAGTGTAAAATACAAAATGAAGAGAGCCAATCACCCAAAGTGATACCCCCAATTCCATCTCAAGACCTTCCTCAAAAGCATGACATTATAGATGCCTCTCCTCCTCTAGATTTGAGCATTTCTTCATCCCATCGTTCCTCTATCCCTCAAGATCCATTTATCCCTCCTAGTCCATCTCATGATCCCCTTCCTAATCAATATCAAGACATTCCATGTACCACCGATTCTACTCCATCTGAAGAGTTAACATCCATCAATCCTCCACTTCATGAAGAAGTTCCTTCCACTCCATCCATTAATATTCCTCCATGTCAAGATCAAATCACCCCATCTCATGGTTCCATTCCCTCCATTCCATTATATGATTCTAGTCCATCTCACTATCCACTCATTCCACTCCACAATCCTCTTTTAAGTCAAGATCAAAGCTCCCGTTTGTCTGTCTTTCATGATCCCACTCCATCTCATTATCCTATTAGCCCTCATAATCCCCTTCATGATCCTAATCCTCCATATGATCCTATCCCACCTATCCAATCTACTCATGAACCCCATATACCTGGACTCACATCTTGAATTAAAAATGCTAACTATCCCATTGAAGAAATAACATCTCAAGATGTTGGTATACCTTCCACTTCTTCCAACTCCAAAATTCCTCCTTCCAAACCTAAAGCTTCCCATCATTCATCCTCCAAGTCCATTCTAGGTCCTTATATTCCACATCCAAACCCTTCATCCCTTCCTTCCATTTTGGGTCCTTACATACATCCATCCACCGTATCCATGTTTTCCCCTTCATCCCGTCATGCTCCTATTATAGATCAACAAAGGCACACATCCTTGAATTCCTTACAATGTTCACCATCCCTAAGCTCTCCATCTCATTTACCTTCATCCACCCATCCCATGGCCAATGGAAGCACATTGGATGCTAAAAAGAAAGTGAATAAAGCCAAAAATCCACAAAAATCCAAGGATCAACATGTCCCCTCTAAACAACATGTCCAAGAAAAGAAAAATGTGATCCAAAGAAAAATCAAAAAGCCACAAAGGCTGAAAATAAAAAATGGAAAGATTATGTGGATTCCAAAGCTACTTAATGTAGCAATGAATCTCAAATAAAGATTCAAAACAACATCCAATTCTGCTAATCCAAAGGCTTCCCTCATTTACAAATCATCCCAGCTTCCATTTTCCAAATCCATTTTGGCTCCTTATATACCCAAATCCACTATCCTAAATCCATTGTCTCCTTTCTCCATTTTGGGTCCTTACACTCCACAATTTCCTTCTTTCCATCACCCTTCAAGGTGTGTGCTAATGATGATCTTTCCGCCTCCTTCATTCACCCATTCACAAGTCTTCCAACCTAGCATCCATCAACCATGTCTCCCTCCCTCCACTCCACCCCCTTAATCCAACCTTTTTCATAAGTCATTGTCCTCCATTCACTACCCTCCCAACATCTATTAGCAAACAGTCAAAATTCCTTGAAAATAAAAAAGAAAGGAAAAAAAATCAAGGGATACCATCCACATTATAGATGCTTGAGTCCTCCCTTCATTTTCCTATCATGTATTTATTGCCTTCCAATTCCGCTTATCCATCCATTCACTTTTCCTCTTCCACTTGCACTCTACACTGGTGGCAAGTTCCATCCATACCACTCTTCCTTACATATCTTCCATATTCCATATTCCATTCCTTATCCTTTTCCATCTTTGATCTTGACTTTCACTTTCCTTTCATCCATCCATATACACTTTGCATGTCCATCCATTATCCTACATACTTCCATAATTCTTCCATATATTTGATCTTGACATGCTATCCATATCTTTTATCCCATTGTCCTTGTCATTTGTCCATTTTCCATCCAACTCCATGCTTCCATCTTTCTTTCATATGTCCTTGGTTTTGGTTATCCCTTAACTTTTTTCCATTTCATGTTCCAAATTTTATCCATACCCTTCATATCATTATCCCTTTTTCATACCCTCCCTCCCATATCCCTTATTCATTCCACTTTCATGCCCATGTTCATGATCACTATTAGAGGCATAATAACAAAATGTTTGTACATGCTTTGGAAGAAGACATGCTTTTCCTTCCTCCATACATTAGCTTTTGTGACATCTTTCCATTCCATGCATCCTTTGCCACCATATTTCCTTCCATTTTCCTATCCTTGGTATGGGGCATATGGACTCCTTCAAAACATGGCCCTTGGCTCCACATTTTCTGACACCATATCATTTGGCCCTTCATACCCCTTCACCATTCCTATCATCCACCAACTCACATTGCTTTTCCTCCATTTACCATGCCTTGGTTCTCCCTTGTCATTGGTCCCAATCCATTCTATACCAAATTCATTCAATCAACTCATTTCTATCCATTATATGCATTCATTCATATCACATTAAATCTAGTTCTTCCACTCACTTCCATCAAATTCATTTATCTTCATTTTTCAATCAATTTTCAATTCTTCTAATTCTTTCACATCAAATCTATTCTACTCTCATCATTCTTCATCCTATCAACATCATTCTTCCAATCTCATCCATGTTCATTCTTCCACTTACATTTCAGTTTCATCTATTTGCCATAAAATTAAAAAAATCAAAAAATCTCAATCACTATGCAATCAATACTAATCCAATCAATCTAATCTTGCAATCTTGTACATCAATCTTTAATCAATTCATCAATTTGACCTGATCAGCTAATAATCCATTAACCATATTCAAACATTATCATGGGATGAATCCTTCTCAATCCTTGGATGTGCATTACGCTTATCGGTAGCTTTGCCATCCTTAATCACTCATCATCAATCAATCCATTAATGGGTTTTCAGCTTGACTAGGGGCAAATGTTGGTTTGCTTTTGATTTTTCATGCATGATTTCTTGTTACTTGTATGCATTAGTATTTTTTGCATTTCTCATGGTCTTTGCATCATATTGTCCCAGGAATCATAGTCTTCCATATCATGGTTTCACAAGGCATATGGTTATATTAGACCCCTATTTTCATGTACTTGACCCATAATCATCTTGGTTCCTCATACCTTGGTGCATAGTGTTGAGTACAATATCAAACTTAGGTTGTTCACACCATTGCAGCATAACTTTTCCACTCCCTTCCATCTTCCTATCCATTTTGAGAGAACATCTGTGTTCTCCTAACCTGCATGTCCTCTCGAGGGGGAATACCCCTCCATTCTTGTCATCCTTGCTCATCCTTCCATGACTGGGGCATCATGCTACTAGTCTTATCCTTTCATCCGCTATATTTTATTCTTCTTTGATATAACATTACTAATGCTATATCAAAGAGGGGCAAAATGTAGACACATAAAATTGTCCAAATCCCATTTCTTAGCCAATTAAATAAATATTTATTATTTATTTAATTAACTTATCATTTAATTAAATAAATTTACATTTATTTAATTATATTTCCTTTTTCTTGATTTAAATAAACTAAGGTTTATCTAAATCCTAGCCTTTCCTTGATTTAAATAAACTAAGGTTTAATTAAATTCTAACCCCTTTCACTCTAATTAAGTACTTCATTTACTTAATTAATACTTTCCTAATCCCACTTGGAATTAAATATTGAATTTAATTCTATTTGAGCACATGGCTCCTACCTTTAACCCTCACCTAACCTCACTATCCCAACTAACCCATCATGCTAAACCTATCCACTTCCTTAATCATGCTTGCTCTGTATAATCACCTAGCTAATCTCCTTTTAATCCTAAGCATGTGCTCACACATGTGTGAGGAATCCTCACACATGTGTGAGAGATGTTCACACTTCCCACACCCCTCATTTCTTCCATGTCTCTTGCACACTTGTCCTCTTGCACGAGAATCAAGTTGTCTCACACCTCTTGTACACTTGTCCCCTTGCATGAGAGTCAAGTTGTCTCACACATGTGTGAGAAGCCATGCTTCTCACACCTCATTGATCATGTCACCATCAAAGGTTGCTCACACATGTGTGAGCATATTACCCCCTTTGAATGGTCAAAACTCCAATCCACATGGAATCTACTTGGCCTCCACCTCATGGACACCTCATTGATCCTAAGAGATCCTAGCCCTTCATCTTGCATTTAATCTTAGCCATCCATTGCATCTCTTTTCCTATAAAAGGAGAGCCCTCTCCTCATTTTCAAAAAGCACTATCTACCTCATTGTTAGTCCGTAGAAATTGTGAGCAATCACATCCCACAGCAATGAAATCATCTACACTTGATGATTTCATGAGGTTTGCATATGTGCTATTTTGAATAGTTTATACTCTTTTGATTTCATGCTATGCTTATTTCCATATTCTCTTACATATTTTGAGGTTTTCATAATCATGTAGGAATATATGTTAGTTGCTTAGCTTTTATTCCTTGGTTACATTTTTATGCAATACACCCTTATGTATCATGGACCCTCCAATTGATTTGGTCACACTCTAGCAGCTTGATGACCACTTCTCATTAGTGGATACCAGTAATGTAACTCTGAAAGATGCAACTCTTTCATCATCCATGTAGTGCCTACCCCTAGTTCATATTTTTAATATCATTGCCAAACTCTTTTAGGCCAGTTTTATGTTTGATGATTAGTAGTATTGTTTTAAGATTATCAAATATTGTTTTACATTTAGTTTATTATATAGTGAGATTACTTGGAACTCTATATTTCACGTACGTATGATGATTATTCAGTATTTTTAGTTATCGATGATGATTAGTTAGATGGTTTATTATCACACGTGTTTTCTTATGGATACTTACCCCATACTGAATGTGTATGGTGTGCATGTTTGTTTTCTTTATGTATGGCATTTTTGATGTGGTTAAGGAAGGGAGTCGTAGTCACCTACTAGTCGAGATCTACATGATGTACCACTTCCTACCATTGCCTATTTAGCTTAGAATATTATGTTTGTACATGCATAAATTTTATGCAGGTTATAGGTACTAGGTATCGACTTCCCTGAATTGCTAGGATGAGCGTACCCTATTGCATTATCTCAATGGTAAGAGAGGGGAGATAAATTCTTAAGTCCAAATCCCAACCCTTTAAGCCATTTGTCCTAATTGAAAATTAGGACAAGTATTTGAGTCAGTACCCTCTGAATGCATCGAATGACGTTAATTCGTGGTTATAACCCTTTTGTTTGATTTAGTATGTGTTTTTCTATGATGGATTTTTGTATGTTGTTTTATGAGTCTTTGGTGTATTTTCTATTAATTAAGTCTAATTAAGAGATTAATTAATGATTTAATTTAATGAAAAATTATTATGAGATTTTAATATTTAATTATATTTAATTAATTGGAGAATTAATTAAATAAAGAGAATTAAAATTGAAGATAAAAGTTATAAGTCTAAATTTAGAATGTGATAATATTTAGTTAATTTAATAATAATATATTTAGAGTTTATTTTTAAATAAATTGCTAAATATTATTGTTATTTAAGTTAATAAATATTTTATCAAATAAGTTTCTAAAATAAATTTAAAAGTGAAAAGATATTAAATTATTAAAAAGATTCTACATCGCATGGTGAATGCATGAGATTAAAGTAATAAGTTAATTAAAAATAGAAGTCAAGTGAAAATTAAATAAAGTAATTTAATAATTCACTTAATGTGCATGAAAAGATAAAAGAAAATATTAAGAAAGATTAATAAAAGCTAATTTTGGAGTTGAATCTTGTAAGCACGAAGTTCTCCTAGGTGAACGTATAGCTAGTTCCCCGATTCAAGGAGAGAGAACCCTTTATCATAATTAGAAGGTTCATTTTCGAAACACACAAATTTTGGAGACAATTTTTGAACACAAATTTTGGGGGAGGAATTTAGAGACAAATTTTGGAGATGAATTTGGGGCACAAATTTTGGAAGCGAAAATTAGAATCAAATTTTGGAAGGGAAATTCTAGGAAAGTTTTAGAGAGAGAGATTTCTAGATAGAAGCAAATTCTCTCACAATTTTTGGGTGGTTGCGCATTAGCATTAGGCTTAGGTAGGGTCTTGTGTTTTGACCACTAAATGATTTATGTAATTTAATATGTTCTGTCTACTTCGTGCTTGTAGAAAATTGTTTTCTCAAATTTTGTTGCATGAATCTTGCCACCCTTCATTTTGAATCTTTTGCTATTCGATTTCCTCTGTAACTCTAGATTAAAAAACCATTTAGAAAACCTCGTTCAACAATTGAAAGAAATCAGAATTTAATCAGGATTTGAGTTTGAATTAAAATGGAATTGAGAAATTTAGATTTGGAAAGGGGTTTGATTTTGGAAATGAAAATCTTAAATTGAAAATTTAAAAATTTCAACTTAATTTTTCTATCAGATTAAAATTGCAATCATATATATATATATATATATAGATAGTATTTGAATTTAATTAATTTTAAATTAAAAAGAAAAAACATAAATTAAGAATGTTTATATTAAAAAGGGAGATGGCATTAATTTTAAAAGAACTTTAAAGAAAATATAATAGTATATATTAATTTTTAGAAGGGATTTTGTTTTCTCGAAAAAACAAGAAATTAAATTCTTTATACCCCACCTACCTTACTTTATAACTGATGATCTGCACGCATGTCCGTACCACGTGAATCATAGTGGACTGCAATGGAGGTTTGTTTTTAAAAAAAAACTTAATATAAAAAATATATAAATCACTTACACCACCTGTCTTCTTGTTTAAAATGCCGCAACCCATATTTATATACGTGGGGTGTTTAATGTTTAAAGTTTCTTTTAAAATTTAGAAACTTATTACGTATTCTTTAAAAGTTATATAACATAAAGTTATTATTATTAGATAACTTTTTAATTAATATGATTTATAAATAATTTTTATTATTATTTAATAATTTTTAGTAATAGATTTTAATATTAAATGTATTATTAATTAATAATATTTTATTAATAAGTTTTATGATGTAAACTTATTATTATTTAATAATATTTATTGATAGATTTTATTATTATTATTTGTCAATTTGAATATTAATGCATTTTAATATAGTTTTTGTAATTATTAATTTATTAATAATTTTTGGTTAAATATTAGTAAATTGATAATTAATGAAGATATTAATATAAGTATTTAGATCAATAGTTATTAATTAATTTAATTAAAATTAGTTTAATTAAAGTTAATTAATAATAGATATTATTTGATTAAATTGTAGAATTATATTATTGATTTAAAACATGATGGGAGGGTAATTCTAGTTTCATTCGAACAAGTGAATATGTAGTGCCTACCCTCGTTCACATCTTTTCTGGACATTGTTATTATTATCAGACTTTGATGGACTATTTTTATGTTGATGAATTAATGGTATTGCCTTGAGACTATCAGACATTATATTATGGATTTAGAGATTATGTGATGAGATCATTTAGATTTTACATTTCATGCATACATGATGATCATTATACTGTTTTCAGTTATTATTGATGATTAGATGGATGGTTTATTATCTTATGTGTTTTATTATGGATACTTACCCTATACTTGCATGTGTATGGTGTGCGTGTTTTCTTATTGTATGGCGTTTCTGATGTGGTTAAGGAAGGGAGTCGTAGTCACTTGCTTAGTCGAGATCTACACGATGCACCACTTCCTACCATTGTCTGTTTAGCTTAGCATTATATATATTGTATGTAAATGCATGGTTTTTTTTGCAAGTTGTAGGTACCGAGTATTGACTTCCCTGAATTACCAGGATGAGCGTACCCTATTATACTATCTCAATGATAAGAGAAGGGAGATAAATTCTCAAGTCCAAATCCCAAACCTTTAAGCCAATTGTCCTAGTGAGGTAGGACAAGTATCTGGATATTTTACCCGCTGAATGTGTCGGATGACATAATTCATGATTTTTAACCCTTTAGACTAATTTTGAGTGATTTGCTCTATGATGGGTTTTCATATTTTATCTTGGAAGTCTATGGTGAATTTTCTATTAATTAAGTCTTAATAAATAGATTTAATTAATAAATTAATTATTTGAGAAAAATTAATATAACATATCATGTTATTTGATATTTTGATTGTAATTAATTAAATGTGAATTACTGAGGAAAAATGAATTAAATAAAAGAAAATTAGAAAATTAAAATTAATAATAATAATAAAATAATAATAAAGTAATAAATAAATAATAATAATAAAAGTTATAAAAGTTAAAATGAAAGTTATAAATATTTAAATAGAAATTATATAAAAAGTGAATTGGAGTTATAAGCTTGCATGGGAGTTAGCACACTTCTCTATTTCTCAAGTGTCAACAACACGGGGGTTAGTGCATCAATTAAGCACATGGTGTCTACAACCCTATGGCTTATCTTGAAGGTTGGAAAAGACCCATGCTTAGTTGGTGACACCTTCCAGCTATTTCTAGAAGCATTCTAGATGTTTCCTAAAAGCTCTTTATATTCAGGCATTCATAGAAGCTTAGACATAGCGTTGGGAGAGCAATTGGAGCATTGGAGGACTCGAGAATTTTGAAGAAGGGAGGAGCTTGCTCTGCGGATTTTCTGAGGAAGAGCAATTTAACAACAGAATCCGGGTAGATTCTTGTGATTTTGTTTATGCTATTTTCACATCATGTATTCCCTATCTTCTTCGTGTCTTCCATATGTCTTCTGAGAAGTTTCATATTTATATGCATTCTCAATATGGGTAGATTAATTTTATTGGAGAATTTTATATGCATTATATAATGCAAATAGTTTATTCTTAATTCTAGATATAATCTTTGTGGAAAAAAAAAAAAAGAGACATACATGGTTATATGTTCAGATCTGCATACATATACATACATACATACATATATATATATATATATATGCATATGTATACATTTATTATGAATCAATTATAAAATTTGAATTTATATATATACATACATACATACATACATACATACATACATACATACATACATACATACATACATATATATATACCTATGTATATAATGCACCGAATTGAGCGATTGATAAAATCGTAGTGGAAAATTTATTAAATCGCATCGTGATTCATATCGCATGAAACAAGTATGTATATTATATGCCGTGGGCACGATTCGTACCCCGCGCCGACGGAAGGCAGAGACCTGCCATCGCAGGTCTACGGCGACAGGGGTACTACTTACCAACTATCGGCGTAGTGCCTGCGACCAGAGGTACTATGTACTGCAGCAAGTGTTTTGGGGGTTATTAATGTTAATGTGATGCAAGGAAAAAAAATGTTTATGTTAAAATGTTTATAAACAATTGATTTCTCATTGCTACATAATATGAAGTCAATCGAAATTGTTAAATCGATTTTATGAAAACGTATTAATATATTTACATATATATATATATATATGTATGTATGTATGTATGTATGTATGTATGTAATATGTAAATATGTTATTTATAAATTTAAGTTATTTTTATTTGATAAATGATTTATATTGAAGGTTTATTTTCATAAGGTGAATCTTTAATAACTTTCAACTATTTAATAATTTAAATGTTTTAAATTATTAAATAAGGAATCGATAGTTGGGTGGGGGATGTATCAGGAAAATGTTATTAATTGGAAAATGGATTTTAGTTCTAATAAGAAAAACTTTTATTTGTCCAAAAACAATATATGTGTTCCTCCATTCATTCTTCAGATTTCGAAACTTAAACTGAGATCTCTACATTTAAACTCAAGTTGTAAAACCAAAACATGTGTTTGCATTGTGTATTCTTTATGTTATTGTTTTGGGTTTTCGGGTTGACTAGTGTTGACCACTATAGGATGTCTACCAGAGGCTTGTGGGTTATGTGATTGTGGTGACATGGTGATGTTTTAATCTTGATTTTTATAAACCCAACCATGGTTATGTGATGAAATGCTCTATGTATTGGTTGTGATTACTGATTGTTATAGTTGAGATTCTTATGTATGAGACACTTGACTTAACCATTATTTTTGGTCATCGATCAGTTATCTTTGGTTTATTTTCTAGTCGCCATGATGGGACTGGAATGTGGATTTATTTTTGATGATGTCATGTTGTGACATGTTTGACTCAACCATTTTTGGAGTCTTCGATCAGTATGATTGAGATATATATATTTTTTGGTTATTGAGAACCATTAGATATTTGATTATTAGTGATACTTTAGTTGCCAATAGAGAGCTGTTGTATTCATGATTTTCTATGGATGTTAGCTCATGGAGATTTGATGCTTTTATGCATATTTGATGATTTTATGGACTATCTTTTGTGATTTTGAAATTTATGAGTCCATGAGAATTAGGGTAGGATGTCTGCATGTAGTGATGGGAAGTGGCTTGCAATGGGGGCCGAGGACCTAAGAGGCTACCAGGGTAACTCATTGTAAGTTGGATTAATAAGTGATAACATTCACACCTAATACTAACTGAATGAACCTAAAAAGATAAGTGTTTTGTTCTCGCCCATGCCTTGAGTGCTTTTACAGACTAGGATGGGAGTAGTGAGATGCATGGTTGCGACCTTGCATTCCATAGTATGCCTTGTCAGTATGAGAGGATACTAGTGGCCGCATGAAATTAGTATGGACCCGTGGAGTTTAGCTAACTGCCAGGGTAACTTGTACGTGATAATTGCGATGACACTTTCCTGCTTGCATAGTAGGTTCCTACATTTCACTGTGTGCCTCTAGGATTAGATGTTAGATTTTGTGTTTGGAACCTTTGAGTTAGTATACTTTTAGGATTCTTGGACTTATAGAGATATGTGCTATGTGATTTTGATAGCCTATTTGGAACTTGAGATTATCTCCTTAGAATGGTGGGAGTGGACTACTTAGGTACCACGCGGTTGGGTGGTAGTGTATTTTCCACTCTTATCATTTTGAGATTCATTAAGACATCATGGCTGATGCGTCCTTCATGATGGTGGATATGTATCCTTTTTCATTGATGATTGGCATATGTTAGATGTTGTTATCTTATTCTTTTATTTGCATGTTAGATTACTTCTATATATGATGTTGTATTTATTAGGAGTGACATTCCTACTATGTAATACCGATGATCTCTTCGGTGATTTGGAATGTTACGCATGGAGGGATGGCCAAGATCCACGATGGTCTAATGATGCTATTGACGGTTGGGAGGAACCGTGCACTTAGTTTATTATGTTTGATCCTTGTGATGGATGTATATGTTTTCTATGATGTTGTATCATGTGATTATCTCTACTTTGATGTATCATGGATTAGAATAGGATGATGTACCTTATTCTATGTATGTATATTCTTTTGATCTTGTCATACCCTGTGACATGTAGAGTGGATGATTAAGTATTTGAAATGTAATGTATAAACATTGGACTTATCATTATTATTTCATGTGGATGTTGTACTAGATGGATTCATGTATGTAATTCAATGTTAAGGGATCTTAAAGAATGTAATCTGTTCTTTATGTTATGTTTAATTTCAGATGGACATTGTTATTGCTTTCGTTATTGTGCATAGGTTACATGTGGTGTTTACTTGCATAAAAAAAAAATGCTACTAATCTTAGTGAAATTCTAGGTTAATTCTTTAGATCCCTTGGTGGAGCATTACATTGTGTATTAGAGCTCGAGTTTCTACATTGGGAGCTATGGGTACTTTGGAACAACTAGGACTGTGAAGTATTAAGTGTAACTTTCCAAACTTGATCTAGGTGAATTGAAACAAGACTCAAACTGTTACATGAATATTTTTCATACTTCAACACTTAGTTTCAAAACTAGAAATTTTACTTAAAGCTAAACATAGAACTGAACTTAGTACCTTGTACTATTTTAGGATGGTATTTGGGACTAGGTCTTCTGTTAGAGGCCGTGGTAGAGGCCATGGTAGAGGCCGTAGACATGGCAGAACTATCAGTGTCCATGGGTCTGCCCATGAGGGATTGGCTCATGTAGAGAGTAGGGAAGAGCACTCTAGTAGGCAGCAGGAAGAGAGTTGTAGAGAGGACCAAGCTGATTCTGAAGAGGTCGGTTTGAGACAAATTATGTAGACTATTCTAGAACATCTACCTCCTGTTCAAGAACATCCTAAAGTGCATCAGACATACCAAGAGCATAGACCCAGATCAAGAAGTCCTCGAAAGGAACGTCAGAGGTCCATTGTGTCCACTCAGATGAAGGATCTTTCAAGATCCAAGGTTAAGCCTTTCAATGGGTAAGGTTTTGGTTATGTGGCCGAATAGTGGCTTATTTCTCTCGACAAGATTTTTGCCATGTAGGAGTTTGACAGCAATGTTAAGGCAAGGTTTGCGATCACTAATCTAGAGAATTTTGGGGCCACTTGGTGGACGATAGAGGAGAAGAAGTTGGGAATTGATATGAGCAGTGTTACATGGGAGTTATTCCTAGAGAGTTTCCATGAATGATTCCTACCAGAGGAATGGAAACAACAAAGGGCTAATGAATTTCATAATCTCAGATAGTACACTTTGTCAGTGATCGAGTATGAGCGTAAGTTTTATGAACTCATGTCTTTTTTAGGGTTCAGTGAAAATTCAGCTCAATTAACACAACATTTTATTAGGGGTTTGAATAACCGTATTATTGGGGGAGTTAAGGTATTTGAACCAAAAACCCTCAAGGATACGGTGCATCGAGCTATCCTTGTTGAGAAAAGTGTCAACCTTGGTCAAGGGGGTTTTGTAGGAGCACCAGCGGCATCAGGATCTAAAAGCAACTACAATTCAGGTGGTAACAAGAAGTTTTCTTTCTCTAAGGGGAAACAGTATTAGCAGCAGTCTCAACAGACATAGCAACAGAAGGGCTTGAATTCTCAAGCTCAAGGCAGTGGCAAAGGTTCTAACACCAAGAACAACCACAATGCTCAATGCAATAAATAGAATCAGACCAATTAGCTAGCTCAGAGTAGCTAGTCTTTTGTGAGCAAGAATAGTCTTCAGCAATCAAATGTACCACCTATGGGAAGAGGTTCTGGCAGAAATATGGAATGCTTTTCATGTGGTCAGATTGGACATTATGTAGCTCAGTGTCCTTAGTGAGCACCTTAGTTTTTAGGACCTAGACCTACCATTTTAGAGCCTACAGTTGGTGATGATGGTAGAGCTCATAGAGTTTTTATAGTAGTTGATCATCGTTAGGAAGATCATGAGGGAACAATGGTTGAGACTACAAGTTCTATTAGAGGTATATCTCTTTCGGTATTGTTTGATTCAGGATCTACAGATTCATTTATTTCACCATCTATAGTTTCTAACTATAAGCTAGATGCGGTGAAGCAAGATCATGGTTGGCAAGTGGAACTAGCCTCAGACATTAAGGTCTCCATAGATTCTGTAGTTCATAAGTGTGGGCTTAGTTTAGGAAGCTTTGATATGGTAGTGGATCTTCGAGTCATACCCCTTGGTTCCTATGATGTGGTTTTAGGCATGGACTGGCTTGGATCTCATAGAGCCAGTATAGAATGCAGGAAGAAGATTATTAGGTGCCAAGATGACCAAGGGAATGATGTGCAGATAGTTGGGAAACCGAGGCCTATATCTCTGTGGATGATTTCTGTTATGCAATTGAAGCGAAGTTTTCGTAAGGGATGTTAGATATTTGCTGTTATGGTAAATGATCTTGATGAGGAAGATTCCATGAGGGAGACTTTAGATCACCCAATTTTGCAGGAGTATGCAGATGTTTTCCCAAGTGAGATTCCAGGCATGCCTCCAAAGAGGGACATTGACTTTAGTATTGATCTGATTCCTGGAGCGGGGCCTATCTCTAAAGCTCCTTATCCCATGACTACTCAGGAATTGGGTGAGCTATGTCTTCAGTTAGAGGAACTTCTAGCCAAAGGGAGCATTTGACCTAGTGTATCACCATGGGGAGCTCCAGTGCTCTTTGTGAAGAAGAAAGACGGTTCTTTGTGCCTTTGTATTGACTATAGACAATTGAATAAGGTGACTATTAAGAATAGGTATCCTTTGCCTAGGATTGATGACTTATTTGATCAGATCAAGGGAGCTACAATATTCTCCAAGATTGATCTTAAGTCAGGATACCACCAGCTTTGCATTAAGGAAGCAGATATTCACAAGACCGCTTTTTGAACCCGCTATGGGCATTATGAGTTCACAGTGGTACCTTTTGGGTTGACTAATGCTCCATCAGTTTTCATGAGTTTGATGAATGGTGTGTTTCGATCTTATCTGGATAGGTTTGTACTCATGTTTCTTGATGACATATTGATATATTCTAAGACTCAGAAGGAGCACGAGGAACACCTACAGTTGGTATTGCAGTGTTTAAGGGACAATCAGCTTTATGCTAATGCAACTAAGTGCAAATTCTTCAAAACGAAGATTCAGTATTTAGGGCATGTTATTTTAGGTGATGGTATTTTAGTGGATCTTGCAAAGATTCAAGCGATAATAGATTGGCCGACACTGACTAATGTGTCAGAGATTTGTAGTTTCAAGGGTTTAGCTGATTATTATCGTAGATTTGTCCAAAACTTCTCTAGGATAGCACATCCTATCACTTCTCTTCAAAGGAAAGGAAAGAAGTTCATATGGATAGAAAAATGTGAGGAAGCTTTTCAAAAGATCAAGGAGCTATTGACCAGTGCACCGATTCTAGCTGTACCTGATCCAGAAGGTGATTTCATGGTATGTACAGATGCTTCTCTTGAAGGGATTGGGGCAGTGTTAATGCAGAATGGATGGGTGATTGCGTATGAATCACACAAGCTCAAGGATCATGAGTTAAATTATCCTACACATGATCTTGAGTTAGCAGCAGTAGTTCATGCTTTGACAAGGTGGAGACATTTCTTCTTGGGGCACAGATTTGAGCTACATAGCGATCATCGTAGTCTTCAGTACATTTTCTCTCAGCCTAATTTGAATGCTCGCTAGAGGCGATGGATGGAGTTTCTATGCAAGAATGATTTTGAGGTTAAGCACATTTAGGGTAAGGAGAATGTGGTGGCGGATGCTTTGAGTCGCAGGAGACATGTGTTATCATCAATGACTCTTAGTGTGGATTTGAGGAGTCAGATTCTTCAAGCACTTACTATGGATTCTTGGTATCAGGAAGTGTGCGGAGAGATTGATTCAGGAAGATCTTTGGAAGGTAAGTTTGCAGGTTACGTTTGAGAGTCAGATGGTCTTTTGAGACATTTGGGGAGGATTTATGTGCCATTTTTGGATGAGCTTCGCACATTGATACTAGCAGAAGCCCATCGTACAGCTTACTCAGCACATCCAGGTGTTAAGAAGATGCATGCTGATTTGAGACATTTGTTCTTTTGGTCTAGGATGAAGTGAGATATTGCTGATTTCGGGGCTAGGTGCCTCGAGTGTTAGAGAGTTAAAGTAGAACATCAGCACCCAGTTGGACTTTTGTAGCCAAATCTCATTCCTTCTTGGAAGTGGGATATCATTTCCATTTATTGTGGGATTACCTATGATAGCTCAACATCATGATGCTATCATTGTCACCATTGATCAGTTGACTAAGGTGGCGCATTTTTCACCAATTAGGTCTTCCTACACAGCAACTTCTGTAGCTAATATCTTTATGCGTGATATTGTGAGGTTACATGGTATTCCTAGAAAGATCATTTCTGATAGGGATCCTGTATTCACATCTGCATTCTGGACATCATTGCAGCACGAGCTTGGAGTGCAATTAAACTTCAGTTTGACATATCATCCAGAGACTGATGGTCAGATAGAGAGGGTGAATCAAGTTTTGGAGGATATGTTATAGATGTATGTGATGGATAGGCAGACACATTGGGAGGACTATCTCTACTTAGTGGAGTTTGCTTACAACAACAGATATCATAGTTCTATTGGTATGGCACCATTTCAGGCATTATATGGACGTCCTTGTTGTACACCATTGAGTTGGGACAGCCTTGAGGATTGCATCATGTTGGGTCCTGAGATGCTTCGTGATATGGAGCAACAGGTAGTGCGTAGCCATGAGCATTTGACTATGGCACATGATAGGAAGAAGAAGTATGCCGATGCTCATAGGACTGATAAGCAGTTTGCTGTGGGTGATAAGGTTTTCTAGAGAGTGCGATTGCAAAAGAGTTTGATCCGATATGGAAAGGGTTTTAAGGTAGCACCTTGCTTTGTGGGACCATTCGAGATTTTGGAGAGGATTGGCCCGGTTGCTTACCATCTTGCTCTACCACCCAGCCTAGCTCGCATTCATGATGTTTTCCATATTTCAGTGCTTTGGCAGTATATTCTTGATATTGTACATGTTCTTGATTGGAATGCATTGCAGGTAGAGGACGGGTAGCTAGCTTTGGAGCCGGTCCATATTCTGGAACAACGGGAGTTGACCCTCAGGGGTCGAACCATTGAGCAGGTAAGGGTCCAATGGGACCCTATTGATGATTCTTTAGCTACTTGGGAGGATCTAGCTAGATTGAGGGAGTTATATCCCTACTTGTTTGTAGGCTTCCAAGAGTAAGCATAACCCAAGGGGGGGGGTGGATGTAGTGCCTACCCTCGTTCACATCTTTTCTGGACATTGATATTATTATCAGACTTTGATGGACTATTTTTATGTTGATGAATTAATGGTATTTCTTTGAGACTATCAGACATTATATTATGGATTCAGAGATTATGTGATGAGATCATTTAGATTTTACATTTCATGCATACATGATGATCATTATACTATTTTCAGTTATTATTGATGATTAGATGGATGGTTTATTATCTTATGTGTTTTATTATGGATACTTACTTCATACTTACATGTGTATGTTGTGCGTGTTTTCTTATTGTATGGTGTTTCTGATGTGGTTAAGGAAGGGAGTCGTAGTCACCTGCTTAGTTGGGATCTACACGATGCACCACTTCCTGCCATTGTCTGTTTAGCTTGAATTATATATATTGTATGTACATGCATGGTTTCTTCTGCAGGTTGTAGGTACCGGGTATTGACTTCCCTGCATTGCCAGGATGAGCATACCCTATTATACTATCTCAATGATAAGAGAAGGGAGATAAATTCTCAAGTCCAAATCCCAAACCTTTAAGCCAATTGTCCTAGTGAGGTAGGACAAGTATCTGGATATTTTACCCGCTGAATGTGTCGGATGACATAATTCGTGATTTTTAGCCCTTTAGACTGATTTTGAGTGATTTTCTCTATAATGGGTTTTCATATTTTATCTTGGAAGTCTATGGTGAATTTTTTATTAATTAAGTCTTAATAAATAGATTTAATTAATAAATTAATTATTTGAGAAAAATTAATATAAAATATCATGTTATTTGATATTTTGATTGTAATTAATTAAATGTGAATTATTGAGGAAAAATGAATTAAATAAAAGAAAATTAGAAAATTAAAATTAATAATAATAATAAAATAATAATAAAGTAATAAATAAATAATAATAATAAAAGTTATAAAAGTTAAAATGAAAGTTATAAATATTTAAATAGAAATTATATAAAAAGTGAATTGGAGTTATAAGCTTGCATGGGAGTTAGTGCACTTCTCTATTTCTCAAGTGTCAACAACACGGGGGTTAGTGCATCAATTAAGCACATGGTGTCTACAACCCTATGGCTTATCTTGAAGGTTGGAAAAGACCCATGCTTAGTTGGTGACACCTTCCAGCTGTTTCTAGAAGCATTCTAGATGTAACCTAAAAGCTCTTTATATTCAGGCATTCATAGAAGCTTAGACATAGCATTGGGAGAGCAATTGGAGCATTGGAGGACTCGAGAATTCTGAAGAAGGGAAGAGCTTGCTTTGCAGATTTTTTGAGGAAGAGCGATTTAACATCAGAATTCGGGTAGATTCTTGTGATTTTATTTATGCTATTTTCGCATCATGTATTCCCTATCTTCTTCGTGTCTTCCATATGTCTTCTGAGAAGTTTCATATTTATATGCATTCTCAATATGGGTAGATTAATTTTATTGGAGAATTTTATATGCATTCTATAATGCAAATATTTTATTCTTAATTATAGATATAATCTTTGTGGAAAAGAAAAAAAAAGAGACATACATGGTTATATGTTCAGATCTGCATACATATACATATATATACATACATACATACACACACACACACACACACACACACACACACACACACACACACACATATATTTATATATATGCATATGTATACATTTATTATGAATCGATTATAAAATTTGAATTTATATCTATATACATACATATATATATATATACTGATACATATATATATATATATATATATATATATATGTATATAATGCACTGAATTGAGTGATTGATAAAATCGTAGTGGAAAATTTATTAAATCGCATCGCGATTCATATCGCATGAAACAAGTATGTATATTATATGTTGTGGGCACGATTCATACCCCACGCCGATGGAAGGCAGAGACCTACCGTCGTAGGTCTGCGACGACAGGGGTACTACATACCCGCTGTCGGCACAGTGCCTACGACCGCAGGTATTGCATACCACAGCAAGTGTTTTGGGGGTTATTAATGTTAATGTGACGCAAGGAAAAAATGTTTATGTTAAAACATTTATAAACAATCGATTTCTCATTGCTACATAATATGAAGTCAATCAAAATTGTTAAATCGATTTTATGAAAACGTATTAATATATTTACATATGTATGTATGTATATATATATATATATATGTATATATGTAATATGTAAATATGTTATTTATAAATTTAAGTTATTTTTATTTGATAAATGATTTATATTGAAGGTTTATTTTCATAAGGTGACTCTTTAATAACTTTCAACTATTTAATAATTTAAATGTTTTAAATTATTAAATAAGGAATTGATAGTTGGGTGGGGGATGTATCAAGCAAATGTTATTAATTGGAAAATGGATTTTAGTTCTAATAAGGAAAATTTTTATTTGTCCAAAAACAATATTTGTGTTCCTCCATTCATTCTTCAGATTTTGAAACTTAAACTGAGAACTCTACATTTAAAATCAAGTTGTAAAACCAATACATGTGTTTGCATTGTGTATTCTTTATCCTATTGTTTTGGGTTTTTGGGTTGACTAGTGTTGACCAATATAGGACGTCTACCAGAGGCTTGGGGGTTATGTGATTGTGGTGACATGGTGATGTTTTAATCTAGATCTTTATAAACCCAACCATGGTTATGTGATGAAATGCTCTATGTATTGGTTGTGATTACTGATTGTTATAGTTGAGATTCTTATGTATGAGACACTTGACTTAACCATTATTTTTGGTCATCGATCAGTTATCCTTGGTTTATTTTCTAGTCGCCATGATGGGACTATAATGTGGATTTATTTTTGATGATGTCATGTTGTGACATGTTTGACTCAACCATTTTTGGAGTCTTCAATCAGTATGATTGAGATATATATATATATATATATATATATATTTTGGTTATTGAGAACCATTGGATATTTGATTATCAGTGATACTTCAGTTGCCAATAGAGAGCTGTTGTGTTCATGATTTTCTATGGATGTTAGCTCATGGAGATTTGATGATTTTCTGGACTGTCTTTTGTGATTTTGAGATTTATGAGTCCATGAGCATTAGGGTAGGATATCTGCATGTAGTGACGGGAAATGGCTTGCAATGGGGGCCGAGGCCCTAAGAGGCTGCCAGGGTAACTCATTGTAAGTTGGATTAATAAGTGATAACATTCACACCTAATACTAACTGAATGAACTTAAAAATATAAGTGTTTTGTTCTCGCCCATGCCTTGAGTGCTTGTACAGACTAGGATGGGAGTAGTGAGACGCATGGTTGCGACCTTGCATTTCGTAGTATGCCTCATTAGTATGAGAGGCTACTAGTGGCTGCATGAAATCAGTATGGACCCATGGAGTTTAGCTAACTGCCAGGGTAACTTGTACGTGATAATTGCGAAGACACTTTCCCGCTTGCATAGTAGGTTCCTACATGTCATTGTGTGCCTCTAGGATTAGATGTCAGATTTTGTGTTTGGAACCTTTGAGTTAGTATACTTTTAGGATTCCTGGACTTATAGAGATATGTGCTATGTGATTTTGATAGACTATTTGGGACTTGAGATTATCTCCTTAGCATGGTGGGAGTGGACTACTTAGGTACCACGCGGTCGTGTGGTAGTGTATTTTCCACTCTTATCATTTTGAGATTCATTGAGACATCGTGGCTGATGCGTCCTTCATGATGGTGGATATGTATCCTTTTTCATTGATGATTGGCATATGTTAGATGTTGTTATCTTATGCTTTTATTTGCATGTTAGATTACTTCTATTTATGATGTTGTATTTATTAGGAGTGACATTCCTACTATGTAATATCGATGATCTCTTCGGTGATTTGGAATGTTACGCACGGAGGGATGGCTAGGATCCACGATGGTCTAATGATGCTATTGATGGTTGGGAGGAACCGTGCACTTAGTTTATTATGTTTGATCTTTATGATGGATGTATATGTTTTCTATGATGTTGTATCATGTGATTATCTCTACTTTGATGTATCATGGATTAGAATAGGATGATGTACCTTTTTCTATGTATGTATATTCTTTTGAGCTTGTCATACCCTATGACATGTACAGTGGATGATTAAGTATTTGAAATGTAATGTATAAACATTGAACGTATCTTAAAGAATGTAATCTATTATTTATGTTATGTTTAATTTCAGATGGACATTGCTATTGCTTTTGTTATTGTTCATAGGTTATATGTGGTGTTTACTTGCATAAAAAAAATAAAAATGCTACTAATCTTAGTGAAATTCTAGGTTAATTCTTTGGATCCCTTGGCAGGGCATTATAGAATGGGTCAACCTGAAGGGTTATCTAGAAATCTTTTAAACTTGAAACATACCTTGAAAATAAAACTAAAACATTACATTAACTCAACAATATATTATCAATCAAACCAAATTATGAGTTTATGATGTTTTCTATGCATTGTCTATGCTTTGTGGTTTTGGGGTTGACTAGATTGTCGACTAGTTTAGGTTGTTACCAGAGGCTTGGAAAATTGTGTGATTGTGATGCTATGATTGTTTTGATCTCAATCTTTTCATTCCAGCCATGGTAATGTGATTAAGTATGCTCTATGACATTTTTGTATGTATTGATTGTTATTTCTTTCTAGTTTCCTTATGTGAAGCTGAGGTGTATGTATATGAGATACCTGACTTAACCATTTTTGAGTCATCTATCAATTATATATATGATTTTCCTTCCAGTCACTTTGAGAGGACTGAGATGTTTTAAGTGATTTGTTCTTGATGATGTCATGTTGTGACATGTTTGACTTGACCAATTTGGAGTCTTCAATTAGTATTGTGATCTATTATTGGGATACCTTTTGGTTGCTCATTGGAGAACTATTGGATATTGTGATTGATCATTGAGGCCTTCAGTTGCTGATAGAGAACTGTTGTGATTATTATGATTATCATTTGATGCTTTTCAGTTGCTCATGGAGAACTGATGTGATTATTGTGGATTATATTTATGGTACTTTCAGTCGCTTGTATAGGACTGAGGTGATTTTATTATGATTCTTTGATTTGTGATTTCATGAGCCTAGGGTAGGTTATCTATGTGTAGTGTCGAAAAGTGGCTTGCAATGGGGGTCAAGGTCCTAAGAGGCTGCCTGGAGAAACCCATTGTAAGTTATTATAATAAGTGAAAACATCTCACCTAAATACTGACTTAAATGAACCTAATAAGATAACTATATGTTCTCTCCCATGCCTTGAATGCTAGTACAAACTAGGATGGGGTAGAGAGAATGCTTGATTGTGACCTTGCATTTCGTAGTATGCCTCATCAGTATGAGAGGATACTAGTGGCCCCAGGATCACAGGGGACCCAAGATTCCTAGGGGATTGCTTAGGTAACTTCCAATGTGACTTTTGCGATGACACTTTCTCACTTGCATATTAGGTTTCCTACGTGTCTTTGTGTGCCTTTGGGTCTATATGTCTATCTATGTTAGAACCTTTGAGTTAGTGTACTTTTAGGATTTCCTAGACTTAGAAAGTATTTGTGTTTCGTGTTTTGATATCCTGTTCGAAACTTGAGACTATCTCCTCAGTGCAGTGGGAGTGGACCATTTAGGTTCCACGCGACTGTGTGGTGGTGCTTTTTACTCTTACCATTGAGATCCATTCATGGTCACCATGGCTGGAGCTTTCTTGGTTGGCATTTACCTTCATTTTGTTCATGGATTATTATGATGGATGGTTAGATTTTATGATGGATGTTTTATCATTATGGATGTATGGATGTATCATGTATGGTGAATGATTTCATTTATTTTACTGTACTTTGTATTACAGATTTGAGGATGATGTATCTTTATTTCTACATATGTATATTCTTTTAAGCCTTTCAGACCCTATGACATGTACAGTGGATGAATGAGCATTCTGAATTAATATGCCAAGAGGCATTCTGAACAAATGTATATTAAATGGACTTTGGACTTTCTAATTATTCCTTCATGTGGATATGGTAGTTGATAGACTTAGAATTAATTAAATTTAAATGTGACTCAACATCTTGGGATCCTTAAGGAATGTAACCTGTTATGTATGTTTGTTGGTTATTACATTTTATTGCTTCTGCTACTATGTGTTTGATGTGTATGTTATACTTTCTTACTTCAAAAAAAAAAAAGTTTAGCAAACTTAGTAAACTTTAGGTTAATTCTTTTGGATCCCTTGGTGGGGTGTTACAATCCACATGCTCTCTTAAACTCTTTGATCAATTGAGCAAGGTCGAAGCTGAGAATTAGACTCTCCAAGATATTGTGTAGTGCCTAGTCACTAAAATTACAAGACTTAGGTAGGGTCTAAACTCTATTATTAGGAAGCTCAATGAACTGGATACTATCAAAGAGAAACATTCAAATATTGTAGAGAGGCATTCCTCTTTGTTGATTGCAACTAAAGAGAAGCTGAATACTTGAGCCTCCTTGTGTTGCTATTGCACCCCTTGTTGGTCTTCAGATGTTGGTTCAAGAGAAGATGGATGATGAGCATGCAAGGGATATTCATGAATGAAACCTATGGGTCTGTGGTCTCCCCCCCATTGCAAATCCATCAACATTTGGGTACTCCTTTCTCACAGATAAGCTTGGTATATCAGACATCACACTTGACAGGTGTTGGTTAGGCCATAATGCCACTCTTTATTTGGTTTCTCTCCCTCTTAGATAGGATGTGGGCTCTTAGGGCTAAGAGGAAGTTATTCCCTTTTTCCACTAAGATCTACTTGAATGAGGACCTCACAAAATCCCAGATGGCTAAGCTAAATCATTCTAGGATCCTCATGGCTGAAGCTAGACATAATGGTAAGTGGGAAGTTATCTATAACCTCAAGGTAGTTATTCGTGATTCTCCTCCTAGAAGTTTAGTTTTGAGATAGGCCCCTAAGGCTGCATGATGTTCTCACCAACATTTGGTCAATGGTGGACCCTACTTTGACTCTCTTCTTTTCAACTGCTAGAATGGAAATGACTCTTTGTGGTTCCTTCTGGGGCTTCTCCATAGTTTTCTAGATATATTGGTCATCACCAAGACACATGAGAGTCTTGTTCATCCTCTTCCAAATTTTGCTGGGTATTAATGGCTATCTACTTGTACGGAGGAGGTGCGCGCCTCTGCTAGTGTTCGAGGCTCTAGTGGTGTGGGCTATTTGGTTAGAGATGATCTCTTCAGTGCTATCTCTTTGGTCTACACTAATGTCCATGCTAGATTACTATGGATCCATATTAGTCCTACTAGTTAGCATCAGAGGGACATATTTATCATTTTTTGCTACTTCCTTCCTACTTCTTCCTCTTATGCCATTCACAGTGTAGAGGATGGAGGCCTATTCCTTGAGTTGTATAAGTGTATCTCCAAGTTTGTGGCTATAGGTGACATCATTTTACTTAGGGGTTTTAATTCCTAGACCAGAGATTTGCAAAATCCTATGCATGGTCACCACTCTGATTGGACTTGAACTTTGAGATGGATCACACTATCTTGGGTCTTCAATGCACCTTGGAGGATTTTCAGGGGCCACTCTTCATTTATGGTTGTTATCTCCTCCAGCTCTATGAGTCCTCCAACCTAGTGATTTTGAATGGTCTCCCTTTCTTTTATAGTTTTGAGTTGTTCATGTGCAGGCCCCATGAGGGGGTGCCGATGTCATGGATCATGCCTTCACTTGTGCCCCCTTCATCCCCTTCATTCATCACTTCACCATCACCCAAATTCCCTTGGTGGACCATGCTCTTCTCAGTCTTGTGCTTCGCTTCTCCCATGACTATTCACCTCCTCTCCTTGTCTACCCCCCCTCCTATATCTAGTAGGCACTAGTCTACACCCCTATTTTCTTCCACTTCCTTGAGAGTGATGGTGACCTTTTCCTCTTCCATATTAGATGACTCCTTCCCCTAGTTGGTTCCTTCTTGTCTTGTGAGGTCTCCTCCATGTTTAACATTTTGGCCACTACAATTTGGGAGTCCTCTCTCCTCTCCATCCCCCACTTACCCTATCACTTTTCTTTCCATTATAACACATGCCCCATGAATTACTAGTTCGATGATGAATTTAAGTCCTTCCACCACCCCCTGCGCTCTACATTATTATCACACTCCAATGATTTCATTTGTATTCATCACTCCTATAGTCATTTCTTTGGTTATAAGAAGTGTTTTTTCATTTATTCCTAGTGTCATTCCCTTTGTGACACTTTATCCTACAACCTGAAGCTCTTCTGGCATACTCTTCTCCCTTGTAGCTTCTCCCAACTCTCTACCCTTGACCTTCACTCCCTCAGTGCCAATGCCTCCACTCTCTATGATATCCATGGTTAGCCTACTCTCCTCTTTATCTCATCTCCTAGCTACCACCTCTTTACCCAATCCATCATTTGTGAGGCCATCAGATTTATGAGCTCCAGTAGAGCTATTGATGAGGAGGGTTTTCAGGTTGAGTTCCTCAAGCTTGGCATCTCTATCCTAGTTTCCTTTCTTCTTGGGCTCTTTAATACTATTTTTTGCACTAGTTTCCCTAACTCACAATCAAGGCACATCATTTATCAAATTCTTAGGACTAGCTTAGCTTTGGATCTAGGTAACTACAAAACTATCATGATTGGGCACACTTTTTCTAAACTCTATGCTACAACTTTGAATATTATTCTTTCTAGTGAGCTTGATAGGAGAGCATGTAGAGATAGGGGCTTGACTAGTTTTTAGGCTGATTACTAGACTATGGACCATATTTTGACATTGTAGGCCATGATCGAGGAGGCTCATCATCACTTAGAGAAAGTCTACTATGGTTTCGTGGACTTTTGCAAGGCCTTAAATGACATCCCATAAGTTGCCCTTTTTTAGAGACCGAGAGACATCAGTATTTCAGAGACTTTGTTGATTGCCATTATGAGATTATATGAGAGTGTTACTGGTAGATTCAAGATGTTGGAGGGTTTCTTAGCCCCTATTTAGAGCACTATTGGGGTGAAATAGGGCTTCCCTCTTTCCCCCACCTTTTTTGGTATTTATATTGATGAGTTGGAGAGCTTCCTCAGAGACTCCTCACTTCCTATGGATGGTTGCTACCTCCATTAGGTCTTGATCTCTATTCTCCTATTTACTAATGACATGATCCTTCTAGCCTCTTCTCTAATTAGTCTTCAAATACTTCTAGATGGCTTGGCCTCTTTTTATGACCTTCATTAGCTCTTAATGAATTTGGGCAAGACTCAGGTTATGGTCTTCAACTGCCTAAAGACCTCTCACCTACACTTCTACTTCCAGGGTCATGAGATTAGGATCACCACATCATATGTGTACCTTGGGGTCAAGTTCTCTGGATGTCACTTTAGCTTGGGACCCATCATCCTCTTTCATTGTGGCATATTTTGATCTAACCCCTCAGGCCCATTACTGGCTAGCACAGGCTTCATCTTTGGTGAGCTTGATTGGGATTGATATTAACCACCTCCCTCTCTTCCAGTTCTCTCTCAATGCTCCTACTCACCTCCTCCCCTCACAATAGGAGTTGAACCAACATGTTAGACTCGACATTTATAGATAGTATATCACTATGACTTGGTGTAATACTATAGGTGGGTTACACCTGAATATGACATTTTATGCCTTATGTATCTCTCTGGGCTACTTCAAGGTTGGCTTCCACCAAATTTTGATTAAAAAATATCACAACATGGTTAGAGAGGACTAGAATTGTCACTTGTGTACCTTAGGCACAACTTAGATAGAGATCCATTTCATTTTTCATTGTCTTGCCTACTACGAGATTCATGGGAGATTCTATTTCTTATTTAGGGAGTGGTGCTCTCTTGTGGCCTTTTTTAGTTGCACAGGCAAGAGATGCCTTGCACTATACCTTAGATAGACTATACAGCTCCATGACCACACCTTATAAATCTTATTCCCATAGAGAGTGACCCCAATTCAGTATATCACTACTTTCTTCTATCCATCATCTCCTCCACAGGGGATAGAGAGGCCTTCTAGTGCCACCATCACCAACCACTCTAAATTTGTGAGATGTCATAGTTATTGTACTCATTAGCAATACCCTTCTAGCTTTTCTTGGTGATGGTTTAGAGCACTTGCTTGGCCTAGTTCATACCCATTGGTGCTTGGCTTCTTTTTATTGAGGAAGGACCCTTAGTCATTGCCTTGTCTTGTGCTCCTTGATTCTTCTTATATCTCTTTTGTTTCTATTTACTATCTTTCTATGGCACTGTTTGGTGCTCTTGCTGCTAGTGGTCTTGTATCTTGTATTCTTTTCAGTCCCATAGAACCTTGTGGTCTCTTGTTGGACATTAAAATTTTTATCTTATCTTATCTTATTGATGTCAAAGTTAACTTTAGAATTTCTTTCTTTGATAAAAAAACAAAAAAAAATTTAAATAGAATATTTTATCTATGATAGATATTTTAATTTAAAAGAATAAAAAAAAACTCCTAATATTTATTTATTTGCATTGGAAGACACGATATATTTGAGATTCATTATTTAACATATGTATAATTTCATATTTTTTTAAAAAGATTTGCAGAAATGATGAAGAGAAAACTAAACCACACAAAAGCTATATTAACTACGTATAAAGTAGTCAACAAAACATAGTTAGGGCATTAAAGAATGCCTTAAATTTGGGAGTTAGGTCAAATCTCCTTGGCGACCATAAATCAAAAAATAACATTTGTAGAGATTGTGTTATGCAAGAACAATTTTGATGCCGTTGTGAGGCATCATGAAGAACACAACTCAAAAATTGGCAAATCATAACAACAAAACCCCAAATTTTTTTGCCAAGTTGATGCAAAATTATTCCAACATGTCAGGACATTCAATTCTCTTGCAAATGGAGTTCACTCTGAGCATGGATGGAAAATGGTCCAAAGTTGAAAAAAAGAAAGAGGAGATTTAGGTATGTAGGAGATAAGAAATCTGAGCCATATAGCTTAAGGAAAAGTGGAGAAATGAGAAACAAAACTATGGAGACAAAGGATAGAATAGATAAACAAAGTGTATTCTACTAAAAACCAAAAAGCAACCCTAGCATCAATGGAGACAAAGGTAATACCATTAGAAGCATGAAAAATAAGTAACCCTACCTCATAAGAGCTAAAAATTTCTCAGTCTAATCCAATTATGAAACTAGAAAAATTATTAGTTGTCAACAACATACCTTTAGGACCAATAAAATTGCACATGCATACGCCTCACTAGCTCCTCATCAATTTGACCCCTAATCCTAGTCCATATATCCCTCCACATAGGAAAACAACCTTGAAAAAATTAACTCAACATAAATTAGGATCTATTAAGATAGATATCCTAGAGGATAAGGAAACTTTAGCTAACCCCCTTGAGATCTTTCACTAGCATTATTAATTTAGTAGCAGAAGAGAAAAAGACTCAATCTACTCCCAACACTAGCTTTCCACAAGTCCAAATTATTAGTAATTAACACTCTAAACAAAGGTGGACTAAATGTCTTGAAGTTCAAATAAATAGATACTGGAATGTTCTAGTAAGGAAAATCCCTAGTTTGGTAAATTGGATTTAGGGAGTTGGGAAAAACCAAGTATGTATTTCTATCATTTAGATTGATATACATTCATTGTGAGAATATTAATATTAGAAATTTGTTTATTTCAAATTCACAGTGGTTTTTTAAGGGTCATTCTTTGAAATTTATTTTATGGGAGTCAAACCTAACTAAACATAGGGTTAAAAAAGTTAAGGCACCTACCTGGTTTATTTACAAATCTTTCCCCCCTAAATTAAATCTAATCTAGATTATAGAAAAAATAGGAAGAGGTTTGGGAAATTTAATAGGGCTAGAAGAAAGATATTATCTCTCTAATGATATTAAATTTATTCTACATCTAGAAGTAGGAACAATGAAAATCAACAAAAAATTCATCACCAATAGATCCTTATCCAATTTAACATTCATAAATTATGAAGGAAAGATTAGGAAAATCAAAAAAATTGATACAACAATATCTTAGAAATACCTTAAAGAACATCAAACCTTGAAGAACTTTTTGGAATTAGTAAGGGAAGAGAAGATGCCAAAGATAAGGAAGCTGAGATTTTAGAACCTATTTCCAATATGACAATTTCAACACAAATTTGTGAGAGGAAATCAAGAGGAAGAGAAGAGGGAGAAATCAAGAATACAATGAAAGGAAAGGATGTTAAAATCTTGGAAGACAAAGATATAGAAAACATCTTAGATTTCTATATTTCAAGATGTTATCAAAAAATGAGAACCCTATAGAGATGTGAATTTTGTCAAGAAAAGAGCTCACAAATGGAAGAGATGGAGATGAGTTTAAAAGCTTATAACAAGATAATTCATGACCTCATACTAATAGAAGTAGATGTAAAAGACCAAATAGAACTATGGGAGAGGGCACACGTATATCACATAGATTTTCATAAGTTAGGAATAGAAGAAGAACGTATTGCATTCAATAAATCCATTAATGAGATTTAAAAAATGAACACCAATCCTTCTTAGAGACATAGGCAACAACTCTAATAGAGAACTAGGACACATGAGATCAAAGATGAATACTAAAACTAATAACTTTAAAGTACTTCAATTAAATGGAATAGATGGATAATATCTAATATATAAAAAAGATAACAAAGAAGAGAATAATAGAGAAGACATGACAAACATAACTTAGAATAAAGAGCAACAAATACAT
Organism: Cupressus sempervirens; assembly: GCA_028749045.1. Taxonomy (NCBI): domain Eukaryota; kingdom Viridiplantae; phylum Streptophyta; class Pinopsida; order Cupressales; family Cupressaceae; genus Cupressus; species Cupressus sempervirens. The sequence goes on along the minus strand of CM053789.1, from coordinate 477,653,797 downwards.
GAAACCATCTTACCATAATTCTCCTCAAATCACTGGGACAAAGTAAGCATCAAGAACTATATGTGCTAATTAAACCATCTTACCATAATTCTCCTCAAATCACTGGGACAAAGTAAGCATCAAGAACTATATGTGCTAATTGTGGGCCTTGAAAATAACCACACACATCAACATGATCCTTATATACTAGAAACATCCTAGAATGAACATGGGTTTGTTCATTCAAAATGATCCAACAAACTAAACTGTTTCCTTCTAACTAATTGGATTTTGTTGTCCACTCTCAAAGTTGAGAGATTAGCAAGTAGACCACTAGTACGAAGGATTTTAATATCTATGAGATGCAAGATTAAACTAGATGATAAGCATATCAATCTAAGAATTAAATAAGAAAATTAATCTAGATGTATGGATTTTAAACTATATGAAATTGCAAATGTGAAAGCAATAAGCTATGATTGAAAATGATTGAGTCAACAATTTGGCATTAGTTTGATACTATTCATATGCATCCCGAAATGAGAGGTTAAGGGTTTCTTAAATAGAATCCAAGAATTTGATCAATGGTCAAGATCAAATAGAATGAACGGTCAAGATTGAAAATGAGATTTAGTTAGAATAGGAAATTCCTTTGTGAAAAGGGAGTTAACTGATAATTTATAGGAAATTCCTTTGTGAAAAGGGAGTTAACTGATAATTTCTAAGTGTGATAACGAGTTAACTAACTCAATTCCTTTTCTAATTCTAGTCCACTCAATATTTCCAATTTTGCACTGAAGACTAAGAATAATAGAGGATATTTGATTTAAAAGGTTAAATATGACCTCAAAATTGAATAATCTAATTAATTGAATAATTAAATTCAATAATTAGAATGAGGATATTTATTAAATCAAATATAATTAATTCCCATGTATATTAGCTAAAAGGGAGACTTTAATTTAGTCAAAGCACTAAGACTTATAATTAAATTAAACTTGATTATTAGGTTTAATTTAACCAATTCAATTAATGTTTAGGAATTAAATGAAGTATATGATTAATACAAATTAGGGATTTTCTACATTTGACACTTAGGTCAAGTAGAGATTATCAAAATCAAAATTTCCTAGTATAATAGGACTTTAAGTAAGATTGATAGAACAAAATTGGTTTAGCATACCAATGTGCCAATTTAGGGGTATTACATTTACCCCTCTTTGAATAAATGTTCAAGTAGCATGTTGATTCAAAGAAATTAGAAGTTTGAGAATGTAGACCAAGAAGTGAGATTGGTTCCAAGATTGATGACACAAAGGACAATAGATGAGCTTTTTAAGGTTATCTCTAGAATGAAGTTTAACCTTAGGGAATCTAGATAGAACACCTAGATACTGATATGAAAGAAAAAATATTATCGAACTTCATAGAATTATTCCTAGAATGAGATTCAATTCTTAGGAGTCAAGGTTAGATTTCCTTGATACTTGTCCATTAGAAGCTTACAAAATTAATCACGATTCATAGAATCATCCCCATAATGCGGCTTAATCCTCAGGAGCCAGGGTTAGATTGTCCCAATACTTGTCCATTAAATAGTGATTAAAAGAAAGAGTTTAGAATTATCTCTAGAACAAATCTTAATTCTCAACAATCATTAGGATTATCTCCAAAAAAAAGCTTAATCCTCCAAAGTCTAGATAGAACTCCTAAATATTGGTCCATAAAAGATAACAAGACCTAATCATGAGTCATAGAATCACCCTCAGAATGAGGCTTGATCCTCAAGAGTTAGGGTTAGATTGCCTTGATACTTGTCCATCAAACTATGATATGGACTATTATGAGGGTGATCGGTTGATCAAAAGATGAGATAGATGGCATATTATGCCAGATTGAGGGAACAAAGATGCCATGAGTGATGAGATGTCCCTAGCAATTAGGAAGCTAGTTTTGAAAAATAAATCAATGATGTAATCATCTTGCCACCTCAGGAGAAAAATTGAAAGATGACACACTAGAATAGTGATGCAGAGCCATAGATTGGAAGACACAAAAGTGGTCCAAGATTCAAAAGAGTGTAAAAATAAATCAGAAGAGCATGAATAAAATTTTGAGTCAATTCAAATTGATTTCCCGGTCCAAAAGACCAAGTTTGACTTTGGTTGACCAAAGTTGACTAGAGTTGAATTTTTCAAGAAAATTGGAAAATTTTGAAGAGAATATAATTTCAACAGGTTCCAAGATTCGAAAAAGTATCAGAAAAAATGGACTGCATAAGCATTAGATTGCATCGGTCCCACAAATTGAAAGTGTGAATTTGAGTTGTTTAAGTGTGACAAATTTTGAATTCAATCCCCAAAACGAGTTTAGAGCATCCTAAATAGCTAACAGGGTGATTTTCACATCAATCAAAGTACTTAAAAAAATTACGTCAAAACCTATATAAGGGCCAACAAGGCCATTTCAAATCATTTGTGCTTGTTGTCTTTTATGAAGAAGGAGGTCTAAAGAAAAATGGTGCTCCCCGTGCAACCTCATCAATTCAAGCATTTGAGATGACATAGTTAACCGATGGACTACAAGCCTCCGGTGAGTAGTCAATTAAGTTCCTTTGCATTAAATTTTTTACACTTTTTTGTAATTTTTTAATGTTTTTTTGAGTGCTTTAAACTTTGTTGTTGTTAGGTCTTTCTTGAAAGCTTCATTTTTCACATGAGCCTATATATTTCCTCACGTGAGAAAGTACCAAAAGCGTACTTCTTCGCATAGGGTGCTAAGTGTCCTCACATGGGAGGACCTCATCTCTTGCATGAGAGACCCTAAGTTCTGATGTTTTTTCCTTGTCTTTATTGAGGTTTCTTGCATTAAGATTTGAAATCTCATATGAAAAAATATAATCTCACATGAGAAAGTAAAATCTTATGTGAAAATCTAGTGTTGTTTGCAATTTTTTTGTCAAAAATGTGCTTGTTTTACCTATCATTTTGTACTTTCATCAGTTAGTTTTGCATGTCTTCAGTATGTTATAGCACATTTACAGATTGTATAATACTTCACATGTATGATACTGATTGTGTTCATGTTGTTTTCATGTTTGCAGGTTAGCTTTCTAGATGTTGCATTTAGATCACACTATCCTCCCATTAGGGCAATGATTTGTTAGCTAGATGCTACAAAGGTAACACACATTAATTCTCTTGGTCTTTCCCATCTGCATGATATCCCCGATCTACGGGTGAATCATAGATTACTCACTACACTTATTGAGTATTTCCATTTAGAGACAAACACTTTTCACTTGCCCCTAGGAGAGATGAGCATCACACTTGAGGACATCTACCAGATACTAAAGATACCCTTCTATGGTCCATGAGTTGAGTAGGACACTCAGCCAAGACTAGGTACATTAGCACTGAGGGCCATCTTCCAAAAGGGTCTTATCATGGGTAGAGCCATCACATGGGAGGAGTTGGTATAGACATATGGTCTTATCCATAGATTGGCAATAGTACTTGGTGTATTCTTGAGTTTCTTTTTGATACTCAAAAGAGGTTAGCATGGGTTGGAGTGTGGTTAGTGTCCAATGCTGTAGAAGATGGTTGTAGAGCCAACATAATTTGGATGGGGTCACTATATGTTGGCCCATATGTACCATGAGATGCATAAGGTCATATATCATGAGAAGAAGATTAGGACCATAGGTGTTTACATTCTACAGGTGTGGGCATGGGAGCACTTTCCCATCACGAGGCTTATTTACATTGACATGGGACATGACCATGGGTCATACATCAATAGATACAAAGGGAAGATGACCCAAATAGCTCTAGGAAAGACCAAGTAGTGGAGAGGTCATCTTGATGATCTAGTAGAAATAGTATGGTGATTGTGGAGAGAGATGGAGGTGTAGGAGGACACATGAGTGGAGCTAGGGCACATGTTTTCTTCTTGACCAATGATTGGTCACTCATTCTAGGTGATTGAGAGATTTCCATTGGCATACATATGGAGATAGTATGATCCCATAAGATATTTCACAAGAGTACTATACCTACACCCACTTCACCTTAGAGGTGGAGAAGGGGTGGTCCATCTACTTAGACCCTGGGAAGTCGATGATCGATGTGCTCTCCCTTGCCTTAAGATGTTGGGATTACATGGCTGCTATTGCAGATGGAGGGATGACTCCTACATATAGAGATTATTTTTTGAGTCATCCCTTCCCTCAGTTTATAGACCCAATGGGGATGGTAGTGCCTATACAACTAGTCCAGGCACCATAGTAGCAATGACAAAAACCACCACAATAGTAGCAAAGACCTACGCAATGCAAAGCATAGGCACAGATCCCTCCTTGTTAGATGAGAGAGGATTTAGGTGTTGGTGGGAGTGGGATAGGACATAGGCTATCATAGGGTGAGATGGGTACCTTGGGTGCCATTGGTGTTAATGCCTAGAGATGGTGGGTGGAGGACCAATTGGCAGAGTAGGTAGAGTGTGGAGTGGGTGATGAGGAGATGTAAAATCAGACTACTCCTAAGCCATAACAAGATACTCTAAGGAGGACTAGGGAGCGATTGAAAGGGGCACAATGATAACAAAGTGAGATGTAGATCCAACTGACCTTTTTTGATATGAACTTAGGTGATAGAGAGAGGGAGATCTAGGAGCTGCATGAGAAGTTAGAGTAGCAATGAGAGGAGGCTTAATTGTAGAGTGCTAGAGAAACTTATTATTATGTAGGATATATCATAGTAGTGCCCAAGGTTGCAAATTAGATGCCTAGATTTTTAGAGTATGATAGAGAATCAAATGGAGTACATTAAACAGTGAAACCAGATGCTCCTCCTCCTCCTCCTCCATTTGAGAATGAGGGAGAAGGAAATGGTTAGCCTTCTATCTTCTAATTTTGAACTAGCTATGCATCATTTGGTGTGCTAGCACCATTTTATATCATTTTGAGATTGACAGTGCTCGAGTAGCACTCATTTTTGTATCGTTGTATAATTGACTCCACTAGTGATATTGATATATATGAGATCATTGATTTGAATACCTTTGCATGTGTCATCTTTTCCTCTTATAGTTTGTCATACATGAGATGTTAATGGTCTGATTGATTGAATACAAAATGATATGATTTAAGAATGTAGTGTAGATGAGATGAATATGAAAGTATGTGTATGAAATGAAAAATGTGAATGAACTAACATCTCATGTAAGTTTCAATTTTGTTATCAGTGATAGGTCTCCTATGGAAGTCAAGAGGATGAACCAAGGAGTTGAATGCTTGTGTTGTCATGAAGAAATGTGATACTTTGAAGAAAACAACAACCTCTCATTTCAAAAGTTGCAAGTAAAGAAGTAATCAAAATGTACCCTTATGCAAGTAGAGTATGCAATGTAACCCTATGCTAGATGTAACCCTAGGTCTGGTTATTTAACTCATAGAATTATCATCATCAAGTGTTTAGTTAGACCCAAAAATGTCATACAATTTCCACTGACATTGTAATCATGAGAATATGAATATGACATGTGTCTTAGTTTTGTCAGGATTAAATGTAAGCATTAAGGCACAAGAAGCCAGAATGACCAAAATGTTAGTCCCTTTTAATGTTAGTAAGTGAAAATAAGCATCCGAGCATAAATGCTAGGATGACCAGAATGTTTCTTGCATGAAAACACATCAAACACACAATAGATCCTTCTTATGCCAAGTATTCAGAAAATATTTTGTCCTCAATGACCTTTACATTTGTAACTTGACATAGAACTATGTTAAGTATACTCGCGGTGACCCATATGTTCACTTAGCAGGATAAGTATCAACATTTATTATAGCATAAATAAATCACTCAAATAAGCAAGGAAAAGAACCAACCTCACTAAAGTATCCATATAAAATGAGTCAAGGTACACACGACCATCCAATACGAGATAGAAGTACTTATAGTGGACACCTTTGTTATATGGATATATTAAATCATTAGAACTAAAGCATCAAACATAAAGTAAAGAAAAGATCATACCCCCAGTCCTCGCTTCTCTTGTCAAAAGTGACATCATCAAGTTGCCCAAAGGGGAATGATAAAGTGAAAGAAAAATAGACAAAGAAAACCTCAACATATCTCAAACAAGTTCAAAGTTTTCAGTTCAATTTTTGTCAAGTGTTGATGTTCATAACATATGTGCAAGAAATCTCTTCAGTAGGAGGATGACAATAGATAGATTCGATTAGGACAACTAGTGACTAACATCGGAGAGGAAGCTTCATTGAAAAGAACCTTAGTGGGAAACTAAGTGGCAATAGACAAACATAGCTAGAACAACTGGTGACTGAAGCTTAAGAGATTTTCTTTGAGAGGAATCTCTAGAGTGACATGCAACTATAGGTAGACACAGTTAGAACAACTGGTGACTAACGCAAAAGAGATCTCTTTGAGAGGAATCTTTGGAGTGAAATAAGTGACAGTAGGAAGACACAACTATGAAAACTAGTAATTGAAGCTTGAGAGATCTTCTTTGAGAGGAATCTCTAGAGTGACACAAGTGACACTAGGGAGATGCAATTAGACCAATTGGTGACTTAACACAAAAGATATCCTCTATGACACTATAGGGTGTTTCCCCTGAGACTATGACAAGATTCAATCCATGGATACATGAGAGAAAGTAGCAAATGAAAGTAGGAAAGTAACTGTACAAGATCTAAAAGATGCGAGATGAAGAATTTGAAACAAGAGATGCCTATTTACAAGGTTTTCACCTTCTTCTATCATGATGCATGTTTGCCAGGTTTTCATCAATGACACTTTTTTTTTTTTTTTTTCAAACTTTTTTGTTCTTTTGTACTTTTATTGATTTTTTTTGTATTTTTCAATTTTTTTGGTATTACCAAGGTGCCTATTGCTAGGTTTTCACCAAGATAATGATTTTTTTAGGAATTTTAATTATGTAGAAAGAGCTTTTGAAAGCATATCAGTTGTACAACCTCTTCAGATGAAGAGTGTTGATCGAGTCCTTAAGCAATTCTCCCTTAGTTGTTCAGAGTTGGTAAGCACTAGATCCAAACACTACAGTAACTATGTATGGACCAAGTTAGTTGGGTTCAAACTTCCCTTTCTATACCTATTTTTGTTAATTTTTAGGGTTCTCCTTCAGGATGAGGTCACCCACTTAAAAGTCACATGGCTTAAATTTCTTGTTGTAGGTCTTAGACATGCATTTTTGGTAAGCTCAAAGATGATCACATGCCACTTGTCAACATTCATATAACAATTTTAGCTTTGGAAGCTGAAATATTCTATAGTCATCATTAGTAATAAGGTCTTTCATGGAGATTATCAAAGTAGGAATCTTGACATCAATTGGAAGCACAACATTTGCTCCATATACCAAAGAAGAGGGTGTTGTTCCTGTTGGAGTTCTGATACTTGTTCTATAAGCCCATAAAGATAAATTAATCTAAAGGTGCTAGTCCCTTCTTGATTTGTTAACTGTGCAATATAAGATCTTAAGGATAGCCTTATTGGACACTTCCACTTGGTCATTACCCTAGGGTAATAAATGGAAGAACAATGCTGCTTGATTCTAAAATTTGAGCACAACTCTTTGAGATCCTTGTTTTTAAACTATCCCCCATTGTTAGTAATGATGGAGGATGGTACGTCATACCTATATATGATGTAATTCAGAATGAACAAAGATACAGTTGTTCCATTTCCTATAGAAAGAGCGACTTCTTCCACCCATTTAGTGAAGTAGTCTATAGCTATGATTATGAGCTTGTATCCATTTGAAGAAGATGGATGAATCTAACGTACTAGATCAAAAGCCCATTGTTGAAATGGCCAAAGCATGATAGATGGAAATAGCTCCATGGATGGAGTGTAATGCCCCACAAGGAGATCCTTGGAACAAGGATGAAATACAAACCAAGATATATATTTTTTTAAACAAGTGCAAGTGCACATGACAATAACATACATGGATCACATAGATTGCAATTTAAGACTAACACACATCCAACCACCAATAGATCTACAAATGCCACTACTAACCAAAACATAAACAAGAAAACAAAAGAGAACACCTAAGCTAAAAGACAAAAAATGACTTCTAAAAATTGGCTAAGTCTAAAATCTTGAAGCCCTAAATTTTTTTAGAATCAATATATTTTAAACCCCAAAGGACAACTACAGAAGACACACCACCAAAAATAAAAAGCAATGCCAAGGGATTGAAGAACACATCAGAGGGTACCCTAAACACTTCCCAAAAAGTGTGCTATCCACCCAAACAAGTTTTTACAAAACCCAGGTGATACTTTAAATCAACATTGGGTGATAGTTTCCAATATCGCATGACATTTCTAAAGAAGAAGGGTGACATTTTTAGGGACTACGTGATACTGCTCTTAAGTACGTGCAATACTTTACCAGTATCGTATGACAATTCTTTAAAGGGTTTGTGATACTTTCTAGTATCACATGACATTTCTTCCTAAGGGGTACGATACTTTCTAGTATCACATGATAGAACTCGAATGGACGTACGACACAATAATGTGTCACCCCATGTTGACACAAGGTCATCCAAGAAATGCAAGAAAACACTTAAGGACAAATAGTAAACTAAAACTAAGTTTTGAACCTCCACACTAGGGAGTACTGGATCCACAATTTGAGGTGTGAACACTCAAACACACTATTGAAACATGTAATCTACATCTAACCATCTAACAAGCAGTGAAGGGAAAATAAAAAAGGAAACATCATAGCGTACTAAAGCAACATCGCAAAAATTGAAATAACATCACAATGTATAGTACAACCAAAATAAGTACGTGGTTCCTCCCATCCATCAATAGCATCATAAGACCATCATGGGCCCTATCCATCCCCCATGCATAATATCCCAAGCCACCGATCAAATCGTCGGTACTATCATAATAAGGACGTCACTACTAAACATGCTACAACATAAGCATAAGGAAATCTAACATGCTAGAAGTAAAGCATAAGATAATCCTACAAGTAGATAACACCACCTATCACATGATAATCATAATAATAAGGAAATATGATAATAGTTAATATCATCTAAACATGATATACAAGTATCCTAGTGAAAGCATAAATCACAAGAAAGCATACTCTGAAAAATGAAGTACCAAGTGAACACTGTATATGCTACTTTAGTATGTTAGAAACACTAAATTAAAACAATCAAAAGCATTTGCATACTAATTTAACATAACTTCATGAGAGACAAACTGAAGTCCTCAAATAAAAATATGAGCCATGGATAGGCTCTCTCAATGAGGGTGATCACTTGATGTATAGGTGTGTCTAATAGCTAAGATGGCTTGATTATGTATGTATGCTCAAATGGGATTCAATGGAGGATTTTTGATGGATTTTGGTGAATGGATTTGATGTAAAAATGGCTCCTCAAAATGGCATTATGGCTTTACTCTCTAGGTTGTGTTAAAATGGCTTGGGAGAGGATTCCTTAAATAGGCAAAGGGCTTGAGGGATCAAGGGCTAGGATGCAAGGATGGGAGAAAGCTTATGGAAGGTTTAGATTGAATGAAAGGAGAGCACATGGATTGTGCTTCCTTATAGCCAATCAGAGAGTGACACATGTCATAGGGTCATTGGTTAGATCAAGAGGGGTTGAGGGGTCAATAAAGGAGGCTCAAAGCTCATAAAGACCCTCATAATGGCTTGTAAGAACAATGAATGGGCTTGTAAGAGTCATTTATGGCTTTGTGGGCTTCATAAAGTTTTATGATTAGGATATTTGTGAGAGAGTTGAGATATTTTGACTTGGGTTGGATTAAGAAAGTCTTAAGCTTGACTTAGGAATGTGAAAATGATTAAGGCTTGGATTAGGCTTGGGTTAAGATTAGATTAGGCTTGTTAGAGATGGGCAAGTGGATGTAATTTAATGAGGGTGGGTGAAGGAGGAGATACTTGTTGGCTTTGGCTTGGGTTAGCAAGTCTTAACCCATTTTTAGGGAATGTGACAAGGTTAGGGGGGGATTAGGATTAGGGTCAAAGATAAGGATTGACATCTTCTAGAAGAGTCTAGGCTTTGGATGAGGATGAAGACTTTCTAGAAGAGTCTAGAACTTCCTAGGATGAGGATAAAAAAAGTTTTTAAAAAAATAAATAAAGTTTTATTTATTTCAAGAGTTTGGATTGAGGAGATATTTATTAAATTTTTTTTAATAAACATGAGGATTAATATTTAATCTTAATTAAATATTTTGAGTTGGGATTAGGGATAGGAAATAATGGGATTAGCCTTTAATCAAAATTAAAGAAGGATTAGAAGATTTTGGAAGAGGTTAGTGGTCTTAAGGATATTGGCCAAGTTTTGGGCAAAAAATAAATAAATTATTTATTTTGGGATTTTTGGTTAATTTATTAATTAAATAATTAATAAATAAGGAAATAATGTTTAAATAAGATTTAAACATTTTTGAGAGGGATTCCTTAATTAAATATTTTTAATTAAGATAAAGGGATTTAATGGCATAAAAATAAATAAATAAATTAAATAAATAATTAATTAATAAATGATGATGTCATCAGGGACTTTTTCAGAAAATAAAAATAATTTATTTTCTAAAAGATTTTTTAGGTGTCTACAAACACATCCAACAATGGTCACGCTAGAACAATAGTCTGTCTCTATACACAGTCCCTAGTAGTGGTATAGGTAGCTACACCTCCCAACCATGTGGCACCTATAGGTCTACACTCACTATGCTAATGGAGATAAAGATCAAACCACAAACACACATAAAGCAAACATCCATGGCTAACACTCACGCTAGATAGTATGATGACTGAAACTAAGACATAGACAATGCATAAACTACAATTCCTATTCAAACAACTCATTGGGCTACTAAGTAGGGGCTGACATCATAGAGAGTCACTTGGCATCCAAAATCTCAAGCTCAGATCGTGTAGATTCAACTCCCTCAACAGAAAGGCTCTAGCATAGAACATTTTTCATTATCTTAAGTTTTATTACCACCAAGTGTTTACTTTAGCTATCACTTATATAAAGCTTCCTCTACCAACCTCCAACATGATGATCACTAAGCTGTGAGATAGAAGCTCACTACCCTACCTTATCCATGCTCATCCAATGATGAGTGCCCATAGGCATGCAAATTCCCAACCCAACCCCAATAATCATAACTTCTGGAAGTACTACAAGAGATTGGGACTTGCAAGTCACCCGACAAGTATATGTGCATGTACTTGTGTGTGGCACACCACCATCATGAAGATCATAACACAAGGACTAAATGAGAACATAGAACAAAAAGTTAATCAATTGAAAACAAAATTAGGATGATGGATGCAACACACATCTCAATGCAACATAAAAGTGCAATAAAGGTCTGACCAACATCCAAATAGATAATCTAAGTCCACGACCCAACTCATGCCAAGAAAACTCAAGAAAACAAGGTGGCACACAAAATGAGGTAAAAATCCCAAAATTTGGAAATTTTTTGAAATTAAAACCCATTTTGCCTTTGGGTGCAAAAACTCCAAAAATCCAAAAATAAATGAGTTCGAACATTGTATGCGAAAATGGCGAGCATAACAGCTTAAAACCCCAAACTCTCATCTCGAAAATAGGGAAAATGTTCATACCTAACCAACTGGGCAGAATTAGAAAATAGAAATAGAGTGGAACACTAGTTCTCAACCTCCTAACATATTGCTACAAGAAATAGAAGCTAAAATAGAGCAAAAACAATAAAATATGAATGCCCTACCTGATAGCAAAAGGGGCAGATTCCAAAACTCATACAATAAAATAAATAACCTGTCAAATCTTCTAAAAGTGACGGCAAAGCATAAACTCCCTGAGCCCGATCCAATGAGATTGACCTTGCAAAAATCCCACACTCACTTCTCCCAAAATGAATAGAATTTGAATCCTTTAGAAGAGGATTCTCAAAAAGCTCTCAAATTTTCTATTTCAAAAAGTAAGAAGTGAATAATGAAATCACTTTTTCAATACTTATTCACTTTTCGAGTGAATAGTCAATTAGGGCAAACAACTAGTTAGACTAGTTAAAGTCTAAATCGACCCAAACAAAGATAGGTTATTCTCCATAATAGGAATTCACCTAAGGCAAAGCTAATAGAAATTAAATCTGAAAAGATTTAAAGCCCAAAAACCCAAAATCATAGAAAATAACTTAACACTTTCATGATAAATACAAACTTCTAAATGCACAGACACACTCACTAGTCTAATCACATAATGCAGATGAGTTTGGATTTATATCACTAACTCCATGTACCACTACCAAGGATATAAATCTTGTGCACTAAAATACACAATCAAGTGCAATTACATATAATATCATAGTCCAAGCAACATGTATTAAATACCTAATCAATCCATTTACATCACTCACATTCATAGAAAGCATAAAAATAAAATACTAAAGTAAATGACCATAATATAAAAATCCATCTCATAACATAATCAACAATATGTCCAATAAACCATATAACCAAATATCCTCATAGATCTACCATCATCTCAAAATATCATCAACATGCAAATATGATAAACTAAACAACATAGTAGTAAAGCATCTATCATATTGAATCAAAGTATAACATTTGACGCTTAGGTCATCTCAAGGTACAAATAACAATAAGAGTATCAAACATCTCTTAAATCAAAATAGACAAGGTATAGACTACAAACACGAGAGGCACTACATCCTCTCCCACTAGCATGGGCTTACTCCTAGAAGCTAGTAAAAAGGTAGGGGTACAATCCCCTGAGTCATATAACATCTTCCCAAGTAATAGAGGTCTCATTGATCGGGTCCCATTGGACCCTTACCTACTCTATGTTTTGACCTCATAAGGTTAGCCTCCACTATTGTAGGATACAAATGGGCTCTAGAGTAAGCTACCCATCCACTACCTACAAAGCATCCCAATTAAGAACATGGGTCACATCTAGAATATAGTGCCTCAAAATAGAAACATGAAAAACATCATGGATGCATGATAGTCTAGGTGGCAACACTAGTCGATAAGAAATGGGATTGATCCTCTCGAGGATCTCAAAAGGTCCAACAAAACATGGTGCCAAGTTAGAGCCTTTCCCATAATGTATTTGGCTCTTCCTCAAACACACTCGCAAAAATACCCTATCACCAACAAAAAAGTGACGTTCCAACATATGGGCATCTACATACTTCTTCTGCCTATCCTGAGCAGTAACCAAATGCTCCCTAATGTGAACAACCTGCTGCTCCATGTCCTAAAGCATCTCTAGACCCAAAAGAACTCAGCCCTCTAAGTGATCCCCACTCAAAGGAGTACGACATGGTCTACCATACAAGGTCGAGAAAGGTGACATGTCGAGAGAACTATGATAACCATCATTGTATGCAAACTCAACAAGGTACAAATATTCATCCCACTTCACCTACCTATCCATAACATACATGCAAAGCATATCCTCCAGAACCTAATTCACTCTCTTAGTTTGACCATCAGTCTCTGGATGATAAGTTGAACTTAAGTTGAGCTAAGTGCCCAATGCATGCTGGAGAGACATCCATAGTGTACAAGTAAACACTAGATCATGATCCAAAATAATCCAAAGAGGAATCCCATGCAAATAAACAATATCTACCAAGAAAACATGCACTACAGAAGAAGCTATGTAGGATGCTCTCATGAGTGAAAAATGTGCTACCTTGGACAACTTGTCCACTATCACCATGATACAATCATCTCTTCTTGATGACATAGGCAACCCTATGATAAAATCAATAAATATTGTTTCCCTTTTCCACTTTGGAATCGTATGAGGCTGCAAAAGACCCACTAGATGCTGATGCTCTGCCTTCACTCTCTAGCACTCAAGACATCTAGCAATAAAATTAGCAACATTGTGCCTCAACCCCACCCAAAAGTACAACTATTTGAGATTAGCATGCATCTTCTTGAATCTAGGATGTGTAGAATACAATGCACGATGCACTTCTAAAAAACCTAAGGTACAAATATCACCTGACATGGGTACATAGATATGCCTCAAGTGTCATATTAGTCCATCAAACTCAAGCATAAAACCTCAAAACCTCCCCTCAAGGGTACGTCCAAACTCAATATTTTCCCTCAACTCCTGATACTAAGTGTCATTAGGCAAAACCTCCAAGATACAACTTCACAGATCCACTCCCAATGACAACACTATACCTCATGTTGCCTCCTACTCAAAGCATCTGCCACTACATTATCCTTCCCTTTAATGTAATGAACATCAAAGTCATATTAACATAGGAACTCCATCCAATGATGTTGTCATGCATTCAGGTTTGGCTAAGTGAAGATATACTACAAGCTCCTATGATCACTGTGTAGCTTAAACTTGTGTCCCAAAAGAAAATTCCTCCAATAGACAAGGGCATGCACTATGGTCATGAGTTCCAAGTCATGAGTGGGGTAGTTAAGCTCATCATCCTTGAGTTTCCTAGACTCATATACAATTAAGTGACCATCTTGCATCAACACCACCCCCGCACCTTCCAACGAAGCATCTGTGCAAACCATGAAATCACCTACAGATTTAGGCACTTTAAGGACTAGTGCACTGGTCAAACAATCCTTAAGAGCATTAAATGTTTCCTCACACTAGTCTAACCAAACGTACTTCTTCCCTTTCCTCTGAAGAGAAGTGATGGGATGAGCTACTTGTGAGAAATACTTCATGAAGTGACAGTAGTAACCCACCAATCCAATGAAACTATGAAATTTTGAGACATTAGTGGCCACCAACCAATCCATGATAGCACAAATCTTCTCTGGATCCACTACAATTCCATCACAAGTGATTATATGTCCCAAATACTTCACCCTTGACTGGAAGAACCCACATTTACTCAAATTTCCATACAATTGATGGTCCCTTAAGCACTGCAATACCTAACATAAATGGACTTTGTGCTGCTCCACAGTATTTGAATACATCAATATGTCATCAAGAAATAAAATGACACACTAATTGAGGTATATGAAATACACCATTCATCAAACTCATAAATACTGATGGTGCATTGGTTAACCCAAAGGGTACAATCATAAACTCATAGTGTCCACACTCTGTATAAAAATTTGTTTGATGAATATCAACCTCTTAGATACAAAGCTGATGGTATCTTGACTTAAGATCAATCTTTGAGAACACTCATACTCCCTTCATCTGGTTGAACAAGTCATCTATCCTTGGTAAAGTATAATGGTTATTCACCATCACTGAACCATCCTTCTTCATGAAGATGACTGGTGCACCCCACAAGGATATACTAGGATAAATATGGCCCTTGGCCAACAATTCCTCCAATTACAATTTGAGATCACTCAACTCCTAAGTAGTCATGCAGTAAGGAGCTCGTAAAATTGGCTCTACTCTTGGTACAAGATCAATTTGAAAATTAATGTCACACTATAGTGGCATACCTATAATCTCATCAAGAAATAGATATGCATACTGATGAAGGAGTGGGTGATCATCAAGTGTCACCATATGACTCTCAACTTCTTCAAGATCACTGACAAAAATAAGAAACAACTGACAACCCTTCCACATACTCTATTTCAGCTAATTAGGTGAGATCATATGAAGTGAGACTAGTCTCTGAACTTTGAAAAGTTATACTTTCCCACCTGTGTCATCCACACACTGTACCACCTTGTGATGGCAATTGATATTTTCCTGATGGGTGACTAAACAATCTATGCCCAACACAATTTCATATGATCCTAGAGGTAGGATACATAGATCCACTATGGTGGTGAAGGTTCCCAAATTCAAATTGCAACAACCAACTAAAGAATCTATAGCCACTTTGGAACCTGTGGATAACTCAACCTACCACCTATCAACCTGACACACTACCACTAGCCCACATCACTAAACAAGAGATGGTGAAATGAAAGAATCTAAAGCACCAGAGTAAAAAAAAAGTAAAGTTGAAATACCATGCAATGTACCTGTAGCCTCGACTACTATACCTTGATGCTTAGCTTGATGGTTTTCAACCATCGCAAAGACTTTGTGATTCTAACTAGCATCTCCTACAATAGGCTTAGATCTCACTACACCCTTATCAGGTCTTGTAGATGGTTTGATGGAACACTCAAAAGATCTATGGCTAGGCTGACAACAAGAGTAACAGTTTCCTGTAAAGTTGGAATCTATCCCACGACCACCTTGAGTAGTGCTAGGATAAAGTGCACTACCTCTACTAGAACTCCACTGAACACTCTAAGGAGGGTGATCCTACTAGGATTTTTGTCCTTGGTTCTACCTATTTCCTTTCTTCTCAGTGGTACTAACAAGCTAGCCACCCTTTCACCAAAACCTCTTCTTATCGTTACAGTGATAGCCACCCTAAGAGGGTTCTGATTGGGCTTGGCCCTTTCTAGAAGACTTGTAAAACTATGCATCCTATCCTAAATTTTGAGCACTTTGGTTCTGAGAAGTAGATTTGCTACTGAAACCTCTAGCCATATTTTTCTCTACAATTTGTGCCTTCTCTAGAGTGAGAAAAAGAGTCTTGGGCTAATGCATACAGGCTTCTCCAATGAGGGCATCCTTAAGGCCTCTGATGAAATGATGAGCTAGGAGTAAATCGTCATTGTTTTAGCATGGATACTGCCTAAGCTCAAAGAATCAGATTTTGTACTAATCCACTATCATATTTCCCTATTGGATTGAGTGGAACTCATCAACATGAGCCTCTCTGATCTAAGGAGATAAGAATCTCTCTTGGAACCTCTCCTCAAAGATCTTCCAGGAAAGATCTCCAACCCCAATCTGAATCTTCTGACTCTCAATATTCCACCAAATGGATGTGTGGTTCCTCAGCTACATAATTACATAACATGCTCTCATGCTAGTTGAACATGGATACATAGTGAAACACTGCTCCATGTCCAACAACCAAGTCTCATCTTTGAGACCACCTCCCTTTCCATCATACAATGGTAGTTTGGATTGCTGAAGAGACTTCATAATATCCACCCTGATGGAATCTTCACTGTTGTGGTCCCTACCACCCCAACAGTGTCCTCTACCACTCGATGAAGTATGAGAATGCTCACATTCATGTTCCTCCTTTGCTCTAAATGATGGGAATCTCCATGATGAGATTCCTCTTCCCAATTCTAATCATTTTGGCACTCCTCAACATGACGGCCCAACTGAGGAAGAATTTTTGAGAGCACTGGCATCAATGCCCCCATGCCATTCTAATTGGTGTTAATATATTCTCCCTTTCCTTCTTGATGTTCCTCTTCATGGTGTTCATTTCCATGGTTACCACTATGGGTACAACCATAGCCACTAGGTCTATGTGTAGGAGGCATCACTATGGAAACAATAAGATAATATCAAAAAAGTCAGATCACGAGCATAAGAGTCAAAACCATCAACCAAAAAGATATCAACATAATCAAACATAATATAAAAATACACAATGGAAACCAAAACCATATGGGAAGCATAACACAGAGATCCCAATATTGCAACATGGGCTCTGATATTGGATGTAATGCCCTGCCTAGAGATCCTTGGAACAAGGATGAAATACAAGCCAAGATTTTTTTTTAAACAAGTGTAAGTGCACATGAAAACAACATACATGGATCACATAGATCACAATGGAAGACTAACACACATCCAACCACCAACAAATCTCCAAATGCCAGTACTAACCAAAACATAAATGAGAAAACAAAAGACAACACCCAAGCTAAATGACAAATGATGAATTTTGAGAATTGGCTAAGTTTGAAATCTTGAAGCCCTAAAATTTCTTAGAATCTTTATCTTAAGTCGTAGAGGTCTAGAATCTATCTCAAATGAATCATTGCGTATATTAAAATATATCTTAATGATATATTTTAAACCCCAAAGGAAAACTATAGAAGATGCACCATCAAAAGAAAAAAGAAATGCCAAGGGATTGAAGAATAGCTCAAAGGATACTTCAAACACTTCTCAAAAAGTTTGGGCCTTACCAAAGTTCCTATTGTCCACCCAGACAGGTTTTTACAAAACCTAGGTGATAGTTTAAATCAGCACTGGGCAATACTTTCTAGTATCACGCGACATTTCTAATGAAGAAGGGTGACACTTTTAGGGACTAGGTGATACTTCTCTTAAGTGTGTGTGATACTTTACTAGTATCGTACAACACTTCTTCAAAGGGGTGTGATACTTTTTAGTATCACACAAAATTTCTTCCTAAGGGGTGTGATACTTTCTAGTATTGCACGAAAGAACTCAAATGGACATACAACACAGTAATGTGTCGCCCCATGCTGACACAAGGTCATCCAAGAAATGCAAGAAAACACTTAAAGAAAAATAGTAGACTAAAACTAAGTTTGGAACCTACACACCAAGGAGTATCAAATCCATAATTTGAGGTGTGAACACTCAAACAAACTACTGAAAGATGTAATCTACATCTAACCATCTAACAAGTAGTGAAGGGAAAATACAGAAGGAAACATCACAATAACTAAAATAACATTGCAATGTACAATACAACCAAAATAAGTACACGGTTCCTTCCAACCATCAATAGCATCATAATACCATTGTTGGCCCTAGCCATCCTCCATGCATAACATCCCAAGCCACTAATCAGATCGTTGGTACTATCATCATAGGGATGTCACTACTAAACATGCTACAACATAAGCATAAGGAAATCTAACATGCTAGAAGTAAAGCATAAGATAATCCTACAAGTAGATAACATCACCTATCACATGCTAATCATTATAATAAGGAAATGTGACAATAATTAACATCATCTAAATATGATATACAAACATCCCAATGAAAGCATAAATCATAAGAAAGCATACTCTAAAAACTTAAGTACCAAGTGAACACATCCAACAACGGTCACACTAGAATAATAGACCATCTCTGTACACCAATCCCTAGCAGTGGTATAGGTAGCTACACCTCCCAACCATGTGGCTCTAGTAGGTCCACACCCTTCATGCTAATGGAGATAAAGATCCAACCACAAATGCATGCAAAGAAAACATCCATGGCTAACACTTATGCCAGACAATATGATGATTGAAACCAAGACATAGACAATGCATAAACTATAGGTCCTAGTTAGAAAACTCAATGGGCTACTAAGTAGGGGTTGACATCATAGAGAGTTTCTTGGCATCCAAAAGCCCAAACTCAGATCGTACAGATTCATCTCCCTCAATGGAAAGGCTCTAGCACAGAACATTTTTCATTATCTTAAGTTTTATTACCACCAAGTATTTAGTTTAGTTATCACTTATACAAAGCTTCCTCTACCAACCTGCAATGTCATGATCACCAAGCTACGAGATAGAAGCCCCTCCATATGCTAACATATCCTACCCATGCTCATCCAACAATGAGTGCCCATAGGCATGCAAATTCGCAACCCAACCCCAATGATCATAACTTCTAGAAGTACCACAGAAGATTGGGACTTGCAAGTCACCCAAAGAGTGTACATGCACATACTCATGTGTGGCACACTACCATCATGATGATCATAACACAAGGACTGGATGAGAACATAGAATAGAAAGTTAATCAACCAAAAATAAAATTGGGATGATAGATACAACATGCATCCCAATGCAACACAAAAGTGTAATAAAGGTCAGACTGACATCCAAATAGATAATCTAGGTCTATGACCTAACTCATGCAAAGAAAACTTGAGAAAACAAGGTGGCACATGAAACAAGGTAAAAACCCTAAAATTTGAAAAAAATTTGAAATTAAAACCCATTTGGCCTTTGGGTGCAAAAACTTTAAAGATCCAAAAATAAATGAGTTTAGATAGCATATGCAAAAATGGCTAGCATAATGGCTCAAAACCCCAAACCCTCATCCCGAAAAAAGGGAAAATGTTCATGCGTGACCAACCGGGCAGAACTAGCAAATAGAAATGGAGGGGAACACTAGTTCTCAGCCTCCTAACATATTGCTACCAAAAATGGAAGCTAAAACAAAGTGAAAACAATAAAATGGAAAGGCCCTACCTGATAGGAAAAGGGGTAGATTCTAAAACTTGTGCAATAAAATAAATAACTCATCAAATCTACTGAAAGTAATGGCAAAGCATAAACTCTCTGAGTTGGATCCAATGAGATTAACCTCACAAAAAACCCATGCTCATAGCTCCTAGAATGAACAGAATTCAAATCCTTCAGAAGAGGATTCTCAAAAAGCTCTCAAATTTTCTATTTCAAAAAGTGAGAAGTGAATAATGAAATCACTTTTTCAATACTTATTCACTTTTTGAGTTAATAGTCAATTAGGAAAAATAACTAGTTAGACTAGTTAAACTTTGAATTGAGCTAAACAAAAATAGGTTATTCTCTATAACAGGAATTCACTTAAGGAAAAGCTGCCAAAAATTAAAACTAGAAAGATTTAAAGCCTAAAAACCCAAAATCATAGAAAATAACTCAACACTTTTGTGATAAATGGAAACTTCTAAATGCATAGACACACTCACTGGTCTAATCACAAAATGCAGAGAAGTTCACCAAACACACATTTCTTGGGGTTTAATCTTAGACTGAACTTCTCCATACGATCTAGGATTGGTCCCAAATCTTGAAGATGAATGTTGCATTGTGTACTCTTGACCAAGGTGTCACCAACATAGTCCTCCATAGTCTTATGCATCATATCATGGAATATTGTTATAACTTTCCTTTGATACATGGAAAAAAACATTTTTCATACCAAATGACATCACATTCCAATAGAAGGTGCCCCATGCACATGTGAATGTAGTTTTCTCCTTGTCTTCTGGTGCAATTTTGATATGATTATAACCATAAAAATTATATATAAGTGAGTGCATTTCATATCCTATTGTCATTTCCACTATCATATCAATGTTGGGAAGTGGAAAATCATCCTTTAGACATGCTAAGTTTAAATCTTGAAAATCTGGACAAACTCAGATAGATTTGTCATGCTTGGAGATTAGAACAATGTTTGATATCCATTTAGCATAGTTGATAGCATGGATGAAACCAACTTTTAGAAGCATTTCCAATTCAGCTTTAACAAGTAATACAACATGAGGATGCATTTTCCGCTTCATGATTAGTTTTACTCCTAACACAATAGATAAAAGATGCATGATGAGATCAGGATCCAAACTTGGCATGTCTAAGTAGGTCCATGCAAAATTAATCTTTTTCTCTTGGAAGAAGGTAATAAATTCTTCTTTTTCTTTTGTAGATAAAGATTGTCCAATGTGTGTCATATGAGGTTGTTCCTATGTTCCCTAGTTGATTGTTTGCATTGGATCTATCAACACTAATGATCTTTCCTAGAAATGACTAGGAAGTGCATCAAATATCTCATCCTTAGGCACCTCAAAGAGGTTTTCACTATTGGATGCATCTTTTATTCTTACTATTTTAGGTTTTGATACTACCACAATAAGGTTTTCACCATCAATCCTTCTATTTATTTTTCTTTTAATTGTGTGACTGATATATTTGATGTCAGCTTCAGTCATATTGACACTCTATTCACTAGTGGAGGACATTACTAGTTTGACACCATTTAAGTAGCAGGAAAGAGCATAGTAATTATGGAATGTAGGTACTTCTCTAGATGTATTAGAATTCCATTCTATGAGCTCAGGATAGGTGAGTGAAAGAGATGTGGAGGGTTTGATCGCATTCATAGTATAATCATCAAATGTGTGGACAAGTAATTCAAGACCTAAAGCAATTTTGTCCAAAGGTGCATTTGAATGCCTTTGAGTTCTACCAACATTAATCAAAGACTCATTGACACTAGTTGGATGAGACTCATCTGACCAAATCCTCACTTATTTACCTATTTCAAGCTGATTTTCATATATGTGAACTTGATCTATATCCTTGTGTGTAGTGTCCTCGAAGAAAGAATCAAATTTATACTCCTGAGAATCTATTGTTGGAAATATAGATGGAGTAACTAAGATGGGGGGTAAATTAGTTACCACAAAAATATTTTTATAGATCCTTTAGATGTCTAAAAAAACTAATTACTACTGTCACTCGGTAAACATACTGTAAATGTTGTAACTCGGTAAATGTAGAATATGTTTTATTTTAATAGATCTAACATTAATAGTATTAATTTGCAAACATGAGAGAAAAGAAATGAACACAAGAGACACCAGATTTTATGTGAAAACCCAATATGGGAAAAACCACCAATGTAACTAGTTACTATTTTTCACTCTTCTGAAGTGAGCCCTATTAGGAGCCAACCTAGTTAAAGGTTACAAAACACACTATTAGGTGTGACCTTGTTACAGGATTTAATCACCCTGTAAGGAATGATGTTGTAAGAGTTCTTAAAATAATTCAATGGAACTATCACCCTCTTAGAGGATTTACTACTGGTTGTTAAACCAACTCTATTAAGAGATTTTGGATCACTACTACAATGGTAAGAAAGTAACAATGAAATGACCTGATTGAGATGCAACTGAATTGTTGAATCCAGATCTCTATTTTGTTCACAAAATCTTGATCCTTCCTGATTGAATATTACTTTCTACCCCACAAGGATATCTGACCATCCTTCAAGTTTTCTCACATACTTTCCTTCTTAATATAGTTGCATGCTACTAAAAATCACAACTTGACCTTATATTTATATCGTTCAAATTGTCAAGTCAGCTCAATACAAATTACAATGACCAATAATCATTACCATAGTCAGCTAAAATCAATACTTGAAATAATTAAACTTCATATCCCAAATCAACAAAATCCTTTGATAGCCAACCTAGCTCGATAAACACTGGTCATAAAATGATTTCCTATTTTAACCAACAGAAGCTCGGTTAACAATATGTACTTGCAAAATCCTTTGGCAATTAAATGAGCTTGGTTAATATTGACTTTGACAAAATTTCCTTTTTTAACCAAGAGAACTTAGTTAACACTACTTCTTGTTAGAACTCTTTTGATGCCTGAGTGATCTTGATAGACACTATCTTTGCAGAGTAATCTCTAGGAATGCTCAGTAGACATAGAAAATGGTCTTGCTGCCCAAGTGAGCTCGGCAAGCACTGACTAACAACTAATATGATTTTTGTGTAATATCAAAGACAACACATAATTAGTCTATTGTATACAACAATCTCCCTCTTTGACATTAATGGCAACACAACATGTCATAGCACAATGAAATTTGAGAACAAGACTTTTTCTAATAGAAAGTTTCTCCCTCTTAGATTTTTACCAAAAAATTTTTTTTACTTTCATGCATTAATCTCCCTCTGTGAAGAAATTACATAACTTCTTTGATACTATACTTCACTCAAAACAAATTTTAGAAAGATATGATAGTAAACTTTTCCCTCTTTGAGAATACATGCCAAAGACAACACATATCAAATGAGTATCAATGTACCTTGAGTACTAATTCATGTGCAATGTTCTCTTGATTATGTAGCATCAACTGATTGATCTTCAACTTGGTTCCTATTGATGCATCATTGAAACTTTATTTAGTGAGCTTTAGATAGGGGAATGACCCCTAGCTTGCCTCTTAGATACAAGAATACATCCTTAGGTAATGGCTTGGTAAATATGTCTACAATCTATTCTTTTGTATGGACATATTCTAATCTAATTTCTTTGTCTAGAACTAGTTCTTTGACCAAATGATATTTTATAGCACTATGTTTGGTTTTGGAATGCATCACTAGATTCTTTGATATGTTAATTATGCTTGTATTATCACAAAACATGGCAACTAGTTCCTTGATTTCAACCTTCATACCTTGCAACAATTATTTAAACCAAACAATGGTAGAGCAATTTACATCTGCTACAATATATTCTACTTCTACTATGGATTGGGATATGCAGTTTTTCTTCTTGCTTGTCCAAGATACCAACCTTTTACCAAGAAAGAATGCTCCACCACTTGTACTTTTTCTATCATCAATATTTCCTACCCAATTAACATTAGTAAACACTTTTAGGTCTATATTTCCTCCAAGTTTATACCATAAACAATAATCTTTAGTGCCTTTCAAATATCTCAAGATTTTTTTGATTGCTATCATTTGATTTTCTCTAGTTTTTGCTGAGAATCTTGCCACTATACCAACTGCAAGAGAAATATCAAGTCTTGTATGAACTACATGATGTAATTTTCCAATCATTGATCTATACAAGGTATAATCTACCTCTTTTGATTCATCATCTTTGGTAAGCTTTAATCTAGTACACATGGGGGTTCCAACTAGTTTTGAATCTTTTATACCAAACTTTTTGAGTATCTCCTTGATATACTTAGACTAAGTGATGTAGATACCATTCTTTCTCTACTATATCTGAAGTCCAACAAAGAACTTAATCTCACAAAACATAGACATTTCAAACTCTTTGTTCATTTTCTCTAAAAATTATTTGCATAGATCATCATTCCCTATAAATAAAGTATCATACACAAATATTTCTGCCAATACAATCTTGTTATCTAGTACTTCCTTGATGTACAAACTATTATTATCATTAGTTCTCTGGAAACCAATCTACATAAGGTAGTTATGTAATCTTTCATACCATGCTCTAAGAGCTTGTTTTAGACCATACAAAGCTTTTTGTAGATTGCAAACCATGTCCCTTTTATCTAGATCAACAAAACCTTTTGGTTGTTCAATGTAGACTTCTTCATCAAGAATACCATTGAGAAATGTAGATTTAACATCCATCTGATATACCTTAAATCCTTTATGTTTGCATATGCAAGTAAGGTCCTGACACCTTCCAATATTGCAATAGGAGCAAAAGAATCATCATAATCAATTCCTTCTTCTTGATAATATCCTTTACGCACCAATCTTGCTTTGTTTCTTGATACTTATCCATCTTCATTTATTTTATTTCTAAATACCCATTTTGTTCCAATCACAATTTTATCTTTAGGCCTAGGAACAAGAGTCCAAGTTTTGTTCTTCTCTATTTGTTCTATTTCTTCATTCATATTCTCAATCCAAATTTCATTTTCCAATGCATCTTTAACATTTCTAGGTTCAAAATCAATAAGTAAACATGTATCTTTTAGCTTACTTCTTGTCATGGTACCTTCTAATTTGTCTCCAACCATCTGATCAGGTGTATGATGCCTTCTGACATATTTAGCTAATATAGGTTCCTTTCCTTTTGAATGAATTTCATTGTCTTCATTTTGAATTTCAACTTCTAGCTCTAGTTGCTCAAACTTGGTAGGTATTGGCTCGGTAGCATTAGAATGTGACTTATGACTTGGTTTGAACTTCTTGCAACTCGGTAACTGAGGAAGACTTGGGAGTAGAAGTCTCCTTATTGATAGAAATGTCTAGCAATGTATTAGGTTCAATGTAAACAAATCTCCTATAATCTTTTGGTTCCTTTTTGCTTTCTTCTTCAGTCCTTTCGGCAAACTCATCAATTCTCACATGTGCACCTTCTATGATTTTATGCGTAGACAAAGTCAAACATCTATATGCCTTACTACTGCAAGAATATCCTAAGAATATACCTTCATCACCTTTCACATAAAACTTTCCCTTTTTAGATTCTTTTAAGATTTAACAGTTACTTCCAAATAATTTCAGGTAACTTACATTGGGTTTGTAGCCATACCATAATTCATAGGGAGTTTTATATGAGTCCTTCAACTATACTTGGTTTAAGGTATGAACTGCAGTGTTGATAGCTTCCTTCTAGTATTTGATAGCAATGTTCTTTTCAATCATCAAAGTTCTTTCATAATCCATGATAGATCTATTTCTTCTTTTAGCTATTCCATTCTGCTTGAGAGTTCTAGGGGCTGATACTTATCTTTTGATTCCTCTTTAAATGCAAAAGTTATTGAATTCATTGGAGATGAATTCACCACCTCTGTCTGATCTTAAGCATTTCAATGTTTTCCCTATTTCTTTCTCTACTCTTACCAAATACCATTTAAATTCCTCAAATGCTTTTGACTTCTCTCTTAAATACATAAAAATCATCATTCTAGAGTAGTCATCAACAAAAAGAATAAATAATTTTCTCCACTATACCTTTCTACTCCGATAGGTCCACACAAATCAGTATGCACAATTTCCAAGATATTTTCAGATTGATAATTTTTTCTTTTAAAACTAGTCTTTCCCATTTTTCTAATTTGACAGTTCTTGCATAAACCAACATCTGGTTTCTTCAAACTAGGAATACCTCTTACTTTCTTGAATTTACTTATTTTCACCATGTTATCAAAATTTACATTACATAACCTTTTGTGCCATAACCAACTTTCTTCAACTTGGGAAATAAAACATGAGCAATCACCAAGATCAAGATAAAATAGGTTACCTTTTGTTTGTTTGCCTGATTTAATCAAGTTTTGTTTGTCATCCAGCAATCTTGCCTTGCCATGCATAAATTCCACCCTGAATCCTATGTTGATCAGCTATGCCACACTTAATAGATTATGTTTTAGTCCTTCAACCCAATAGGCATTATCACATACAAGTTATTTGGTTAATGATATTCAACCTTTCCCTTTTATACAACAAGGTTCATTGTTTCCAAATCTTACACTTCCTCCATCATAATGTTCAAAATATTCAAACCTTTTTTTGTCTCCAGTCATATGATGTGAACATCCACTGTCTATGATCCATGTGTCATTCTTACTGACATGAGAGATAAGTGCCATCTTATCTTCTTCATCATCAAATTCATCTTTTATAGCAATGTAAACTATTTCATCTTCACTATTATTAGAATCCTTAGCCATAAAACAAGTTTTCTTGCCTTTGTCCTTGTATGATTTATATTTTTTGAAATCCTTCTTGCCATTGCACTTGTGACATTTCTTCTCATCCTTGTCTTTGTTTGGGCACCTGGCAGTAATATGACCAACTTCTTCACATGAAAAAAAAATAGGGGAACTGTACCTTTGTATTTTCCTCTGTCTCTAGAATATTTCCTTGCAAGTAAAGCTTCAACAACTTCAAGATCACTATCAAAATTTTCTTTTGATTCTTCTTCACTTTCTGATTGAATGTCCTTTATTTTCTTGCCTTTCTCCTTAAGTGAAAGCTTGGCCTCAAATGTAGATTCAATATTCTTGGAAGCTAGAACCTAATTGTCATAGTTGTCTAGCTCAAAAGCTATCAATCTTCCTACTAAGGTATCCAAAGTTATCTTATGATTTGTCTCACATCTCCTTTCTTGAATAATAGATACTCTAATTGCATAGATAGGAAGCAATGTTCTGAGAACTTTACTTACAATAGTTTCTTCCTTGATTTCTCCTCCAAATGCTCTAATTGCACTAACCCTTACTTTGATTCTTTCAACATACTTGGCAATATTTCCATCCTCTCTTATTCTTGTCTAATCAAACTATCCTCTAAGGCTTTTTGCTTTGGCTCTCTTCACATTTTCATCACCACCATAGATGTCCTTTAGCTTATTCCACATTTCAAAAGTGGTTTTGTAGTCCTTGATCTCATCAAATTTATCATAGCTAAGAGCAGATGCAATATCTATCATCATGGTGTTATGGTTCTTTTTCTTAGCAATATCTTCAACAAATAATGTATGAGTAAGAGTTGTGTGTTCTTCATCAAGATATTTCAAGCCTAAATCACCAATGGAAGCTAGATGAAGTCTCATAAGTCCTTGCCATGCTAAAAAGTTGTCTCTGTTAAGCTTGGGAATTTCTCTCTTCTAAGACATCTTGATCTTTAGCTTAGGTCCTTAAAACATTTCCGAAAAACACCAAAAGCTCTAATACCAATTGTTGGAAATATGGATGGAGTAACTGAGAGGGGGGGTGAATCAATTAACATAAAAATATTTTTATAGATCCTTTAGATGTCTAACAAAAATAATTACTACTATCACATGGTAAACATACTATAAATGCTATAACTCGGTAAATGTAGAGTATGTTTTATTTTACCAGATCTAACATCAATAGTATTAATTTGCAAACATAAGAGAAAAGAAATGAACACAAGAGACACTAGAGTTAATGTGGAAACCAAATATGGGAAAAACCACCAATGTAACTAGTTACTATTTTTCACTCTTCTAAAGTGAGCCCTATTAGGAGCCAACCTAGTAAACAGTTACAAAACACATTGTTAGGTGTGACCTTGTTAGAGGATTTAATCACCCTGTACGGAGTGGCCTTGTAAGAGGTCTTAAAATAATTTAATGGAATAGTCACCCTATTAGAGGATTTAAAATTGGTTGTTAAACCAACTCTATTAAGAGATTTTGGATCACCGCTACAATGGTAAGAAAATAATAATGAAATGACCTGATTGAGATGCAACTAAATTGCTGAATCCAGATCTATCTTCTATTCACAAAAGCTTGATCCTTCCTGATTGAATATTACTTTGCTTCTCCACAAGGATATCTAACCATCCTTTAAGTTGTATCACATACTTTCCTTCTCAATACACTTGCATGCTACTGAAAATCACAACTTGACTTTATATTTATATCATTCAGATTGTCAAGTCAGCTCAATACAAATTACAATGACCAATAATCATTACCATAGTTAGCTGGAATCAATACTTGAAATAATTAAACTTCATATCCCAAATCAAAAAAATCCTTCAATAGTCGACCCAGCTTGGTAAACACTAGTCCTAAAATGATTTCTTTTTTTAACCAATAGAAGCTTGGTTAATACTGTGAGCTTGCAAAATCCTTGATTAATATTGACTCTAACCAACTTTCCTTTTTTAACCAAGAGAACTCGATTAATATTGACTCTAACCAACTTTCCTTTATTAGCCAAGAGAACTCAGTTAACACTGCTTCTTGCCAGAATTCTTTCAATGCTCGAGTGATCTTTCTAGACACTATCTTCATAGAGTAATCCCCAGGAATGCTCAATAGAAATGGAAAATTGTCTTGTTGACCAAGTGAGCTCAATAAGCACTGACTAAAACTATTATGATATTTTTGTAACATCAAAGACAACACACAATTAATCAATTATATCCAACATCTATGCTACATGGAGTCAAACTATAGAATCTCCAATAGTGATGGGATTTCATTCTCCACTTTCATTATCATATTGGTTTTTACAAAGTCATTAAACAACTACTATATGAATAGAATCTCCTTGTACTTGTTTAATATGAGGAGGATCAATAGTGTTGTCATAAGAATCACTATCAACATCCACAATGCTAACATGTTGTATAACGTCATCTAGTTCTGCAAAGAATTTAGCAAGATAAAAAGGAATTGGATAAGGATAAGTATCCTCATCATCAGAGTTGTCCTCCAGATTATTTGACTCAATTTGTGACTCACGTTTAGTTGAACTTTTAGGCTCTAGTATGAATTTATTAATCCCTAGGTGGAAGGGAATCTTCTTGATACGTAGACTTGTTGTATCCTAAGACCTTTCTAGCTATTTCTTTGATAGGATTAATCAAGCCATTGTTATCACATCTAATTTGACGATTTCCTTTGTAGCCAAAGTGTTTCATGAGCTTAAGACCCAGACCATACTTTTCAAGAGTAATCTCACGAGATTGTTTTGTGAGATCCAGTAGGTTTTCCTCTCTCTCTCTATATATCCATGTAGAAATGAATCTATCTTCATATTCCTTTTCCAAAGGGGTAGTAGCCTTGAAAAAGGTACTATTGAACTTAGTCTGAGGTGATAACACAAAAGGTCTCTTCACTTCAGATGGTCTCCCATAATGATGAGGAGACTTGGGAAGAGATGTCAAATATAGAACAAGTTCAATGTAATATTCATCCATCCCTATTTTTTTCAACTTGAGTGACTTCTCAATTTGTTTCAGCTTATCATCATGATGATCCATAGATTCCCTATTAGTAGGTATAAAGCTTTCAATAGATTTCATCATGTTACAAGTGTAAC
The DNA here is from genome assembly GCA_028749045.1 of Cupressus sempervirens. Classification (NCBI taxonomy): domain Eukaryota; kingdom Viridiplantae; phylum Streptophyta; class Pinopsida; order Cupressales; family Cupressaceae; genus Cupressus; species Cupressus sempervirens. Next base: position 477,623,773 of record CM053789.1, on the reverse strand, counting down.
TAGTATTAGTAGGTATAGTGACTTTAGAGCCTTGGAATGGAAACTTAATGCATTGATGGTATGTTGAAGGCACAAATTGCATTTCATGTATGCATGGTTTCCCTAATAGGATATTGCATGCTAGTGGAATGCCAAGGACTTGACAAGTAACATCTCTTTGCACTCGACTGACTTGGAGAGGCAACACAACAAGACCTAGGGATTCAAGCTCAACTTCATCATATCCTTGATGGTTATTTTGCGATGCGGATCAATAGACTCTTCAAAATAACCCAACTACTTGATAAAAGTAGCAGAACAAATGTTTAGACCAGCTCCATTATCACTAAGCACATGACATACATGATTTTGATGTATCATAACTTCAATGTGCAATAGTTGGTTATGTGGATGACTCAATTAATTTTTGTCCTCTTTAGAAAAGGACAAGTAGTGAGGTGAGGTGAGGTGACCCACCATAGATTGAAACCTATCAAGATCAAGATCTTGAGGTACATTTGCCTCATTGAGGGCATTGTCAAGAATTTTCCTATGAGCAGGTGAGATTTTAAGTAATTTAAAGATTATTATTTGAGTGCTCATCCATTGCAATTGGTCAAGGATACTATAGTTGGTAACCGTAGAAGATGTTTCAATTTTTGTACCTTTTCTAGATGGACTAGCAATAGGTTTGTCTTTATGTTGATCTATCTTAGGAGTAGAAGGTGTAGGGCCTTTAAGGACTATCTTGGCATGAGAAAACATAACAACATTGGCACAAGATTGTGATAGTTCTTGATCAATTATAGGAGATGTAGCACCTTTTAAGATTAATGGTGTCTTAGGTTTCATATTGTCATGTTTTACTTTAATTGTGATAACATCACAATGTTCAAAGTTCATAGGTTCAACCATGTTGATTTCATCATCATCATAGGTGTATGCATAGTTGACCTTGTTATTGGTTTTTTGTTTAGAGGTTTCTCCTTTCTCATAGGGTGGACATAGCTCCTTAAAAGCCTTGTGATCCAAATTCTTATTATGCCCATCCACAATGATTTCACCATTGTCAATTAAGTCTTGAACTTTATGATGTAGGTTGATGCAATTACTTGTTTTGAAACCCTTGTTCTGATAATATTCACAAAATGCACTCTCATTCTACCATGTGGGTCATGGTTGTGGATCGCAAGGATGCAAATTATCCAATGGAGAAATGATCTTATTTTAAAGAAAGTTCTTATAGACCACATCCAAAGGTTCACCAAGGGGTGTGTACTCTCATTTTTGTCATTTAAGCCAAGATGAGTTCTTCATTTTGTTCCCAAATGTCTTGTTATTGGGAGGATATTTGTCAGCAATCTTAGATACTTTGATGTTGTTTGTGAGATTGAAAATCATTTTAGTAGGTGTGGGAGTAATGTTATCAACCACCCTATCATTTACTACCTCTCGATTCTTGTTCACATACATGGATTCATCCTTACTAGAGGTAGATCCTCGCTTAATGTCCTTTTGAAGGGTTATCTCTCCTTTTTTGACCATGAACTCCTCTATTTAGATAACTTGTATAATCATATCTTCAAAGGTGTATAGACCTTGTAGCTATACTTTATACCCAAAATCAAGCAAAAGATTATCCATGAAGATGTCAATTTTTTCTATTTCAGGGATCTTTTGTGAATACTTGGTATACAATTATTACCACCTTTGAAGAAACATGAGGAAAGGTTCTCCAATATTTTGTTTGAGGTTACACAGATCACATATGTTGACTAGATGTTGTATGTTGTTTGATTATTGTTGAACAAACCTATTAGCAATCTCATCAAATGTTTTAATACTAGTAGCCAACCTTGAAAACCATTCCATGGCCTAACCACCTAGACTCTATGGGAATAAATGCATAAGATATGTCTGATTGTGTATGAATTCCATAGAAAAAGAACCAAATTCCCTCAAATGATCTTGGGGATCAGATATTCCAAAGTATTTGTCTCACTTGGGTAACTTAACTTCTCTTGCAAAAGGAGACATGTCCAAACTTTTGTCAAAAGGAAATGGACAAAGGGTGTCTAAAGTGTATGTTTTCATTGATTTATCCTTATCACACATCATTTGGGATAATTTTTCTTACATGGCCTTCAGTTGTTTTTGTAACTTGGATGTTTCAATTTCTTCTTCTTGTGTGACAATTATTTCAATATTAAAATGTTGAGGCAGTTTTGCTCCTTCTTGAGTGATCTTGAGAAAGTATTTCTCTTTCTCTTCATTGAGAAAAATTTCCATCACTTTCTGAAAGTTTTTATCCTTACAAAAATTTTCTATGTCTTTGGAAGGTATTTCTTCAGTGCCCTCATACTCATTCATGTAGTTGTAAGGTCCTTTCAGTCTTTTGTTTCTTTGGTGACCTTGTCCTCTACCATGCTCTCCACTTTCTTGGTCTTGATTAGCCATTTTAGGAGTGTTGAAGGTTTCAATGTATGTCAATTGGAAAGGTGTTCTAAATGAGAATTCAATTTTTTTATTTGAAGCTGTAGGGTTTCTATCAATTTTAGGATTCTCTTGATACAAGGGATTCCTAGTTTGTTGAAAGTTTATGGAAAATGTTCTTCGAGGACTAGGTGGACTAACAAGTGAAAGATATCACGAGGAATCTTCACTAAATTCAAACTGTGTATGCTACAATTTCTACCTCTAGCTCTACCAAATCATGGTGTACAGGGAGAAAACAAGTTTCCACTCCTTGTGGCAATAGTCATAGACAATGATTTAAAATAAAGTTTAAACAAGGACCACACTAGAACATTGTCTTAGAATGAGCAAGTGTGTTGTATATCTAGGTATGAATAGTCTACAAAATGGCTAGAAAAACCAAGAGTTGTGACCATCATGACACAAGGTATAAAGAACACATGATAACAGAATAGGACAAATGAGTAAGGAGACTAGTTCATGTGTAAATCACAAGTTGTCAACTAAGTAAGAAATCATAATTTGACACTATTGTGGATAGAGAAATGACTAAGTGTTTTAGATATAGATCAAACTTGGATCAAGTTTTGATGAGGGAGATCATAATAGCTCGCTATTTTGGAAAAAAATTGAATAGACTCATGCAAAGAAATAACTCCAAGGTGAGACAACAACCTTGGTAGAGCAATTTTGACTATTTAGGACAAAATCACGTGCGAAGATTCACATAGAGCCACATGAAGGACTACAATGAACTAAGCAAGGATCCAAAATAAAAAATTTGGACTTGTTTTCTCATGTGAAGATGTGAACAAAGCCACATGAGTAAATGACAATTTGATCAAAAAAGATAGTTTTTTGACTCAAAATTCTATGTTTTGGAAATTTTTTGTGCAAACATTCACAACAAAGGATGTGAGGAAATGTATAAAACCTCACGAGGAAATCCAAACTGATAGTTTTCTTGCACAAATTTTTGTAGAACTACAAGTGAGAAAAGGACAAAACTAATAGGTTTGAATTGTACTTGAAGAGATTTTCAATAATTTTGGTAGTTTTTAAACAAAGGATTAACAATTTTTGCAAGTTTTAGGTAGATATAGACATCATTTTTAGATTTTGGATACCATTTTGGTTTGAAAGTAGATAGCTTTTTTCTAGACAAGGGATGCAAGAAGTAGTCTCAAACAATCCAACCGAGGAAAAGGCAACTCTAAAGGATGGGGGAGTCTTGACCTTTTGTTGTTTTTTGGATGACTTGGAAATTTTATAGACTTAAAAAAGACACTCTTTATTCCTATAACCAAAAAATGGTAGAGGAAGCAAAATTGTTGTCTCACAACTTATGTACATGCGTTCACCTCACATAGTTGTATCACCCCACTAGAGGGTGCCTATGTTTTTGGTGTATTCCAAGGATTCAATAACATATATGCTCAATGAGCACCCTTTTAGTGGGGTTTAAGGGCATATACCACCTTCCAACATCTAGGTACATGCTTATGGTAAGTATCTACAAGAGAGATTCTCCCCCCTCCTTGTACAAAGATTATGCCCCCCTTTTAGAGGTGAACTAGGTAGCAACTATCTAATTTTTTTTACTTGGCTTCCATTCACATTAATACCTAGTGGCTTCATGAATGAAGTTGAGGCCAGTAGCCCACAACAACATCTACAAGTGCACACACTTGACTAGCAAGACTAGGGGTAGTGGCATCTAGTCCAATAAACAAAGTGTCTTCTTGATATGTGATATCATAATCAAGAAGAAATTAACATGCCTTTGGAGTCTTTCACTCTACAAAGCTTCTTTATTATAGTGAGTTGGAATCACTAGAGAAAGGTGTGTGCTCACCTAGGTCATTCCCAGAGGTTGGGTCGCTCTAACAAGCCCTCTAAAGGTTGACTCAGACTAGTGGCTCAGATTTAAGGGTGAAATTTTTTTATTTTCCCAAAGGAAAAGAGCATACTCATATACCTCATGACCTTACCAAAACACACAAAACATGTTCATCACTGAGTTAGTTTATCAATCCCAATGCCTCTTTTCTCAAGATGTTGATCTTCGTAAAAGGAAATCATCATCTCTTTGTAAAAAAGATTTGTATGAGAGAATTGCTAACTTTCTTGCCTCCCTTGGGTACTATCTTCCAAAGGCATCTAGGTTTTTAATTTATTCTTGGGAATCACTTCCAAGTAGAAAAGAGCATACTCCCCTATTCCTTTGTCTAAAGCCCTACGAAGTTTAGCAAGCCCTATTAAACTATGTGTGTAAGAAAGCATTAAAAAGACACAATGTTTGAGTAGGTTTGAATTCATTCTTTGAGATGGGAATCTTTGACCAAGTGTCTTAAAATCAAACTATCAGTACTATTTGTGAGTTCATGATAAGTTATCTTTGACAAATGATCTACACACCAGTGTTAGGCTGTCAAAAATAAGAAATTAGAAAGCAAATGCTTTAGAAAAGAGTATCAGATTAAATAACATCATGAAAAATAGAACCTCAAAATTGCAATTTATTTTTATTGGTGCAGAGTTTCATGTGAAATTCTACATAGACCCATTTGAGAATATGTTGTGTACCACATGAGAAACTACGTAGGAATACACTTTTTCATACGAGAAAATGTAGAACTTCTGGCAAGATTTCTATTTCTTTACGTGAGAATTGATCTTATCATGCAAGAAACTGCTAGATTGTATGGACAGAATGTTAGAAAAATTAGAATATCAAAAATTTATCAAAAGTGGAGGCTAGAAAATTGATTTTTTGGGCCCCACAGTGGGTGCTAGAAATGTATGTGCTAATTGTGGGCCTCAAAATTAACCACACACTTCAACATGATCCTTATATGCTTGAAAAATCTCAGAATGAACATGGGATTGTTCATCCAAAATGATCCAACAAATCAATCTATTTCCTTCTAACTAAGTGGATTTTGTTGTCCACTCTCAGAGTTGAGCGATCAACAAGCAAACCACTAGTATGAAGGATTTTAATCTATATGAGATGCTAGATTAAACTAGATGATAAGCATATTAACCTAATAATTAAATAAGTAAATTAATATAGATGTATGCATTTTAAACTATATGAAATTAAAAATGTGAAAGCAATAAGCTATGAATGCAAATGATTGAGTCAACAATTTGGCATTAGTTTGATACTATTCACGTGCATCCTCAAATGAGAGCTTAAGGGTTTCTTAAATAAAATCCAAGAATTTGATCAATGGTCAAGATCAAATAAATGAATAGTTGAGATTGAAGATGATATTTAGTTAGAATAGGAAATTCCTTTGTGAAAAGGGAGTTAACTGATCATTTCTAAGTGTGATAAGGAGTTAACTAACTTAGTTCCTTTTCTAATTCCTGTCCACTCAGTATTTCCAATTCTAAACTGAGGAGAGAGCATAATGGAGGATATTTGATTTAAAAGGTTAAATATGACCTCATAAATGAATAATATAATTAATTGAATAATTAAATTCAATAATTAGAATGAGGATATTTATTAAATTAAATATGTTTAATTACCATGTATATTAGCTAAAAGGGTGATTTTAACTTAGTCAATGCACTAAGACTTATAATTCAAAAAAAATGATTAATAGGTTTAATTTAGCCAATTCAATTAGTGTTTAGGAATTAAGTAAAGGATATGATTAATATAGATTAGGGATTTTCTACATTTGACACTTAGGTTGAGTAGAGATTATCAAAATCAAAATTGCCTAGTGCAATAGGACTTTAAGTAAGATTGATAGACCGAAATTGGTTCACCATACCAATGTACCAATTTAGGGGTATTACATTTTTCCCTCTTTGAAGAAATGTGTGAGTAGCACCTTGATTTAAATAAATTAGAAGTCTAAGAATATAGACCAAGAAGTGATATTGGTTCTAAGATTGATGACACAAAGATCAATTGATGAGCTTTTTAAGGTCTAGATATTGATATGAAAGAACAAAGATTATCAAACATCATAGAATTGTTCCCAAAATGAGACTTAATTCTTAGGACTCAAGGTTAGATTTCCTCAATACCTATCCATTAGAAGCTAACAAGATTAATCACAATTCATAGAATCATCCCCAGAATGAGGCTTAATCCTCAAGAGTCAAGGTTAGATTGTCCCGATACCTATCCATTAAATAGTGATTAAAAGAAAGTGTTTAAAATGATCTCCAAGATGGAGCTTGATTCTCAACAAGCATTAGGATTATCTCTAGAATAGATATTAATGCTCTAGAGTCTAGATAGAAACCTAAATACTAGTCCATAAAAGATAACAATAATCATGAGTTCTAGAATCACCATCAGAATGAGGCTTGATCCTCAAGAGTCAGGGTTAGATTGCCCCAATACCTATCCAATGAGCTATAATATTAACTATTATGAGTGTCATCAACTTATCAAAAGATGAGATAGATGACATATGATGCCAGATTAAGGGAACAAAGATTCCCTGAGTGATGAGATGCCCCTAGTGATTAGTATAGATTAGAGATTTTTTGCATTTGACACTTAGGTCAAGTAGAGATTATCAAAATTAGGATTTCCTAGTAGAATAGGAATTTAAGTAAGATTAATAGATTGAAATTATTTTAGCATACCAATGTTCCAATTTAGAGGTATTATAATTTATAAGAACAAAAGGAAGAAAAGATCACACAAATTTTGGAAAACCCTAGAAAATGGAAAACATCTATTTGGAAAACCTAGGGATAGCAATAAATAAAGAAGGCCTCAAAATTACAATATGTGGTAAGAAAAAAATGAAGAGGGGAAGAAAGTCACATAAGAACAACAATAGGACAAGCTAAGAATTAGAAAAAGATTAGTGAGGTCTTGAATGTAGGGAAGGGGAAGATCTTTCCCATAGTCCAATGAAGATAACAACATGGAATACTAGAGGCTTAAATGCCTCTAACAAAAAACATATATTAAAATGAGATCTAACTTTACTCAAGTTGGAAATAACACTAATTCAGGAAACCAAATGGAATAAAGAAGAAGTCAGTAGACTAAAAAATAAATTGGGTAATTGGAGCTTGGACTTAGTGGAATCAAATGGAGCCTTAGGAGGGTTAGGAATTATCTAGAATACTTAGAAAATAATATATACCAAAATGATCACAAACACCAATTGGATGGGGAGAAAAATTAAAAGTTTTAGACATAATCTACAATTTATCCTATATGTTTATGGGCCAACTCAAACAATGGATAAGAAATAAACCTGGAATGAAATTAGTTCCTTTATGGAAACTGACCCTATTGAGAATTTCATTATTGGTGAAGACTTAAATGCAATCTTAAATCTAGAAGAAAAATTTGGTTGATTACAAACAATAAATTAGGTAATAACAGACTTCAAAGAATGGGTTGGAAAGAATAACTTAATGGGCATACCCTCCAACAATGGAGTATATACACTTGGAATAACAAAAGAAAAGGTTTCTTTCATATAGCAAAAAGATTAGATAGATTCTTCTTCAAAGGAGACCTAATCAATATGGACTTAACATTATAATCATCCATTTTTCCCTATGTGGGCTCAGATTATTTTCCAATCAGAATTAAACTTACAAAACTAGTTAAACCTACAAAGTATCCATTTAAATGTGAAAAAATGTGGTTCATGGACAACAATTTCATGAAAAATATCAAATGATGGTGGTAAGAAGGAAACTTTCAAGGATCAAGAATATATTGTTTTGTTTCCAAACTTAAAATGTATAAAGAAAAAATTCTAAAATGGAACAAAACATATTTAAAGAAAAACTAGAGAATGAAGAATAGATTTAAAAAAACTAGGTAGACCAATTTTAGATGGAATAAAAATCATAAAAGAAACCATACACTTAGAAAAAATAAATAAAGAAGCTTGTATGCTAATGAAATACAAAAAACATATGATATGGTGGACTAGCATTTCCTATGTAAGGCACTAGAAGCTTTTGGATTTTCTCAATAATGGATAAACATTATTTTCAATTGTATATCAACACCAAGAATTTCACTCCTAATAAATGGGTCATGAGAAGGGGTTTTTAATATCTTGAGAGGTATTAGGCAAGGAGGCAACATATTGCCTTTTTTGTTCATCATTATGGCAGAAGCATTTGGCCGTGCAATAAAAAAGTGCAAGTGGAAGAGAAAAACAAGGAGTCATGGTAGTAGCAAATATTTTGAATGTTTCGCATCAATAATTTGCCGACAACACAATTTTACCAGGAGAAAGCACTCTAGAAGAAGTATAAGACTTCAAAAAAATCATACACAAATATATGGAACCATCTAGACAAAAAATGAATGCAGAAAAATCAGAAATATTTTTGATCAATACAACACCTAAAGTAGAAGATGTGATATACAATACTATGGGATACAAAAAGGGCTCTTTTCCATGCAAGTATCTAGGTATTCACTTATAAAAATTTGTGAAGAGTACTAAAACATGGAATAACATTATAGAAATAGTTGATAAGAAAATCAAAAATTGGAAAGGGAAATGGTTAACCAAGGTGGGAGAAAATTTGAAAATTAAAATGGTATTATTAGCCATTCCAACCTACCAAATGTCATGTTTACCCTACCCAAGAAATTTAATAAAAGACTAGAAAGAAAATTTAGAGATTTGTTCTAGAAAGGAACAAAAGAGAAAAATAAACTAGCATTAATTAAATGGGATAATATAGGAAAACCTAAAGAATTGGGAGGCTTAGGAATTAAGAAACTCAATTGGCAGAATGAAGCATTAGGTGCAAAAATGGTATGGTGAATGTATTAGGAAAAAATGGCAAATGGGTCAAGATTCTATACCACAAATGTTTAAATTCCATTGATCCAACATCATTATTTAGAATCATGAATCCTCCAAAAGGGTCAAAGTTTTGGAACTTTATGCTTAGTTGTCAACATCTTATTGGCAAATTTTTAACTTGGGACTTAGGAAAAGACAAAGAAGCTCTTATCTAGGAAGATTCCTAGGATGCAATTCCTCCTTTAGACATTCTTAATGTTCCAATAAATAAATAAAAATATTTAGTTAACCAATGGGGTAAGAAGATAGTAAATTACAAAAAAATAAGAAGGATAAATGGGAAGGAAATATGGACATGGAAATCTCTAGTAGGTATTGATTTAATAGAAGAAGAAAAAGTTACCTTTGAACAACTTCTTATTCAATGATAGATCAATCAAAAAAACATGGAGGATAGGCTCATATGGGGTGCTTCGAAAGATGACCAATATAGTGTAAACAAAGGACACAAACTAATAATCAACTCTAAAAAATCGGAGAAAGTAAACACTTCTCTCAAGCTTTGTTGGGATCCAGCATGTTTTCCAAAGGCAGGAGTCTTTCTATGGGTAGCATCTCAAAAAAGAATATTAACAGTTGGCAGATTTAGGAAGATGGGTCTTGAGGGACCCTCAAGATGTTATCTGTGTAAAGAAAGTTATGAAACTGTAGAACATATATTATATCAATGTCCTTACAAAATTTTTTTTTGGAATTGGCTATGAAAAATGTTAAACTAGTCTTCTCCTTTCACTAAGTACCTAGATGATAGATGATCCTTTAATTGGATAACCTGATGGTGACAAACACAAGGTATATGGAAAACTATGGAACATTTCTCCCTCCATTCTCCTATGGGAAATTAGGAAGGAAAGGAAAAGGTGAATATTTAAAAACTTAGAACTTAATATTTCCTCCCTTCTTAATAAAGTGGAAACATTTATAACAAAGGTAATGAATAGTCACCTAAGAAAGGATCCAAAAGAAGAAGGGTCCTTTTTAGACTGGGATGCAAAGATGAAGAAGAATTGGACTAATTTAATCAATCCCCCTTTAGCCTATCATAAGAAAAATATTTGAGCTCGTAAAGATTGTAGGTGGGAATTGCCCCCAATAGGATGGAAAAAATAAAATCAATGGAACTTCAATAGGAAATCTAGCGAAAGAAAGGATAGGATGTGTTGTTAGTTTCAAGTCCAAAGATTGGATTATTGAAAGAGCTAAAACAATAGGCATCAAAACTAACAACATAGATGAATTAGAAGTGTTACAAGAAGGAATCAATTTGAGCCTAAAATTAAGTATTAAGAGATTTGTCATCAAAGGGGACTCTTAAATCATTCTTAAAGACCTTAGGAAAAAGTTGACACCAAACTGGATCATTAACTCAAAACATGAAATAGTTCTCAATCTCATGGATAAGTTTCACAAAACTATAATTTCACATATTTATAGAGAAGGTAATAAAAAAATGGATCACTTAGCAAATAGGGGTGTGGATGGAGAGGACATTACCATTTAGGCATCAGGAAATCATCTTGAAATAGGAGATCCTTATATCCATTCTATGCAGTAATCTATAGTCAAAATTATGACATTATATTTATTATTTATTGTATTAGGCTATATAATATATCATCATAATTACCCTTTGTATTAGTATCAACTTTTATAAGAGTCCACAATGTGAGAACTAAAAGTATTTAGAACACTTTGAAGATGGTTAAACCAAAACATAATCCTTCTAACTTAAAACTAATATTTTAATAGGTATGGTCATAATGATACAAATTTTCTTTCTACTTAGTGGTAGGTTTAATGATTAAGTTTCTAGAATCATCTAGATTACTATTGAAGTTAGAGAGTAATTATATTTAAGATCTCCTTCTCTATTCACCTATCACCATCACCATATCTTTCATGTTTAGTAGTTCAGAATGGAGTCAACCATCTCTATGTATCATGCGTATGAAGCCAAAACTATGGCATTTATGGGTTTAGTTAAACTAGAACTTTGGAACAAGATTCTTAATCTTGATGATATGACTAGGATTGTTTTGTAGGGCATTAAGGGATAGATCCTTTGATTATGGGTATACATGGTGCAGTAACAATGATGTTATAGGGTCTTTTGTGGGTTGTCTTTTGAGGGCTAATGTAGGTCAGTGGGAGATCATTTGGCTCTACCATAATATCTTTGATCACATCTAGCTAGAGGGCCTTGAGGAATTTGTCCTGAGTATCAATAGGGAATTAGAAATACCATTTGTAGAAGTATATATGGTAAATCCACTAGGTAGTCTAGGGAAATAAAATGTAAGTAGCCATCCCATTTTATCTATTAGAGATATCAACCAATTCAATGTTGAATGGCCTAAGATGGAGGCAAGCCTAAATTTTCTACTTCATTAGAGGGGTATAGTTGATGACCAAGATAATGCATGGTTGCTTCAATATCTTCACATCTTCGATTCTTACATTGATCCTGGGGTAGATTTTGATGATATTGACAGGCTTGAATTCTCCCTCCTAAATCTATACAAATATAGCAAGGAGAAAATTGTGTATGTTCTAGCACCGAGCACCACTGTAGTAGATCTAGAGGAAGTGGAGGACTTAGTAATAGTCTTTTGGAAGCAAGAGGAGGAAATGTACAAAGACATGCCTCTCTCTTTTTGAATGTAAGGTTAAGCATCTTCAAGGGCCTTGTTATAGGGATTTTCGTCTTTTGTTTCCTTTATATAAAGGGTGTAGGTTTTGGTTTAATTGTTTTTGTCACCCTTCTCATGTCAAATCTCATCGAGTTAGATTTCTCTAAGATTCCCAGTTGCTCAACTTGAAGCATAGCTCAAATTTTGGAATATTTCATCAAATGTATCATGTATATGCAGTCCCTTGGTTTGGTACTTTGAACCTAAATATTCTATGTACAGGTTCTCTAGATCTAGCATGTATGCACAAATTGTTATAATTAAGAAAATTAACATATCAATGTTGATAGATATAATTTGATCTAGATCCTCTCTAAGATTGTTCTATTATTATTTTAATGATGTGCTCTACTTAGTTAGACCCTACATTTACTCTAGTACAAATTTTAATGAGGTATACTCACTACGATACTCAGAGTTTCATTTTCTTTATCTGTTAGTTATAAGGACAACTGATCGAATTGGAATTATTTTTTGTTACATATGATTGATGCACAAGTATTAGTTGAAATTGCAAGGCTAGCCCTAATCTGATTGATTGTCTAAAATCTCTTAACAAAGTCATTAACATAGTAAGCATTTTTAAGGCTATTTTGCTAGTATAGGATTAGTATATTATCTAAGAAAAGCTTCCCTTTTATGACTCCTTATTTTAGTTTCATCTTTCAATATTTATGGAGGGTGTTTTATTTTAATTGTAATACTATAATATAGTTTTCATAAGATCTGAATAAAGAAAATAAAAACTTAGATGTAACTTCCTAACATAGTCTATAAAGAAGTAAGATGCCTAACTCATAGTATATTTAATTATATGTGAGGACTAATGTTTCATGTAAGCTTGAAAGTTTTATGAAATTGCAGAGAAATAAGTAGGAATATTATATCACATCTAACTTGTTTGGATGTAATGAGAAGCCCCATTTGTCAATCAAAAGAGAATAAAACTTCTATAAAATTTCCATCAAGATAAAACCAAGAGGTAAAGGAAATAATACCTTCTTTAGACCTAAAATATGATAAGAGAAAATGAATGTATTAATAAGTAGAGAATGGTGAAGGTGAAAGCCTCCTGAAAAGATCTAAAGCTGGGGAATGCCCCTTTTAAAATATGCATTTTGTATATCACCTCGGTCCAAGGCAAGACTAGAGGTTTTCTTCTTCGTTCTTTCCTAGCAATGTCTATTTGAATGGAGATTCTTGTAAAAAATATATTCAATCTTAATATAATTTAGGGGCTCTGGCCACTTACCAATAAAAAAAAAAAACACATATGTATAATTTCAAGTTGTTATTATTAATTTATAAGACTTGTTTTTCAAAAAAATTAACCAAGCACTATTTGTGTTTTTGAAGTGAAACATAAGAACTTGAAGGAAATCATAGTATTCATCACATTTCCTAATTTAGCAAATTATGATGTTTAATGATTTATTGAAATATAATATTTATTTTTAATAATATGGTGTCGTTTTATCAGCTTACATTCCTTTGAAGTAGTTCAATTTTAAAAATATTGATGTATTTTTAAATGTATTATTTAACATTGAAAATAAATTTAAATTATTAAAGATCTTATTAATATCAAGTCTCTAATAGATGAAATTAATTTTTTATTTTATAATAAAAATTAATATTAATTCGATATTAAAATTTTTAATTATAAAATAAAATTTGGTTTCATTAGGTTTTAATCACTTCAAAATTTTAAATTTTTTATTTAACTACAATCTTATTTAACTACATTCATCCATACATTGTTGCATCCATTCCTTTTGATGTAGGAGAATCCTCGGTGTAAGAGCAATCTTGCATCATCCAAAAATATATCCTTTTAGTTGTTACAATAAGGGTAGTCTTAATGCAGAGTTGTTGTCTATGGAGGATTTCTACCTAGTAAGTCAGCCATAGAAGCTCGAAATGTTCTAATTTTAGAAGTGAAGGTTTATTTTAGATATATTAGCTTGTGAATGGAGTTACATGACCACATTATATGTATTTGTGAAGTTATTGCTTATTTTTGGTGTGTAATTTTGGTATAAAAACTTCAAGCTCAGTTTTGAAAGCCTTAGAGGCCCTGGTGACATTTGAAAACTCGACAAATGGTCACTAGTGAAAATTTGGGTCTGTAAATTAGAAGCTAAGGTTTCTAAAAAGTGATTATAATAGCCAATCAGAGCAACAACTCAAGAGTTATGGCTTTTTGAAGTTGGGCTACCCAAAATTTATAAAATAAATGTCAAAGGTGTATTTGGTTGGCTCTATATGTATTGTTAGGGTCTATTGACCTTAGGTATTAAGTTTGAGTGTCTAGAACCTTCTCAAGGAGCATAAAATTGCCTATTTAAGAAAGGCATCAACATTCTCTAGGACAACTTTGGGTGATAGTTTGCAGCTTTTTATTGCAGATTACTGTAATAAAGGTGCCCATGTGGGTTAGCATATTATAATTCTAAATTCTATAATTCTACATTTGCAGTGATAATAAGAAGCCCATATTTTGTTCTTGTGGATTGCTATTGTTTCTTTGTTTTTGTTATGTGTTAATGGTATTAAGGGGAGCACCCTTCATGAAGTGGTATCAAAGCTAGAGTTCTTGAGTGTATGGATAGATCGCCGACTATGCGACAATTTGCACTAGGACCATGGTTTGGGCTAAGTGTGTAGATAGATCATCGATTGTGAGGTAGTTTTCACTAGGGTTTCACCAAAAGCACAAAGATGTCTCCATGAAGAGAGCATGGTGGAAGAGCTATAGGTGTTCTACCTAAGGGTTTTAGATCCCTCCAGAGGAAAATGCAAGCATTGCAAGAAAATATATGTGGAGGAATGAATCTAGTTGTAGGAGATGATGAAAGTGAACATGAGAGAGAAGAAGGAAATGTTGATCAAGCAGTAGAAGATAAAGTTTTGAACCCAGAGCAAGAAAATATTTTTAAAGTGATTTACAAGATTTGAAAAAGACCTAAGTTTGATGTTCCCACATTTTTGGGAAATCTTAACCCAGAGGAATTGACCAATTGGATCAATCAATTGGAAGTGTAGTTTGAATATGAAGATATTGAAAATCCAAATAGGGTCAAGTTTGCAAAGGCCAAACTGAAGGGTCATGCAAAGATTTGGTGGAAAGAGATCCAGTTGGAGCAAAATAGAAGAAGAAAAGAAAAAATCACTAGATGGGATCAAATGATAGCTAAAATGAAGCAATAGTTCATTTTTATGTATTATGAGATTAATTTTCTAAAGAAGATGTAAGGGTTGAAGCAAGTTGGAACATTTATTCAAGAGTATACTAAGGAGTTCTACCGAGTTATCATCAAAACCATCAATGCTGAAGTTGACAAGGAGAAAGTTGCCTATTATCTTAATGTGTTAAGGCAAAACATTCAAGATGAGCTAAGTTTGGTTTGAATGACCAATATTGAGGAGGTGTACCATTTTTCCCTAAGAGTAGAGGAGAAGTTGAGCAAAAAGTTTGATAACAAAAATAGTGGTAGAGGTCACGGTCGAAGATCTGGTCGACAATCTTATGGAGGCCAAAATGATGATCAGAAGAATGAGCATGAGGTTGGAAGTAGAAGTTAGAGCTACAGGAGAAATAATTCCAATCATTTCCATGATCAAAATAATAGAGATCAGAGAGGAAGAGGAAGAGGGCAAGGATCTAGAAGAGGGAGTTTTTGTGGAAAATATTTTCATTGCGAAGAAGAAGGGCTTAGAGAATTTGAATATTTACAATGGTAAGGAATGATAGATCAAAGAACTAAAGGCTAGGAAAAAGTTGTGCATGTTGATGAAGATGTCAAATCATCACATTCAAAAGATGGTGAAAGAGGAGAAGTCCTAGTTAATACAAGAGTCCTACTAAGTGGTGAGAATGAACTTGATCAAAGAAGGAGCTTGTTTCACACAAGGTGCAGATGTGAAGATAAGTTTTGTGATGCGATCATTGATGGTGGAAGTACTAACAATTTGGTGTCAAAAAAAATGGTCACAAAGTTGAAGCTAAAGAGGCAAAAACACCTGTGTCCATATCATATTACCTAGGTCAAGATGACGACAAGGTCATTGTCAATGAAATGCTCATTGAAGTTCAACATTAGAAGCTACTAGGATGAGGTGCTGTGTGATATCATATCTATGGACATATGTCATATGTTGCTAGGTAGGCCATGACAAGTTGAAAGGCATGTTGTACATGATGAGCATCCAAATACCTACACTCAAACAAAGGATGGAGTGAAACATAAGTTTAAGTCATTGAAGGAGAAAGAAGAAAAGGTATGTAGTGTTGCTAGAATATGTTTTATTTATGCAAAGGATTTTCTCAAAGGTATGAAGCATGAGCATATGTGTTTTTTTGTAATCCCAAAAGATGGTAAAGAAGAAGTAGAAGAGGTACTTGCAGAAGTTATAGATTTATTGGGAGAGTTTCCTAATATTGTGTCAGATAATGTACCTAATGGATTACCCCCAGTAAGGAAGATTAGTCACTAGATGGATTTGATTCTAGGATCCAATTTTCCAAACAAGGCAGTGCATAGAATGACACTAGCAGAAAGTGAAGAGTTGAAAATAGACAAGTTCATGAGTTGTTGTAAAAGGGCTTGATTCAAGAGAGTCTGAGTCTATGTGTTGTACCAAAAATATTAGCACCAAAGAAGAATGGAGAATGGAGGATGTGCACAAATTCTTGAGCAATCAACAAGGTCACAATAAAGTACAAATTTCCATTGCCAAGGATGGATGATATTATGGACTCTTTGAGTGGAGTTGTGTATTTCACAAAGATAGATCTAAAGAGTGGATACCATTAGATTCACATCAAAGAGGGAGATGAATGGAAGATTTCTTTCAAGACAAGAGAAGGATTGTACGAGTGGTTAGTCATGCCTTTTGGGCTAACCAATGCACCAAGAACTTTCATCTGGCTCATGAATGAAGTACTAAAGGAGTTTTTGGGTGAGTTTGTCATTTTTTACCTAGATGATATTTTGATCTTTAGTAAGACATCAAAACATTTGACGCATATTAAAAAGGTGTTTAATATGTTGAGCCAAGAGAAGTTGTTGATAAATTTGAAGAAGTGCTGACTTGTGAAGGAGTTGGTGTACCTAGGATTTGTAGTCTCAATAGAAGGTCTAAAAATAGACACAAAGAAAGTGAAGACTATCCTTGAATGGCCTACTCCAAAGAGTGCTACAAAGTTAAGATCTTTTCATAGACTAGCTAGTCTTTATAGAAAGTTCATAAGTTGTTTTAGTAGTATTTGTGGACACTTGACTGAAATAGTGAGAGGGGATAGGAAAGAATTAAAGTGGACGGTAGGACTAGATAAGAGTTTTAATATGTTGAAACAAAAAGTTACAAAGAAGCCTATTTTAGCACTTTCAAATTTTAACAAGGTGTTTCAAGTAGATTGTGATGCTAGTGGTATTGCAATAGGAGTTGTCTTGAGCCAAGAAGGTAGACCCATTGCTTATTTTAGTGATAAATTGAATGATGCCAAAAGAAAATATTTTATTTATTATCAGGATCTTTATGCTATAGTTCAAGCATTGAAGAAGTGGAGAAAATATCTTCTTCCTAGGGAGTTTTTTTTGTATACTAATCATCAAGCTTTGTAATATTTGAATACTCAAGGAAAATTAATCCAAAGACATTGAAGTGGGTTGAGTTTTTGTAGAGTTATACATTTTTTTTGAAACATGAGTGGGAAGTCTAAAAGAGTTGCAAATGCTCTTAGTAGAAGACAAATTTTGCTGACAAAGATGTAGATTGAGGTGGCTGGGTTCAAGGAACTTGAGAATTTGTATCTTAAGGATCCTAATTTTGGTGAAGCTTGGAATGCTTGTACAGAAGTATAGAACCTATTACACTTGATAGGACAAATTGGTTGGATTTCATAATCCAAGATGGTAGGTTGTTCAAAGGGAGAAAATTGTGCATTCCCAAGAGTTCTATGAGGGAGAATCCCATCAAGGAGAAGCATAGTGGAGTATTGGCTGGACATTTTGGGAGAGATAAGGTCATTACTTTGGTTGCTAAGAATTATTATTAGCCACATTTGCAACAAGATGTAAACAAGTTTGTGCAGAATACATTAGGTGGTGAAAGGAGTGAAGTAGAACACAGGGTTGTATTAGCCATTACCTATACCAAAGAAGTCATGGGAGGATGTCAACATGGAATTTTTTCTTGCATTACCAAGGACTCAAGAAGGGCAAGATTTTATTTTTGTGGTGGTTGATAGGTATTCAAATATGGTACATTTCATTCCCTGCAAGAAGACTAGTGATGTTTTTTTGTGGTAGAGTTGTTTTCCAAAGAAGTGAGACTACATAGTCTGCCAAAGACTATAGTTTCAAATAGAATTACCAAATTTGTTGAGTTTTTTTGTCATACACTATGGAAGAAATTGAAGACAAATTTGAAGTTCAATTCATCACATCATCCATAGACTGATGAGCAAAGAGAAGTTGTGAATAACAATTTGGGAAGCTTGTAGAGATGTTTGGTTGGAGATAAACCAAAAGGATGGTATATAATTTTACCACAAGCATAATTTTCACATAATAATTCTATCAATAGGAGTACTTGTAAATCACCATTCCAGACTATACATGTATTGGAATTCTTTATAATAATTGGGAGGGGTGGTGAATCAGTTATCCAAGGTCTAGATGTACAAATAAAACTTTTCATATCTTAGTAAGCCCATAAAACATTTATCATCATGCATGCATCCATAAGATTATGCAATCACTTAAAAACTTATAAGTTACTATCAAATCAATTTGTAGAAATGTAAACATATAACATAATACATTAAATAACACCCTTGACATAATTATTTACATTGAAATCCAATTTGGGAAAAACCACCAGTAACATGCTACTCTTTCTCACTCTTCTAAAGTGATGCCTTGTGAAAGGCCAACCCTATTAAAGGTTATAATACACACTGTTAAATGTGACCCTATTATAAGATTTTAGTCACCCTATTAGGAGTGAACCTTGTTAGAGGACTTTAGACCATTTACTTAGAATATCACCCAGTTAAAGGATTTACAAATGAATGTTAGGTCAACCTTAATCCAAAGGATTTACCCTAGACTGTTACAATTATTAGAGAGTAACATTAATCCTTGATATGATAACAACTTGTAACTCCATTTGTAGATTATAGATCTTTGTTTTAGTCCTCCATTCTACTTGGCTTTCACATAGTTCAGCTCTGATAGTTTGTTCACCCTTCAATCATCCATACCATTAAGCCTTCTTGATTAACTTGCTAATGTAGATTCTTCACTTATGTCACTAAATAAAGCAATACCATAGACTCCTTTTCTTCCTTAGGTTATTGCACATGAAAACCTTTTATTTTGGCCAACCATCCCTATAAATAGAGAATTAAGATATTTTGACATTTATTCTCCATCGTCCAATTTAGGGTTGGAAAAATTAGGTAAGATTCAATGAATCTACCCCTTATTTCATTTCTTTCCCTTCTAGAAACTTCTTCTTCCATCCTCTTTGAATTTGCCTCAAAATAGTTTACCATGAATTCTGTGCCACTAGTTCATCAATCTTATCTTCCACATGGTTCATACAATCCAAGAAAATAAACTTATCATCCTAGATCCATCGAATTCATGATCTTTCTAATAATGCTAACAATCAACATTAACTTGCTTTTGATGCTCGACACATACCGTGTTGCTCGACATCCTTTGTAAAATCATTCAAGACAAACTAAAGTTTATTGGTGCTCAAAATCAACTAAACTTTACTTGGCATACACTAAAATAGTCTTTTACTTGGCTCCAACTGATTTTTTGCTTGACTTGTACTGACTTTTCTTAGGACCTAATATCCACTCAGTCAAGCTTGGTAGACAAACTTTTTTTATCTTGTTCTTCTGAACTTGCTTAGTGTAACCAATATTTGCAACCTTAAGTAGATTATCAATGCACTATGATATCACTGTCTTAGCTATTTCTTGTACTCCTTTTCATATCATAACTCAACCTTTCCTCTAGGTGTTATTTTTACATCATTTGATCAAATCCTCTTTATTAATCAAATAAATGATAGTACTTAAATCAGATAAGTAGTTGTCTTACTAGCAAATAACAAGTTTGACATCAATGACAAAACAATGATTGAAACACATTTATCATACTGATCAACCAAACTAACTAGTTTTAAACAGTAAGACCAACAAAATACCAAAAGGAAAATAATTCGTTGTATTGAAATCTTTGCCTCTATCAAAAACTTTAATCTTTTGAATTGGTTACAAAATTCTATTCTATTCTGATCAACAAACAATCAACTCATCCTTATGACTCCCTCTATATTACTTCTTATATTGCCCTCTATATTATCTTCCTCTTACTAGGTAGATGTAATCAATAGATACTCTCTCTCTCTCTCTCTCTCTCTCTTAGTAGTCAAATTTTTTTCCTTATACTATGTGTGAGGAGTTTGTTTGTGTGTTGTTCAGTTATGTCTATCTTATCCTGTATACATCCCCCTTTTTGACAAAAATGCCAAAGAATTGTCATCTTAATATGTAGATATGAACTTCTTTAGTTCTCCCTTGATCACCTTTCTTTTTACTAGTTTGTAATTCAATATTTTTGATTACTTTAGTCAGCCCCTAAAGTAAAATCCACTGCATCACTCTGTAACATATGTCAATCAACTTGTTTGATGTAGGGAACTCCTCTTATTTCTTAGATAGCCTTTGATAGGGGTATCACCCCTAGTTTACCTCTTAGATACTAATGAGAATCTTTAGGTAATGCTTTTGTGAAGATATTAGCTACTTGCTCTTTTGTGTTAACATATTCCATTTTCACCTCTTTATCTTGAACTAATTCTGTCAAGTAATGATACGGGTAAAAGCACAGATCTATGTCATCGTTTGTGATACCAAAACCTATTTAGTCAAATCTCATTTCTCTATCAAAACTGAATTTTTTTCAAAAACTAAAAATACCCTTTTATAGATCTCAGATTCAATATCATCATTATATAAATTTTTGAGTGTTTTGATTAGTTATAATATATTATAATCTCAAAGTATTATAAGTCGATATTTCAACATTTCAGAAGATGCTCCCTCAAAAAAAGAAAAAAATAGTAAATAATATCAAAAAAATTTAAAAATTATATTTATCTCTAGAGGAGAGAATCCTCTTCACGAATATGTAATTTTTTTTCAAGAAGGTATAGATTTGATAGGAAAGTTTTGACGAAGGAAAAAATTGTTGGATTCTAATAAGGTCGAACTTGAGTACTTATAACAAAGAAAATATACATCAAAAATAATTATTTCTTTTCTTGTGCACTACCTATACATGTCATCTATAAGATATTTTCAAATCAAAACAAAAAAAGATGATTTGCATATACTTGTTTGACAGGAACTACACCCTATATTTTTTACAGTTAAAAAAGGGACTTCAAAATAAAATAAAATGAATAAATTCTTACTCAAAAAAATTATAAAAATTATAGGCATAAAATTCATCCAATTCTACACATTTCATCAGTTTACATCATCTTCATATTTTAAACAAAAATACCATTTTTTTTGCCACTAATGTTGAACTGTCACATTCTGATATCACATTTCTTTATAAAAGGTGACACAGGTTTGTGCTTTTACCCATACTTGATTGCAATGTGCTTAGTCTTTGTGTGCATCACATGATTTTTTAATATATTTATAGCACTTGTATTATCACAATAAAGTATCACTGGTTTAATGATCTTTTCCTTCATTCCTTTGAGTAGTTGTTTGATCCATATAATGTTTGTACAATTTATTGTAGTAGCAACATATTCAACTTCAACAATAGATTGAAAAGTGAAGTTATGTTTCTTGCTAGTCCATGTAACCAACCTCTTCCCTAAGAAAAATGCTTTTGCACTGGTACTTTTTTTGTCATCAATATTTCCATCCCAATCAGTATTAGTATAGGATCTAAATTCAAATTTCTTATTTTTCTTCTAGTATAGACTATATTCCTTTTTTCCTTTCAAATATCTCATTATTCTCTTTACAACCATCAAATGATTCTCCCTGGGATTAGCAGAGAATCTTGCAACTATCCCTACAAATGATGCAATATTAACTCTATTGTGTACTACATATTGTAATTTTCCAATCATAGACCTGTATAATGTTTGATTCACCTCAGCTGAATAATCATTCTTTGATCATTTATGTACTATCACCATAGGTGTACTTATTGGCTTAGAATCTTCCAATCGAAAAGTTTTTAGTATCTCCTTAACATACTTTGACTGAGTGATGTATATACCATATTCCATCTGGTGTACTTGCAAACCCACAAAGAACTTGATATCTCCAAACATAGACATCTGAAATTCTTGCTTCATTTCATTTGCAAAAGCCTTACACAAAGTATTTTGAACTCCAAATAAGATATCATCAACAAAAATTTCAGATAACAAAGTACCTTTTCCTTTCTCTATCTTTAAATACAGATTATTGTTATCATCAATCCTTTCAAATCCAATCTTCACAAGATAATTATGAAGTCTCTCATACCATGCTCTTGGTGCTTGCTTCAAACCATATAAAGCTTTGTGTAATCTACATACCATGTTTTTATTGTTAACATCAAAAAATCCTTCTAATTTTTCTATATAAACTTCTTCCTCTAATATACCATTCAGAAATGCATATTTAACATACATTTGATAAACTTTGAAACCTTCGTATGCAAAATAAGCAAGGAGAGTTCTTACTCCTTCCAATCTAGCGATAGGGGCAAATGTTTCTCCATAATCAATTCCTTATTCTTGTGCATATCCTTTAAAAACTAATCTTGCCTTGTTCCTTGTGACTTCACCATTTTCATCTAACTTGCTTATGTATACTTGCTTGGTGCCAATCACATTTTTGTCTTCTAGTCTAGGAGCTAGAGTCCATGTTTTATTTTTTTCAATTTGTTTAATCTCCTCTTCCATGGCTTTAATCCAATCAGCATCTTCTAAGGAATCTTTCACTACTTTGGGTTCATTCATGCTCAACAAACATGTATCATTTATCAACATGTTCATTGTCATTGGTCTAGCATCTTTATCTCCAATGATTTGTGCAGCAGGATGATGTCTCTTAACATATTAAGACAATCTTGATTCAGCTATGGTTTCTTCATTTGGTCTGTCAATTTCTGTGTAACTATGTACATCTTTGTTAGGTATTTTAGCATTTCTTTCATATACAATAATCTTAGAATCAAAATGTGCCTCAACTTCATTCTGTAACTCGACACCTAAATGTAGCTTGGTTCTTGAATACAACTCAACATTCATAGTGTGTGACTTGATACTCACTGAAACTTGTTGTTGGTTAGTAACTTGATTTGCAGCATCTTCTTTAGTAGGCATACCTTCATAAGAGTATACAAATGATTTGTATTCTTCTTGTTCCTTCATAGGTTCAGCCTCATATACTTCTATATATTCATCAAATTTCACATGTGTACTTTTCACAACTTTGTTAGTGTTAGTATTTAAACCCTTGTAAGCTTTACTTCTTGTGGAATAACCTAGGAATATACCTTCTTTACTTTTTACATCTATTTTACCATTCTTAAAATCTTTGAGAATATAGCATTTGCTTCCAAATACCTTAAAACATTTTACATTGGGTGAGTATCCATACTATAGTTCAAAAGGTGTTGAATGAGTACCTTTCTTGACTTGTTCATGGTTCAAGGTATGGAAAACTGTACTTATAGCTTCTCTCTAGTATTTTGAAGCAACATTTTTCCCCATCATGAGTGTCCTAGCACACTCCATTACATGCCCATTCCCCCTTTCAGCAATTCCATTTTGTGGGGGAGTTCTAGGAGTAGATGTTTTTTTTGGTTCCTTTGTCATTGAAAAACATCTCAAGCTAATTTGATGTAAATTATCCTCCTCTGTTAGATCTCAAACATTTTATAATTTTATTTGTTTCCTTCTCAACTCTTGCTAAGTACCACTTAAACATTTGGAATGAATCAAATTTCTATTTTAGAAACATAACTATCATCATTCTAGCATAATCATCAAGCAACATAATCTACTTATCTCCTTTGTAGGTTTTCACTTCAATTGGTCCACACAAGTTAGTATGAATAATCTCTAGTATTTCTTTAGAGGTATGAGTTTTACTCTTAAAACTTGACTTTGTCATTTTGCTAACAAACATTGTTTGCACATTATATTGTCAGTCTTTTTCAACTTAGGCAAAACTCTAAATTTTCTCATGTTAGTGATGCTAACCAAGTTATCAAAATTAACATGACATAACCTCTTGTGCCATAGCCACACATCATCAAATTCTACACCTAAATAACTAGCATCTTCTATATCAAGGTAGAATAGATTACTCCTAGTTTGATCACCCTTTTTAATAAATTTTCCATCAGTATCATATATCTTAGCAATATTGTTTTCAAACTCAACCTTACATCTTGAATTATTCAGTTGTGACACACTCAACAAATTATAGTTAAGTCCTTCCACATAGTAAGCATTGTCACATAAAATATTTTCTGTGAATTTGATAGAACCTTTTCCTTTTATCAAATATGGTGCATCATTACCAAATCTTACACTATTTCCATCATAACAATTGAAGGTAATGAACTTACTTTTATCTCCAGTCATATGATATGAACACCCACTATCAATGATCCATTTGTCATTCTTATTCACACTAGACATAAGTGTAGTTGCCTCATCTTCATCAGATTCATCCTTCATTGCAACATATACCACATCATCATCATGTTCATCAAATTCATATCTTGTTTCCTCTTCAAAAATGTAGCAAGAATTATTTCCTTTGTCTTTGTAATCTTTGTTGGCTTCATCTCTTCTACATTTTTTCTTGTCACCACCGTTGTAGTTCTTCTTCTCTAGACATCTAGCAGTGATATGAACAACCTCATTGCAATTGAAATAAATGATAGGTAATTTACCTTTATACTTTCCTTTACCTTTGTAGAATCTCCTTGCTAGTAGTGTTTTAAGATGATCTACATCCTCCTCATTTGTCTCACTATCACTGGACACATATTTTATCTTTTTCTTCATCTTCTTCTCATCAGGTTCTTTCAATGACATCTTAGCTTTGAAAGAAGATTCAATATTTTCCAGTTTTTAATTATCAAAGTTAGATAGCTCAAAATTAGTGAGTCTACCTACTAGACCTTCAAGAGTTAGAACATTCCTTGGTACACATCTTAGTTCTTGTATAACAGAAACTCTAATAGCATATATAGGTAGTAGTGTTTTCAAACTTTTCTTAGTACTATATCATCATCTATTGTACCAGTAGCTCCTCTTATTTCATTAACAACATCTTTTATCCTTGAATAATATTGAGAAACATTTTCACCTTCTTTCATTCTCATATCATCAAACTTACCTCTAAGACTTTCAAATTTGGCTCTTAGAACATTTTTGTGTCCTCCATAGATGATGTGTAAAGCATCCCACATTTTCTTTGCACTATCAAGATTTTGCATATAATCAAACTCAACATAGCTTAGGGAAGAGGCAATCTCCAACATTACCTAGTTGTGTTCTTTTTTTTTTTTAGATCTTTAGCAGTTAGGGCTCTAGTAGGATCAACATACTCAATTGTAGTTGTAGATTGTGCATGATCTCAAAGTCCTCAAAGATATAACTTCATCAAACTTTACCAAGTAGGAAATTTATTTCTATTAAGGTTTGGTAACTCTCTTTTTGACATCTTGATCTTTGTGCTTCTAGTACCTTCAAACTAGTCCTTTTAAGCAGATGGCTCTAATACCAATTTTTGGAATTCTTTATAATAACTAAGAGGGGGGGTGAATTAGTTTTCCAAGGTCCAGATGTACAAAAAAAAAATTCACAGCTTAGTGAACCCATAAAACATTTATCATCATGCATGCATCCATAAAATTATGCAATCACTTAAAAACTTGTAAGTTACTATCAAATCAATTTGTAGAAATGTAAACATGAAACATAATAGATTAAATAACACACTTGACACAATGATTTATGTGAAATCCAATTTGGGAAAAACCACCAGTAACATGCTACTCTTTCTCACTCTTCTAAAGTGATGCTTTGTGAAAGGCCTATTAGAAATAATAGTCCACCAAGATAACTAAGGGGGGGGGGGGCAGGGGGGTGAATCAATTATCCAACTATTAAAATAATCATCTTCTTTAAAAAAACTTAACCATTCAACCAAAGTAAACAACAACCATAATGAAATGCACATAGACAAATACACTAGATATGTTGACTAGGGAAACCCTTGATTAGATGGAAAACCCTAGTGGGAATGATGTTGACAAGATGATGTACAAATATAAATATTCCTTATTAGAGGATAGACCCTATTAGGAGTTTGTTACAACATTGAGTACAATGGGTCCATATTAGGAGACTTTGAATCCTTGTTAGGAGATCCCAACCCTATTAGAAGTTGTAGTACTATGTATGCAAGAAGTGCCCACTGCCCAAACATGCAATTTCAACTACAAGAAGAGCTCACTAATCAAACAAGTAATTTACTGTTATCTTCTTCTTTCCTCTATTCTTTTCTTTGTCCTATCAACTATACCAATCACTACCAAACCTTATAGACCAAATCACAAACCTTAGATCCAAATACCAAACCTCATATCACTCACAAAAACCTTGGTAATGAGTTTCCTTCACTTCTGCACTACTCTACTCAACTTCACATTCTGCACTCTCTGTTGCTTTTCAAACATTCACAATTCACATTCATCAATACCATGATAAAGGAAAATGTCCTTCCTTTATATGGAGTCCATAAAATAATTCCCTAATTTGGCCATTAGTCCTTCTCACTTAATTATTATAGGACTACACTAAGAACACATTACACTTAGTGATAACATTAATCTTTTACTTTGCAACTTAAATAACTTTTTGTACATGCAACATTATGATGAGTGAGCTTAGCCACATCCTCCTCAACATGTCTACTTCATGCCCTCAACCTCAATCCTCAAGATATGAACTCTACTAAGAGATATAACAAGTTTACCAAAACATGCCTATGTAAATCCTATCTTAGAAAAAACATCACCAAAACTAACATAACTTCTTCTAGACTTATCCTTTCTACTTCTAATGTTAACTAGATATTCCAAATACTTAGAAGTATCTCCCATAACCTTGGGTTGTTATCATGCTCAACTAGCCATCTGTACCAACTTGATCTTTTCGTTGTTCTTCTATCAGATGGCATAGAAGACATCAAACATGCTATGTTCACATCAATGAAAAAATTAGTCATGAATTTAACATATCATCATATCATTAGCATTCATGCTTCCAACCAATCTTCCAACAATCTCCCCCTTTAGCATTGATGGCAACATAGATGAAAAATCATCTAGTTCCAAGAATAACAACAAAAGATTGTTCATCTATTCCAATCCTCTTCATCAATCAAATATTGTTTCATGCTTTATTTACCTCAATGGTTCTCCCCCATTGATGTACCTCAATTCTCAATACCAAAATACTATACTCATGCCAAACATCTTCTCAACATAATGCCAAACTCTCCCTCATTAGTGTAATGTTTTTCATGCCAATCTCTCCCCCATTGACATCAATGTCAAAAGTAACCAACATCTCTACATAAAACTCTACAACAACTTACTAGCTCAAGTGTCAAAAGACATTGTTCACAATAATATCAACAAGAGTCCTAGATGACTATATCCATTATAGATACTCCCCCATATAGGAAGCATTGACATCCAGTCCAAACAAACAATGGTGCTTTGTTACCCTAGAATGATGCACTCTTGCATCTTCTACTCTGAAGTAGGGAGGGGCATAACCTCAAGCATACCTCACAAATACTCAAAAGTCTCTTTGGGAAAAGGTTTAGTGAATATATCTACAATCTGCTCTTTAGTGCTCACATACTCCAATCTGATTTCTTTTTCAACAACTTTTTCTCTCAACATATGATACTTGACAGAAATGTGCTTAATCCTCAAATGCAACACTGGATTCTTAGACATATTTATCGTGCTTGTGTTGTCACAATGTATAACAATAGGTTCACTTATTTCTATCCTTATATCCTTCAACATCCACTTCATCCAAACAACTTGATTGCAATTATTTGCTACTACAACATACTCCACCTTTGTTGTACTTTGAGATGTATAATCCTACTTCTTTCTTGACCAAGAAACCAATCTTCCTCCAAGAAAGAAAGATCCTCCACTAGTGCTCTTTCTGTCATCCATACTGCCTACCCAATCTGCATCAGTATAAGCACATAGAGTAAAATCATTAGATCTTTCATACCACAATCCAAATTCTAAAATTCCTTTTAGATATCTAAATATCATTTTCACTACTACATAATGTGCTTCTCTGGGATCAACCTGGAATCTTGCAACAATTCCAACTACATTTGCTATATCCATTCTTGTGTGAGTTAGATATTGCAATCCTCCAATCATAGATTTGTACTTCTTTTGCTCAATAGTAGGTGTCTCATCCTTTGTAGATAATTTTTGTTAGTTACCATAGGTGTTCCAATAGGTTTACATGCTTATAAGCCAAACTTTTTTAGTAAATCATTTAAGTACTTAGTCTAAGAAATAAAGATTCCTTCTTTATTCTCTACAATTTGCAATCCTAGGAAATATTTCATCTCTCCTATCATACTCATTTCAAATTCTTTCTTCATCTCTTAAGAAAACTTTTTACTTTCCTCATCAATTCCTCCAAATATGATATCATCCAAAAATATTAAGAAAATTATCAAACCATCAACAATTTCTTTCTAATACAGATTACTATTTGCCAAACCTTTGCTATATCCAAGTTTTGTCAAATGCTTGTCCAACCTTGGATACCAAGTTCTTAGTTCTTTCTTCAAGCCATATAATGTTTTCCTCAATCTACATACTATATCCTTGTAATTTGTCAAAGGACATCCTTGAGGCTACTCAATGTATACCTCTTCTTCAAGTTCTCCATTCAGAAATACTAACTTGACATCCATTTGATATACTTTGAATTTCTTCAATGTTGCATAGGCTAAGAATAATCTTATTGCTTCTATTCTAGCCACTAGAGGATAGGTCTCCTCATGATATATTCCTTCTTATTGTGAGTAACCTTTACATACTAATCTTTCTTTGTTCCTTACAACTTCTCCTTGATCATTCATCTTGTTCTTGAATACCCATTTAGTTCCTATCACATTTTTTGTCTGTTGGTCTAGGGACCAATTCTCATGTCTCATTCTTTTCTATCTGATCCAATTCCTCTTTCATAGCTTGTTTCTAGTAATCATCTTTGCATGCTTCATCTACATTCTTTGGTTCAACTTGAGATATCAAACATAGTTCTTCATTAATTTTTCTTCTTGTCATCACACCTTTATCTTTTCTTTCGATGATTTTCTTTGGTGGGTGATTCTTTATCATGTTCTTTCTTGAAGTAGGAGTCATTATCTCAACTCTTGCCTCAACTAAAGGTTCTGAGCTTAGTTCCTACCTTGGCTCTCCTTCATTCTGCAAATCATTGTTAGTATCAAGAACTACTTCATCATTCCTTGGCTTAGTAACCACATCCTCATCTAAATTTTAATCAACCATTTATCTTGTACTCTAAACTTCTCATCAATTCTCACATTTGCACTTTCCATAATATTCTCTAAACCTATTTCTTCTTTTACTTCTTCTTTAATCAATCTAGGCTTATTATTGTAGTCATTCAATGTTCTTTCCATACTAGTTTTAAATTCTTTAACTTGATCAGAAACAAAATACTTTCTAGATTTCCTTAATGTCTTAGGACATCTAGATGAAAAATGACCAAACTCTTTGCATGTCCAACAAACAAAAAATTTCAAACCTTCTGGTTCTCTTTTTGTAAGTAGATCAATACCTTCCTCTCTCTTCATGTCTTCTTTGGATTTGGATTCAACTTTTTTGTAACTTCTATTCTTCTGTATACAACAGAAAGATTTTGAATCTAAAAACTCAATATTTTGCTCTTTACACAAATCTGATAACTCACCAAGAATTTCCACCATCCGAGTGTCAAAATTTCCTCTACTAGATTTAGGACTATCTTTCCTGAACATGCTCACCATGAATCTCCCAAAGTTGTTAAACTTTGTCTTCAAGGACCTGATGCTCTGATACCAATTTTTAGAAACAATAGTCCACCAAGATAACTAAGAGGAGGGGGGTGGGTGAATCAGTTATCCAACAATTAAAACAATTATCTTCTTTAAACAAACTTAACTATTCAACCAAAGTAAACAACAACTATAATGAAATGCACATAGACAAATACACCAGATATGTTGACTAGGGATGTATATGCTATATTAGTATGTTAGAAACACTAAATTAAGAAATCAAAAGCATTTACAAACTAAAATACCATAACATAAATGAGAGACTAAAGAGGAAACCCCAATTGGAAATGTGATCCAAATGAATGGACTCTCCCAATAGGATTTAGCTCTTTGCTTGGTAGATGAGTCTAAGGATTGGAATGTATGCTCAAGCTTCAAACTAGCTTCAATGGAGATTTTTGGAATTTTTGGTGTGGATGTATGAGATTGGTATAAAACTTGGTCTTAAAATGGCATTATAACTTTAACTCAAAAGTTGTGATGAAATGGCTTGGGAGGGGATTAAATTTATAGGCTAAGGGCTTGAGGGATGGAGGGTTTAAGATGCAAGGAGAGATGAAAGCTTAAGGAAGGCTAGGATGCACTCAAAGAGGAGCACATGGATTGTGCTTGTTTAGCACCAATCGGGGAGTGACACATGTCACAAGGTGAGTGGATGGAGAAAAGGGGAAGGATGAGTCAACAAAGGAGGCTCAAGGGATAATATCTTCATAAAGACCCTTCATAATGGCTTGCAAGAGCAATGAATGGGCTTGTAAGAGTCTTTATGGCTTTTGTAAGAGCATTCATTGCTTGGTGGTTGAGATATTTTCGAGTGAGTTGAGATTGTTGACTTTGCTTGGCTTAAGAAAGTCTTAAGCTTACTTAGGGAATGTGACAACATTAGGGAGGGGATTATAGATGGTTTAGGATTAGACTAAGCTTGTTAGAGATTTGCAAGTGGATGGCATTCATGAGGGTGGGTGAGTTAGTGGCTAAGCTTGGTTAGTATGGGTGGATGGGGTGGATTAGGCCAAAGAGGGGGTTTAGGATAGTTTAGGGGTTATTAGATTTGAGAGTTTTATTTATCAAATAGATATATTTAATAAATGGGGATTTTGGAATTAGATAGAAGAATAGGATTTAATTGATAAATAATAGGTTATTTGATTTATCAATTAGGACTATAGATGATTAATTAAATTAATCAGCTAGGGGATGGCAAAGGATTAATTAAATAGGAATTTAATTAATGATGCCTTTAGAGATAACTAAATAGGATTATCACAGTGGTGTAATCAAATTTAGGTGTCTACAGGGAAACCCTTGATCAGAGGGAAAACCCTAGTGGGAATTATGTCCACAAGATGATGTACCAATATAAATATTCCTTGTTAGGAGTTTGTTACAACATTTAGTACAATGAGTCCCTATTATGAGACTTTGAATCCCTATTAGGATATTCCAACCCTATTAGGAGTTGTGGTACAATGTATGCAAGAAGAGCCCACTTCCCAAATATGCAATTTCAACTACAAGAAGAGCTCACTACTCAAACAAGTAATTTACTGCTATCTTCTTTTTTCCTCTATTCTTTTGTTTGTCCTCTCAACTGGACCAATCACTATCAGCCCTTGTAGACTAGGTCATGAACCTTGGATCCAAATACCAAGCCTTAGATCACTCTGAAAAACCTCAGCAATGAAGTTTTGTTCACTTCTACACTACTCTAATCAACTTTGCATTCCACACTCTCTACTACTTTCTAAACATTCACAATTCACATTCATCAATACCATGATAAAAGAAAATGTCCTTCCTTTATATTGAGTCCATAAAACAATTCCTTTAGTCAGCTGTTAGTCCTCAATTAATTATTATAGGACCACACTAATAACATATTACACTAAGTGATAACATTAATCTTCTACCTTGCAAGTTAAATAACTTTCCATACATGCAACATTATGATGAGTGAGCTTAGCCACATCATCCTCAACATGTCTTCTTCATGTACTCAATCTCAATCCTCAAGATATCAACTCTACTAAGAGATATAACAAGTTTACCATAACATGCCTCTATAAACTCTATCTGAGAACAAACATCACCAAAACATACATAACTTCTTCTAGGCTTATCCTTTCTACTTCTGATGTTAACTACATATTCTAGACACTTATAAGTATCTCCCATAACCTTGGGTTATCATGCTCAACTAGCCATCCATACCAAATTGATCTTTCCGTTGTTCTTCTATCAGATACCATAGAAGAAATCAAACAGGCTATGTTGACATCAATAAAAAATTTAGTCATAAATGTAACATATCATCATATGATCAACATTCATGCTTCTAAGAAATCTTCCAACAAGGCCAACCCTATTAAAGGTTACAATACAAACTGTTAAATGTGGCCCTGTTAAAGGATTTCAATCACCTTGTTAGGAGTGAACCTTGTTAGAGGACTTTAGACCATTCACTTAGAATGTCACCCAGTTAAATGATTTAAAAAGGACTATTAGGTCAACCTTATTATAAAGGATTTACCCTAGACTAATACAATTATTAAAGAGTAATAATAAGGCTTGACCTAATAACAACTTACAACTCCATTTGCAGATTACAGACCTCTATTTTAGTCCTCCATTCTACTTGGCTTTCACACACTTTAGCTCTGATAGCTTGTTCACCCTTCAAGCATCCATACCATTAAGCCTTCTTTCTTAATTTTCCAATGTAGACTCTTCAGTTAGGTCACTAAATGAAGTAATACCCTAGAATCCTTGTCTTCATTTGGTTCTCCTACATGACAACCTTTGCTTCTAACCAACCATCGCTATAAATAGAGAATTAAGATATTTTTCTATTCATTCTCCATCATTCAATTTAGGGTTAGGATAGATTAGGTAGGATTCAATGAGTCTACCCCTTATTTCATTTCATTCCTTTCTAGAGACTTCTTCTTCCATCCTCTTTGAATTTGCCTCAAAATAGTTTACCATGAATTTTGTGCCACTAGCTCATCAATCTTATCTTCCATGTGTTTCAAACAATCCAAGAAAATAAAGTTAAATGTCTTGGTTTTCCTTTAAATACTTGAGACATGATGGGGTAACTTCTCAAATTACCTTGGGTGCCTAAGGTAGGAGCATCCTAGGTTTAAGAGCAATCTTGCATCACCAAAAAATATTTCCTTTTAGTTATTTCAATAAGCATTGTCTTAATGTATAGTTGTAGTCTATGGAGGCTTGCTACTTAGTACGTAAGTCATACAAGCTCAGAATGTTCTAATTTCAGAGGTGAAGGTTCATTTTAGATATATCAACTTATCATTGGAGTCTCATGGCCTTTTAATTATTATAGATTTTCAAAGTGTAATTTTGGTATAAAAAGTTTGGGCTCAGTTTTGAAGGCTTTAGAGGCCTCGGATGAGGTCTGAAAAGTCAATGGATGGGCACTTGCATGGATTTGAGGTAGTAGATCAGGAGTTGAGGTTTCTAAAAAGTGGTTATACTAGCCAATCAGAGCAACAATTCAAGAGTTATAGCCTTCCAAAGTTAGAATACTCAAAATTTCTAAAATAAATGTCAAAGGTGTATTTGGATGACTATATATGTATTGTTAGGGTTTGTCAACCCTAGGTATAAAGTTTGAGTGTCTAGAACCTTCTCGAGCAGCATAAACTTGCCCATTTAGAAAGGCCCAAAGATTGTGTAGGATAGCTCTAGGTGATAGATCAAAAATTTGTATTGTAGATTACTATAATGAAGGTGCCCATTTGGGTTAACATATTGTAATTCTAAATTCTTTAATTCCACATTTGTGGTGATTATAAGAAGCCCATATTTTGTTCTCATAGATTGCTATTGTTTCTTTGCTTTTGTTATGTGTTTATGTTATTAAGTGGAGCACCCTTCATTAGCTTCCTTCATACATTCATTCATTTATACCTTCATACATTCTTTCATTCATCCATACATTATTACATACCAACATTAATTCATTCCTTCATACATTTGTTCATCCTTTCATGCATTTATATACATTAATTCATCCATTCAATGATACATATATATATCCATTCCTTCATACATTCATTCATTTATTTATACATACAAACATTCATCTACACATTCATACCTACATACATATATGATTCATTTATCTATTCAATCCTACCTTTATTCATCCATTCCTTCATACATTCATTCATCCATACCTTCATACATTATTTCATTTTTCCATACATTAATATATACCAACATTCATTTATTCCTTCATAAATTAGTTCATTCTTTCATACATTTATATTCATTCATTCATCCATTCAATCATACCTTTCTTTATCCATTCCTTTATTCATTCATTCATTTATACCTACATACATTCTTTGATTCATCCATACATTATTACATACCAACATTCAATCATTCTTTCATACATTTGTTCATTCTTTCATGCATTTATAACCATTCATTCATCCATTCATCCATTCAACCATACATTTATTTATCCATTCCTTTGTACATTTATACATACAAACATTCATCCACACATTCATACCTTTATACATACATTCATGCATCCATTCAATCATATCTTCATTCACCCATTCCTTCATATGTATATTCATTTATGCTTTCATGCATTCTTTCATTCATCCATACATTAATATATACTGACATTCATTCGTGCCTTTATACATTAGTTCATTCTTTTGTACATTTATATGCATTCATTCGTCCATTAAATCATAGCTTTATTTATCCATTCCTGCATACAATTAGTCATTCATTTATACAAACAAGAATTCATACATGCAAACAAACATTCATCCATATATTAATACATATCAACATTCATTAATTTCATCTTATATTCATCCATCCATAACTTATTACATTTCATAGCTTCATACATCATTTATTAATTCATCCACATGTAAGTACATGTATGCATTCATAGATACATGTACACATGTAAATCTAGCTATTTATCTATCTATACATACATGTATCCATATACTCATACCTTCATACATTTATTCATCCTTATAGACATGTTTTCATCCATGCCTTCTTTCATTCATCCATTCTTGCATACATGCAAATATTCATTTATCCATACCTTCTTACATTCAATAAATACATCCAATCATTCATTCTTCCATCATTCTTACATTCTTACATTCATTCATCCATACATGCATATATTCAGATATATTCATTCATTCATCCATACATAGAAATATTCATTCATCTATACATATAGTCCTACATACATACATAGATTCATTCATACTTTTGTTCATACATACTTTCATAAACACACATATAGAATGCATGCTTACATGAATTCATGCATAAATATACACATGCATTTGTACATGGATGCATGCATAGATCCATTTACACATGCATATCTAGCTACCTATCTATCTATACACAATTCCATCCATATGCACATATACACATTCATTCACTCAAAACATATTAACATTCACACATACGTTAATGCATATGTAGATACATGTATGCATACATATATTTCAATATGCATGATCATACATAAATACATAGATGCATGGATTTTCATATACAATCACTCATTAAATCATTCCTTCATACATACATTTAGTCAATCATACCTTTATACATACATTCATTCATCCATACCTCCACACATACATCCATAACTTAATTCATTCACACAAACATGGATTCATTCATATATACCTTCATATCTTCATACATGTGTCATTATACACATTTATATATTAATAACAAATTTTTATTTGTACATGCATGCATGCATAGATAGAAATTATGATATTTGGAAGGAAAAGATCTATAGATACATCCATGCATGTATAGATCTATCATAATTTGTTC
Organism: Cupressus sempervirens; assembly: GCA_028749045.1. Taxonomy (NCBI): domain Eukaryota; kingdom Viridiplantae; phylum Streptophyta; class Pinopsida; order Cupressales; family Cupressaceae; genus Cupressus; species Cupressus sempervirens. The sequence goes on along the minus strand of CM053789.1, from coordinate 477,587,672 downwards.
CATGATGAAGTCAAAGCACAACTCCAACAAACCTCTGAAAAGTATAAGAAGCATGCAGATCAGAAAAGGAGACACTTAAAATTTGAAGTTGGAGACTTAGTGTGGGCTAATCTCAAGAAGGAGAGGCTACCAAAAGGTAAACATACCAAGCTCATGTTGAGAAAACCAGGTCCTTGCCAAATAGTGAAGAAGTTTCAAACCAATGCTTATGATAGTCAATTGCCACATGAGATTGGAATCTCTCCCATCTTCAACATAACAGCCCTCAAACCATTCAAAGCAGCCAATAAATGAGCTGATACATTGTAGATTGCTGATGTAGAAGAAATAAAAGAGGCACCAAAGCTAGAGAAGATACTTGACACCAAATTAGTGAAGAAGACAAGAGGAAAGGAGTACAAGCAGTACTTGGTAAAAACCAAAGGCTATTCCAATGTAGATGTTGTGTGGATGACAGAGAAAGATATAAAGAAGAAGGGTTCCACTCTACAAGAGCTCATCTAAAGTGGGCTTGAGATAAATTTACCTGAGGTGTATGATGTAGGAGCACCTACATAAAGAGTTTTTTAATTTCATTTCCACATGTACATATGTCCATCATTCATTAGGATAGATCATGTTATTCATGTTTGATAGGTTGTGTTCATGTCATTAGTCTTTTAATTGCATTTAGTTATACTAAAGGCTTATTGTGTAAGGCACTTACATGATTTGGCACACCTATAAGCAGTCATGTTCAAGTTTTCAACTAGCCTATAAGAATTTAATTAATTCATTTAATTCAATATTAGGATCATCTAAGTGTTTCATAGGGGTCACACAAATAGAAATGCATGGTAGTTTAATATTGCTTGCATAATCCAAAGTTGCACTTTTAAAACTAGGAAATTCTAGAAATTTTAGAAGTATAAGAGTCTTTTAAATTCAAAAGAACTCAAAAGTCCAAGAGTCACATTTATATATGCTTTTTTGGTCGAATTATATGATAGGGAAAATGTATGAACATCGAAAAAGGGTTTTTTGACAAGTTTGGATATAGAAACAAGAAAGATTTTCTGATTTTTGAAAAAATATTTTCCACTATCTAGTTCCCATTTGCATATATGAGATGGTTAAGGTGTGAAAATTATATGGTTGTATAGATATTCAAATTATCTTTCCAAAAAATCTAGTTGGAGGTTCTAATTCTTTTGTATGAGGGAGAAAGCTGAAATTCACTGAACAATGGTTAAAATTCTGGGTATTGTTCTTCACCTTTTTTTTCTTGTTTCCAGCTTTGGAACTTGTTTGTGTGTAAATATAAGGGTTTTAATCCTTCATAAAAGTTTAGGGGGTTGGAACATATTTCAAATGAATCAGATTTGAAATCTTGAGATGTTAGGATGTGTGAGATATGATAAAATCTTTGACAGAAGGTCTGAATTTACTTGAAAACAAAGGGTTTTACAAAGAAATTTGTTGTTTTTGATATCTTTGCATCATTATTGGCATCAAATATTGGGGAAATATCCTAAAAAAATTGGGTTTTATGTCAAAATTAGAGTCTGAAGCTAAGACATCAAACATGGTCACCAATGCTGAATTGGCAAAGAAGATACAAGAACACGAGAAAACCAATAAGTGGTTATTGGATGAACTTGAGAAGTTGAAGGGCCAAATGGAGAAAAGATTAAAAGTTTCCTTAGAGAAAGAGGAAAAAGGGGAAGAAGAAAATACCCTCGAGTAGGAGGTGGTTAACTTGCTTGCAGACCAAAGATACTTCATAGAAGCCCTTGAAAGAGTTGGCAAGAAGGATGCCAAAGGTGACCTACCCATCTTTTCAGGCAAGATAGATGTTGATGTTGTTGTGGATTGGATAGAATCCTTGAAAAACCACTTTGAATGTGAAAATTTAGTAGAAAAATATAAGATAAAGATTGCCAAGTCAAAGTTGAAGGGAGTAACCCTCACTTTGTGGAATTTCACCCAAGGAGAAAGGGTCAAAGAAGGTAAGAAAATGGTAAATTCATGGGGCAGGATGAGTGCCAAGGTAAGAGAAACTTACCTACTTGAGGATTATGAAATATAGCTACATAGAAGAAGATAGTTTAAGACAAAAGTAGCTAGATGTCACAGCCTATACTGAAGAATTCCAAAAATTGAGCCTAAGGGCGAAACAGAGTGAATGTGAAAGTGTAAAAGTTGCTAGATACTTCAATGGATTGAGGTTGAACATTCAACAAGAACTTAAGTTGTCATGTCCTAATATAGTTTAGAAATTTTATCAATTAGCATTGAAGGTGGAAGCCAAATTGAAGGGAAGAGAAGAGAAAAATAGCAGAGGGAGAGGAAGAAACCAAAGGGGAAGAGAAAACTTCGAAGGAAGAGGACAAATCCATGAAGATCATAAGGAGATAAAGCAAGAAACCAGTCAAAGTGAAGGAAATTTTAGAGGTAATTTTAAAGGTAGAAGAGGCAATTCAAGAGGTAGGTTTGGTGGTAGAAGGGAAAGTCCAATAACTTGCTTCAATTACAATAAGGAGGGACATTGCATCTAGGTGCCCAGATAGAGCTAGTTCAAGTTCACAAGCTAAAAGAAGAACACATTTGGTACAAGATGATGAATATCAAGATAAGGAGATGGCTATTTTAGATAGTGTACCTAAAAGAGGAGAAAATTTGATGATGAGAAAAACACTTTTGAAGGTGCCTACTACCATGGAGCCACCACAAAGGAAGACCATCTTTAGGCCTACCTGCAAATCAGGAGGTAAGGTATGTAAAGTCATTATTGACTTGGAATCTACTAAAAATCTAGTTTCTCTTGAGATGGTTTAGAAGTTAAAACTTAGGAGAGTACCTCATCCTTTTCCCTATAAGGTTTCATGGCTAACAAAGGGTCAACAAACTCTTGTAAATGAGCAAGCATGGGTTGATTTTCAGATTGGAAAGTATAAGGACAAAATTTTGTTTGATATAGTTGACATGGATGCATGCCACCTATTAGTTGGTAGACCTTGGAAATATGATTTGCAGGCACAACATGATGGAAAACTTAATGTATACACCATTAAGAAGGATGGAAAGGTGATTAGACTGATTCCATTTTCTGATCATGAAGAAGTGGAAGAGAATAAAGAGAGGGGAGCCAAAATTATTATGGTTGATAAGAAGGATTTATTACAAGACATGAAGGATGAACCTAATCCTTGTTTTCTTTTGATACCTAAACCGAAAACAAAAGGATCAATTGAAAATGACAAGAAGAAAGCTAAAACAAAGAATGCAATTCCTAGTGAAGTGAAAGCACTTTTGGATAAGTATGAAGGTTTGATTTCAGAAGGTATGCCAAATTATTTACCACCTATAAGAGACATTAGTCACTATATTGATTTCATTTCTAGATCTACTTTACCAAATAAGGCTGCATACAAGATGACACCTCAACAAAATGAGGAGATTGCTAGACAAGTAAAGGAGTTACTAGATTATGATTTAATTGCAAAAAGTTTATGTCCATGCACTGTACCTATTATTTTGCCACCCAAGAAGGAGGGAACATGAATATTGTGCACTAATTCAAGATCCATTAATAAGATTACAGTCAGATATAGGTTTCCAATGATAAGAATTAAAGATTTGCGTGATTGCTTTGGAGGTGCAAAGTATTTCTCCAAGATTGACTTAAAGAGTGGGTATCATCAAATAAGGATAAGAGCTGGAGATGAGTGGAAGACAACATTCAAAACCAATGATGGATTGTATGAGTGGAAGGTAATTCCATTTGGACTCTCTAATGCTCCTAGTACCTTCATGAGACTTATGAATGAAGTGCTCAAAGACTTCAATGGTAAGTTCATCATAGTATATTTGGATGACATATTAATTTTCAGCAAGACAAAGGAAGAAAACCTAAAGCACATTGACATGGTTTTGAGAAGACTTCATGAGGAAAAATTGGTAATAAACTTGGAAAAGTGCTTGTTCATGCAAGAGGAGCTGACATATATCTTGGTTTTGTGATCTCCCAAGGTAGCTTGAAGATAGATAAAGATAAGGTAAGTGCTATACTATCTTGGCCACCTCCTAAAATTGTTGGAGATGTTAGAAGCTTTCATGGTCTTGCTACATTTTATAGGAAATTCATAAGAAATTTTAGTCATATATGTGCTCCTATGTTAGAAACTATTAAAGGTGGAAGGAAGTGTAAGTTTACATGAAGTCAATTAGAAAATGAATCTTTTGAATTGCTTAAGAAAAAGGTTAGTGAGCAGCCAATTCTTTCTTTACCTGATTTTAACAAAGTTTTCCAAGTAGAATGTGATGCTAGCAAGGTTGCTATAGGGGCTATTCTTAGTCAAGAAGGAAAACCAGTGGCTTTCTCTAGTGAAAAGCTAAATGAAGTGAAGAAGAAATACTCTTCATATGACTTAGAAATGTATGCTTTGGTTCAAGCCATCAAAAGATGGAGACATTACTTGTTACTAAAGAAGTTTGTTGTATATGTGAATAACCAAGCACTTAGTTTTTTGAATAGCCAAGACAAACTAAGTCATAGGAAAATGAAATGGGTGAAGTCTTTGTAGGCCTATACCTTCACCATCAAGCATAAGAAGGGTATAGAAAACAAGGTTGCTAATGCTCTTAGTAGAATGAACATGACTGTCTCCAAAATTTAGCTAGAAAGTGTGGGAATTAAAGCACTAAAGGACATGTATGTAGCAAATCCAGATTTTGGTGAAATCTACAAGGTATGCATGGAGTTTGGTGATAGATACCATGTTGATTTTTCTGATTTTTTGATACAAGGAAGACTTCTTTTCAAATGAGGGTAATTACATGTACCTAGGTGCTCTATGAAGTCAGATATTATAAAAGAGAAGCATAGTGTCCAACAATGGGTGTACACTTTGGTTTGGATAAAACCTTAGAATTGGATAGGAGGTACTACTATTGGCCTAAACTTCATACTGATGTTAGAAAATTTATGGAAACATGTATGATTTTTCAAAGAGCCAAAGGGAGGACTAAAAATGCAGGGCTCTATCAACCTTTGCCAATACCATCTAGGCCATGGGAAAGCATAACAATGGATTTTGTAATGGGGCTACCAAGAACACAAAGAGGGCATGATAGTGTTTTTGTTGTAGTGGATAGATTTAGCGGGATGGCTCACTTCTTACCATGTAAATCAACCAATGATGCTTCCTAAAGATTATTTTAGTGGTGAATCTTTGCCATTGGAAATCTTGTCTCATGGGTTGATCATTATTTGGTGAATAACACATGTAACATAGGTCAACCACGTCACCAAATATTTAACAGATTTGGGTCCAATGCTTGTGGTAGTCACTCATTAGTTATCACATGATTGGTTAAAGATATCAATCCAATCGCCAATGCAATATACATTTTAGATAGATTTATTTTAAACATTTTTCCAGTTTTGCATGTTTGTTTCTTATTGGCCCACATATTTCACCATTACTACAACCAAATAATTTTCCCTTGGGTTGGGCATTGCCTATCGTTTTCCTGACATGTGTTGACCACTAGCCCTATTTAGCCAACTGTTTCATATTGTGGGCTTGCATAGGAAGGTGTATTTTTCCTACATTTGACATTCCCACTTGTTAATCTTGCCTAATTTTCCAACCTAGATTGGACTATAAGATATTATTATTCTAGATGATTCACTATTTTCTAGTCTGGAGGCTGGCATTTCTTATTACTACCAAACTTTCAGAGTGCTAAGTGCATTTCCCATTGACTCGTGGACCCTAGTTTTTATAAAAGGCAAGTGATTTTTAATTTTTTTTATGTTGACAGTGGTACTACCATACTGGTACAGTGGTACTGGTTATTTTTTAATTTTACCATTAGTGATTGGACATCTCACATGCTAAGATAGCCTATAGGTTTGTGAATTATATTACGTAGTACCGTAGACTGTAGTACCATAGCAATAGTACCATTTTTTGGACAATGAATCATATTATTGTTATTATTTGTAGTCTAAGTAGTCTACTATCATTGTTCATAGTCTTTGAGTCATCACTATTTGAGTCTTTTGTTCAACAACTAAGTTGATTTATTTTTTGCAGCCTTTATTGGTTTGCAGTGTCAAACAAGAGGGGTAATAGGGGTTCTGGTAGGATCCTTGAAAGCCAAGAGAGGCCACCATTACCAAAATGTAGAAATATAGTGGCATATTTTGGTGGTGGAAATGTTGGCAACCTACAAGATTCACAAGTTAGATCTATAGTGCTTATTGAAAAAGGAGATTCATCACAAGTTGGAGACTCAGACCGTATTGAAGTTCAAGTTGGTGAACTTGATATATCAGTCAAGAATGAACTTGAACATGATTTGGAGGCACTTCCCCTGAGTACGGAGTTAAAAAATGATATTATAGAGTTGGAGGTTGTCCTGGACTAGTTGGGTGAGAAAATCAAAAGTGATTTCATAAATCATGTTCATGCACAAAAGGGGAAAAGAAAATTGAAATCAAAGAAAGCTCGATCTTGATGAGATCTATAAAAAAGGATTTTTAAGTTAGAATGGGTGGAAAAGTAATAGTTCATTGAACTAGTGGCCATTCCAATTGATGGTGAGCCTCCTGTAGAATGTAGATGTAAGATTTGCACAGAGATAACAAAGAAGGAGAAGAGGTTGCAGCTTAAACTTGATACCATAGAAAAGCATGTCAGTAAATTTTACAAAAAAGAAACTATATATGGAGTTGAAAAATTTGTGCCAACTTGGAAAACAAAGGACAACTATCTACATATCAAGAATACCAAAATATACGAGTTACACCAGAAAATACAAGAGAACCATTCTGTAGTAAAAAGGTTCTATCAAAGATTTCATTGGGAAAGTAATGGAAGTGAAAAATATAGGAAAAGTAGTTCAATTAAATGTGGTCTTTTATATTTTAAGTAGAGGAAATCCTATGATAGACTACCCTTCAATTACTACCTTATTGCACTTTTTCAAACTTTGAAACTTTTCGAATAGTCACTGATCAGTAAACAATGGGTGGGAATGGGCTAGATGTCTTGCACAGGTTGAAAAAGAAGATATGAAGGAAAAAATAAAAAACTCAAATTTCATTGCACTATATCTAGATGAGGTTACACCAATTGATAATCCTTCCTAGATGTGCATGCATGTTTATACTATAAACAATCTTTGTCAGCAACCCTATCTACTATTTGTTGCTAAATTGAATTGTCATGTGATAGCTAAAAAAAAAATGATTTATTAAAGAGTACTCTAATCAAATGTGGAGGTTTGGATAAAATGGAGATTGCCAAAAAGTTAGTGTGTGTTGGAGTGGATGGAGCTTCGGTTATGCAAGGTCATAAAGGCAGTCTTTGCAAAAATATCAAGAATGATTTGGCACCCTACACTATTCTCATTGATTGCATGGCTCATTAAATGAATCTAGCTTTTGGAATTGTCAGCAATTTTGGTTGTGTAAGTAAAGTGGAATCTCTAATCAAAGATATTTACCAATACTTTTGTCAAAGTCCAAAATGAGTCTAATAATTTCAACACTTTGCTTAAGGACTTACTGATGGAAGGAAGCTTCTTAAAGACAATGATACCAAATGGATCTCTTTGGATGGACCAGCGCATTGATTAATCTTTGAATATCTTTCATTTCTCAAACTAATCCACTCTATGCAAGAAAAATTCCCTCGGCTATATTCAATTCTAACTAATGTTAAGATACTCTTAACTTTAGCAGCTATTCTCCCCATGCTATAGGATGAGAAATATTATAAAAAAAAGTTCAACAAAGAGCTATGTAGATTGCAAAATATAATAGGCTGCATAAAATGACATGTAATAGCTTGGATACTCTGTATTGATTACTACCATTAGATGAATCAAAGTTTGCAAAGTGGATAGAAATCATAGATTTGAACAATCCTCAAAACTTTTTACATATTGGTGCAAACAATGAGGTTTATGCCAGGGTATGTGGAGTTGACATACTAGTGTAGTACTATGCCCACATCAACCTTGACTCCAACCCCAATGAAGTAGGAAGTGAAGTTGAATCAAAACCAGAGAAGGTACTTTCAAGTGTTACAAATGAAGACTTCAAGAAGATCAAAGACTATGTGCTTGACTCTGTCAAGTGAGTTTGCTACAATCTTTCATCAGAAATTAGATTCAAATTCCTCCTAGAGGAACTGCTCGAAGCAATGTCAATTGTTTTTCCACAATATTGGTTTCTAAACTATCAAGCTAATTTTCAAAGAATGATGATGACTTCGATTCAACATATTTGCAAACCTAAAGTAATCAATGGGGTAACTATAAATAGAATTTTAGATGAATCTTGACTATGAGATCAATCATATTCTTTTGCAAACATAATGAGTGAATAATATGATCTTATGGAGAACCCAAATGAAGAGGGAGTGGTAACAAAGCTTTGGAAAAATCTTGGTAAGGGTAATCAGTTGAGAGAGTCAATACCAAAATATTTCAAGCTTATTGATTTATGTTTGACAATGATCTTGGGTTTAGTGGAGGATGAGAGAGTTTTCAATACTTTGGGCTTCCTGAAGTCAAAGGTTAGAAACAAATTAGACAAAAATTTAGATAATTATTTGAGGCTCTATAATTCTAGGTATGAGGTATATAGTTTCTCTTATGACAGGGCTCTTAGCATTTGGAGAAACCAATGTCAAAGAAGATGGATTGTCAACATTTTAGACCCAACTGGTAGTGGCAATGGTTTATGTCTTAATATTGGAAGCAATGAAGATGATGTTGAATTTGGCATGCATATTGATGTTGATAGTGAATCTAAAGAAAACACAAGGAAAAATGAAATGTTATATGCAATAAATGAGGAGGATTCTGATGATAGTGATTTTGAGCTAGTCCAGGCAGATTGGCAACTATAGCAGCTTCTCAACCTCAAGTTCTAACTTCTGTGTGAGTCAAGTAGTAGGCTAGTAGTAGTAGCTCTGATCTAAGACTCTATCTACTAATTAATTATGTTTTTAAAATTCAATTTATAGCCTTCATTCACTATCCTTTTATACATGTTTAATTTTTTTTTTAAAGATGTTGATGTTACAAACTTACATGTTGAGATTTTCATTGATTCTAGTTTCTTTAAGAAATTGTAACATAATGCATTTAACAAAATAAGCTCTATTTTAAAAAATTTGTATTATAATTTATAATTATAAATCAACCTATAACATAATACATTTAATAATTATAACCCTTTGCAAATGACTTGATGTCAAATTGAAATGACCATTGACCCTGCATTCCCTTTTGCAGATACAAGGGAGCAATAATAGTTGTAGGTTAGTTTTTAATTCTATACATAATTAGATTTTGATTCTTGTTACTTTGGTATACAATCACATTGCCAATTGTAAAAAAATTTCAAGTAGTAGGGAATTTTTTTTTATCTACTCTGTGTAGTAATAGTATGCCAGTGCCTAGCTGCCCAACTATCTTGATATGCTGGCTCTTGATTCTTGTAATAATTAACATTAAAAAAAATTGAAATTAAATCCAAAATTTGAAATTAAAAGGCAACAAGTAACAAAATGATTATAGTAATATCACTTACTAAGTTGTTACTTCTTAGTGCTATCAACTATGATTGCCACTGACAACAACAGTAACAGTTTGAGAAGATGACCCAACTTCAATTAATTTTTTTAGGGTGCTCCATTCTACATCATTTAGAAGCTCCATTTGTTTGAGGTTGTAGCTAAATAGTTGTAACCTCATTAACAATAAATACTTCTAAGAGATAGTTTTACATGAATTGAGAAATTTATCTATAACTTCATTCATTGTTGACAGTGGTTTGATGCAACTTGCAATTCTTTTTGGAGTGGTTTCCTTAGGCAAGTTGTCTAAATTAGAATTCATGCTATTCTACAACTTTTCATGTAATTTTCTTTTCCAATGAATCTGTCGTCTGAGTTAGTTGGATTTGGTAACCCAACATTTAGCAAGTTCAATATGGTGTGATTCATCTTCATCAAGTCTTTGGAAGCAAATTTGAGAGCTTGAGCTATTTCTGTTACTTGTTCACAATTGTGAAAGACATCAATGGTCATTATAGAGGCATCCAAGCAGTTGTTTATTCCATGGTTTGCCAAATCCCCGTCACTAGATCTCTTTACTTTATTCAAAATTTGGTTAGCAAGATTTTTTTAAAAATTGGTGAAGATTTGTCTTTAACCCTGAACATCATTTTTTACATTTTCAAAGACAAGTTTGAGATTGCTATTTAAATCAAGCCATTCAAACAAACTATCACTATTCTTCATTATTTTGTCCCAATTTTCTTGTTTGATAAGCTTAACTATGTTTATTATAGTATCCTTCACATGATGGTCTAAGGAAGAGGTCATTCTATCTTGTGCAATTACATTCTACATCTTTTTCTTCATTTTAGACTTCTCTTTTTCACTCTTTTTCTGTATTTCCTCTAGTTGCCCTTGCCAATTAGTTGCTCTCTTCCTCTCATCCTCCAATTTCTTCTTCAAATCTTGGATTGTATTTGCAGTAGTTACCTCTTTTTTCTTCTCATCATCGAGTTCCCTTTTCAAATCATGGATTGTCTTTACAGTGGACTCCTCCTTTTTCTTCGCATTGTCCAATTCCTTCTTCAAATCATGGAGTCTTTCAATAGACTCCTCTTTCTTTGCGTTCTCCAATTCTTTTCTCAAATTGAAGATTTTCTTTGCATTCTCCAATTCCCTCCTCATATGGTGGATTGTGTTAGTGCTTACAGTAGCACTAGACTCTATTTTCTTTGCATTCTCCAATTCCTTTTTCAAATCAAAGATTGTATTTGCAGTTGACTCCTCTTTCTTTTTCATATTCTCCAATTGCTTATTCAAATTGTGGATTGTGTTTACACGACTTCTCTTTTTTCTTCTCATTCCCTAGTTCTTTTTGCAAATTATAAATCATCCTTTCCCTAGACTCCTCTTTTCTCTTTTCATTCTCCAATTCAATCTTCAAATTATTATTTTCCTTGACAGTAGAGTCTATGTCAGTTTTCAATTTATTGTTAACCTGTGCACTACTCTCTATAGACTTGAACAACTATGCAGTAGAGGCTTGTTCATGCTGAAGTCTTTTTTGGCACTCATCCAATTCTTTAGTCAAATTTTGCACTTGTTCATTCATCTTTTCTTGTTGGATAATTTCCTTTGTAGGAGAAGAATTTTTAATCTTGTTTTGCAATTCTTTGAAACTATTGTCTATTGCTTTCTCCTTGGCCTTCACATTATCAAGGTCTACCTATAACTTTTCTATTTTTTTCGTAAGCCTTTTGTTTTCCCTCTCTACTTTCAGAAGTGTAGAATAGACCATTTTGTTGCTCTTTTTTGATATATTGATTTTGTTAATATTTTTCACTTTTGAAAAATCCATATAAAGACTAGTAACTTGTATATCATTATGATTTATTACATTTTATAGTGGATTATTATCTCTACCCAAGGGCATAACAGCCATGAAGTTCATCATTTCATTGTTTGGATCATATGTTGGAAATATTCTATTAGTAGATCCCTAACATTCAACAACTGCATCACTTTTCAAAGTCTTCATAATTTGCCAATTTCTTTCGGTTATATATTCAAACTTTGATGCAAACTCATTCAAACTAAAATTTGGGTTTGTTGACACAATTGAGTGTTTGAAAAGTGAATTATTAGTTGTATCGTTGTATGCTCCTTCAACTCTAGTTAAATTTATTCCACCTACAATTGTATTTTGAGGATTGCCAATAGACTGAAGATGGTCCATTCCAAATCCTGGTGTTTTAGGACTATTTTTTGGGTTTTGTATAGAACCTACTGGTGCATACATTGGTGAAGTAACCACTGACATTGCTGGCGGTGTAATTGTCATAAATTTTTTGTTTTTTGCACAAGGTTCATCCATGCTAGTGCCAGTGCTAGTGCTAGTGGGATCAACGACAACTAGATTTGAAGATTTAACAAATAATGTGTTGGGATGACCTTTAGAAGCAGAAATATAATATTTTTTTCCCTTTCTAGATGACTCGTCTTCAATCTTAGAGAGTCCAATGATTGGATTACATCCTCTTTTGGGTAGGTTTGGTACTGGAACTAGATTCCAAATCCCTTGACCACTTGCACCAATGGGCCCTATACCTGCATAACCCATTTTTGTATCATACTTGCCCCTTTACTATATGTTTGTTTAACATAATCATTTATTTGAAGTTTAACAATACCTCTACCTCTAGTTGACCCAGAATCCTGAATACCGTGAATGTCAGCATCAAACTTGAGGTCCTTTTGTCTTTCATTATCACTGTCACTGCCAAAATCATACAATATAGTTAGATGCTCTTTATTCCAATAATCATTGAAAAGTTCATCCTCCTCAATTTCATCAAAACCAATTGATGTCCTTAGTTCACCCAAATTTTGCCTCGTTTTCCAAAAATCAGTCATCTTGGTTTGACACTATCAAGTAAATGTGCATGCCTCTTTAATTGCTTTTGGCATAGACCTCTTAGAAGGTTCAGATGCTTTCTCGTAGAAATTTAAGTATCTTAGAGGCTCTGATTTGTGCAATGTCATAATTTGAGATGACAATTATTGCATTGAAATATTATTCTCTATTGCATGTTTCTCCATCTCTTTCTTAACCTCATCCCATGAATCCTTGTTTTTAAACTTTTCTATCAATGGCATCTCCTGATGTTGATATTTTCTCACAAAGTTCCCATTGGCAATAAGTCTTGTTTTTATTATGTTCAATGGATCATAATTCTAGTGACTAAAAAAATCAAAGCCAAAAAATGTTACCAATTCATTTGCCACTTTGAAAGCATTTCTCTCAAATGTGAGGCCTCCAATTGCGAAAGGCAAGGAATGAAATATCATTTTCTTTTGCTATCCATTGAAAAGTTCATTTGCACTCTCCATCTGTCATACATATTCTAGTACAAAAACCCTTTCTGTAACATGCATTGGAAGTTTGCAAGGTTCAACCACTAAATCATAAAATCTTACAAAAGTGTACTCTTCCATGAAGAACTAGTCAGCCAATTGAATCTAACTTCCCAATTGAATGCAATCTTTACAAGACAAAGACAATCTAGGCATCAAAGTGCCTATGATTTTTTGGTAAATAGGTGCCAAAAAGAAGTCTACAAAATAGTTGTAGTTTTTATTTGTAGCAGTCATTCTCATCTTATGTGTCCACTCATATACTGGACTTGGAGTCTTTGATTTTTTCTGGGTTTTCTCATCAAACTTATAGACCTTAATATCAAGCTTGTTGTTCTTTGTATCAAATATTGAGTAATGCTTTGCTAAAAGAAGGTCGCACAAGTAACTTGTGAACCTAAATGTCTTCATCTTACCTATAGTTATACTTTGTCTAATCATTAGTAATTGTTGTTGCATAGATTCAACAATGTACTATATATATATATATATATATATATATATATATATATATATATATATATATATATATATATATATATATATATATATATATATATATATATATATATATATATATATATATATATATATATATATATATATATATATATATATATATATATCTTACACCTACCTTGTCCACTAACTGACCTCAACAATGGATATTATAAATCATTTCAAGAACATTGGCCACCACTTCCTTATTACTATCCAATCCTAGATAAAATGATAACAAAGAAATAGTATTCTGAACCCATGGCACAAGAATATCATACTGATAAGGAGGCTTATGGTCTATGTCCAATGTAACACTAGTAGAGGATTTTGAGTTTATTAAACCCTTAACAAATGAATTTTGAAAAACTCTTTCCATTTTTTCATAAGCCTATACTAGTTTATCTAAGTCAATGCACTCATTAAAACTTTCTGATTTAAACCCTAGCCCTAAGTCTAACAGAGTCAAAAATTCACCCTCAGTTATGGATAAAATTTCCTCTCAAGTGTTTTGGTTTACAATTGTCTTTCTATTTTCATCATAATTCTGAGCACATAGCATTACAATTTCAGGGAAAGGGAATGCTTTGGGTACAACAAGGTTTGCTAATCTAGTAACTAGAGCAGCTAGTTTATTTGTATGTGCATGAATATTGTTGTTATATTTGTAATAATTTCTCCCCTTCAGTAGATCTTTCCACTTATTAAAAAATGAAGTCTAATTCCCATGATTCCAAAATCTCCATGGATAATAGGATAAAAAATATCATGACATTCATCGTTGAAACTTGGGATTTGTAGCACTTGCCTGAGTTCTATAATGTGTTTCTTTTCTTTTATGGTTGCACTTGTAGGGAGGTTTTTAACTTTGTTTTGCCCATGCCTGCTACTGTTTATTACACAAAATTCTTCTTCGGGACCTATTTAAAATAATTGTAAAGTGTAAACCTAAGATAGTTAAAATCAAGATTTCTATTGTTGCAAATTGCAATTAAAAAAAAGTTTTAAAAAATTTAAATACCCGAAATTGAGATTGGATAATTGGTGTTGTCATCTGATACTCAAGTTTTACACTTTCAGTCTTCAAAACACAAAATGGAATTCTGCCAATCTTTGAAAATTTGAAATTTGAAAACCCTATCATATCAGACTCAACTTGGAGAACTTTCAACTTCATACTCTGAAAACATATAGGGTTAATAGTTAAAAGTTAAAACAAAAGTATTAAGTAATTAATGGTTTTAGGTACTTTACTAATAGTATGTACAATGTACATGTAAACAACATAAAGAGTGAAGACTCAATAATTTAGTAATGTACATAACAATAATAATAAAAAGTAAAAATTTATTACATTGATATACATTTGAATAAATTTGTTCATTTTAAATAAATTAATTAATAAAAATAGAACTTAATTATCAATGATTCGATATGATTTTCAGGTGAATTTGTGGAGTGATATCGCTGTTGTCAAGAGTCATCCTCAATCGTGACACTTGTCAAGGATATGTGTCACAATTCCAGATGAATCTAGGCACATGGGAAAGCATTCCCCAAATTGGCCCAAAATTCATCTCAGGCCATCGATCTTTCTTTTAATCAATGGTTAGGATTTCAATTTTCGATTAGAATCTTCAATCTTGTAGTACACATGTCCCAATTTTGGGTTAGTTTAATTATTTATATAAAATATTTTTTATATATAAAAATTATAATTTATAATTATTACTATAATAGTTATAATATAATATAAATAAATTTTTTTTTTTTCCTTATAGAAATGATTTTCTTGTCTATGATCTATCATAAACTTTTTATTGTAAAGATGATATGAAAAATTCAATGAAGATATATTAAATTTTATAAAATTAAAATTAAAATTGGTGCAAGATATGATAATAAAACAAGTGCCGCTAGTACTTGTCTTTAGTTTTTATATAAATCTAATTTAAATTTAATAAATTTATTATAATATATAAAATATTTTAATTAATACAAATGTAATATAATAATATTTTTCTGTAATGTTGTTAATTTAAATTTAAATTTTATTCATAAATATATTATATAATCATTGATACATATGTTTTATTACATATATATCAATGTATCATATGGTTATAATTATATTATATTATAAATAGTTATATTATATGTTCTATTATACAATAAATAATTATAAATAAAAATAAAAATATTTTTATAATAATAATAAATCTTAAATGATTATATAATATAAGTAATATTATTTTTAATTGAATGACAAAATATATTATAATTTATAAAAAATACATTATTAAAATATAAAATATAAACCAATGCACTTACATTAAAAAAAAAAAAAAAAAAATTAACATTAATGAATCACATTGAAAACGAAATATTTAGCTCTTAGCCTTAAGCCTAGTACCTACCGACAAGTACTAATAATTATTAATAAATTATAATGACAATAGTTTAATTTAAATAAAATAAATAAAATTTAAAAATATAATTACAAATGTTATATTTTTATTCATATTTATTATTTAGTTTCAAAATAATAATGTAATATATTTTAATTATTTATAAATTATTAACATATATTGATAATTGTGATAATTGTTTATAAACATAATTATTAATAATATTAATTGAGTCTTCCAATTGGCAATGATCGGACACGTGTCACGATTCTAGATGAATCTAGGCACATGAAAAAAGCATTCCCCAAATCAGCCTAAAATTCATCTTGGGTTGTCAATCCTTCTTTTATGCAACGGTTGAGATTTTAGGTAGAATCTTCGAGCACACGTGTCCCGATTTTGGGTAGAAATAGACTTTATCTTCAATCTTTTAAAATTTGGCCCAAAATTGAGCTGCGATCATTAAAAAGAATTTACATAGCATATTAATTAATATAGAGAAAAATAAAAGAAATTGTTATTAATTATTATTATTTTACTTTTAAGCTTGAGCAATAAGCATGTCAAAATCATGATGTTAATTTAATTATTTATATAAAATATTATATATATAATATAATTTATAATAATTATTATAATTGTTTTAATATATAAAAATAAAAGATTTTTTTTTCTATTATAGAAATGATTTTCTTTTCCATCATAAACTTTTTATTGTAAAGATGATATGAAAAATTCAATGAAGATATATTAAATTTTATAAAATAAAATTGGTGCAAGATATGAAATAATAATGACAATAGTTCAATGTAAATAAAATAATTGCAATTTAAAAATATAATTGCAAATGCTATATTTGTATTCATATTTATTATTTAGTTTCAAAATTAAAATATAATATAGTTAAAATATCTATAAATTATTAACATATATTGAAAATTGTGATAATTGTTTATAAACTATTCTTCATCATTTAAAAGATTTCATAATGAAAAAAAAGTTACGAATAGGTGACAAGATAGGTATGAAATAAAAATTTGACACATAAATTATCAAAATTATATTTAACTTTGTTAAGGTTATAATCTATTAATCTTTAGTTTTCCTTGAAGCTCCATTTGTTTTAACCAATCAGATTAAAGAAAAATAGTTAATTATTAATAGTTAACTATTTTTAACAAAGTCACAAACTAACAGTAACATTTCAACAGTGCATTGAGAATCAAGATGTCAAAAACAAACTTACAAAGCTATAGACTAACAAGAACAACGATTTGAGAAGCCAAAAACTATTATTTTCATTGATAATATTTTAAACTATATAATGTACATAATACTGATTCATAGTATAGATATTCAAAATAGTTGATTAAATCAACTTGGTTTTACTATTTCATAATTTACAAAAAAGGGCAAGGCCCAATCCAAAAAAAAATGCAAATATCTTTAAAACATTTTTTTTTCTCTAAGGGCAATGAGTAAGGAGATTGTATTTAGGAAATAGGAAACAAGGAACTAGGGGACCAAGGAGGCTAGAAGCATCTACGGGCTAAGAGGTTGAGGGCTTGAAGCCTTTAAACAGAAAGGTCTTCAAGTCCATCTATAAGGAATCTATTGGAGAAGATGATGTCGCTGAACTCATCCAACCATGTAAAGTCAGTCTCACTGAAGTCATCCAACAATAACCACTTCTATAGAAAATCCCTTCCGAGCCCTGCCCACTTCTGATGATGAGTCAATTACTGTTTGTTCATGTCGAGTAGGAAACAATGCTTATGTATATTGCACCCTATGCCTTCCTCCTAGCACTTGTTTGCTACGTCTGCAAAAGGGATGCCATTGCCTGGCCCCAATACCTACTTGGCCAATACAAGAATTTTGACATCATTTTCTAAAAATATTTCTTTAAAAATGTTAACATGTCTATTTGACTGCCTTCAAGTTCAAGAAGAGACACGAGGAAGTGGGAGGTAATATTCATGGACACACAGTACCTCTTATCATTTCTCAAGAATTCATGGTCGAGTACCATGACTATAGCATGGCGAATAAAAGGACTTCATGCATCTAGCTTGCAAACCATGGAAAGGACATCATTAAGAATTCTGCCCAAAAAGGGCTTTTGCAGAGCCATTATAGTGCATTTCAGGCAAATTGGCATATCCATGACTAAGATTTAAGAAACTCTGCAAAGTGTAACTGCAAACCAAATTCAGATTGAAGAATATGAGAAATGATAATGGAAGAGGAATTGAAGAGGCTATTTAATGGCATTGGCAGTTGCATTTAATTCTTTGGCATTTGTGATCTTTCATATCTTATTTTTTTGTATTCCATTTAGTTTTTAAATGTGTGAAATGCCAAAATGTACTGGCATTAATGTTGAATAGTCGATAGTTCCTAACATTGAATAATGATTTCCATGCAAACCTTTTCATGTGTCTCCATTTTGGAGAATTTTGTGTAACTCCAAGTCTTTTCAAGCAAGTGGCCCCGAGATGCATCTTTTGTCATTGATCTCTAATTAATCAATGACCAATAAAACTATTTTATTTACTATTGACAATACAAAATTAATGGTAGCCGACTTGGTAATAGTGACACTGACATAATGACATAATGACATTATTAATAATAGACCTAAGATAGTACACAAGTTGAAACTTCAAGTGACTACTCAGCAATCAGTACAATCACTAGCCAATGCATTTGCAAATTTCACTTTCAGATTAAACAATTTTTCAGTTTACCATTGAAGATTAGCCAAGACCATTATTATTCATTTTGCTACAAAATAAGTAATTCACCTCTAACATTATTAATTCATTTTTGGCAAGGGAAAAAATAGCCATCATTTATTTATCTGTCAGCAAAAAAAAAAATTAATTCACCACATTTAAAATGTTTTTTGCTTAGGCAATAAAAAACTTGCCAACATATAATATTTTATTTCTCTATATGGAACAAAAAAATTTCTCTTGACTTAAAAATTTTCCTACCCACAAAATGTTGGATTCATCAACATTTTAGGCATTTTTTTTAGGGGGGTTTCTTAAAGTTATCGTTGATGCTTTCCATATAGCAGATCTCTTTTCAAAGAAGTCATAAGAATTCATGGGCTACCTCTCAACATAGTTTTAGATAGGGATGTGAAGTTTGTGGAACACTTTTGGAGGACTTTATGGAGAAAACTTGGAACCAATTTATCATTCTCATTAGCCTATCACCCTCAAACTGATGGGAAAACAGAGGTAGTTAATAGAACATTGGGAAATTTGTTGAGATCATTCACAAGGAAACATGGAGAAAAGTGGGATGCAATCATACCCCAAGCTAAATTTGCATATAATGAATCCATCAATAGGAGTATAGGAAAGTCACAATTTCAAGTGGTGTATGGAATTCATCCTAGAAGGATGTTAGAGTTAAGATATATGAGTTCACAAGAACAAGTTAGTGCACAAGGAGAGGAGTTTGCTACAGCCATAAAATTGATCCACGATGAAGTCAAAACACAACTCCAACAAACCTTTGAAAATTATAAGAAGCATACAGATCAAAAAAGGAGACACTTAGAATTTGTAGTTGGAGACATAGTGTGGGCTAATCTCAAGAAGGAGAGGCTACCAAAAGGTAAACATACCAAGCTCATGTTGAGAAAACTTGTCCTTGCCAAATAGTGAAGAAGTTTGGAACCAATGCTTATGATATTCAATTGCCACCTAAGATTGGAATCTCTCCCATCTTCAACATAGTAGACCTCACACCATTCAAAGCAGCTAATGAAGGAGTTGATCCATTTTAGATTGCTGATGTAGAAGACATTAAAGATCTACCATTGAAAGAGGCACCAAAGCTAGAGAAGATAGTTGTCACCAAAGTAGTGAAGAAGACAAGAGGAAAGCATTACAAGCAGTACTTGGTAAAAATCAAAGGCTATTCTGATGGAGATGTTGTGTGGATGACAAAGGAAGATATAAAGAAGAAGGGTTCTACTCTACAAGAGCTCATGTCAAGTGAGCTTGAGATAAATTTGCCTGAGGTGTATGATGCAGGAGCACCTACACAAAGATTTTTTTAATTTTATTTCCACATGTACATATTTCCATCATGCATTAGGATAGATCATGTTATTCATGTTTGATAGGTTGTGTTCATGTCAACTAGTCTTTTAATTGCATTTAGTTATAATAAAGGCTTATTGTGTAAGGCACTTACATGATTTGGCACACCTATAAGCCATCATGTTCAAGTTGTCAACTAGCCTATAAGAATGTAATTAATTCATTTAATTCAATACTGGGATCATCTAAGTGTTTCATAGGGGTCACACAAATAAAAATGCATGGTAGTTTAATATTGCTTGCATAATACAAAGTCGCACTTTTGAAACTAGGAAATTCTAGAAATTTTAGAAGTATAAGAGTCTTTTAAATACAAAATAACTCAAAAGGCAAAGATTCACATTTATATTTTCTTTTTTGGTCAAATTATATCATAGGAAAAATGTATGAATAGTGAATTTTTTTTTTTTGACAAGTTTGGATATAGAAACAAGAGAGATTTTCTGATTTTTGAAAAAACATTTGTCGTTGTCTGGTTCCCATTTGTATATGTGACCTGGTTAAGGTTTGAAAATTATATGTTTGGATATATATTTGAATTATCTTTCCAACTAATCTAGTTGGAGGTTTTAACTCTTCCGTATGAGGGAGAAAACTGAAATTTACTAAACAATGGTTAAAATTCTGGGTATTATTCTTCACTTTTTTTTTTTCTTGTTTCTAGATTTGGCACATGTTTGTGTAGAAAGATAATGGTTTTAATCCTTCATAAATGTTTAGGTGGTTGGAATATCTTTCAAATGAATCAAATTTGAAGTCTTGAGATTTTAGGATGTGTGAGATATGATAAAATCTTTGACAAAAGGTCTCAATTTGCCTGAAAACCAAGGGTTTTACAAAGAAATTTGTTGTTTTTGATATCTCTGCATCAAAATTTGATTTTATAATTGATAACTTGGTTGTTCACATCATATGACTGGTGATATGAACAAGTCTATTGACTTCAAAAATCAGGATGAAGGCATTGTCTAAGTTGGAAACAATGCAGCATGCCAAGTTAAAGGTATTGGATCTATAACTCTTGATGGTAAAACTAACACTGAGGATGTATATTTTATTGATGGTTTGAAGCAAAATCTTCTAAGTGTTGGACAACTAGTGGATAAAGGTTATCAATTTTAGTTAATGGAAAAGACATGCATGATCAGAGACAAAGATGGTAAGGTAAATAGAACAAGAACTAGATCTAGAGGTAATGTATTTTAGTTGAATCCTATTTAAATGACATGTTTGGTTGCAAAGGTAGATGAAAATTGGTTATGGCATAAGATATTTTTTCATATAAACTTTGATAGTATTGTGAAGAATAGTAGTATATTTGTAGTTAGAGATTTTCCTAAGATTGTAAAGCCTACTAACACAATTTGCAGGGAGTGTATTTTGGCAAAGCACAACAAAAATTCTTTTCCTTGCAAGAAGTTTACTACTATAGAAAAATTGGAGATTGTAAACATGGATCTCAGTGGTCCTATGAACACTAAAGGATTCTATGGTGAAAGGTATTTTATGATTCTAGTTGATGACTTTTCTAGAATGATGTGGGTTGTATTTCTTGAAGAAAAGTTTGAGGCATTTGATAAGTTCAAGATATTCAAGAATAGAGTTGAGAATGAATCAAGCATGAAGATCAAATGTTTAAGATCAAATAGAGGAGGAGATTTTACTTCAAATAAGTTTAACATCTTTTGTAAAGCTAATGGAATCAAAAGATAGTTATCAACTCTGAGAACCCCTAAATATAATGGTATAGCAAAAAGAAGAAACAAGTCAGTTACAAAAGTAGCAAGAGCTATGTTAGCTGAGAATGATGTATCCAAGATGTTTTGAAGAGAAGCTATGAATACAATAGTCTACACTATGAATAGAGTACAGGTTAGGAAAGACACAAACAAGACTCCTCATGAACTATGGTTTAGTCATTCACCTACAGTTAAGTATTTCAAAAATTTTAGTAGTAAGTGTTATATCAAAAGAGATGATGATATTGGTAAGTTTGATGCTAGAAGTGATGAATGTACGCTTCTTGGTTATTCATTGAAAATCAAGGCTTATAGATGTTATAATATGAGAACTAAGACTATTATGAAAAATGCAAATGTGAGAGTTGATGAGAAATTCAAGATACAAGAAAGAGTAGTTAATTACAATTCAAATGATGATGTTGTTACCAAACAAAGGAATGATGAAGTATTCCTTGAGACTAACAATGATTTGTAGAATAAAGGAGAGTCAAGGTAGGAACAAAGCTCAGAACATTCAGCAAAGCCAAGAGTTGAGATAACAACTTCTACATGAGGAAATAATACAAAAAAGAATCATCCACCTGAGCAGATCATCAGAATTAGAGATAAAGGTGTCATGACAAGAAGAAGAATCAATGAAGAACTATGTTTGATATAGCAAGTTGAACCTAAGAATGTAGATGAAGCATGTAAAGATGACTATTGGAAACAATCTATGAAAGAGGAATTGGACAAGATAGTAAATAATGAGACATGGGAATTGGTCCCTAGACCAGCAGACAAGAATGTGATAGGAAATAAATGGATATTCAAAAACAAGATGAATTAACGAGGCAATGTTGTAAGTAACAAGGAAAGATTGGTATGTAAAGGTTACTCACAACAAGAAGGAATAGACTATGATGAGACCTATGCTTCCGTGGCTAGAATTCAAGTAATAAGATTATTCTTAGCATATGCAACATATAAAAAATTCAAAGTGTATTAGATGGATGTCAAGTCAATATTTTGAATAGAGAACTTGAAGAAGAAGTGTACATAGAGCAGCCTGAAGGTTGTCCTTTGATAGATGATGAGGATATAGTATGCAAACTAAAGAAAACATTGTATGGCTTGAAGAAAGCACCCATAACTTGGTATGCAAGGTTGGACAAGCATTTGACAAAAACTTGGATATAGCAAAGGTATGGTAGATAGTAATCTCTATTGGAAAGAAATTGATGATGGATTAATGATTTTGGTAATATTTTTTGATGATATCATATTTGGAGGAAATGATGATGAAAGTGACAAGTTTGTAGAAGAAATGAAGAAATAATTTGAAATGAGTATGTTAGGAGAAATGAAATATTTTCTAAGATTACAAATTGTATAGAATAAAGAAGGAATCTTTATTTCTTAGACTAAGTATTTGAAAGATTTACTAAAGATGTTTAGTTTGGAAACATGTAAACCTATTGGAACACCTATGGTAACTAGACACAAGTTATCTACAGAGGATGAGACACCTACTATTGAGCAGAAGAAGTATAGATCTATTATTAAAGGATTGCAATATCTGACTCACACAAGGATGGATATAGAAAATGCAGTTGGAATTGTTGCAAGATTCTAAGTTTATTCTAGAGAAGCACATTATGTAGTAGTCAAAAGGATATTTAGCTACTTGAAAGGAACACCAGAGTTCAAATTGTGGTATGGTAAGTCTAATGGTTTCACTCTAAGTGCTTATACTGATGTTGATTGGGCAGACAGTATGGATGATGGATAGAGCACTAGTGGTGGAGACTTCTTTCTTGGAGGAAGATTAATTTCT
Organism: Cupressus sempervirens; assembly: GCA_028749045.1. NCBI lineage: Eukaryota > Viridiplantae > Streptophyta > Pinopsida > Cupressales > Cupressaceae > Cupressus > Cupressus sempervirens. Next base: position 477,564,107 of record CM053789.1, on the reverse strand, counting down.
TTGCTAAGCAAGAAGTAGGATTGTACCTCACAAAAAATAGTAGAAGGAAAATATGTTGCAACTGCAAACAATTTTAATCAAGTTGTTTGGACGAAATAGATGCTAAAGGATATAAGGATAGAATTCAATGAACCTATTGTCATACATTGTCACAACAAGAGCATAGTAAATATGTCTAAGAATCTAGTGTTGCATTCTAAGATCAAGCACATTTCTATCAAGTATCACATGTTGAGAGAGAAAGTTGTAGAAAAGGAAATTAGATTAGAGTATGTGAGCACTAAAGAGAAGATTGCAAATATTTTCACTAAGCCTCTTCCCAAAGAGACTTTTGATTATTTGTGAGGTATGTTAGGGGTTATGCCCCTTCCCACATTAGAGTAGAAGATACAAGAGTGCATCAGTCTAGTTTAACAGAGAACTACTATTTGTCTGGACTGAATGCTAATGCTTTTTGTATGGGGAAGTGTCTGAGATGAATAGAGTCATCTAGGACTCTTGTTGGATGTTGTTTTTAAACAATGTCTTTGGACACTTGAGCTAGTAAGAATTAGTTATTGCAGAGGTTGTTAGTTGATAAAACCTTTGACAATGATGTCAATGGGGGAGAAGTTCGGCATGAAAAACAAGCAAGTGTAAGTATAGCATGTTCGAGAGAAGTTAGCATGAAAAAAAGAAGTTAGCATGAAGAAGAAGTACGACATGTTTGGGAGAGGTATAGCATGGAAACATAGAAAGAACATTGAGATATATCAATGGGGGGAAATGATTGATGAACAATATTTGAAAATGATTGATGAAGACAATTTGAAAAGAAAGATTAATAGTCTTTTGTAGTTGATATTCTTAGAACTAAATTATTTTCATCTATGTTTCCATCAATTCCAAAGGGGGAGATTGTTGGAAGTATGAATTCTAATGATATTCCTATGGGGGAATACTGTAGATGATGATATGTTCAATTCATGACTCAGTTTGTCATCAATGTCAACATAGCAGTCTTCTGTGGTATCTGATAGAAGAACAATAGAAAGATTAAGTTGGTATAGATAGATCGTGGCATACATTCAATAGCAAGGTTAAAAGGAGATATTACTAAGTATCTAGTATATGCAGTTAACATCAAAAGCATAATATATTAGGTCTAGAAGAAGTTATGTAAGTTCTGGTGAAGTTTGTTTTGAGATAGAGTTTATAGAGGCATGTTCTAGTAAACTTGTTAGATCAGTTAGCAGAATTGTTATTCTGAGAATCAAAGTTGAGGATGTGAAGAAGACATGTTGATGATGACTTAGCTAAGTTTTCTCACCATAATGTTACATGTACGGAAAGATATTCAAGTTGCAAGATGAAAGATTAATGTTATCACTAAGTATAATGTGTGCTTAATGTGGTCCTATAATAATTAATTGAGAAGGTGTAACAATTGACTTAGGGAATTATTTTATGGATTTGATATAAAGGAAGGACATTTTCCTTTATATTTGGTATCGAAGAGAAGTGATTTGTAAGCAGCACAAAGAGTTGAATGCGAAGTTGGGTATAGCATAGAAAAAGTGAAGGAAACTTCATTGTTGAGGTTTTATTGAGTGATCCAAAGTTGGATACTTGGATCTGAGGTTCGTGACCTAGTCTATAAGGTCTGATAGTGATTGGTTTGGTTGACAGAATAGAGGAAAGAGGAACTTAATAGTAAACTACTTGTTTGGGCAGTAAGCTCTTCTTGTAATTGAACTTGCATGTTTGAGCAGTGGGCTCTTCTTGCATACATTATACTAAAAATCCTAATAACGCTAGCACAACTCTTAACAGGGTTGGAATCTCCTAACAGGGATTCAAAGTCTCCTAATATGGACTCATATGTACTAAATATTGTAATAGAATCCTAATAGGGTCCATCCTCTAACAAGGAATATTTATACTAGTACATCATCTTGTGGGCATCATTCCCACTAAGGTTTTCCCTCTAATCAAGGATTTCCCTAATTAACATATTTAGTGTAATTGTCTATGCGCATCTTGTTATAGTTGTTGTTTACTTTGGTTGAATGGATAAGATTATTTAAGGTTGGTAAATGTTTTAATTGTTGGATGATTCACCCCCCCCCCACTATTGGTTATCTTAGTGGACTCCATACATACATACACACATAGATTCATTCATACCTTTGTTCATACATTCTTACATAAACACACATACATAATGCATGCTTACATGCATTCACAAATAAATATACACATGCATTTGTACAATAGATCCATTTACACATGCATATTTAGCTACCTATCTATCTATACATAAATGCATCTATATACACATATCCACATTCATTCACTCAAAATATATTAACATTAACACATGCATTCACATGTGTAGATACATGCATCCATATTTGCATGCACGAATGTATGTATGCATACATGTATTTGAATATGCATGTATTCATGCATGAATTTGTATAAACACATGCATATTGAAATATATGTATACATATACAATCACTAATTCAATCATACCTTCATACATACATTCATTCATCCATACCTCCACATATACATCCATACCTTAATTCATGCACATACATGGATTCACTCACACATACCTTCATATCTTCACACATGCATCAATATACACATTCATGTGTTGATAAATGTTTTTATTTATACATGCATCCATGCATATATACATGTACACATGCATATCTAGTTACCTGTCCATCTATAAATACATGAATCCATATGTGCATACATTCAATCACCACCATACATATGAAAATTCATTTATACCTTCATTTCTTCATGCATACATTTATACCTTTATTCATTCAAAACTTCTCACATTCACACATCCATTCATACATACCTTCAAATCTTTGTACGCACATTCATCCATACCTTTACACATTCATTCATTGATAGATATATATTTTCTCATCCATGCTTTCATATATACATTCATTCATCCATTCCTTTATACATTCTTTCATACCTTCATTTGTTTATTCATACATTAAAAAATTCATCCATATCTTCATTTGATCATTCATTCATACATATATTATAAATTCATTCATCCATTCAATCATACCTTCGTACATTCATTCATCCATACGTTATTTCATTCATACATATCTTCATTTAATCATTCATTCATCATTTATTCATACATGTCTTGACACCTTCATTCATTTGCTCATCTATACATGCACACATTTATCCACATATTCATACCTCTATACATACAATTCATTCATCCATTCCTTCATATACATTCTTGCATTCATCCATATATTAATACATACCAATACTCATTCATTCTTTCATTCATACATTGGTCCATTCCTCCATATCTTCATTTAATCATTTGTTCATCATTTATTCATATATGTCTTGATACCTTCATTCATTCACTCATCTATACATACACATTTATCCACACACTCATACCTTTGTATATTCATTCCTCCATACATGCATTCCTTGATACATTCTTTCATTCATCCATACATTAATACATACCAGTACTCATTCATTCATTCATACATTGGTTCATTCCTTTATACATACATACATTCATTTATACATACACTCATGCATACATACATTTCTTCATATATACATTTTTTGATGCATGTCTTGATACCTTCATTCATTCATTCATCTCTACAATTATACTTTTATACATACATTTATTCATCCATTCAACCATACCTTCATTCAACCATTCCTTGATACACACATTCATCCATACCTTCATACATTCTTTGATTCATCCATACATTAATACATACCAACACTCATTCTTTTGTACATTTATTTATCAAATCCTTCATACATGCATTCATTCATCCATCCATTCATTCATACATACATACATACATTCATGCATTCATGCATACCTACATTCATACATAGATTATACATTTGTTCAAGCATACCTTCATAAATATATTCATCAATTATGCATTCATTCATCCATTCAATCATACCTTCATAGATTCATTCATCCATGCATTATTTCATACCTTGATACATTCATTCATCAATTCAATCATGCCTTGATACATTCATTCATCCATACATTATTTCATACCTTCATTCTTTCATACGTACATACATTTCTTCATACCTACATTAGTACATACATTTATTTATACATGTCTTGATACCTTCATTCATTCATTCATCAACACATTCATGCCTTTATACATACATTCATTTATCCAATCAATCATACCTTCATCCATTCATCCATACATACAAATATTCATTCACACATTCATAGCTTTATATATACATGATTTATTTATCCATTCAATCATACCTTCATACATTCTTTCATTCATGCATACATTAATACATACCAACACTCATTCATTCATTCATACATTTATTTATCCATTCCTTTATACATAAATTCATTCATTCATCCATTCATAAATACATTATACATCCATTCATCCATTCAATCATACATTCATTCATCCATACATTATTTTGTATTTTCATTCACTCATACACATACATACATTTATTCACACATGTCTTGATACCTTCATTCATTCATTCATTCACACATGATTCATTTATCCATTAATCATACCTTCATTCATCCATTCCTTCATACATTCATTCATCCATACTTCCATGCATTCTTTTATTCATCCATAAATCAATACATACCAACACTCATTCATTCATTCATACATTGGTTCATTCTTTTGTACATTTATTTATCCATTCCTTCATACATGAATTCATTCATTCATCTACACATTCCTGCCTTCATACTTACATTCATTCATCCATGTCATCATATATGCATTCATTCATGGATACCTTCATACATTCATTCATTCATCCATACCTATGTGTTCATATATTAGATGCATTCATCAATAGCTTTATACATACATTCATTTATTCTTCCATGCATACTTTCTTAAAAACATATAAACATTCATTCACCCATAACTTCATAGATTCATAAATTAATTCAATCATATAATTATAATGCATGTATTACTATATTCATTCATTTAGTCAGGAATTCATTCATACTTTTATACATAAATTCATTCATGCACCCCTACCTTCATACATGGATACATTCATTTACTCCATCATTCATATTTTATACATAAATTGTATATACATTTAGTCATTCCAATCTTCATACATACATTCCTACATTCATATTTTCATACATACATACAAACATCAATTCATTCATAACTTTGTAGATTCATAAATTAACACAGCCATACAAGTATTAATGCATTCATTCATTGAGTCATATATTTATCCATACATTCACTCACTCATATATTCCTTCATTCATACCTTCAACTCTGCATACATTCATACATACCATCATTCATTCATTAATGAATACATGCATGCATTCATTCATGAGCTCATAAAGACACACACACACACACACACATTTATTTATACATTCAATCATACAACCATAGGAGCATTCATTAGCTCTATGAATAAGCATCATAAATTTAATAAATATAAGGGAATGTAATTATTGTTTAAAACTTTTATTGATTGTATCTATAAAGGATGCATTTACTATTGCTTTGATTTAGTTTCTAAAATATATAATTAAGTAGTAACATTATTTAAATAACATAAATTTTAAAACATACATTTGATTATGAAAATTATTTCTCAGAAATTTGATGGAAAAGATCATTGTTGAAGATCAAAGAGGGAGATTATTGCAAGGAATGAAGTTGGTTGATAAAAAATGATTTCAATCATTATTTTGTCATTGATATCAAACCTGCTAATTGTAGGAATGAAAATTGCTTATAAGATCTAAGTACTATCACTTAGTTGATTGATGAAGAGGATTTAATCAACTAGATGTAATAAGAGAATGTAAGGGAAAGGTTGAGTTATGGTTTTGTAATGAAATGCAAGGATCAACTAAGACAATGGTTAAATGATGTATTGATAACATACTCTAAGATATAGAGGTTGGTCACACTTAGAAACACTAGAAGTATAAGTTGTAAGAAGGTTGACTACAAAGCTTGAACTAAGTTCATTAGTGAGTTCCAAGCAAGCTAGTTCAAGTCAAGTAAATTTTCAGTTGGAGCCGAGCAAATGCAAAATCTAGTGTGTGCTGAGTGAACTTTAGGTGCCAAGTGAAGTTCAAGCCTTGAGTGATATAGAAGGAGCTAAGCAAATATAAATCTTAGTGGATGCTAAGTGAATCCACATTAGGTGTCAAGCATCAATAAAATGTTGTAGGTGTTGAGTAACACAAAATGTGTCATGCACCAAAATTTCAATAGTGTTGAGCTACTGTATTATTTGAAAAGTCCAAGATTCCACAGATCTGAGCTGACATAGTTGTTACCTTGAATTTTTTGAACTAGTTCGAGGATAAGGATGATGAGCTGGTGGCTAAGAATTCTATGTAAACCATTTTTGAATGAATTCAAGAGGATTCTTCATGATGTTTCTAGAAGAAACAAAATGTGGGTTAGATTCAATGAATCCTACCTAATACATTTGAATCAAAATTAAAGGAGAGAAGAATTGAGTAGGAAAATCAACTCTAGACTTTTATTTAAGGAGTCATAAGCCAAGAAGAAAGAGCAGCTAGTGTCCCAAAATTGTGAAGTGGTTGAAGGGTGTCAAGGAAAAGACATCTAGGAGAAGGAAGAACAAAGCACAGAGACTCTACTTCAATAAGTTGTCAGAGAGAGATGATTTCTGTAGGGCCCACACTAGTACCCTATTCTAGATCCTGATGAAATAAACATGGTTAGGAGCTAATTGAGTTATGATTTATATTTTGTTTCTTACTAATAATGATTTAAGGGATCCTATAGGAGACTAATGAAGATTTTGATACTGTATCCCATAACATTAGGTCGATAAGATAAGACCGCATGAAAATGAGATTTTAAATGTTCAAGACAAGAACCTAACCATGAGACTCTACAGATGATCTACAAGGTAGTTAGGAAGGATAAAATAACATTCATACTAATCAGAACAACTATGAGCATAGGTTATGATGATAATCAGGCATATGGATATGTTTGCAATTGGTTCCAAATTATTATGACATAATGATTGATACATTCTGACAATCTGTGGAGTTAAACCTGCAAAATCATATAAACCTCTCATAATCAAATAAAGGGATATTGCTTGGAACATCACTATGATTAACTTGATCTAAAGTTACTAGTTAACCGGTTTGTACATCAGTGATTTTCACCTAGGACCTATATGTTAAGATCCATTTTATATTGGTTTTATGATTTACTAAAGATGACTTAGAGTTTCATTACTATGTGAGAAAGAGTTGTGATGATACTTGAATTGTAAATGACTTATATGAAGAAAGATTACTATTGATACACATATTCGATAATTCAATGTTTTAAATATTTGATGAGAATGATAATGCAATGTTTTGAAAATATGCAATTAGATGAAAGTTAAATGGAATATGATATTGCAATGTTTAAGGATAGTGATTAGAACAAAAATGATTAGATGACAATTAATTGTATATGAGATGTATGAGATATTGGATCCATTTCGTACGTGTTTATAGGTATCTTATATTATTATATTGGGTTACTGATGTTTAAATTGAGTGTGCAGGGAAGTGGAACCATGGAAACTTTACGGGGAAACAAGGTATAGACACATGTTTAATGACTCTACCAAGGTGAATCTTTGTAAGATTCGTAAACCTCGTTGTGATGTGCTTATTTCATGAACGTGTGATGTATGTGTGTGTCACTTGACACTTGTGCTTGTTACGTGAAATGACATGCTATTCATTAATGGATCATGTGGCCACCTTGCTTCGTGTTATATGCCTCCATTGGGAAACTTGATTATTGCCTTTGTTAGAAGGGGACAAGGTTATTACCTTAGGAAAAGAAATTTGAAATTTGAATTGACTAGCTTTAGGAAGGTCAAAAAGTAACTCTAAGGCCAATTGTGATTAAAACTAACCTTACCCATGTTAGTACTATAGGTTAGGGGGTTATTAATGACCTCTATGGTGTCTAGTGGACCTAGGAGACCCCATGAAAATGATATTTTCCATTGAATCCGAAAATAAGAGGGTTATAAATAGAGGCATGGCTAAAGTGAACCTCACTTGGCAACTCTCTACTTTTAGAGACTGATAAGGTTGAAGAAAGAGAAGGGAGCTCTACAGCAAGTATTCATTGCCTTGCTTGGAGGAAGGTTGGTAACATGATCCATGAAGTCTCTTCATTCTTACATGTAGGTTAGAAATGGTGTTTTCATTTCATGATGGGATTGTGGTGTCTTGTGGTGTATTTGTGAATGGAACTTGTTGTATGTTGCATGTGGGTAGTGTTGTGTGAGTCTCTCTTGAATTTGTTGTTCATGTTATATGTCTTGTGAATTGGGTGTGAGGCATCACTCACCCTTGGGAGGGAAGAGATGCCTAGGGTGAAGGGGTTAGTTGGGCTCACACATGGAGTTGAGGAGTTCTCCCTTGTGTGGAGATGGTTGTATATTTTTATCGCATGCAAATTATCTAGCTCACTAGCATCTTGGGAGGTATAAGGTGGTATGAGGAAGGGAAGATGCTGATTTTCCCTAAAAGGGCATTATGAGGTGTTGATTGCCCCGAAAGGGCATTGTGAGCATGTTGATTTCCTCGAAAGAGCATTTTGATATTGAAAAGATGTGAATTTTGAAGGCTATGCACTCCTCCTCATGATGAGAGCCCACCTTCACCCGTTTCTTGATTCATTTGTTGAATCTTTGTGCAAAGCCTTGGGATGGGGTGTGTTAAGAGTATATTGTGTAATCCTGTCAATTTTATTGTGCATATGCATGGCATGTGAATGTGAAGCATGAAACTATTTATATCTTGTTTCCTCGAGCTCGGTGGGTGGCCTCCTTGAGGCCTAGGTTGGGAGGTGAGCCTCCATGGTTCCCTATTTGTTTCTTTGTGCAGGTATTCAGTTAGAGAGTATTGAAAGCTAGATGTCATGAAGTCCTTTCTTGCATAGAAGGAGATTCATCATTATTATATTGATATAGAGAGCTAAACTCTATTAGTAATGAAAAGAAATTTATATCGCAAAGTGTAATGTTGCTCCCATTTTAGATGTTCATTGAACATGAAGTTGCTGCATTTAAATAGTGCATGGACTTTTCCTTATTGATATAGTGCATGCTTGATATTGTGTTGAAAGTAATTAGAAAGGATTATGTAAGAGAGGTTTTTTTGTATTGATGTTGTCTTAGTTATATGCAAAACATTAGAATGTGTAGGAGGAAAGTATTTACAACATGTGTATCATGGAGAATGGATTAAGAATTCATCTTGCTACCTTAAAATTCTTAGAATTGCATGAGAATGAGATTAGTTATAGATGTTTTATCTTGTAATTAAGATTTATTGTGAGACATGCTTTGGATAGTATATTTGTGGAGACTAGATGGGAAAGAGGTTTCCTTGATGTATACTTGATATTCTGAAAACTAGTTTAAGATGTTTTGGTTTCTTTATGGTTCTTTTGATAATAGTGTATTAGATGTTCATGTTAAATTATTAGTTAGAAATAGATGTTATTCCCTTAAGTAACGATCAGTTGGAAAGGTTGTGAGTGTCCATGTGTAGTAAGAAGCATATCCATTGTGTATATTTTGATACGTTGATTTCATCACCTTTATGTATTATGGGAATATCATGGAAGAGAAATCTAATGTGATAATTTAGTTGTCTTATTGCCATGGATAGGAGCATCTCACTAGAGTTTAGAATACTTGATGTTTGGAGTGGTATATAGAAGGATTTTCCAAACCAAATTGATATCATAGAAAAGATATTCATAGGAAGGATTATCCTAGTTGATTGATATTATCCTTTTAGTTCCATTGTGTACCAATTGTGAATAGACATTCAAATTTAGATCTGCAGGAGAAGATCATGTTGATCCTTGGGAAAATGGTTTCTAAATTTCATAATTCATAGATAGGGATAATCTAGATAATTTCATATAAAGTCTTTTCTCGAAATGTTTAGTTATTGGATTAAGTTTAATGTTTGAATGCTAAATGAATCACAATTTTTAAACTATACTTAGTGTCTAATTATCTCTTAATTAGCCTTGCAATAACTTACCTTAAATACCTTGGATTGTGGGAATAGAAATAACACTAGATGACGTAAAATATACAAGGCTTAAGGCATAAGCTTGTTGTAGGTGCACATTGTATCCTCTGGAAAATGTATGAGAAAGTAAAGTAAATCTCTTTCCTTAATACAAACATTAAAATAATCAAAAGTATTCCTTAGGATCCTAGAACCCTATAACCTATGAGACTTATTTTAACATAATAAATTCATTATCATATTTAAAGCCTTAGAGGGAGCCTCGTATGGAACACGTAACCCAAGTCAATCTCCCATCAAATCAAAGAAACCTTTTAAAAATATATATATATATATATACACAATGTCCAAGCTATATAATCCTACAACTAGCATCAAGTAATAAATAAAGAGTCAGCATGATAAAACTATTTATTACCTAATCTCACTAGGTGACCACCCATTATGACTTAGCACAAAATTTTATCATGCAAAGAGGAAGAAAAGGGGATGGAGGACCCCACAAGGTGACTATGTTGAAGAAGGGGTAGCAATTTGCATGTTGTAACAAAGAAAAATACAAAACTATCATTATCTCCTAGGCGCCAACTTTAGTCAACTCAATGCAGACTCATCCAAATCTAATTCCCCACTTTCCATGCCTAGAAAAGAGGGAGAAGTTGGTGCTAGAAAAGGAGGGGAAAACATTAATTGCAAGGTATGACTTATCAGACCAAGTTAGTTCAAGTACCGAATAGACCTTTTTGTGTTTTTTGATGCATGTAGATATTTGATGGAAGAAAATATACTTCATTGTTGAGCATGTGGGTCTAGGAAATTTGACTATTAGAATTTCTTTCTTTCCAAAAAGTAAAAGCAAATTTGGTTGTTGACATGTGTAGAGGGTAAGAATTAATGGTATCTTTGTTATAGATAGACAAATGCAATTTCCTATGATTTGAGGGATAGAAGGCTTAGATTAAGATTGATTTAATTGTTATATGGAAATAGGATATAGTAAGGGATAAACCCTTGAATTAATTAATTTAAAGTGGCAATTGAAAATTAAGGGTTATATAATTAAGGTTTTGGTCTTACGTGGGTATCTTGAGTAAGGCGACTAAGGGGATACTTATACTTTAACTTGGACCATTTGATTTAGTCACTTGTAGGTTGTAGATAAGGGGTAAGCATATAGGTTTAAATGAATATTCACTTTTAGAATATGGTGGAAATTATTAATAATAATATCAATCTAAGGATCTACATAACATTATGGAAGTGATGTTTTAACAATATAACAACTCCAAAAAAAAAAAATAGTTGTGTTTGTCTTGTAGAAATGTGACATGACATGTGTTTTGTCTCATAGAAATGTGGCATGACAATTGCACTGGTACATTGAGCATGGAGACTCAATGAGACCAAGCTTGAAAGAAGGGCAAGCTATCAAGAGTTACAAAGATTGAAAGCTAGGCAATGATATGAGTAGAAGAGTGGTTTGAAATCTACAAGTTAATTTGTATGTTGTAATCAAGTCAAAGACTTTCTAATACTCTCTAGAAATTGTATTAGATATGGAAATCCTATGGACTTAGGTTGGTTTGATAGCCATTTGCAAATCCTTTAACAAGGCAAAATTCCAAGTGAATGTTCTAAAGTCCTCTAACCAAGCCCACTTCTAATAGGGTGGTTACATCCTTTAACCAGGTCACATTTACAGTGTGTTGTAGCCTTTAACAAGGTAGGCCTTTCATAGGGCATCACTTCAAAAGAGTAAGAATTGAGTGGCATGTTACTGGCGGTTTTTCCCAAACTGGGTTTCCATGTAAATCACTCTGTTATGTGTTGATTTTTCATGTGTTATGCTTGCATGTTGATTCATAATAACTTATTGAATAGGAATGTTTAAGCTTGAATGAATGAATAGTTTGATGGGCACACTTTACTTAGTGAAAAATTTTGAATTGGAAATTTGGACCTTGAATAATTGCTTCACCCTCCCTCTCAATTATTCTAAAGCATTTCTAACAATTGGTATCAAAGCCATCTACTGGTTTAGTTTCAAGGTACTAAAAGTACAAAGATCAAGATGTCCAAGAGAGAAGTTCCCAAGCTCAACAAAGATGACTTTGTTGCATGGCAGATTCTAATGAAATTACACCTTGGATCAATAGGTGATTATACAAAACCTCAATTGGAACAAAACATGTAGATCTAGCTGGACCCCTCTCTATAGATGATTTAAGCAAAAGGAAGGAGCACAATCAGGAAATGTTGGAGATTTTTTTTGCACTCAGCTATGCTAGATTTGATGACATCAAAGGATGTGATACTAGATTCAAGATGAGGAAAGCCCTAACAGATATCTATGGAGGAGATTAGAATGTTAAGAGAGCAAAAAGAGAAAGCCTCAAAGGAAATTTTGATGACATGAAAAGGGAGGAAGGAGAAAATGCTGCTCAATATGGCTTCAGAATGAAAGAAGTGGTAAGTGCAATAAGAATTTTGGGTGGTCAATTGGAAGAAGAGACTGTCAATAGAAAATACTTGAGAACCCCCCTCCCTATCTATGCTATTAGAGTTTCATCCATCCAAGAGCTAAGGTGTGTACAAGGAAACACACTAGCCTTTGAAGGAATAGTAGGAAGACATACTGCATTTGAATTGTCCAACTTTGACAACTACAGACTTGAGAACCTTGAATCTACTTTCAAGGCCAAGCTAACATTAAAATAGACTAAGGAGGTGACATCAAAGAAGAAGAGTAGAAAAGGAAAGCATGCATCTAGTGATAGTAGCACAGATGAGGAAGATGTGGAATAGTTGGAAGCACTACTAGCTAGAAGATTCCATAGAGGCAAAGGTAAATTCAAGGGTAAGCTACATATTATTTGTTTTAATTGAAATGAAGTAGGTCATATTGCTGCTAGGTATACATAGAAGAAGAACTACAAAAAAGGAAACAAGTACAAGGACAAAAGAGAAGATGATAGCAAAGATTATAAGGACAAAGGCAAACGATGCTACATTGTTGAAGAAGATTTTGATGAGAATGATGATGAGGTAGTCTATGTGGCTATGAAAGATTAATTAGATGAAGATGAAGCAACAACACTAGTAACTTGTGTAAACAAAAAAGACAAGTGGATCATAGACAAGGGATGCTCACATCTCATGATAGGAGATAAAAGTAAGTTTGTTACCTTTACTCAATATGATGGAAATAGTGTTAGATTTGAAAATGATGCTCCATGTCAAATCAAAGAGAAAGGTTCTATTAAACTTATAGAAAAAATTTCATGTGATAATGCATACTATGTTGAAGGCTTGAATTACAATTTCTTGAGTGTATCATAGTTAGGCAATGTAGGTTGAAAAGTAGAATTTGAAAACAAAACTGCCAAAATCTATGACACTGATGGAAATCTAATAGGAAAAGGTGAAAAAACTAGGAGTAACTTATTTTACCTAGATATGGAAGATGCAACCTATCTTTTTGTTTGACTTGATGATGTGTGGCTATGGCATAAAAGACTATGTCATGTTAACTTTGACAATCTGATCAACATCAACAAAAAGAAGAAAGTTAGAGGGTTTCCAAAATTGAAGAAACTTGAAAGCACAATATGTAAACAATGTCAACTAGGGAAGATGACCAAGTCAATTTTCAAAAGAAAAACATACACTTCCAAAGAAGTATTAGAACTAGTCCATACAGACTTATGTGGACCAATAGAAGTACACAGTTGCCTAGGAGATAGATACATAATGTTATTTGTGGATGACTACTTCAGGATGATGACTGTTATGTTTTTAAAGAAAAAGTATGATGCATTTCAAATGTTTAAGTGGTATTTGGCCAAAGTTGAGAAGGAAACAGGAAAAAGTCTGAAGTGCCTAAGGTAAGACAAAGGAGGAGAGTTTACATCAAAAGAATTTGAGATATTCTACAATCACAAAGGTATTAAAAGGAAAATATCAGCACCAAGAACTCCACCATAGAATGGAATTTCTGAAAGAAGGAATAGATAAGTGATAGACTATGATAGAACATTCTTGATGGAGAAATATGTTTCTCTAAAGTATTGGAGAGAAGTTGTAAGCACTACTATTTACACCTTGAATAGAGTCCAAGTCAAGAAAGGAAAAAATGCAACACCTTTTGAGCTATGGTATGGTCACTCACCTAATGTAAAAAATTTCAAAGTATTTTGTTGTAAATGATATATTCTTAAAGATACTAGAAATGGCAAGTTTGATGCAAAAAGTGATGAAGGAATATTCCTTGGATACACCACTACAAGCAAAGTATATAAATGTTTGAATACTAACACTAATAAGATTGTGGAGAGTGAAAATGTAAATTTTGATGAGTATGCAGAAGTCCAAGTTGATGAACCCAAGAAATTAGAAGATTATAGATATTTTGTAGACTTCTATAAAGGAATGACTATTGAAGATAATGATGCAAATCAAGTTGGAAATCAGAAACAAATTTCAGTATCAGCCAAGTCACAACCAGTGAATGTCGAGTTGCATTCAGAAGCCGAGTTGTAGAATGAAGATAATGCACATTCTGACTCTAAAATTAGTACACATGGAAGAAATGATGAAATACCAGATGGAGAAGAGAAAAATGACTTTGGAGTTGACGGATCAAATATGGAAAGAAGGACAGAACCAAGGTTAGCCAAGTATGTGAGAAGACATCACCCTGTAGAACAAATCATCGATGACAAAGATGCCAAACCAATGATAAGGAACAGACTAAGTAATGAATCATGTCTATTGAGCAAGGTTGAGCCTAAAATAGTGAAAGATGCACTACAAGATGATGACTGGTATAAAGCTATGAAAGAGGAGATAGATCATATTGAGAAGAACAAAACTGTAAGGAAACTCAAGTGCAGAAATAGCTTCTTACACTAATCTCTTAAGAGAAGTATGGTGCAAATCCTATTAAAATCTTTTGCACTTACAGATTCAATATCATGTAAACAACAATATTTCAGCCAAGCAAGCATAAAAAAAATAGACAGAGAAAGAAACACATAACACAATGATTTTCCGGTGGGGAAAAACCTTTTGGTAAAACAACCCCACCCCTCCAGAACTTGCATAATGTATTATCTTCAACAAAAGGTTACAATACACTTGTAGTGCAAGCTCAACAGTGACAACAGAAGACTCCAATAGAAACTCATAGTACCAACAATACACTCTCTCACATCACTTCTCTTTGTAACCCTAAAAATGCTTATAAAATGCGCTTCACTTTAGGGCTACTCCCAAAGATAAACCGTATTAGGGTTTTACCATTCTTTGTGAAAATAGGAACCCCAAATTGGGGTAGAGTGTACAGTACTCAAATATCTTAGTTGCCACATGTCTTCACCTGTCATTGAATCTTCCTAACATAGCTCTTACATGTCATAGGAATCCGTCATAGCCATTTTAGCCATGATCTCCTTACACACAATTCAAGATGTCGACACATCAACATTATTTGCAAGAAATACATTTTACAAAACAAATAATAAGAATAGGAATTATACAAGGTTGAGACACCTTATTCTTAACATTCTCCCACTTGTCAAACAACTTGTAAGAGCAACAAGAACATAATAGGAACTTACCGCTATAGGCCAAACACCATCTGAAATTCTCAGTGCCCACTGGTTTCGTTAATGCATCTGCAAGATTCTTCACAGTATCTACCTTTTCCAAATTTACCTTTCCATCTTCCACCATATCTCTCACAAAGTGATACTACACATCAATGTGCTTCGTTCTGGCATGGAAAGTTGGATTCTTCGCAAGGCAAATAACACTCTGACTGTCACACCAAATAGTAATCTGTTCTGCATCAACACCAACATCAAAACACAATCTCTTAAGCCAAATGGATTCCTTACAAGCATGAGTAGCAGCCATGTACTCAGCTTCTATAGTGGACAAAGCAACCACAGGTTGTCACTTTCTCATCCAGCTGATGGCACCACCAAACATAGTGAACACATAAGCACTAGTGGATCTCCTGCGGTCAATATCACCTACCCAATCTGAATCCACAAACCCATGAATACAAACTGAATGCGGAGATCCAAAAGAGTTACCATGATAACATATGGAGTAATCTGGTGTACCCCTTAAATATCTGAATACTCGCTTAACTGCATCCCAATGTATTCGTCCAGGATTATCCATAAATCAACTCAGGACTCACACTGCTTGGGCAATGTCTGGTCTAGTACAAACCATAGCATACATAAGACTACCAACTGCACTAGCATAAGGTACTCTACTCATGTCCTCCACGTCACTAGGAGATTTTAGACAATCATCTAAAGATAACTTTGTTCCCATAGGAATAGGAAAACATAGTGGTCTACAATCTGCCATGTTGAACCTGTCTAACACAGACTTCACATACTTACTCTGACTCAACCAAAGTTTTCTGTTAGACCTGTCTCTACTTATTTCCATACCCAAGATGTACCTAGCTGCCCCAAGATCTTTCATCTCAAACTATGCTGACAACTGAGATTTAAAATCAGAAATCATACCCTTACCCTTCCCAAACAACAACATATCATCAACATATAATGCAACAATAAGAAGGCGATCATTTTCAATTCTGAAATAAACACAATGATCTGATTTTGATCTTACAAATCCAATTAACAACACAAAGGCATCAAACTTAAGGTACCACATCCTAGGAGATTGCTTCAAACCATATAGAGATTTCTTTAATCTGCAAACTAAGGATTCTTTACCTTTAACAATGTAGTGCTCAGGCTGTGACATATAAATCTCTTCCTCCAAATCACCATGCAGGAAAGTTGTCTTCACATCCATTTGTTCTATGTCTAAATCATATGATGCAGCAAGAGATAACAAAAATCTAATAGATGTCAACTTTGCAACAAGAGAGAATATTTCACCATAATCTATTCCCTCTACCTGTGAATACCCCTTTGCAACCAATCTAGCTTTGTACCTTTCGACACTGCCATTTGCATAGAATTTCTTCTTGAACACCCATTTACAACTAATGGATTTTCTCCCTTTAGGCAAAGGTACAAGGTTCCATGTTTTGTTTTTCTCTAATTAAGCCATCTCATCATCCATAGCCTCAATCCAGGAACCTGCATCTTCCATGCCCAAAGCCTCTTTCACAGATCTGGGCTCATCAGTGTTAGTAATCAAAGCAAAAGCACAACTAGAATCTAACATAGAATAACCAAACCTTTTTGGTTGCTTTCTTTTCTCTTGTGGATCTCCTTAAGGGCTAAGATTGAGGTTGTTCTTCCTCTTCTTCTGAACTATTAGAGCTGCTAGAGCTCTCCTCATCATTAGACCCAACATGGTCTCTCTGTTCAGTCTTCTCAAGGGTAGGAGGGAATTGAACAACATCTTTTTCCTTTTCTTTTTCATCTGGTTGTAGCACAATAGGAGAAGATGTTAGCTCTCTAAAAATAACATTTCTACTATAAAACACCTTACTAGTCACAGGATCCCAAAGCTTGTATCCTTTCACACCAACACTGTACCCAATGAAAATAAATTTAACAGCTTTGTTTTCCAACTTAGATCGTTTCTCCTTTGGAACATGTGCATAAGCTTCACAACCAAAAACAAAAAGATGTCTAATTAAAGGCTTCTTACTAGACCACACCTCCATGGGTGTCTTACCAACAAGGGCTAATATAGGAGATCTATTAACCAAATAGCAAGCAGTGGCCATAGCTTTAGCCCAAGACCTTTATTCTAAACCAGCTCCACTAAGCATACTCCTAGCCTTCTCCATTAGTGTCCTGTTCATTCTCTCTGCAACTCCATTTTTTTGTGGGGTATAAGGAGTTGTCTTATGCCTCTCAATACCTTGTTCTTTACAGAACTGTTCAAACTCTACTGAGCAAAACTCACCACCATTGTTAGTTCACACACACTTAATCTTCTTACTAGTCTGATTCTCTACAAGGGCTTTAAATTACTTGAATCGACTAAAGACTTGTGTCTTACTTTTAAAGAAATAAATCCATGTCCTTCTACTATAATCATCTATGAAAGATGCAAAAAATATAGACTTGGGGATTGAAGGAACTTTTACAGGACCAAATACATCAGAATGAATAAGATCCAAAACATCAAAAGATTTGTGAGAACTAGAGTAAAACTGAACATGATTTTGTTTACTGTAGACATAGTGTTCACAGAAGTCAAACTCGAGATTGAAATCATTTAACCCCTCAACAATTTTTTTTATTTTTTAGGGTTCTGAGACCCTTTTCACCAATGTGACCAAATCTCAAATGCCATAACATTGTCTTTTCTATAGGAAGCTTACCTTCCAAAGTGTTTGCATTTCCATCAGAACCAATAACCACAGTATTCTTCACTGCTCATTCAAATGGTGAGGATGAAGAACTATTACATAGAGGAATACATGCATCTAGCTGAAATAAGGTACCTCTCCTAGTACCCCTTTCAACCACTATCGATCCTCTCATCATCTTGCATCCTTCTTTTGAAAAAAACAACTTACACACCTACATCATTTAGCATACTTACAGATAATAGGTTTCGTGCCAAACCTGGAATATGCATAACTCCATTGATTCCCTTTACTCATCCATCAGGACATTTGATAGTGACCCTTCCATGTCCAACTATCTTTAGGTGAGAATCATCACCCAAGTAAACCTTTCCACCATCGAACTCTTCATATCTTGAGAACCAATTTCGATGAGAGGTCATGTGAAAAGATGCAACTGATTCAACCAACCACACATCATCAGATGCATGGGCTGCCAAAGTTACAATGAATGCATCACCATCTTCTTGAGATTTTTTAGAACTAGAATCTGAGGCTTTCTTCTTCTTCTTAAGCTCTTTATAGTCTTTACGGAAGTGCCCAGTCTTATCACAGTTCCAACATTTTTCCTTGGACTTATTGGAAGTCTTTGACTTCCCACGAGATTTGGATCTACCCTTATTGTCAGACTTATTGTCATTTTTCTTCCCTCTTTCTGTGGATCTCTCACGAATAGCAAGGGCTTCCTTTTTCAAAACAAAAGCCTTTCTCTGCATCTCCTCTGATAGCAGAAAAGAAACCACATCATCCATTTTGAAGGTGACTAATGTGCTTCCGAGAGCCATCACAAGATGGTCCCATGAATCCGATAAAGAACACAAAAGTGTGTAGCAACGATCCTCCTCGCTTAACTTGACACTAGCTGATGTCAACTATGCAGCCAATAGATTAAATGCATTTAAATGATCCGTTAAGGATCCACCTTCCTCCATTCGTAGAGAATACAACTTCTTCCTTAGGAACAACTTGTTCACTAGAGATTTGGCCTGATACATGGCCCCAAGTCTTTCCCACAAACTATATGGAGTTTTCTCATCTAGAACATTCATAAGGACTGCATCGGTTTAACAGAGTCTTATGAGACCCTTAGCTTTACGGTCTTTGATATCCCAATCTGCTTGAGCATAGTTGCTGGTCTTGTAGCACTTTTAGTCACTTCCCATAGGTCATGATCTTCCAACATGTCTTCCATCTTGAGTTTCCACAACTCAAAATTAGTGCCATTAAATTTCTCCACCTCCATTCTTCCATATGATGAACTCGCCATCTCAATCTACAAATAAGATTCAGGATGTTCTACGCAAAACTCCCACTCAACTTGAGATTAGCTCAAAAAACCCTACCCAACAACTAGGATCAAAAGTTGATCAAGCTCTGATACCACTTGTAAGGAAACTTAGGTGCAAAAATAGCTTCCTACACTAATCTCTTAAGAGAAGTATGGTGCAAATCCTATTAAAATATTTTGCACTTACAAATTCAATATCATGTAAACAACAATATTTCAGCCAAGCAAGCATAAAGAAAATAGACAAAGAAAGAAACACATAACACAATGATTTTCCGGTGGGGAAAAACCTTTCGGTAAAACAACCCCACCCCTCCAGAACCTGTACAATGTATTATCTTCAACAAAAGGTTAGAATACACTTGCAGTGCAAGCTCAACAGGGACAATAGAAGACTCCAATAGCAACTCATAGTACCAAAAATACACTCTCTCACATCACTTCTCTTTATAACCCTAAAAATGCTTATAACATGTGCTTCACTTTAGGGCTACTCCCAAAGATAAACCGTATA
This sequence comes from Cupressus sempervirens, assembly GCA_028749045.1. NCBI lineage: Eukaryota > Viridiplantae > Streptophyta > Pinopsida > Cupressales > Cupressaceae > Cupressus > Cupressus sempervirens. The sequence continues at coordinate 477,543,793 of CM053789.1, read as the reverse complement.
AGGGTTTTACCATTCTCTGTGAAAATAGGAACCCCAAATTGGCGTAGAGTGTAGAGTACTCAAATATCTTAGTTGCCACATGTCTTCACCTGTCATTGAATCTTCCTAACATAGCTCTTACATGTCATAGGAATCCGTCATAGCTGTTTTAGCCATGATCTCCTTACACACAATTCAAGATGTCAACACATCAACATTATTTGCAAGAAATACATTTTACAAAACAAATAATAAGAATAGGAATTATACAAGGTTGAGACACCTTATTCCTAACAAAAACCTGGACCCTAGTTCCTAGACCAACTAATAAGAATGTAATTGGTACAAAATGGGTGTTTAGAAATAAACTTGATGAGAATGGTGAGATAACAAGAAATAAGGCTAAATTAGTTTGCAAAGGATATGCACAAGAAGAAGGATTGGATTATGGGGAAACATTTTCTCCTGTTGCAAGAATGGAAGGATTAAGAACACTGCTTGCAAATGTTACCTACAAAGGATTCAAAGTCTACCAAATTGATGTGAAGTTTTCTTTTTGGAATGGTATACTGGAAGAGGTAGTCTACATAGAACAACCAAAGCGATTTGTTGATGACAAGAACAAGGATATGGTATACAAACTACACAGAGCACTCTATGGTTTGAAGCAAGCACCTAGAGCATGGTATGAGAGACTACAAAAATATCTTGTGAAGATAGGATTTGAGAAAATAGATGACAAAAAAAACTTGTATATCAAGGAAGAAAAAGGTAAAGACATTTTGATATCTAAAATCTTTGTTGATGATATAATATTTGGAGGAAGAGATGTCCTATGCAAAGATTTTGTTGATAAAATGAAACATGAGTTTGCAATGTTTGGAGAAATCAAATTATTTTTTGGATTGCAAGTACATCAACTAAAGCATTGCATATTTGTGACCCAATCCAAATACATCAAGGAGATACTTAAGACATTTGGATTAGAAGACTCAAAACCAGTCAACACACCAATGGTAATAGGACATAAGTTATCCAAGAATGATGAATCTACTGAAGTGAACCGAAAAATGTATAGATCAATGATTGGAAAGTCTTAGTATGTTGTACATAGTAGACCAAACATTGCATTAGCAGTTGGAATAGTGGCAAGATTTTTTGAAAATCTAAGAGAAAATCATTTGATGGAAGTAAAAAGAATATTGAGGTATCTAAAAGGAACTCATGACTTTGGTTTGTACTACAAGAGGAGTGAAAAGTTTGAGCTAAGAGCCTACAATGATGTAGATTGGGGAGGTAACATTGATTATAGAAAAAGCACCAATGGAGGAGCACTCTTCTTAGGTAGAAGGTTGATCACATGGACCAACAAAAAGTAAAGTTGTACCTCACAGTCCATTGTAGAAGCTGAATATGTTGTTGCTATTAATTGCACCAATATTGTATGTAACAAAAATTTGTTGTAAGGTATGAAGGAAGAGGTGAATGAGCTTGTGATACTTTATTGTGATGATAAAAGTGCCATCAACATATCAAAGAACCCTGTAATGCATGCCAAAACAAAGCATATTGCAATTAAGTATCACTATGTAAGAGAATTGGTGGAAGACAAGCAAGTGAAAATAGAATATATCAGTTCAAAGGAACACAGTGCTGACATTTTTACAAAAAGCTCTACCTAAAGATTTTTTTGAGTATCTTAGAGGTAAGTTAGGGTGATACCCCTAGCCAATGCCACTTAAGAGAAAGAAAGGCTGCCCTGCATCAAATGAGTTGATTGTTGAAATATTACACATTGATGCAGAGGATACTTACTTTAGGATTCATGCCTAAAGTAATCAACATGTTGAAGCTCCAAATTAGTCACAAGCAAGGTGATAGAGGGAGAAATTGAAAGAACCTACAATGCTACACTTGCATGTTAAAATGATAAGATAATATGTCTTTGGCATTGTTTTCAAAGAGGGAGAAATAGCAAATAAATGATCAACAACTAATGGGAGAAGAATGAAAAAGAATGAAGATTGAGGGATAAATAGTAGAAATGATCAACAATTGTAGAATAAGGTGTTATCAAAATAATAGAAGATGATGCATACAAAGGGAGAGAATGTAAGAAGGGTAGAAAGGAAGGAAAAAGGATACAACAACTAAGAGAGAGATGTGACAACTAATGATTATACAATTTCCTTTGGTTTTGATGGTTGATCAGTTTGGTTTGCCATCAATGCTAAAGAGGGAGATTGTTAAAAATCTAATTGAAAAGATCATTTTTGAAGATCAAAGAGGGAGATTGTTGCAAGGAAGGAAGTTGGTTGATAAAGAATGTTTTCAATCATTGTTTCTTTATTGATGTCAAAACTACTAATTATAGGAATGAAAATTGCTTATAAGATCCAAGTACTATCACTTAGTTAATTGATGAAGAGGATTTAATCAACAAGATTTAACAAGAGCAAATAAGCGAAAGGTTGAGTTATGGTTTTGTAATGAAGTGCACGGATCATCTAAGACAATGGTTAAATGGTGTATTGATAACATACTCTAAGATACAAAGGTTGATGACACTTAGAAATACTAGAAGTATAAGTTGTAAGAAGGTTGACTACAAAGCTTGAACTAAGTTCATTAGTGAGTGCCAAGCAAGCTAGTTTAAGTCGAGAAAATTTTCAATTGGAGCCAAGCAAATACAAAATCTAGTGTGTGCCGAGTGAACTTTAGATGTAGAGTGAAGTTCAAGTGTCGAGTGATATAGGAGCTAAGAAAACAAAAATCTTAGTGGATGTTGAGTGAATCTACAATAGGTGTCGAGCATTAGTAAAATGTAGTCGGTGTCAAGTAATATAGTATGTGCTGAGCACTAGAATTTCAATAGTGTCGAGCTACTACATTATTTGAAAAGTTGAAGATTTACCAGATTTGAGTCGACATAGTTGTTACCTTGAATTTTTTGAACCAGTTTGAAGATAAGGATGATGAGCTAGTGGCACAGAATTATATGTAAATTGTTTTTAAGTGAATTCAAGTGGATTCTTCATGATTTTTATAGAAGAAACAAAATGTGGGTTAGATTCAATGAATCCTACCTAATCCATTCAAAAAAAAATTAAAGGAGGGAAGAATTGAGTGGGAAAAGAAACTTCAAACTTCTATTTAAGGAGTCACAGACCAAGAAGCAAGAGTGGTGGTGTGCCAAAATCACAAAGTGGTTGAAGGGCGTCAAGGAGAAGGCATCTAGGAGAAGGAAGAACAGAGCACATAGACTCTACTTTGATAAGTGGTTAGAGAGAGATGATTGCACTAGTACATTGAGCATGGGGACTCAAGGAGACCAAGCTTGAAAGAAGGGAAAGCTATCAATAGTTGTAGAGATTCAAAGCTAGGCAATGATATGAGCAAAAGAGTTATTTGAAATCTACAAGTTAAGTTGTATATTGTAATCAAGTCAAAGACTTTCTAATATTCTCTAGATATTGTATTAGATATGGAAATCATATGGACTTAGGTTGGTTTGATAGCCATTTTTAAATCCTTTAACAAGGTGACATTGCAAGTGAATGTTCTAAAGCTCTCTAACTAGGCCCACTTCTAACAGGGTGGTTAAATCCTTTAACTAGGTCACATTTAACAGTATCTTGTAGCCTTTAATAGGGCATCACTTTAGAAGAGTTAGAATTAAGTAGCATGTTACTAGTGGTTTTTCCCAAATTGGGTTTCCACATAAATCACTATGTTATGTGTTGATTTTACATGTGTTATGCTTGCATGCTGATTTATAGTAACCTATTGAATATGAATGTTTAAGCTTGAATGAATGAATAGTTTGATGGGTAGACTTTACTTAGTGAAAAATTTTGAATTGGAAATTTGGACCTTGAATAACTGACTCACGCCCCCTCTCAGTTATTCTAAAGCATTTCTAACATTATTAATTAAATTAAAGTTTTTAAAAACAACTAGAAGTAATGTAAAAAGAGAATAAGAAAGACCTCTTGAAGGATGTCCATTGTCTATGACCATCCTCAAGAGTTTGTGTATAGATATGTCTACCCCTCCTAAAAAATATATTTTATTAATTATAATCATTAGGCAATGTCTATATGCAATTTAGACATTCACTAGTATATAAATCTATTTACAATAAGATACACATATTCTTACATAATAGTACTTCTTGACATTTGATTTTTAATCAATTAAACTAATATCCAAAAAATACTTTTAAGATAAATATAAACATATATCTAATAATGGAGCAAAAAAATGGAGAGAGGGAGCGAGCGGGGGAGCGGACAAGAAGCACCTAATCAAAATTCAAACCTAGTCTCGAGCAAGAATCCTCAGGGAGGAGGCAATCAAATACTAGGTATAAAGGAGGGGTTTCAAAAAAGAGTGTGGAGAGGTGAAAAATGGGGATGGATACCCACATGCTATTGGCAAAGTCCCAGACAAGCCAAAAATGCAACCCAAGGTGGATACGCCAAGGAATCTTCCAGCAAAATGGACCTCGCTCTTCGGTGTCAAACCAACCAGTAAGTAATCTTTCCCTTTGGTTAAGATTGTTTCTAGTTTGGATAAGGGATCATGCACAATTGCTATTCCAAACAAATTAGTTGATCATAGCATAGCTTTGATGGCTTCAATGCTAGTTGGGAAGTTTATCAATCAAAGACCAAACATTAATGTAGTGCAATCCTTCACCTTGAAGAAGTGACATCTTAAAGGTTAGGTAAGTGTTACTACAATGGGAAATGGGTTTCTCTCTTTTGACTTCACCTATAATGAGGACATGGCTAATATTCTATGTGAAGGGCCCTAGAGCATAGGCTAGGCAACTTTGGTGTTGCAGAAATGGTCCTCAAAACTGGACTTAAATGAATCCTTTCTTTAGCAAGCTCTAGAATGGGTTAGGCTCCCTAAGCTACCTTTGGAATTATAGAATGAGGAATTTTTTTTGGGAGTGGCTAGTTCTTTTGGAGAACTTTTATCTATTGATCCTATCTCTAATTCTAAGAGAAGACTTACCTATATAAGGATCTATATAGGAGTAAGGGAAGGGGATGATATGTTGAAAGTGGTGTGCTTTGATTCTAAACTCGGTAATCATATTCAACAGTTGGACTATGAGAGTGTACCTTTTGGTTGTTTTCATTGTTTTAAGACTAGACACAAGGCTTTTCAATGTCTGAAAGAAAAGATGGATAAGAAGAAGGCTCTCCCTTCCTCTTATCTCAATAGGGACAAGAAATTTTGGAAGAAGAAGACCACCACCGTAGGCCACAAGGATGGTCCTAATATGGTTGGTCAGAAGGCTAGAGAAGTAAAGAAGGAGAAAAAAAAAAAGCTAGCACCTTCGGCTGCAATAGCTTAGACCAAAGATAAGAAGGATGTTACCCAATCTAAGATTTTATAGCTAGCCCAGGTAACTTTAAATGCAGAAGGTTCCATAGATCTTAAGGAAATGCTAGAGGCAATTGTCCTAGAAGTATTTCAAGAGAAAGAGGAATCTTAGGTCATGGAAGGGATATGAGTTTTGCAACAGGTAAATCCTATGGTAATAGATTGCAAGGAAGCTCCTCAGCAGATTATGATGGAGGTAGATTTCGAAGGGATGCCTAAAAAGTCTAAAGGGGGGTGTGTTTTGGCCTCCAAGATTGAAGAAAATGATAGAGCTAAGAAGGATATAATTATCTATCAAGGTTCAGAGGATAATTTTTTTTCCTCTAGAGAAGGAGATGAAAGAGTTGTGGAGAATGAGAATGATGTTTTGGAGAAGGTGCTCAATGTTTGGGAGGATCTTCCAAGTACTCCAAAGAATGCTCTTCTTGTATCTAGGCCTTTGGACTCTATATTGGAAAGAGAAGTTTATCTTTCCCCTAAGCCTAGGAAGAAATATATTAGAGAACCCTCTTTGGCCTCTCTAGTGGAGACTAGAAGTAGTTGCAAACTGGATGTGGGTACACTGGTTAGAAAAGGTAGAAAAATAGAGAAGCAAACCAGAGAACTATTCAAGAGTGTTCCAAGAATGGAAAATGAAGATTATGTCATGGAATATTAGGGATCTAAATGGAGCCCAAAAATAGAAAATTATTAGGAATTTGATTAGAGATCAGAGACTTGATATTATGATGATCCAAGAAACTAAGATGAAAAAGGATTTTCTAGGGAAAATCAAGTTTAGTAACATGATGAGTGGGGAGGCTTCAGATTTAGAGGGTGCCTCTAGTGGTCTGCTGAATCTATTTAATAACAAGCATTTTAGAGTTGAATTAGTTTTTAATGAGGGTAATATTCTTCTCTATAAAATTCATCATATTCATTCCAATGAAAACTAATTTTTGTTGAACTTATATGCACCTAACAATAAAAGAGAAAGAAAAAATTACTGGACTAAAGGTAGAGAGCTAGTGCAAAGAAGTAACTTAAAGAAAGGTATCAGAAGGGGATATTTTAATACTCCTCTTGTGAATGGGGAGAAGAAGGGTGGTCTAAATCTAGACTGGGAAAGTAAACAAGACCTCTCTAGCTTCATTAATGGTTTGGATTTTTTGGATCTAGATCTAATGGGAGGTGGCTTTACTTGGTCAAACAAACGTACTGGGCAGGATTGTATCCAGGTCAGATTAGACAAAGCTTTAATCTCTCTTGATTGGCTGAAGTCTTCCTATTGTAGGTTAGCTCTTCTACAAGGAGTGGGTTCTGATCATTCCCCTATTTCCCTCTCAGCTGCTCCTATAGGACCTAGAAGGAACCCCCTTTTTAGATTTGAAAAAATGTGGACCTCTCATCCTGATCTTTTTGATAAAGTCAAATTTTGGTGGGGATTAGATGTGGAAGGAGCTAATATGTTTAGAGTTGCTAGGAAACTAAGTAATGTTAAGAGGATGGTTAAAGTTTGGAACAAGACTAATTTTGGTCATATATTTCTTGAGAAAGATGACCTGTCTAAGAAACTTATTTTTGTTCAAGCCTCTATTCAATAGGATGGGTATGATGAGCTTAATAGGGAGGCTGAGTTTTCTATTCTAAAAAACTTACATAATATCATCCACAAAGAGGAGAAGTTCAAGAAACAAAGATCTAGGGTCAACTGGCTTAAAGATGGAGATCAAAATTTGAAGTTCTTTCATCTAACCACCCTCAAGCATAGAGCTAATAACAAAATTATTGGTATCATCAAAGGGTAGGATATGCTAACTAAGGAGAATGAAATATCAGATAAATTTATCTCCTTCTTCTCATCTCTCTTGTCTTGGGACCCTCTTCTATCTAAGGTGGACCGGGAAGACATGGTTGCTTGCATTCCTTAGATCATCCAACCACACCATAACTTAATGCTTCGAGCTATTTCCACTACTTTGGAAGTTTGTGAAGCTCTGTTTTCCTTGCCTATGGAAAAATCTTGAGGCCCTGATGGATATCCAACCTTCTTTTTTTAGATGTATTGGTAGGTGGTGATGGAAGATGTGGTGAAGGCTGTTCAAGAATTCTTTGGATCCAAGAGCATTCTTAAGGAGATTAACTCCACCTTTTTGGTTCTCATTCCCAAAGTGCATGGGACTAACTCTTTGGACAATTTTAGACCTATTAGTTTATGCAATTCCTTTTACAAGATTATTTTTAAGGTTCTTACATCTAGGTTTCTCAAGCTCCTCCCTTTGATCATATTGCAGCAACAAATGAGTTTTGTCCTCGGCAGATAGATTTTAGATTTGATCATGATGGTGCATGAAGTAATCCACTCTATGGAAGCTAGAAAATGGGAAGGGATGTTGCTTAAATTGGGCCTCTCTAAAGCCTATAGCTGAGTTTACTTTCTTGATATGGTGCTCAAGGCTTTCGAGTTTGATTTAAAAATTTGTAAGTTGATATCTTAGCTTGTCTCTACTTCCTCTCTTGTAGTGTTGGTTAATGGAGCTCCTTCAAATTTTTTCAAACCCATAAGAGGTCTCTGTTAGGGGGATCCTCTCTCACCTATTCTCTTCATTATCCTATTTGAATTTATGGGAAGGCTTATTGAGAGAAAGAAGAAGGAAGGTAGAATCAAAGGGATAAAACCTTCTTCTAAAAGTGATCCTTTCTCACATCAACATTTCATGGATGACACTATCATGGGGGGGAGGCTTCTATGAAGGAGGCAAAAGCTATGAAGGATGTCTTGGATATCTACTCTAGAGGGTTGAGCTAGCTTATTAACTGGGATAAGAGCTCATTATTCTTTATTAATACCCTAGAGGATAGGCAAAGGAAAAATTTTAGGATTCTAAGTTGTGGAGTGGGAAAGTTTCCCTCTACTTACCTTGGGCTTCCTTTGGGTTTGATTCCTCCTGACTCCTTCTAGAATGGTATCTTGGACAATTTGAGCAAAAAAGCTTGTAGGCTAGAAAGGAGCTATTCCTAGTCAAGCTGGCAAATGTCGATTGGTCAAATCCACCCTTTTGAACTTGCCAGTGTATGCTTTAAGCCTTTTTGTGATTATAGTTAAATTTTCCAAGAGGGTGGAGAAAATACAGAGGGATTTCTTATGGACTGGAGTTGAAGGGAAAAAAAGATATCCTCTAGTTGCCTGGGACAAAGTCTATCTCCTTAAGAAATATGGAGGTCTTGGTATAAGGAAGCTTACTCATCTGAATAAGGCTCTTCTGTCAAAGCAATTATGTATCTTCAACAACACTAGGGAATGGAGAGACATCTTGGTTAATAAGTATATTAAGAGGCCTCCTATTTAGTTCACCCTTTTTAGTGAGAAAATTCCTAGAGGATCTACTATCTGGAATGGTTTTCTGAAAGCCACAAACATGGAAAAGGCAAAATTTTCTTGGAAATTGGGGAATAGGGAGGATATCCAGTTTTGGTTTGATAGCTAGCTTATTCAAGGTCCCCTTATGAACAATCTTGTCTATGAAGTTTGGGTGAATCAACGTATTCATCATTTTGGGCTAAAAGTCAGCAACTTTAGGAACAACCAAGGTTGGATAGATCTATCTATAATCTCTAATGATCTAAAACCAATCATGCTTATGTTAAATTCTATGGCTCTCAGCAACAAGAGGGATAAAATGATCTAGGGGGACAACTCCAATGGGAACTACTCTGTTGCTTCTAGTTATATGGCTCTTTGGGGCTTAAAAGAGAAGCCTCCCTAGTCAAGAGCATGGATCCCTAGCCTGACACCAAAAATCAATATATTTTATTAGCTAGCCTTACAGAATAAAATCCTCACTCAGGATAACCTTATAAAAAGATGATAGATTTTTCCAAGTAGATGTATTTTATGTAAGAACTAGCTAGAAATAGGCAACCACTTGTTCAATCACTATTCCTACTCAAAGGCGGTTTGAGTTTTCCTTACCCAAGATTTAGGGATTAGCTGGTGCATGCCAGATAATCTCCTAGACTTTTTTATCCAATGGAATACTTTGTTCAATCTGTAGGCCATGAAGGAATTGAGTACCTGGATCTTACCTCACTACTACTGGAGCATATGGAAGGAGAGGAACAATAGAATCTTCAAAGATAGAGAGGATTCAGCCATTGTTCTTGGGAAGAAGATTTATAAAAATATAAATGAAAACTACCTAGTAAGGAAGGGTGGAGATATCAAAGTGGGTGGTAGGAAAATTGAGAAGGAAAAAGAAAGAATGTTAAAAAGACAGGAAGCCAAGTGGCTTCTCCCCCTAGAAGGATGGCATAAAGCCAATTTTGATGAGGCCTCCAAGGGAAATCCTGGCTCCTTAGGATGTGGAGGCATAATAAGGAATGATTTTGGGAAGGGAGTAGCGACCTTCTCTCTCCCACTAGGTTTCCAAACTAATCACTTTACAAAAGCATGTGCAACCTGCCACGTGGTGAATCTAGCCTTTGAAGTTGGGGTTACTAATCTCTAGCTTGAAGGGGACTCAAATAACATTATTAAATGTATAAATGGAAAATCTCAATATTCATGGACAATTGCAAATCTAATAGAAGAGACATGGGTGACTCTTGCTAAATTTGATAGAGTCCATGTCACTCACGTTTTCTGGGAAGCAAACCGAGTGGTAGATTAGTTCAAAAATAAAGGAGTGGAATCTAACCAAAATATATCCTGGCAACTGAGAAAGAGTTTTTTGGTGGATGTTAAGAGCTTGATCAAGCTGGACAAGATCCAAGGGAGTACGAAGGAGATCAATTTGCAATTATGAATAGGAAACGCTTTTGGGGAAAGGGTACAATTCATAAAGGTTGTATTGGAAAATGCAAGAAGTGGATTTTATTATAGTTTATTCAGCATGCTTTATGGGCCATTTTTCGCATATACAACTTGTGCAATGGTAAGGTTAATTTCTTTAGCTTTTTTCATAAACATAGAGATCCCAATCAAGTGGCAAAGTTATAGAGGGTTGTGCTTATGAGAATTGTGGGAGTGAAAAGTGTTGAAATGGTGGGAAAAAGGTGTAGAAAAGAATGAGTGGGAAAGATGGAAAAATGGACAAGTAGGGACAAAGTGTGGGAGAAGATGGAATAGGGTGGGATTACAAGATATATCACAAAGTTGCATGGTTCTGATCAAAATGTGATAGACATCATGGTCAGCTTGTGGAAGGATGGTAGAGTCAAGGTGAATGGGGTTTCTTTTCTAATTATGAAGGAGGTGATTTTGACTATTACTGAGATTTTGATGGAGGGCTTTAAATTCTTTAGGGACTAAAAGCTCTTGACCAATGTAGTGAGGGATTTCATTGACAACACTAAGGAGTTGAATTCCCTGAAAAAGAGTGATACATTCTATGATCCTGATTCTATTATGATACTTTGGAGGTATGTTATGTGAGCCATCATGGGGTACATTACTCTTGACCCTAGGTTTGATCATGTTCACACCCACCATTTTGTTCTTTTGAATCATTATTGGCATGATAGTAAAGTTTATTTTCCTTTCTATTTGTTAACTTCCATGAGCAAGGCAGTGTCTAGCATCAAAAAGAAGTCCACTACTAACCCTGCTTTGCATGAGGGGTTGTTATTGCTTATCTATGAGTACTTTAAGGCTTAGATGATAAGTAACATCCCCTCATAGGCTGGGAATGTATAAAATGAAAGCTCTAGCTACTCCTCTAACCTGGATGATATTCAAAGCATTAGCTCTGAGGAAGGGGGGCTAACTTTCTTTGGTAAAGAGGCTATGCCTCATGTAAAGAAGTCACCCTCACCCATTACTCCAAGTAGAAAAATCCCTGAGGATCATGGTTAGAAGAAGCTTGGGAATGTGGAGAAGCACTAAAATGATGAAGAGGAGGACTTGGAGACTGAAAAAGAGGATAAGGAGAAGCATGAGGTAAAAAAGGAAGACCAATGTGGGAAGAAACACAAGCAGGTGGGTATGGAGGATGAGAGGTCACAGTGGGATCTGGATCCTTCTTCACTGCCTCTCTCCATTGTCCATCCTCAAGCACATTCAGATGAGTATATAAAGGATAGTATTGGTGAAGAGGAGGGGAAGTGCATGCCAAAGGTAGGAGGAAAGCCTGGAGGAATTTTAATGTGAGGACATCAAAAATGAGTATTTTTAGAAAACTGATGAACCCCTAGATTCTAGTGGACAACCAGGAGGAGTCATGACTTGAAGAGTTTATTAACCCTACAATTGTGGAAATCTCTAATAATGCCAAGCAGACTAGGATGAACCTCTTGAACAATGCCCGCAATAGCATGATTGACAATTATAGGTCAATCAAGTGGCTTTTTCATGAGCTGGAGGAGGTCAAGGAGAAGGTGGGTCAAATGGAAGGATCCAAGAATCTATTGGGTCTTGAGATAGGGATTGATCAAGATGTTAGCTTAAACCTAGCAGAAAAGAGGATCCCTAGAAAATTCCAATCACAATCTGTCAAGCCATATGATATCACTGCTCAACTTGATTAATGACAACATTCTGTCATTAACCGATTGGCTAAAAGATAGGGGTATGCAGGGGAATGAGGATGGTAAATATAGGGGAAAAGCTAGATCTAATGATGAAAATGCCATGGGTATTACTTACTCTACTTTGGACCAGGATGTTCATAGGACTTATCAACAAGAGGTCGAGGAGAACCAGATAGCCAATGAGGTTGCCCAAGTCATGCGGGAGCTAGAAAGAAAGAATGAGGATTAGCTCCTTTCTTTGTCTCTAGGTGTTCCTTTTTATCTGGCTTTTTGTCCTGGTTTTTTTGTTGTTTCTTAAAAATGTGGCCTTTCCTTTGGCCTTTGTTGTTCAGCTGGGCCTAGTGCTTATTATCAGCCTTTAGACTTGTTTTTTTGGCTGGGCTTTTATCACTTATTTTCAGCCTTGTTTATCTTCTAACTCTTGGGTTTCAGGTCCCTGTAAAACCTATTTATCTAATCAAAAACATATATCTCATAATTATGAATATGAAATTTAAGAGAACTTCAAAAAATAAAAAATATGTAGCACCCAATAATATCTCAACAAATCACATGCTATTCTTTAGGCTTTAATCTTTGTACAACCAAATAAAAATGCATTACAACAAACATGGACTAGAAATCTTTTTATATTAAAATTTTAAAAACTGTAAAATAAATAAATTACATATCTGTATGAAAATGGCCCGATATATCTTCTCTTTGGAACAAATAAAAATATTCTGCAAAAACAACTGTAAAGAAAGAAAGTTAATATCTAAAATTATATTATAATCTTCACATACAATTATATAAAAAATTTAAAAATGTGAAATGAATAAATAGCATTCCTATATCAATATAATTTGATGAACAACAGTAAAGAAACAAAGTTAATATCTAGAATTATATTATAATCTTCACATTATTTTTTATTATTTTTAAATGTGGAATATATAAATAGCATTCCTGTATCAATATAATTTGATAAATGAATAGATAACATTTCCAAAATGCTTTAAAAAATAGAAACATTAACCTACATATATAGTCTAGTGAATGAATAAATAAAATTTCTTGAGTACTAAAACAAAATTGAGAAACATCAACCTGCATAACTAACATTCGTAGAATGCCCTAAAAAAATTCTAAAACACCAACTTGCATGTGAGCTTACATAGAAAATAGATCCCAAACAACAACCTGCTCTAAAATAAACCTTTAGCAAGAAAAGAAATCAATTAGCTATGCATGGCAAAAGTGAACTGGTCTGTAATAAACCTACAACAAGTAAAGAAATCTATTATCTATGCATTGCATAAATCTATTATACACAACTGTGTTATTCCAAAGCATTTCTTTAAGACCCAATTTCATCCATCCAATAAAATGGATAATGGAGTACATGTTTTACACAAATAATAAAAGGTTGCAATATTAATTATCACTGCTACAGTTTGTCTATGATCAGATTAAATATTCAAGCTTGAAGTGATCTGAGAACACATTTATTGTATTTCTTCACTCCATCTTCTATGAAAGTTGATACACTTCTAGATGTATCCATTTCCATAAGAAGAGGAGGTGAGATTATGTTAAATTTTATTTTTAAAAATTACCATTGAATATGTTGAATAGTCAAATCGTTGAGACTGATGGTTTCAAGCTTTATTTTATGATTTATTCCAAATAGTTCGATGGTAACACATATGAGGGGAGAATATAATGAAGTGTCATTTTAGAGTCTTAGTTGATTCCCCCAAATGATCTAGAATATGTATAGAAACAATAGCATACCAACAATATTCAAAGATCAAGAAATCAAAGCTCTAGCATTCTTCTTAGTTATGTATAAAAATGCTTGTATGTAGTTGTGCTTTGGATTTATAGAGGAACCTCATGACCACTATTCATGTGAGTCTACAAGTTGAATCTTTTGATTGCTAGAGGACAATTTTTTAGTTTCATACCAAAAAAAATCAATAGGAAGATGTAGAGAAAGATGTAATTAATCAGACAAGTGGAAATACTCTTACACATTTAAAAAAGATTTAATAAGTTTAATAGAGGATAATTTTAAGGAGTGGAGGTAGGGGATGGTTTACATAATGCAGTGTACTAGGGAATATAGAACATTATTAGCAATTAGATTGGTAGAAACAATCTAATTAAATAGGAAATATTCTAATCCACTTGCAATTTAGGGACTTATATTTACTTTCAAGAACCACATCATGAAGCAAAATGTCAGAGACTACATTAAAAAGCCTCACCCCAAACTAAAAAAAAGGAGCAAAGATGCATGTATAGAAGTTGTTTAAGTAGTAATGCTCCCAAAAAAATGAAACAAAATTTACAGAAACAAGAGGTTAAAAAATAAAAAAATAAAACCTAACATATTATATTTTAGATAAGTTGGAGAAGAAAATATATATGATATGCTATGTTGAAAAAAGACTACACCAGATATAATTTTTTCAAGAGTTGTTTCCTTCCCCTCCACTCTCCATAGAAGATAATAGTTGTAATTTCCAAACTATTTCCTGAAGTAACAAGTTTACCATACTTGGCTCAGATGATATATTTATTGTTGGAAGACATGGTTAATTGAACTATGGGCCATAAAACTATAATTAGAGGTGGTTTAGTGCATATGACAGGGCCATTGATAGGATATGTGAAAAAGTTATAAATTTAAACCAAATAGAAAATGGCCATCTAGATGACAATAATCAATAATCCAAGGATCATAAAAAGAGAACAAGAGTTAGATAGTCCACAATAATCCAAGGATCATAAGGTTAGTGGAAAGAATGGAACAAATTATAAAATTCACTTAGGATCCTAGCTTGTAGTAGAAGTTTAAGACAGTAAACTAATTTAAAATTAGAGACTCTAGCATATAGTTTTGAGAAAGTTTGGGCAAAAAAGCCACAAATGATAGAGCATGCTTCAAGAGGATGAGTTCCATTATATTTCAAGGTATATAATGGAAGTCTAGTTAGCTCTTCACACACATAACAATAGAAATTCTATGCACCATCTAATAGTGAGGTGCTATGATAGTCATTAAAATTCTCATGAAGAATTGGTGGTGTTTAAAAGATAGAGATGACAAAGATATTGTAGAGAAAAACATGAACAATATATGTTGAAATCATTGGAGAAAGATGTAGTTAATTAGACAAGTGGACATTAGGGAGGCATTAGCCATGGTATAGAGAACAATTTGATGGAGCAGAAGCAAGGAATGACTTAGCTAGGTGCCTATGTATGAGGGAATATAGATTAACATGTAAATATTAGCAACTAAGAAACCTAGTATAGCATTTTTATATTATGCATTCAAATATAAACATTAATGTTCTCCTTTAAATTTTCTTCTAGGCCTTTTATTGATTTGAAATGATGGCTCAACATGTGGATTCATAATTTGAAAGGATGGCTTAACATATGGATTGAAAAATTAAAGTGTGAATTCAAAATTGAAAGATCATACACCTAATGGACATAATAAATCCAATTATAGACTCAATCTTTGATTTATTCATAATCTATAGAAAATGACTAAGAGAATTTAATGCAAAAACAAACCAATCCATCAAAAATCTAGTCACATTGCAAAATTTGCACTTAATTCAAACGCCCCAAAAACTAATAAGCACTTACAATGCTTTCAACAAAGCAACAAAATAATGAGAACCACAATGGTGGTGCCCACATGTAATCTACCAGAATTTCTACTCATGGAATAAGGACCACCGCCATGAAATACTTTCCTCCCCCTCTCTTCCCCTGCTGATCTTTTTTTGTTTTGTAATATTAATAAAATATACAAACACAAAAGAATAGAAAGAAAAACATGTACAAATTAGAATCCATACTATTTTTCTTACTTTTTCAGAACCTCTACATTGAAATATAATACAAAAGGGTTTAGATTGAGGTTTAATAAAGTAAGGAATACCATTACAACCAAAAAAAATTAGATAACTAGTCACATTAAGATATAAGAGAAAAAGTAAGATAACTTCCTAAACAACAATAATATGCAACTCATCATACAAACATGCACATTATGGAATAACCTTTCTTCTAGAGAGACAACTAAGTAGAGGCATATGCATCCTTTGCCCATATCTCTAAAGTATGAAACAATTAAAAGTATGACAAGTATCTCTAGGTACATCTTACAGTAACTATTAAAATGAAAACAACCATATGCATCCTTTGATAAATTTTTCCCTATAAATTAGATGACAAACTTTTTGTAAAGTTATGTATATCATCTATAATTCAAATTACTTATTAAAGTTATTATATCTTTGATTTGGGAAAGCATCATTATCATCAAAGATAAACTATCCTAACAAGATTCAATCTCTAAAACTTACTAAATGTTTGTGGGTATCCTAGCTTATCAGAATAGAGCTCACACCATAATTAAAAGAATAAAAAATTAGGGAAATTGGCCTACATACCTATTAGCTATCCACAAAATTCAGAGTGAGAAACTTGTCAACTACCAACATTAACCCATCTCCATATGGAAACCATTCTTTCATGTGTTTTTTCTCAATAGATGTCTAGAAAAGATCAAGATTAACATGAGAATTCATGCCTTATAATTACTATTATAGAGAATACAAACAACTAAAATAGGGACAAAAGTTAGAAAATCAAAAGGAGGCATGAATTATAAACCAAATTAAAAATCCAACATTCCAAATTGATTGAAGTCACTGAAATGGATTTGGCTTCGGCTACGGGGCATCAACATAAGCATGGTCAATTATATCCATTCACAACTAAAAACAATTTTGGGTGTTGCAGGCAAAGAAATCCAAAGATTGCAAATAATATACATACCATAGAGTTTCAAGGCTATGTAGCTATCTATATAGCCATGATTTGTAGTGAACCATGATAAACATTTTTGTTTATGCATCTTGTTGTTCTATACTTTTCTTTTGTATTCTTTATTAACTTGGAATTAGTATCAGAGCCTATGATCAATTTCGGTGATCAAATTCTGAAATCATGGAGGAATCAAGAGAACACAAATTCTCGGGGAATAATTTCAGTTTGTGGAAGCTACATATGCAATCATTACTAGTCAAGCATGATCTTGAAATTACAATTGGAGGTAAAGAAAATAAGCCAACCTCCATGATAAATGAGACTTGGAATAAAATTGATGAAAAGGCAATTGCAAAGATTTTTCTCTCGTTGTTTGAGAATGTTTTATTCAATATGAACAATGAAAAGTTAACAAAGGAGCTATGGGACAAGCTTTAAGGTATGTATGAAATGGCATCTGCTACAAACAAAAATTTTATCATGAAGAAGCTTTACAAGTTCAAGATGAAGGACAAAACAACAATGTCAAATCACATAAATGAGTTGAATACTCTTTTATGCTAGGCACACTCCATTGGTATGCCTCAAGATGATGAAAACAAGGAAATCATCTTATTATGTTCTTTACCAAATAGTTGGGATGGTGTGGTAACATCAGTCATCAATTACAATGAGTTGGTATCTACTTTTCTTAGTGAAGACATGAGGAGATCTAATAAAGAGTCTTCATTAAGTGATGCATTAACAATGGTTAGTACAAAAAATTGAGGAAGAACTCAAAATAGAGGTAGAAATAACAACAATCGAATGTCCCAATCAGCTAGGAGATCACAGTCCTGGGGTAAACAAAGTGGTTGTTGGTTTTGTGGAAAGGTTGGTCATGTTAAAAAGGACTGCAAAAAATTTAAAATGGCTCAAGAAAAGGTTTTAGATAGTGGAGCAAACATCATTCAAGATCACGGTGATGGTGTTTTAGTTCTTGCAAAAAGTGACACAACTTCAAATTCATGGGTAATTGACTCTAGGGCTTCATTTCATGCATCTTCTTGCAGAAAAGCCTTCAAAAACTACAAGTAAGGTAAATTTGGGAATGTTTATTTGGGTGATAACAAAGCTTTTGAAATTGTAGGAAAGGGTGATATTTTTTTATCAATAGAAGGAGGTGCTCAATTGTTGCTTTAGGATGTTAGGCATGTTCCCAAATTGAAAAGAAATTTGATTTTCCGTAGTCAATTATATGTTCAAGGTTTTCTTACACTTCTCACGGACATATGGAAAATTACCAAGGGTTACATGGTTATTGCCAAAGGGGATAAAGTTGGCAGCATGTGTTATGGAAACTAGTGATGAGGTGGGAGCTACGATGACTGTTGTGGATAGCGATGCTGCACTTTGGCATCAAAGATTAGGCCACATGAGTAAAAAGGGGCTAGAGATTATGCTTAATTGAGATCAACTTCTAGGTCTCCAATCAAAAAAATTAGAATTATGTGAGCACTATCTTTATGGGAAACAAAAATGTGTCATCTTTTTGAAGAATGACCATGACAAGAAGACTACACCATTGGAGTTAGTGCACTCATATGTCTTCGATCGAATAGAGGTAACCTCTCATGGAGGTGCAAATTTCTTTGTTTCCTTTCTTGATGATTGTACTAGAAAGGTTTGGGTCTATATGATGTCTACAAAGTCTAAAGTTTTCTCAAAATTTAAACCTTTTAAAGCTCTTCTTGAAAATTAGAGTGGGCACAAAATCAAATGTTTAAAATTAGATAATGAAGGAAAATTATGTTCATTGGAGTTTGATAACTTTTTTGTAGATCAAGGTATTCTATGGGTGAAAGTTGTGTCATTCGCCCCTCAAGAAAATGGGGCAATGGAAAGTCTAAATTGAACTATACCCAAGAAAGTTGGATGCATACAATCTAATGTTAGTTTAGGCAAAGAATTCTAGGTAGAGGCCTGCAATACAATAGTGTACTTAATTAATTAAAGTCCTCCATCTCATTTGGACTTTGGAATTCTAGAATAGGAATGGTTGGGTAGAAGGATTTCCTACTCACATCTTTGAGTGTTTGGGTGCCAAGAATTTGTTCATGTTCCTAAAGAAAAAAGGACAAAGTTGGATTCAAAATCAAAATATTGTATCTTCATGGGCTATGGTGAAGATAAATTTGGATTTTGATTATGGGATCCTATTGCATAGAATATTGTATGGAGTAGAGATGTGGTCTTTAATGAGGAAAATTTTTTGGCTCTTCAATCAACACCATAGGAAAGAGTTATTGGAGATTTCATTCCTATGTCTTTGTTTAATGAGAATAATTCTTCATTAAACCCATAGTCTCAGCCTATGGTTTCTACTCCTACCTCTATTTTAGCTCCTTTTCCTAATATGTCATCAGACAGTATAGACAAATACAAGTGAACAATAGATAAGACATGTCTTTGGAGACCAACAAGCTAACAAGATGTCTCATTCACTATTGCATGCTCCGCATAGCTTTTTGGAGACCAATCTTAACAATGAACATGAGTTTAGAAGTGGTGAGAACTTGGTTGTCACTAGACATCTTTCTTAGCATCATCGCAAGTAGCATTAGTTGTATGGTGACCAAGTTCAGTGTCCTTATGAAATTAGACAAGCATCTAATTTATCTACCAAAGCCCCTGCAGTTTTTCTACCTCCTATGATTTATGGTGGCCAAGTTGGGCAGTTGAGATAGGATTTCAATGGTATTGTTATCGTTGGAAGATAGGATACTTGTCATAAAATTTAGACTGGAATAGATAGGAGGATCTCCATTTCCCAAAGTAGTCCTCATGAACAATCTCATTTGATTCCCACACAAGAAGCAACTCGTGTCTTGATAGATAATCAAGGTTTTTAAGTCCAACAATGATCACATAAAGAATTGAGAACTGATGTGTTTGGTTCTTCAAATGCTAAAACACATCATGGCCATAGGGAATGAGACTTGGATGTTTCTCATCCAGTTCATACATCTTCACAAGGTAATGATTATGAATTGGTAAGAAGAAATTCTTAGAATGAAGAAAAAGTTTGGGAGTTAAGGTGATCTACTAGGTAGAGAATAATTCTTGCAAAATATTCACACTATGAATTACTCTACTCTAAGGAGGAAGACCCTAAGATTTTAATCTCTAATTAGATTGAACCAATTAATTTCAAAGATGCTTGTAGAAGTAAAAATAAAAATTAGTGGATGATTGCAATGGAAGAAAAGATGAACTCTCTTAAAACTAATAAAACTTGGGATTTAGTTCCACTTCCACCCAACTGTAAAGCACTAAAAAATCATTGGGTATATAAGGGTATACAAGGTGAAAGAGGAAGATGGTGGAAAAAAGAGGCACCATGCTTGGTTGGTTGTCAAAGGGTATGCTCAGAAAAAAGGGCTAGACTTTACAAAGATTTTCTCACCAGTTGTGTGGATGACTACAATCTAGGCAGTTTTGAGATTGGTAGCCATTTGGGATCTTGAGCTAGAACAACTTGATTTCAAGATGGCTTTTGTACATGGTGACATCAATGAAGAATTATACATGGAACAACCTAGAGGCTTTGTTCAAAAGGGGAAAGAACATCTATATTGCCAGCTGAAGTAAAGTTTGTATGGGCTTAAGAAAGCTCCAAGATAGTGGTACATTAAGTTTGATCGTTCATGGTTGAACACAACTTCACCTAGTGTGAATCAGATCCATGAGTCTACTATAAAAGACTTCCTAGTGGTGAGCCTATCATTCTTCTACTCTATATTGATGACATGTTAGTTGTTGGCACTTCTCCTCAAATAGTTAGCAAGCTAAAGAAAGATTTAGCTTCTTGGTTTGCCATGAAAGATTTAAGGGCAACCAAAAATATTCTTGGGATGACTATTACTAGAGATAGATAGAAAAAGGTGCTTACTTTGTCAAAACAATCATACATTGACAAAGTTGTAGAGCAATTTGGTATGGCTAAAGCAAAACATGTTCCTATTCCTCTTTCTCCTCACTTTCACCTAAGTTTTGATTTGTGTACCAAAACACAA
Source organism: Cupressus sempervirens (assembly GCA_028749045.1). Taxonomy (NCBI): domain Eukaryota; kingdom Viridiplantae; phylum Streptophyta; class Pinopsida; order Cupressales; family Cupressaceae; genus Cupressus; species Cupressus sempervirens. The sequence goes on along the minus strand of CM053789.1, from coordinate 477,523,013 downwards.
GAAGAGAAGGAATTTATGAATAATATTCCTTATAAATCCACAGTTGGTAGCATAATGTATGCTATGGTTTCTACACAAACTAACATTGCTCATGCAGTGGGAGTAGTTAGTAGATTCATGAGAAATCCCAAAAAGCCTCATTGGGAAGTAGTCAAGTGGATATTGTGATATCTCAAAGGCACTTCTAATTATGCATTATGTTTTGGTAGAAATCATGCTCAGCTAGAAGGATTCAACAATTCAGATCTTGCCAAAGATCGAGAAAAATGCAAGTCTACTACTTGTTATGCTTTCATATTTTTCGGGGCTGCCATTAGTTGGGCCTCAAGGATGCAACATTGTGTTGCACTTTCTTCTATTGAAGCCAAATACTTGGCTCTTTCTTAAAAATCTAGAGAGATGATTTGGTTGCAATACTTATTCAGCGATCTACATTGGCAACAAGATGATTATTTTTTATTTTTTGATAGTCAAAGTGCAATTTTTATGGCTCATAATCATTCCTCTCAGTGACACTCCAAACATATTGACAAGCATGCTCACTATGTTTGCTATGTGGTAGAAGAAGCGAAACTAAAGGTTGCCAAATTGATACAAAGATCAAACCGGCAGACATGTTGATAAAGGTTGTTCCCAAGGAGAAGTTTGAATGTGCCAATATTTCCCTTGGCCTTGTTAAAAAGAAATAGGTCAGCATGTAGAGCAAGGGAATGGGTGATCAGTTGGTTTATTTGTTGTCTTCAAGTGGGAGATTGTTGAATATTAAAGGCCAATAGTCACATGGGTATTTTCCCTCCACTTTTATTGTGTCTCTTCAATTGATCATTTGTGATCTATAAATGTTGATGGTATCTATTTGTAAACTCATTCTATTTCATCAATATAATTTATTTGCTCTTAGTGTGGACATAGCCACAATTTGTGGTGAACCACGATAAACATATGTATTTATGCATCTTGATGTTTTATACTTTTCTTTTGTATTCTTAATTAAATTACAATTTTGACTCTCATGATGTTATTCAATTCCTTATAAGTCAGCCTCCAAATTTATGCATGGATTTCTCAATCATAGCAACACTTGTCTCAACCTCCAAAGAAGGTATTCTTGAGAATATTTAAAAATCATAGGCACTAATCATGGTCTGCTCCAACTAAAACATAGTAATAATTTTTCCTCAATTAAATTGGTAAAAAAGAACCAATAATGCCACTAATCACATTTTCACATTTGTTTTAAACTTTCAATACATTTATATTCCCAAAAAGTAGTATACATTCCATAGTGAACACATGACACGTTGGAATAGTTCAATAGCTTTGTCAACATGTAAAAAATAAAACAATAACAAAAAAACTAAATATTTGATTTTTTATATTCATTTAGCTGAGTTAAACTTAAATCATATCCTTCTATGCACAAGCAAGGGTCACATCAATCAAGTAGTCAATCTTGCATACCAACTATTTTTACTCAATTCTCTACACTCAGTTTCCAAGGTATGCTTGCTTTCTTTTTTCTCCACACCTTAATTTATCACAAAGTAAGCCTTGGTTCATATCTATAGACAAGCATTTTGATTTTATAAATTTATTGATTTCTATTTAACTCACATATCTCTCTTATTTTGGTCTAGGGATACTTCAGCACTCATCTTAATTGGAACACAATCGATTTCATCTCCATGTTATATGGTCAAAAATTTGTTGTCTATGTCACTCCACCCATCTCATACATGTTTTAGCACTTATGTATGCATATTCCTTCACAATAATACCAACAAATGCTTTTGCATATATCTATTTTTTATCTACTATGAATATGTTTAATAAAAGTGTAATAGTAACATCGATTCTGCATAAGAATTTATTACACACAAAGACTTATTTGCTCACATTTTTGTTTTCTAAACATGTATGTTGTGCCAATGATTTCTGAATGCTAACATATTTACAATTACCATCTACTCATGATGTGCTCCATATATTTTAAAGATCCATATACATTGTTCCCTAAATGTTCACCTTCGGTTGGTTTTCGGGCAAACATCACAAAGGCAGGAACTTTGGTGCTTGTGCCCCTTGTTTTTAGGTTGAATCCATCTAAAGTAAAAATGTTATCTATATGTCTCATGTCAAGTCACAGTTTTTTGCACCTAACTTTCTATTATAATTAAACATTTTATATAGAAAATGTCATGTACTTTGTCGTAAGTTTTAAAACTACATATATATTAAACTATTTGAAAAAATCATGTTTTAATATAAAATATTTGTAATTAATATTTTATTTAGATTGAAATATTTATAAAACAATATTTATAATTAGTATTTTATGTTTTATTTTTTTCAAAATATTTGTAAAGAAAATTATATTTGTTTTATATAGAATATTGTTCAATTACAAATAAAAGATGTTGATACAATGGTAAAATGTAAAAATCTTGGTCTTTGATAACTATAAAATATGTATAATATGTTTTAATCTAATAACAAAATATTTGAAGAAGAACATAGCCCTCTTTCACAGGTGCAAATATTCTAATGTTGGATTATTATACTAATGTATGCCAAAATAAATATTTACAAACTTGAAAATATTTATTTCTATACATTATTATTACTTTTTTCCTTTATTGAGCATGATGCATGCAAAAATGTGTCCTTACCAATTTTGAAATTTGAAATCTGAGATAAAAGTTTAAAAGATCAAAATTTGAAGGCAAAACTTAGAATTAAAAATAAAAATGTTTATTGTTGAAATAAAAAAGATTAATATTAGTTAAGAATAAGATTTGGATTTGTTTTGCAATGGCAATTCACCAAGCATGTATACTTATTTATTGAAGATAACGCCTTCACCTTATCTTAAATTACTTTATGTAGTATTCTTTTTAATCTATATTTTTTAGGTGTATATGAATTTTTTATTATTTTTTACAATGAGAACATTTAATAATTTAATATATATAAAAATTGAAAGAAAAGGATTTGAAAACATCAAAATGGAGCACATACCTATTTTATTATTTTAGTTTTGCAAGTTCAAATTTAAAGTATACTCAATCATCTGATGGCTATCAATTGTGTATTTATGTTTTGTACTAATATTTTTTATTAAAAACCCATGTAAAAGTGTTACAACAAACCCATAAGTGCTCTATAGTCATGCAAACCATGTAAAAGCATTACAACACACCCATAATTGCTCTAGAGTCAAGCAATAGAATAGGTCAAGTCAAGCCCAAACAACATGAGTTCCACTGTTGGTTTAGTTATCTTATCTCCTGTTGTTGTGGGTATTGATGCCCATGTTTCTTCTATGAGAGCTTTGGGGGTTAGCAACGGTGCTACCCCTTTCCATCCTATGGATACTCCTATGGTCTGCTTTGGTTCTTTAGGTTTATCTCTGGATTGGCAGATGGATGCTAGAAAGGTGGAGGATGGATGGACATCAATTAAACGAAAAAAATTCAAATCCTCCAAACCTTCATTTGATATCCCTTTATGTTCTCAAAATACTCAACCAAAATATAAATCTTGATGGTCTTTTGTTTTCTTCTAGGCTGGTTTTAAGCCCATTTATTGGGAACTATGGTGTGTCCCTCTAGTTTGTTGGGTGGTGTTCCATAGTTTTGTTAAGATCCTTCATTTCTATATCTTTCTTTTCTCTTTGTACAAGGTTTTGAGTCCTTTCAAAATATTTTTTTACTTAATAAAAATATGAGTCCCACTAGAATAAAATTAATCAAAAACCATCAAGTTCGAAGAGCAATTAACAATTTCATCCTTAACACTGTTACTTAAACTACTATAACTAGTAAAGAAAGAAAGAGTCTTCAAGCCCCAATAAGAGTGGAGATCAACAAATGCGTATAAGTATTAAGGATGTGCCTCAAAATTACAAGAGAGAGTAAAACAACCAAATCTAAGAAGAAGAAACACATAAGTAATGATAAAGAGAAAAAAAAAACCTGTCATATCCTCGTTTTAAGATAGAATTTTAATAATTATTAGATAATACAACATTATTAAATAAATAATGCTAATTATTAAATTAAAACTAATACTAAAATAAAAAAATAAAAATAAAATTTAAATCTATATTATCAATGAAATAATATTTAGTATTTTAAATAAAATAATAATAATACAATGAACAAATTTTAAAAAAAAAAAATACAAGAGATAATATTGTAGAAACTATATTGACTTTCTAAATAGAATTTAATAATAAATAATAATAAACAAAAATAAGTAAGTAAATAAATAATATAATATTGAATAATATAAATTAACTAAATCTAATGAAAAGTCGAGAGATATTTAACAAATAGGCATGACTCCTTAAAATTAAGATATAAAAGGGAGAAGAGTTTATTTCAGAGAGGGGAAAAAGAAGAGGAGAAGTAGGAGTTCAAAACGAAAAATTGGAAGAGGAAAGTAATATGAAGAAAATAGGGAAGTGACTTTCTGAAAAGGTATCAATGATATTGAATAGATGTGAACCTTCGAAAGGATCATAATTATGAATAGTTGTGACTAGATTCAAAAATATTGTAATTATAAAGTATTAGGACTTTTCCAAATGATTTTAATTATGAAGTGATGTGACTTTTTGAAAGGATTATAACTATGAAGTGTTTTGAATCTTAGAAAAGAAGAAACAAAAAAAGTACATTTTATCCTTTCCTTATAATTAGAAAGGGAAGAATTTTAGAAATTAAATATAGAGTTGAGATAATCGAGATAGAATAATTCACTGAAGGGACAACTGAGGATAGAGCCACATGGACAAAGCAAAGAGGAAGGTAAGAAAGGTATGTTTGTAGATTATATTTGTTTAATTATATTTATGAATCATACTTGTGGATAATTTAAACATATACATATGTATATGTAAAGGTGGAATTTGAAATGGATAACACACATGGCTTACTAGTTAATGGTTTAAGATCAAGATAGTCCCTTTTTTGTTAATAAATAATCTTAATGTTCATTAAAGGTTACTTGATCAATGAAATCTCTTATGGGGAGAATATTTTATCATAATTTCTATAGTGGCAGTATCAGAGATGGGCATAACCTCCCATTTGGCTGACATGATGAAGTAGATCACAAAGTCTTAGTGTTAGTATTAGAGATGGGTATAACCACCCATTTGGCCAAACACTACTTAAAAGGATATGAACTCTATAATGTTGGTATTCGTAAAATTTTTTTCTCCATTTGACCAATATACCTAAGGAAATATAATGGTAAGAATATTTTGATGGTGTCAACATATGCAAATGTTAGCCTTAAGGGGTGCACTCTAGAAAACACAGCTGAATAACTAAGGGTTAGGAAACACAATATAGAGATATTTTTAAGGTTTGGCTTTAGGATAAAGGGTGGGAAAGTATACTAAGCTTTGTTATTATTAAGATCCTAACTTTAATTTTTGCAAGTTTTGTTAACTCTAGTAGCACTGAAATTACAAAACCTCAAGAAGGGAATACCACTATGGTTTCTTAAGAGTTTTTTGGTCTTCAACTAGGAACTTGAGGTCTTTCATCCAATTAGTGACATATTTTGGGCTCTTGGCCTCCTCATAATTATTTTCCTTAAGCATGCCATCCTTATTGAGTTTTATCTTTCCATTGATGTGCCAAAAATGGCATTCCTCATCATTTCCTTCTAAACCTTGTAAATAGAGGAGACCACAACACCAAACTTGATACCTGTTATAGAACTCAAAAAACAAATTTCAGGCTATCAATTTTTTCCTAGAGCTCCTTAATCTTTTCCATGAAGTCCTTTTCTACATTTTCAATCCTATTTTTCATGTAGGACATACAATTCTCATTTTATTTACTTTTCTCATTTGTTGAAAATTTGGGCAACTAGACCTCCTCTCGAATCCCTAGGCCAACCTCAATATAACCCTCCTGGGTGTCATTTTCCTCATCATGTATCTCCTCAACATCTTCTTCTTTGAATCCCTCATCTTCAATAGTGATATTACCCTTTTTTTCTAGGGTTTCCTCTACTTTAGTTTCATATATCACCTCTTCATTATGAGTATCCTCTCTACTATCATTCTTATAGTTCTTACCTTTTTTGTTTCTCAGGCTAGTAGACCTTCTCTTCCCCAAACTCAACTAAAATTTTGATTTCTTATCTCCTTCTTCACCAACTAAATTACCTTTTGAGTTTTGGTTATCCACTTCAATAACTTCTTCTAAAAATTCTACTATTTTTATGGGTTCCTGCAGGACTAGACTTTGCAGAAGCATTCTTTTACTTGACATGGGTCTCAAATTATAAGGATTCCTCAAGGGTATGGTTTTTTCCTTTAGAAACCTTGGTCTTTTTGTGAATTTTACCTTTTATTTAAGAGTTTTAAAGGGCTTTGTTAAGAACCTTTTTGGAAATAATTTCTTCAAGGATGACATAGGATCTAGGGTTATGAGGGGGACTTTCATTCCCAGGAAAACATCTACCCAAGCTAGGATGATGGGAGAAATTGTGGTAATACAAGAAAAAAATAAGGCCTTGGTGAATAGGTAAATTATCCCCATTAGAAATGTTATTAACTAGAGAGGAAGATAGAGAAATGGAATATTAATAATCTCAACATGCTTTAACATATTGAGAAAAGGAAAATGATACCCATGGTAGGTGGTGAAGAGCACCTCTAGGTTTATGTACTAATGTTACAGATTTATGTTATGTAATAATGTTCCATGTACAATCTCATTTGCAAACCTTTTAATTATCTTCCATAATTAACTAGAGATTGTGTTATGCTACTTAATTTATTTTTTAAAAATAATAGGGAATAATTTTGAAGTGCTACGACTAAAACAAGATGGTTTACTATAGAGCCATGCTAAATGTTATTAAGAAAATAAAGTGAGAAGAGGTCAATATCATGAAAAATAAATAAAGATAACTCACCTTAAATATTGAATTGGCTTGATGTGATTTTTATTTTTTTTTAAATGGATATTCTTTATGGGAAGACTAAACCATTCATGAGGCATGCCCCCCTTGTCATTTTCTCAGACACTTGAGAAATAAGTATATCATAAATAAGTTTCTAGAAATTGTCAGGATATTATAGACAGGGGGAAGAACAACTTTCAAGTAGAATATGGAGTAGTTTTATTTGTTCCACCATATCTATGATCATGATTAAGAAGTACTTTGTAGATTGAGACTTTATTGGATCAATTTATTTGGGACTAGTAATGGAGATTGCATGTTTCATTTCTACTATGTTGTCCTTGATAATAAGTACATTCTTCTACAGTTCTATTTTTTTCTTTAATGTATTTAATTTTAATTATCTACTCTCATCAACATGACCAATATACCTTCATACATTCTAATGATCACTATTTTATGTTCATGAATGTTTAAGTCTTTCCATACTTGCACACTAATTTCATTTACTTATAGGATTTAGATACCTTTACAACAAACTATTTTAAACAGGCAAGAGCCTATAACACAATGGTAAAATTGTGAGCCTCTTACCTAAGAGGTCTTGGGTTCAAATCTACATGAGATTAATAAATAATAAAAAACAATTAATCTTGGCTTCGACCTCTTACCTATAAAAGAAAAACCTATTTTAAACATAATATGAAAACAATGCATTTGTAGGACCTTTATTTTTGTAGGCTTTTTATGAAATATTTTAGTATAATGTACAAATGCTTTTATATGGAACATTAAGTTTGAGCTATTTGTGTAAAATTTAAAGTAAGAAATTATATTTTTATAATTGCACTTCTCAAATCATATCTATAATTAAATTACAATTTGATGGATTATTTAGGAAAGGCGGGACACTGAGAGGCTAGGTGTGGTGTATCAGTATCCTTTAAACTTTTATACCTATTCAAATAAGATTTGTCCTTAGGATTTACTAACTTAGTAAATACATTCATATTTTGAACTTCTTTACTTGAAATGAAAATAAACATAACTAAAGGATAAGTGCACCAAGATGATGTACAAAAAGGGGATTATAACTGTACACCTTTTTCTTAAAATTGGATAACCCTAAACTTGGATGAGAAATTTGAGTATTGTCCACTCAAAATGACAAGATGTGTACATGTAAAAATGATAAATTGTAGTACTCTAAATCTAATTTCTAAACTACTAGATTTTTTACAAAAAAAGATAAGATTAGGTGGATCAAACCCCACATGCACAAAAAATAGTCCCTGAATTTTTAGAAAACATAACATAGTTATTATCATGTACAATGCAAAATGCCTATTTATATTTAGTTTTTTCTTAAATCACTTTGGTAGGATGATAGTTCAGAGTTATATCTAGAAGTTTTGTATTTTTTATGTAATTTTCTTATGAGTAAGTTTTTTAATGAATTATTGAAGTGACTGCATATTAAAATCTTGGTACTTGTTCATGTGCAAAGCATAACTTCCATAAAAATATAAAAAATGAGTTTTTTTTTTGAGTGAATAGAATAGAGTGAAGAACAATAATGTGTAATTTATTTTCCATATGTTTAAGTATATTAAAATTTATTTAAAAAATGCTAGACATATGTATGTGAGGCCTATGAAGGTAGTGGTAAAACTAATTAATGTTTACAATGTTAATGTTGTCAAAAAAATTTAAAAATTAGATATTCATAAAGGTGAGAAGATGGGTCAAATTATGGTGGTGATTCCAAAGATACCCACTTTATCATTTGGAAACCTGATGAAGGCAAATATGAGAATTCATCTTAGAAGATTAAAAATGTCCAAAGGTTTGAAATGTGAAGGAAAATGAACTCCCAAGCCTTTGGGTCGACTCCCAAGGCTAATTCCAAGTCATGACTTGATCGAGTTTTATGTTTTCAAATAACCCAATCTAATTATTGGAGGAAAAATGTGTTGGAATTATTAAGAACTCGATCAAGTTTGTTTGACAAATAAATTGATACAATTTTTATGATAGAAAACTTGATTGGGTTATTAATGACTAAATGCAAAATACATTCCATTCATATAACCCTATTGGGTTACAATGATAGCAATAAACTAAGTGGGTTATAAATAACCTAATTGAGTTATGTCTATCATAAATAAACTAAATGATTATAAATACATTAAAAATTTATCTTTATAGTTAAATATTATATATATCTATATAGATTTATAACTATATATTTATAAGTTTACAACTAAATTTATATATAGTTAAATATTTCTAATCTATTATTGTATATAAAATCATATATATTCATAACCTCTCTCTCACTCTCTTAGTAACCCCTAACACCCACTTCCTCTAACATGTAACCCTTCTCTATCCAGGCTAACCCCTAACCATCTCTCTCCTCAATCCTCTAACATACCTCTCTCCCTCTTTCTCAAACCCCTAACCTACATCTTTCTATCTATATCCTAACCCTATACAGTTAAATATTTATAATCTATTATTGTATATAAAATCATATATATTCATAACCTCTCTCTCACTCTCTTAGTAACCCCTAACACCCACTTCCTCTAACCTATAACCCTTCTCTATCCAGGCTAACCCCTAACCCTCTCTCTCCTCAGTCCTCTAACATACCTCTCTCCCTCCCTCTCAAACCCCTAACCTACATCTTTCTATCTAAACTTCCTTCTCTCCCTAACCCCTAACCTCTCTCTCTCTCTCTCTCTCTCTCTCTCTCTCTCTCTCTCTCTCTCTCTCTCTCTCTCTCTCTCTCTCTCTCTCTCTCTCTCTCTCTCTCTCTCTAATAGTTCTACATAACATAATTGGGTTATTAGATCGTATGGACATTGTAGTCAAGAATCAATAACCCAATCAAGTTATTGAAAAGTGTAAATAAAACATGTCAATAGTTATAATGATGTTTCATTATGGTCCACAAGATTTTATTATTGTTTCACATGTATTTTTACACCAAATATGCAAGTATTTAGTCTTTTTTGCTTGGGAATGCTAAATTTGATCTTCTTTTTTTTGTTTGGCATCTTATTTTATGTTTGTGTCTTATGATTGAGCATAGAATGATGCAAATTTGTTTAATTTTGTATCTAATTGTGTATTTTGTTCATGTTAATGTTTATAGGGAAATCTTCTTGGAAATGTTGAATTTGTTCTATTTTCTTGTGTCCACATGTTATTTTATGTTTGTATCTTGTGATTGAGCACAAAATAATTATGCAAATTTTTTTAATTTTATATTTTATTGTGTATTTTTTTTCATGTTATTGTTTGTAGGGTAATTTATATCTACAATCACAAGAAGGAACAAGAGAGGATGATTGAAAAATGAAAGGCATCAATGACACAAACAAGGGAGCATATGAGGAGATTACATGAAGGTACATCATCAAATACCTCCAATGTAAGTGGTGAAAATCTACCTATTGATATTGATGTCACAAATGCACCTAATTCGACAAATGAAAATGTTCAACATACCCCAATTAAAATGATTATGGTGAATACACCTAAATCACCTAATGTCCCTAATGTGACATCTCAAGTTGAAAAGATGAATGCACATAATGTATGTAATGAAAATATAGAGCATACACCTACATCAACATTTCTTAGAATAATTCATATAAAACCAAAGTTTCTAATTGACATTGATGAAAATATTTTGAAGCCAATGCATGATAAAATGTCAAAAAGAAATTGTAGAACAATTGCTAAAAATATTTTGAATAACTCTTTTGAAAAATTAAATCAAAGTGGAACATGCCAACTTATTGTTGAAATACTTAAAAATCTGAAATTTAGAGAGGCAATGTGAATTTTGGGGTTAAGAACATCTGAAAATAGTAGTGAAAGAAGCATTGTTAGAAATCTCTTTGATGCGTACCAATCCATTAGTTCAAAAGAATGTAGTAAAGATGCTAATACAAGTTGACGTGTCCTCACGTAAACCATACTAGGAAAGGAAATGGAAAAATCTTGTATGAGAAGAAAAATAAGAAAATCATTAAGGATAAGTAGAACAATGTGAGTTAAAGCCTTAGCGAGGTGAGAAAAAATTAAAAATTCTAATGATACTTATTTTTGGTCATTCCAAGGTAGACTCCATAAGGATAAAGTTATTTCTGATGAACTAAGAACATTAATTGATTAATAACAACTGCCTATAACACTACAACTCAGGTTGAAGCATCAACATATTTTGAGCATGTATTTGACCTAGTTGAACCAAGTACTAAATTATCAATTTTATACTTGGTTAAAATAGATTACTTTCAATTTTTGAATTAACTTACCATTCCATATAATGCAGGTGATGTATATGTAATTATTGCCTATGATAATAATGATGAAGGAGCCAATTACTTTTTATGTTAGTGTATTGAGGTAAAAAGGAAATTGATAGCTACAGTCATTGACATTGAGAGTATTGAGTACCCAATAGGATCTATCATTGTAATGGGCACATGGCTTAGAAGGTAGTATATTTTTGTCCAGTGGCATGAAGATCTCTTTAAGTCAAATTTTCATGCATAATGTATCAATTTTGACTTTAAACTATGTGTAATTCTCAGATTCTTCCTCTTCTGATTCATCATATTTAATCATTTGTACTATCCTTCTTCTCTTACCTAGTCCACTAGACATCTATTTCATTCTTTTCTTGGATAGTGACTTAGTTGTCTCTTGCTTCACCTTAGTCAGTCTTTCAAACTTCCTTGTGCTAGGAGTGACTATTTGTACTTTTATCGCACTCACTTCCTCTCCATCTTTCTCTTTTAGTGTTGGTTGTAAAATAGTAGGTTGTACTTGGAATAATGTGTCATAGGGTGCACTTGGGATTTTTGTGGCTATTGATTCTATGGTTGTTAGTGGTGTAGCAATCAAGACCTCTATTTGTCCACTTTCCCTCATCTCCATGGCTATACCCATTGCCTCTTTGTACTTTTGTCTTGTCATACCTAGCTCCTTCAAGATTGTATCAATATTTTTCTCAACCTTTTTCTTAATGTCCTTACTATAAATTTTACTGAGAACTTCCCTAAATTTTTCTTTATAAGTGCCCCATCTAGAAAAATCCATGTCTATGTCTGATTCAAAAATTATCTTCACATAACCTTCTATTAACTCCTTAACCATTTCATAACCCATAGGGTCAATAAAATTGATTCTTGGCTTTAGTACATCCATATAGGTAACATCTATTTCAACCATGAAGAAAATGTCATTTTTTTATTTCTCAACTAAAGCAAGTGTAATTCAAAATCTTTGTTTCATAATAGACTGGAAATTCTTCATCATCAATAAATCATTAATCATAATTAATGCTACATAAATCAAGTTATTGTATGGAAATGGATTGGAAATACATTTCAATCATGGGACAAAGTGTTATAATAAATGAATTATAAATATTATAATTTATTGGCTCATCATCCCCCCAGCTGAAATCGTGCTTGTCGTCAAGTAGGGGATAGGCACTATTTAGACGTAAAAGCTTTTAGCATGAAATATTGTGACAACTTCAATCAGTCATCATCAAGGATGTCAAAGGTGGTATAAAAAAATATACATGAATAGTCATCCTCCTATGGTATATGACAATAAAACCAAGTATACATGTTCCTCTTGCCAGCTAAAAGGTTATTTATCCTCAAATGAAATTGTATGTATGAAGGCAACAAAACAAGTCACTTATGAAGCATATAATTACAATAATGATAATTGAGAAACAAAATATAGTGCATAGGTAATCAATTACTAAAAATGATAATTATTATGAATAAATGGAAATTATAAATATAGTACCATTTGTGTTGTTGTGAGAAGCTTCAAGATTTGCAAATAGTGAAAGTAGAGGTCATGTTATTATTGAACATTTAGGTCCCTTCAAGAGTGTTTCATATTTAATATTAGTAGATATAGATGTGTCTTCGTACTTTCTGTAAGTTGTCTTTTGAATCACATATTAGTTGTTGAAAAATGACTACTTAGTCACACAATAGTGGTTGTAGGACTGTCTACTAAATTTAAATAGTAGTGGTTGTAGGACTAGTTGTTAAAACTAGATAGTAGTGGTTGTAGGAGTGTCTATTAAAATTAGATAGTAGTGGTTGTAGGACTAGCTATTAAAACTAGAGAGTAGTTACTATAGGACCAACTATTACAATATGAAAACTACATATAATACCAGCTAGACACTGTCATTGAATAGAAATACTTGACTCACCCAGACCCTTGAAAAATGATATGAAATGTGAGAAACCAACCAGCTTTGAACTCCTCCAAAATAGCTATTAAGATAAGAAGAACTAGGAAAAATAAACTGAACTAGACAGCTACTAACTCTAAGACACTGTGACACAACACTCATTGAATGAAAAACCTACCCTAGCCTATCCTAACCTACACTAACCAAATAAGGTAACATGCTTAAACAAAACCCTTAACTGGTTCTTTGAAGTATCTTCCTCTTCTCAAAATTTTCCAATGCTTATGAGAAATTAGAAATAGTTGTAGCATCAATAGAAACTTAATAAGAAAAAAAAATTGGAAACACATTAGCAAACTCACTTAATACTTCATGTTGACAGTATGTATTGTCATATTGAAGTGCACAATTAAGATGAAATATTTCTCCTCTAGTTTCAACTACATATTTATCTTTATCTTAACTTGTAACTTCTTGCATAGTGTTTGAAGATTTCTTTTCCTGGATATGAATGAGATGTCTAATAGGATACCCTCTTGAAGGAAAAAATTGTGAACCCTCCTTGTTGGCTTCGTGTAGATGAGTTTCTTCTTCATCCTCTTCTTGACTTTTAAAAAACAATTTGTGTGGCTGATTTGATAAAAGTACAAGAATTTATGCACCATCTTCATTAGGCTCATAGTTTTTCTATACAAAAGATGTTGGTTTTTCATCTAATGTCAAGAAAAGATCTTCTAAATCATCCAAAATTTGACCTTCTTCAATATCTTTTTAACATTTCAGCATGAAAAGACTGATTTTCACTTTATTGTAACCCTCTTCTTGAAGTACGATTTCTAATTTGACATCACATTCATCTTGAGAAGCAACCTTGTGTATGGCAATTTCTTCATTTTGTAAAACAAGGTTTCCTTCATTTGCCTCCTCATAAATCAACATTTTGTCATCAATATGTGAAAAAAATTTCTTTATGATGCTAGAGAACACATCTTCATTGATTTCCAAACTTGTTGCAAATGATACTGGCTCTTCATTCTTATTCTCCATGGATCTAAAATCCATATTGTGTTGCTACAAAAGTTTCTAATCCTAACTGCTTTGAATAGAAACTAAGAATCTAGAAAAATGACAAAGATCTGCCAAAAACTCAGAGACTCTCATAGCTTGACCTATCCCAAGAAAAAATGCCAAAAAATTTGGGTCAAATGATTGGTTTGGAAACTAGAGTTTCATGCTCATAGATTGGGCATTCAAAGTAGCATCCAAATGTTTCATTGAACTCATTTAATTATCAACTAGAGAGGTATACTTGAAATAGATTTGCAAAGTATATGCACTATAAAACCCTCAAACTTATTCTATCATTGAAAAATATAAACTCTAACAATTATAAAAATAAATCTAAGCACACAATAATGGATGAAGGAAATTGCAAGAAACTGCGTAATAATGGATGTAGGAAATTGTAAGAAAATGTTTGAAGTTGTTAAAAGTTGAATTAGTACATCTAGACCTAAGGATAACTGATTCACCACCCCCTCTCAGTTATTCTAATCATTCTAACACATGTGTGTATATATATATATACATATACATACAAACACACACACACATATGTATATATATACATTCATATGTATATATAAATATATAAATGTATATATGTATACATTTATATATAAATATCTAAATATATATATATATATATATGTATATATATATATATATATATGTATATATATATATATATGTATGTATGTATGTATGTATGGTTTTCTTGTGTATAGTGGATGATCAATAGATTATATTTATGATAGATCTCAGTATATCATAATGGATGCCCAAATAAAGTGGATAAGACACTTTTATAGTTATTTTGAAATTAAAATTAAAAGGGTTGATTACACTAGGTGGGAAAACAAATTAAAAACCCCAAAATAAACTTGGAATCTTTAGATAGAATGCCTCAAGTTGAGGTTAATATCAACCTCAACCCAAAAGACCTCCTACATAAAGAATCTCTTTGGATCTTAGAGATGGAGAAAATATGGTTGACAATGAACAAAATCTTAGAAAATGACAACATGTTGAGAATTAATGCATTCAATTTCTAGGTGATTAACAAAAAGGGGAGCTAAAAGGTCTTGCAAAACATACATACAAACCTTCATCCATACCTTCACACCTTTGATTATTCATTCATATTGTACACTAGAAATGTGTCCCACTCTAAACCCTTCTATCCAAACGATTCCATAAGTTTGGAATGCTTGGATGCCAGCTTAGAGCTCCCTATCCACAGAGTGAAAGAGAGTGTATTTCAAGTTCAAGGGTTCTCAGTTGAGCCTTCAAAATACTCTTCTTGCTAGTAAACCATGCAATGGGAGGTTCCAAAGACAAGATGCAAGAATGAAAATGTCCCAAGGAGTTCCTCAAGAATGCAATGCAACTAAAGATTAAACTAGAATGAATATGAAAAGTGCAGCTATTCTAAGCATGGATGAGAGTGTTACAAAACCAAATATTAAGCTATGTGAGATTATTTCAAGAATGAAAGCTAAACTAACATGAAACTATGCTAAGAATGCCATATGATCCTATGCTAATATGATGGAATGAGATAATGTAGACAAGGAGTGAGAAATTCTCCATAAAGCTCCAAAGAAACCTGTTAGAAAACTTGTAGCATAAAAATATTCAAATGATGGATGGATGATTTGAGGGGGAAAGCTCTCTCCCTTTTAAAGTCGTATGGATAGTAGAGATCAAGATGAAGATGGTGGATGATCAACGATGGAATTTGAAAAGAGGAGTGATCCATGTGCACACACAAGTCAACCAATAGAATATAAGTTGACTTGTCATATAAGACAAAAGTCACAAAGCCTTTTCTTTTAATTGCAAAATAGAAAAAGGACTTTATGTGTGCACTTTAAGTGGGTTAGAAGAATGGGGTCTTTTATTTAATTAAAAGGGGACATGTTCTTTTATCAAATAATGAACTTAGGATAGCATAGTCAAACTATAGGTTATAATCAAATAAATTGATTATTAGCAATTTGGTCTAGGTAAATGATTAAATTAATTTAGCCAAAATGTTGAAAAGGGGGCTAATAGTCTAGATGACCATTTTTATGTGATTACATTTTCCCCTCTTTGACTAATGTGTGATCGATCTGGGAATACATTATGTCAAAGAAAATAGAAAGCCAAGTAGGTGGTGATAGATATAGATATCTGATTTTGAAGAATGAAATGTAGAAAAAGATAGCAAGTCCTAAATGTATAGCTTGATAGTGGTAGTACTGAACACTAGGAAAAGATGATGTTAGAATTCAAGAAGAATGCTAACACTTAGCAAAGTAGATAGATCGAGAACAAGTGAGAAGATCAAACAAATGCTCCTAAGAAATAGATAGTTGTAGCAATCAGTGATAGAGTATTTCTGCCCCCTCGGGATCGAAATTGAAATGAGGTAAGGGGATGCAAAAGCTGGCTAGACATGAGAAAATTAGAATATAGCAATGTCCAAGATGACAGATAGATGATTAGAACCCAAGAATGACTATAAAAAAAATGATAAAATGCCCCAATTTGACTAGAGTTGACCTTGAAGGATATAGCATAAAAATTAGGTCAAAACAAGTAGAAAGGTGATTTTAGACATGAAATAGTGAATTGAAGTAGATATGAAGTATGGAAATGATGAAGACATGAAGAAATGAAGATGCCCCAGTGATGATTCAGAGATTAGACCTCAAAAGGTCAGCAAACTGCTCAGAAGAAAGTAGAATTTTTAAAAGACAATTTTGACCATCAAGATGAACTTGAATTTGGATTTCGATCCTGAAAATGAATCCAGGATGTCAAAATTATTTAAGAGGTTAAAACTTTATATAATGTGATGATAAGATAGAAAAGAGATGAAGCGAAAGATTAAGAAGGTGAAAAGACATGAACAAGAAGAAAGTAAAGAAATATATGAAAGGAGTTAGCCAATATGTCTATGAAAAGATGAAGAGAGAACTCTCCCCATATGCAAGAATGCAAGACTAAGCTAGAAAATGAACCTAAAATGCAAGCTAATATGAAAAGTGGTTTACCAGCAAGAAGTGCATAACATTTAGACTCTTAATTTCATCATTGAGCATTTATTAGGGACATCATGAGATCATACAACCATCATTAGTATAACTATGAGGATATGAATATGATCGATATCATATAGGTATGTGGAAATCCAATCTAAGCATCAAAGACATGTAAGTCAAGATAACTACGAGATTAGATTCCCTAAGTTTAATTTAGCAAGATTACACCTGTATCAAGGCATAAGTGTCAGGATAAACCCTGAGTGCGGTCTTGCAAAATAGTCAAGGATTATACATTTGTAAGTCAAAATGTTGAATAGGACAAGCATAAATGCTTACAACACTATAGACAAACAAAGTATACCCACAAGAAGAAATCAAGAAAATATGTCCCATGCCCCCAGTCTTCTAGTCAATGAAATCCTCAAAAGACTATTTGGGAGGGAACACATGGCAAAAAAATCGTCATAGATAGCACACAAAGTAGATAAAGGTCAGCATAGCTCAGTCGTTTAAGTGTTAAAGTGCATGTGTGTAAGTCACTTGGCCATTTCTTCAAGACTTGATTCTGATAGTGAGAAATATCGCGACATCGAAGATTGTAGGTAAACTATCTGAAAAGTGTTGAAAAACACTTCATGTCAAGGTGGGGGAAGTGTTGAGAAACACTATTTTGTGAGTTGTCCAAGAAACCCTAATGCACAAGAATACCTCAATAGGTTAAGCAGTTGTGCCCCCAAGACGAGGACAAGAAACAATTCCAAGCTAGGAAATGTGTAGCAAAATAGGTGATTGAGACTAATAGATAGAGGTGCAAGGGTCTCACGTAGCACCTGTTTCCAGATTTTCACCACTTGACAGATTTTTTCAAGACTTTAAAAAAAAAAAATTGTATTTTTTGGATTTTTGAAATTTTTTTGTGGTGATACATCAAAGCACCTATTGCTAGGTTCTCACTAAGATGATAATTTTTTCAAGACATTTTCTAATTTTTTGGATTTTTTCAAGATCATATATGATTTTTTGGATTTTTTAGAATAATTTAGAGATTACTAGTTCTCAAGCAAGATCACATTATTTTCTCCCAATGTCTAGCAAGGTATAGGACACGATGGAGAAACAAGCAGATGGATAAGCAAAGATGCATAAGAAAGGAATGTGAAGTAAGTGAAAGTCATCCTCAAGATATGACTCCTCAAGAGTACCCAAGCTAGGGAAAGATAGCCATATAAAGTAGGTTTTGGATAAGAAATGGAAGAAATGAGCAAGATATCATGTAGGATAAGAAGTGAAGCCAACAAGTGAGATAGCATGAAGCATGTAGTCCAAAAGAGTAGACATGTCAAGAAACCTATGAGAACCATGTTTCATTTATTATGATCAAGACTCAGGGGTCAACTAGATGAGATAGTAATGGGATAGAGCAATAAGAATAAAGCTCCAAATAGAGGCTATGAGTGAATGGAAGAGCACAATAGAAAATCTCGTGGATAAGATAGCCAATATGCAAAGATAGCTCAACATTGTCAAGATCAAAGAGAGAAGAGGGGATAGATGAATGATGAAAGAATTATGCATGATGCCTGTTTACCAAGTTTTCATCATGGTACTTATCCAAGGTGCCACAAGATATAGTTTTCACTATAGGACGCATTTATTTCTCTTTACTTTTGCTACCAAGGTGCCATAAGAAGTGGTTTTCACCAAGGCACATTTTCATTTTTTTTGATTTTTTCATTTTCATTTTTGAATTTTTAGAAAGAGCTCAAGCTTTTTGAATGTAGATAGTGCTCCTATAGGAAAGATAAGTCATGATAAGCCAAGACCATAGAAAGGTATGCTCAAAGATGTTGATAGGGTGATGAAAGAGAAATGGTAGTAGGAAGAGTATATGGAGGATAAGAGTTCATGTATAGAAAGTAAGTGTAAGCTTTAGAGGATTTCATGAGGGTAGCTAAAATATTGGACAAGATCAACATTGGCACACACCATGAAGGGTATTGGAACAATGGATGAATCATGGATGAAATAGCTTGAGATTTCGATGTATGAGGTGGTAGAAGAGATTTGGAAAAAAGTGGAGTGGAAGGCTTTGGAATATTTTTAGAAAGATTTTTGGAAGAAGATGGAATGGAAGCCTTTGGAAGCTTAAATGTCAACTTTGAAATATTTTCAATATTCAAGTCTTTTAAAAGAGACTTGGGAATCCACATAGCTTTAGATTTTCCTCGTTCTTGGGGTGCTTGAGAGTGCCTTTGTATAATGATGGATTTAGGAACCCATATTTTCTTTGGTTTAGCTCTTTGAGTAGTGGACCTTTGCGGTCTCTTTTGTGCATTCTCCTTCTTAGCATTCACATGTTGATTAGATGGGACATAGTGATCTTTCTTTTTCAATGGATTCTTATGTTTATTCTCACTTCCAAAGGACTTGGGATTTGTGGATGAATAAGGATGATATGACTGGTTTAGATGTATAGATGGGTGAAAAGTCATCAAGGATGAGTATCTTTGTTGATCTTGAGGTATGATGGGAGAGCTAGGGAATGAGCTAGGAGTGAATGTAGGAGATGGAGGAACATAAGACCCAAAAATGGATGGAAGGTTTGAATGCTTTAGCTTAGATGGATAAGGACCAAGGATAGATTTAGAAGATGCAAAGGGATAGTGGGAAGGGATATCAACATCTTTAGAATGAGCAACATGGTCAAAGCCATCAATAGACTCATGAGTACCTTTGATAGGAACAACATTTTTAATAGTAGCACTTGAAGCTTGAGCACAATTTTGAAGTGGATATGGAGAAGTAGAACATGAGGGGATGCTTTGATCTTGACAAGTAGCCTTGGATAGTATATGAAGAGAACTTTTCTCATAATTTTCAGTAAGCTCAAGGGAGATAATGGAAGTGGTATCTTCATCATACTTAGGAGGTGGACAAGTTATAGGATATGGAGGGGAAAAATCTTGAAAGAGATGAAAGGGTCCTTGATCTTGATCTTTCTTGACATTTATAGCTTTTTCTTTTTGAGAGTCCTCTTGACATGGAGCCACTTCTAAGGACAAGGGAGAATGAAGAGTGAATGGAGTAGTGCTTGGATTAGGTATAGTAGTGCATGAAGGTTGAGTATGTTTAGGATTAGTAGCATGGAAAAGGTTTGCAGCCAAGTGAAGGTTAGCTAGAGTTTATTTTAGAGGTAGCCCTTGAGGATACACATAGTCAATGTGGAAAGCATTAGGTTCTTTTTTTGATAGAGGCATGTTGGAAAGCTTTGAAGTGTTGGGAGATGCATGAGTGTTGGAAGAAGTGAAAGATGTAATGGATCCACTACTAGACATAGGTTCATCAATGTAATCTTGCTCAAGAGAAGTATCCTCAGCACATGAGTCACTAGAGGTTCCAAGATCAACAATCTCATCATCAATGAGATCTTGGATTTTATGTTTAAGCTCTATACAATCAGAAGTAGCATGGTCATTAGATTGATCATAGGCACAATAGGTATCCAAGAATGGATTTCCATAGGAGCTAGACTTAGGCAACATGATGAGCTTGGTGCCAAGAAGTGTTCTCAAAATTTCATCATAAGAATTCCCCAAGGGAGTAAAATTTATTTCAAAAGTATGTCTACAGTCCTTTGGTTGTTTCTCAAGTGAATAGAATGCATCCATGTCTTCATTATTATCTTTGTCAAAGATAGGTCCATCATGAAATTTTGGCATAGGCTCAAAGGAGGTATCACTTGCTTTTTCTCTAAAGAGGTCTTTAGATCTAGAAGATGAAGACATTTGATGTCTTGAAGTAGAGCATGTAGACCTAGAAGAAGAGGATGACCTCAAAGAAGGTGACTCACATGCATGTAAAGACCTTAAGGAAGACTCTGTAATGATGCAATCTTCTCCTCCAACCTTTTCTCAAGTTTAGACTTCATTTCTGTCATGCGCTTAGAGAGATGAAGGTAAGAAAGATCATTTGTCTCTTCTAGTTCTTTGTATTGCGCATATAGATCTTGAAACTCTTTAGTGACATGGAGGATATCATGATCATCTAGATTTAGTTGAAGTTTGGTAGCACAAGGTTTAGATCCCATAGTTTTAGATGCAAAGCCAAGCATAAAAGAGCCTAGAAGATAAGTTGATGTTGAAACTATAGGAGGTGGAGTGTTCACTTGCCAAGATAGTAGAGAGAGATTAAAGTGACTTGTCAAAAAATATGTCCAAGAAACTTACAACATGAATGACTCAAGTCAATAGCTAGGCAAGATGCCCAAATAGCCAAATAGATAGAGCAAGTGGGGCGAGAAGTGAACAACTCTCCAACCCAAGAGTGTAGTCAAGAAATCAAGGTAACCATTTTAGCAAAAGGATAACTAACAAGCATGCATAGACCATGAAGATAGAAAGACCAAGAGCACCAAGACCAAAGAGTCACTTTAAGCATGTTCAAGAACTAGAGACATAGAAAATAAAAATCAAATGATGAGACTCCCCTTAGCAAGCAACACAAGAAAAATGTTAAGACTTGATGCTTTGACTTGGTTGACAAAGTTTGACAATAGTTGATAGTTGAAATGAGAGAATGTAGACAAGGAGTGAGAAGTTCTCCATAAAGCTCCAAAGAAACCTGTTAGAAAACCTACAGCATAGCAATATTCATATTATGGATGGATGATTTGAGGGGGAAAGCTCTCTCCCTTTTAAAGTCATATGGACGGTAGAGATCAAGATGAAGATGGTGGATGAGCAACAGTGGAATTTGAAAAGAGGAGTGATCCATGTGCACACACAAGTCAACCAATAGAATATAAGTTGACTTGTCATATAAGACAAAAGTCACAAAGCCTTTTCTTTTAATTACAAAATAGAAAAAGGACTTTATGTGTGCACTTTAAGTGGGTTAGAAGAATGGGGTCTTTTATTTAATTAAAAGGGGACATGTTCTTTTAATCAAATAATGAACTTAGGATAGCATAGTCAAACTATAGGTTATAATCAAATAAATTGATTATTAGCAATTTGGTCTAGGTAAATGATTAAATTAATTTAGCCAAAATGTTGAAAAGGGGGCTAATAGTCTAGATGACCATTTTTAGGTGATTACACATATATTAATACATTCATTAATATAGACATACAAGATTTCATTCGTACATTTATCCATCCATACCTTTATATATACTTTCATTCATCCATGCCTTTGTTAGTTTGTGGTGACTAATCAGGGAAGTACTATACATAATTCATAATTCATTGGGAATTGTTGTCTAGTGTGGAGCTTGATCAATCCCCAAGTGGGAGGTTGTAAGTCTGTGGTGACTGATCAAGGAAGGACTAATCAGCCCAATCTATGTCGTACGTTGATGCCAAATTTCTAGTTCAACACATCAAACTATAGATGCCAATGACAATTGATTTGATGAGCTTGTTATACCATCAACAACAAACAATGACTAAATTATGACAACAGGTAGAGTTTTCAAAAAAAAAAAAATGGGCCCTATTTTATCACTAATATTTTATTGGTAATTTTGGGCTAACATATTGTAATTAACTATAACCCTAAAGTGGAAAAATACTTGTATAAAAGGGCTTAGGGTTAGGGGTTTTTGCATAAGGTGTGATGCAAAAATTGCTACTTATGGTAGTATTGAGCTATAAGGGATTACATATTGTAATCACTAGATCGTAATAATATTGCACTTGCTATTTGGTGGATGTAGTCCAAGGATTGGGTGAACCACATTAAATCTTGGTGTCTTCAGTTCTTCTCTGTGTGATTTATTATTTTCTAATATTATTTATATTTGCATGTAATTGTTATTTATGACTAAGGTTAATCTTAACAAGTGGTATCAGAGTGAGGTTGTTTTTTAGTTATCCTCTATGGGAAAGTCTCACAGTTGAGTTGGAGTCTCATAGTTTAGTGGGAATGATGGCAAATGAGGGTAAGCTAAAGGTTGACAAATTTAATGGGTAGAATTTTTAATTATGAAAGATGAAAATGGAGGACTATCTTTATTAGAAGTTGTTGGAAGGAAAAACCAAGAATCAGGGAACTATGACAAATGAGGGCTAGGATCATTTAGACAGAAAGGAACTTGGAAGAGTTTCATTCTGCTTGGCACCATTAGTGACATTTAACATTACAAAAGTGAAGACGATGGAAGAATTGATGACAACCCTCGCGACACTATATGAAAAGCCCTACACTTCAAATAAGTTATTTCTCATGAAGTATTTATTTAATATGAAAATGGAAGAAGCTAGATCTATTGTGAAATATTTTAATGAGTTTAATACTATTACTAGTTAGTTATCTTCTGTGGGTATTAATTTTGATGAAGAAATTAGGGCTCTCTTGACTTTGTGTTCTTTTCCTAAAATTTGGAATGGCTTGGTAATGGTTGTGAGTAATTCTATCTCTGGATCTAATACCCTATAATATGATGATGTGATTGGTGTTATATTGAGTGAGGAAACTTGTAGGAAAACCTCAAGTGGATCTACATTAGGAAGTGCTTTGAGCACACAAAGCAGAGGCAGAATGATTGAGAGAGGAAATAATTTTAGAAATCATGGGAAATCAAGAGGAAAGTCAAAGGGAAAGAGGTCTCAACCCAGAGGACCAAGAGATTGCTGGTACTGTGGGAAACTAGAGCATAAGAAGAAGGATTGTTGGACTTGAAAGAACAATGAAGGAGATAAACCAGAAGGGAATAAGGAGTCAAATGTGGTAAGTAACAAATCTGAAGAGGATGGTTTGCTTCTATCTTTAGAAAGTGTTGATGATTCATAGGTTTTAGATTTTGGTGCTTCATTTCATGCTACACCTCATAGAGGTTATTTCATTGATTATGTCCAAGGGATTTTGGGATTGTTTATTTGAGGGATAATGAACCCTGTCAAATTGTTGGAAATGGAAAAGTTAGGATTAAGTTGCAGAATGGGAATCATTAGCTACTACATGAGGTAAGACATGTTCCAAGGCTGAGTGGGAATTTAATTTCAGTAGGGCAACTTGGTGATGAGAGTTGTGTAGTTACTTTTAATGATAAAAACTAGAAGGTTTCAAAAGGTTCCCTTGTAGTAGTAAAAGGTGTGAAAGTAGGCACCTTATATCTTTTTACAGGTCATACTATTCGTTCTACTTTGATTGTTTCAGGGAAAAATGAATGTTCAGGAATAGTTGTTGGAGTTGAGAAGGGAGAACAATTAGTTGTTGTAGATTCTGGTACAATGTTGTGCTACAAAAGACTTGGGCACATGAGTGAGAAAGGTTTGAAAGTACTTCATTCAAATAAAGTTTTACCAAGTCTAAAATGTGTCAATGTGGATTTCTATGAAAGTTGTGTGTATAGAAAATAAAAGAGAGTGAGTTTTGTGAAGACTAGGAAGGAAAATAAAACTAAGATATTAGAGCTTGTGCATACAGATCAATGGGAACCAGCTTAGGTATCTTCCCTTGATAGCTCTAATTATTATGTTACATTTAGTGATGATGCAACTAGAAAAGTATGGATTTATTTCCTTAGATAGAAATCTGATTTATTTCAAACTTTTAAGAAATGGAAATGCTTGGTTGAAAATAAGACAAGTAAGAAACTAAAATGTCTTAGATCTGATAATGGTGGTGAGTATTACAGACATGGATTTGAAGATTATTTCTCCACTAATGGTATTTGTAGACAAAAAATTGTACCAAGGACTCCACAGGAAAATGGAGTGGGTGAATGCATGAATAGGACTATAATGGAGCATGCAAGGAGTATGAGGTTACATGTTGGGTTGCCCTTTAACATGTGGGTAGATGTTGTCAATAATACTATATATTTGATTAAAAGAGGTCCCTCTACTCCTTTGGATTGTGGTATTCTAGAGGAAGCATGGAATGATAAGAAGGTGAGTTGTTCTTTTCTCAAAACCTTCGGTTGTGAAGTATTTTCTCATATAGATTCTAAAAATAGAACCAAGATGGAAGCTAAGTCAAAGAAATATGTATTTGTTGGATATAGCATTGATAAATTTGGTTATAGGCTTTGGGATTTTGAAAATCGTAAAATTACAAGAAGTAGGGATGTCATATTCAATGAGAAAGTGTTGTACAAAGATTTGTTGCAACAACATGAGAAGAAAGAAGATGATTATGTAGTGCTAGATGATACTCTAAAAGATGATGTTCCAATACTTCCTCATGATGTACAACAACCATAACAACGAATACCACACACACCAATGAATGTCGGATAGTCAACAAGGCTAAGTAGACCAATAGAAAGATTTTCTCCCTCTTTGTATTCTATTTTACTTACCAATGTTGGTGAATTGGAATGTTATGATGAAGCTATGCAAATGGATACTAAGATTCACTGGGAGTCTACAATGGTAGATGAAATGGACTTCCTTCTAAAAAATAAGACTTGAGATTTATGCAAGCTGTTTATAGGTAAATGGGCTTTATAGAATAAATTAGTTTACACGTTGAAAGAAGAGAATGGAGGTAAGAAAATATTTAAAGTCATTGACGGTATAACAAGCTCATCAAATCATTGGTCATTGGCCTCAATAGTTTGATGTGTTGAACTATTTGTCAGGTGTTGATACGTGGCATAGATTGGGCTGATTTTTGATGGATATTATCGTTGATACATTGACACTTGTGTAAGGCATCAAACTTCTGATGACAGTTTAGCAATGAGGGCTTTTGATGGGTAATTGTCAAAATTGTAACAAAAATTGCATCAAAAAAGAGGCCCAAATTTACTAGTGAGATCAATAATCTCCCCCTTTGACATTAGAGGTAAAAATACTTTTTCATGAGTAGTTATTTCATTCAAAAATACTCCCCCTGAGACTATAATTTGATTTGAAATTTGAAAATTTTTGATGCTATGAAATTTTATGTTTCCTTTGTGAGTTTATAGGTTGAAAGAAGAGCATGGAGATAAGAAAAGATTTAAAGCCAAGTTATTTGTAAAAGGATTTTCATAGAAAAAGGGCATTGATTTTGATGAGATATTCTCTCTTGTTGTAAAACTGACTTCTATCCATACTATTTTAAGTATTATGGCTACTGAATGTTTTCATTTGGAGTAGCTTGATCTTAAAATAGCCTTCCTTCATGGAAATTTGGATGAAGAGATATATATGGAATAACTTGAGGGATTTGAGGTCAAGGGTAAGGAGAACTTAGTGTGCATATTGAAGAAAATTTTATATGGCTTGAAGCAAGCACCTCGACAATGGTATCTGAAATTTGATAGTTTAATGCATGAGCATGGATATAGTAGGTATCATTCAGATCATTGTGTTTATTTTAAGAGGTTGGATTATGATAGCTACATTATTTTAATGTTTATATGTTGATGATATGCTTGTAGTTGGGTGTAACATGGATCACATTAAGGGGTTGAAACGCCAATTAGGACATGCATTTTCATGAAGGATTTCAAGGAAAAAAAGAAAATCCTTGGTATAAAGATTTGTGGAGATAGGAAGAATAGAAAATTGACTTTATCTCAAGCTGATTATATTTTAAAACTATTGCAACATTTCTCTATGGAGAATGCTAAAGTTGTTAGCACACCTTTACCTAGTCATTTGAAGTTGACTAAGGAGATGTGTTCCAAAACACAAGAAGAGGAGCATAAGATGTCCAAGGTACCTTATGATTCAGCTATAGGAAGCTTTATGTATGCTATGGTATGTACAAGGCTAGATATTTCCCATGTAGTGGGAGTCGTTAGCATGTATATGATTCATCTAGGGCTTGAGCATTGGAATATAGTTAAATGGATTATTAGATATTTGAGAGGAACATCCAATAAGTTTCTACATTTTGGGGGCTCTACTACTAATTCATAGGGGTATGTTGACTCACATTTGGTGGGGATATTGATACCAAATGGAGTACTATAGGTTATGCATTTACTATTAGTGGGGCATCAATGAGCTGGGTTTCTCATTTGCAGAAAATTAATGATTTATCCACTACATAGGTAGAGTATGTTGATGCTATAGAGGAAACCAAGGAGATGATATGTCTTCATTTCTTCTTGGAATAATTGGGACACCCTCAAAAAGATAATTATTTGTTTATAGATAGTCAAAGTGCCATTCATCTTGCAAAGAATTCAGCTCTGCATTCAAAGACAAAACACATATAGTTGTGGTACCATTTCATTTGGTGTATTTTGGATGATGGATAGTTAAATATGGATAAGGTACATACAGATGATAATCTAGTAGATATGTTTACAAAGGTAGTGACAAGGGAGAAGTTAAACTCCTCTTTAGTTTTGGTTGGTCTTCTAGACTGAACATAATAAAAGAACAACTAAGTCTAGGGTTGTTTGATCTAGTGGGAGCCCCATGTGGTAGCAGTATTGCTACAAGATCAATCTCCAAGTGGGATATTGTTGTCTAGTGTGGAGCTTGATCAGTCCCTAAGTGGGACATTATTAGTTTGTGGTGACTGATTAGGGAAGTACTGTACATACTTCATAAATTCTTGGGGTTTGGAGCATCACCAATTTGTGACCAACATGTTGTAACTAATTTTAACCCTAAAGAGAAAAAAATTACTTGTATCAAAAGGCTTATGGTTAGGGATTATTTCATAGTGGGTGATGCAAAAATTGATTCTTGCAACAGTATTGAGATGTAAGGGATTACAGATTGTAATTAGGTTGTAATCACTAGATTGTAATAATATTGGATATGTTGTTTGGTGGATGTAGCCTAGGGTTTGGGTGAACCATGTTAAATCTTGCTGTCTTGTGTTCTCTTCTATGTGATCTATAATTTTTTGATATCTTTTTTATTTGCATGTAATTTTTATTTCTATCTGAGGGTAATCCTAACAAATAGTGCTAACATTACCCAAATGGTCAATAGGTTGCAGTCATCTACACTTTCTCACCACTCAACCCTAGCGATTCCACTTGAACAAATGGCCCAAAATGTAAATGAGGTGTCTAGGGAGGTTACAAAATAGGGTACATGGAGGGATAGATGTCATGCATTTTATGTTGATGGGTTATCATATTAGCAAGTGAAAGATAAAGACATAAAGAAAGGTACTAAATGTTCTCTTTTCACTGATCCTATATCTGGCAACTCCCTATTACACACAACCAAAAATTTTCCTATTCATTGGTGCACTCATGCTAGGATGAGATCATGTTTTTGGGATAGGTGGTATATGGTATTTGACCTATCACCATGTAATAATTATGATGTGCCTCTATATTTTTTGAGAAAGCTATATTGTGAGTTCATCCTTAGTGAGAAGCCAAATTACTTTGACTTTCGTCAGTTCTAGGGTGGAGGGAGAGACTCTATACAAGATAGACCTAGGGCTCATAAGGTGGTTCCACAACATGAGAGGAGATTTACAACACAAAAACCCATGCCTCATGTTGTGTTTCCATCAATTATAAAGGATTCTATTTATTTATAGACTCTTCATGCGCCTGCATCATTGACGGATGTTATCATTCAACATGGCTCATAGTTAAGTGGTTTTATTTCACCTATGGCAACCTGACCATCAGAAGATGCACCTTTAGGGTCATCACAACATCAGATAGATCCATCATCATCACCTATGGCACTAGGGTCATCACAGCATGTGACAACTTCATCATCATCACCTATTGCACCTCATTCATCATAGCCTACAATAGCTCCATCAGCATCATTTGCACTTCTAGTGTCATCCCCACTTGTGTCACCTACACTACTAGTGTCATATCCACTTGTGTCACTTGTACCACTAGTTTCATCCTCACTTATACCACCTACATTATCACTACATGCATCATTACAGTCTTTGGGGCCCAATCAACATTTTTTTTTTAGTTGTCAACACATGTGTGATGGGATAGATATGGAGGCATCTCAGGATAGAGTGTTATCTCATCCATGTGTACATTATGGGCATACTTTTTATTCATATGGAGGTGGGGATTTCACACTCAGAAATGATTTTTTAGTGATGGTATTTAGTGGACAGGGGACACAGGTTTATTTTTTTTGGTTTTGATATGATATTATTTAATCACCTAAATATAGTAAAAGTATTAAAAAAAATTACAGATCACTCTTGATTGATATGTGAATAATATGTAATACAAGGTGTAGCAAGTAGTACAAGAACACCATAGAGTACGCATTCTTCTATAGGTGTAAGGCTAGGGGCAAGAACACATGAGGTAAAGTTTTTTAGATATTCTTAAAAGTACACTAATACATTGGCTTTAAAATATTGTTTCTTAATTGATATGACACTAAAAATCCTCTTATAGATCCTCTTCCATCTCCTACCATCATTGAAACCCTCCCACTCATCAAATCCATCCAATTCCCATCCACATCTCTTGCTCCTAGCATTATCCAAACCCCATCTAATGAACCTCATGAGTTTTGAAATGATATTATTTAATCACCTAAATATCATAAAAGTAAATTTTTTTAAATTTTATTGAGCTCTTTAGATTGATATGTTCAAATAATATGCAATGGAGGGTGCAACAAGTGGTACAAGAACACCACATAGTACTCATTCTACTAGAGGTGCGAGGCTAGGAGCAAGAACACCTAAGGTAAAGTTTTTAAAATATTATTAAAAGTACAATAATAAATTGGATTTGAAATATTGTTTCTTAATTGGTATTCTTAAAAGTACAATAATACCTTTCCATCTCCTACCATCATTGAAACCCTCCCAAATTCATCAAATCCATCCAATTCCCATTCACATATCTTGCTCCTAGCATACCCAAACTCCATCTAATGAACCTCATGAGTTCATCCTCCATATACCCATCCACATTGAAGAACCTCCATATCACATAGGGTGTCTTGTAGGAGTGTGGAGATCATGAATCTCCACTTTTATTTCTTGACAAGGTGCCAAAATTTCATTCGCATCTCTCTTTTCCTTCTCGATCTCTTTGTTTTCAATTTATAGGCCTTGCACTATCCTTCCAATATCATCCTTCAAGTCTTTTTTTCTTCTTTCCCTCCTATGATATTCTTTTTGTTATTGTACCTTCTTTCCATTTACAACATTATCTCATATTTATAACAATACTCTTTACTATTTTATAGGGCTTGTCAAGGGCTAAAATTTCTCAAATTGATGATGCCACGCTTTTTGCCATTAATTTTGTCCTTAAGAGCTATGCAGTATCATAGCTTGCGCACGTATCAAGTTTACAATTTGAGTTGAACTCATGATGTGTCTTATTGATTCCTCTTATGTTATATTTGTTTCTTCTTTAGGATACTCCACATAGCTCGAGTTCTGGAGGAAAGGGAAAGAAATCAACAAGAACACCGAAACAAAAAAAGGTATTAAATACAAGTCAAGTTTATATTTTGAATTTTATTATGAATGAATGTATATACATGTACTCAATATTTATGAAGATGTGTTGACTGGTTTCTTGAATATATGTAGAAACAATATAGTTTTGTAGAGTTGATGAATGCACCTGAGACTGCCAATGTTGAGGCAATGGAAGAGGTAAAATTTCATATTTTACTTCTCATAAATTTTAGGTTATAGTATGCATTTTTTGTGTATACATATTCAACATTTGTATTTACAAATGAGTACATGTTTTTTTTCAGTTTTATAATAATTATCAACAATTTGTCTTATTAACATGTGTTATTTATCTTTTACCTATTACAATACTCTTTGAGACTTTATGCAAATCCTTTCCAATTTCATTTTTTTAGGAGTCCAAAGAGTCAAAGATGAGGTCAAACATAATAAAGTAAAAAGGTATGTATGTAGAGTCTTAGTTGAAGCCCTTTTGTAATCTCAATTTGGATTTCTTGTGTGTGTGATAGAAATCCCTAACACCTACTCTACAATTCTAACATTTTATTGCTTACCATACAAGTTATGCCTCATACAAGAATTTATTCATCAGTGATTGTACCTCTTGCTAGCATGGGAGATCTAACTTAGGTTGCAGTACATTTTTTGTTCTTTTAATCTATTTGGATCCCTAATACCACTCTATAATGCTAATATTTTATCACTTATCATACAAGTTGTGCCTCATACCAACATTGATTCATCGGTGGTTGTGCCTCCTATGAGCATTAATTCATCAAGATGTTTGTGTTATAGTAGGATACAAATTTATACTCAGGTTAGATACTTATTGTGGTTATGTTTTTTGCATGTTTGTAGGTCAACTTTCTAGATGTTGGGTTCAGATTGCACTATCAAGCCATCAGGGCATTGATCAGATAGCTAGATGTTACTAAGTTAACACACATTGATACACTCAGCCTCTCCCATTTATGCGACATCCCCAATCTATGGATGAATCATGGTTTATTGACTACTTTTCTAGAGTGTTTCCATTCAAAGATGAACACTTACCATTTGCCTCTTGGAGGACCATTCCACTAGAGGAGATATACAAAATACTCTAGATACCATTCTATGGGCCATGGATAGACTATGATACATAGCCACGACTGGTGACATTGGCATCAAGGGCCATATTTTAGAATGATATCATTATGGACAAAGATATCATATAGGAAGAGCTAATACAGGTATATGGTCTGACCCATAGATTGGTAGTGGTGCTCAGAGCTTTCCTTGAATGTTACTTGATGCCTAACAGAGGTCAGCATGGTCTAGAGTGTAGATGGGGATGGATGTTACAAAGAATGCTCGAGATGCCATCACATTTTGGGAGGGATCAGTGCATGCTAGCCCATATGTTCAATGAGATGCACAAGATCATCTATAGAGATACAATGGGTATAGTCGCAAGAGTATATGTGATGCAGGTGAAGATATAGAGACCAATGATAAATTGATGTAGTGGTCTAAGAGAAGATTTGAGCATAAAGTATTGGAGAAAGTCTCTCATGAACTTGTAATTAGACAAGTAGATTCACATAATTAGAAGAAATTTTGAAGACTATTCATTCATTATACATGAAGTTGTACGATGTTGAGTCATTAACATTGGAAAATTAGTGTTTCATTGGGCAAGAATGCAAGTTCAAGATCACTCTCATATAGTAAGTTGGTATTTGGTCAACAAAGGTTTGCTGAGCTTGCGACTAGAGATAATGAAATAAGGAATAAGTTGTTATTAATTCAATTCCAATTGTTACCTCATTTGGAGATAATTCATAAAGAAGTGTCTATAGTCCAGAATATTTTGAAGAAAGACACACATTTTACACATATTAAAGCTCTAATTGATCTAGCTTCTAAGCTAGAAATTCAATTTCAAGTTTTGGAGAAAGTAAAGACCAATGGAATAAAGGATATCCAAAAAATTTGGTGAGCCAAAAATAACTTTTTTATAAGCACAAGCTAACCCAAGAAGCCCCATGCCATTAGTGACAAAAACAAGGGGGAAATATTAGTCTAGTCAATGACTAGAGCAGAAAATGGATAAATATAGGGAAATTCAAGGACAAAAAAAGACAAAACACACAAAGGAAGTAGAAGATGTCATAGCATCAAAATTTTCCATATTTCTAGTCTTAAGGGGAGTATTTTTGAATGAAATGACTACTCATGACAAAGTGTTTTTACCACTAATGTCAAAAGGGGAGATTGTTGATCTCACTAGTAAATTTGGGCCTATTTTTCGACTACATTTTCATCATAATTTCAAAAATTACCCATTGAAAGCCCTTATCACTAAAATATCATTGAAAGTTCAACCCCTTAGATAGTCGTCAATGTATTGATGATAATATCAGTCAAAATTCAACCTAATCTATGTCATGCATTGGCGCCAAATGACTAATTCAACATGTCAAACTATTGACACCAATCACAGATGATTCAATGAGCTTGTTATATTGTCAATGATAAACAATGACTAAATTACGATGGCAGATAGATTTTCAAAAAAAAATTGGGCTCTATTTTATCAAGGCCTCTTTTATCACTAATATTTTATCAATAATTTTGGGCCAAGATATTGTAATTAACTATAACCATTAATTGGAAAAATATTTGTATAGAAAGGCTTAGGGTTAGGGATTTTTCCATAAGGTGTGATGCAAAAATTGCTTCTTGCAGTGCTATTGAGCTATAAGGGATTACAAATTGTAATTAGGTTGTAATCACTAGATTGTAATAATATTGGACTTCCTATTTGATGAACGTAGCCCAAGGACTGGGTGAACCATGTTAAATCTTGGTGTCTTGTGTTCTTATCTATGTGATTTATTATTTCTTAATATTTTTTATATTTGCATGTAATTTTTATTTCTATCTGAGGTTAATCCTCACAACCTTCATACATACATACATTCATTCATGCATACCATCATATAAATCTTAGAAAATGACAACATATTGAGGATTAATGCATTCAATTTCTAGGTGATTACCAAAATGTGGGGCTAAAAGGTCTTACAAAATATACATAAAAACTTTCATCCATACCTTCACACCTTTGAACATTCATTCATATATTTGTACATTCATTCATATACACATAAAAACTTTCATTCAAACCTTAAACCATCTATACCTTTATATATGCATTCATTCATTCATGCATACCATCAATAATAGATTCATACACACATTCATTCATGTATACTTTCATATACATACATTCATTCACACATACCTTTATAAATTTATTCATACTTACTCATACATGCCTATAATCCTTTATACATGTATTTTAACCTTCAATCTTCCATACCATGTTTTTTTCCTTTTCACATCATCATTGGTTATTAAAGTATGTTTTTAGGATGTTTGTGTTGTAGTAGTATAAAAATTTATACTCAAGTCAAATACTTATCATGCTTATGTTGTTTGTGTGTTTGTAGGTTGACTTTCTAGATGTTGGCTTCAGATCGCACTACCCAACCATCGGGCCATTGATCAGAAAACTAGATGTTTTCAAGTTGACACACATTGACACACTTGACCTCTCCCATTTATGTGACATCCCCAATCAGCAGGTAAGCACAATTTACTGACTACTTTGGTGGAGCATTTTCATTCAAAGATGGACACTCTCCATTTTCCTCTTGGAGAACCATTACACTAGAGGACATATATAGGATACTTTGGATACCAATCTATGGGCCATGGATAGACTATGATACATAGCCATGATCGGGGACATTGGCATTGAGGGCCATATTTTAAAATGATATCATCATGGGGAGAGCTATCCAATGGGAGGAATTCATGTAGATATATGGTCTGACCCATAGATTGGTAGTGGTGCTCATAGCTTTCCTCAGATCTTACTTGATGTTAGAAAAAGGTTAGCATGGTCTAGAGTGCAAATGGGAACAGTTCTTATAGAGAATGCTAGAGAACCCATCACATTTTGGGAGGGATAAGTGAATGCTTGCCCATATGTTCAATGAGATGCACAAGATCATCTATAGAGATACGACGAGTATGGCTATAGGAGTATATGTGATGCAAATGAAGATATAGAGACCAACGATAAATTTATGTAGTGGTCTAAGAGAAGATTTGAGCATAAATTATTGGAGAAAGTCTCTCTTGAACTTGTAATTAGACAAGTAGATATTTCCAATTTAGTCACATAATTAAAATATATTTTGAAGATAGTTCATTCATTATACATGAAGTTGTGTGATGTTGAGTTGTTTACACTAGAAAATCAACTTTTCATTGGGTAAGAATGCAAGTTCAAGATCACTCTCACATAATAAGTTGGAATTTGGTCAGCAAAGGTTTGATGAGCTCATAGCTAGAGACAATGAAATAAGGAATACGTTGTTATCAATTCAATTCTAGAATTTACCTCATTTGGAGATAATTCATAAAAAAATGTCTATAGCCTAGAATATTTTGAAGAAAGACACACATTTTCCACATATTGAAGGTCTAATTGATCTAGCTATCGAGTTAGAAATTCAATTTCAAGTTTTGGAGAAAGTAAAGGACTAATGGAATAAAGGCTATGCAAAAATTTTGGTGAGCCACAAATAACTTTTTTATAAGCACAAGCTATCCCCAGAAGCCCCAAGCCATCAGTGACAGAAACAAGGGGAAATATAAGTCTAGTCAATGACTAGAGTAGAAAAGGGAGAAATAAAGGGAAAGTCAAGGAAAAAAAAGAGAGAAAACACACAAAGGAAATAGAAGATGTCATAACATCAAAAAATTTCATATTTCAAATCAAATTATAGTCTTAGGGGGAGTATTTTTGAATGGAATGACTACTCATGAGAAAGTGTTTTTGTCACTATTCATACAATCATTTACTCATCCATACCTTTATAAATGCACATATCAATTCATGCCTTCATTCATTCATCCACGTCTTCACACATACATACATTCATCTACACCTTTATTCATTCATCCATTCCTTTATTCATTTATAGATTCATTCATAGGTTTGTACCTTTTTAAATGCACTTATCAATCCATGCCTTCAATCATTCATACATTCATTCATCCCCACCTTGATACATACATACATGCCTTCATTCATTCATTTGCACCTTCATACATACATACACTCATCTAAACCTTCATATATACATGCATTTGTCTACACCTTCATTCACTCATCCATTCCTTTATTCATTCATACATTGATTCACTCATCCATACCTTCATACATGCACTTATCAATCCATGACTTCATTCATTCATACATTCATTTATCCACACCTTCATACATGCATACATTCTTTCATTCATCCACACCTTCATACATATACACATTCATGTACACCTTCATTCACTCATTCATTCCTTTATTCATTTATCCATATCTTCATACATACATATAGTTATCTACACCTTCATTTACTCATCCATTCCTTTATTCATTCATACATTCATTCTCTCATCCATGCCTTTATACATGCACTTATCAATCCATACCTTCATTGATGCATTCATTCATTCATCCACACCTTCATACACACATGCATACATTTATTCACGCCTTCATTCATGCATACCATCATATATAGATTCACTCACAATTCATTTATCTATATACCTTTATGTACATTTTTTCATTCATTCATACCTACATACTTTCATATACATGCATTCATTCATTCACACATACCTTTATACATTTATTCATGCATACATACATACAAACTTTCCTACATTCATTTGTACATACATACAAACCTTCCTACACACCTTCATTCATTCATAATCTCATACATACATACAATCATTCATCCACACATTTATTCACTTGAACCTTCATATGTAAGTCCATTCATCCTTACATTTGTACATCTACTCATACATGCCTCTTTACCTTCAATCTTCAATACCTTGACTGATACCTTTATGCATTCACTCATTCATATATTAAATACATTCACTCATACATGCCTTCATTCATTCATATAGTAATAACTTCATATACTCATTCATGCAAACCTTCATACATTCATCCATCCATACCTTTGTATATTGTCATACTTTTATTCATGCATGTCTTCACACATACATTTATTCATCCACACCTTCATACATCCATTCATGCATGCCTTCCTAACTATATTCATTAATGTAACATTCAATCAATCATCTACACCTTTATTCACCCATCCATCCATTTATTCATTCATACATTCATTTACTCATTCATACCTTTACACATGCATTTATCAATCCATGCCTTCATTTATTCATACATTGATTAATCCACACCTTTATACATACATTCATCTACACCTTCATTCCCTCATCCATTCCTTTATTCATTCATATATTCATTCACTCATCCTACCTTTATACATGCACTTATCAATCCATGCCTTCACTTATTCATACTTTCATTCATCCACACCTTCATATATACATACATACATTTATTCATGTTTTAATTCATGCATGTCATCACATATAAATTCACTCACAATTCATTTATCTATATACCTTTATGTACATTTTATTTATTTATTCTTTCATTCATACCTTCATAAACACATTCATTCATGCATACTTCATATACATGCATTCATTCATTCACACATACCTTTATACATTTATTCATACATACATGCAAACTTTCCTACATTAATTTTTACATACATTCATAATGTCATACATACATACAATGATTTATCCATACATTCGTTCACTCATACCTTCATACGTAAGTCCATTCATCCTCACATTTGTACATCTACTCATACATGTGTTTTTACCTTCAATCTTCCATACCTTGATTCATACCTTTATGCATTCATTCATTTATACATTAAATCCATTCACTCATACATGCCTTCATTCATTCATTCATTCATTCATATAGTAGTAACTTCATATATTCATTCATGTAAATATTCGTACTTTCATTCATGCATGTCTTCACACATACATGTATTCATCCATACCTTCATACATCCATTCATGAATGCCTACCTATATATATTCATTCATACATACATTTTGTCACTCATCTACACCTTCATTCACTCATCCATTCCTTTAATCATTCATATATTCATATACTCATCCATACCTTTATACATGCAGTTATCAATCCATGCCTTCATTCATTCATACATTCAATCATCCACACCTTCATGCATATATTTATTCCTCCATTAATAAATTAATTCATTCCAACACTCGTACATTCATTCATACATTCCTTCTTATATTCATGCCTTCATTCATGCATACTATTGTATTCATACATTAATTCATTCATACATACCTTTATACATTTATTTAATATACATAACTTTATATATGTATTCATATCCACACCTTCCTATGCACATTCATTCACTCATACCTTCATGCATTCACTCATTCATACATTAAATACATTCCCTCATACATGCTCTCATTCATTCATATAGTAATCACTTCATATATTCATTCATCCAAACCTTCAAACATTCATGCATCCATACCTTTGTACATTGTCATACTTTCATTCCTACATGTCTTCACACATACATTTCTTCATCCATAACTTCATACATATTCATACATCCATTCATGGATTCCTTTCTATGTATATTCATTAATACATACATTCAATCACTCATCTACATCTTTATTCACAAATCCATCCATTTATTCATTCATATTTTACACATACACTTATCAATCCATGCCTTCATTTATTCATACATTCATTCATCCACACCTTCATACATACATACATTCATCTACACCTACATTCACTCATCCATACATTTATACATGCACTTATCAATCCATGCCTTCATTCATTCATGCATTCATTCATCCACACCTTAAAACATACATACATACATTAATTCATGCTTTCATTCATGCATACCATCATATATACAATCACTCACAATTGATTTATCTATATACCTTTACGTACATTTTTTTATTCATTCATTCATGCTTACTTTCATATACATGCATCCATTCATTCACACATACCTTTATACATTTATTCATACATACGTACAAAATTTCCTACATTCATTCGTACATACATACAAACCTTCCTACATACATTCATTCATTCATAATCTCATACATACATACAATCATTCATCCATACATTCATTCACTCATACCTTCATACATAAGTCCATTCATCCTTACATTTGTACATCTACTCATACATGCCTTTTTACCTTTTCTTCCATACCTTGACTCATAACTTTATGCATTCACTCATTCAAACATTAAATCCATTCACTCATACATGCCTTCGTTCATTCATATTGTAGTAACTTCATATATTCATTCATGTAAACATTCATACTTTCATTCATGCATGCCTTCACACATACATTTATTCATCCATACCTTCATACATATTCATACATCCATTCATGCATGCCTACCTATATATTCATTCATACATAAATTCAATCACTCATCTACACATTCATTCACTCATCCATTCCTTCATTCATTCATACATTTCTTCACTCATCAATACCTTTATACATGCACTTTTCAATTCATGGCTTCATTCATTCATCCACACCTTCATACATACATTTATTCCTCCATTAATAAATTAGTTCATTCCAACACTCATGCATACATTCATACATTCCTTCATACATAGGGTATGTGTAGGATCATGGTGTGCCAAGAAGTGGTGATGTGAAAAAAGTGGAGTTTGAGAATGTCTAAAAGCATTTCAAAATCTGCTATGACTTTTTTCCACCCATCCTGATACCAAGCCTAAAAAGTTAGAACCAAGCCTTTTTGGGTATCCAATCGGTAATTAGGTATTCAATTTCATATTGGATACCTGATATTATATCAGGTATCTGATATGAAATCGATACCTAAAACCTATAACATAGATTTTAAAAAAAACTCGAGAGCTCTTTTTAAGTTGCATTTTTTTTGGTTTGATTGTTGACCTCCATTTGGGTATTAGATTTCAAATCGGGTATAAGATAAGGGTAAGTTTTTTTTATTTTTTGAATGAATATTATTATAAATTAGTTATTTTAAATTGAATTTGTTAAAAACTAGGTTTTTTTTAATAGAAATTGTTGAAATTTAGGTTTTTTTTAATAGAAATTATGTTTTGCAAATTAATAGGTATGGTTGACCCAAATGATGATACTGAGGCAGGAAACAATATTCCTTATAACAAACTCCACCAAATGATCTAGTACCCCCTCAAAACCATCCACCAAATGATCCCCTACCCCCTCAGAACCCTCCTCAAATTGAAGATTTGATATTTAAAATCTCACTAAACTGAGGGTTTTGTGAACCACATATAACACTATACCTACATTGGCTCCCATGTTATCCAAGTTAAATACCATATTGGATAATATTGAAACACTTACCAATGAACAAAATGCTACTCTTCACTAGTGTGACCAAATGCATGCCATGTTTGATGATGGGTTGGACTATGATGAGGTTGTGGCCCTAAATATAACTAAAGATGATATAGTTAGCCTTTTTGTGGACCCAAAAACTAGTAAACAAGTAGAACACACAAAACCCAAAATATCAATTAAATGGTGTACAAATGAGGCTATGCATGTGAACTTTTGGGATTGTTGGTGGATGGTTTTTGACATCCCTCGACACAGAAATTTAGAGGTACCATTTTATTTCATTAGAAAATTGTATGCCAAATTTGTGTTGCACCTCAAGGTGAACTATTGGAGCATGAGGTCCAACATGGGTGTACGAGGAGGAGCTCCTCAAGATAGACCCTTTTCCTAGCGAAAGAAAGCTGGCACTTTTGTCCCCCTTACTAATGTCTCCCCCCCTCCTCCAGTGCAATATCTTGATATCATTATAGATGCTAGCTCTCAGACTATTAGAGCCATCCATAGATTTAGTAGCCTATTGATATCCTAGGCTAGGTCAGTGTTGCCTCCACATAGTGATGAAGCTAACATAAGTTCATTATCGATGAGCACATCACATGTTTGTGTGCCCCATACTTGCATAATGTGCAACAATATTTTTTGGGTCCCATAAGTGATCTTTTTGAGTATCAGTTTGTATTTGAGGAGGATACAACAAATGCACATATAGAGGCTACACACCCTTACATTAGAGAGGAGGGGCATGCAAAGGCATGGAATCCTTCTATGTTGGTACGTGTATAAAATTTTTTGTTACAACATATGTGATTTAAAGTTAATCTTTATAATAGAGTAATATTAATTTTAACCCATATTGACTTATACATGTATGTGATCTTCATTCATGTTTAGTTGATGATTGAGGAAGAGCTTAGACAGGTTGATAATGTCGCACTCTTGACTATTTTATTTGGCCTTGAGACATCCATGGTTCATTATTTTGTGTTCTCATTGTTTTTTCTATTTGATATTAGAGCATATATAATTTCTAATCTTTCTTTTCTCTTGCAGGTATCACCTATCAGTGGGGGGCAGAGTGTGGGGGATGAGACACAACCCATTGATGAGGGAAAGGTAATTAGATGCTTTAAAGTGATTAAATATTGATGCATTCTTGTAAAAATTTTATGGTAATAAAATTTAATTACATTCTTTATTGTATAGGGTATGGCTACTGGCGATGGGTCTAGGCAGATTCCACATCGCAAACCCTCTGGCATTTCCATTCGTAGTGAGAGCCCCATCATATGTATAAGTATCATTTATTTTTTATTTTCCTTATTTTCATAAATAAATTTGAAATTTATTTCTAGTATATTAACAACTATTATTTTGTATCTCATATGAAACACCTAATGCATAGGAAGTTGGATGCCAAAGTTTTTTTATCTTTGCTAATGTAGCCATTATATCTAGAGGAGGAGTCGAAAAAGGTAAGTTCTAGTTTGAATTCTTGATTATATGTTATAAATTTAGCATGCTATGAATTATAATGTTATATTTTAAGTTGTAGATTCATTTGAAAAATATAATTGAACATACACAGGCCACAATCAATGAGGTTCAAGCATTGCCAAGGACATATGAGAGGACTCCTAACCAATGCAGGAGGTTGACAAGAGAGATATTTATGATGAAAGTTTAATAATATAAATCTTCATTAAAAAAAAGGATCATTTTTCATTTGAGTAATTCAATGTTAGATGCATAGAATCATTTAAATTTAGTAGTCTAACTTTGGCTTTTCGTTTTTAGTTTATGTAGGAGGCATCTGATCCACCTAGTGCAGCAGAAAGGTTGCATTTTGATCATCCACCACCACCATAGGATAGTATAGTTTTCATAGGGTTCATCATGATACATTTTGAGATGGAATATGCCACATTGTATACAGAAATATTGATATTATACACATTCTGATAGCATGATCAGACACATTCTGATGGCATGATCAACCATATTTTGTATATGGATCTATGTATTTTGATATATATTTGTGTAATTTGTTTATGGATGCATGAACTTTGATATATATTTGTGTATTTTATCTATGGATACATGTATTTTGATATATATTTTTTTCATTTATGTGCAGAATGATATACATATTAATTTAGTATAGTATTGTTCAATTTATCATGGATCATGTGTATTGTTCATGTTTATGGAATACCATTCATTTTGATCATGTTTTTTATATTTTATTCAAATGAAATAATTTGTGAATAACATTTTAACAAACTTTATTATCAAATTTTGATGCAATGTTTAATTTGAAATGCTATCATATATGTTTAATTTTAAATAGTCTCTACAATCCTTTAAGATGTCACTATGGTTCACCCATCCAAACCCACTTAGAGAACCTTGGAAATGAGATAGGTTATTGTAGAACTCAATATGACCATCCTATAGCATTTGATGTTTCATCGATAGCCCCCACGAGCTATGAGTTACGACCCTTGGAAGATTGACCTCAAAATGCACTTAGAGCACCTTGGAGACTCTTCAATACAGCGTGGTCACGAACGATGGAGGCTCTTTATAGTAAAAAAAAGGGTGTAACTAGGGTTCACCCACCCATCTAGAGCTAATGGAACTAATGATTCAATGCCAAGATCAACGATTTCAAAGTTACGCTGTGATGCACCTATGAACTAAGGTACACTGTGAGTTTTGGCATTAAGCAATATAGTTGTGCCAAATCCAAACATAATGTGATCTCTCATAAATGAGATAGGTTATTTTAGGACTCTTTGTGACCATCCTATATCATTTAACATTTCATTGATAGCCCTCATGAGCTTCGAGTTATGACCCTCAAAAGATCAACCTTGAAATGCACTTAGAGTACCTTGGAGACTCTTCAATACAGGTGGTTGCAAATGATAAAGGCTCTCTATGGCCAAAAAAAGGGTGTCACTAGGGGTAACCTATCCATCTAGAGCTAATGGCACTGACAATTTGATGCCAAGATTAGTGATTTCAAAGTTATGATTTGGTGCACCTATGAACTAAGGCACATTGCGAGTTTTGGCATCAAGCGAGATTGCTATGCCAAATCCAAATGAAATGTAATCTATCAAAAATGAGATAGGTTATTTTAGACCTCTACATGACCATCCTATAGCATTCAAAATTTCATCGATAGCCCCCACAAGCTCTAAGTTACGACTCTCAGAAGATTGACCTCAAAATGCACTTAGAGCACCTTGGAGGCTCTTTGGTACAGGGTGGCTGCGAATGATGGAGGCTCTCCACAAAAGGAAAAAGGGTGTCACTAGGGTTCACCCACCCATCCAGAGCTAATGGCACTAACAATTCGATGCCAAGATCAACAGTTTTAAAGTTACATTGTGATGCACCTATGAACTGAGGCACATTGCGAGTTTTGGCATCGAGCAAGATTTTTGTGATGAATCCAAATGGTATGTAATATCTTAAAAATGAGATAGGTTATTTTAGGCCTTGGAATGACTATTCTGTAGCATTTGAAATTTCATCAATAGCCCTTAGGAGCTCTAAGCTATGACCCTTAGAAGATTGACCTTGAAATGCACTTAGAGCACCTTGGAGACTCTTCGATATGGGGTGGCTACGAACAATGGATGTTCTCCATGGCTAGAACAAGGGTGTCACTAAGGTTCACCCACCCATCTAGACCTAATGGTG
This sequence comes from Cupressus sempervirens, assembly GCA_028749045.1. Taxonomy (NCBI): domain Eukaryota; kingdom Viridiplantae; phylum Streptophyta; class Pinopsida; order Cupressales; family Cupressaceae; genus Cupressus; species Cupressus sempervirens. Next base: position 477,479,226 of record CM053789.1, on the reverse strand, counting down.
CTAATGATTCGATGCCAAGATCAGCGGTTTCAAAGTTACATTGTGATGCACCTATGAACTAAGGTACACTGCAAGTTTTTGCATTAAGCAAGGTCATTGTGCCGAATCCAAATGGAATGTGATCTCTCTAAAATTAGATAGGTTATTTTAGGCCTTATCATGACCACCCTATAGCATTTGACATTTCATCAATAACCCCCATGAGCTCCAAGTTACAACCCTCAGAAGATCAACCTCAAAATGCACTTAGAGTACCTTGGAGAGTCTTCAGTATGGGGTGGCCATGAATGATGGAGGCCCTCCATGGATGAAAAAAGGGTTTCACTAGGGTTCATCCACCCATTCAAAGCTAATGGTACTGATGATTTGATGCCAAGATTAGCAGTTTCAAAGTTACATTGTGATGCACCTATGAACTGAGCCACACTACAAGTTTTGGCATCAAGCGAGATCATTGTGTTGAATACAAATGGAATGTGATATCTCAAAAATGAGAGGTTATTTTAAGCCTTAGCATGACCATCTTATAGCATTTGACATTTCATTGATAGCCCTCATGAGCTCTGAGTTACAATCCTCGAAAGATCGACCTTGAAATGCACTTAAAGTACCTTGGAGACTCTTCAGTATGAGGTGGCCATGAACAATCAAGGCTCTCTACAATTGAAACAAGGATGTCACTAGGGTTCACCCACCCATCTAGAGCTAATAACACTGATGATTCAATGCCAAGATCAGTAGTTTTAAAGTTACGTTGTGATGCACCTATGAACTTAGGCACACTGCAAGTTTTAGAATCGAGCGAGATCATTGTGTTAAATCCAAACATAATGTGATCTATCAAAAATGAGATAGGTCATTTTAGGCATTAGCTTGAACATCTTGTAAAAATCAATATTTCATTAATAGCCCACATGAGCTCTGAGTTATGACCTCAGAAGATCGACCTCAAAAGGCACTTAGAGCACCTTGGAGACTCTTTAGTATGGGGTGGTTTCAAATGATGGAGGCTCTCCATGGCCAAAAAAATGGTGTCACTAGGGTTCACCCACTCATCTAGAGCTAATGGTGCTGAAAATTTGATGCCAAGATCAGTGATTTCAAAGTTACGCTGTGATACACCTATGAACTGAGGCACACTGGGAGTTTTGGCATCGAGCGAGATCATTGCACCAAATCCAAATAGAATATGATCTCTCAAAAATGTGATAGGTTATTTTAGTCCTTGGCATGACCATCCTATAGCATTCAATATTTTATCGATAGCCCCCACGAGCTCTAAGTTATGACCCTCGGAAGATTGTCATTGAAATGCACTTAGAGCACTGTAGAGACTCTTCAATACGGGGTGGCCATGAACAATGGAGGCTCTCTAATACTAGAAAAAGGGTGCCAATAGGGTTCACCTACCCATCCAGAGCTAATGGGACTAATGATTCAATGCCAACATCAACAATTTGAAAGTTACATTTTGATGCACCTATGAACTAAGGCACATTGCAAGTTTTGGCATCAAGCGAGATTGGTGTGCCGAATCCAAATGAAATTTGATCTCTCAAAATGAGATAGGTTATTTTATGCCTTGACATGACCATCCTATAGCATTCACTATTTCATCAATATCCCCCACAAGCTCTGAGTTACGACCCTTAGAAGATCGATCTCGTGACACACTTAGAACACCTTGGAGACTCTTCGATACAGGTTGGCTGTGAATGATGGAAGCTCTTTGTAGCTAGAACAAGGGTGTCACTAGGGTTAACCTGCCCATTTGGAGCTAATGGCACTGACGATTCAATGCCAAGATCAGCAGTTTCAAATTTATGCTATGATGCACTTATGAACTGAGGCACACTGCAAGTTTTGGCATCAAGTGAGATTGTTGTGTCGAATTGAAATGGAATGTGATTTCTCAAAAATGAGATAGGTTATTTTAGGTCTTAGCATGAACATCCTAGAGCATTAAATATTTCATCAATAGCCCCCACAAGCTCTAAGTTATGACCCTCAGAAGATCAACCTCGAAATGCACTTAGAGAACCTTGGAGACTCTTTGATATGGGGTGGCCACAAACAATGGAAACTCTTTGTGGAAAAAAAAAGGGTGTCACTAGGGTTAGTATTAAGTTAAAACATTATTTTTTACCTCTCTCAAGTTTTTTCCATTGGGCACAATGTAAGTTTGGTGTTAGTATGTATTAAAATCATCATTTTTTAGGTCCCTCCACCTAAATTGCATTAAGTAAAATCATTTGTGGTTCTTAAATTAAATCAACAAGTTTAAATTTACAATATCTCAAGTGTTTCATCATTATTACATCAATACACAAATATCAAAAATCATAGTGTCAAAAATAATAGTGTCAAAAATCGTAGTGTAAAAAATAGAATAGATTTTTTTTCATTTTGCTCCTTATTTAGTTCTTTATCTTCATGCATGGCTACTCTTCATGATGTACCTACATTCCAATTTCATAAAAAATATTAGTGACTTATTGTATTAAATAGGATAATCATCAGTTCATCAAATCATTATGAAAAAAATAACATAAGAAGTAAATATACCTAGTCGAGTATTCTAGTAGTATCCTCTCTCTATTTTAGGGTCTCCAATAGGGCTTCATGATCAACATTTGTAACAGTTAAAAGTTATTTTACTTTTGGTCTTCTTTGATGCTTCATCAACTTCATAGTTGTTGCTATAATAAGAATAGAATATATGAGAATTTTTGTGTGCTTTAGATAGTCTTCGAATGTAGGAATTCCATTCCTTCTAAGCATGTATGTATGCAGCCATGTTCCAGCAACAACCACTAAACTAGTACAATATGTGAGTCCATCATCATTTTTGATCATTTGTGCAAGCTTTTGTTTTACCTCTTACACAACATGCTAACCAATAATCCAATTTCTCATCATTCTCCTATGGTGCAACCAATGCAAAGACATGTCCTGGCTAAAGATTTGATAGATGGTTATGCTCAAGTGAACTTTCCATGTCATCATTTTTGATAGAGGGTATAATAGATGATGGAGTAAGAGAATATGGATTCCATGTGTCCACCCACTCACTCAACTCACAATGATCCTAATCACACTAAAAACAACTAGGACAAAAGCAAGCTAGTTGTCATATCCAAATGGTCCATGTACTAGAATCAGAGCTCCCGAATGAATGCCAATTCTCAACTTTAACATGTCTTTAGCATTGGATGATACTCTTGAGCTAGACTGCCAATACTATGTAATTTCTTCCTTCACATCATCAAATAGATTCTTATCAAAACATGGAAGTCTCCCACCAAAAGCCCATATTTCATTTTGAAGAGGATCATCAATTATCTCTCGTCTACTAAGCGCTCTTCACAAAGTATTACGATTTAGGTTCAAGTCAATACAAGTTTGTCTCATATATCTACCTGTTCTCAAATGATGACTTTCCAAAGAGGTTGTAATAACCCTTTGAGCAACTCTTTTATTATTCTCCCTGCTATTTTTCCTAATGCTATTGAAAGCACTGAAAAGATTCTTCACAATAATGGCATTTTTTTCCAATTTTTTATTGACACAAATCATCAATTTGGAAAACATAGGTCTCATCTTTTACATATTTAATAAGTGCATAAAAATTTGATATTGCTCCACCACTATCTTGTTATTGAAAAACATCTTATATAGTCTTGAAGCCCATAACCAAATGGTTCTTTATATTTTTTCCCTTCCAAATTGGTAATAATTGTTTCATCAATTTCAATTATCCATTTTGGTGTTTTAGAACCTTCATGTTGATTATAATTAGGAGATATGTAATGTTCCTATGCATTGTCATTTTCAACACGGTCAATCATGCAATTTACATTATGAATTGATAAAATTTCACTCTCCAAAATTTCATTCTCTAAATTTTCAATCCCAGCAATATCATTATCAATTGCTACATTTTCATTCTCCAACTATACATATTTATTATCTAACTCTATGATTTAACCTTCAATCAATACATTGTCAACTTGACTCACATTTAACATACCTTGTCTCTTCCTTCAGTGATTTACCTTGTCCCTTTTCCTATATGTTGCAATGTCTTCATTCAATACCTTCCTTTTGTATTTAGCCTTTCGACGACTACTACTCCCCATTTAGAAAATAATATTGGACACCTAATGATACATTATAGAACCTTTTTTCGATCATATAGACCCAAAGAAATCATTTTTCTCCAAATCAATGAAAATGGCCCAAAAAAATGTGATTATCGGGTCTGCAGTGACACAGAATATTTTGGAAAAAGTATGCTAGTATTTCGAGTACCCGATCCCATATTGGGTATCCGATCCCAAATTAGATACCCAATATGAAATTGGGTACCCGAAATGGATGCCCAAATTTTGGAGGGAAGTAAAAATTTCGCAAATGTGGGTAATGTGACCAAATATGTACATTATTATATATTAGTATTTTATGAAATATAATATTTGTATATAATAATTATTATGAATATTATTATTATGATTATTATTATTATTAAATATAATATAGTAAAATATATTATTATTATTATATTTAATAGGATATTATATATGATTATTATATTATATATGATTATTATATTATATTATTATGATTTTTACTATTATTATTTAATATAATATAATGATGCAGGAGCATCCTAGGTTGCCTTATTATCCTGCTCATTTTTTTTTGTTCTTTTTGTAGTTAGTGTCGAGCTCTTGTCACACTCTTCAGGTGTTGAGCTCCTGTCGCACCCTTCAGGTGCCGAGTTCTTGTTGCACCCTTAGAGTGCCAAGTTCCTATCGCACTCTTCAGGTGTCGAGTTCCTATCGCACTCTTCAAGTGTCGAGCTCTTGTCGCACTCTTCAGGTGCCGAGTTACTATAGAACTCTTTAGGTGCCGAGTTACTGTAGCATTCATTTAGGTGCCGAGTTACCCAGTGTATGTCGAGTGCCAGTATTTGGATGTGATTTTTGTGAGCCAACTTGTGGGAATTATTTCATTTGCGACATTTAATTTAAGATCTTTTCTTGGGATGAGTCCAGACCATTTTTGGGTCGGCCCTCCTCTTATGTAATGTTCTAGAATGTTCTGTAAGCCATTTTGGCAAGTATAAATAGAGAGTTTAGGCTTAGAGTTAGGTAAGTTTTTAGTAGAGAAGAAGAAAAGCTTTGAGGGAGTAGAACTGAAAGTGCAAATTTGTCGTTAGATCTTTGAATGTGAATGTATTGTAATTATTCGTAACCCAAAAGGCCTCACAGCTGGGCATGTATGAATTTATTTCAATGAATCAATAGAAGTATTTTCCTCTTCTCCTCCTTTGGTTGTTGTCCATTTGTGTTTGCTTCCGTTGTGTTTACTCTTGCGGGGTGGTTTGGATAGCTAGGTGAGCCTTTGGCCCTAGTTATTCCATCTTCTTGCCTGCTTCAGTTGGTATCAGAGCTTGAGGTTCATCCTTGTGGAGATTGGATCGTGTAGAACCCTGATTTGGATTTGGTTGTAGGGTGGCAGATCTGTGGATTTGACCTATAACTTGCAGAGGGTTACAATCTTGCAGGAACCTGATTTGTAAAAATGGTTCGTGGTAGAGGAAATAATATTGATAATGCTATATTGGATCAGTTGAGACAAATTGCAGCCAGATTAGATGCTATGGAGACAAGCCAGAGGAGAGGAGCACATCTTGATGATGTAAGTGATGATGAAGCAGTAGCACCGACCCATAATCCAGAACCTGAAGAAGACCAAGATGAAGCAAGATTGTTGAGAGTATTTTCTAGAGCAAATTCAAAGCCTACTGCAGAAGTTGTTCCTTATGATGGAAAATTGGATACCAATGCTATGTTGGATTGGATCTCTGATATGGAGAAGTTCTTTGAGTATGAAAACACTCCTGATAATAGAAAGGTGAAGATTGTAGTCACTAGGTTGAAAAGTCATGCATCATTATGGTGGGAGCACTTGCAAACTGATAGACAAAGGAGAGGAAAGGAGAAGATCAGAACTTGGCCAAAGATGGTGAACAAGGTAAAGAACAAATTCCTTCTTGCTGATTACCAAGTTAGCTTGTTAAGAAAAAAGAAAAATTTGAAGCAAAAAGACATGACTGTGAAAGAGTATACTGAGGAATTCTATAGACTGGACATCGGATCTAGACATGTGGATGATGATGTTGAGAAAATTGCAAGGTACATTAATGGATTGAGATCTAGAATACAAGATGAAATAAGTTTTGTGGAGCTGGAAAGTGTAGAAGAAGCATATCAATATGCCTTAAAAGTTGAGGAGATCTTGACCAAGAAGCATGAACAAAGACAGAGAGGTAGAGGTGGTAGATTCCAGAGAGGCAAAGGTAGATCTTATGGAGAAAGTGGTAGATCTGATAGTTCTGTGTAGGAGAAAGGTAGATCTAAATGGAAGAATGATGACAAAGGCAAGACTGAATGAAAAAGTGGTAATTCTTACCGAGGAGGCACCAATTCTTACCGAGGAAGAGGTAATTCTTATTCTAGAAGTGGATTTCATGGTAATTGTTTTAGATGTGGTAAAGAGGGACATAGATCCTTTGAATATAGATCTTTTGAAGATGGGCAGAATAATAGAAATGTTGTGATTCAAGAAGAGGATGAGGGTTCACCAAGTGGACCTAAGGCTGGAGAAAATTTGATGGTGAGAAGAACCTTATGCAATAAGGGAAGTGATGAGGAACCTATTTTAAGGAAAATTCTTTTCAAGACAAGATGTAAGATGGCTGGAAAATGTTGTAAAGTGATCATTGGCATTGGAAGTTCTACAAATCGGGCATCAAAAGAGCTGGTTACAAAGTTACAATTGCAGAGGCTAAAACATCCCAAACCTTATCATGTTTCATGGATCAAAGATGAGCATAAGATATTGGTAAGTGAGAAATGCCTTGTGAAGTTTAAAATTGGATGTTACTTTGATGAAGTTTTGTGTGATATTATGCCCATGGATTTTTGTCATATTTTGTTGGGTGGGTAGACCTTGGCAATATGATAGATATGTTGTACATGATGGAATATTGAATCAATATACTCTTTGGGTAAATGGGAAGAAACACACGTTGTTGCCTTTGATTGAAGTTCCAGATGAGGTTAATTGTACTGCCATAAAAATTTGCATGGTTAATGGGAAAGAATTTGAAAAAGAAGTGAAAAAGAATCCAGTTTGTTTTGCTATAATTCAAAGAAAACCGAGTTTTGTCAATAGAGACCGAGTGCCAGAAAATAATGTTAACCGAGTGCCAGTCAATGATGACTGAGTGACAGATGGTAGTATTGACCAAGTGCTAGGAGAAATTGCAAAGTTGCTAAATGAGTATAAAAACGTTATTGCTGAAGATATTCCCGATGGTTTACCTCCAGTAAGAAGTATAAGTCATTGTATGGACCTGATCCTTGGAGCTAGTTTTCCAAACAAAGCACCATATAGATTGACACCTATAAAGAATGAAGAACTTAACAGACAAGTGCATGAACTATTGAAAAAAGGTTTGATTAGAGAAAGCTTGAGTCCATGTGCTATATCTGTTGTATTAGCACCTAAAAAAAATGGAGAATGGAGAATGTGTACTGATTCTAGAGCCATTAACAAGATAACAGTGAAATGTCGATTTCCTATGCCAAGAATGGATGACATAATGGATTGTTTGAGTGGAGGAAAGTATTTTACCAAGATTGATTTGAAGAGTGGCTATCATCAAATTAGAATTAGAGAAGACAATGAATGGAAGACTGCTTTCAAGACAAAAGATGGTTTGTATGAATGGTTGGTTATGCCTTTTGGTCTGACTAATGCACCTAGTACTTTCATGAGGTTGATGAATGAAGTTCTAAAAAGATTCTTGGGTAAGTTTGTGATTGTTTATTTGGATGATATTCTGATATTTAGTAAGACTAAGGAAGAACATCTTGAGCATATTAGGCAAGTATTGCAGAGGTTGAAAGAGGAAAAGTTATTGATTAATCTGAGAAAGTGTTCTTTTATGCAAGAAGAGATTTTGTATTTGGGATTTGTGATTTTAGCTTATGGTTTGAAGATGGATCCTGAAAAGGTTAAAGCAATTTTGGAATGACCTACACCTGAGAATGTGAGTGAGTTAAGATCATTTCATGGTTTGGCTAGTTTTTACAGAAAGTTTATAAAGAATTTTAGTGCTATTTGTAATGCTATGACTGAAACAATGAGGGGAGATAAAAAATAATTCAAGTGGACTCATGGAGCTGATAAGAGTTTTGAGACTTTGAAACAAAGGGTTGTTGAATTACCTATATTGGCTTTACCTGATTTCAACAAAGTATTTCAAGTTGAATGTGATGCAAGTGGTAATGCAATAGGAGCTGTATTAAGTCAAGAAGGTAAGCCCATTGCTTTCTTTAGTGAAAAATTGAATGATGCTAAAAGGAAATATTTTGTGTATGATCAAGAATTCTATGTCATTGTTCAAGCATTGAAGAAATGGAGACATTATTTGATACCTAAGGAGTTTGTGTTGTATACTGATCATAAAGCTTTACAATACTTGGGAAGTCAACATAAATTGAATCAAAGACATATGAAGTGGGTTGAGTATTTGCAAAGTTTTACATTTGTATTCAAGCATAAGAGTGGAGTTGCTAACAAAGTTGCTGATGCATTGAGTAGAAGACGTTCTTTGTTGACTGAAATGAAGGTTGAAGTTCTTGGTTTTGATGAGATGAAAGAATTATATGATGCTGATCCTGATTTTTCTGAAGCGTGGAGAGAGTGTAGAGCACCAAATCTAACAGATCACATAAGTAGGTATGATGAGTATTTCATTCAAGAAGGTATGTTGTTCAAAGGTATTCAGTTGTGTATTCCTAGAAGTCTTATGAGGTTGAATTTGATTAAGGAAAAGCATAGTGATGGATTAGCTGGACATTTTGGAATTGATAAGACATTAAGTTTGCTGAAAGAGAAATATTATTGGCCACAAATGTATAAGGATGTTGAAAAATTTGTAAAGAGTTGTGGAGTTTGTCAAGTTGCAAAGGGAGTGAGTCAAAATACGGGTTTGTATACACCTATTACTATTCCTGAGAAACCTTGGACTGATATCAGTATGGATTTTGTTCTTAGATTGCCTAAAATAGTGATAGGGTATGATTCCATATTTGTTGTAGTGGATAGATTTTCTAAGATGGCTCATTTCATACCATGTAAGAAGACATCAGATTCAGAGCATGTTGCTAAAATTTTCTTTTAAGAGATTGTGAGATTCATGGATTACCAAGAAGCGTTATTTCAGATAGAGACAGTAAATTTGTTGGTTGTTTTTTGAAGACTTTGTGGAAGAAGATGGGTACTGAATTGAAGTTTAGTTCTACATTCCATCCACAGACAGATGGATAGCCAGAGGTTGTGAATAGAAGCTTGGGTAATTTGTTGAGATGTTTAGTTGGGAATAAACTAAGTAATTGGGAGATGGTATTAGCACAAGCTGAATTTGCATATAACAATTTTGTGAATAGGAGTATAGGGAAGACACCTTTTGAGATTGTTACTAGAATGCATCTAGAGGTATATCAGATTTGAGAGATGTTGTTGGTGAAGAAAAGAAAAGCACTGCAGGAGAAGAATTTGCTGACTTTATGGAGTCCTTGCATAAAGAAGTGAAGTTGAGGTTGGAACAAAGTAATCAGAAGTATAAGGAGAATGCTGATTAGTCTAGAAGACACCATGATTTTTAGGTTGGTGATGAGGTGATGGTTCATCTAAAGAAAGGAAGATTCCCAATTGGGAAATATAACAAGTTGAAGATGAAAAAATTTGGACCTTGTAAGATCTTGAAGAAGTTTGACAGTGGTAATGCTTATGAAGTTGAGTTATCTGATAACATGGACATATCTCCTATATTTAACATTTCTGATTTGTATAAGTATCATGAGTTAGAGGATGAAGTTGTTATACCAAATGATTATCCTAAGAAACAGATTGAGGAAGTTGAACAGATATTGGATCAGAGAGTTGGCAAGAGTACAAGAGGAAAAGTTTACTATGAATATTTGGTGAAGTGGAAGAACAAACCTATTGAAGATGCTTCATGGATTTCTCAATTTGAGTTGGATTCAGCTCAGGTTGGGACATCTCAATGATTCAGGAGAATCATTTCTTCCAACCCTAGTTGTCTGATGCAGGAGCATCCTGGGTTGCCTTGTTATCCTACTCATTTTTTTTTGTTCTTTTTGCAGTTAGTGTTGAGCTCCTATCGCACTCTTCAGGTGCCAAGCTCCTATCGCACCCTTCAGGTGTTGAGTTCCTATCGCACTCTTCAGGTGTCAAGTTCCTGTCACACTCTTCAAGTGCCGAGCTCCTGTCACACTCTTCAAGTGCCAAGTTACTATAGCACTCTTTAGGTGCCGAGTTACTATAGCATTCCTTCAAGTGCCAACTTACCCAGTGTATGCCGAGTGCCAGTATTTGGACGTGATTTTTGTGAGCTGACTTGTGGGAATTATTTCATTTGTGACATTTAATTTAAGATCTTTTCTTAGGATGAGTCCAAACCATTGTTGGGTCAGCCCTCCTCTTATGTAATGTTCTAGAATGTTCTGTAAGCCATTTTGGCAAGTATAAATATAGAGTTTAGGCTTAGAGTTAGGTAAGTTTTTAGTAGAGAAGAAGAAAAGCTTTGAGGGAGCAGAACTGAAAGTGCAAATTTGTTGTTAGATCTTTGAATGTGAATGTATTGTAATTGGTCGTAACCCAAAAGGCCTCACAGCTGGGCATGTATGAATTTATTTTGATGAATCAATAGAAGTATTTTCCTCTTCTCCTCCTTTGGTTGCTGTCCACTTTTGTTTTCTTCCATTGTGTTTACTCTTGCAGGGTGGTTTGGATAGCTGGGTGAGCCTTTGGCCCTAGTTATTCCATCTTCTTGCCTGCATCATATAATAATATATATTATTATTGTTATTATTATTAGTAGTAGTAGTATTAAGACCTATAAATATAACATATTAATATATATATATATATATATATATGACTATTATTATCATATTTAATAGGATATTATATATGATTTGATCGAATGTGTTGAAAGGAGTAATTGGTTATCATGTGACCCCTTTCGATACATTTGATGACTACATATGTCCCTAGGGGTCCCAGGACCCCTAGAGACCTATTTGGTTGGTTCGAATGTGTCGAAAGGGGTCATAGGTTAACTTATGACCCCTTTCGACACATTTGATGACAACATATCTTCCTAGGGGCCCTACGAGACCTAGGGCCACATTTGGTTGGTTTGAATGTGTCGAAAGGGGTCATAGGATAATCTATGACCACTTTTGACGTATTTCATTACAACATATGTCCCTAAGGGCCCTAGGACCCCTAAGGACCCATTTGGTTGGTTTGAATGCATCAAAAGGGGTCATAAGATATCCTATGACACCTTTCGATGCATTTCATGACAACATATGTCCCTAGGGGGTCCTAGGGATCCTAGGGACCCATTTGGTTGGTTCGAATGTAGCAAAAGGGGTCATAGGTTATCCTATGACCCCTTTCGAAGTATTTCATGACAACATATGTCCCTAGGGACCCATTTAGTTGGTTTGAATGCATTGAAAGGAGTCATAAGATAACTTATGACACTTTTGATGCATTTCTTGACAACATATGTCCCTGGAGGATCTAGGACCCATAGGGAATGATTTGGTTTGTTTGAATGTGTCAAAAGGGGTCATGGGATAACCTATGACCCCATTCGACACATTTCATGACAACATATATCCCTAGTGGACCTAGGAACCTTAGAAACCTATTTGGTTGATTCGAATGTGTCGAAAGGGGTTAGAGGATAACCTATGACCCCATTCAACACATTTCGTGACAACATATGTCCCTAGGGGACTTAGGACCCCTAGGGACATATTTGGTTGGTTCAAATGTGTTGAAAGTCATCACATAATAACCTCTAACCCCTTTCGACAAATTTTATGACAACATATGTCCCTAGGAGCCCTAAGGGACCCATTTTCTTGGTTTGAATGTGTCGAAAGGGGTTAGAAGATAACCTATGACCCCTTTCAACAAATTTTGCAACAACATATATCCCTAGGGGCCCTAAGACCCCTAGGGACCCATTTGATTGGTTCAAATGCATCAAAAGGGTTAAAAGGATAACCTATGACCCCTTTTGATGCATTTCGTGAAACCATATGTCCCTAGGGGCCCTAGGACCCCTAGGGACCCATTTGGTAGGTTAAAATGCATTGAAAGGGGTCAGAGCATAACTTATGACCCTTTTTGAAGCATTTCTTGACAACATATGTCCCTAAGGGCCCTAGGCCCCTAAGGAACCATTTGGTTCGTTTGAATGCATTGAAAGGGGTCAGAGGATAACTTATGACCCCTTTCAATGCATTTTGTTGCAACATATGTCCCTAGGGGCACTAGGCCCATAGGGACCCATTTGGTTGGTTCAAAACTGTCGAAAGGGGTCAAAGGATAACCTATGACCCCTTTCGAGACATTTTATGACATGTGTCCCTAGAGGCCGTAGGACCCCTAGGGACCCATTTGGTTGGTTTGAATGCGTCAAAAGGAGTTAGAGGATAACCTATGACCCCTTTCAACACATTTCATGAAAACATGTCCCTAGGGGCCCTAAGGTTCCTAGGGACCCATTTGGTTGGTTTGAATGTGTCAAAAGCTTTCGATGCATTTGATGACAACATATGTCCCTAAGGGCCCTAGGACCCCTAGGGACCCATTTGGTTGGTTCAAATGCATCAAAAGTGGTCATAGGATAACCTATGACCCCTTTTGACACATTTCATCACAACATATGTCCCTAGGGGCCCTTGGACCCCTAGGGACCAATTTGGTTCTTTTGATTGCATCTAAAGAGATCATAGGTTATCCTATAACCCCTTTTGATGCATTTCATGACAGCATATGTCCCTATAGGACCTAGGACCCCTAAGGACCTATTTGGTTGGTTCGAGTGCATCAAAAGGGGTCACAGGATAACCTATGACCCCTTTCGGCACATTTCATGACAATATATGTTTGTACAAGCCTATTTGGTTGGCTCACATGCATCGAAAGGGGTCATAGGATAACCTATGACCCCTTTTTAGGCACTTCATCACAACATATGTCCCTAGTAGGCCTGCCTCAAAAGGGGTCATAGGTTATCCTATGACCCCTTTCAACGCATTTCATGACAACATATATCCTTAGGGGCCCTAGCACCCTTTGGGACCCATTAAGTTGCTTCCAATGCATCTCAAGGGGTTATAGGATTACCTATGACCCCTTTCAATGCATTTGAACAAACCAAATGGGTGCATAGGACACTCATACCAGTAGGAACCCATTTGGTTGGTTTGAATGTGTTGAAAGGGATCATAGGATAACTTATTAACCCCTTTCAACGCATTTCATGACAACATATGTCCCTAGAAACCCTAGGACCCGTAAGCACCCATTTGGTTTGTTTGAATGTATCGAAAGCGGTTATAGGATAACTTATAACACCTTTCAATGCATTTCATGACAACATATGTCCCTAAGAGCCAAGGACCCCTAGGGAATCATTTGGTTGGTTCAAATGCATCCAAAGGGGTCGTAGGTTAACCTATGACCCATTTAAATGCATTTCATGACAACATATGTCCCTAGGGACCCTAATACAACTAAGGATCTGTTTGGTTGGTTTGAATGCTTCGAAAGGGGTCATATGATAACCTATGACGACTTTTGAGGTATTTCATGACAACATATGTCCCTAGGGGCCATAGGACCCCTAGGGACCCATTTTGTTTGCTTGAATCTATTGAAATGGTTCATGGGATAAACTATGACCCCTTTTGACACATTTCATTACATCATATGTCCCTAGGGGCACTAGGACCCCTAGGGCTCCATTTGTTTGGTTCAAATGCATTGAAATGGGTCATAGGATAACCTATGATCCCTTTTGATGCATTTCATGATAACATATGTCCCTCAAGGACCTAGGACCCCTAGGGACCCATTTGATTCATTTGAATGCGTTGAAAAGGGTCATAAGATAACCTATGACCCCTTTCGATGCATTTCATGACAATATATGTCCCTAGGGACCCCTAAAGAACCATTTCGTTGGTTTGAATGTGTTGAAAGGGGACAAATGATAACCTATGACCCCTTTCGACACATTTCATGACAAAATATGTTTGTAGGGGCCCTAGCACCCCTAGGGACCTATTTGATTGGTTTGAAAGCACCAAAAACAATCATAGGATAACCTATGACTCCTCTTGATGCATTTCATGACAACATATGTCTGTAGAGGCCCTAGAACCCTTAGGTACCTATTTGGTTGGTTCGAATGCATCGAAAGGGGACATATCATAACCTATGACCCCTTTCAAAAAATTTCATTAAAATATTATTTTTAATAATAATATAATACTATATATTTTGATATGACCCCTTTCAATGCATTTCAAGACAACATATGTCCCTAGGGACCCATTTGGTTGGTTTGAATGTGTTGAAAGGGGTCATAGGATAATCTATTACCCCTTTCAATGTGTTTCATGACAACATATGTGCCTAGGGGCTCTAGGACCCCTAGAGACACATTTTGTTGGTTCGAATGCATTGAAAGAGGTCATGGGATATCCTATGACACATTTCGATGCATTTCATGATAACATATGTCCCTAGAGGCCTTAGGGGTCCTAGGGACCCATTTTGTTGGTTTGAATGCATCGAAAGAAGTCATAGAATAACCTCTGACCTCTTTCAACATATTTCATGACAACATATGTCTGTAGGGGCCTTAGGACCCTTAAGGAACCATTTAGTTGGTTTTGATGCATCAAAAGGGGTCATATGATAACTTATGAACCTTTTGATGTATTTTCTGACAAAATATGTCCCTAAGCAACCTAGGACTCTTAGGGATTGATTTGGTTTGTTCGAATGTGTCAAAACGGGTCACTGGATAAAAATGAACCCATTCGATGCATTTCATAACAACATATGTCCCTAGCAGACCTAGGAACCCTAGGGACCTTTTTGGTTAGTTTGATTGTGTTAAAAGGGGTCACTGGATAACTTATGACCCCATTCGACACATTTTGTGACAACATATGTCCCTACGAGACCTAAGAACCCTAGGGACCTATTTTGTTGGTTCAAATGCATCGAAAGGGATCACATGATAATCGCTGACCCCTTTCAACACATTTCATGACAACATATGTCCCTAGGAGCCCTAGGACCCCTAAGGACCCATTTGGTTGGTACAAATTGGTTGAAAGGTGTCAGAGGAAAACCTATAACCCCTTTTCATGCATTTCGTGACCACATGTGACCCTAGAGGCCCTAGGACCTCTATGGATCCATTTGGTTGGTTTGAGTGCTCCAAAAGGGGTTAGAGAATAACCTATGACCCCTTTCGATGCATTTCATGATAACATATGTCCCTAGGGGCCTTAGGACCCCTAGGGACCCATTCGATTGGTTTGAATGCTTTAAAATGGATCAGAAGATAATGTATGACCTCTATCCACTCATTTTGTGATAACATATGTCCCTAGGTGTCCTAAGACCCTTAGGGACATATTTGGTTGGTTTGAATGTGTTGAAAGGGGTTAGAGAATAACCTATGACAACTTTCAATGCATTTTGTGACAACATATGTCCCTAGGGACCCTAGGACCCCAAGGGACCCATTTGGTTAGTTTGAATGCATTAAAAAAGGTTAGAACATAACCTATGACCCCTTTCAATGCATTTTGTAACAAAATATCTCAGTAAGGGCCCTAGGGCCCCTAGGGACCCATTTTATTGGTTCAAATGCATCGAAAGTTGTCAGAGGGTAACCTATGACCCCTTTTGATGCATTTCATGACAACATATGTCCCTCGGGGCACTAGGACCCATAGGGACCCATTTGGTTGATTCAAATGCATTAAAATCTGTTAGAGGATAACCTATGACACCTTCTGATGCATTTCGTGACAACATATGTCCCTAGGGACCCTAAGACCCCTAGGGACTGATTTGGTTGGTTTGAATGCATCAAAAAGGATCATATGATAACCTATGACCCCTTTTGACACATTTTGCCACAATATTTGTCCCTAGGGGTGCTAGGACCCCTAGGGACCCATTTGGTTCGTTTGAATGCATGGAAAGGCATCATAGGATAACCTATGACCCATTTCAATGCAGTACATGACAACATATTACCCTAGGGGTCCTAGGACCCCTAAGGACCCATTTTATTGGTTTGAATGTTTTGAAATGGGTCATAAGACATTCTATGACCCCTTTCAATATATTTCACTTCAACATATTTCCATAGGGGCCCTAGGGGTCCTAGGGACCCATTTGGTTGGTTTGAATGCATCTAAAGAGGTCATAGGATAACCTATGACCCCTTTCAATGCATTTCATAACAACATACTCATTAAGTTTGTTCGAATGCCTCGAAAGGGGTCATAGGATAACCTATGACCCCTTTTGATCCATTTCCTAACAACGTATGTCCCTAGTCTGTAGTGACTGATTTGGTTTGTAAGAATATTTCAAAAGGGGTCACAGGATAACCTATGACCCCATTCAATGCATTTTGTGACAACATATATCCCTAGAAAACTTAGGAACCCTATGGATCTATTGTGTTTGTTCGAATGCATCAAAAGGGGTCACAGGACAACCTATGGCCCCATTCAATGCATTTTGTGACAACATATGTCCATAGGGGACCTATGACCCCTAGGTACCTATTTGGTTTGTTTGAATGCATCGAAAGGGGTCAGATGATAACCTATGAACCCTTTCAATGCATTGAATGACAACATATGTCCCTAGGGGCCGTAGGACCCCTAGGGACCCATTTGGTTGGTTTGAAGGCATCGAAAGGGGTCATATGATAACCTATGACCCCTTTCGACACATTTAATGACCAAATATGTCCGTAGGGGCCCTAGGACCCCTAGGGACCTATTTGGTTGGTTTGAAAGCATCAAAATGGGTCATAGGATAACCTATGACTCCTCCCAATGCATGGCATGACAACATATGTCTATAGCGGCCCTAGAACCCCTAGGGACCTATTTGGTTAGCTTGAATGTGTCAAAAGGGGTCATAGGTTAAGAGGTCATAGAATAACCTATAACCCCTTTCGATGAATTTCATGACAGTATTATATTTAATAATAATATATTACTATATATTTTGATATGAACCCTTTCGATGCATTTCATGACAACATATGTCCCTAGGGGCCCTAGGACCCCGAGGGATACCTTTGGTTGGTTCAAGTGTGTCAAAAGGGGTCCTAGGATAATCTATGACCCCTTTCGACACATTTCATGACAACATATGTCCCTAGGGGCCCTAGGACCCATAGGGACCCATTTGGTTGGTTCGAATGCATTGAAAGAGGTCATAGGACATCCTATGACACCTTTCAACACATTTTCTGACAACATATGTCCCTAGGGGACCTAGGACCACTAGGGATCAATTTGGTTTGCTAGAATGTGTCGAAAGGGATCACAAGATAACCTATGACCCTATTTGATGCATTTCATGACAACATATGTCTCTAGCGGACCTAGGAACCCTAGGGATTTATTTGGTTGGTTTGAATGCGTCAAAAAAAGTTGCAGTATAACTTATGACCCCATTCGATGCATTTTGTGAAAACATATGTCCCTAGGGGACCTAGGACACCTAGAGACTTAATTTTGTTAGTTCAAATGCATCAAAAGGGGTTACCTTATAAACTCTAACCCCTTTTGATGCATTTCATGCTAACATGTGAACCTTAGGGCCCTAGGACTCCTAGGGACCCATTTGGTTGGTTTGAATGCATCAAAAAGGGTAATAGGTTATCCTATGAAACTCTTTGATGCATTTCATGACAACATATGTCTCTAGGGGCCCTAGGACCCCCAGGGAACAATTTGATTGGTTCAAATGTCTTGAAGGGATATGACCCCTTCTGATGCGTTTGATGACAACATATATCTCTAAGGGCACTAGAACCCCTAGGGACCCATTTGTTTGGTTCGAATGCATCAAAAGGGGTCATAGGATAACCTATGACCCCTTTTAATGCATTTCATTACAACATATGTCTCTAGGGTGCCTAGTACCCCTAGGACCCATTTGGTTGGTTCAAATGCATCGACAAGGGTCATAGGATAACCCATGACCCATTTCAACACATTTCATGACAAAATTTGTCCCTACAGGTCCTAGGGACCCATATGGTTGGTTTGAATGCATCAAAATGGGTCATAAGATAACCTATAACCCATTTTGATGCATTTTATGACAACATATATACCTAGGGGTGCCAGGATGACTAGGGACCCATTTGATCAGTTTGAATGCATCGAAAGTGGTCATAGGATAACCTATGAGCAATTTTGGCACATTTCATGACAACATATGTCCTTAGGGGCACTAGGACCCTTAGGGACCAATTTGGTTGCTTTGACTAAGTGGAAAGGGATCATAGGTTATCCTATAACCCCTTTCGATGCATTTCATGACAACATATGTCCCTCGGGGACCTAGGACCCCTAGGGACCTATTTGGTTGGTTTGAATGCATCGAAAGTGGTCACAAGATAACCTATGACCCTTTTTAACAAATTTCATGATAATATATGTCCCTAGGGGCCTATTTGGTTAGTTCACATGCATCAAAAGGGGTCTTTAATCGCACTTCATGACAACATATGTCCCTAGGGGCCCTAGGACCCCTATGAACCCATTTAGTTAGTTCAAATGTGTCAAAAGGGGTCATAGGTTATCCTATGACCCCTTCTGATGCATTTCATGATAACATATATCCTTAGGGGCACTAGGACCACTCAAGACCCATTTGGTTGGTTTCATTGCATCAAAAGGTATCTTATGACCCCTTTCGATGTATTCAAAGCAACCAAATGTGTCCATATAGCACTCAAAACCAAGGGGACCCAGTTGGTTGGTTCTAATGCACCGAAATTATTATATGACCCCTTTCAACTAATTTCATGACAACATATGTCCCTAGGGGCTCTAGCACCCCTAAGGACCCATTTGATTGGTTCGAATGCATCAAAAAGGGTTATTCGATAACCTATTACCCCTTTTGACTCATTTCATGACAATATATGTCCCTAGGGTCCTTACAACCCCTAGGGACCCATTTGGTTGGTTTAATGGATCGAAAGGGGTTATAGGATAACCTATGACCCCTTTCGATGCATTTCATGATAATATATGTCCATAGGAGCCCTAGGACTCTGAGGGACCCATTTGGTTGGTTCAAGTACATTGAAAGGAGTCATAGGTTATCCTATGACACATTTTGACATATTTCATGACAAGATCTATCCCTATGGGCCCTAGGACCCCTAGAGACACATTTGGTTGGTTTGAATGGATCAAACGGGGTCATATGATTACCTATGACCCCTTTCAAGGTATTTCATGACGACATATGTCCCTATGGTCCCTAAGACCCCTAGGGACCCATTTGGTTAGTTCAAATACATAAAAATGGGTCATAGGTTATGACACATTTCATATAATATCTCCTTAGGGGCCCTAGGACCCCTAGGGCTCCATTTTTTTGGTTCAAAAGAATCAAAATGGGTCATAGGTTATCCTATGACCCCTTTTGACGCATTTCATGACCACATATGTCCCTAGGGTCCGTAAGACCCCAAGGTGCCTATTTGGTTGGTTCGAATGCATCAAAAGGGTTCATAAGATAACTTATGATCCCTCTCAACATATTTCATGATGACATATGTCCCTAGGGGATCTAGGACCCCTAAGGCTCCATTTGTTTAGTTGTAATTCATTGAAATGGGTCATAGAATAACCTATGACTATTTTCGATGCATTTCATGACAACATATGTCCCTCGAGGCCCTAAGACCCCTAGGGACCCATTTTATTGGTTTGAATGTGTCAAAAGAGGTCATATGATAACCTATGACCCCTTTCGACACATGTCATGACAACATATGTCTGTAGGGGACCTAGTATAGCTAGGGACCTATTTAGCTAGCATGAAAGCATCGAAAAGGGTCATAGAATAACCTATAACTCCTCTTGATGCATTTCATGAATACATATGTCTATAGAGGCCCTAGAACCCCTAGGGACCTATTTAGTTAGTTCAAATGCATCGAAAGATGTCATAGGATAACCTATGACCCCTTTCGACAAATTTTATGAAAATATTATATTTAATAATAATATAATACTATATATTTTGATATGACCCCTTTCAACGCATTCCATGACAACATATGTCCCTAAGGGCCCTACGACCCCTAGGAACCCATTTGGTTGGTTTTAAAGTGTCCAAAGGGGTCATAAGATAATCTGACCCCTTTTGACACATTCTACGACAACATATGTCCCTAGGGGCCCTAAGACCCCTAGGGATCCATTTGGTTGGTTTGAATGCGTCAACAGAGGTCATACGACATCCTATGACTATTTCATGACAAAATATGTCCCTAAGGGCCCTAAGGGTCCTAGGGACCCACTTGGTTGGTTCGAATGCATCAAAAGTGGTCATAGGATAACCTATGACCACTTTTGACATATTTCATGACAACATATGTCCCTAGGGGACCTAGGACCCTTAGGGACCCATTTAGTTGGTGTGAATGCATCGAAAGGGATCATAGGATAACTTATGACCCTTTAGATGCATTTCCTACCAACATATGTCCTTAGGGGACCTAGGACCCGTAGATATTGATTTGGCTTGTTCGAATGTGTCAAAAGGTGTCACAAAATAACCTATGACCCCATTCAATGCATTTCATAACAACAGATGTCCCTATCAGACCTAGGAACCCTAGGAACCCTTTTGCTTGGTTTGATTGTGTTGAAAGGGGTCGTCGGATAACTTATGACCCCATTCGATGTATTTTGTCACAACATATGTCCCTAGGGGACCTAGGAACCCTAGGGACCAATTTTTTTGGTTTGAATGCATCGAAAGGGGTTATATGGTAACCTCTGACCCCTTTCGACACATTTCATGACAACATATGTCCCTAGGAGCCCTACGACCTCTAGGGACCCATTTGGATGCTTTGAATGTGTCGAAAGGTGTCAGAGGATAACATATGACCCCTTCCAATGCATTTATTGACAACATATGTCCCTAGGGGCCCTAAGACACCAAGGGACCCATTTGGTTAGTTTGAATGTGTCGAAATGGGTCATAGGATAACCTATGACCCCTTTTGATGCATTTCATGACAACATATGTCCATAGGGGCCCTAGGACCCATAGGGACCCATTTGATTGGTTTAAATGCGTCGACAGGTGTCAAAGGATAACCTATGACACCTTTTGACACATTTCGTGACAACATATGTCCCTATGGGCCCTAGAACATATAGGGATCCTTTTGGGTCATTTGAATATGCGGAAAATGGTTAGAGGATAGCCTATGACCCCTTTTGATGCATTTCGTCTCAACATATGTCCCTAGGGACCCTATGACCCCTAGGGACCAATTTGGTTAGTTCAAATGGATTAAGAGAGGTCATATGATAACCTATGACCCTTTTCGATGCATTTCATAACAACATTTGTCCCTTGGGGACCTAGGACCCCTAGGGACCTATTTGGTTGGTTTGAATGTGTGGAAAGGGGTCAGAGGATAATCTATGACCTCTTTCTATGCATTTCATGACAACATATTTTCCTAGGGGCCCTAGTACCCCTAGGGACCCATTTTGTTGGTTTGAATGCATTGAAATGTGACCCCTTTCAATGTATTTCATTTCAACATATATCCCTAGGGGCCCTAGGGGTCCTAGAGACCCATTTGGTTTGTTCGAATACATCGAAAGGGGTCATTGGATAACCAATGACCCCTTTTGACGGTATAGGAGGCAACTAGAGTAGAAGCTGGAAGAAGGATCACTATCACTGCTCATGACAACATACCCATTAAGTTTGTTCGAATACGTCAAAAGGGGTCATAGGATAACCTATGACCCTTTTTGATGTATTTCCTGACAACATATGTCTGTAGTCCTTAAAAACTAATTTGGTTTGTTCGAATGTTTCGAAAGGGGTGACAGGATAACCTATGACCCCATTCGATGCATTTTGGGACAACATATGTCCCTAGCAAACCTAAGAACCCTAGGGATCTATTTGGTTTGTTCGAATGTGTTGAAAGGGGTCACAGGATAACCTTTTGTAAGGAAACTTGACAATAAATAATATAACCGTTTCCACATAACCCATAATAGATCTGAAATAAACACGAAATTAAAATCCACATGCAAGAGAATAGACAACATACCCACAAAATGTGACACAAGATATACCCTGGGAAACCCTAATTGAGGGAAAAATCCAACCTCCAAAAGCATCCATCACCATGTATTATTCAGCAAAAAATACCATTGCCATACAACCATGGAAGCCTTCATGGCCATAGCCACAACCGAGCAAACAATGTGAACAAGCATGAATCCACACATCCCATGCCATGCTTTCAACCTTCACAAATGCTCCCTTGGCTAACCTGTCAAGCCTTGTCCCGCTTGACTCTTGCCTTTTGTCTTCTCCTTGTCACTCTCTCTCTCTCTATGCAACAACTACCCTTGTGGCTGCTTATATAGTAGCAAGTCCCACAAAATCACCAAGTGGCATTACATAAACCATATGCTAAAACCATGTGCTACCTAACCCACTGACCCCACATTTAATATTAGGCATTTACTTTTTTTCCCCAATATTAAATAATTACATAAAATATTATCACAATGTTACAATACAACTCATCAAGAATATTCCATGAGAATCTTTACATGTTGCACGTCCATCTAGGTACAACATTACATAATAAAAATAATAATAAAATAACAATATTATGCAATGTGTGCAACACCCATTATCTCAACAATCTCCCACTTGTTGTATACATTGCATAGGGTCAATCCGTAGCCACATAAATGAACAAGGGAACAATCCCTCCCAGCACATCCACCATCATGGATCAAAATACACCAAGTGCTCCATCTTGGTACCCACAACAAAATCAAAGTATCTAGCATCTCGAACATGAATGATCTCACCTCCTATTATGCCACTCCCACTGGACATACATAGAAGCCATCCAAAGAGAAAGCCACCCAACCTGTCGTGTTAGAAGATCATAAAATCTTGTACCAAGTGAAATTCCAAGCACAGAAAAAAACCTGATCCAAAGGTAGTCACATGTATCCGTAGTTGTCAAAATATCCATAGCTGAAATAGCACCCACAACAAGTGCCAAACCCATCCAACTATCCATACTTCAAAGGTATAACAAGTGAATCTTATATCACCGACATATCCAATTTGCAACCTACAATCACAAGCCTCAAGAGCAATACCTACCATATATATACCAAGAAGCTCCCATTGCAAAAGATAATGTCAAATCTATAACCAATCCACTCAACACATCTCAAAGAAGTGAATCCATGTAGTATCAAGGACATCCATAATACATAATCCAATATCCTGCAAGAATAACTCTCATAACAAGTCTCCAATAGTCTCTTAAATTCTCCACAACCAACAAAGGAAAGAGATAAAGAAATAACCATGTCATCTCTCACATGACATACATGAGCACAAACCAGTGATCACAATCTCCAACCAATCTCAAATCCAATGTAGTCAAAACTGAACATCCAGGAAGATAACCAAGACTAGAGAAACCATGCAAATCATAACCTATATCATGTCCTTCTACACACACCTGTAGATGTAAACTGTGCAAGTATGATCTCCTCTTTTAAAAACCCCAACAAGAAGCCTCAACAACACCCAAACCATACCATATAACTAATTATGGATGTAAGACTCTCACAAGAAGATCAAACTAAATAAACCCATTCCTAAACCAAGGAATAACCATTCCTAATCCAAGGAAAATGCCCAATATAAAATCATCTCCCAAACTCAACCAGCATAACAACATATGCACATGGAGATAACCAATGCTAAAACCATCTCTCAAATGAACCCTCTAGAACTAACTCATGTACCATAGCTCAAGATCCATATCCATGAAAGACAAGCATAAATATAATGCAACTAAGAGAAACAATGGGCTATACCTCTCAAGTAGCAAACCGCCGATTAGACCAAGAGTGGGGAATGAGAATGCTCATCAAGATACCCAAATCTCCAACCAAGACTCATCTAAGAACAATCTCCTCTCAAGTCCATATCAGGTGACTACCCCTCGGACTTCTTGTTGAAACTATCAATTGTCCCAACAAATACTTCTCTAATCCAAGAGAAATCAGCATCACCGTCGTCTCTAAGTATCCATGAGCACCTGTAACCAATCAATCCATGCCAACTCCAAATGCAACATAGCAATATCATGAAGTATCCAGCTTATGATCAGTGTACTCAATACCAAGAAACTAAACCAAGATCAATGTCAAAGTTCCAACCATGGCCTCAGGAACATAAACATGACAACATGATCTTACCATCTCAACTAAAGAGATAACATGCTCCACATGAACACACCATAACATGTCACAACTCTAAACACGTATCAAGAGTATGCCATGACATAATAATGAAACCATCCTCATACCAAGGATAACATGCCAAATAAAAGCATAAACCATACCTTTACCAAGAACCCTGTGAGTCCTCAAGATGCAACCATCTCCACACACCATGAAGAAAACCATCTCCACATACCAGGAAGAACCATCTCCATACACCATGAAGATAACCAAGAACTCCACGAGTCCTCAAGATCTAACCATTTTCAAACACCATGAAGATAACAAGTGCACCATGCAAATGTTAAAGACGCTTCTGCAGCAACAGGATCTAAGACAAACCTCCAACATCTGCAAAAAAAACTCAATAAATATATCAATGCCAACAAAACTCCCACTCAACCGTGGTACCAAGTCACCTATGGCATCATAAAATCCATCCTCTCCAAACCAAGAAGATATAAACCAAACCAAGAACTAATCCTGCACTGTCACCCCATTACTGTAACAAGCTCCCACTAAACCGTGTATCCAAGCTATCCATGACATCATGATGAAAACCCACCCTCTAACCATGAGAATCAACCAAGGCATCAAACTATCAAAGAACTCAAAGTGCACATCATGAGCTCCTCAAAAGAAAACCAAATAACCATGATCCTCAACCAAGAAGATATACCACCATAACCAAATCAAAAAATCCAAGCTAATGAACATCAAGGATGTACCTGTATAGTCAATCATTTCATGCCAAAATCCATGACACCATGATCACATCCATGAACCGAGCATTAGGCTCTCAATATGTCCAACCTGTCAGCATAGTCAACCACAATCCTCCACCATGACTGTACCTGGTAACAACATCTCATCCCTTCTACATGAAGATAAAATCATGTGACTTAGGGCATAGACAACCCAAATCCAAGCCACCAATCTAAATATGCATCAATAATGAAAGATCAATGGGCAAAGACAACCCATAACCAAGCTATAAATGCAACTTGTAAGTATAGACCTCCTACAACACTGCACAACTTGTAGACCCAACAAGTCATCATGCATATCCAAACAAAACACTAATAACCATATCATCATGAGACCAAACTTGAGTATACAATGACATCAAATCTTAAATTTCCAATGCCATAAACTCACAATATTACCATAGTCAAAATATACCTATAAATTGTTTAGATCAATATATCAACAAATAAATCCTACCAAACCTACACCAAATCTAAACCAATATGTAGAGCTCTCCAAGAGCTTTTCGTTGACTACTTGAAGTCCAAAATCTGACTCCGTATGCCCAAGTTATGCCCTAATTCGTGCTCAAAATAAACAACATATGACTTTAGGGATCTTAAAACTTGACAAAATTTCAAAATCATAGAACCAAACCTACACCATGTTGTAGTGCTCTGAATTAGCTTTTCAACGCTTATAAGAACTCTGAAATCCGATATTCTGAGAGAAAGTTATGGCCGTTTTACTAAGATATTCTTTTTACCATTTTCAGTACGATTTTTCATTTTTTTAAAAAAAATTTCAGTGACGAAAATTCTGACGAGATTATCTTTGACGGCCATCATGGGCTGAAACCAAAAAAAAATTTCATTTCCTCTTAACATGGCCAAACTAGGGCATACTATATATCAAATTTTATGAAAATGTCGACCCGGATCTAATGGTGAGGTCTGTTTTTACCCAAGAGGTCATTTCTGCATGCTACCCCCCAAAACCCTCATTTTAAATGAAACATTCGAAAAAATATTTTTGTCCAACAATTTCACATGCCCAAATCTTTTAACATCCCATCATAACAGCAAATCCAAAACCCTCAGATCTGCAATAAATCATTCATATATCTTGCCCTTTCTTTTATCCTCTCATGCATTCCCATGGATTCAATCTAGGGTTACAATAATAAAACCATAGCTCTGATACCACTTGTAAGGAAACTTGACAATAAAGAATATAACCGTTTCCACATAACCCATAATAGATCTAAAATAAACACAGAATTAAAATCCACATGCAAGAGAATAGACAACATACCCACAAAATGTGACACAAGATATACCCTGGGAAACCCTCATTGAGGGAAAAACCCAGCCTCCAAAAGCATCCATCACCATGTATTATTCAGCAAAAAATACCATTGCCATGCAACCATGGAAGCCTTCATGGCCATAGCCACAACTGAGCAAACTATGTGAACAAGCATGAATCCACACATCCCATGCCATGCTTTCAACCTTCACAAATGCTCCCTTGGCTAACCTGTCAAGCCTTGTCCCGCTCGACTCTTGCCTTTTGTCTTCTCCTTGTCACTCTCTCTCTCTCTCTATGCAACAACTACCCTTGTGGCTGCTTATATAGTAGCAAGTCCCACAAAACCACCAAGTGGTATTACATAAACCATGTGCTAAAACCATGTGCTACCTAACCCACTGACCCCACATTTAATATTGGGCATTTAATTTTTTTCCCCAATATTAAATAATTACATAAAATATTATCACAATGTTACAATACAACTCATCAAGAATATTCCATGGGAATCTTTACATGTTGCACATCCATCTAGGTACAACATTACATAATAAAAATAATAATAAAATAACAATATTATGCAATGTGTGCAACACCCATTATCTCAACACCTTTGACCCCATTTGATGTATTTTGTGACAACATATGTCCATAGGGGACCTACAACCCCTAGGGATGCATTTGGTTTGTTTTAATGCATTGAAAGGGGTCATATTATAACCTATGACCCCTTTCGACACATTTCACAACAACATATGTCCGTAGGGGCCCTAGAACCCATAGGGACCTATTTGGTTGGTTTGAAAGCATTGAAATGGGTCATAGGATAACCTATCACTTCTCTTGATGTATTTCATGACAACATATGTCTGTAGGAGACCAAGAACCCCTAGGGACCTATTTGGTTGGTTCAAATGTGTCGAATGGGGTCATAGGTTAAAGGGTCATAGGATAACCTATGACCCCTTTCAATGAATATCATGACAATATTATATATAATAATAATATAATACTATATATTTTGATATTACCCCTTTTGATGCATTTCATGACAAAATATGTCCCTACTGGCCCTAGGACCCCTAGGGACCCCTTTGGTTGGTTCGAGTGCATCAAAAGTGGTCATAGGATTATC
This sequence comes from Cupressus sempervirens, assembly GCA_028749045.1. Classification (NCBI taxonomy): domain Eukaryota; kingdom Viridiplantae; phylum Streptophyta; class Pinopsida; order Cupressales; family Cupressaceae; genus Cupressus; species Cupressus sempervirens. Next base: position 477,451,455 of record CM053789.1, on the reverse strand, counting down.
TATGACCCCTTTTGAAACATTTCATGAAACATATGTCCCTAGGGACCCTAGGAGCCCTAGGGACCCATTTGGTTTGTTCGAATGCATCAAAAGAGGTCAGAGGATATCCTATGACACCGTTTGATGCATTTCCTTACAACATATGTCCCTAGGGGACCTAGGAGCCCTAGGGATTGATTTACTTTGTTCAAATGTGTCAAAAGGGGTCACAGGATAACTTATGACACCATTCGATGCATTTTGTGACATCATATGTCCCTAGCAGACCTAGGAACCCTAGGGACTTATTTGGTTGGTTTAAATACATTGAAAGGGGTCACAGTATAACTTATGACTCCATTTGATACATTTTGTGACAACATATGTCCCTAGGGACCTATTTTGTTGGTTTGAATGCATTGAAAGGGGTTACATGATAACCTCTGACCCCTTTCAATGCATTTCATGACAACATATGTCCCTAAGCACCCTAGGATCCCTAGGGACCCATTTAGTTGATTCAAATGTGTCGAAAGGGGTCAAAAGATAACCTATGCCACCTTTCGACACATTTTATGACAACATATGTTAGAAGGATAACCTATGACACCTTTCAATACATTTTGTGACAACATATGTTGGTTCAAATGCATCGAAAGGGTTAGAAGGATAACCTATGACCCCTTTCGATGCATTTGGTGACAAAATATGTTCCTAGGGGCCTTAGGACCCCTAGGAACCCATTTGGTTGGTTTGAATGCATTGAAAGGGTTTAGAGGATATCCTATTACCCCTTTTAATGTAGTTCGTGATAACTTATGTCCCTAGTGGCCTTAGGACCCCTAGGGACCCATTTGGTTGGTTCAAATGCATCAAAAGGAGTCAAAGGATTACCTATAACCTGTTTCGATGCATTTCATGACAACATATGTCCCTAAAGGCCATAGGACCCCTAGGGACCCATTTGGTTGGTTCGAGTATGTTGAAAGTGGTCAGAGGATAACCTATGACCCCTTTTGATGCATTTATTGACAACATATGTCCCTACGGGCCCTAGGACCCCTAGGTACCTATTCGATTGCTTCAAATGCATTAAAAGTAGTCAGAGGATAACCTATGACCCCTTTCGATGCATTTTGTGACATAATATGTCCCTATGGGCCCTAGGACCCCTAGGGACATAGCTGGTCTATTCGAATGTGTTGAAAGGGGTTATTAGATAACCTATGACCCCCTAGGATCCCAATGGACCCATTTGGTTGGTTTGAATGAGTCGAAAGGGGTCAGAGGAAAACCTATGACCCCTTTCGATGCATTTTGTGACAACATATGTCTCTAAGGGTCTTAGGATCCTTAGGGACCCTTTTGGTTGGTTTGAATGCATCAAAAGTAGTCAGAGGATAACCTATGACCCTTTTTGATGCATTTTTTCACAAAATATGTCACTAGGGACCCAAGGACCCCTAGGGACTGACTTGGTTAGTTTGAATGCGTCAAAAGGAGTCATATGGTAACCTATGACCCTTTTCGATGCATTTAGTTACAACATTTGTCCCAAGGGGCGTTATGACCCATAGGGACCGATTTGGTTGTTTTGAATGCATTGAAAGGGGTCATAGGATAATTTATGACCCCTTTCGATCCATTTCATGACAACATCATTTCCTAGGGGCCTTAAAACCCGTAGGGACCCATTTTGTTGGTTCAAATGTGTTGAAAGGGCTCATAGGATATCCTATGACCCCTTTAAACATATTTCATTTCAACATATGTCCCTAGAGGCCTTACAGGTCCTAAGGACCCATTTGGTTGGTTTGAATGCGTCAAAAGGGGTCACAAGATAACCTATGACCCCATTTGACACATTTTGTGACAACATATGTCCTTAGCAAACCTAGGAACCCTAGAGATCTATTTGGTTTGTTCGAATGTGTCAAAAGGTGTCACAAGATAACTTATGATCCCATTCGATGCATTTCATGACAACATATGTCCATAGGGGACCTAAGACCCCTAAGGACTTGTTTGGTTGGTTCGAATGCTTCAAAAGGGGTCATAGGATAACCTATCACCCCTTTTAATGCATTTTGTAACAACATATGTTCCTAGAGGCCATAGGACCCTTAAGAACCCATTTGGTTGGTTCAAATACATCGAAAGGGGTCAAACGATAACATATGAACCCTTTCGACACATTTCATTACAACATACATCTTGGTTGGTTCAAATGCATCAAAAGAAATTAGAGGATAATCTATGACCCCTTTCAATGCATTTTGTGACAACATATGTCCCTAAGGGCCCTAGGACACATACCGACCCATTTGGTTGGTTTGAATGTGTCAAAAAGGGTCATAGGATAACCTATGACCTCTTTTGATGCATATCATAACAAGATATGTCCCTAGGGGCCTTTTGCCCCGAGGGACCCATTCGGTTGGTTCAAATGCGTTGAAAGGGGCCAAAGGATAACCTATGGCCCCTTTCAACCCATTTCATTTCAACATATGTCCCTAGGGGCCCTAGGACCCCTATAGACCCATTTGGTTGGTTCAAATGCATTGAAAAGGGTCAGAGGATAACTTATGACCCCTTTAGACACATTTCATGGCAATATATGTCCCTAGGGACCCTAGGAACCTTAGGGACTCATTTGGGTAGTTCAAATGCATCAAAAGAGGTCATAGGATATCCTATGACCCCTTTCAACACATTTAGTGACAACATATGTCCTTAGGGGCCCTAGGAACCCTAAGGACCCATTTGGTTGGTTTGAATGTGTCAAAAGGGTTTAAAGGATAATCGATAACCCCTTTTAATGCATTTCATGACAACATATCTCCCTAGGAGCCCTAGGACCCCTAGGGACCCATTTGGTTGGTTTGAATACATTGAAAGTGGTCATAGGTTATCATATGATCCCTTTCAACATATTTCATGATAAGATATGTCTCTAGGGGGCCTAAGACCCCTAAGCACCCATTTGGATTGTTCAAATGCATCAAAAGGGGTCATAGGTTAACCTATGACCCCTTTCAATGCATTTAATGACAACATATGTCCCTATGGGCCATAGGACCCCTAGGGACCCATTTGGTTGGTTCAAATGCGATGAAAGGGGTCATATGATAACCTATGACCCCTTTCGAGGTATTTCATGAAAACATATCTCCCTAGGTGCCCTAGGAACCTTAGGGACCTATTTTATTGGTTTGAATGCGTCGAAAGGGGTCATAGGATAACTTATGACCCCATTCAATGCACTTTGTGACATATGTCCCTAGGGGACCTAGTTATCCCTAGGGATCTATTTTATTGGTTTGAATGAGTCGGAAGGGGTCACATGATAAACTTTGACTCCTTTTCAACGTATTTCGTGGCAACATATGTCCCTAGGGGCCCTAGGACCCCTAGGAACCCATTTTAGTTGTTTGAATACGTTGAAAGGGTACATATGATATTTTATGACCCCTTTTAGTGTTTTTCATTACAACATATGTCCCTAGGGGCCGTAGGAGTCCTAGGGACCCATTTGGTTGGTTTTAATGTGTTGAAAGGGGTCATAGGATAACCTATGACCCCTTTTGATGTATATCCTTACAACATATGTCCCTAGCAAACCTAGGGCCCTTAGCGACTGATTTGGTTTGTTCAAATGTGTCGAAAGGGGTCATAGAATAACCTACAACCCCGTTCAACACATTTTGTGACAACATATGTCCCTAGTAGACCTAACAACCCTAGTTATCCATTTGGTTTGGTTGAATGTGTTGAAAGGAGTCACAAGATAACCTATGACCCCATTCAAAGCATTTCATGACAACATATGTCCATAAGGGACCTGGGACCCCTAGGGATCTATTTGGTTAGTTTGAATGCATTGAAAGGGATCACAAGATAACTTATGACCCCTTTCGACGCATTTTTTAACAATATATGTTCTAAGGGGTTGTAGGACCCCTAGGGACCCATTTGGCTGGTTTGAATGCATCAAAAGTGGTTAGAGGATAACCTATAAACTCTTTTGATGCATTTCATTTCAGCATATGTCCCTAGGGGCCGTAGGACCCCTAAGGACCCATTTAGTTGGTTTGAATGTGTCAAAAAGGGTCAAAGGATAACCTATGACCCCTTTCAACCTATTTCGTGACAAAAAATGTCCCAAAGGGCCCTAGGACCCCTAGGGACCCATTTGGTTGGTTCAAATGTGTCAAAAGGGGTCGTAGGATAACCTATGACCTCTTTCGACCCATATCATGAAACATTATGTACATAGGGGACATTGGCTCCTAGAGACCCACTTGGTTGGTTCAAATGCATCAAAAGGGGTCAGAAGATAACCTATGACCCCTTTCGATGCATTTCATGTCAACATATGTACCTAGGTGCCCTAGGACACCTAAGGACCCATTTGGTTGGTTCGAATGCATTGAAAGGGGTCAGAGGATAACCTATGACCCATTTTGATGCATTTTGTGACAACATATGTCCCTAGATGCCCTAGGACTCCTAGGGACCTATTTGGTTGGTTCAAATGCATTGAAAGGGGTAAGAGGATAGCGTATGACCCATTTCAACATATTTCATGACAACATATGTCCCTAGGGGCCCTACGAACCCTAAGAACATATTTGGTTGGTTTGAATGTGTCAAATGGGGTCAAAGCATAACCTATGACCCCTCTCGATGCATTTCATCACAACATATGTCCCTAGGGGCCCTAGGACCCCTAGGGACCAAACTAGTTGTTTCGAATGCATCAAAAGAGGTCAGAGGATAATCTATGACACCTTTTAACATATTTCATGACAACATATGTCAATAGGGGCACTAAGACCCCTAGGGACTCATTTGGTTGGTTCAAATGCATCGATAATAGTCAAAGGTTAACCTATTACCCCTTTCGATGCATTTCATGACAACTTATGTCTCTAGGGGCCCTAGGACCCCTACGGACCCATTTGGTTGGTTCAAATGTGTCGAAAGGGGTCAGAGGATAACCTAGGACCCCTTTCGACACATTTTGTGAGAACATATGTCTTTAGGGGCCCTATGACCCCTAAGGACCCATTTGGTTGGTTTGAATGCGTTGAAAGTGGTCATAAAATAACCGATGACCCCTTTCAATGCATTTCATGACAACATATGTCCCTATGGGCCCTAGGAACCCTAGAGACCAATTTGGTTGGTTCGAATGCATCGAAAGGGGTCATAGGTTATCCTATGACCGCTTTTGACGCATTTCATGACAACATATGTCCCAAGGGGCCCTAGTACCCTTAGGGACTCACTTGGTTGATTCAAATGTGTCCAAAGGGATAATAGGTTATTCTAAGACCCCTTTCGATGCATTTCATGCCAACATATCACCCTTGTGGCCCTAGGACCCCTAGGGACCAATTTTGTTGATTAAAATGCAACGAAAGGGGTAATAGGTTATCCTATGAACCCCTTCGATGCCTTTCATGACAAAATATGACTCTAGGCACCCTAGGACCCCTAGGTACCCATTTGGTTGGTTTGAATGTGTCAAGAGGGGTCATAGGTTATCCTATGACCCTTTCCAACAAATTTATTGACAACATATGTCCTTAGGAGACTTAGGACCCCTAGGGACCCATTTGGTTAGTTCGAATGCATTGAAAGGTGTCATAGGATAACCTATGAGCCCTTTTGATGTATTGCATTGCAACATATATCCCTAGGGGCCCAAGGACCCCTGGAAACCCATTTGGTTGGTTCAAATGCATTGAAAATGGTCAGAGGATAACCTATGATCCCTTTTGACACATTTTGTGACAACATATGTCCCTAGGGGCCTTAGGCCCCTAGGGACCCATTTGATTGGTTTGAATGCATCGAAAGGGGTCAGATAATAACCTCTGACCCCTTTCAATCCATTTCATGACAACATATGTCCTCTGACCCCTTTCAATGCATTTCATGACAACATATGTCCCTAGAGGCCCTGAGACCCCTAGGGACCCATTTGGTTGGTTTGAATGCGTCAAAAGGTATCAGAGGATAACCTATAACCCCTTTTAATGCATTTCATGACAACATATGTCCCTAGAGTCCTTAGGACCCCTAGGGACCCATTTGGTTGGTTCGAGTTCTTTGAAAGGGGTTAGAAGATAACCTATGACCCCTTTCGGTGCATTTTGTGACAAAATATGTTCCTAGAGGCCCTAGGACCCCTAGGGACCCATTGGGTTGGTTCAAATGCATCGAAATGGGTCAGAGGATAACGTATGACCCCTTTCCACACATTTTGTGACAACATATGTCCCTAGGGGTCTAGGAACCTTAGGGACATATTTGGTTCATTCGAATGTGTTGAAAGGGGTTAGAGGACAACCTATGACCCCTTTTGACGCATTTCATGACAACATATGTCCCTAGGGGCCCTAGGACCCCAAGGGACCCATTTGGTTTGTTTGAATGCATCAAAAGGGGTCAAAGGTTAACTTATGACCCCTTTCGACGCATTTCATGACAACATATGTCCCTAAGGGCCCTAGGACCCATAAGGACCCATTTGGTTGGTTCAAATGCGTTGAAAGGGGTCAGAGGATAACCTATAACCTTTTTTGATGCATTTCATGATAGCATATGTCCCTAGGGTCCCTAGAACCCATAGGGACCCATTTGGTTTGTTTGAATGTGTCAAAAGATGTCAGAGGATAATCTATGACACCTTTCAATGCATTTCACGATGACATATGTCCCGAAGGGCCCTAGAACCCATAGGGATCCTTTTGGGTGGTTCGAATGAATGGAAAATGGTCATAGCGTAGCCTATGATCCCTTTTGACACATTTTGTGACAACATATGTCCCTAGGGACCCTAGGACCCATAGGGATCGATTTGGTTGGTTTGAATGCATCGAAAGGGGTCATATGATAATCTATGACTCATTTCGATGCATTTCATGATAATATTTGTCCCTAGGGGGCCTAGGACCCCAAGGGACCCATTTGGTTGGTTCGAATGCATGGAAAAGGGTCTTAGGATAATCTATAACCCCTTTTGATGCATTTCAGGACAACATATTTTACTAGGGGCCCTAGTACCCCTAGGGACCCATTTCGTTGGTTTGAATGCGTTGAAAGGGATCATAGGATATCCTATGACCCCTTTCAATGTATTTTATTTCAACATATGTCCCTAGGGGTCCTAGGGGTCCTAGGGACCCATTTTTTTGGTTTGAATGCATCCAAAGGGGTCATAGGATAACCTAGGACCCCTTTCAATGCATTTCATGACAATATACCCATTTAGTTGCTTCGAACACATCAAAATGGGTCATAGGAAAACCTATGACCCCTTTTAATGCATTTTTTGACAACATATGTCCCTAGTCTTTAGTGACCAATTTCGTTTGTTCAAATGGTTCAAAAGGGATCACAGGATAACCTATGACCCCATTTGATGCATTTTGTGACAACATATGTCCCTAGTAGACCTAGGAACCCTAGGGATTTATTTGCTTTGTTTGAATGCGATGAAAGGGTTCACAAGATAACCTATTACCCCATTCGACACATTTTGTGACAACATATGTCCATGGGGTATCTACGACCCCTAGGGACCTATTTGGTCAAAGCGAATGCATCAAAAGGGGTCAGAGGATAACCTATAACCCTTTCAATACATTTCATGACAACATATGTCCCTAGGGGCCGTAGGGCCTATTTTGTTGGTTTGAAATCATCAAAAAGGGTCATTTGATAACCTATGACCCCTTTTGACACATTTCATGACAACATATGTCCATAGGGGCCCTACAACCCCTAGGGACCTATTTGGTTGGTTTGAAAGTATCAAAAAGGGTCATCGGATAACCTGTGACTCCTCTCGACAAATTTCATGACCCCTTAACCATGACCCCTTTCAAAAAAAAATATCACAATGTCATATTTAATAATAATATAATACTATATATTTTGATATGACCCCTTTCGACGCATTTCATGACAACATATGTACCTAGGGGCCTTAGGACCCCTAGAGACCCATTTGGTCAGTTCGAGTGGATCGAAAGGGGTCATAGGATAATTTGACCCCTTTCGATGCATTTCATAACAACATGTCCCCAGGGGCCCTAGGACCCCTCAGGACCCATTTAGTTGGTTCGAATGCATTGAAAGAGGTCATAGGGTATCTTATGACACCTTTCAATGCATTTCATGACAACATATGTCCCTAGGGGCCCTAGGGGTCCTAGGGACCCATTTGGTTGGTTCGAATGCATTGAAAGGGAATATAGGATAACCTATGACCACTTTCGACATATTTCATGACAACATGCATCCTTAGGGGATCTAGGACCCCTATGGACTCATTTAGTTGGTTTGAATGCGTCAAAAGGAGTCATAGGATAACTTATGACCTTTTTGATGCATTTCCTAACAACATAGGTCCCTAGGGGACCTAGGACCCCTAGGGATCGATTTGGATTGTTTGAATGTGTTGAAAGGAGTCACAAGATAATCTATGACCCCATTTGACGCATTTCATGACAACATATGTCCCTAGCGGACCTAGGAATGCTAGGGACTTATTTGGTTGGTTTAAATGTGTCAAAAGGGGTTGCAAGATAACTTATGACTCCATTCAATGCATTTTGTGACAATGTATGTCCCTAGGGGACCTAAGACCCCTAGGGACCTATTTTGTTGGTTTGAATGCATTGAAAGGGGTCATATGATAACTTCTAATTGCTTTCGATGCATTTTATGACAACATATGTCCCTGGGGGCCTTAGGGCCCCTAAGGACCCATTTGGTTGGTTTGAATGTGTCGAAAGGGGTCAAAGGATAACCTACGACCTCTTTCAACACATTTTGTGATAACATATATCCCTAAGGGCCCTAGGACCCCTAGGGACCCATTTGGTTGATTTGAATGTGTCAAAATAGGTTAGAGCATAACCTATGACCCCTTTCGACATATTTGGTGAAAACATATATCCCTAGGGGCCCTAGGCCCCTAGGGTCCCATTTGGTTGGTTGGAATGCGTCAAAAGGGGTCAGAGGATAACCTATTACTTGTTTCAATGCGTTTCATAACAACTTATGTCCTTAGCGGCCCTAGGACCCCTAGGGATGCATTTGGTTGGTTCGAATGCATCGAAAGGGGTCAAAGGATAACCTATAAACCGTTTTGACACATTTCATGACAACATCTGTCCCTAGAGGCCCTAAGACCCCTACAAACCCATTTGGTTGGTTCGAGTGCATTGAAAGGGGTTAGAGGATAACCTATGACCCCTTTTGATGCATTTCATGACAACATATGTCGCTAGGGAACCTAGGACCCCTAGGGATCTATTAAATTGGTTTGAATGCATTGAAAGCAGTTAGAGGATAACCTATGACCCCTTTCTATGCATTTTGTGACAATATATGTCCCTATGGGCACTAGGACCACTAGGGAGATATCTAGCTTGTTTGAATGTTTCAAAAGGGGTTAGATGATAACCTATGACCCATTTTGATAAATTTCATGACAGTATGTGTCCCTAAGGGCCCTAAGATCCCAATGGACCCATTTGGTTGGATTGAATGTGTTGAAAGGGGTGAGAGGATAACCTATGAACCCTTTCGATGCATTTCATGACAACATATGTCCCTAAGGGCCCTAAGACCCCTAGTGACCCATTTTTTTGGTTCGAATAAATCAAAAGGGGTCAGAGGATAACCTATGACCCCTTTCGACCCATTTCATAACAACATATGTCCCTAGGGACCCTAGGACCCCTAGGGGCTGATTTGGCTGGTTAGAATGCATCAAAAGAGGTGATACTATAACCTACGACCCCTTTTGACACATTTCATGACAACATATTTCCATAGGGGCCCTAGGACCCCTAGGGACCCATTTCATTGCTTTGAATGCATCAAAACAGCTCATAGGATATCCTATGACCCCTTTCAATGTATTTCATTTCAACATATGTCCCTAGGGGTCCTAAGGACCTATTTGGTTTGTTCGAATGCATTGAAAGGAGTCACAGGATAACCTATGAACCCATTTGATGTATTTTGTGACAACATATGTCCTTAGTAGACTTAGGAACCCTAGAGATCTATTTGGTTTGTTCAAATGTGTTGAAAGGGGTCATAGGATAACCTACGACCCCATTCGATGCATTTCGTGACAACATATGTCCATAGGGAACCTAAGACCCCTAGGGACCTATTTGCTTAGTTCAAATGCGTTGAAAGGGGTCACATGATAGCCTATCAGCCCTTTTGATGCATTTTGTGACAACATATGTCCCTAGGGGCTACAAGACCCTTAGGGACCCATTTTGTTGGTTTGAATGCATCAAAAGAGGTTAGAGGATAACCTATGAACCTTTTCAACATATTTCATGACAACATATGTCCCTAGGGACTGTAGGACCTGTAGGGAGCTGTTTTGTTGTTCGAATGCATCTAAAGGGATGCATTTTGTGAGAACATATATCCCTAAAGGCCTTAGAAAAAATAGGGACCTATTTGGTGAGTTTGAATGTGTCAAAATGGGTTAGGGGATAACCAGTGATCCCTTTTGATGCATATCATAACAAGATATGTCCCTAGGGGCCCTTGGCCCCTTGGGACACATTTAGTTGGTTTGAATGCGTCGGAAGAGGTCAAATGATAACCTATGACCCCTTTCAATGAATTTTGTGTCAACATATGTCCCTAGGGGCCCTAGGACCCCTAAGGACCCATTTGGTTGGTTCAAATGCATTGAAAGGGGTCAAAGGATAACTTATGACCCCTTTTAATGCATTTTGTGACAACATATGTCCCTAGGGGCCCTATGACTCTTGGGAACCCATTTGGTTAGTTTGAATGCATCGAAAGGGATCATAGGGTAACCTATGACCCCTTTTGATGGATTTGCTCACAACATATATCCCTAGGGGCCCTAGAACCCCTATGGACCCATTTGGTTGGTTCAAATGCATCAACACGGGTCATAGGATAACATATGATTCCTTTTGACAAATTTCATCATGAAATATGTCCCTAGGGGCCCTATGACCCCTAGGGACCCATTTGGTTTATCTGAATCTGTCGAAATGGATATGACCCTTTCTAATGCACTTGATGATAACATATGTCTCTAGGGGCCCTAGGACCCATTTGGTTGGTTCAAATGTGTCAAAAGGGGTCATAGGATAACCTATTACCCTTTTTGTTGTATTTCATGACAACATATGTCCCTGGGGTTGTTAGGACCCCTAGGTACCCATTTGGTAGGTTCAAATGCATTGACAGGGGCCATAGGATAACTTATGACCCATTTCAACACATTTCATGACAACATATGTCCCTAGGGACCCTAGGTGTTGTACATACGCATTTGGTTGGTTTGAATGTGTCAAAAGGGGTCATAGGATAGCCTATGACCCCTTTTGATGCATTTCATGACAACATATGTCCCTATGGTCCCTAGGACCCCAGGGACCAATTTGGTTGGTTTGAATGCATCAAAAGGGATCACAGGCTAACCTATGACCCCTTTTGAACCATTTCATAACAATATATGTCCCTAGGGGCCTATTTGGTTGTTTCACATGCACCAAAAGGGGTCATAGGTTATCCTATCACCCCTCTCGACGCACTTCATGAAAACATGTCTCGAGGGCCCCAGGGACCCCTAGGGACCCATTTAGTTGGTTCAAATGTGTCATAAGAGGTCATACATTATCTTATGACCCCTTTCAACACATTTCATGACAACATATATCCTTATGGGCCGTAGCACCTCTTGGGACCCTTTTGGTTGGTTCCAATGCATCAAAAGGGGTCATAGGATAACCTATGACCCCTTTTAACGCATTCTAACCAATCAAATGGATCCATAGGGCACTCGTACCCCTAGGGATCCATTTGGTTGGATCCATTACATCAAAATAATCTTATGACCCCTTTAGCCTCATTTCATGACAACATATGTCCCTAGGGGCCGTAGCACCCCTAAGGACCATTTGGTTGTTTTGAATGTATCGAAAGGGGTCATAGGATAACCTATAACCACTTTCAATGAATTTAATGACAACATATGTCCCTAGCGGTCCTAGAACCTCTAGGGACCCATTTGGTTGGTTTGAATGTGTTGAAAGGGTTTAAAGAATAACTGATAACCCCTTTCAATGCATTTCATCATAACATATGTCCTTAGGAGCCCTAGGACCCCTAGGGACCCATTTGATTCATTTGAATACATCAAAAGGGGTCATAGGTTATCATATGATCCCTTTCGACATATTTCATGACAAGATATGTCCCTAGGGACCCTAAGACCCTTAGGGACCCATTTGGTTGGTTCGAATGCATCGAAAGGGGTCATAGGTTAACCTATGACCCCTTTCAACCCATTTCATAAAAACATATGTCCCTATGGGCCCTAGGACCCTTAGGGAACCATTTGGTTGCTTTGAATGCAACAAAAGGGGTCATATGATAACCTATGACTGCTTTCAAGGTATTTCATGACAACATATGTCCCTAGTGGCCCTAGGACCCCTAGGGACCCATTTGGTTTGTTTGAATGCATCGAAATGGGCTATAGGATAAACTATGACCCCTTTTGACACATTTTGTGGCAACATATGTCCATAGAGGGCCTAAGACCCCTAGGGCTCTATTTGTTTTGTTTGAACACATCAAAATGGGTCATAGGATTACCTATGACTCCTTTTGAAGAATTTCATGACCACATATGTCCCTACATGCCCTGGGACCCCTAGGTGCCTATTTGGTTAGTTCGAATGCATGAAAAGGGGTCATAAGATAACCTATGACCCCTTTCAATGTATTTCATGATAGCATATGTCCCTAAGGGCTCTACGACCCCTAGGGACCCATTTGGTTGGTTCAAATTCTTTGAAAGGGTTAATAGAATAACCTATGACTCTTTTCGATGCATTTCATGACAACATATGTCCCTAGGGGCCCGAGGACCCCTACAGACCCATTTGGTTGGTTCGAATGCATTGAAAAGGGTCATATGATAACCTGTGACCCCTTTACACACATTTCAAGACAACATATGTTCGTAGGGGCTCGAGGTCCCCTAGGGACCTATTTCATTGGTTTGAAAGCATAAAAAATGGCCATAAGATAACCTATGACTCCTTTCGACGTACTTCATGACAACATATGCTTGTACGAGCCCTAGAACTCCATAAAGACCTATTTGGATTGTTCAAATGCATCAAAACGGCTCATAGGTTAAGGCGTCATAGGATAACCTATGACCCCTTTTGATGCATTTCATGATAATATTATATTTAATAATAATATAATACTATATATTTTGATGTGACCCTTTTCGATGCATTTCATGACAACATATGTCCCTAGGGGCCGTAGGACTTGTAGGGATCCATTTGGTTGGTGTAAATGCATCGAAAGGGGTCATAGGATAATCTATGGACCCTTTCAACGCATTTCATGACAACATATGTCCCTAGGGGCCCTAGGACCCGTAGGGACCCATTTGGTTTGTTCAAATGCATCGAAAGGGGTCATAAGATATCCTATGACACTTTTTGACGCATTTCATGACAACATATGTCCCTAGGGGCCCTAGGGGTCATAGGGACACATTTTGTTGGTTCGAATGCATCGAAAGGTGTCATAGGATAACATATGACCACATTTGACACACTTAATAACAACATATGTCACGAGAGGCCCTACGACCCATAGGGAACCATTTAATTGGTTTGAATATATTGAAAGGGGCTATAAGATAACTTATGACCCTTTTGATGCATTTCCTAACAACATATCTCCCTAGGGGACCTAGAATCACTAAGGATCAATTTGGTTTATTCAAGTGTGTTGAAAAGGGTCATAGGATAACCTATGACCCCATTCAACACATTTCATCACAACATTTGTCCCTAGTGGACCTAAGAACCCTAGGGACCTATTTGGTTGTCTTGAATGTGTCAAAAGAGGTTGCAAATTAACTTATGACCCTGTTTGATGCATTTTGTGACAACATATGTCACTAGGGGACCTAGTTATCCCTAGAGACCTATTTTGTTGGTTTGAATGAGTTGAAAGGGGTCACATGATAACCTTTGATCCCTTTTGATGCATTTTGTGACAACATATGTCCCTAGGGGCCCTAGAACCCCTAGAGACCCATTTGGTTGGTTTGAATGTGTTGAAAGGGGTCAGAGGATAACTTATAACCCCTCTCGACACATTTTGTGACAACATATGTCCCTAGGGGCCCTAGGACCCCTAGGGACCCATTTGGTTGGTTCGAATGCATCAAAAGGGTTTAGAGGACAACCTATGACCCCTTTTAATGCATTTTGTGATAACATGTGTCCCTAGGGGCCGTAGGACCCCTAGGGACCCATTTTGTTGGTTCAAATGCATCAAAAGGGGTCATAAGATATCTCATGACCCCTTCAACATATTTGATTAAAACATATATCCCTAGGGGCCCTAGGGGTCCTACGGACCCATTTGGTTGCTTTGAATGCATTGAAAGGGGTCATAAGATAACCTATGATCCCTTTTGACAAATTTCATGACAACATATGTCCCTAGGGGACCTAGGACCCCTAGGGACCAATTAAATTGGTTTGAATGCATCAAAAGGGGCTATAGGATAACCTGTGACCCCTTTTGATGCATTTCATGACAACATATGTCCTTAGGGGACCTAGGGCCCTTAGTGATCGATTTGGTTTGTTTGAATGTATCGAAAGCAGTCACAGGATAATCTATGACCCCATTCAATACATTTTTGGACATATGTCTGTAGCAAACCTAGGAACCTTAAATATCTATTTGGTTTGTTCAAATGCATTGAAAGGGATCACAAGATAACCTATGACCCCATTTGATACATTTCATGACAACATATGTCCATAAGGGACCTGGGACCCCTAGGGATCTATTTGGTTGGTTTGAATGCGTCGAAAGGGGTGATAGGATAATCTATGACCCCTTTCAATGCATATATGTCCCTAGGAGCTATAGGACCCCTAGGAACCCATTTGGCTGGTTCAAATGCATCGAAAGGGGTTAGACAATAACCTATGACCCCTTTCAATGCATTTCATGTTAGCATATTTCCCTAGGGGCCGTAGGACCCCTGAGGACCCATTTGGTTTGCTCGAATTCATCGAAAGGGGTCAGAGGATAACCTATGACCCCTTTCAATGCATTTCATTTCAACATATATCCCTAGGGGCCCTAGGACACCTAAGGACACATTTGGTTGGTTCGAATGCATCGAAAGTGGTCAAAGGATAACCTATGACCCCTTTCGACGCATTTTGTGACAACATATGTCCCTAGGTGACCTAGGACCCCTAGGGACCTATTTGATTGGTTTGAATGCATCGAAATGGGTCAGAGGATAACCTATGACCCATTTCAATGCATTTCATTACAACATATGTGCTTAGGGGCCCTACAACCCCTAGGGACATATTTGGTTGGTTCGAGTGCATCAAATGGGGTTAGAGGATAACCTATGACCCCTCTCGATGCATTTCATCACAACATATGTCCATAGGGGCCCCAGGACCCCTAAGAACCCATTTAGTTGTTTTGAATGCATAAAAAGGGGTCAGAGGGTAATCTATGACCCCTTTTGATGCATTTCATGACAAGAAATGTCCCTAGGGGCCCTTGGAACCTTAGGGACCCATTTGGTTGGTTCAAATACATCAAAAAAGGTTAGAGGATAACTTATTACACCTTTCGATGCATTTCATGACAACATATGTTAGTAGGGGCCCTTGGACCCCTATGGACCCATTTGGTTGGTTCGAATGCATCAAAAGGGGTCAAAGGATAACCTATGACCCCTTTCGATGCATTTCGTGACAACATATGTCTCTAGGGGCCCTATGACCCCTAAGGATCCATTGTTTTGGTTTGAATGCATCAAAAGGAGTCATAGGTCCTTTCAACACATTTTGTGAGAACATATGTCTCTAGGGGCCTTAGGACCCCTACGAACCCATTTGGTTGGTTTGAATGCATCAAAAGGGGTCATAGGATAACCTATGACCCCTTTTGATGCATTTCAAGACAACATATGTCCCTATGGGCCCTAGGACCCCTAGGGACCCATTTGATTGGTTCAAATGCAAATAAAGGGGTCATAGGTTATCATATGACCCCTTTAGACGCATTTCATTACAACATATGTCCCTAGGAGCCATAGTACCCTCAGGGATCCATTTGGTTGGTTTGACTGCATCAAAAAGGGTAAGAAGTTATCTTATGAACCCCTTTGATACCTTACATGACAACATATGTCCCTAGCCACCGTAGGACCCCTAGGGACACATTTGGTTGGTTCAAATGTATGGAGAGGGGTAATAGGATATCTTATGACCCTTTTCAACACATTTCATGACAACATATATGCCTAGGAGAGCTAGGACCCCTAGGAACCCATTTGGTTAGTTTGAGTGTGTCGAAAGGGGTCATAGGATAACCTATGACCCCTTTTGATGCATTTCATCACAACATATATCCCTATGGAACCTTGGAACCAATTTGGTTGGTTTGAATGCATTGAAAGGGGTCATAGTTTAACCTATGACCTCTTTCAATGCATTTCATCACAACATATGTCTCGAAAGGGATATGAACCCTTCCAACACATTTGATGACAACATATGTCTCTAGGGGCCCTAAGACCCTTAGGGACTCATTTAGCTAGTTCAAATGCATCAAAAGATGTCATAGGATAACCTATGACCCCTTTTGATACATTTTATGATAATATATGTCCCTAGGCACCCATTTGGTTGGTTCAAATGCATTGACAGGAGTCATAGGATAACCTATGACCTATTTCAACACATTTCATGATAACATATGTCCCTAGGGGCCCTAAGGATCCTAGGGACCCATTTGGTTGGTTTGAATGCATCAAAAGGGGTCATAAGATAACCTATGACCCCTTTTGATGCATTTCATGACAACATATGTCCCTAGTGGCCCTAAGATCCGTAGGGACCAATTTGGTTAGTTTGACTGCGTCGAAAGGGATCATAGGTTATCCTATAACCCCTTTCGAGGCATTTTATGACAACATATGTCCCTAGGGGAAGTAGGACCCCTAAGGACCTATTTGGTAGGTTCAAATGCATTGAAAGGGGTCACAGGATAACCTCTAACCCCTTTTGACACATTTCATGATAATATATGTCCCTAGGGGCCTATTTGGTTGGTTCGCATATGTCGAAAAGGGTCATAGGATAAATAATGTCCCCTTTTGATGCACTTCATGACAACATATGTCCCTAGGGACCCATTTGGTTGGTTCGAATGCATTGAAAGGGTTCAAAGGATAACCTATGACACCTTTCGATGCATTTTGTGACAACATATGTCCCTAGGGGCCCTAGGACCCCTAGGGACCCATTTGGTTAGTTCAAATGCGTCAAAAGTTGTCAGATCATAACTTATGACCCCTTTCAATGCATTTTGTGACAACATATGTGACCCATTTGGTTAGTTTGAATGCATCAAAAGGGGTGAGAGGATAACCTATGACCCCTTTCGATGCATTTTGTGACAACATAGGGGCTCATTTGGTTGGTTCAAATGCGTCAAAATGGTTCAGAGGATAACCTCTAACCACTTTCGATGCATTTTGAGACAATATATGTCCCTAGTGGGCCTAGGACCCCTAGGGACCCATTTGGTTGGTTAGAATGCATCGAAAGTGGTAAGAGGATAACCTATAACCCCTTTCGATGCATTTCATGACAACATTTGTCCCTAGCGGCCCTAGGACCCCTAGGGACCCATTTGGTTGGTTCGAATGAGTCAAAAGGGGTCAAAGGATAACCTATGACCCCTTTCGACATATTTCGTGACAACCTATGTCCCTATGGACCCTAGGATCCCTAGGGACCCATTCAATTTGTTCAACTACACTGAAAGGGGTTAGAGGATAACCTATGACCCCTTTCCATGCATTTTGTGACAACATATGTCCTTAGGGGCCCTAAGACCCCTAGGGACATATTTGGTTGGTTTGAATGTGTCAAAAGGTGTCACAGGATAACCTATGACCCCTTTCAATCCATTTCGTGATAACATATGTCCCTAGGTGCCCTAGGACCCCAAGGGACCTATTCAGTTGGTTCGAAAGAGTCGAAAGGGGTCAGAGGATAACCTATGACCTCTTTCGACACATTTCATGACAACATATGTCCCTAGGGGCCCTAGGACCCCAAGGGACCCATTTGGTTAGTTCGAATGCATCAAAAGGGTAAGAGGATAACATATGACCCCTTTCAACACATTTTGTGACAACATATGTCCCTTGGGGCACTAGGACCCATAGGGACCCGTTTCGTTGGTTCGAATGTGTCAAAAGGGGTCAGAGGATAACCTATGACCCTTTTAACACATTTTGTGACAACATATGTCCCTCGGGGCCCTACGACCCATAAGGATCTGTTTGGGTGGTTAAAATGCATCAAAAGTGGTCATAGGATAACCTATGACCTCTTTCGACGCATTTTGTGACAACATGTCCCTAGGGACCCATTTGGTTGGTTCAAATGCATTGAAAGGGGTCATATGATAACCTATGACCCCTCTCATGTCATTTTGTGACAACATTTGTCCTTAGGGGCTGTAGGACCCCTAGGTACCCATTTGGTTGGTTTGAAGGCATCAAAAGGGGTCATAAGAAAATCTATGACCCCTTTCAACACATTTCATGACAATATATTTCCCTAGGGGCCCTAGGACCCCTAGGGATGCATTTCGTTGGCTTGAATGCATAGAAAGGGGTCATAGGATATCTTATGAACCCTTTCAATGTATTTGATTACAACATATGTCCCTAGGGGCCCTAGGGGTCCTAGGGACCCATTTGGTTGGTTTGAATGTATCAAATGGGTCATAGAAAAACATATGATCCCTTTCGATGCATTTCATGACAACATATGTCACTAGGGGCCCTAGGAAACCTAAGGACCTATTAAGTTGGTTCAAATGCATCAAAAGGGGTCATAAGATAACATATGACCTCTTTTGATACATTTCCTTATAATATATGTCCCTAGGGAATGTAGGGCCCTTAGCGATTGATTTAGTTTGTTTGAATGTGTCGAAAGGGGTCACAAGATAAGCTATGAAGCCATTCAACGCATTTTGTGACAACATATGTCCCTAGTAGACATAAGAACCCTAGGGATCTATTTAATTATTTTAAATGCATTGAAAGAGGTCATAGGATAACCTATGATCCCATTCGATGCATTTCATGACAACATATGTCCAAAAGGGACTTAGGACCATTAGGGATCTATTTGGTTGGTTTGAATGCATGGAAAGGGGTCATAGGATAACCTATGACCCCTTTCGATGCATTTTCTAACAACATCTGTCCCTAGGGCTTGTAGGACCCCATAAACCCCTTTGGTTGGTTTGAATGCATCGAAAGGGGTTAGAGAATAACCTATGACCCCTTTCAATGCATTTCATATCAACATATCTCCCTAGGGTCCATAGGACCCCTAGGGACCCATTTGGTTGGATCAAATGCTTCGAAAGGGGTCAGAGGATAACCTATGACCCCTTTTAATACATTTTGTGACAATATCTATGCCTAAGGGCCCTAGGACCTCTATGAACCCATTTGGTTGATTCGAATGTGTCGAAATGGGTCAAAGGATAACCTATGACCCCTTTTGATGCATATCATGACAAATTATGTTCCTAGGGGCCCTTGGCCCCTAAAGACTCATTTGGTTGGTTTCAATCTTTGAAAGGAGTTAGAGGATAACCTATGACCCATTTTAATGCATTTTGTGTCAACATATGTCCCTAGGGGCCCTAGGACACCTAAGGAACCATTTGGTTGGTTCAAATGTGTCAAAAAAGGTCACAAGATAACCTATGACCCCTTTCGATGCATTTTGTGACAACATATGTCCCTAGGTGCCCTAGGACCCTTAGGGACCTATTTGGTTGGTTCGAATACATCGAAAGAGGTCAGAGGATAATCTATGACCCATTTTGATGCATTTCATGACAACATATGCCCCTAGCGGCCCTACAACCCTTAGGGACATATTTGATTGGTTCAAATCCATCAAATGGGGTTAGAGGATAACCTATGACCACTCTCAATGCATTTCATCACAACATCTGTCCCTAGGGGTCCTAGGACCCCTAGGGACCCATTTAGTTGTTTTGAATGTGTCAAAAGGGGTTAGAGGATAATCTATGACCCCTTTCGATGCATTCTATGACAACATATGTCCCTAGGGGCCCTAGGACCCCTAGGGACCCATTTGGTTGGTTCAAATGCATCAAAAGGGGTTAGAGGATAACCTATTACCCCTTTCAATGCATTTTGTGATAACATATGTCGCTAAGGGCCCAAGGACCCCTACGGACCCATTTGGTTAGTTCAAATGCATCAAAAGGGGTCAGAGGATAACCTATGACCCCTTCCAAAGCATTTTGTGACAATATATGTCCCTAGGGGCCCTAGGACCCTTAGGGATCCATTTGGTTGGTTCGAATGTGTCAAAAGAGGTCATAGGTCCTTTCGATGCATTTCGTTAAAACATATGTCTCTACGGGCCCTAGGATGCCTAGGGACCCATTTGGTTGGTTTGAATGTGTCGAAAGGGGTCATAGGATAACTTATGAACCCTTTCGATGCATTTCATAACAACATATGTCCATATTGGTCTTAGGATGCCTACAGACCCATTTGGTTGGTTTGAATACGTCGAAAGGTTTAGATGCATTTCATGACAACATATGTCCCTAGGGGTCTTAATACCCCTAGGGACCCATTTGGTTGGTTTGAATGCATCAAAATGGATAATAGGTTATCTTAAGACCCCTTTTGACACATTTCATGCCAGCATATGACCCTTGGGGCCCTAACACCCCTAGTGACCCATTTGGTTTGTTCGAATGCATCGAAAGGGGTAATAAGTTATCCTATGAACCCCTTCGATGCCTTTCATGACAACATATGTCCCCAAGTGCCTTTGGACCCCTATGGACCCATTTGGGATGTTCGAATGTGTTGAGAGGGGTCATAGGTTATCCTATGACTATTTTTGACACATTTCATGACAACATATGTTCCTAGGAGCCCTAGGACCCCTGTGGACCCATTTGGTTAGTTTGAATGCATCGAAAGAGGTCATAGGATAACCTATGACCCCTTTTGATGCACTAAATCACAACATATATCCCTAGGGGCCCTGGGACCCATAGAGACCCATTTGGTTGGTTCGAATGTATCAAAAGTAAGATGCATTTCATCACAACATATGTCCCTAGGGTCCCTAGGGGTCCTAGGGACCCATTTGGTTGGTACGAATGTCTCGAAAGGGATATGACCCCTTCTGACACATTTGATGACAACATATGTCACTAAGGGCCCTAGGACCCTTAGGGACCCATTTGTTTGGTTCGAATGCATCAAAAGGGCTCATAGCATAACCTATGAGACCTTTTGATGCATTTCATGAAAACATATGTCCCTAGGGTCCTTAGGACCCCTAGGGAACCATTTGGTTGGTTCAAATGAATCAACAGGGATCATAGGATAACCTATAACCCATTTTGAGACATTTCATGACACAATATGTCCCTAGTGGCCCTAGGGTTCCTAGGGACCCATTTGGTTGGTTTGAATGCGTCAAAAGGGGTCATATGATAACCTATGACCCCTTTCAATACATTTCATGACAACATATGTCCCTATTGGCCCTAGGACCCTTAGGGACCCATTTGGTTGGTTCAAATGCATCGAAAGTGGTCATAGGATAACCTATATCCCCTTTCAACACATTTCATAACAACATATGCCCCTAGGGGCCCTAGGACCCCTAGGGACCAATTTGGTTGGTTTGACTACATGGAAATGGATCATAGGTGTTCTTATAACCCCTTTCGATGCATTTCATAACAACATATGTCCCTAGGGTACCTAGGACCCCTAGGGATCTATTTTGTTGGTTTGAATGCATCGAAAGGGGTCACAAGATAACCTATGACCCCTTTTGATGCATTTCATGATAATATATGTCCCTAGGGGCCTATTTATTTGGTTTACATATGTTGAATTTGACACACTTCATTACAACATATGTCCCTAGGCACTCTAGGACCCCCAGGAATCCATTTAGTTGGTTCAAATGTGTCAAAAGTGGTCATAGGTTATCCTATGACCCCTTTCAACATATTTCATGAAAACATATATCCTTACATGCCCTAGGACCCCTTGGGACTAATTTGGTTGGTTCAATTGCATCGAATCCTATGACCCCTTTCGATACATTCAAACCAACAAAATATGTCCCTAGGGCACTGAGAACCCTAGGGACCCATTTGGTTGGTTCCAATGCATCAAAATTATCCTATGACTCCTTTTGACTCATTTCATGAGAACATATGTCCCTAGGAGCCCTAGCACCTCTAGGGACCCATTTGGTTGGTTCAAATGTGTCGAAAAGGGGTCATAGGATAACCTATGACCTCTTTCGATGCATTTCATGACAACATATGTCCCTAAGGGCCGTAGGACCCCTAGAGACCCATTTGGTTGGTTCAAATGTTTCAAAAGGGGTTATAGGATAACTTATAACCCCTTTCGATGCATTTCATGACAACATATGTCCCGAGGAGCACTAGGATACCTAGGGACCCATTTGGTTGGTTTGAATGCATCGAAAGGGGTCATAGGCTATCCTATGACCCCTTTTGACATATATCATTACAAGATATGTCCTTAGGGGCCCTAGGACCCCTAGGGACCCATTTGGTTGGTTTGAATGTGTTGAAATGGGTTATAGGTTAACCTATTACCCCTTTTAATGTATTTCATGACAACATATGTCCCTTGGGGCCCTAGGACCCCTAGGGACCCATTTGATTGGTTCGAATGTGTCGAAAGGGGTCATATGATAACCCATGACCCCTTTCAAGGTATTTCATGACAACATATGTCCCATTTGGTTTGTTCTAATGCATCAAAATGGGTCATAGGATAACCTATGACCCCTTTCAACACATTTCATAACAATGTATGTCCCTAGGGGTCCTAGGAATCCTAGGGCTCCATTTGGTTGGTTCAAATGCATCGAAATGGGTCATAGGATAACTTATGATCGCTTTCAATGCATTTCATGACCACATATGTCCCTAGGGGCCCTAGGACCCCTAGGTGCCTATTCGGTTGGTTTGAATGCATTGAAAGGGGTCATAAGACAACCTATGACCCCTTTCGACTCATTTCATGACAACATATGTCCTTAGGGGCTCTAGGATCCGTAGGGACCCATTTGGTTGGTTTGAATGCTTTGAAAGGGTTCATAGGATGTTCATAGGATAACCTATGACCCTTTTTGACGCATTTCATGACAACATATGTCCTTAGGAGCCCTAGGACCCCTAGGGACCCATTAGGCTAGTTTGATTGCATCAAAAGGGATCATAGGCTTTTCGACACATTTCATGACACCATGTGTCCCTAGGGGCCCTAAGACCCCTATGTACCCATTTGGTTGGTTTGAATGTGTTGAATGGGGTCATATGATAACCTATGACCCCTTTTGACATATTTCATGACAATATATGTCTCTACCCCTAGGGACCTATTTGATTGGTTTGAATGCATCGAAAATGGTCATATGATAACCTGGGCATATGCACCGAGTTTTGGTGCCAAAAGGGTGACAAGTAGTTTTTTTTTTTCTTATTTTAAATAGCACATGCGCACTATTAAAAAACATAAAAAGTATATATGATGGGCTATAGACCCATAGCCCATCATTTTCATCAGTATTTTCTTCTACTCCTATAGCGAGCAGCGCGTACGTGAGTTGACGACTTAATATTTTCACCGCCATTTGCCAAAATGCCTCCTCGTCGACGAAATCCAAGACCACAAGCACACCCACGACGATGCCATAAGTGATATAAACCTAACTTTGCATTGTTTGATATATTTTTCATATTTTTTTGTAAATTTTTTATATTCTTTTGTAGGGTTTTTACAAATTTCATTTATATTTGTTTATTTATTTGGATTTCAATTGATTTTTTATCAGGAAATGTTCATAATCAACTAGAAAATCCACAAGAACATCAAAACCCTCAAGAACCTCAAAACCAAAACCCTCCTCAAGAAGAACAACAAATTCCATAACCCAAACCAATTGCAAGACCTCCACCAGGCACACAAGAAAATATAATAAATGAAATAGTGAGAGGCAAAATTGAATTAGAAAGACTCATTTCTTGGTTGAAAGAATCCAGATAAACCAATCCAATGAGGGATCAATTGGCATCATCCCTCGAATCCATTAACACCCAGATAGCCTCAATTAGTGGTCAGTTAGATATTTGGCGGGTTAAGAGGGATGAACAAAAAAGATTTTATGCAAATAAATTGTCATATGAAGATTTTTTTTAAAAAGAAATACCAAAATGTAGTATATGTGCATTATTTAGAAAACCCAGTGAGAAAAATATTGTTAGAGATGATACTAAACGATTCCCCATCCATTGGTGCATACACGATGCTATTAGAAATAATTTTTGGGATAGATGGTGGATGGTTTTTGATGCCCCTCCTTGCAACAATCACGAGGTCCCCATGTATTTTTTGAAGAAATTATATTGTGAGTTTGTCCTTGGGGAGATCCCCAATTATTTTGATCTATTAGACTCCCAGGGTAGAAGTGGCAGGTCATCATTTGAGAGGCCAGGAGCACGTCATGACCCCAATGTAGTTAGGGCACCTGTGGTCAAGCCACAATGCAAGCATGTGACTATTCCTTCAATTGTGAAGGAAAATGTAGAGGCCAGCACTCTAGGGACCATTAATGCTTTGATTCAGACCCTCATCCATTCAACGAGCCCATTAGTTAAGGGGGAGCCTTCTGTACATCGTGGTCACATGTGCACTTCATGCGGATCCCTATGCACATTTGGCACTCATGCTGGAGATGGTGCAGATGATGGGCTTGTCACTGATCGGTTCTTGAATGACACATTTGGCATTGACACACAGGTAAATTACAATTATAATTTACTAATTTGATCACATTTCATATGTATAGTGAATGATTAATTAATTAGCATCTATTGACATTGTTCAAAATTCAAGGTTAGAGTGTTGTTGGGCCTAGCAGCGATCCTCCATCCCAATTTTTTGTCCCTTCCATGAGTCTTGAGGTATGTATTAATTTAATCATTTTTATTAATACATATATTTATTGTGTAATCATATTAAGGATTGACAAAAAAAAATTATGCATGTGCATCAGTTCTCCACAGGACCCTCAACCTTTACCACAGACTCGAAGCATACACATCATACGAGCTTCACAAAGGTACAGTTGTTTCATGTTAATTTAATTCATTTGATTATATTTATTTTATGTTTCATGTTAGATGTAATGTGTATCGTATGACATGTAGCTCATGATATCGGACACACCTCCTCATCTGCAACAGTCTGTTGATAGTGGAGTGGTCGTAGCTCTGGCTAGCTCACAGCCACTGACAGAGGTATGAAAGAATTTTCTTCATTTTAGTTGTTGTTTATAATAGTTAATCTCAAAATTTCTAATGTTAACCTTTGTTTATATATTACTATAGCTTTTATGGTTTTTACACAAGCAGTATGTATGTTAGGCCTACTGATACTCTTTTAATTATGGATCGAAACCTTGTTTTTGTTTTATTAAGTGGTAAGGGGTAGTTTTGTTTAATGGTTATCTGCTAATAGTAGGTTAGTTTTTTGTTAAAGGGTCAGCCCCCTAGTTTTGGCTACTTTTAATTCAAAAACTACGAGTGAAGGTAGAAGTGGCAGTGAAAGAATTAGATAAAGAAGAACTAGGAGCACATATTGAAGTTAGAAGTAGAGAAGAAGTAGGAAAATCAAATAAAGGTATGAGGACTAAGAGTAGGAGATAATGAAATTAAAAGTAAAGATAGGAATAGAATATTAGTTTTATTCCAAGTTGATTGCAACTAGGAGTAAGACCTACAAGATGGAAGTTATATGTTTTCTATAAATAATAGTCAAGTTTAAAGATATAATTGGTGATTAGATATACTCACCTTGGTCTAGTAGAGTCATAAGTGCAGGAGAACTTTTTTTTTAAATTAATATTATTCATAGGCCAAAGTCAAATGTTGAACTTGATAATAGAACTAGGCATATCCTTATGATTCAAAGAAACTATAGTTTTTGGAATCAACACCATCAACTCTCCTTCACTATTTCTTTGGGATGAATGGAACTAGCATAACAAAATTCTACATTCTTTCATTCTCGTCCTCCTCCTCCTCTCATACAAAATTAATTTGGATAAGATAACTTACTAGACTTTTAGATTCATGGCTCTTCTCTCTTCTTTCCATACTCTTATAGCTATGCTAGTGGGATAAATCACTGAGTATTTTCTTATCTTTTATTTTTTCTCTTTCTTTTCTCAAGTGACCACTTGAGATTTTGCTATAGCTTTTACAACACGATGCTTGAGATTGAGATATTTTCTTGAGTGAGGTCTCTTCAACTAGTTGACTTGGAATCTTAGTAAGCTTTAGGATTTTTTTGTTCTTTTATGTATCCTTGCAAATGAATGTAATATTTAATATTCTTGGTTTGGGAGCTTTTGTCCTTCAACTTGGTGATATTTAATCTCCTTGTAGTTTTCCCAAAATCTTTACCTCTTTCTCTTTTTTTCTTCTACTTTATTGTGTGCATGAGGTGGACACATGCTTCCAATAGAGTGGGGACTACATGTATCATTTGAAAAAGTAAGAACACTTATTTGGTATTATTTTTAGCCCCATTTTAATATACATTATGGGTTCCTACATTGATTTCATACTCTCCTTTAAACACTCATTGGACCTTCAAATTATTATTTAAGCCCTATATTGATTCATTTTCTTTAAAAACTCAAGGTTACCCTTATCTATAAGTGTGCTTCTCTATTTCAACTTTAATCAAATAATTCCTTTCATTTATTGGACCTTATCTTACCATTTATGACATGTATTTTCTCTCTAAACCCAAAAATAAGTTGTTAGATCAAATTTCACATGCTCTAAATATCTTAGACCCATAATCAAAACTTGGGTTGGAATTGGTGGGTATAAGATGACTTTGGTGATATTTACTTGGGTACAATATTTTTGTTGGTGATATGTGTATTTATAAGTGATTATATTTATTGAATTTTTGTAGGGTCTCGTCACACCTGACCATCCACGAGCATTTGAGGTGAACTTACAGAGTAACTATTTGTTGGTGGTAAGAAAATAATTGATTTTGTGTGTACATATATTTTATTTCAACGTATAATAAATATTGATTCATATCTACTTTCTTTGTATCAGTTGGAGCTGGAGAAGAGCCTCAACAAGAGGTCGAGTGAGTGTGTTAGGAGGGCCCCGTCATCTCCACTATCTCCCTCCACATGGTGAAAAAGGACGTCGAGTGACTTGTTTCCTTCCCCTCGTGGGAAGGAAAAGATGTAGTTGATCTAGACATGTATATATAGGAATCAATGGACATATTCGATACACATTTGATGTATATGGCATTCTATATTTGATGTATGACATTTATTCGATGTATGACATTATTCAACTTATGACATTATTGGTTAATATATGATATGTTTGTTCATATATGACATATGATATGATATGTTTTTTCATGTTTGTTCATGTATGACATTAAATTAGATATGTTCATGTATGACATTAAATTAGATATGTGCATTTATGAAATTAAATTCAATACCTAATCTATTCAAAAATTTGATAGAATATTTATTAACAATAAACTTTATCATTGTTTAAGCATAAGTTAAGCATTTGCAATATGTCATCGTCATATGATTTATGATCTTGTTCATATTTAAAGTTTTCCTTCTCTATCTTTTGTTTATCAAGTTTAATTCAATACCTAATTAGTTTGAATTTTTGATACAATATTGATTGGCAATAGACTTTATTAGGCAATATTCGTGGACCTCCTGGAAATTGGTCACCTAAATGAGAACCTTGAGATTTATTAGGAACTCCATTAAAGAAATCAATAGTTTGAAATTACTCTATCCAACAAAATAGTGGTCTACAAATATTAGAGAGATAGACTTAATATTTACCAAGTGGCCATCCAATGCCAAGTGTTGTGGATGTATCTCCATTCAAAGTTCAATCACGTGTTAAATAATAAACATTTTAGGAGTAAGAATAAGTTATCTAACCTTATTAACATTCTTTTGTATGAGTTCCAAGTAAGGTATCAAGAGTGCTTGAAATTCAAGACTTTGTCTTCTCATCTTGTCCATGTCTTTACTTAAATCAACTTGGATTAACTAAGGTACCTCAATTAACTTAAAAACACTATTCTTTAAATCCTCATCAATATTTTTCAACTTTATTTATAATATATTGTGTCAAATGTAGTACATCACATAACTATTGGAGTAGGTGGATTATCTCCTTAAGAATATTTTCTAGCTCAGTTGTAATCCCACCAGGTTCAACTTGTTGAGTAGTAATGGACTCAATTAGTTTCTCCATAATATTCTTCTCTATTCTTTTCTCTTCTAATTGTATCAAATTTTCATTAACATCAACATCAGGTGCATTTACCTATTTTACAAGTAAACTTAATTGATCAATCATTAGAGGTTTGTCATTGGCTAGTGCATCTAGAACAATTTGTAATAAGATGTCCTTCACATCTTATAATACTTATTTGTACTTCACTTCCTATATTTCTCTTTTGCATCTTTCCCCTTCACAATTCTCCATAATTTATCATAGCATCAGAATCCAATTTTGTATGATCATAGATTGAAAGTATGATAGCTTAATCTAATAGTACCTTATCTCTTCTACTCTTTTTCATCTTTTTCTTGTCTTGTAATGTGATTGATCTTGTACTTGGTGATATAATTGGTTGCACTAAAGCCATCTCCTCCTAAGATTTCTTATTTTTCTCATCAATTAAAGGTTTTTCTTACTTTACCCACTTTTTTTTGTGCAAATATTAGGCTATTTAACTAGTGTTCGTATAACAACATTTGAAACAACAATTTTGTTTAGTTTTGGCTATGTGTATACAATAGTGTTTATTATTATTTAAGGGAATAGTGATAGTTACTGATCCATGTAACCCCAATAATGTTTCCTTTTATTCATTATAGTCCTATAATAGTTGATAATTTCTATAAGGATTTAACTAATTCTGACTTGGTTGTGCATAAGGTACCTATTAGTAAGTCATATTTTGCGAATAAGGACTCTAAGAAGAATTTTGATCCTTTGCAAAGCTATTCTCCACATCAAACTCCCATGCCTGATTCAATTCAAGTGTCTACTTGTAAGAGACAACAAAGAAAACCTAATGCTTAAAAGATTAAGGAGAAAATTGACCTTGGTATTCAAGCTACTTTGGAATAAAATTTAATAGATAGCAAAAGGAAAATAAGTACAAAAGTAACTCCTTAGAAGAATGAGGGACCTTTTGTAAGTGTCAGACAAAAGATGTGCTCTCTAATCTAACTTGATGTGGCTGGTGCTGATGTAATTTTGCTTCAAAAACCAAAATTGTCTCAATAATCATATTCTTCTATAATTGCAAAGTTGACTAAGTGGAACTCATTTCATGTTCATGTTGCAGGTGCTTCGGGTGGTTCATGTATTCTTTGGAACCATAAATCTTGCACTGCTATATATTCAATCTTTTCCTAACTAGTGGCAAGTAGTTGTTACTAATTTTGGTATTTCATTCATAGTGCTCAATATATATGGCCCTACTTCTACATGTGATGATAAGAAAGAACTTTTGGATTCCTATTCTTAGGCTATTTCCAACATTCAAGATGATAAATTTATTGTGCCTGGGGATTTCAATGGCATTATATCTCGAGATGAGAAAATTGAAGGTATATTCCCCCTCTTCATAAAATGATAATTTTTTTTATTTTGTGAATAATAACACCCTCATTGATATCCCTCCTTCTAAAGGGGCATTTAAATGGACCAATAAGGGACAAGAATTTCACCAAATTACTAGAGACTTGATAGGTTTCTTATTTCTCATGATTGATTCCTTTCAAATATTAATATTAATTTAGAAATCCTCACTTTGGTTGCTTCAAATCATTTTGCCACTTCTCTATGTGATGAATCTAAGGGGAGTCCCAGTGGTAGTAAACCATTTTTTAAGTTTAAGCATATGTGGTTTAGGCACTTGGATTTCTTGTCACTACTCAACCAATGTTGTATGCTCCTTTTGTCAAGGAATCTAGAATGTATCAACTTCACATGAAGCTTAGATAGGGTTTACCCTGCTACCTAGAGCTAACGGAGCAAACAGTTTGATCCCATGATGAAAGGTGAGAGAGATTCGGCAGTTGGCAACTTTGTACTAGCCAACACTGCAAGTTTTAGCATCACCTGAGATGGCGTTGTAAAATGAAAATGGAATGTGATATCAAAAAAGAGAGAGAGGTTATTGTAGGTCTCTACAACATGGTCTTGTAGGAACTATAATTGCATCCATACCTTGCATGAGCTTCAAGATATGCACCATCAAAGATCGCAGCCCTATGGGATTTAGTGACCCTTGGGGACATTTTGGTTCGGCGTTCCTGAGAATGTTTGAGTGTTGAAGGGGATAGGATGAGGTTGAGGATAGGGTTTACCTAGCCACTCAGAGCTAACAGAGTAGACAGTTTGATCCCACGACGAAAGGTGATAGAGATTTGGCAGTTGGCAACTTTGTACTAGCCAACACTGCAAGTTTCAGCATCACCCGAGATGGCGTTGTAAAATAAAAATAGAATGTGATCTCCAAAAAGTGAGAGAGTTTATTTTAGGTCTCTATAACATGGCCCTGTAGGAACTAGAATTGCATCCATACCTCACATGAGCTCTGAGATATGCCCCATCAAAGATCGTAGCCCTATGGGATTTAGTGACCCTTGGGGACATTTTGGTTCGGTGTGCCCGAGAATGTTCAAGTGCTAAAGGGGGCAGGACAAGGTTGAGGATAAGGTTTAGCCGACCACTCAAAGCTAACGAAGCAAACAGTTCGATCCCACGACAAAAGGTGAGAGAGATTTGGCAGTTGGCAACTTTGTACTAGCCAACACTGCAAGTTTCAGCATCACCCGAGATGGCATTGTAAAATGAAAACACAATGTGATCTCTAAAAAGTGAGAGAGGTTATTGTAGGTCTCTAAAACATGGTTCTGTAGGAAATAGGATCGCATCCATACCTTGCATGAGCTCCGAGATATGCCCCATCAAAGATCGTAGCCCTATGGGATTTAGTGACCCTTAGGGATATTTTGGTTTGGCGTGCCTGAGAATGTTTGAGTGCTGAATGGGGTAGAATGAGGTTGAGGATAGGGTTTACCCAGCCACCCAAAGCTAACGGAGTAGACAGTTCGATCCCACAACGAAAGGTGAGAGAGATTTGGCAGTTGGCAACTTTGTACTAGCCAACACTGCAAGTTTCAGCATCACTCGAGATGGCATTGTAAAATGAAAATGGAATGTGATCTCCAAAAAGTGAGAGAGGTTATTGTAGGTCTCTATAACATGGCCCTGTAGGAACTAGAATTGCATCCATACCTCACACGAGCTCTGAGATATGCCCCATCAAAGATCGTAGCCCTATGGGATTTAGTGACCCTTGGGGACATTTTGGTTCGGTGTGCCCGAGAATGTTCAAGTGCTGAAGGTGGTAGGACAAGGTTGAGGATAAGGTTTAGCCAACCACTTGGAGCTAACGAAGCAAACAGTTTGATCCCACGACAAAAGGTGAGAGAGATTTGGCAGTTGGCAACTTTGTACTAGCCAACACTGCAAGTTTTAGCATCACCCGAGATGGCATTGTAAAATGAAAAAGGAATGTGATCTCCAAAAAGTGAGAGAGGTTATTGTAGGTCTCTACAACATGGTCCTATAGGAACTAGAATCACATCCATACCTCACATGAGCTTCAAGATATGCCCCATCAAAGATCATAACCCTATGGGATTTAGTGACCCTTGGGGACATTTTGGTTCGGCATGCCCGAGAATGTTCGAGCAGTGAAGGGGGTAGGACAAGGTTGAGGATATGGTTTACTCGACCACTCAAAACTAACAGAGCAGACAGTTTGATCCCACGATGAAAGGTGAGAGAGATTTGGCAGTTGGCAACTTTGTACTAGCCAACACTACAAGTTTCAGCATCACCCGAGATGGCATTATAAAATGAAAATGGAATGTGATCTCCAAAAAGAAAGAGAGGTTATTTTAGGTCTCTACAACATGGTCTTGTAGGAACTAGAATTGTATCCATACCTCACATGAGCTCCAAGATATGCCCTGTCAAAGATCGCAACCCTCTAGCATTTAGTGACCCTTGGGGACATTCCGGTTCGGCATGCCCGAGAATTTTTGAGTGCTGAAGCAGATAGGATGAGGTTGAGGATAGGGTTTACCTAGCCATTGAGAGCTAACAGAGTAGACAGTTCAATCCCACAACCTTTTTTCCAGTAAGTTGCAAATTTGAGCAACTTTTACAACTTTCAACAATGCAACTTTGCACAAAAAGTGCAATTTTTACATTTTTCACTTGATTCCATTTCTATGACTTAGAAAAGGTTCAGCAACAATAAAACCTCAAAGGAATATAGGAATATAGATAGTTTTATGGTTATTTCCTAAAAGTTGCTAAATTGTTCAAACTGGCAACTTTGAAAAGATAATTCAAACTAGTAAAGAAATTGATCAAAAAAACTCTTAATCTTTACCAAAGCATCTACATTCCATACACTATCAAACCACATGAAAACAACAACCCTATCAATCCATTAAAGGTGTGGATGAAGGGTGAAATCATAAAATTGTCATCAAAATGCTTAGTTTGTTCTTCATTCCAATGCCAAAATTCGTACAAAAGCATGTACCAAGCCTCAAACTAACTTGGATTGGTCTTAAATACCTCTTACCCACATGAATCAATAGATCTCATAGGTTTCCAACTGATTCTTGAAGCCCTTATAAAGTTTTAGCACTTTTTGTTAATGTTGTCAAGCAACTTTGCAAACTTGCAAAGTTGCCAAGTGCAACTTTTGCACTATTGTGCATTTAATGGCTCCATGACCTCAAACATGGTTAAATGAACCTATTTCCATGTAATTAAAACTTTTTAAAAAAATTCCATCTTTCCCATCCTCCTGGGGTCTTGGTCAATATTTGACCATTCTAGGCTCTAACAAGCAATTTAAGCAATTTTGCCAACATAGAAGCAACTTGGGAACTCAAACACAACAAAAACCTATTTACAAACACAACTCACACACTTGTGGATTTATTACATATCCCTTATTCATGTGGTCTGGCCAAGACCACTACAAGCCAAAAATGATTTAGGAAACTTGGCATATTTCCTAGGTGCTCCTGCACCAACAAAGCTCAAAGCCAATGGGTAGAAGTCAATAGTAGGAAGAAGTTGTCAACTACTAGCCCCTTTTTTAACATGGTTACTAAGAGAAAGTACAAACCTAATGTGGAAGGTAAGAATTATTATTTGGGTAGGAAGAATAATAAAGAAATAAGAGAATTGGCAAGTAAAGTTGATATAGTAAATGGGAGACAGTTCATCATCTAGGAGAGTTGTAAAAAAAGTTATAAAGGAATATCATATCATAGAATATTAGAGGTTTGAATGCTCCTCATAAGAAGGATATTTTGTGGAATGTGGTTTGGTAACCCAATTTGAACATTTGGAGGGACCCTTGTGGAGAAGGGTAGGTATTTAGTTTAATGGTTTGAATCTATTCTTGAAATAAGTCATTTGCTGAATGTTTATTACTTCTTGGGGATCTAGTTTGACTCCTCAAATCATTGGTATAAAATCTAGTAGATCTATTGAGGGGTTCAAAATTAGTTACTTGTGTTGTAGATTGTTATATTGAGAAGATTCCTCAAAAAAAATATATAGAAGGAGATACAAGAGCTGATATAAGCTACTAAAATAATGGATAGAGAATTGAGGAAACAAAGAGACTAAGATGCAATAAGGTAAAGAGAAGTGAGACAAGTAAGCAAGTAAAATGCAACCATCTCAGAAATCTTGGAAGCTTTGGAAAGGATTCCTACGAGGGATGTGCATGAAGAACAAGAAAGTGATGCTTAAGCACTTGAGAATCCTCATGGAGAGGATGGAGGGGACTTAGATCTTGAAGAAAGAAGGATGATAAGGTTGTTGAAGATATTTCAATGTGGTAGAAGAAAGACAATAACTGATTTCCATATCTATCATGGCAAGATAGATAATGAAGAGGTTTTGCGGTTGATAGATTCCCAAGAGAACTATTATAATTATGGAGATATAAGTGAAGTAAAATAAGGTAAAGCTATACAAAACATAGCTAAGAGGGAAAACATTGACATGGTGGAGTAATGTAATGGAAGAGAGGTTTTGTAAGGGTGGAACAAACATGACCAAATGGTGAAGGATGTGCCTCTTCCATCAAATAATACAATCCAAAAATAGAGGATAAGGAATAACTTGAAAGAAA
Organism: Cupressus sempervirens; assembly: GCA_028749045.1. NCBI lineage: Eukaryota > Viridiplantae > Streptophyta > Pinopsida > Cupressales > Cupressaceae > Cupressus > Cupressus sempervirens. The sequence continues at coordinate 477,416,864 of CM053789.1, read as the reverse complement.
AGGAGATGGGTTTGATGACCTACATAGAGGAATTTCACAAGTTGAGCATAAGAGGTGGATTAGAGCATAAAGATGAAAATGTTGCAAGGTATCTTAATGGGCTAATATAAAACTTGCAAAATGGGATTACCTTGATTTTTCCTAAGATGCTTAGAGATAGTTTCCAATTGGCTATAAGTGCATAAGATATGGTCAATAGGAAGAAAGAGAGACAAGAAGGTGGTAGAGGAAATTCAAAGAGAGGAAGGGGAAGAAAAACCAATAATATGGGAAGAAATGATAGTTTAGTTTCATATGAAATGGTGAACAATTTATATTTGGAATGGTCACCACACAATAGGCCATATAGAGTATCACATGTAAGTAGTGATGATTTTCTTAAAAGATAGATGACTATGAGCATCACATGTATAGACCATCTCCATTAAAATATGTTTTCTGGTGTAAACCTGTGAGGAATAGTTGGTCCCAATTCAGTTGTGTGTCAATATTAGGAATGTGACCAATTAATGTGACAGCCTCATCATATGTCACCATAGTCAAAGTATTGATAGCCCATAGGAACTCAACCTTTGAACATCCCATCTGTAAATGACCTCATAAAGAAAGTTCAATAAACCCGCATGAAATAGTGAAACAAAAGTTGCATACTTGTGAAGGTGATCAGACTGCAGGTGATCAATATGTCTCAAATCTATATTCAGCTCTTTTACTATGCATATAAATGGTTTGTTTTATAAAAGACTTATATCCACCAGATAAATAATCATTTTCTTACTATGTTATCCTTATCCTTGGTTGATCTCTAGTAGACCATTTCTTAACCATCCTCCTTCAATCTATAGGTCACTATATTAATCTGGTTCATCTTGTCTCTACTCGAATTAATAAGAATTGGCAATCTCAGGGATTGCCAAAAGAGGAATGGGTCCAAGTGGAAGATAGGATTTAGAAGTAAGTTTAATTAAAACATAATAAATAGTGTATTACAAAAAGGAGAATGGTATGTTCTTTGCAATCTACTCCCTTATACATTCTATCAATGTTCCACATTGAACCTGATAGAGAACATCACAACACATAACTAGCAACATAGAACATACCTCCTAGCCACCTCAAGAACATAAAATTTCAAAAACCAAAGTGCACAAGTTTAAATTCAAAGCCTCAAAGGTCAAGAGCACAAAAAATAAAAATAAATAAATAAATATGAACAAAACCCACATTTGATGGAATCACAGAAAATCTGGTGGCTAGATAGTTACAAGCTGATTCAAGATAATCCTTCATCACCATTAAGGTTGAAAATAGCATACCCAATTGAAAACCAATTTACATATAAAAAGTGACTAACATTACTCAAAAAGAGGGAGTAGAAGCTACACACTACCTTGCATCCAAGGTGTGCTAAAGAACATAACCAAACTCTTGGAGATCATATAATCCTAAGTTTACATAATCTGGTAGTAACACATTTCATTAACTTATGAAACATTTACCAAGTTCCATGATTTGTCTTTCCAAAAATGACATGCTAGATACGTTTTCCAACAATATAATTAAGATCCTTCCATCACACACTGCAAGTTTCAGCATCACTTGAGATGGCGTTATAGAATGAAAATAGAATGTGATCTCTAAAAAGTGAGAGAGGTTGTTTTAGGTCTCTACAACACGATCCTGTAGGAATTGGAATCTCATCCATATCTCACACGAGCTCTGAGATATGCCCCATCAAAGATTGCAACCCTGTGGCATTTAGTGACCCTTAGGGACATTCTAGTTCAGCGTACCTAAGAACATTCAAGCACTGAAGGGGACAAGATGAGGTTGGGGATTCGGTTTACCCAGGCACCCAAAGCTAATGGAGCAGACAGTTTGATCCCACGACGAAAGATGAGAGAGATTTGGCAGTTGGCAACTTTGTACTGGCCAACAATGCAAGTTTCAGAATCACAAGAGATGGTGTCGTAAAATGAAAAAAATGTGTGATCTCCAAAACATGAGAGAGGTTATTTTAGGTCTCCACAACACAACTTTGTAGGAGCTGGAATCGCATCCATACTTCGTACGAGCTCCAAGATACGCCCCGTCAAAGATTGCAGCCCTATGGCATTTAGTGACCCTTAGGGACATTCTGGTTTGGCGTGTCGGATAAAATTCAACCATTGAAACAGATAGGACAAGGTTGGGGATAGGGTTTACTTGGCCACATGAAGCTAATGGAGAAGACAGTTTGATCCCACAACAAAAGATGAGAGAGATTTGGCAGTTGGCAACTTTGTACTGGCCAACACTGCAAGTTTCAACATCACCCGAGATGGCATTGTAGAATGAAAATGGAATGTGATCTCCAAAAAGTGAGAGAGTTTATTATAGGTCTCTGCAACATGGTCCTGTAGGAATTGGAATCTCATCCATATCTCGCACGAGCTCCGAGATATGCCCCGTCAAAGATTGCAGCCCTGTGGCATTTAGTGACCCTTAGGGACATTCTGGTTCAACGTGCCTGAGAACATTTGAGCACTGAAGGGGACAATACAAGGTTGGGTATAGGGTTTACCCAGCCACCCAAAGCTAATGGAGCAGAAATTTTGATCCCATGACGAAAGATGAGAGAGATTTGGCAATTAGCAACTTTGTACTAGCCAACACTGCAAGATTCGGCATCACCCAAGATGGTGTCGTAAAATGAAAATAGTGTTTGATCTCCAAAAAGTGAGAGAGGTTATTGTAGGTCCCTGCAACATAGTTTTGTAGGAGCTAGAATCACATCTATACTTCGCATGAGCTCCAAGATGCTCCCCGTCAAAGATTGCAGCCCTATGGCACTTAGTGACCCTTAGGGACATTCTAGTTCAGCGTGCCTAAGAACATTCAAGAACTGAAGGGGACAAGATGAGGTTGGGGATAGGGTTTACCCGGCCACTCAGAGCTAATGGAACAGACAGTTTGATCCCACGATGAAAGATGAGAGAGATTTGGTAGTTGGCAACTTTGTACTGGCCAACACTGCAAGTTTCAGCATCACCCGAGATGGCATTGTAGAATGAAAATGGAATGTGATCTCCAAAAAGTGAGAGAGGTTATTATAGGTCTCTGCAACACAGTCCTGTAGGAATTGGAATCTCATCCATATCTTTCACGAGCTCTGAGATATGCCCTGTCAAAGATTGCAGCCCTGTGGCATTTAGTGACCCTTAGGGACATTCTGGTTCTACGTACTCAAGAACGTTCGAGCACTAAAGGGGATAGGACAAGGTTGGGGATAGGTTTACCCAGCCACCTAGAGCTAATGGAGCAGACAGTTTGATCCCACGATGAAATATGAAAGAGATTTGGCAGTTGGCAACTTTGTATTGGCCAACACTATAAGTTTAAGCATCACCCGAGATGGCATTGTAGAATGAAAATGGAATGTGATCTCCAAAAAGTGAGTGAAGTTATTGTAGGTCTCTATAACACGGTCCTATAGGAATTGGAACCTCATCCATATCTCACACAAGCTCTGAGATATGCCCCGTCAAAGATATTTGAATTCACAGTGTTTAATGAGAATATAGTTGAGGCTTGCTTTACTTTTCTATGTTAAGTTTGGCTTTCAATTTTGGAGGAATGAATCAACCTTGATGATAGAGGTAAATGCTGAATAATATTTATTTAATCACATTGTTTGAAAAAACTTTAATGACCTTTAAATACAATTGAAAGAAATGGAATTGATCTCCCTTACTCATGTAGATGAATAAAATTGGAATTTAAAAAAGAGAGGGACATCCACCATAAAACCATGCAATCATGCACTTCTTGATGGGAGTATCATAAGTCCATTGTTAGATGGATATGCAAAATGTGGAAGAATTAAAAGGAAAATATGTTGACTGATTGAATATAAAACCAAACATGTGGAATATTTAAAAATATATCATGGGGCTATTAATAAAATAAAACTAATAGAATCAAACTCTACAAACATGGGTATTCAAATTATGAACAAAAAAAACATCATTATTGAGGTTTTAGCATGTTGGGCAAGATAGGGTCTTATTGAAGCTAACAAGAAGCATCATTGGATATAGTGTTTTATAGGCATAAAATCAAAGTGGCATAAATCCATTCACATGTAAAAACATCTAGAACATGTGATAAAATCATACGTTCAAACCATTCATGTAGCCATAGTCACAAATTTCAACAAAGAATTCAACCAACATAAAGGTGTTAAACTTTGTAAGCTATGGATGAAATATTTTCTTTTGTCTCCATATCAAATAAAATATTTTGGTACCTCTGTGAATGTAGTATGACATCCTTCATTTTATAGTGTTGATCCCAAAGCTACAACACTTATTATTTATTACACATGTATGTAAATCTGTTAAGAATCAAATTCAACACCTTTGTTTGCAAAATAATGTACTATATGTTAGAGTAATAAATTCATTTTCTTATTAATTAAATTATATTGATATAATTACTAAGTTACTTATTATATTGATATAGTTTACTTATATTTCCTTTCGATTTACAACTAATTGAAATGATTTCCCCAATTTTCCATCTAGTCACTAGGAAATTGGATTTGTTGTCTCTTTCTCTTAAAGAACCGGATCTACTAGTTCCTTTGGTCTTGAAGCCTTCCATTGAGATTGGGGTTTTGAAAGGTTCAAGGGTTGCGAAACTTTTTATAGAATATCTTGAAGAAGGAGAGGTCATGTATAATGGTTTTGAGGAAGGCTAGAGTTCCATCTAGATGGTGTTACAAAATGGCCAAGCGCAGGAGGAGGTACAAGAATAAATAGAATAAATGCATGAGAAGGAGGGTCATGAGGGCAATGGAAAATTTGGGGAGGGAAGCAATTAGGAGAATGGGTCAAATATGCTTCTCAACTAGAAGGAGAGTATTGCATTGAACACTGATACTAGTCTGCCTCGTAGCAAGATCACCAATGTTGGTGATGACCTTGTTAAGGAGATCACTACCAATCATAATTTTACCTATAAGCCTACAAGACTTCATCCCTTGGTAGTGGTAATGGTGGTAATTATGGTTGAATGCATTTGAAATAGAAAAAAAAATGAAGGGTGTTTTTGATGGGGACACAACCCAAGAATAGAATGGACACAACAGAAAAGGGAAATTGTATTAACTGAGAAAATAAGCTAGTACAAATAGTACAGAGAAAATAAACTTCAAAACATGCCCTAAGGGCTTACAATAGCATAAATCTGCAGATAATTTCTCCTTTCAGTACCTCCTCTCAAACTCCACTCCGAACTTCATTTTACAATGCCAGAAATCTCCTTAAATAGACCCTGAAGGGTTAAGGATTAGGAGTACATTCTAGAAAGTGCTAGTAGGCATCCACCAACCAAATAGAAGGTTTCGAAAGCTGCGGTAGAAGTTGGCACAAATCTAGAAGGATCTAGAAACGGTAACCGAACTTCCGGGAGGCATAACTTTTGAACCGTAGCTCTGATTGACGAACTATTTACATTTCCAGAAAGCTCTTGAAGCGCTCTATAGCCCTATGGACAAGCTTTGCTCGTCCCCCATTTTTTGCCCCTTTTTGAGGTCATTTAATGCCCCTAACCTGACTTTGAAGCATTCTTAGGAGGTCTCCAAAACTCGAAAAACTACAATAACTTTCAAACCGTGGGGCATTTTAACTTGATTCTTTTTCTGGAATGCTCTAAATCACATTTACATTCATCTGGCCAATTCACACCTTCTAGGTCACCAAAATGATGGCCAAATTGCATGCTCCTATTTTTTCAAGATTTTCTAGCACACTGATAGTTGAACTGTGAGAGTTGGAACCTTTATTTGACCCAAATGGGTATCCAAAAATGTAAAGACATGAAACAAAAACTAAGTCTAAGTACATTTTTTTTTTGGGTGACACAGGATTGCCCTTATACCTCTAGATGCTCCTGCATCAGACACCTAGGGTAGATTGAAAAGTGACCCTGTCACTTTATGGATGGTAGAGGAAATCCCAAATGGGAAACCTCAGTTGCTGAAATCCAAGTTGAGTCCTCGATCGGCCGTCCTTTCCATTTGACCAAATACTCTTCATACTGCCTGTTTCTAGTACTCCTACCCACACGATGATCTATAATGTCTTCTATCTCCTCCTTCTTAGAAGCAGGAATCGAACATGGCTCTAACACCAGCTCCTCATCTACACCATCATCATGATACTTTGTTAAATCTGCAATGTTGAAAATGGGAGAAATCTGAATACCATCTGGCAGCTCCACTTCATATGCATTTCCTGAGTCATGTTTCTTCAAAATTTTGCAGGGGCCAAATTTCTTCATTTTCAGCTTGTTGTAAGTACTAGCTGGAAATCTTTCTTTTCGTAAGTGCACCATGACTAAATCTCCTACTTGGAATTCCTTATGTCTTCTCCTTTGATCAGCCCTAGCTTTATACTCTTGATTCATCTTGGTAATGTGTGCTTGAACCTCCTCATGTAGACGCTTGATATGCTCAGCAAATTCCTCAGCTTCAGCACTTGTCCTCTCCCCTTGTTCTATCTTCCTTAGCTCTGGTGCAGTCCTTGGGTTACTCCCATATACAATTTGGAATGGTGATTTTCCAATACTCCTATTTATAGAGTTATTATAAGCAAACTCTGCCTGTGGTAGAATCAAATCCCATCCCTTGGGCTTATCCCCAACTAAACATCTCAACAAATTGCCCAAACTTCTGTTTACCACTTCTGTTTGGCCATCAATTTGTGGGTGATGCGTGGAACTGAATTTCAAGTCGGTTCTTAACTTTTTCCACAATGTCCTCCAAAAATACCCCACAAATTTAGTATCTCTATCAGAAACTATGCTCCTTGGAAGACCATGTAGTCTTACCACCTCTTTGAAAAACAAGTCTGCAATATGGATAGCATCATGAGTTTTGTGGCATGGAATGAAATGTGCCATTTTGGAGAACCTATCAACCACCACGAATACTGAGTCAGTACCCCTTTGTGTCCTTGGTAATCCAAGAACAAAATCCATACTTATGTCTTCCCATGGCTTTGATGGAATAGGCAATGGCTGATATAGGCCAGTATTGTGACTAAACCCCTTGGCAACTTGACAAACCTGGCAACTCTGTACAAACTTCTTCACATCCTGTGAAATTTGAGGCCAAAAATAATGTTCTCTAAGAATGGCAATGGTCTTATCTCAACCAAAATGTCCTGCCATCCCTCCACTGTGTTTCTCCTTAATCAGATTTTACCTCATGGAACTCCTTGGAATGCACAATTGACTACCTTTGAACAACATGCCATCCTAAATCAAATAGTCTAACCACTTGGTTCTATCTACAGCAACAGGCTCTTTACAAGCTTTCCATGCTTCAGCAAAATCAGGATCCTCAGGGTACAATTTCTTGAGTTCATCAAACCCAACTACTTCAACTTGCATTACTGTAAGAAACAACTGTCTCCTACTTAGTGCATCTACAACCCTGTTAGCTTTTCCACTTCTATGCTTCAACACAAAGGTATAACTCTGCAAGAACTCTACCCACTTCATATGCCTCTGATTCAATTTACCTTGGCTATTTAGGTACTGTAATGCCTGATGATCAGTATACAAAACAAATTCATTTGGCAATAAATAATGCCTCCATTTCTTTAAGGCTTGAACTATTGCATAGAATTCTTGATCATAAGCAAAATACTTCTTCTTTGCATCATTAAATTTTTCACTAAAATATGCAATAGGCTTACCTTCTTGGCTTAATACAGCCCCAATAGCATTGCCACTAGCATCACAATCCACCTGGAAAACTTTTCTAAAATCTGGAAGTGCCAACCCGGGTTGTTCTGTTACCTTCTTCTTCAGCAATTCAAAACTTCTCACAGCTGTTGCAGTCCATTTGAACTCTTTTCTATCCCCTCTTATTGTATCAGTTAGGGGTGCACATATGCCACTAAAATTCTTAATAAACTTCCTGTAAAAACTAACCAAACCATGAAATGATGTTACCTCAGTAGCAGACCTTGGAGTAGGCCATTCCAAGATGGCTTTTACCTTCTCCAGATCCATTTTGAGACCTTCAGGTGATATAACAAACCCCAAATAAACTAACTCCCTTTTTGCAAAGATACACTTCTTCAGATTAATTAACAGTTTCTCTTCCCTTAGCCTTTCAAGGACACTACGAATATGCAATAAATGTTATTCCAAAGTCTTGCTGAAAATTAAAATATCATCCAAATAGACAATAAAAAATTTTCCCAAGAACTTCTTAAGTACCTCATTCATGAGCCACATGAAGGTGCTTGGGGTGTTCATTAATCCAAAGGGCATGACTAACCACTCATAAAGACCCTCCTTAGTCTTGAAAGCTATTTTCCACTCATCTCCTTCTCGAATCCATATCTAGTGATAACCACTCTTCAGATCTATCTTTGTGAACTACTGAGCTCCACTCAAGCAGTGCATAATATCATCCATCCTTGGCAAAAGAAACCAGTACTTGATGGTGATCCTATTTATAGCTCGAGAATCTGTACACATCCTCCACTCTCCATCCTTCTTTGGTGCGAGTACTACAGGTATTGCACAAGGACTCAAGCTCTCTCGAATCAAGCCCTTCCTCAACAGCTCTTGAACCTATCTATTTAGCTCCTCTGTTTCAGTAGGAGTCATCCTGTGAGCAGCCTTGTTTGGCAAACTACCTCCTGGAATCAGATCTATCTGATGACTGATTTGCCTTACTGGTGGCAATCCATCTAGAACATTATCAGAGATAATATCTCCAAACTCCCCTAGTAAATCTGAAACTTCAAGTGGCATTTCACTACTACCTTCTTTATCTTTCCTAGGAATCAAAGCATAGCACATATGCTGATGTTTCATGCCATCTAAAAACTTCCTTTCATCAACAAGACAAATCCTAACACTGCTACATACCTTTTCAACTTCCTTTTTCATGGGCTTCAATTTGTGATGAACTCCATCCTTTGTCAAAGAGTATGTGTTTGCATGTCCATCATGTACTGCATGTCTATCAAACTGCCATGGTCTACCCAACAATAGATGGCAAACATCCATCGAAATAACATCACAGAGAACTTCATCATGGTAACTCCCAATTTTGAATTTCACTAAACATTGTTCACTTACCAGGACCTTATGATCATCTTTTACCCAAGCAATCTGATAGGGCTGGGGATGTTTCTCCCTCTTGAGCTTTAGCTTAGAGACCATCTCTTCTGATACCAAGTTATCAGTGCTACCACCATCAATGATCATGTCACAACATTTATCCTCACACTTGCATCTAGTACGGAACAAACTCCTCCATTGTCCTAGTTCAATCTCACCACTTAGTAGGACTCTTTCATTTACCAAGGTCTCTCCTCTTTCTGCATCCTCTAAATGTGATGATTGTGCATCCTCATCCACATGAGCAACCCTAGCTTGGCTCTCAGCTCTCCTATCTATCCTTCCTTATCGTTGAGGGCATTCAAAGGCACGATGACCTTCTTCATTGCAATGGAAATAGGTACCATGGAAGCCTCCTCTTCCTTATCCATGTCCTCTACCTCTTCCTCTCTGATTTCCAAAGTCTTGGTCATGGGAGCGGTTGAAACCCTCATTCCTCTGGTTCCTGCTAGTACCCTCATCTTCATTTTTCTTTTGGGTTTCATTGCGGCCTTTAGATGACCTACCGCTTCCCCTTCCTGCTTTACCGCGCCCTCTTTGTCTTCCTTCAAACCTTTTATTCAGCTTCTCTTCAACTCATAGGGCAAACTGGTATGCCTCTTCAACGCTGGTCATTCTTACCAGACTTAATTCCTCCTGGATGCTAGGTCGCAACCCACTGATATAACGAGCAACCTTCTCCTTATTTGCTTCTGCATGTCCCACTCTAATCAAGAGTCAGTAAAATTCCTCTGTATATTCTTGGACTAATCTTCCTGCTTGCTTTAACCCATGCATCTTCTTAAACAAATCAAGCTCATAGTCCACAGGAATGAACTGCTTCTTCAATTTGTCCACCATGCGCTCCCATCTTGTGATCTTCTCCTTTCCTCTTCTGTTTCTTTCCAATTGGACCTCTTGCCACTAGATTTTGGCATGGCCTTTCAGTTTGGCCTTTGCAAACTTAACCCTATCTGGGTCCCTGATATCCTCATACTCAAAGTATTACTCCAATTCATTGATCTAATCGATCAACTCATCTGGTTTCAGATTTCCTGAAAATAAACCCACTTCAATTGTGGGTCTTTTCCCAAACTTAGTAATGGCCCTAAAAAGCCTTTCCTCTGCATGATTCAGAACTTCCCCGTCAAATTCTTCTTCTGGTCCCATTACTTCTTCTTCATTGTCATCCTCACTGTTGTCACCTGCGGCAACATTTGCTCCTCTACGGAGCTCCTCTTGCAATGCCTGCACCTACCTTTGGAGGGCTCTAACCTCCTTAGGATTAATAGCTCTGGCCCTTCCACCATGCTCTCTTCATGGAGGCATCTTCTAACTCGAACCCACAACCACACAGTCCTGGTGCAAACTGCCTCACAGTTGGCGCTCTGTCTACACACTCAGGAAAACCCGCTCTAATACCACTTGATGGGGACACAATCCAAGAACAGAATGGACACAACAGAAAAGGGAAATTGTATTAACTGAGAAAATAAGCTAGTACAAATAGTACAGAGAAAATAAACTTCAAAGCATGCCCTAAGGGCTTACAATAGCATAAAATTGGAGATAATTTCTCCTTTCAAAACCTCCTCTCAAACTCCACTCTGAACTGCCTTTTACAATGCCAAAAATCTCTTTAAATAGACCCCGGAGGGTTAAGGATTAGGAGTAAATTCTAGAAAGTGCTATTAGGCATCCACCAACCAAATAGAAGGTTCCGGAAGCTACGGTAGAAGTTGGCACAAATCTAGAAGGATCTAGAAATGGTAACCGAACTTCCGGGAGGCATAACTTTTGAACCGTAGCTCTGATTGACGAACCGTTTACATTTCCAGAAAGCTCTCGAAGCACTCTATAGACCTATGGACAAGCTTTTCTTGTCTCCCATTTTTTGGCCCTTTTCGAGGTCATTTAATGTCCCTAACCTAAATTTGAAGCATTCTTAGGAGGTTTCCAAAACCTAAAAAACTGCAATAACTTTCAAACCGTGGGGCCTTTTGACCTGATTCTTTTTTTGGAATGCTCTAAATCACATTTAAATTCATCTGGCCAATTCACACCATCTAGGTCACCAAAATGATGGCCAAATTGCATGCTCCTATTTTTTTAGGATTTTCTAGCACACTGATAGTTGAACTGTGAGAGTTGGAACCTTTATTTGACCCAAATGGGTATCCAAAAATGTAAAGACATGAATCAAAAACTAAGTCTAAGTACTTTTTTTTTTTTGGGTGACACAGGATTGCCCTTATACCTCTGGATGCTCCTGCATCAGTTTTGCATGACACTATTCACTCATCATAGGTTGTATGGATTCAAACCCACAACCAAGCTTTTATACCATTATACAAATTACAAATTATAAGATTATGCCTTTCATGATAGTCGCATTTTCATATTGGCAAATGAAGAATGACTTTTGGAACAAACATAATAAATACTTCCAAATACAAACGAAGCCAATGTATTGTATTATAAGCTCGAATGGTAAAGACCAAGCCCAAACATTTATTAAGGTGTAGCATTTATAATTGTTAGGTTCATGTGAAGAATTCATCGTTCATATTCTCATTGTTGTGTAATTTGATGATAAGAAGAATACAATGATATAGAGGTTGATAGTGACTTAAAACTTTACAAAATGCAATCAATGAGAATTTTACATTGAGGGGCAAGTAATAATCAATGTTTCATTCTCATTGTTTGACAAACTCTTATATAAAGAGGGAGTAGACAGATGATATGGTTTAGTCTTCTTCCGAGAATATTAGTCATATTGGTTCAAAAGGATTCATGATACAACTACTATACTTAGCGTGACCAATTGATGCTTAAAACCTTAGTATTGATGCTACAAACCTTAGTATTGACATAATTTAACCTCTACAATTCCAGGCATAAGATGATTAGCATACAATGGTACTTGAACAAAGAACACTAATAACTATTGAGGATGTGAATTGATAATACCATTTCGCAGATGATTTTGGCATCTCACCCTTTATCACTTGTGGGTCAACTTTATTAGCCCTCTTCTTTGGTGACCTACAAATGAAGAATTAGCACAGTAAAAAATCTAAGATAAGATTAAAAAAATGGGTCCTATTAAAGAATCTAATATAAATTCAAATAATGTATCTAGATTCTAAACAAATCAAAACTAAATCTCATCACTTACACATCATAACAATATAGTCCACCTTAGTCATGTGATAGTCTTGGGGAAGAGGTTGTAACATTGTATTTGGATCCAATTGATCACTTTTTCTCTCTCTCCCAATTCAATCTAATGAGCCAAGTGGATCTGCTTGACATTTTAATGTCTCAAGTATTGCCTCATGGTCTGACTCGCAAACTTTTCAAAGAATCTTATTATGTGGTTTTCCACCATATTTTATCAAGTGGACATTTGATGCGACAACAAGGTTTGAATAATGAAAAATCTTCCTCTCTATTTGCCAATCCTTGAATAAACACAAGTTAGGATTCTTCATAGGATATCGTCTAAGCCATGTGCCTGTTACAACCACCGCATCGACATGGTACTCTAAACTTTCACCATCTATAACCAAGTGATCCAATTTTTGTTTGGATTCAACACAACGACACAAATAATAATCTGTCCCTTCTTCATTGTCTTTAGGTGCAATAATAGCAAAAATATGGCCTACAGTGACAAATGTACAAAATGCGATCATTAATTTAGAAAATACTTGGGTAAAAGTTATAAAGTTACATATTGAAATTACAAAGGTATATATATATATATATATATATTACCAGGTTGCACTAGATCTGACAAGCGGTCAAAGTCAATAGATGAATCCATCTCTACCATATCCAGTGCTTGTGGGGGACGATAGGTATCAATTGGGTCCAAAACCCGTATATCCCATTCGTCCACCCATTTAGTTGACTCACAGTCATCCCAATTTTCCTCTACACATGATGGACAATAACATGCCATTTTTTGTGTGTGGATACTCCATGAACCTACATCAGAGCTTCTAAAAGAGTGTAACTCACTAGATCCTGTTAGTGTGCAACAATCTTGATATGGTGCAATGTTAGTATTATCTATCAACCAAAAAAATCTATGAACTATAGACACACCTTCCTTACCTGGACCCATTGTAGCATTACAATATTGGATGATGGATTTTGCATCTATCAGTATTGCTCCATCTTTGTACTTTAGTTCTTCATGAGCCAAGGCTCTTTTAATGCATGCGCCTGCACCATCGTGCTCTCGCTTACCATGACCAACCTCTGTGAAATTCCACATATATTGAATTCTACACAACCTGTGCATCCTGCTCAACCAATAGAACATCCGTGCATTCTTGAATTGAGATGCACAATTGTCTGACCAAATAATGTGTTGACGATATGATATTCTCCTATTAGCCAAATCTCCATAAAATAGTTGAAAACAACCATGTAAAAACTTCGTAGAATGTGATTGATCATCGTTGATGTAAAAATGGTACCCCCTCAAAATCTTCCTAGCATCCTCTGTACTTGTAGGTGAACACATGAATGTTATGTGAACAAATATGGAAACCTGTTGAGATGTATAATACTTTTCTTACACCTCATTTTGTGGTTGTAGTGTGTATTTCTCTGCAAAATCTACAACCGAAACAATGGTATCCAATGGAAACGTATACTTGCACAACTTGAATTGCAAATCCAACCATCGAGCTCTATGGGTATGCCTTGCATGCTCGTAAATAATCTTTTCACAAAAAATCTTCATGAACTCATACACTGGAATATTTTCAATAACTAGATCACATCTTTTACCATGTTTCCCATCTTTTAGAGCATATGTCACTGTCTTGAATTTTTCATAATCTACTATTTCATTTCCAATTGCATGTGTACTATCCATATGTTGACAAGTTGATAAAAGTTGCAAAGAACCACAAAATAAGCACGTACCATCCAAGTATGATGTCTTGTAAAATTGTTGGTCGTCCTCTATTTCACATAAAATTTTGGATATGAATTCCCTTGAAGATCTTGGTGGCCCTTTTATGTCACAATCCTGCAAAACAAACTGACAATGCCAAACTACGCATATGTGCCTAAAAACATCAAAATGGTTAGAAAATTCAATATGTATCCTACAACAACAAGTTGTGCGTGTGTGATTTATTTTCACATAAAAAGGTTTACCCATCTCAAAAAATCTTTGACTTATTCAAATTCAAGGATACATACCAATAAATTTTGCGAAAAATTGTGTTTGAGTTGAGTCCAAAAAATGTTTCACATGTGGCTCATGATTTCGGCTACCAATCCTCCTTCTTACAACATCTCTTTGATTAGGAGAAACACTTGTGTTGTTTTTCCAAAAATCTTCGATCAATGATTTGAAGGCTTCACTAATTTCTTTATCCTTTCGCGGTAGTCTACTGCTAAATGTCCATAACTCATTTTTTGTTGGATCTTCTAATCTCTCATGCCTTAGCATGGCTCTCCTTAAGGTACCTCTACCAATTTTTAATGTTTTTCTTATCTTTCTCATGAGTTGAGCTTTCTTCATTTGGCTACTTACTATTGTCGATGTGAGTACTCGTCTTGTGATATTACTATCTTTGGTGCGTGATTTAGAACCCACTTTGTCATAAGTACTCATTAGATTCTTTACAATATTTCTTTCATTTGAATCATCCATCGTTCTTAGCCCAAGAATCTTCATGATAGGTCTAAATTTCAAATTCCTCATCATTTCAACAAATAATTAGCATTGACTTGTAATATTTAATTCTTCAAAAAATAATCTTCACATATGATTAACTTTCCTTTGACAAGTACGCTTGCTAATCTTGTCAGGCATTGATTTCAAAATGTTAGTATCAATATCAATCAAATATTTTGATTTTCTAAAACGAATTCTAGAAGGTGTTCTAATCTCTTCAATTCTCTCAACATTTTGAACATCAATATAAGGTTGAGTGTATTGCGTACCTTGAACTGAAGATGATGTGCCTTGGCAATAAGATGTAAAAGATGCAATATCACCTACTTGATGTGTTGATGTTGTGCTTTCAACATGACATGATGGAGTGTGTATATTGTCGGATCTATAAATCAATGTCTCTTCAACATGAGAGGATGATATGACTTCAACAATGGAAGATGGTGTAGCGGATGATATGACTCCAACATTCAAAGATGGTGTAGCGAATGATATGATTCCAACATTGGAGGATGGTGTAGCTTCACAATTCAATTGTCTTCTTGAGCGTAACAATCTCATTCGTTCTCTTTGTTTTTCTAATTCTTCCTCCTTGTTTCTTTGTACTGGTGGTTCTTGATCCTCTTCGAAAGTTGATTCTTCATCATTTATTTGCAATTTTCTTTGTTCACGTAGTAATTTCATTTTATCTCTTTTAATTGTCAAATCTCTCTCCCTATCTGCATTTGTTTGAATCTTTGGTTTCTTCCTTGGCATGATGATGATTTCTACATGTCAAATTATTCAAACATCCGAATTACTTAAAATGTGTAAATTACAAATTATTCAATTACATATAAAAATTATAATTATTTGAATGAATACACAATATATATCAAACGACTTGTCAAATTTCTAACCATTTCGAAATAAAATTTCATTCAAACATACAATTTTCAATGAATTCACTATATATTACATTACATATCAAATTATAATCAAATTTGTATCTATATGTTGACAAAAAATATTTAAAATGGATTGCACTAACCTTCTCTATTAAAGGAATATTAAAAAATTCTTTAAATCACGTATCCAATGATTGAATTTGGTGTTTGCTAGCTTCCAAAAGTGTTGAAATAGTGTTTTCTATGTTGAAACCCATGTTTTCTATCAGAATAACAGAGAGCATAATAGACTAAAAGTTAAAAATGGATGAAATGGGCCCCAAGGTTGGTTTTTGACCCTTTTTTGGTGATTTGAGATAGTGCGTACGTACTATAGCGCGTACGCACTATAAAACGTGTACACACTATAGTGTGTACCCACTATCTCAAAACACTTCACTCCCCATCCTCACTACTCTCTATCCTCCCTACTCTCTCCCATCCCCTCCCTCTCTCTCTTCCTACTCTCTCCCATCCTTTACTCTCTCTCACTCTCCCTCTCCCACCACCTACTCTCTCTACCTCTCTCACCCCCTCTCCTCTCCCATCCCCGGCTCTTTAGATCTCTCACACACACACTTATCCCCCCTATCTCTCTCCCTCTCCCTCTCCTACCACCTAATTTCTCTCCCCCATACCCTACTCTCTCTCTTCTCTCCCATCCCCTACTTTGTCTCTCTTACACACATTCCCATTCCCCCTCTCTCTCCCTCTCCCACCGCCTACTTTCTCTCCCCCATCGTCGTACTCTCTCTACCACCCCCTACTCTCTCTCACACTCACACTACTACTACCTACTATCTCTCGCTATCAAGTTCTCTCTCCCCCTCTCTATTCTCTCTCTCTCCCATCTTGTACAAGCTCTCTCTGCCTCTCCCACTCTCTCTCCCACTGCCTACTTTCTCTACCCCATCCCCTACTCTCTCTCTCATCTCCCATCCCCTACTCTCTCACACTCTCACACTCTCCCCCATCCCCTACTCTCTCACACTCTCACTCTCTCCCATCCCCTACTCTATCTCTCTTACACATACACCCCCATCCCCCCTCTCTTTCCCTCTCCCACCGCCTACTTTCTCTCCCCCATCGTCGTACTCTCTCTCTGCCAACCCCTACTCTCACACTCTCACACTCTCTCCTATCCCATGCTCTATCTCTCTTACACACACACTCCCATCCTCCCTCTCTCTTTTCCTCTCCCACTGACTACTTTCTCTCCCCCATCATTGTACTCTATCTTTGCCACCCCCTACTTTCACACTTTCACACTCTCTCCCATCCCCTACTCTCTCACTTTCATAGATACACACACTCTTATCCCCCCACTCTTCTTCTTCTCTCCCATCCCCTACTCTCTACATCTGTCACACACACTCCCATCCCCCCTATTTCTCTCCCTCTCCCTCTCCCTCTCCCACTCCCTCTCCTACCGCCTACTATCTATCTCTCTCAAGTTCTCTTGCTTCATGTCTACTCTCTCTCTCTCTCTCTCTCTCTCTCTCTCTCTCTCTCTCTCTCTCTCTCTCTCTCTCTCTCTCTCTCTCTCTCATCCCTTACTCTCACTCTCTCTCCCATCCCCTACTACTTTCTCTCAAACTCTCACACTCTCTCCCATCCTTTACTCTATCTCTCTTATAAATAAATACACATTCCCATTCCCCCCATCTCTCTCTCGCAGTCCTTGTCCCACTGCCTACTCTCTCCAATCCCCTACTCTATCTCTCTTAAATTCTTCTATTCCACCTCTCTCCCTCCCACTCCCTCTCCCACTGCCTACTCTCTCTCTCTCTCTCTCTCTCTCTCTCTCTCTCTCTCTCCCCCTCCCTCTCCCTCTCTCTCCAATCCCTCTACCATTGCCTACTCTCTTTATCTCTCTCTCCCCTCTCTCATTCTTGACTCTCTCTCTTTCACACACACACACCCATCCCCCCTCTCTCCTCTTCCATCCCCTACTTTTTCTCTCACTTGCTCTCCCTCTCCCACTGCCTACTCTCTCTCTCTCACTCTCACTCTCTCCCTCTCCACTCTCTCTCTCTCTGCTACCCTCTAGTCTCTCTTAAATTTTCACACTCTCTCCTATCCCCTACTCTCTCTCTCTCTTTTTCTCTTTTACACACATTTCTATTCCCTCCTATCTCCCCCTCTCCCACTCCCTCTCCCACTCCCTCTCCCATTGCCTACTCTCTCTTCCATCCCCTACTCTTTCTTGAGCTACTTTGTCTTCCCCCTCTCCCATTCCATACTCTCTCTCTTTCAAACACATGCACTCCCATCCTCCTCTCTCTCAAGTTCTTCCTCTCCCACTCTGTCTCCCATCGCCTACTCTCTCTCTCCCCTATCCCCTGCTCTTAATCTCTCTCTCCCAACCTGTACTCTCTCTCACACTTCCTCTCTCTCCCATCCCCTACTTTAAATCTCTTTCCCCCATCCCGCACTCTCTCTTTTCCACCCCTACTCTCTCTCACACTTCCTCTCTTTGCCACCCCTACTCTCTCTCTCTCTCTCTCATCCTATACTCTCTTTGCCACCCCTACTCTTTCTCACTTTCTCTCTCCCATCCTGTACTCTCTCCCCTCTCCTATCCCCTAATTTCTCTCTATCTCTTTCACACACAAACATAGCCATTCCCCTATCCTGCCCCACGTAGTTCTCTTTTGCAACTTAGATCTTAATAGTGCATGTGCACTATAGCGCGCATGCACTATTTAGAACTGAGGTTTAAATAGCGCGTGTGTGCTATAGGATGCACACGCTATTTAAACGTTAATTAAACCCAAGCCTGAGGCTTGGTTTTTCCTTGGAGATCCAACTGAAAGGTTTGGATTTGATGAACAGGCCTAAGACGTTTTTTCTAGCAAACATACAAAAAATGATTTTTTTTTCTTCTGTGCTCCCCTTCAAGATTTCTCATGGTTGGGTATCGATAAGATCAGGTTACATAGCATTATAGGTCTCTGTGTTAGCTATCTAACCATATAATTTATTTTTAATTTGAACTATTTCAAGCCTTTCATCTATAATTTCTTTTGAATGTATGTTCATTTTTTGTCAAAAACCACCACGTACTAATTGGGCTATAGATTTTAGCTCATTCATTGAATTTTGTAATAACTTAATTTTTTAGAAACTAGACTCCATTCTACACACTTTGAAAAAAAAAATTTGATTTTAGATTAGTTTTAAATTATTTCTAGGGGGAGCACACAGATATTTCACATTTTTGGGATGTGTCTAGTTAAAAAATTCATTAAAAAAAAATACACATTATAAAATTACCCGAAAAATCTGAGATAAACTACATAGTGTTAAGTAACTTTTGACCAGAGCGATTAAAGAATTTCAAAAAAAAAGTTAAAATTTTAGGGGGACCACACTTTGTATTGTGTTATGTTTTTTTAGAATAAATAGTACCACTTTTTGTGGCCCCCTTTTTTGAGGATCTAAAACTAAACTATTTTGAAAAAAAATTAGTAGTTTAGAAACTAGATTCAAAGGACTATGACTTTTTTTTTTGTCATATTTGAAAATTTTGAGCGTAACTATCTTCAAATTCTTGTTGAAGTTCAAAATTTGCAAATTTTAGGAAAAAGGTGTCCACTGATATCCCCCTTTTGGCACCACAACTTTGTGCACTTACCCACCTATGACTCCTTTTGACACATTTCATGACAACATATGTTTGTAGGGGCCCTAAAACCCCTAGGGACCTATTTGGTTGATTCGAATGCATCAAAAGGGGTCATAGGTTAATGGGTCATAGGATAACTTATGACCCCTTTCAACACATTTCATGACAATATTATATTTAATAATAATATAATACTATAAATTGTAATATAAAAATAATATATTACTAGATTATATAACAATAATAATCATATATATTACTATATTATATTTAATAATAATAATAATCATATATATTATTATATATAATAATAATAATCATATAATATTACTATATATATTTAATAATTATATATATTACTATATTATATTTAATAATAATAATCATATATATTACTATATAATGATAATAATATAATAATACTATATATAATAATAATAGTTAATAATAATAATGCCTACACTTTCCAAATTTTGGTTTCCCTCCAAAATTTGGGTGGTTTCCCTCTAAAATTTCCAAAATTTGGGCAGGGCTATGAATGTTTGAAAGAATTTTGGCCGCCACTTTTCAGGTACTGGATTTCATATTGGGTACTCGATCTAGTATTGGGTACTCGATTAGGCTTGGTATTTACCAAACCTGTTTGGTCAACTCAAAAAATGTGTTTGAGAAAGGTTTCACTAACATTTAGACTTCGAGTAGCCATCTGACAATATTATTTTCATCAAAATTCAATCAACTAAAAAGGGTTTTTTTATAACACTCTAAAGATTCCATAATTACTGTCAAATCTTGAGTTCGATAAGTGTTTATTAGTTAATTTTAATGAAGATGTTTGTAAAGTGTTGATTGACATACTGATTGAAAAATAGCTATAACTTTCAAACGGTATAACATTTTTGAAATCCAAAAGTTGCATCACAATCTATGCTTCGCCTAGTATAAGGGAAACAATTTTTTTAATTTGATAAAGTTTTCAATTAGTTAAGGTGGTCAAACATGTGAGTTTTTTTATTTTGAAAAAGTTATAGTAGAAAATTCATATTTAATTATTTATTTGGAATAAAAACATCCAAAAATATGTGTCACATCCGGCCATGAGTCTACTTTTTATTATCTAGAATTATACTAAAAAATATTATCATTTGATTTTGATTAAGGTGGTCAAAAATACGCCTACTTTTTATTTTTGCCCTAAAATTTTTGTAGTATTGCATTAAAATTCAAAATTTTGACAAATCAAATTATTTTTTCTCCAGATAAGGCCTAGTATTTTAGAAATTACATTCAATTTCCTACAGATTCTTTTCTTAAATTTTTTTTATATAAAGCCCATAACAAATTTAAAATTACATGTCAAGTTAACATAACCCTAATTTGTTGGTTTTTCACTACCACTTAAGGCCATAGTTTGGTTTACCATGATCCTACACATACCCTTGAGGTAGCTCAGTTAAGGGGGTGATGTGGCTAGTGAATGGATATGTTAGAAAAAGGGTTGGTGTAGTTTAATTAATTAAATAAATTATTAAATTAAAAGGGGATTTTTTGGTGCATGAGGTGGGTTAGGCCGACTCTTGGGTTGAATGATTAGTTCAAGTGTTTGAGAAATTTAATTAAATCAAAGGGGGAATTTGAGATTAAATTAAATAGGTTGGTTGTGTGTAGGATCATGGTCAACCAAGCTATGGATGTAATCATAGTGAAAAACTACAAAATTAGGGTTATGTCAACTTGAAGCATAATTTTTAAGTAGTTATGGACTTTATATCAAAAAGTTGTAACAAAATAATCATAGAAAATTGAATGTAGTTTCTAAACTAGTAGACCTTATCTGAAGAAAAAAATTTGATGGGTTAGAAATTTGGATTTTAATATAGTGGCACATAAATTTTTGGATGAAAATAAGTAGGTGTATGTCTGACCACCTTAATCAAAATCAAATGATAATGTTTTTAAATAAGAGTCTAGATATCAGAAGGATACTCATGCTTGGATGTGACACATATTTTTGGGTATTTTCATTCTAAATAAATAATTTATTATTAATTTTCTACTAGATAACATTTTCAAAATAAAAAAATCCTCGTGTTTAACCACCTTAACTAATTCAAACCTTTTCAAAATTAAAATTTTCTTTTTTTTTCCTTATAGTAGGCAAAGCATAGAATGTGACACATCTTTTGGATTTCAAAAAACTTAAACTCTTTGAAAGTTATAGTTATTTTTCAATCAATATGTCAATCAACACTTTGTAGCTAACTCCATTAGAAAATAAGTAATAATTACTTACTAAACTCACATTTTGATAGACATTATATCAATGAAAATCTATGAATGTTCCCACAAAACCTTTTTTGTTTCATCAAAATTGGATGAGAA
Source organism: Cupressus sempervirens (assembly GCA_028749045.1). NCBI lineage: Eukaryota > Viridiplantae > Streptophyta > Pinopsida > Cupressales > Cupressaceae > Cupressus > Cupressus sempervirens. Next base: position 477,395,050 of record CM053789.1, on the reverse strand, counting down.
AAAAAGTCATCACCTACATGGTCAAAGTTAGAAACACACAATAATAAGCCAAAAACACATTTTTGGGACATTTTTGTGCTAACCATGTAGGGTTGGTATCCAAAGAAAACCCAAGCCTAATTAGTACCTGATTATATCAAGTACATGTTCCCAAATAGGATACTTGGTTTTCCCAAAAAAAAAAATTTATTTTTATTTTTAAAAAAATCATTTTTTTATAATACCATGACCCCCGTTTACAATACTTAGTATTTTTATTAAAGGCTTTAGGACCCTTAACCATACATAAAATGGCTCCAAAGAATCAAAAGGGGTCACAGGTACCCTTAGACAATCTTTGACCTATTCAATCACAACATGTGTTCTTATGGATCCTAGGACACTTAACCACATAGATAATGTGATCTAATGACACAAAATGGGTACTAGAATACCCTATGACCCTTTTTAACCTATTCAATGACATTAAGTGTGCTTAGGGGTCCTAAGACCCCGACCAACATAGATAATTTGATCTAAAGGGTCAAAAGGGGTTATAAGGTACCCTATGACCCCTTTTAACTCATCTGATGATATTGAGCATTCTTAGGAGTCTTATGACCCCTAACCACATAGATAATTTGAATAGGTCAAAAGGGGTCATAAGATACCCCATGACCCCTTTTAACCTATTTGATGATATTAAGGATGTTTAGGGTTTCTAGACCCAAGCTAACCACATAGATAATGTGTTCTAATGAGTTAAAATGGTTCATTAGATACCCTATGTCCCCTTTTGACCCATCCAAAGATATTAAGTGTGCTTAGGGGTTCTAAGAACCCCAACCATACAAATAATTTGATCAAAATGGCCAAAAGGGGTCCTATGGTACCCTTTGATACTAACTACTAACTAATTTTGGAATTGATAAATAGGGATCTTGCTTAATACAAATTCATATCTTTGGGGTTAACAATTTGCCTAGTTTTGCAAATTAGCATGGCATTTTAACAAGAAAATAAGGAATGCTACGCTTTGGCTCTTTTTATTGCTCTTTCATTCTACATAAACCATGGAGTTGAGATGAAATCTTATTAGAGAATTAAATTAGAATCAATATCTCCATTTCTTATTATTGCAACTTCTTGTATTTAAATGATGGTCATATTGATTAGGAATTAAAAGTTTCATGATTTTTTTAACCCACATTAATGAATTATAACTAAATTAACTTCATAGTTTTATTAAATCATTTCCATTGTAATTTGAACCAAATGGTCAGAAGATAAGAGTATGTCATGGAATGCTTTCGAACAACATGCCTTTAAAAGTGATGTGAATCTGGTGAGGTTGAACAACATAGGAAATTTGAGACTATATGACGTAAATCGGGATGCCCTACAGGCACTGAAGGGTTCCAAAATTGATCCTTTAATCAAGGTGATATTCTAATGGAATGATCCAAAGTCCTCTAACAAGGCCACTTTGAATAGGGTGATTAAATCATTTAACGGGGTCAGACTTAATAGTGTGTTTTGTAACCTTTAATAGTGTTGGCTCTTAACTGAGGTCACTTTATAAGAGTGAAAAGTTGGTAGCATATTATTGGTAGTTTTTCCCAAATTGGGTTTCCACATTAAATCTTGGTGTCATTTACTTATGTGAATGTTATTTAATGCATGCTAATTTTATAGTTGTTCATTTTACCATTCACATATAGATAACATATAGTTAAGAAGTGAACAAAATGCTAAGTTGTTGATGAGATGTTATATTGACTGAGTTGTTTGATGAGTATGTTTGAGTTGTTAAAAGTTAGTAAAAGTTGAATTGGTACATCTGGACCCGAGGATTATGTATTCACCCCCCTCTTAGTTATTCTAAATCATTCTAACATTTTCATTCATGCATTGTTCAACATGTCAAACTTAACAATCAAAATATATTTTTAACAATAAAAACTTCTTTACGTGGACAAGGAGAAAAAGAGAGTGAGAATGTTCCTTACTTTTTTTTGCATATTTCTTTATAGAGTTATATAATACGAATATTATTTTTCTTTCTATTGGTTTAACCATTGCACCTTCTTAATTTGGATGCAACTACAAATTACTTTTCTTCTAGTTGCTCTTATATTCTTTATCCTTTCATATTCCAGTTCATGTAGACCCACATATAGATCAAAGTAGGGGAATATATAAGAGAACAAGGTATACATGATTCACCTTATTATGTGCTCTTATCATTTTATTTTTAAGTTCTAAAACCATGGGTGCAACATTGATATAATTCAAAGTTAGAGACGTAATCTAAACTCACATTTTCTAAACCTAAAACATAATTACCTCTAGATTGTCGTAGTCCCAATAATCAATTAAAGTCATTATCACTATTGTTGGTTATTCAAGTCCGTCTTAATATCAATCTAGAAATAATCACTTGACAATCAAATATATGTTGATGTTCAACAAATATCATCTTAATTACATAATCTCTAAAAATGTTATTGTCAAATATGTGAGATGACTTTTCCATGCATTACACTCTTCTAGTTTTTAGCTTTTCCCATTATTTTCATGTTCTCTTGCATATATTATTTAGTTCATTTTAATTTTAGGTTGTTGAAATAATGAAGGAGAATTGACTTATTAGGAAAATAGATATTTGTGAATGTCTAATTTCTAATTAAACAAGCTCTAACAAACTCTTTTGATAAAATCATATTTTTTTAATTAATGAATAAGAACACTCACAAGTAACTTTGTATAGACCCTTGTCGATCTAATGTACTTGTAAGCTTTGTACCTCTATATTTGAGTGTCACCCTCATAATACAAAATTCTAATAAAGAAAAACAACATATAAGCAATGTTAGCCATCTTCATTTACTTAAGTTTTGAACCCATCCATAATAAAAACCATACCTAAGCTTGTATACAACAAATGACATCCAATCAATCTCTCCTATTGTGATGATTAAATTTTCCACTCAAAGTGTTAAACATAGGATTGACTTACTTTTACTTTTTGCAAACTTAATTTTTATATCAGTCTATAATGTTTAAGACTTTTGGTCAATCTTCAAAGGGAAGAAGGAAACTAAAAGGGAAAGACCTACCTGGTTGCGGTAGAATATTTGCTCTTGCAGATATACGAAGGCTATGCACGAAAAAGTAAGGAACGGAATAGATATATATGGTCCACTCCGGCATAATGGCATCCATTTGTGGTGAAAGATCACCACATGTTATGTACGAAAAGGAAACGCTTAAAAATAAATATATGGACTGGCAGTCTGGCATAAGGAAGGGATTTGTTCAATTCGGCTTTTTCAAAATAAAGTAACTTGATTCCGATCGTGCTTCACCCAGTCCAGAAGGAAACATATTCTTTAATTTGTTCTCGGTTTTCCTAAATTCCCCCTTCCACTAATTTAACCTCGGTTGTAGTTGTTCGATTTTTTACAGAGGAGATCAAAGAGCAGAGGCCGACGCTGTGCTGGATTTGTAGACTGGCCAAGTCCTGTTTTATATTTTCCAATAGATAATGGGCAACACATGTTCATGCTGCTCAAAAGGCATTAAGCTTCCTGCGGTGGAAGATGTTAATCATCTTGACGAAACAATCTCTTTCCTTGAGACGCGATTGGACGCCATTCTCATTGACAAGGTATTTACAATCTATCCCGATTCAATTTCTTCCATCTAACGCTTCACCTCTCATAAAGCATTTCGTTGCAGCCGAACGAGAGCACGTCTGGAGCAGAGACTAATTCTGCTCCAGTGGTTTCTTCCATCGAGTATGGATCCTACTTCCTGGAGACTGTGGTGAGACGTGTCAAAAGGCATACTTACAAGGTATTATTAGACTGCTATTCAGTTTAATTTTCAGTTACATCGTGCCACAAAAAATCCTCTATTTGTAGTTACATGATCCATATTTGATGTTTGCAGTCAGTGGACAGCAACAGTGAGATTCAGAAAGTAGTTGCTGAGATACTGAAAGAAGCGGAGCAAGTTCAGTGGGTTGGAGTTGGTCTTGCTGTTGTGACCTACGTGTTGGACCAAATGTATAAGATCTCAAGCAACAGGAGCGAATGCGTTGAGGTTTTGCGTTTCATGTGTGGCGTGGCCAAGCACATCAAACGACAAACCAACCATTTAGTCCCAGAAAAGCTGAATGGTCTGGTTGTTTTCATTGTAAAAGGATCCATCTTCTGTATGTCACGAATGCAATCAACCGACCTTTCTAGGTAAAATTCCTCTTAGATTGCCTATTGCGCTACACTTGAATATAGACGGGACAAACTACTGATAAATGTATATTGTCAACAGCTCTTTTTCCGCACTGGTGGACGAGGAGGAGATAAAGAGTCTTCAATCCCAATTGGTCGTCAAGTATGTTGAGCTCGGACAGTATCCAGATGAAGGTACCCGTTTGCTTTTGTTCAGCTTTTAAATACAATTGACGGTGGGCAGAGGGAAAAAAGAAACCTACAGCTACAGCTTTTGATTATTATTTCTTGCTGGCCTAAAGCAGCGTACATATGCCTTGATTAGGATGCTTATTTTCTTAGCTATTATGAGAACATTGTCACACTTTAGTTTTTAAATTTCTAAAAGTAATTACATCGATATGTGCAATCCCCAAACGCTCTCTTAGATCATATTCGTATTAGGAAGTACTGTATGTATATTCAGATCTGCATATTCTGAGCAAACTTCTTCATTATTTATTTATCGATTCTCAAATGAAATGAAATGATATATTGTGTCAGTGTGATTGTGATTGTGATTGCGATTGCTTTTTCTATTATTTTTTTTCCCAAACAATACAACTGTTTATTTGTTTTCATACAAGATTGATGTTTATCTATTTAATCTCTCAATAAATTTGTCAAAATTCTCCTCATTCTTATAGCTTTCACACGTTTTAAACATGACTGCCACTCTTGATTTGAATGTCACTAGATTTTATCTAATCTGTTCTTGTCACAATCTCAATATTCTCTTTCCAACTTTACAATGCAATTCTTTTGAAAATTTCAAAAATTGTGTGAATAAACTAACTCTATGCATTATATCTGACCTTCTATAGCAAAACGATACATCAAACTATTCAATTAGTCGTTTGAAAAATTGTAAATTCACCACTAGCCCATTGTCTCTGTTACTACTTTTAGTTCATACAACAATTACTAAAAGTGCTCAACTAGAAATCAATATTTTAAACCTCTTTAACACATCCTTTTCATGTTTGGATTGTCTATTGAAAAATCCAAGTTGATTTGATTGAACCACTTCAATGCTTAAAAAACACTCCATTAATCATAATTTGTTATCTCAGTTTATTTTTTCATAATTATTTAGGATTTGTCGATGCATTAGTTGCAATATATTTTTGATGTGTACTTTTTGGGACAAGCTCATTCATGTAGATTTCAAAAATAATAGTTCTTGTTTGTCTAATTTTTTATTCAAACGTATTGAATCAAGTTTTATGAAACCATGAGTCATGAAACTTGGGTCAATATGTTTGACTTGTTACAAAAATATCAACTACTCATCAATTGATGGGCTAAAAGAGCTCTATAATGAATGGTACATAAGGAAAAACACTTGCTGAAAGCTTTACAAATTGGGTAGCAAACTAAGTGTGCTTAACCGTGAAGGAAACGCTATGGTTAAACACACTTGAATTAGAGTACAATATTGGGATGAATGACCTCCATAGAAGTTAGTGCTTCACCCTGTGAGCATCACCTAGATGTAATGAGTGATAAGTTTTCCATTCATTTCATAAGAGATGAGTTATTGTTAACCACTACTCATTACACCTAGGTTAGTGAGTTTAACTCAAAAAATACACAGTTGAATCTTCATAGAAATATGACAATTTGACTTATTGTAGAAAATAATTTGTACTCATTTCTTGACAAGCTAAAGAGGCTCTATAATGAATGTCCCATAAGACACAATGTTGGTGAAGGTTTTGTAAATGGATAGAAAGCTAACTGAGCTTTTATTTGGAAGAAACTTTAAGATTAAGCGTGCTAAGTTGGAGTTGTACTAGGATGAGTGACCTCAAAACAAGACTTGGCACTTCACCCTTGCATAATATTCACAATTTAACTTGCTAGGGGAGAGGATCCAATACTTGAGCAGGTTCGAATGGTTGTGATAGGAGTTGTTAACTTAACACCCACACTTGTTGATTTAATATCCAACATTTTTGACAAGATTGTACCAATAGTTGTGACTTTAAAGTTGTTCTTGCTAATGATGACTATCCATAATTGAATGAAAAGTGTCCATTTTCCCAAAAAACAACAAACAGTGTGATGCTACATCATCTGCACAAGTATTGGGGTCTCAAATGCACTATGATTGGTCTAACTTCTTTTTGGGCTCTTTTGAACACTTTGGCAAAAAGCATGTTGATGTGGTATTATATTTGATAATGTGGCTCTGAAACTTTAGTTATAAGTAGGTGACTTGCCAGGTAAGCTACTATTAAAAAAAAGGGGAGTGATTTGAAATTTCCACATAAGATTTTGAGGAGCGCAAAGTTAGGGTACTCAACTACTAGATCCTTTCCCCTATTATCATTCTCCAAATTGTCAAAAATCTAAAATTTAAATTTACATAAGAATCTGATTGAAGTCACTAATTCCATATACAATGGAAAACTAAAATCAATCATTGCGTTAGAAACCTAATTCTTTTATAAAATTAATTAGCTGGGTACATTTACGAGTCAAGTATATTTTGCTTGTTGAAATCACAGCAAGGGTAACGATTGTCCATGTTATTTGTACTTCTACAGATGACAAGAAAAATGCTTTTGATTTTCCGGAGGATATTCTGAGTAGCCTGAATGAATTAATGTGTTATATTGAGGCATGTTTTGCGAAAAGCACAGCCACTGACAAGGTATGAAGAATTCATTTTTGACGAATTAGAATCAGTTAGTTTTTTTGGATTATAATGCAATACATATCAGTTTCTTTTGCAGGCAGAAGAGAAGACGTCGATAGTGGCCTCTTCAGTAAAGTACGGCAGAGACTTGCTGGAAAATGTATTGAAACTTTGTAAAAGACGTGGTATCAAGGTATTGGGAGGAGCTGGCTTGTTGATTTTAAAGGATTACGACCAAGGCATTTTACAAAAAAATTCATTTTTTTTCGTTTGCAGATTATAAGTGGTGAATCAAGAAAAGTAGTGGTAGATGTTCTGAAAGAAGCGACTCAGATGCACTGGGTTGTAGCTGGGCTTTGCATTGTCGCATACGTATTGCAAAGAGTAGATGATGCTTCGACTAATAAGGAGGAGTGCTTTCAATATCTACAGTACATGTATGACCTGGCTAAACACATCAAGGAGTTAGATGGACAAATAACATTTGAAAAAATACACGATGTCGCTGAATTCATTTTCAAAGGATCGTTTTTCTGTGTTTCTCGAATACAATCTAGCAAGCTCTCCAGGTAACTATTACCTAAAATTTTATGACAGTCAAAGATACGTATTTTAAGTGGATATTGATTGGAGCTTATTGGTACAGATTTTTCTCTTCTGTGGTGGATATTCAAGAGATAAAGAGACTTCAATTAGAGCTGGGCAGGAGGTATCAAGATTTGACTTTGGAAGCTCTAACTGAAGCTTTGCGTCGAATGCCTATTGTGTTGCCTCCTTCACAGGGCCAATATCCCGATGCAGGTTTCTCATTTATCTTTTAAATTCATTTCTTAGTACCGCTGATTGGGTTTTTTTTTTTTTGGCATTAATAAGAAATCAAATGGTCAAGAAGTATGTAAAAATGCTCCCAATAGTCAATTCTACCCGATTTAGTCGTCTTCCATTGATTTTGCAGTGGGTATCGAAGGCTCAGTATTGGAGGTTAAAAAGCTGTTGGGCATGAACGACAAGAAAGATGAATCAATCAGAGCTGTTGTGATTTATGGGGTTGGGGGTATGGGGAAGACGACATTGGCGAATGCCGTCTTCAGCTCTCTCGATCTGAAAGCCTACAAATACTGCCATCTCATCATCAAACAAGACTGTTCTGAAACTGATGTCAAGGATCTTCAGGCGCAGATATTGAAGGACATGTTTGATAAAAATTTGGAATTCAGGAATTCTAAAGAGGGTCATGAACATGTCTCGAAGGTCTTCAGCGAACAAGCAAGAAAACCCTTGTTTATGTTTATAGACAATGCCCTGAAAGGCGACGAGCTTGCTAACATTCTGCCACGGGATTTATCATGTTTTCCAAAGCGTAGCAGATTGCTTTTGACCACCAGAAAGCTGGACGAGACTGACATACTTGACCAGGCAAATGTCATTACCCGCCGGGCATTTGATTAAAATCCTCTTCCTAGTGAAGAGGCAAAGAAGGTGTTGTCAAAGAAAGCTTTAGACAGTCCTGTTGCAAATTTTGCCCCAAGCTCGGATATCGATGGCCTGCTGAGAGCATGTGGTGGCATTCCTTTGGTGTTAAATCTTGTTGGCACCAGATTGCGTAAACATCGCAACAACCTGTCCGCCTTCAATAGCACCATTGAAACCTTCAAGGATTCGCTGGGTAAAGGAGACAGCGAACTAACTGAAAGAGTAGTGGACGTCGTGTATTACAGTTTGCCCGGGGATCGCTATAAAGATGCTTTTTTAGATATAGCAGCTTTCTTTACTTTTTGGGAGCGGCAGATTGTGAGCTATATTGTGGGTGAAGATGAGCTTCTGGCGCTGGAAGACGCGGCACTGGTAAAGATCAACGATGGGAAAGTAGAACTTCATGATGTCATTTTCAAACGAGGAAGAAAATTGTCAGAATCGGATAGAATAATCGATTCGCAATCTCTGACTGATATTGTTGAAGACACGCAGGTGTATTTTTCATTGTGATCGGCACTTTTCAGATAATTTGTTACTATCGAGTCCTAATAAATACCTTGTTAATTCCTAAGATTTTTGTGCAATATACAAGATAAGTCTACAATATTTTGTATGCAATTTTTTACGTGGGTTGGTATTTGTTTCTGTGAAATGTAATATTATTGAGATCTCATACTTTGAACCTGCAGAGACTGGAGAAAGTGAAAGGAATTAATCTTTCATCGGGGAACTTGGAATTCCAACTTCAGGCAGAACATGTGGATAAGATGCACAAGTGTTTAAGGGTTCTGATTATTGAAGGACGAACAAAAGTCACTGGATTATGCACCAGAAAATTTGAAAATCTAAGACATCTTAAAATTGTTAAGGGTTGTTCACCGATAGAAATAAGGCAAGCTAGAACTCCAAAGTTGGCAATTTTTGAGGGCTATGTTAGGAGTGACCACAGGTTATGCGAGGTAAGTTTACCATTTCATTTCTCTACGTGTTGTTTATAATAGAGATATGAGATCTGTTTTTCTTCCTTATTCTGATTTGGATTGTCAACTGTGTCTCCAGTTACCTGATTCTTTGCGTAGATTAAATGTGGCCTTAGAATCCTCTGGGTTGGAGGAAAGCTTTGTCAAACTGTCTCGATTGGAACAGCTGGAATTATCCCAATATAAGCAGTATATGACAAGGCTTCCACAGAGCTTTGGTCAGCTTGATTCTCTTCGTTGCCTAAAATTGTCCAAGTTTAGAGAGCTCACTTTCTTGCCCAATAACTTTGGTCAATTAAGTAACTTGAAGGATTTGAGCATACAAGAGTGTCCGAAGCTGTCTAGTCTCTCTGATGATTTTGAACAGATGAAGTCATTGCTAAATCTGAAAATCGGCAACTGCAGAAGTTTGGAGAGGCTTAGTGATACCTTTGGTCAGTTAAGTAACTTGAAGGATTTGAACATACAAGAGTGTCCAAAGCTGTCTAGTCTTTCTGATGATTTTGGACAGATGAACTCATTGTTAAATCTGAAAATCGGCAACTGCAGAAGTTTGGAGAGGCTTAGTGATACCTTTGGTCAATTAGGTAACTTGAAGTATTTGAGCATACAAGAGTGTCCGAAGCTGTCTAGTCTTTCTCATGATTTTGGACAGATGAAGTCATTATAATCTCTGACTATCAACGACTGCAGAAGTTTGGAAAGGCTTGGTGATACCTTTGGTCAACTGAGTAATTTGAAGGAATTAGTGATAAACGGATGTCCAAGCCTGTCTAGTCTTTCTGATGATTTTGGACAGATGAAGTCATTGCAATTCTTAGAAATTGGCAACTGCAGAAGTTTGGAGAAGCTTAGTGATACCTTTGATCAATTGAGTAATTTGAAGGCATTGGGGATATTCGAATGTCCAAGCCTGTCTAGTCTTTCTGATGATCTTGGACAGATGAAGTCATTGCAATCCCTGAATATCGACAACTGCAGAAGTTTGGAGAAGCTTAGTGATACCTGTGGCCAATTGAGTAATTTGATGGACTTAGTGATAATCGGTTGTCCAAGCCTGTCTAATCTTTCTAATGATCTTGGACAGATGAAGTCATTGCAATCCCTGGAAATCAACGACTGCAGAAGTTTAGAGAAGCTTAGTGATACCTTTGGTCAATTGAGTAATTTGAAGGAATTAGTGATATTCGGATGTCCAAGCATGTCTAGTCTTTCTGATGATTTTGGACAGATGAAGTCATTGCAATCCCTGAAAATCGCCGGCTGCAGAAGTTTGGAGAAGTTTAGTGATACCTTTGGTCAATTGAGTAATTTGGAGGAATTGACAATAACTGGATGTTCAAGCCTGTCTGGTCTTTCAGATGATTTTGGGCAGATGAAGTCATTGCAATCTCTGGCAATCGACGACTGCAGAAGTTTGGAGAGGCTTAGTGATACCTTTGGTCAATTGAGTAATTTGAAGGAATTAATGATAACCAGATGTCCAAGCCTGTCTAGTCTTTCTGACGATTTCGGATCTTTGACATGTGTGACTAGAATAATGGCAACTGAATGTCCTCTATTAGGGGGAAAGGCAGTAGACCAGATGATCGAGTTGAAGAGCTTGATGGTGTTAGATATCCGTGGTAGCCAACTGCTGATAAACCATTGGAAAAAAATCGAGGATGGGCACCCTCATCTTATACGCAAGGGAATGAAGAGAGATACGACATTTCATTTCCAAGCAGGTACTTTAGTTTTCTTATTGCTGATTATCGAGTTTATAATTTAGGGTTTTGAAAGGTTGTTTTGAATTTGTTATCGCTTGGACAACATTGCAAGTACATAAAATCGCAATGTAAGGTAATCTTATTGAGAATAAAGTTTGAGAAACAACATTATAAAACTTAATATATTAAAAAAAACAGGTCTAAAAATCAGTCTGATAATCTGATCAGATTGTGAGCCCTCACAGCATGAAGCCAGAGTATTGTTAATAATTGATGTTGGGTTCTATGATGACATTCAAAGACCAAGGAGGTCCATCGTCATCCATTTGCTGTGAATCCACCATTCTGCGTGCTGTTTTCTCTGCCATGCTCTGTTCGACCGTTTAGATCAAGTTTTCTATTAGATTTGTTGTTGATATGTTGTAGGATTTCGTGTTTATAGGCATTTCCTCTTTTCAAATCTACCGTTACATTTAGATTGCAGAATCCCATTCATTTCTTCCACTTTTCAATCTTCATTCATTTGTCAGTTTCTCAGCTAAATATCGGTTCAAATCTTCCTTATCATCGTAGGTTATTTAAGTGTCTCATAATTTTCTCACCCTCTATTTATCAGAGGTGTTTTCAAAACATTTTTATTGAATTGAATATCGTTCTTTTCAGTTTTAATCATTTTCTGCAGCTAACATTTCTTTGTTCTGTTTTCAGGGCTTTCTAAAGAAGACTCAAAGAAGTTTCTTTGTTTGAAGGCTTTGGGCAGCGCTAACAAGTGTTTTGACAAAAGTCTAGATATTGATTATCTGCTGAGAATATGCCGCGGCATTCCTTCAGTGCTGGAGATGGTAGGGTCAATGTTGCGCAAACTTGGTAACGACGTCTCCACTTGTGAAAGCACTATTCAATTTCTGAAGGATGCCCTAGTCAATGGAGAGGGAAATTTAACTGAAAAAATAGTCAACGTGGTCTACGACACTCTGCAAGAAGATGTGTACAAGGATGCATTTCAAGATATAACAGCATTTTTCTGTGAGTGGCGTGAAAGGACGGTTGGTTACATTGTCGAAGAAGGGGCGCTAAGAGCCATAGAAGAGGCAGCCCTGGTACAGATATCTGAAGAAGGGGGAGTCATTGCACACGATATTGCTCAAGCACGAGGAAAAAAATTGTCAAAAGAAGTCAGAATAACTGATCCGTTATCCCTCCGAAGAGCTTTGCAACATACAAAGGTACATTCTGCCAATACGTCAGTGAAGCTATACGCTCTATTTTCTTATTTTTCTATATTAATCTCAATCTTCTTAAAGCAAGTCGGAAATTTTACATGACTTTGCGAGTAGGTAACAAAATTGTTAAAAAAAATCGTGATTTTCTTCTTCTTTAGAGGTTCAATTTCACATAATTTGTTAGAAGCGACTCTATATGAATATATTCACTAAATTCACCGATGAGAAAAATAAGATGCAGTATACAAGAAAAGTCAATTCTATTCTGTATACAAGCCTGTTTGAGGGTTTTAAATCTCTAACCATATTATTATTGTAATATAAGACTTTGTTCTTGCAGGGACTTGAGAAATTGAAAGGAATTCGTCTTGCACTGGAACAATCTGGTTTTGAAGAAGAAGAAAATGAAAATGAAGATGATGTAGAAGAAGAATTCCAACTAAAGGTAATACTAAAGGCAAAACATCTTGATAAGATGCACAAGTGTCTAAGAGTTTTGAGTCTTGGTATTGGCGCAAAAGTCACTGGAGCATGCAGCGAGAATTTTGAAAATCTAAGGTATCTAAAAATTAACAATGGATACCGTTCGCCGCTGGAGTTAAACAAGCTTCCAAGACTGGCAATTTTTGAGGGCCGCATAAGAATTCATGACAGGTTATGCAACGTAAGTTCAACATATCATTTTTCTGTCTATTGCTTAGAATGTACGATTCAGATCTGCTTCCTTTTTAATTTCTAGGGCTGATTTGGATTATCAACTGTGTCTCCAGTTACCTGATTCTTTGCGTAGATTGAAGGTGGATGCTCTGGAATCCGATGGATTGGATGAAAGCTTTGGCAAACTGTCTCGTCTGGAAGAGCTGGATATATCTCAAAGTAAGAATTATATGACGATACTTCCACAGAGTTTTGGTCAACTTAAATCTCTTCGTTGCCTAAAACTGTCCCATTTTATAGAGCTCACTTCCTTGCCCGATACGTTTGGTCAATTGAGCAATTTGGAGGAGTTGAATATAAGTGACTGTACAAATTTCTCTAGTCTATGTGAAAATTTTGGGAAACTGAGCACCTTAAAGAGGCTGAAAATAATGAACTGTAAAAGCTTACTAAATCTCTGTGATGGTTTTGGTGAACTGAACAACTTGAACAAGTTGGATATAGTGAATTGTACAAACTTGACCAGTCTTTCTGATAGTTTTGATCAGCTGAACAATTTGAAGAAGCTGGTTATAGTCAATTGTTCAAACTTGTCTAGTCTTTGTTCCAGGTTTGGGCAGCTCAAGTCTTTGAAATATCTGAGAATTCGTGGCTGCCGGAGACTAGAGAGGCTCAGTGATGATTTCGGATCATTGGCATGTGTGGCCGTAATAGACTCATCGGGATGCCTTGTATTGGAAGGGAAGGCAGTCGACCAGATGATTCAGTTGAAGAGTTTGACGGTGTTAAATATCCGCGAAAGTCCGGTGCTGATAAAGCGTTGGGAAGAAATTAAGGAGGCAAGCCCCCTACTTGTTCGGACACAAAAACGGAGGGACATTTTCTTAAGACAGTCAATGTCGAGGGTATTATTTGATGCGGAAAGCAAGTTCGTCAATGTTGATGGAGTGATGGTAACCTGGCCATCCAATTCCATGGGGGGTAAAGGAAAATTTGTATTCTTGGTGACGTGTTGTGATCTGTGCTCTCCGTCAAATGAGGCAGCCCGTAAGAAGGTGGAAAGTAAAATGAGGGAGCTTTGTCGTGACGGTTTCCAAATAATATATGTGGGTTTAATGGAGCAAAGTGAAGAAAGCATTGGCCGGACCCTTCGCTCTTTATCCCAGGGCATTAAAAGAGTAGTTACCATTTGTGCTTGGATTCCTCCTCCTTTCCACTACAAATGGAAGGAATTATTTGGCTTTTTAACATGTATGATGTTCCCTTCAGTCTTGAAATTGCATACCTTTATTGCCAGGGCACACATCTCAGCCAGCAAGCAAGGCAATCTACAAGTGGAAGTCATAAGGCAAATATTTCCAGAGCCAGAGCCAGAGTCAGAGCCAGAGTCAGAGTCAGAGTCAGAGTCAGAGTATGAGTGTGTTGAAGAGTATGAGTATGTTGAGGAGGAAGATAAGGGGGCGGAGGAAGATGGGGAGGAGAACAAGGAGGAGGACGAGGATGATGATGATGAGGAGGAAGATAAGGGGGCAGAGGAAGAGGGGGAGAACAAGGACAAGGATGATGATAAGGATGAGGACGAAAACAAAGACAAAGATCAGGATGATAACGAGACTGAGGAGGTTCAGGAAGGACAAATGGTAGATTTGAGCGGCGGCTTCTCAAGTCTATATTCTCATTTGGATTATAGCTTTATCTCTTCCACTATTTAAGCATATAGTTTTGAAGGCTTGTAATGAGACTTGGGATTTTTTTTTTGAAGTCCCTGCTTATAGCAGATATATTTATGCATTTCTTTTATGTAAAATTTTCAATTTAATTAGTCAGTCAATGAGAACAAAGTATTAAATATTATATTAGATAAAAATATTATAATTGATTATTAGGTGTTTGAGATTTTCTGAACTATTTTATATGCTGTTAACATATAACACACAGTTAAATTCTGATAGCAATATCACTATTTTATATGCTGTTAACATTTTTTTGCTTTTGCTAGCAGCTAAACAGGTCTGTTAAATCCCCAAAAGCAGTTATTCACACAAGCACATACTTCGTGTGACCTTTATTCCTTATTATTAGATAATTTTGTAGAATTGAAGATAAAGGCACTCAAAAATCACACAGTTAAATCCTGATAGCAATATCACTATTTTATATGCTGTTAACATTTTTTTGCTTTTGCTAGCAGCTAAACAGGTCTGTTAAATCCCCAAAAGCAATTATTCACACAAGAACATACTTCGTGTGACCTTTATTCCTTATTATTAGATAATTTTGTGGAGTTGAAGATAAAGACACTCGATCTTGTAGGTACGTATTTATACATGTTTAAACCGAGTGCTAAATACTATGTTCCTCAGATTAAGTCCAGTGTCATTTCTCCTTCTTCATTGGTAGTATTTAGCAACGGATAACCAACCAATCCCAGCACTTCTGTATTTGAACTCTATAGCTTCCCCAATGCATGCACAGATGCTTGTTACACAAAGCTTCCTCCTAGAAAGTTAATGGCATAGTTACACTGTCTTTGGGAGAAGGGGATGGTATAATGGGGGATAAGTTTTGTAGATGGGGGACAGAGGGGTCTTAATTTGGAGACGGTAGGAGAAGGGAGGATGGAAAAGATGT
This sequence comes from Cupressus sempervirens, assembly GCA_028749045.1. NCBI lineage: Eukaryota > Viridiplantae > Streptophyta > Pinopsida > Cupressales > Cupressaceae > Cupressus > Cupressus sempervirens. The sequence goes on along the minus strand of CM053789.1, from coordinate 477,379,477 downwards.
ATTACAATATAAGATATAAAAATATAAAAGAGTAAATATTTGAACATTGTATTGAATTGGAACATGAAATATTGAATATAAATAGTAGAATTAACAAATGAGAAACAAATAGAATCAACATGAGACTTCCCCTATCCTCAACTAAGATGGCAAAATCTAATAGTACTGCTAGAAATGGTACACGAAATCCCTAAATCCTAGATGCATCCCCATCTCCCAGACGTGGGGCAAAAAGGAGGACGGATCTCCTAATAGGATGCAAAAAGGAAGGTATTCCTTTTCGGCGAGTTCTGCCAACATATTTAGGATTCTTCTGTTTAATGAATTTTGTGCAGTTGTGGCCGCCTTAGACCGAAAAAAACAATTAAAAGTTAAACAGAATTATAAAATTTGATACGGATGTACAACCGTCTTGGTAACGCTGAACGGTCTCCATTGGAAGTCATTAATGCCTACTATCATAGATGATAAACATCTGTACAGTCGCTCTGCTAATCGAGTTTTTACAAAATCATTTATCATTTATTATTTATCTTCTCCTCCTCTACGTTTTTCTTAATCCCGGTGCTTGGGCGCAAGATTTTACAAAGAAATTTCCAGCCAAAATTGTGATTTTCAGCTTGTTTTCAGTGAATGGAGTTTTATGCAAAGTTTCTAATATTTCCAAAAGTAGCGTGAAGATTTATGTTACAATTTTTGCATAAAATGTCAGTCGTTGTTGGACGACAAGGGTAGATTTTGCATACCCTTTATTGCTGAAAGAAATGGCTGTTATATCGGTAAACGAGTTCAATTTCAAGTTTCATTTCCCATTTTCTTAAATGGGTTTTGAGTTCAAATTTTGTTTCTTATCCACCCGCTTTAATGTTATGAATTTATTTTTCACTTTTGTATTGAAGATTGTGGGTACTTTGAATTTTATTGATTTTTATTTTCACAATTTTGTTATGGACAACTAGGATCAAGATTCATGAGCTGCACACAAGCAAGTTAGACCTATTGAATCAGCTGAAGGAGCTCAAGTCTGAGCTGCACTTCTCACATAAGAGCCCCTCAAAGAGCTCTCAAATATTATGTAAGTACTTAAAAAAAAAAAATAGTTGCATTTATTTGGTTTTTAAAATTAAATTGAAGCATTAAAGATACCGACCAAGAAGGCACTATTGACCATAATCTTATATGGTAGACAATTTTTTAACACCATACACATTGATGGGCTATTTTTTTTTTAAATCGTAAAATTGATAATTAAATTTCTTAATAAACTGTCAAAATCTCATATGCCATATATCTATAACTAGCTTATATATATTATATATATATAAAATAAGTCAAGAGATATCCTTCTCGAGGCGTCTATTTTCATAATCCCACAATTTTGGTCATCCCATATTTATGTGAGCCTAAGAGGCATGTGGAAATGATTCAAGACTCTTGATCTGCCTCATTTTTACTTCCATTTCCTCTCTACAATTTTCACGATTTTAATTATAATTATATTTAGCCTATTTCTATTTTGTTTTTCTGACATGTAAATGAACATCAAATTTTTTTCAAAATGAAAAATGTTTACATTGAAGATTGCTGCCACTGTAGAAAGCCTCTTGACTTAATAAAATTTAAGATATTTTATACTTATAAAAAAATTTAATATATATAAATTTTAGAAACTCAAATTACTAATAAATATACTATAACATAAATGTTAACACATATTTTATATTATTTATTATATATTTATATTTATATTTTTGCATAATTCATTATGATTTGTAATTATTATTATTTTAGAATCATTTTTTATAAAGCATATGATTTTAGAAACTTGTTTATATTTATATTAGTTTAGCATTTTTAAGATTAAATATATGAATTTTAAAAGTTGCTTACTTTATTTAATGTTTTTTATTTATGAATAAAATCCTCTACGTTTTAAAATTTTCTTATATTATTAATTTAAAAACATTTATGATTTTTTAAAATTTTCTTACATTATTAATTTAAAAACATTTATGATTTTTTAATATATGACTAATTTGTACTTATTTTTTATTATTATATTTAAAATTATTTTCAAATAAAATATGAAAAAATTAGAAAGTTGTTGTAAATATAAGGATTTTTTAATTGTTAATAATTTACACATATTTCAATTTGTATCTATATAAAACAATCATATCACAAAAACAATTATTTCTTATCAAAAAATTGTATCTCTTTTTATTGTAGCTTCAAAATTCATCATCATCATCATATTGAATCACATAAGGTAAATTTTATGTAGTTTTAAAAATTCTTCTTCATCATTTTGATTCACATAAGGTAATTTTATGTAGGTTTTCAATATTCGTACAAAATAATTTTCATACATAGTTACTAATGATATATTTATTTTTGCAAGTACATCAACGCTATATTTACTTTAATGGTTGTATAAGGGAGATAAACTCTTTTGTTAATGCATTGCATTTGAGTTGTGAGGGTTTCAAAATGAAAGATGGATAAAGAGTCTTTTGTAATATAGAGTATTGACTTCGAAATGAAAGATGCATAAAGAGTCTTTTGTAATATAGAGTATTGACATAGAATTATCCTCATATAATGAATTTATGGTAGGTTGTGCTTACTATTCTTGCAAGTATTGTTAATTGTGAAAGAGGATTTTCAAAACAAAATATCATCAAAGATGTTAGAAAATCAAATCTAGGTTTGGATACACTAGATGCATTAATGAGAGCATCATTAAATAGATGTGAAATAAATGATGTAAATTGGAATGAAATATATCATATATGGAAGAACACAAAATCAAGAAAAGTTCTTGACCTTTGATTAATTTGTTTTTTCCAGTCTATGTTTTGTATCACAATTTTAAATGATTTTTTTTTCTTCTAGATTAGACTATTAGATATTTTAATTTTGAGTATATGTTTTTTATATTTAATATGTTGCAAATTATTTTTTAAAAATATTTAAATTTAAAAATAATTTATTAAAGTATTCATATAAAAAAAATTGACAATCAATATTTTTCTTAAAATGTGAAATGAAAGGAGGGCGGGGGCCCTAGCTCGGTTGGCTAAATCTTCCCTGTTGCAGGGGGTTGGTCACGGGTTCTAGTCTCCTCCATCCTCGTGGTACCGGTGGGCATGTCGCGCCAGTGCTACCGGTCACGTTAAAAAGTTTACTAGGCACACTGCAGTTTATAGGGGGGCCATGTTGCACCGGTTCCTGCAGTCTAAAATTTTAAAAAAAAATAAAAAAATGTGAAATGAAAGGCACTAAAATGATGCAACTATCATAAAAAAATCATATGACAGGAAGGGGTGACCGTCAAATTTCAGGCTTGTCACCACCCCTCTCTGACATATATTGTTAATATCATTATTATTATTATTTTATTAGACTCCAACACATACCAACCATTATGGGCTATAATGTTCTCTCTAATTTGGAAGAAAGCAAGGACCATATGTATCCTATCTACGAGCAATGGAGCAAAGCCCATTGTCACTTCACCCATGTTTTACTTTCTTGTAGGACATTGACAACTATCAATGAACTTTTTCTAAATATTATGATTTTTTTTTTAATGCCAAATCTTTTACAAATCTATTTGAGCACGATTCAAATTTTCATATAGATAAGATGGGGAATGAGTTAATTTGAGAATGAAAGAGTTTGCTCATTGCATTTAAATATACCACCTTTTTAATAATAATTTTAATTTTAATCTTTTTATGATCCCTTTTTAATAAATTTTGATGAATTAGGGGCGGGGGCCCTAGCTCGGTTGGCTAAATCTTCCCTGTTGCAAGGGGTTGGTCACGGGTTCTAGTCTCCCCCATCCTCATGGTACCGGTGGGCGTGTCGCGCCAGCGCTACCGGTCACGTTAAAAAGTTTATTAGGCGCACTGCAGTTTATAAGGGGGTCGTGTTGCACCGATTCCTGCAGTCTAAACAAAATAAATAAATAAATAAATTTTGATGAATCTTTTTTTTAAGGAAATTAAATAAATACTTTTATTAATTCTATAAAATATTTATCGTAATGAAATTGACTATAATTATTAAATTTATTTCAATTGACATTTATTTCAAAATTTGTCTAGAATTTAGTTTTTCATTCTTTTTAATTTTGTAGCAAAAATTTTTATAACTAATAAGCAATATATATGCATTCATAATAAATAATAAATTATTTGAATTAATTTAATTTAAAATTATTATATAGTAGAATTTAGAATATTAGATATGAGAAGAAATATTATATTTTATAATTTATACTACATAGTTTTATGAGAAGTATTATATGATAGTTATACGGAAATTGTTCAAATTTAATGATGTAAGACATTTCTTAATAATCAAATAATAGTTATGAACTAGTCTAACACATATTTCATACATTATGTATCACAACATTTCTACATCATCTACTTTATTAATTTAGAGTTGCAAACATTCATCAAACTAAAATAACTAGTCTTCCAACAATGAGAAAATATTCTCCACCATCAATTCTAAAATTGTGTACACCTAGATCTTTTCATGTGTGTTAATGATACATACTTCCAAATTTTGATTATCTATTGTACTTCAATTCTAGATTTTTATGTTTACTTATTTGTTAAATTTAGATTATTACAAATAAAATATCAATGGTATTGCAAGAGTCGATAATAGAATGAATTGCATTGTTGAAATCTATGGAGCAATGACATCAACATTAATACTACCGAATTGGCCTACTATTCCTTGTCCTCATTCTCAACATAACCAAACTAGATTATTCAATCTTAATCTCCATAGCTACTCATCTTCATATATATATATATATACACACACACACACACACACACACACACACATAGTGTGTTTTCTAGTTTGGTTATAAAATTGGTAATATAGATTTGTTTTTATCTCATTGTAATGATAGATGAGATAGTGTGATCTAAAAATTTAATGATAAAAAAACATATACAATCTAATTTAGAAATAAAACTTCACTTCAAATGGATTGTATATATCTAATAATGTTAATAGATTTTTTTTGATTTCCATGGCATTTGTCATTTTTGGAGTAGTGTTTGCTAATTTCAAATGAAAAAAATATCTTTATGATGTTCATAGCTTCCCTTGAAATGATTAAGTTATGAGATGGATAAAGAGTCATACAATAAATTTTTTAGAGAAAGTAAGCAATGAATGCAATAACATAAATATATTAAAAGACAATAAACCAAACTATTTATTTATATAAAAGTTAACATATATAATATCAACATCTTATATAAATATCCTGAAGTGTATTGGGAAATGGTGGGGTTTGATATGGAGTCTCCATTTAACTGATTCATGCTATGTTATTTCCTTTAAACTATTTGGAAATCATGATCGTATCTTTTATAATTATTTTTGTTTTATAAGTGAAAGCCCAAGGCCATATATAGATTATAAAAAAAAAGTGCATCCCAACTCTTGAGGCACTGAGAGGATGGAGTTGGGTGATAGTCCTTTTGTATAAGCCTATTTTAGACAATATTCAAAAATCACAAATTTCACTTTTCTATGAAGTTCGCATAAAATGATGCATGATACCTGAAAGTCACTAAAAAAACTACATAGGAAAGCCATCTTATATTTTTTGTTAGTAGTTATAAAAGAGGATATTAGATATTTATTTCTCTGTTCATTAATAAAAATATTAGATTTTATAATCAAGACAACCACACCATCTAAAAAAATTGCTAAACAACCCATAATATGAAACATAGGGGACAAATCTTCACCTTTTACAATGGAAGCCATTATTACTTCAAAATCATTTACCTTAAGAACTACCACATAGCTAGATAGCTCCTTACATCCATCCAAAAGTACCTATCGATGAGAAATGTGACTGAAATCTAACATACTACAATAAGATCAAGGGATACATTCTCATTTAGAAGCTCATATAGGGGAGATATGTATGGAGCTCAGATAGTTAATCATCCAGGATGTGAGGAGGAGAAGGGGGATTCTCTATCTCTATACATCTTTTTCTTTGGGAAATGGGAGTTTTGAACACTCCATGCTGACTTCATTGTCATTCTCCAAAGCCCCAATTTTATCTTTAGCTATATATTGTTCCAGCCAATTCCTAACTTTGGTCCTCTTAACATGCAAAAAATAGAGAAGAAAATGGACATTCCTCTATAAAATCAAGAACCACTTGATCAGCTTGGCTTGATTGTAAGAAGTAATGATGGAAAAGAGAGTGACTAGTTTCCTTCCATATAAGAGGATGCCATAATGGCATGGACAGAACATCAAAAGATCCTCTCTCAAGTTAACTATGACCTTTTCCATATTACCCAAATACTCAGGCTTGAAGAGATGTCTCACTAGAGTACTCATAGTTCCCTTATCTAGCTCCACCGAGCTTTCCATGGCTATGAACATAGCTGAGATATCACTGCGCACTCGATACCATTCATAATTCATAATGAACACCTTACCCAACATTATAAACACAACCCTTACAACTAAATCGTGTGTATTAAGAAGGTCTTCTTTGAGATTTGTACCTATAATAGGTTCATCAAAGGCGACTTGATCAAGAGGGTTTGATTTTTATGATGGTATCGATCTAGAAGTCTTCCTATAAATCCTACCAATTACTGTATTTAAAGCCTACTTCTGAAACTATAGATCTTGCAAGACTTTTCAACTTCCTCGAGGCCCTTGGTTTACCTAGTGGGTTGAAGGAGAGAAAAGCCCATAAAGTTGGGGCTCACTCTCATGGAAAAATCAAGGGTGAGACTATTTAGCTACTCTAAGGATTATAGGTAAGAATAATCCCATCATTTATCAATTTAGTGATCATTCCAACTTGAGTTTGGGATAGGAAAGACAAGCCTCAAATTCTTTCCTAGTTGCGTATTCTTAAAAAAAAAACTAATTGTCAAGACACTGTTTTGAACAAATAATAAAATTCACATACCAAATGATTCATATAATCCACAAGAAGAGAATACCCATCTTAGAAAGAAGATAATTTAACTACAAATGATGCCCATAACATTATTAGATTAACACTTCAAGGTCTAATAGTATCTATTATAAGATTTTAAAATAACATGGTGACAAAATACCTTCGTCCTAGTACAAACTTGGAAGTAAATTTCATGGTTACATACTAAGCTAGAAATAATATCATGTCACTAAAGATTTTAAATAGAAAAACTTATACCCAAAAAGCTTTAGGGTCTATGACTAATCCAAGATCTATCCTAGCATTTAAAGAACTTAATACATATATGGGATTCAAAAGTATTATCCCCAAATATTATTTAACAATATTACTAAAATCTTAACCAACATCCTAATATCATAGTCAAAATTTGACAGAAAAGGCTAGTTGCTACCTATCTCAAAATTTTCAAGAAAACACCTAACCCATTTCTAAGCCATCATTGGAACTTTTCCTTTGTCCTCCCTTCCCATGCACTTGACCACTGATGTACCTTCACCATAATCCTTTAATTTCATCTTACCTAGAGAAAATTTCTCTTCAAAGTCATCCACCTTGTCCTTAGAGTTCAGAAGCATCACATTTGCATAATTTGAAATATCGTCATATCTTTCTATACCTTCTTCTTTCAGGTACTTGATGAACCAATTCAATTCATCCAACCTCTTGACATGAAAAAGAGCCAACATGAAATTGAGGTTTTTGATTTGTATCTCTATTTTCTCTCATAATTTTTTCTAGTTAATCTAAGGTAAGAATTGAAAACTTTGAGACTGGTCCATTAACCTCCTTCTTGTCATAATTTTTTTCCCTAGCAGCCACTAGATTTGAGTCAATGCTCCTCAGGAATTTAATCATATCAACCAAATACTTCTTGTGGAATAAATTACTACAAATACTCTTAGTTACTTCCCTATCCCTCTCAAAGAACATGGTAATGGCTAGAAACTTAGATGTGATAACCGAGTCCACCTTAGTTCTATTGGTATTTTCTAAATATTCTTCCCCAAATATCTTCAAGATGACATACATTACTAAAGGATTAGGGAAACATAAAATACCTCTTAGATGCTCCATTTTTACAACACCCTTGACCATTATTTGGTGCTTCTTACCTCACATCCTCAGGATAGTATCCATTATCTCGCTAAGCTTCTCAAATGACTCTCCTTGATGGAAAATTGTAGGAAAAAGATTATTGTTCTAAAATAGATAATTAGTCTTTGTGTTTGCTTCAAAATGATGGAAGGGCACTATATCATAATTAGTAAATATGCAATATAAATAATTACAACTTTTTTTTGTTATCGATCTCCTATGTTGCTAAGATTTTGTGTGTACTAAAGGGATCGTGAAATGGGGAGGGGAGAAAACTAACCTGTCAATCAATCATTAACTCAACTAGGTATGTAAGGAATCTCTTAATTAATATTAGGAGAAAAGGGTAAAATAATACTTATATTTTATAGTGATAGAAAAGTATTAATGCCTACATTGGCTAGCTCATAAGCCTATTTATTTCCCACTCGATATATGTGGTTAAAGGTTTTTTTTTTTTTGAAAAATTTACACAGCTCTAGTGCTTTAGCCAATATTGCATCCAATCTCCAATTTTCAAGGGATCCTTTCCTAAGAGCATTTATGATTATTGTTGAATCGCCCTCTATTTATAACTTCTTAATGTTAAGGGACTTCCATTGTTGGAATAATAGGTGGAGTAACTGAGAAGGGGGGTGAATCAGTTATCACAAAATATATTCACAAATCCCTTAGATGTCTTAAAGATCTAGTTAGATACTTGATAAACAAATGTTGTAACTTGGTATAATAAACTATTACTTATCTTCAGGTATTCATGCATGAAACAAAATTAACACAAGAGACGCCAAATTTAATGTGGAAACCTAATATGGGAAAAACCACCACGTAACTAGCTACCAATTTTTCACTCTTCTAAAGTGAGCCTTGTTAGGAGCCAACCCTATTAAAGGTTACAATACACACTGTTAGGTGTGACCCTGTTAGAGGATTTTAATCACCCTGTGAGGAGTGGCCTTGCTAGAGGTCTTTAGAACAATTCACTTGAACTGCTACCTTGTTAGAGGATTTACAAAATGGCTATTAAACCAACTCGGTTAAGAGATTTGAAATCACTGATACAATGGCTAGAAAGCAACAATGAATTAACCTGAACAAAATGCAACTGAATTTGCTGATTACAGGTCTCTGCTCTGCATTATTAGATCTTCCTTGATCAAATATGGCTCTGCTGCTCCTTAGTGGCCTCTAATCATTCACTTCTACAATAATCAGTCCTCATATCATATTTTTCATTTTATTACACACAAATACAATTCGCAACTTGACTTCTTAATTATACCATTTAGATTTGTTGAGTCAGCCCATTTACATGTTACATTTACCAATAAATCATACACTGGTTAGCTACAAATATTATTTTAAACAAATCAATGAAATCCTTTACTAGCCGATCTAGCTCGGTAAATACTACTTCCAAAAATTTCCTGAGTTAACCTTCTTTACTCAGTTAACATTGCAACTTCTGCAAAATCATTTGGATATCGAGTTTACTCGGTAAGAACTGAATCCCTTCATGAGAGCTCGGTAGGAACTATTCCTGCCATATTTCCTTTTATGACCGAGTGAGCTCAGTAAGAACTATTTCTAACACTTTTCCTTTGATGATCGAGTGAGCTCGGTAAGAACTGTTTCTAACACTTTTCCTTTGATGACTGAGTGAGCTCGGTAAGAACTATTTCTAACACTTTTCCTTTGATGACCGAGTGAGCTTGGAAAGAACTATTTCTGACACTTTTCCTTTGATGACTGAGTGAGCTCAGTAAGAACTATTTCTGACACTTTTCCTTTGATGACTGAGTGAGCTTGGTAGTTACTGTGTTTTGCCTTGCTGACCTTCTGAGTTCAGTAGACATTGTTCTTATGATTGATATGACATTTGTGTAACATCAAAGACAATACACAATTGAACAATTGTATCCAAGAATCTCCCTCTTTGGAATTGATGGCAACACAACATCTCATAGCAGAATGAAATTTGAAAGCAAGCCTTTATTAACAAAATACTTCCCTAAATGCAAAAAACTCCCTCTTTCATAATAATCTCACCTTCTTACACAAACTTTTATTGTTTTGAAAATTTCAGAACGATATGCAAATTTCAAAATGATATAACAGTATACTCTCCCTCTTTGACAACACATGCCAAAGACAACTTAAAACAATTGAATAGCATTGTACCTGATGTACTGATTCATATGCAATGTCTTTATTGGTTTGTTGCATCAACTGATAGATCTTCAATTCGATTCTTGTTGATGCATCACTAGAACTATATTTTAATGAGCTTCAGATAGGGGAATGAACCCTAACTTACCTCTAAGATACAAGAATGCATCATTAGGTAAAGGCTTTGTGAATATGTCAGCAATTTGTTCCTTTGTATGGACATATTCCAATCTAATTTCTTTTTCTTGCACCAATTCTCTAACAAAGTGATACTTTATGGCAATATGCTTGGTTTTTGAATGCATCACTAGATTCTTGGAGATGTTAATTGCACTTGTGTTATCACAAAACATAAGAACAGGCTCTTTGATTTATCGCTTCATACCTTCCAATAATTGTTTGAACCATACAATGTTTGAGCAGTTTACTACTGCCGCAACATATTCAGCCTCTACTGTGGATTGAGATGTACAATTCTGATTTTTACTTGTCCAAGAAACCAACCTCTTTCCAAGAAAGAAAGCTCCTCCACTTGTGCTATTTTTGTCATCAATATTTCCTGCCCAATCTATATTAGTAAACACTTTTAAGTCCAGATTTCCTCCAAGTTTGTACCATAATCTGTAATCTTCAATTCCTTTTAAGTATCTCATGATCCTTTTGATTGTCATCATGTGATTTTCTTTTCATTTTGCTAAGAATATTGCTACAATTCCTACTGCAAGGGCAATGTCTGGTCTTGTGTGTACTACATATTGCAACTTTCCAATCATGGATCTATACAATGTCTAATCTACTTTCTTAGATTCATCATCTTTGGTAAGTTTCAATCCAGTACACATAGGAGTCCCAACTAGTTTGCAGTCTTTCATACCAAACTTTTTCAAGATCTCCTTGATGTATTTAGATTGAGTGATGTAGATGCTATTCTTACTTTGTTGAATTTGAAGACTGACAAAGAATTTGATTTCACCAAACATTAACATTTCAAATTCCTTGTTCATTTGTTCTAAAAATTTTGTGCGAAGATCATCATTTCCTATGAACAAAGTATCATCTACAAATATTTCTGCTAAAACAATCTTATTATCAGGTCCTTCCTTTATGTACAAACTACTATTATCATTAGTCCTTTGGAAATTAATCTGAATAAGATAGTTATGCAATCTTTCATACCATGCTCTAGGGGCTTGTTTCAGACCATATAATGCTTTATGCAGTTTGCAGACCATGTCCTTCTTGTTTTGATCAACAAATCCTCTAGGCTGTTCAATGTAAACTTCTTCATCTAATATGCCATTGAGAAGTGCTAACTTGACATTCATTTGATAAACTTTGAATCCTTTGTATGCAGCATATGCAAGTAAGGTTCTGACACCTTCCAATCTTGCAACAGGAGTAAAATTTTCTCCATAGTCTACACCTTCTTCTTGAGAGTATCCTTTGCATACCAGTCTACCTTTGTTCTTTGACACCTTACCATCTTCATTTAACTTGTTTCTAAATACCCATTTATTTCCTATCACATTTTTGTCTTTAGGTCTAGGTACAAGAGTCCATGTTTTTTTTTTCTCTATTTATTCTATCTCTTCATTCATAGCTTCAATCCAACTTTCATTTTCTAATGCATCTTTGGTATTTCTAGGCTTTAAAATCAGCAAGTAAACAAGTACCTTTCAACTTGCTTCTTGTCATTAGTCCTTTTGATTTATCCCCAATGATCTGATCTGGTGTATGATGCTTTTTGACATACTTGGCTAACATAGGCTCCTTACCTTTTGAATGACTTGCATTGTTATCTTTTTGTGCTTCAATTTCAAGTTCTGATTCTGGTTGCTCGGGCTCGGTAGATGCTGACTTGATAGCTTCTGTTTGCAACTCGGGAGCCATTAGCTCGGTTTGAACTTCCTATGACTTGGTGATTCAAGACTCTGGAGTTGACAATGCCTGATCAATAGGTATACTTGGCATTGTATCAAGTTCAATGTAAAAAAATCTCTTGTAGTCTCCAGGTTCTCTTTTTCTTTCTTCTTTAGATCTTTCTGCAAACTCATCAACTTTCACATGTGCACTTTCTATGATTTTGTGAGTAGATAAGTTCAAACATCTATATGGTTTGCTTTTGCAAGAGTATCCTAAAAATATTCCTTCATCACTCTTTACATCAAATTTACCTTTTCTAGCTTCTTTCAAAATGTAACATTTGCTTCCAAATACTTTTAGATAACTTACATTTGGTTTGTAGTCATACCATAATTCATAAGGCATTTTGAATGAGTCCTTTTTCAGCTGTACTTGGTTCAAGGTATGAATTGCAGTGCTAATAGCCTTCTTCTAGTATTTGATAGCAATGCTTTTCTCAATCATTAAGGTTCTTGCACAATCCATGATAGATCTATTCCTTCTTTCTGCTATTCCGTTTTGTTCAGGAGTTCTTGGTGCTAAAACCTGTCTTTTGATTCCTCTTTCAATGAAAAAGTTATTGAACTCATGTAAAATGAATTCACCACTTCTATCAGACCTTAAGTATTTTAGTCTTTTCCCTATTTCCTTTTCTACTCTAGCTAAATACCATTTGAATTTTTCAAATGCTTTTGATTTCTCTCTAAGGTACATGATAGTCATCATTCTTGAATAATCATCAACAAACAGAATAAAGAATTTTTCACCAATATAACTTTCAATCCCAATAGGTCCACACAAATCAGTATGCATGATTTCTAGTACTTCTTCAGTTTGATAGTTCTTGCTTTTAAAACTAGTCTTTCCCATTTTACCAATTTGACAATTTTTGCATAGACCAACCTTAGGTTTCTTTATGTTAGGAATACCTCTTACTTTTCTAAATTTATTGATCTTTATCAAGTTGTCAAAGTTTACATGACACAATCTTTTATGCCATAACCAACTTTCTTCAATTTGAGCAATGAAACATGAACATTCACCAAGTTCAAGATAAAATAAGTTACCTTTTGTTTGAGTGCCTGATCCAATTAGCTTTCCTTTGTCATTCAGCAGTCTTGCTTTTCCATGCATAAATTCTACTTTGAATCCATTATTGAGTAGCTATGCCACACTCAATAAGTTATGCTTTAGTCCTTCTACCCAATATGCATTATTAGATACAAGTTCCTTGGTTAGTGAGATTCTTCCTTTTCCTTTTATACAACAAGGTTCATTGTTGCCAAGCCTTACATTGCCGCCATCATAGTTTTCAAAGTATTAAAACCTAATTTTATCACTAGTCATGTGATGAGAACAACCACTATCTATAATCCATATATCATATTTACTTATGTGAGAAATAAGTGCCATTTCTTCATCACTATCAGATTCATCTTTTATAGCTATGTAAACAATTTCATCTTCTTCTTCATCCTCAGAATCATTTGAATCTTTAGCCATGAAACATGTTTTCTTACCTTTATCCTTGAATGATTTGAAGTTCCTTTTCTCATTGTACTTGTGACTTTTCTTCTCATCCTTGTTCTGCTTATTTGGGCACCTAGCAGCAATATGTCCAATTTCTTCACAAGAAAAATAGATTAGAGGAACCTTACCTTTGTATTTCCCTTTGCCTCTTGAATATTTTCTTGCTAGTAGAGCTTCAACCACCTCAAGATCACTGTCTGAACTTTGTTCTGATTCTTAATCACTATCTGATTGTGGATCCTTCATCCTTTTCCCTTTTTCTTTGAGTGAAAGCTTGGCTTCAAATGTTGATTCAACATTTTTGGCAACTGGAACATAATTGTCATAGTTGTCTAGCTCAAATGCAACCAGTCTTCCAACTATGGCTTCTAAATTTATTTTGTGATTTGCCTCACATCTTCTTTCTTGAATTGCAGAGACTCTAATAGCATAAATGAGAAGTAGAGATCTAAGAACTTTATTTATAACTATCTCATCATTGATATCTCCTCTAGATACTTTGATTGCACTAACACATGCTTTAACTATTTCAACATATTTTGCGATGTTTTCATCCGCTTTCATCCTCATTTGATCAAATTGTCCTCTCAAACTTCTTGCTTTGGCTCTTCTCACATTATCATCTCCTTCATAGATTTCTTTCAGCTTATTCCACATTTCAAAGGCGATTTTGCAGTCCTTGATGTCATCAAATTCTTCATAACTCAAAGCAGATGCTATATCTATCATCATGTTGTTGTGGGTCTTCTTTTCAGCAATATCATTGATAGATAATGTACCAACAGGTTCTGTATATTTTTCATCAAGGTACTTTATCCCTATATCACCAATAGAAACCAGATGAAGCCTCATCAATCCTTGCCACCCTAACAAGTTGTCCCGATTAAGTCTTGGAGTTTTCCTCTTATACTTAGATCCTTGAAATCCTTTCCTGTAAGCACCAAGAGCTCTGATACCAATTGTTGGAATAATAGGTGGAGTAACTGAGGGGCGGGGGGGGTGAATCAATTACCACAAAATATATTCATAGATCCCTTAGATATCTTAAAGATCTAGTTAGATACTTGATAAAAAATATGCTGTAACTCGGTATAATAAACTATTACTTATCTTCAGGCATTCATGCATGAAACAAAATGAACACAAGAGACACCAAATTTAATGTGGAAACCCAATATGGGAAAAACCACCAAGTAACTAGCTACCAATTCTTTACTCTTCTGAAGTGAGCCTTGTTAGGAGCCAACCCTGTTAAAGGTTACAATACACATTGTTAGGTGTGACCCTGTTAGAGGATTTTAATCACCTTGTTAGGAGTGGCCTTACTAGAGGTCTTTAGAACAATTCAACTGAACTGCTACCTTGTTAGAGGATTTACAAAATGGTTGTTAAACCAACTTGGTTAAGAGATTTGAAATCACTACTGCAATGGTTAGAAAGCAACAATGAATTAACCCGAACAAAATGCAACTGAATTTGTTGATTATAGCTCTCTATTCTACATTATTAGATCTTCCTTGATCAAATATGGCTCTGCTGCTCCTTAGTGACCTCTGATCATTTGCTTCCACAATAATCAGTCCTCATATCATATTTTTCATTTTATTACACACACATACAATTCACAACTTGACTTTTTAATTATACCATTCAGATTTTTCGAGTTGGCCCATTTACATTTTACCAATAAATCATACATTGGTCGGCTACAAATATTATTTTAAACAAATCAATGAAATCCTTTACTAGCTGACCCATCTCGGTAAATACTACTTCCAGAAATTTCCTAAGTTAACCTTCTTTACTCGATTAACATTGCAACTTTTGCAAAATCCTTTGGATACTGAGTTTACTCTGTAAAAACTGAATCCCTTCATGAGAGCTCGGTAGGAACTATTCATGCCATATTTCATTTTATGACCGAGTGAGCTTGGTAAGAACTATTTCCAACACTTTTCCTTTGATGACCGAGTGAGCTCGGTAAGAATTGTTTCTAACACTTTTCCTTTGATGACCAAGTGAGTTTGGTAAGAACTATTTCTGACACTTTTCCTTTGATGACCGAGTGAGCTCGGTAAGAAGTATTTCTGACACTTTTTCTTTGATGATCGAGTGAGCTTGGTAAGAACTATTTCTGACACTTTTCCTTTGATGACTGAGTGAGCTCGGTAGTTACTGTGTTTTGCCTTGCTGACCTTCTAAGTTTGGTAGACATTTTTCTTATGATTGATATGACATTTTTGTGACATCAAAGACAATACACAATTGAACAATTGTATCCAACATTCCATAATGCGAAACCTTCTATTAAAGAACTTAACTCTACCTAGTTATTGGTAGAATCACTCAAATATTTAGAGATGATTTCTATTTCTTTACCTTGGTCATTAGAGATGTTGCAACCTATGCCTGCTAAACTAGGGTTCCCCCTAGAAGCTCCTTCAAAGTTGAGCTTGAACTATCCTCCCTTTGGGGCCATCCATACACATTCTCCTCTCTTTTGATTACTAAGTGGTTCTCCCATCCCTATGAAGGATTGAATTTTTAAACTAGTCCATCTCCCTCATATTTGTTCATCCCAACCAGTCATTCTAGTTAATTTAATTTGAGACTTAAGTAACCTATTATTGATAAATTCAATGATTTTTGATTCTATCTTGATTTGTAGTTGAGAAGGGGGCATATGTTTCTCTTGGAAGATTGTCCTATTCATTCCCAAAGACTATGGTAAATAATATTTAATCGAAGAAAAGGCTAGGTAGAGAGCATACTCTAAATAGAGATGGGAAAAGCTATACTAAAATCTAGTTGTTGGAAAAGGCAATGCCAACAAGTGCTAGCATATGAACAATGTTTTATAATGATTTTTTTAAGGATTTAGTAAGTAGTAATTTTATTAATAATACTTCTTTTTAAATGAATTATAATTATATTATTTTTGTGTTTTTTATTTATGCATGTTTCGTTTGGATGATTCTTGTATATTTTATTATTACATTCAACAAATAATTTATTACATCAAATTATTTTTGACTTATTATATTTAGGTTATTTAGAAAAATATAATTTTTTATTTAAAAAAATTGTAAATAGTATTATTTACAAAATATGTATATTTTAATAATATTTTATGAAAACTAATTATTGTAAATTATGTAATGACATTTAGATTTAATAGGAAGAACAAAGTCAAAAGTAATGGTCTCCACTTTTATACATGTGAGGGGATTTTTTTTTATTTTGAAAGGAAAAAGATGAATTTCTATTGGGTCCCATCCTTTCAAGCTCGTATTAAATATCATAATGTTGTCCTATATAAATGAGGATATCTATAAATTTAACCTCAAAACAAATACTAATCTAAGATACCTATTGAAATATTTAGATTATTAGATTCTTAGAATATGGTGGAAGTAAATATTAAGTATTATGAAATATAAAGGATAACTAAATGTTAGAACTATTCTTACATTTATTATATTATATATTTTTAATATGCTTATATGTTGTTCTATGAGTAAGTGATTTTATATTTACTTAGTAGCTATGAGTCTTATGATTAAATTATATTTGAAAATTGTTAGCCCTCATTTTTTTTATAGAGTCACAATTTGGTCGACCTAGATTTTTAGTTCAATACATTAGTAAGCGGACTTCCCTAGTCCCTAGGTTTTCTTTAAATGTCAAGTTCATGGTTTAATTCCTCTTTGTACCACACTTGATGTTCTCAATATAAACACTTTTTTCATATTTCAAAGTTTTAGAGTTTCTTTTCTTTATACAATTAAACCTTGAACTCACTGTATCTTTTACAAAGGCTTTGATCTTCTGAACTCATTTCTACTAGTTGAACCACGTTGAACTTGGTTCAATAATCTAACATGTGTTTCTCATTCACTGAGCCTGTGGTGGATCCCTTCTTGACAATAGACACTTGGAAAGATATGGAATTATCACCAGAGTGGATGATAGTATAATATGGCAATAATGTCAATTTATTCATGGTGTACTAAAAGTGGAATGTTGTTAGGTCATGCAATAAATCAAAGGACACCACATCATTTATGTGAATGTATGAACTTATGAATTGGACAACATAAGGTGACTAATCAATGTCCCACGTGAGAACTTTATAATGATTGAGTAAGGTGACAATGGGAAAATTGCACTAATTTATTAAAAATATCGTGAGATGTCCAATCAAATAAATTTCATAACAAGTAAATCCTTCCTTGATTTTTGGTTTTTAACAACTTTTCTTTTAAAAAGGACATCATCACATGGAATGGTAAATTTTTTTCAAATATAAAGCAACAAGCGTGGAGTGCTAAGGTTTAAGGAGTTACTTTCTTTTCTGGTTCTTGAATATCCAAGGTAATTTATAATCTTCTGTCAGTTCTTGTTCTATGTTGTGAAATTTGGTGTTGTGGAATTGCTTTGGGGAGCTATGGAAAACATGAAGTCATCAATGCATTTTTTTTGGCAACTATACTAGATTGGAGTGTAAGGGCCCTATGATAACAGATACTAATTTTAGAAGTGTTCCTGTCGAGTCCTTCTACAACCAGTACATGGATAAGGTAGAGGAAACCTTTGAGTTTGAAATATTAAATAGTGCGTTGATAATGGTTGTTTCCTTCCCTCTTGCCACTATTTGTCCTAAGTTGATTATGGAATGTGTCAACCATTACAACTTAAAGAGTTAGCACATAAGAGATAATGAAGGAAAATTGGTTTTACCAATCAAAAGAGAAAATATGGCTTTTATCTTTAGGATTCTAGAGAAAATATTCTTTGATTTCTCCCCCATCCATTCTTTAGCTAAGTTCAAAGAAGCTCTTGAGAAACATTGCAATGTCATTGTGCGCGGCTGGTTTGAAACATTTTACAAGGGAGGGTCTCATCTTTTGGTCAATTTCAATAGAAACCACATGAAGCCTTTCATTCAAAAATTAGTTTTAATGTTACACAAATTAGGGTGCTTTGAACTAGTTGCGAACTCCTTAAGGCATTAGTTAATACTAAACTAAACTCTTAAGAAGGATTTCTATATGTCATCCTATCTTATGTATTGCATATCTTGTACTCACGTTCAATCTCTTAGTCCTCTACCTCTTGAACCTTGGGATGATCATGCAACCATGAAATTATTATCCTCTTTTACAAAAAATTTGATTTCTTGAAGAGTATAGGAAAGTTCATGATGTGTTTTCAAGAAATTTTGTTTTGAACTCGCAAGGATGCCTGATTTCTATATGTCCCTTGAAGCCCTTTAGCTAGCTCAGTTCTTCAAAAGTTCTTTTATTTAGTTTCCTAAGTTGTCATATATTAGGGTAGGAAGTTTTGAAGATGAACTAGTAAAACTACCCAGGTATGCCTTTGATTTTTTGTGCTAGCTAAAATTGGTAGACAAATAATTGTGGTAGTTCAAAGGCATCTTCTAGAGGAAAAATGGGATAATGTACTTCCAATCAATCTAGGAAAGCTATCTTGCCAAAATTTGGGCCATGCAATGAGTGTGGGTTGTGATTTATACAATTTTAATTTCCAATTCTATATACCAAAGAAGGACTTTGACAATAAAGATTTTATGGGAAAGTTGTTAGGATTAGAAGATGCAATTAACCCTTCTCTGCATCTTGAATATTTTTGGGAAGATTGCTTGAATGAAAAGGAAGTTCAAAAGAGAGAACACTCATGAATGTTAATATCTCACCTCTTTTTAGGAGAATATCAATGTAAAGGTAATCCAAGATGATGGTTTAGAACTAATTGAACCATTATTTCTAGCACAAGAGATACCAGAGATGCCTATCCTTGATTGGTTGAAAGAGGAGGAAGAATTCAAAGGACTAATGTTTTTATTGGATGAACCAAATCTTGGGTCCTAAAAAAGAAACAAGTGTCCTGGATAGTGTTCTTCAAGTGGTTCAGGCTTATGAGACTCCTGTGAGAGAAGTGAAAATGGTGAGTTCTTCACTGGTTGTACCTAACTGGCTTACAAACTTAGTGAGTAAGAAAAGGAGCTTTTGAACACTTATTATGCCAACCAAAGACATGACCAATAAATACATAGGTAAGACTCTTAAGAAAAAAATGCTAAGAATGCTAGTCACGTGACCACAAACCCAAAAATAGGGGAAGTAATAGCTAAACTAGCTTTTTTCAAACAAAAGGAAGAATGCAGTGATTTAAGAATTGGTGATTTTAAGGTCACCAAAGTAGATTTGGGTCTATTAAATCATGAGTTGAAGGAACACATGTTGGAACATTCCACCCAACATATGCTCATGAAATATCAAAAGGATGGAAAGGAAAAGAGATAATTGAAGCAGATTATTGCTCCAATGGCTAAATACATTGAATCACTAGGTGGTAAACAAAACCTACAGCTAGTTCAGTCTTCCCAAAACTTTGACCCCACTTCTTCTGATAGTAAGAAGTTGATGAACCAAGTTTAGAAGGGCAAGTCAATGCTACTAGTAATGAAAAAATGGGTTGATGACATTATTGAGAAGGGAAGGAAGTTCATCTCTGAGTCAAGTATGGTATTCAATGAGGTTGAAACCCTATAGAGTGAAGTTTAGACATAGTTACATGCTTAGGAAGAGGAAGAAAGAAAGTGGTTTTCCATCATAGTGAAAATTAGTGAAGTTGAGAAGTATGGTACCACTAAGTTCTTCTCTTAAAATACATTGAAATTAGTGGATACTTGTGCATTCTATGTCCTTAACATGAACTTGAACTAGAGAGTTTCTGTCACCAAGTTTTCTATACTTAAAGGTCAATCTATCAAAGCAGAAATAAAGGAAATGTATTGTGGGATTCTAAAAAATATAAAAATTATATGCCTGACAAATGTGTAGAAGGGTGAAGAACCAAGCCTAGATTTTGAGTTGCTATCAAAAGATTTTGAGGAGAATATTCAAGAAGTTAAAGAACTAGAAACTCCTTTGATAGAGGATTTCACCTCAGTTTCCTAGATTGAATTGATGCTCATTCTTTGCATTTATCACCTTTTGGGTGTTGGAAATATTCAAGATATAACAGTTTACTGAGAGGGGAGGGGTGAATCAGTAAACATAAAATCTTAAATCAATTCATATTAACCAGTAAAAATATTTAATCATCTAATCTGCAGTATGCAAACATTCATAACACATAAGCACAGAGATTTTGGTGACCCAGAAACCTTCCAAAATAGAAAGTAAAACTGGGGTGGGGATGAAACCCACAAATCTTCTTTACTGCAGTAGGAAGTTAGCCGGTTAAGGCATACAATGATCACTTCTGGTGATCTGCCCTGTTAGGAGCATAAAGGATTGTTATATCCACCTTGTTAAAGGATTTGAAACATACTTCATAAGTATGCACTCTGTTAGGAGATTTAGTACAAAGACTGTTATGTCTACCCTGTTAAAGGATTTATAAAAACTGATTCACCTGTTAGAATGAAACAGTGGATCTGAACACAACTGATTGCTGATAAGATCCGCTATGCTCTGATTGTCCTTGATATGACAAATAAAACATTTCTGCTTCAATGCTGACCTTGCTGAAAACCTTCAAAATTCAGCTTACATGCTTTCGCACACATTCTTCACATACTTCGCATATATCATACACACACTCTTTGAATGATACAATACATTACATATATATACCATCCAAGTTAAAATTACATGCAATGGTCGGCTGAATAAAAGTAGACAAAATTTAACTGAGTCGGCCAAATAGCAAAACAAACTCGGTAGAACAAACTTCTTTGTTTACCGACTGAGCTCGGTTAACACTGAGTCCTATGTTAACCGACCGAACTTGGTTAACACTGCATCTGTCTTTACTCGGTTAATATTGAGTTCTTAATTAACCGACTGAACTCGGTTAATGCTGAGTTCTTAGTTAACCGACTGAACTCGGTTAATACTAAGTTCTAGTTTAACCGACTGAACTCGGTTAACACTGAGTTCTATGTTAACCGACTGAACTCGGTTAACACTGATTTCTTCTTTACTCGGTTAATACTGTGAGAAAAGTGTTGTCACTAATGGCAAATAACTTTATGCCAACAATCTCCCCCTTTGGCATTAGTGACAAAAACAATTATGTATCAAAGTTTATGTACAGAAATTGACATACATTTCAAAAAAGTTTCCAAAATTGTAGATCTTATTAGATGTATGTCTCCCCCATACAAATGTATGTCTCCCCCATACAATATGCACAGTATTTGCAGATCAATACATATATCTTTGCACGGATAGCTCTGAAGTTCTAAAGTTCGTCTCCCCCTTTTTGACAATAATGCCAAATATCATATATTTATACTGAGATTTCAAAATGAGAAAGAAATTCTGAATGTACCTTGAGAATAAGAGCCAAAGTCTTATCCCAATTTTCTTGCAAAATTTTGCTGGAGGAGAGTGCAATTTGAATTTCTGCAGAAAGTTCAATCTTATGATCTGCAACTGAGAAATTGTTGTCATGAATCAATGTTCTGGAATGAGCAATATGCTTTTGCATTGAAGTCATGATAGGAAGAATCATATTCTGGATATCTATGAGAGTGGACCTGATTCTTGCTTCCTCTCTCAGCAATTCTGCCTGTTTCTCTGACAAAAATCTTATTTTATGATGATGGGATGAACTTGTACTGAGGTCAGATTGCAGCACTTGGGCACTGACCTTCATATCCTCATCAATTTTATTCAACTTTTCTTTTATATCCTTGGTATACTTAGTAACATCACAGAGTTTTCCAAAAAGTGAAGTTACATTATTAAAAGAATTCTCAAAATTATTCAAAATTGTAGACAATTCTACCTGATTTAATGCAATATGCTGAGCAATGTGCTCAAGCACCTTATTGTCAAATTTCTTCTCTGCCTTTTCAATCAACTTTTCTTGGCCGGAGGTATCCTCATTGAATTTGTTTACAGCCTCTTCCAACTGAATCAAAATGTGTTGAGTAGAATCTACTTCAACACCTATAGCCTTTGTTATAATATTTTTAGCATTCTCAATGATGCTATATTCCAGATCTCTTTCATGTCGTAGCTGTTTCTGCCTAGCCTTCTGCTCTAATAGCTGACTGAGCATTCTCATTTCATCAACTGATGTTGTATCAAGATCTATTTTAGGAAGAATAATGTCCTTATCCAAATCAATTTCCTCATCCAGTGTCTTGCTGGAAAACATGTATCTTTTTTCTTTTCCAGCAAAGACTTCATCTTGACCCTTGTGAACTGAGACTATAGTTGATGAGGCAGGGCTGGCTGATAAGACTGGAATAGGACTATGTATAGGAAGACTAAGGGATGTGCAAATGGTATCAAAAATTGATGTTGCTGTACAGGATGGAGTGGAAGAGCTAATAGTTGCCAAAATTTGATTAAGAGAAGTCAAAATTGTAGTATCTGTAGGTACACTTATTATACATTCTGCAGTAGAGGTTGATGTGCATGATGAACTTACTGTAGAGACTGATGGAGACTCGGTTAATGAAGGTGGCTGCAGCTCGGTTAATGAAGTGATTGGCACTTGCATAGATGGTACATGGAGCTGAGAGGACTTACCAGTAGAAGCTATTTCCATAGTTGATGTAACTGTTTTGGATGGAGAGTGTGGAGGAGATGCAATGAGTTCAGCTGCAATTTGTACTGGATCTTCTTCCACCCTTGCTTGTTCTTCTTTCTCCTCCATTTCTTTTTCAGCTTCTTCTTCCTCTAATTCTTTCTTAGCCTCTTCTTCCACTTCTAACATGATTGAATGAAGATCCTCTGGAATATCTTCAATATCATCATCATCTTCATCATCATCACTGTTGTCAATGTCATTGATTTCAACCGTATCATCACTAGATTTGTGTAGATGATAGATGTTTTTCCACATGTTTGTTGCATCATTTACCACATGCTCAATGTCTTTGACAAGTATCAAACAGGTGTGGAATCTAATCATCATATTACCTTCGTGATCTTTCAGTGATGCTTTCACTTTAGCATTAGTGAAACTCGGCAGGAGATTCTTCAGTGTCTGCTCATAGATGTCTTTTACAGTCTTGGTTGTAGCTTCCCATCTGATTTGCAACCTCTCCAATAGTTCTTTGGAGATCTGGGAGGCTATCTGGTCCGGTGAGTATTTCCATTTACCCATCTTGTTCAGTACCAGTTCCTCAATCTGCATCTTTTCTTGTTCTGTTCTGGTTTCAAACTTCAATGCTTTGAAGTTTGTGAAGCTAGCACCTGCTTCTAATTGCTTCAATCTATCCTCAAATGTGGGTGGAGGCTTAACAAGCACAGGTTCTTTCTTTCCTTGTCTTGTTCTCCTGGAGAAGACTGCAGAGGCTTGCCTTTTAGGTTTGGTGATGATCACCTTGCCTTTCTTTTGTTGAGGCTCCTTTTCCTTGTCTGACTCGGTTTCCTCTTCTTCTTCTTCGTCTTCTCCTTTTCCTTCTGTTATCAGTTGGGTTATTCTTCTCTTTCCTTTGCTAATGGCCTGAGGGATTTTAATTTGGAGCTCAATTCTGGCCTTAGCTTGATCATATGTTCCAAAAATTGGTTGCCTTGGGTCTACTGGTTCATTCACCAATGCTTCTATGATATCCCTGGCTTCGTCAATTTTTACCTCATAGGGAAGAGGTTTCACCCATGCTACTCGAGGCCTGGCTGCCTGAATGTATACCTTGTCGCAATCTACCATGAAGCATATGTCTTCCTTGTATTCTTCAACCAGTTTGGGTGGAATTTGGAACCTATGATTCATCTTTTCCTTAAATTCTTCAAAATAGTTATCCAAAATAATATCAAAATTTTCACCTAGTTCTGCAATGAACTCGTTTATCTGATAAAGAATTGGTATATCTTTTCTCCATACTACTGATCCCTTTGATGGAAAAGATTTCTGAATATAGAAGAATAAACAAATCAAAAGCGAACCGAATTTGCAGGGATTGTTC
The DNA here is from genome assembly GCA_028749045.1 of Cupressus sempervirens. Classification (NCBI taxonomy): domain Eukaryota; kingdom Viridiplantae; phylum Streptophyta; class Pinopsida; order Cupressales; family Cupressaceae; genus Cupressus; species Cupressus sempervirens. The sequence continues at coordinate 477,354,803 of CM053789.1, read as the reverse complement.
TTGGAGGTTCTAATGCTTTCCATATTCTTATTGAATTGGGATAAAAGTAATTCTGATAAATCAAATTCTAAATTCTTCTTCACTATTTTGTACGCCAGATCCACAGCTTCACAGGGTACACTGTTTGGACGGCTTGAACTATAGATTTTTTGAGCAATGACGTGAATGCCAAATCTCAATTCGACGTCGGCTACAGTATTCAGCTTAAGTCCCCTACCATCCCATTCTGCTTGGGTCAGTTTCTGCAATTCCTCCCGACCTAGGGTTTTGGTAGCCTTGGCTTTGCTCAGCATGGGGAGTCCAGTAATTTTGTTAATCATTTTCTTTGTGATGAGCACTGGTTGCTCTAACCACAATTGGCCATTGTGAACTCGACTGAGTACATACCTAACCCATTTAACTTGAAATTTCCTTGGCAAGTGCGAAATGTGGGTTAACCCTTTTGTTTCAAGATGCTTATGTTCGGGTTTTAGGTTTCCATCTATGCTCATTTCACCTAGGGCATTATCAATTTCTAGGTTTCCAAGTTCTTGAATAGAGCATTTAAAATGAAATCTTATATCATTGACAAGAAGTACCTTTGAAGGAATTTGAGATTGGGCACCATTAGGGTCCAGTGATTCTGCAACAGCTGGTGCTAATTTGAAGTTCGGCGCCTTCCATTCCTCTCCTCTAACCAGCATTTCTGAGCCTTTCTTAATCTTAGAGCTTCCACTTTCAGATGCCATTGTTACTTGGTAGGTGTAGAAAAAATTCTGAATTGATTCTTTCGCTCTTTTGAAAAATTCGCTCGGAAATGTCTTAAGCTCGCTCTGAAATTGCAAAAAATACCTTAGCTCTTTGTTCGCAGTAAAAAATTTAGATCAAATTTTGCCCCTTTTGATAACAAATTTGCCATAAATGTTTTGGTACAATGGCAGAAGAAATGACAGGTTGTCATCCACTAGCTCGGTAGATATTATCAACTCGGCGATCGAAAGAAAATATTGAAGTACCGACCTTACTCGGTTAGGTCACGAACCGACCTTGCTCGGTTGACACAATATGGTTAATGAAACTTAGTTGTGACCGACCAAACTCGACAAAGTCTTTTACCGACTCAACTCGGTAACTGCTACTCGGTTAATGAAGTTTTGTTACATCCAACCAAACTTGGTAAAGTATTGAACCGTCCTGGAGTCAGGGTGTATCTATAATACTAATTTGATTCATCTTCTTCCTTTGGAGCTGCATAAGATAAATCTTGGAAGGTGCAGTTCCAATGTTTCTTATATGAATACTAATTGGAAATGGTAGAGTCACCCACCTCTTGAGTGACACTCCTATCTGACTTATCTTGTTCGGTAGATTTTGGAATCCATTGCTGCTTCATTTGCTTTCGAATGTTATCTGCTTTGATTTTCTTTTCATCTTCAATTCTTTTGATATTCATGCAATTTTTGGCTATATGACCGAGTTCTGTACATGTATAGCACCTTACAGTTGTGTCCTTTTTCCTTAGGTGATGTCTGGCACAATTCATGCCAGTATGTCCATACTCTCCACAATAGTGACATCTGCACCAGGTGTTGTAGTCCCATCCGAATATGGCTTTGACAAGTTGTTCAGCTAGATTGAGTGATTTGGATTTGCACTGGAATGCCTTGTGACCATGCTTTTTGCATTTGTAACAATTGCCTTCAAATTTTGGTTTTTCTTTACACTCATTTGCCTTGTGACCATGCTGATTGCAGTTGAAGCACTTACCATTGAATTTTGCTTTCCCATTGCTCCAGCATTTGTTTGATGTATGACCTATCTTGCCACAATGATTACAAGTGGATCTTTTATTCCTTTGTTCACCTTGCTTGGAGGATTCACCAGTTTCCTTGTATCCAAGACCAGATTTGCTTGTTTGTCTTTGAAGATTCTGCTCATTCAATTGATTTACGTCTACCTGAGATTTCATCATCCTTTCATTGATTTGCCTTTCAGAGATTAAGTCATTTTCCAAGCTTTCATTGATTTGTCTTTCTGTTCTCAAGTCATTCTGTAGACTTTCATTTTGTGCTCTGAGAATCCTGATCTCTTCATTTGCATTGGTGAGTTGGTCTATGAGATCTTCATACTGATGAGTTTGATTGTGGATTTCATGACTTCTATTCTCCAGTTCTTCTTGTGCTTTGTTTCTTTGATCCAAAGCTTCACATAGCCTGATTGATTGTATTTCTTGTTCTCTCTTAAGATTTCTTACCTCTTCTTGCAGAGATCCATTCTTTTCTAGAAGTTCTTTGATTGCTTGGTCAGCTTCTTCTGAATTGCTTGATGGTAACAGGTCTTCAATCTTCACTTCAACATATTGATGATCATTCATTTGTTTTGCAAGATCCTTTCTTCTTTTTAGGGATTGAGAGAGATGTTCCTTTGCTTCTTTAAGTTGAACCATGACCATTTCAAGATCTAACTTTTCATTTTCTATAACTTTCTCCAATCTGAATATTTCCATTGACTTTGATCTTTGCTCAAGCTGTCAAGCTATGTCCTGAGAACCAAGTTAGCTCTGATACCAATTGTTGGAAATATTCAAGATATAACAGTTTACTGAGAGGGGAGGGGTGAATCAGTAAACATAAAATCTTAAATCAATTCATATTAACCAGTAAAAATATTTAATCATCTAATCTGCAGTATGTAAACATTCATAACACATAAGCACAAAGATTTTGGTGACCCAGAAACCTTCCAAAATAGAAAGTAAAACTGGGGTGGGGATGAAACCCACAAATCTTCTTTACTGCAGTAGGAAGTTAGCCGGTTAAGGCATACAATGATCACTTCTGGTGATCTGCCCTGTTAGGAGCATAAAGGATTGTTATATCCACCTTGTTAAAGGATTTGAAACATACTTCATAAGTATGCACTCTGTTAGGAGATTTAGTACAAAGACTGTTATGTCTACCCTGTTAAAGGATTTATAAAAACTGATTCACCTGTTAGAATGAAATAGTGGATCTGAATACAACTGATTGCTGATAAGATCCGCTATGCTCTGATTGTCCTTGATATGACAGATAAAACATTTCTGCTTCAATGCTGACCTTGCTGAAAACCTTCAAAATTCAGCTTACATGCTTTCGCACACATTCTTCACATACTTCGCATATATCATACACACACTCTTTGAATGATACAATACATTACATATATATACCATCCAAGTTAAAATTACATGCAATGGCCGGCTGAATAAAAGTAGACAAAATTTAACTGAGTCGGCCAAATAGCAAAACAAACTCGGTAGAACAAACTTCTTTGTTTACCGACTGAGCTCGGTTAACACTGAGTCCTATGTTAACCGACCGAACTTGGTTAACACTGCATTCGTCTTTACTCGGTTAATATTGAGTTCTTAATTAACCGACCGAACTCGGTTAATGCTGAGTTCTTAGTTAACCGACTGAACTCGGTTAATACTAAGTTCTAGTTTAACCGACTGAACTCGGTTAACACTGAGTTCTATGTTAACCGACTGAACTCGGTTAACACTGAGTTCTTCTTTACTTAGTTAATACTGTGAGAAAAGTGTTGTCACTAATGGCAAATAACTTTATGCCAACATTGGGATATGCGACACAACTTGAAAAAATGAAGTGGGATAAAATGGTTTGACCTGTAATGTTGCTGAGCTTGAAAAAATCAAGTTCAAATGTTATGCCACCAATGAAGAACCTACCGAGAATTCCAAGCATGGAATTTAAACCTAAACTCATATTTCCTTATTTTATTTCTTTACTTTTTTTGAAGATTTGAGGACATGTGTCTTGTTTTGACACATTTAGTTGTATTAACTATTTCATTGAAACTGTACAGGGATTGAGTTTTTAAGGAGATCCTAGAGCCAACAAACTATATATTTGGAACTTGATGATGATTTAGGGGTTAGAAAAAGTAGGAAGAACTAGAATAGTTGTGCTGAATACTCTATTTTGAAAAGTGGCATTTAGAACCTATCATATTTTGAACTTATAGGATATGATACTTCTTTTACATCTAGCAACTATGAATGCAAGATGATAGTAGTTGTTTCATATAAGGAATTTCTAAACTTTGTGTTAACTTGCTAACAATTACAGTACTGTGTTGATTATGTTAATGTTTATGGTTGATCATTTTGTAGTAGTTAAAATTTTATGTTGAATTATCTAGGAGTCACATTACTTTGTGAATACATTATTTGATAAATGATTGATTTGTTCATGATATATCTCTTTGATAAGTTCATGTGTAATTTGAGATTCTTTTTCTTATGGATTCATGAAACCTATGTATTTTTTTGGAATCTATTATCAATTCCTAAATTTCAACTTGAAGCTGTCTTCCAACCCCTTGCCTAAGTGTAGTGAGGGTTTCCTTATTACTTTTTCATAAAAATCAATTTTTATGGTAATCTAGGAGATTCATTTTAAATCTCTAAAAGGGAGTTGTAACTTAAAATTCAAAGCGAGGTCATCTACCAGACCTACCCAACTCTTGTGAATCTTTTTGTCTTTCAAAGGAGGCAATTGTTAATCTCATTGTGGTTTTGACATTGTAGTGATAAAAACTTAGTCATTATCTAGCAAAGAATAGTGCAAGCCAAATGTATAGTGCATGCCAAGTGATCAGAGAAAGCCTAGTGATTAGTGTGAGCCAAGCAAATAGAGCATATTGAGCATAAGTCTCCAAACAACACATGTTGAGTAATATGAAAGTTAGTGCCGAGTGCTAGTATGTGTCGAGCAGTCAGTGTGTGCTGAGTCACTTAGGTGTCAAGAAAATAGGAGGAGCCAAGAAAATTGACTGTGCTTAGTGATTCAGGTGCCAAGTAAGAGTGAGTGACAAGCCATTCAGAATCTAAATATCAATATATAGAGCATAGTAAAGGTTGAGTATCAAAGCCTATTGATGCCGACTGAATTATCTATGTCATAGATGTTTGTAGTGGAACAAAATTATATATAAACCATTTTTGGTCAATATGAACATGAATTTTTGATTATAGGAAATAAGGAGGGAGTCATATTATGCATCCCTATGCTATGCATGCAACCAATCAGATTGAGGGAAGCATTAAGTAGTAATATAGATCAACCACAACCATTGATTCTAACCTAATTTTGTCTCCATGATGTTTATAAAAGAAGTAAACCCTAAGGGTAACATATATTGTGAAGGAGGATACTAAGGAGAGTATATGGTGATAAAGAAACATGGAGAAGATGGCTAAGATAGAGTTTTGCAATGAAAAATTAGTTGAGAAGAATAAAGAGAATTAGTGAAAGGTTAGAGAAGATATATCTAATTAGGAGTAGCAAGAGATAACCAGTAAAGAGGAGATCTAAGATCAAGCATTAAGGTGATAACCGAAGGATCAACTGTTGAATCATTCTAACAGGTGATACAGAGTAAATCTCTTAATAGAGTAGTCTTAATAGGCTTTTGTAAATCTCTTAACTGAGTTCTTACTTCATTGTGAGTTTAAATCCTTTAGCAAGGTGAGACCTAACTATCTTTATAAGCCTTTAAAAGTGCCTACCTTTAACAAGGTAGATCATAGTTTAGGAACAAAAATTTGTATCCTTAATAAGCCACACTTTACAACTGCAGTAGTGAATATTTGTGGGTTTCATCCCCACTCAAGTTTTACCTTCTCCTTGGAGGGTTTCTAGGTAACCAAAATATTATGTGTTATGTGTTGATTTATATCATGCTTTGGATGTGATGAATGGTTACTTATTTAAGTTTACATGGTAAGTGATGAGATGGATGTATGGGGAAATTTTTTTAAGGTAAAAGTTTTAAGTGATAGAACTTACTTTCTCATTGTTAATTCCAAAAATTGGTATCAGAGCTTTGTTCTTTAGAAAATAATGTTTGATAGCTTTGGGGGTAAGATCTTGAAGATGGAAGTCTACAAATTGGGAAAGACTATTGAGAACCAGAAGATTAAAATACATCTTTCCCTACATCAACTCAAGGTGGCAAGAGATGAACTACAACAATCATTGAAGAAAATAAAATAATTGGCCATTCAACAAAATGAAACTCAATATTAAGAAGAAGACACTACTGGATTGTTTGAGGACAAAAAATCAAGTGAATTGGATGCATCTATTTCATATCTGAGGGAAAAGAATAGGAAGTTAGAAATTTGAAGACGGAACAAGAAACTCAGTCAATATTGTTATGTGAGACAATTGAACTAAAAAAGAAAGCTAAAGAAGATAGAGTCATGATTGAAGAAGATAAAATACTACTAGCTTATAGACTTAAGGAGAAGTCATCAGATGTGTAAAAGTTATCAAGTATTGAATTGGATCTGATGAATCAACTGATGATTAAAAATCAAGAACTAAATAGGAAAGGCATTGAGATTAAAACTTTGGAAACACAGAATACCCTACTATAGAATAAATTGAAGACAGAAAAGGAAAAACTTACTCAAACCTAGTGAATCCATAAAATACTTTGAAAATTGATGGAAACACCAAGGTCAAACAATGACACTACAGGATTGGGATATTCTATCATCGAGAAAGGAGAATCATCTAGAATTGGTGAACAAAGGAATTGTTAGAATATATATTCCACTAATATAACTTTGGGGGGGGGGGGGGGGGAGGGGGGGGGGGGGGGGGGTTGTGAATTAGTTATCCAACTATTATCACAATTATCAACCTTAAACAAATTTAACCATATGAGCAATATAATCAGAAACCACACCAAGATACTCATGCACAATAACACCAGATATTTTAACAAGGGAAACCCTTCATTAGAGAGAAAACCTTGGTGGGGATGGTACCCATAAGATGATGTACTATTATAAAAATTCCTTGCTAGAGGATGGACCCCATTACAAGTCTATAACAATATTTAGTGCATATCAGTCCTTGTTAGGAGACTTTGAATCCCTGTTAGGAGATTCCAACCCTACTAGGAGTTTGGACAACCTTGTTAGAAGTTGTAGAAGATAGCTAGACCCACTGCCCAAAAAAATTCAAGGGAAAGACCAATGAACCCACTGTACAAATGATCTTTGTATTATTCCTTGTAGAATAATAGAAATGAATAGTACTTCCTTCCTCTTTCTTGTCAACTGGACCTCTGCTCCTTCTAATCTTGTAACTAGATCACAAAACTCGCATCCAATAATTCCTTGGGTCACTTACTCACATTTAGTAAATACTCTACTCCTTTTTGCACTTTTCACTTCATACAATTATCACAACACATTATAAACAAGGAAAACATCCTTCCTTTATACCATATCTTCCAAATAATTCCTTGAGTCGGCCTTGAGGCTTTCTGGATTAATTATAATAAGATAAATAATTAATTACAATTACAATAGCACTGTTGGCTCATAGTATATACAAGACTTCACACGTGTGACTTCAAGACTTACACACTTTCTGACATCACCATCAAACTATCCTCTATCATTGGTTGACTATGCATCTTTTTATTACATCTCAAATGAAAGATATAATACAAACATCAAAAACCATTTTCCAAACACTCTGTCTCTATACTACTTTGATTAAATCAAGTACAACTTTCATACATCTTTGACTTACCTACTATGCATTAAGCCTCATAATTAGGACATAGGGAAAAACATGTCCATGATGTGCATCACCAGAAAAGAAAAATCTTGTCCATACAACTAAGATCTCTCTTTACTACTTTGCTAGTCTTCATAGACTTACTGCTATGTTGACATCAATGAAAAACACAGTCATGAATGCAACATGTCAATACTGTCCAATGATAAGGATACTCCCCCAATGTAGTATCATCAGTATTCATGCTAACTATATCACCCTTTGGCATTGATGGAAAAATAGATGAAAAATATCTAAGTTCCATGAATACCAAAATAGTACTTTGTTGTTTTTGTTCTTATCTTCTCAAATCCTCTTCATCAATTAGATTTGAAATCCTCTAGAACATTGTTCTATTCTTCTTCTTCTTTGGGATCGGCAACCATTTTTCATAGTAAACAACTCACCATACATCAGAATTCCTTATGTTGTATATCTTCCCCATAGAGATATTCATCCTTCTTCTTTACACAAATCTTTCTAAATCTCCCTAATAAAGTAGAGATTTCTATGCACTCTCCCCATAGATACTTAGGAAATTTTTCATGCATATTCTCCCCCATTGACATCAATGACAAAGGCTTCGTTATGTTAGTTTACTACTCCAAGTCTTTAACTAACTTAAGTGTCCAAAGATATTGTTCAAGTCCAAATACCAAGAGTCCTTAATGACTTAGCTCATCATAGATACTCCCCCATATGGGAAGCATTATCCTTTAGTCCATTCTAATAATAGTGCTTTGTACCATTGGATAGATGTTCTTACTACATCATCTACTCATAAGTAGGTAGGGGCATAACCCCAAGCATAACTCACAAGTACTCAAACATATCTTTAGGTAAAGGCTTTGTAAAGATATCTACAATCTTATCTCTAGTACTCACATACTCTAATATGATCTCTTTTTCTATTGCTTTCTCTCTCAACACATGATACTTAGTAGATATATGCTTAGTCTTAGAATGCAATACAAGATTCTTAGACATACTCATTGTACTTGTGTTATCACAGTAAATGATAGTAGGTTCTGTAAACTCAATCTTGATATCCTTCAAGATTTATTTCATCCACATCACTTGATTACAATTTTTTGCTGCTGCAACATACCTTGCCTTAGCTGTACTTCATGAAATACAATCATTTTTCTTCATTAGCTAAGAAACCAATCTTCCTCCAAGGAAAAATTCTCCACCATTGGTTCTCTTTCTATCATCCATATTTCCTGCCCAATCCACATTAGTATATGCACATAGAGTGAAATCACTCAATCTATCATACCAAATTCCACAATCAGATGTTCCTTTCAAATATCTAAATATCCTCTTTACTTATATATAATGATACTCCTTAGGATTATCTTGAAATATAGCTACAATCCCAATGACATTTTCTATATGTGGTCCAGTGTGAGTTAGATATTGCAAACTTCCAATCATGGATCTATTACTTCTTCTTCTCAACTATAGGTGTCTCATCCTTGCTAGATAACTTGCGACTAGTTATCATAGGTGTACCAATAGGCTTACAACTTTCCAATCCAAACATTTTCAAAAAATATTTCAAGTAATTATCTTGTGAGATGAAAATACCATCATTGTTATGCACAATCTGCAATCCTAGTAAAAATTATATTTCTCCTATCATGCTCATTTCAAAATTATTCTTCATCTCTTTAGAAAAATTATTACTTTCTTCATAATTACCTTGAAATATTATATCATCAACATATATTACTATTATCAACAAACCATTCTCAATTTCTTTCAAATAAAAGTTATTATCTTCTATACCTTTAGTGAATCCAAGTTTTGCCAAATAGTTATCCAACCTTGCATACCAAGTTCTAGGTGCTTGCTTTAGTCCATAAAGAGATTTCTTTAGTTAGCATACCATATCTTTGTCTTCTATGAGAGGAAAATCTTCAAGCTTCTCAATATATACCTCTTCTTCAAGTTCTCCATTTAGGAAGTATAATTTAACATCCATTTGATATACTTTGAACTTCTTGTTTACTGCATAAGCTAAGAACATTTTTACTACTTCCATTCTAGCTACAGGGGCATATTTCTTGTCATAGTCTATGGCTTCTTGTTGCAAGTAACCTTTTTATACAAGTAAAGCCTTATTTCCTAGAACTTTTCCTTACTCATTCATCTTGTTTCTGAATACCCATTTGGTTCCTATCACATTCTTGTCTTTAGTTCTAGGAACTAACTCCCATGTTTCATTCTTCACAATATGATCTAATTCTTCATTCATTTCTTAAATCCAATGATCATCCTTATAGGATTTGTTTGCACTCTTTGGTTCAACTTGAGAAACAAAACATATCTCTTCATTAACTCTATTCCTTGTTATCAACTTTACTTCCAATTATCTTCTCTAGAGGATGATTCTTTGTCAGATTCCTGTTAGAGGTAGGAGTTTCTAATTCAACTCTTACTTCTTGTCTAGGCTTAGATCTCTATTTTTCAATCTCATTTCCATTCTACAAATCATTGTTAGTCTCAATGATAACTTCCACATTTTCATGGTTAGCCTTTGGATCAACAATAGTTACCAAAGCTACCTCTTCTTTTACATTCTCTTTCTTAACCAATTCAAGCTCATTATTACAATCATTTAGGAATCTTTCCACACTTGCTTTAAATTCTTCTTCTTCCTTAGAAAGATAACTCTTTCTAATTTTTCTTACTCTCTTAGGAGATATGGATGAAAAATGACTAAACTATTTACATGTCCAATAAAAAAAAAAATTCACACCTTCTAGCTCTCTTTCCATAAGCAAATCAATACCTTCTTTGATCTTCATGTCTTCTTCAAATCTAGATCTGACTTTACTTGTTCCTATATTCTTTTGAATGTAAAAAAATGATTCTAGATTTGGAAACTCAATGCTCACTTCTTTACACATATTTGATAATTCACCAATAATATCCATCCTCTAGATGACAAAATTCCCTCTATCTGACTTTGGACTATCTCTTCTTGCCTTGATCTGCCAAATCTATTAAGCTTATCCTTCAAGAACCTAATGCTCTAATACTAATTGGTAGAATATATAGTCCACTAATATAACTAAGATGGGGGGCAGGTGAATCAATTACCTGACTATTATCACAATTTTCAACCTTGAACAAACTTAACCATATGAGAAATATAATTAGAAACCAAACAAGATACTCATGCACAATAACACCAGATATGTTAATAAGGGAAACTCTTGATCAGAGAGAAAACCTCAATGGGGATGGTACCCACAAGTTGATGTACTAATATAAATATTTGTTATTAGAGGATGGACCCTCTTAGGACTCTATAACAAAATTCAATACATATTAGTCCATGTTAGGAGACTTTGAATCCATGTTAGGAGATTCCAACCCTATTAGGAGTTGTGCCAACCATGTTAGGAGTTGTGGAAGATAGCTAGACCTACTACCCAAACAACTTCAAGGTCAAGAACAATGAACCCACTATCCAAATGATATTTTTATTATTCCTTTCAAAATTATAGAAATGAATAGCCTTCCTCTGTCCTGTCAACTGAACCTCTGCTCCTTCTGATCTTGTAACTAGATCACAAAAATTGTATCCAATAATCCCTTGGATCACTTATGCACATTCAATAAATATCTTTCTCCTTTTCACACTTTTACACTTCAGATAACAATCACAACACCTTACAAACAAAGAAAACATCTTTCCTTTATACCATATCTTCAAAATAATTCTTTGAGTCAGCCTTGAGGCTTTCCCAATTAATTATAATAAGATAGTTAATTATTTTCAATTGCAATAGCACTTTTAGCTCGTAGTATATACAAGACTTCACATGTGCAACTTGAGGACTACACACTTTCTGACATCACCATCAGATTGTCCTCTGTCACTAGTTGATAGTGCATCAACTTGTTACATCTCACATGAAAGATATAATACAAACATTAGAAACTACTTTCCAAGCACTCTGCTTCTGTACTACTATTAGTAAATCAAGTACAAATTTTGTACATCTTCGACTTACATACTATGCATTAAGCCTCATCATTAGGACATAGTATAGAATGTGTCCATGACCGCACATCACCAAACAAGCAAAATCTTGTCTGTACAACTAATATTTCTCTCTACTACTCTACTAGTCTTCACAAACTTACTACTATGTTGACATCAATGACAAACATAGTCATTAATGCAACATGTCAATACTCTCCAATGCTTAGGAGACTTCCACAATGTAGTATTATTAGCATTCATGCAAACTGGAACTATAAGGGAAAGAACAACAAGCCCACTTGTCATCACTATAGAAAATTGGGTCACACAACAAATGTCTATATAAGCAAAATTGGAGATCACAACCCTAAGAAAAAATTCAAGGGACATTGCGATAATTGATAAAAGAAAGGATGTTGGGCACATGAATGTAGGACTAAGACCACCAACACTTAGATATTTGAAGGACACTATTATAAATTTTAGAAGTATGGACACAAGGGATATGAATGCATATCTAAATCCAAGTGGAAATCAAACAAGAAAACAAAGGTACATCATAATGGGAATACTTATGATTTGGATTACAATACAAGGTACAAAAGTCATTATTATGGTGAATATGGTCATGATGTTGTAAATTGCATTAGGACACATTTTAGAGGTAATTAAAATAGATGGTTGAATGAAGTTGTATGTTTTAGTTGAATTAAGACCAATCATGTGAGAAAAAAATGTCCAACGTGGTCACCTACACCAAGAAATGAATTCAACAAAGGAAAAGAAAAGGTAGATGTTGAAAATAAAAAGATGCAGAAGAACAAGACATAGAAAAAGAAAGAAGTTGTAGCACATAAAGCCAAGATGAGATCACTTTATCCAATGTATTAGGTGATCACATCACCCCCAACTAGGCAATCAAAGCTTTGTGTGGAATTGACATTTGAAATGATATATTTTGCATTAGTTCCAAGCATTCAAGTAATGAAAATGATTTATCAACATATATTAAGATGCAATTAAGTGATTAGAACAAAGAGACAATCTATCATATTTTTATTTTCTTTTTTTTTGCTAAGCATTGAAAGTTTTGTAGTTACTTCCAAGTAATGAACGTATGGTAGTGATAGTTGAGCTCACTATGATAGCTAAGCATACTGGAAAACCCTATAAGGATCAAGTGAAAAACTATATATGCACTAAGCATTAAATGCAAGGTTTTAAAGGCTATATACCCGATATTTTGAGTCATTTGCACTTATCAAAAGTTGAAGAGAATGAATATGATTTGTGAAAGGAGATTCAAGTGTCTACAAACTAGATTCTACTATAACTCGACATCATACAATGGATTTGAAAGGTATTTAACTTGTGTCGAGTTACACTATTTCATGTTTTGAAAACCCAAGAGAGTCAAAATGGCAATAAATTCTTCAACAACACCTAGGAAAGAGGGGAAGGAATTTTTTAATGTTCAATTGATTAGCAATGATGTGAGACAATCTCCATCCTATGTCATTCTTGAGATCACATATAAAGGAGATCCATCTAGTGCACTATCAATGATACCACTAAAGGTTTTAATAATCCAAGATGTATGATGTTGTTATACCTACAAGGTAAGTGAGGTTGGAGATTTAGAAATCAAATAAACTTATCAAAAGTTGTGTGAGAGAAGTGGGTTAAGGGAAGAAAACAAGACTGTAGAATGAAAAGGGTTACCATGAGCCCTAGATTTCTTGCAAATGTTCAAAATGGAATGGATAAGGATAGTGTTGAGCTGAATTCATGCCAATCAAATATGGTTAGAAGATGGACCAATCAAAATATCTAAGCATATCATTCATAGAGTCATAGGATACCCAACCCTAGACTGACCAAAGACATTGAGGAGAGATGCAAAAGAGATTATTGAGAAGAATACTGAAGCCATGTAGAACAAACATGGAATTCCAATTGACACAATCACAAACTCTATTATAGTGTTTTTAGTAAGAGTGATTGTAGATAGATTCTACTAGTCCATCCGACTCAATAGTGTGTCATGCATTGCCATTGACCTGGGCTATAATATTGTGAAGAGAGATCACAACTATGACTTAGCTGAGTTTCAACTTCACCAACTATTAGAAAATTTGGAATCTATCAAGAAAGCAAAGAGTGCTTTTTGTAAGTTTGGATCACTTGTCATTTTCATATTCTTTTATGTGCAAAATACATTTCCTACATTTGGCAAGGCTTCATGAAAGACAAATATATCTATTACTCAATAGATAGGAGAGTTAATTGAGCAATTAGGTGATAATTTTGAATTAGTAATGACTAGTTATTTTGAAGACTTTAAGAATTCTATGAAGAAAAGGTAAAAAATTGTTGTGTCACTAGTTGAACAACATTATAATGATGCCTATTTTCTAGTTGATGGTGACTACACATATGTATAGGCAGCAATTCCAAGGGTAAGATGGTTAAGACCTTTGCCATATGAAATGAATGTTGATGAAAATTTAGTAGCTATTACAACATTATTGGTAGAAGAGATTGATAAGGATGCTACATCCTTTGGGAACTATGAGGAAGAAAAATCAAGGATCTTCATTAACTTACAAACTATCATAGTCATAAGGAAGAATAAAAATATGGTGAAGAAGGTTAAAAAAAAAATTGGTGAAGGAGAAGGAGAAGGATAAGAAGAAGGAGAAGAAGCCAACTACACCTTTGACAAGGTCAAGCACAAGGGTTTCCACTGGAAAATCCAAAGAAACAAAGGCAAAAGGAAAAAAGAGAAAGTGTCACAATAGAGTTGAGTTAGCTTGCTAAGAAGCCGAGGAGAAAGTAAAAACTACAAGGGGACTCAGATGATGATAAGATAGAATTTGACAACTTAAGTCAATTCAAAGTGGTAAGCTAGAATCTCTTATCTGACATTGATAGTTTATGCAAAAATGTAAAGACCAATGTAGATTTATTTGATTTATCACATATTGATTTTGATAAGTTAGATAATGGAGATAAGAATAATCTAGAAGATGTTATTTATGATATGATGGCTACTTTTAAAACTACTACATTAGAGATTACTAACTCTATTCCTAAAAGCCTATATGAGAGAGTTGAGAAAAAGTGAAAGTTCAGTTTGGAGACTGAAAAACAAATCAGAGAGGCTACTTTAGCCAAAATTATACTTGAACTTGACAAAAGATTGATTACAAAGGCCATAGAGAAATATAAAGGGATATTTTCTCCCAAGTACCAAGTACTTAACATTTTGAGGAATAAAGTAGAAGAGGTGGTAACCCAAAGAAAGTTACTATGGAAAGTTATCTATGGGTTATCCACCAATGTTGTGGAAGAGAAAGGAGACCAAGAAAAGGAGAACACAACAACATCATGAGAAAAGGAGGATACATTAGAAGAAATGGATGACAGAACTGAGGAAAATGCACTGGATGCTCAAGTGTTGAGCACTAGTCTCCCACGTGTAGAGCAAGAGTCTATAACTATTGAAGATATACCTGATAGCTCCACTCAAAATGTAAATCCATTGAGTGAGGAGGACATCAAGTCACTATAATGGGAATCCATCAATACTGTTCTACCATGCACAAATCTTGTATTACCATGCACAAATCTTGTATTGGTATGGATTGATGAATCTCAAAAGGTTGAGATTGCATCCAATAAGACATAGTAAGACACATCTTTTGAGCCCTCACATGTTGCAAATGTTAAAGAGAAGGAACCCCATGAACAAGTAATAGTTCAAAATGTAACCCTTGAATAGCAAGGTGAGCTTAACAAGCACCATTTTCAATGCCTAATATTGTTATTGAGATGAAGGAAAAGGAGGTAGATACTCAAGCTACATTATTTCTGAGTCAACAAAGCTCAGGGTTGCCAGCACTGGTCATAATTAACAATAAGGGGAATGAAGAGAAAAATGATAAGGAAGAGAATCTAACATTCACCTCATAGAAACCTATTGAAGATCAGATAGAGGTTGAACAAGAGGAATAAGATAATATGATTACTAAGACCTAGTAATAGGTAGCTATACACACACTAGTAACTTTACTAGTCACTACACCTCCTCCCAACAGCCAGACTCTTCAAAGACCAAGTACCAATACTCCTAAGAGTTTTGAAGCTACATCATTTGAGGATGTAAGTTTAAATGAGGTGATTGTATTACCACCATTCAATTTGACAATAATCGCACTTGAAGAAATGAATGTTCTTCAGGAGGCTCTACAAAGGAGGAAGAGGGAAGAAATTTTAAGGAGAGAGCACAAGCAAAAGAAAGTTTTGTATGAAATCAAAGACATTTTCATTGATGTTTTTAGTCTTTTAGATTCATTATCTGATAAGCTTATTATAGAGAAACTTGTGCACATGGTTGACATGATAAAGGATGAGGGCCTCGATACTAATTTTAAATTGTGGAATGGTCTAAGCAAAAATTTCACACAAAGGCCTTGGATAAGATATCTAATGCCATTGCATTGAGATAGGTTGAATTTTCAACCAAAATGGATAGTATAAAAATGGTATTAGAGAACATTTTCTCTTTATATAATAAGTTATGTAGTGTTGATATATTTACCAAAGAAACTCAACACTCTATTGAACAACTGCAAGGAGATTTACAATTGATAGGTACTACATTAAAACAATTTCTTGGAACTAGTCAAGTACATTTTCAGATGTTATTGATGACATAGAGTAAACTTTTCAAGTTGCAAGCCAAGGATGCAAACATAAGATTGACATGGATCAGTATATAGTCCATGTTAACCCTTCACATGGAAGTTTTGCATAAGGAACTAGCCTATGCTGAGACATTGATAAAGAAATATTCTCATCTTTCTACTAATGAAGGCTTAGTTGATCTAGTGACACAAATATAAATTTAGATTCAATCTCTAGATGCAGCCACTAATAATTGGGATTTAGTATTGAAAATCATTATGGAGCTACATAAGCCATTTTTAGACAAATACACTTTAAGTGTACCACCCAAATGACATAAGTGTCAAAAAAGGGGGATTTATAGAAAAGAAGTGAAACATTTACTTAGAGGGAGTAAAATTAACAAGGTAACTTCAACATTTTTTGCAAATTTTTCAAATTTTGAAGATTTTGCATACAAGACAAGCAAATAAGATATATTGTTTGACTTATGCACGAAGGAATGTATATGCCATGACAAAGTGTTTTTACCACTCATGTCAAAGGGGGAGACTTTTAATCTCATTGTGGTTTTGACATTATAGTGACAACACACTTAGTCATTATCTAGAAATGAATAGTGTGAGTTGAATGCATAGTGCATCTGGAGTGAATAAAGCAAGACTAGTGATCAGTGTGAGCCGAGTGAACAGAGCATGCCGAGCATAAGTCTCTAGACAATACATGTCAAGTAATATGATAGTTAGTGTCAAGAACTAATATGTGTTGCTCAATTAGTTCATGTTGAGTCACTTCGGTGCCAAGTGAATTAGACAAGCCAAGCAAATAGAGTGTGTCGAGTGATTCAAGTGTTGACCAAGGATGAGTTCTGAGCCATTTAGAAGTCAAGTATCATTATATAGAAAATAGTGAAGGTCAAGCATTAGATCGTATTGATGCCAAGTGAATAGTCTATGTGATAGATGTATCTAATGGAAAAAACTTATATGTAAACCATTTTTGGCCAGCATGAACATCAATTTTTGATTATAAGAAATAATGAGGAGTCATATTACACATCCCTATGCTATGTGTGCAACCAATCAGATTGAGGGAAGCATTAGGTAGCAATATGGATCAACCACAACCATTGATTCTAACCTAATTTTGTCTCCATGCTATTTATAAAGGAAGTAAACCCCAAGGCTAACATATATTGTGAAGATGAATGCTAAGGAGAGTATCTAGTGTGAAAGAAACATGGAGAAGATGGCTAAGACAAAGTTTTGCAATGAAGAACCAATTGAGAAGAATAGAGACAAGTAGTGAAAGGTTAGAGAAGATAGATCTGATTAGGAGGATCAAGAGATAACCATCGAAGAGGAGTTCTGTCATCAAGCAGTAAGGTGCTAACTGAAGGATCAGATGTTGAATCATTCTAACAGGTGATATAAAGTAAATCTCTTAACAGAGTAGTCTTAACAGGATTTTGTAAATATCTTGATTGAGCATTTACTCCATTATGAGTTCAAATCCTTTTGCAAGGTGAGACCTAATAGTCTTTGTAAGCCTTTAATAGGGAAAACCTTTAATAGGGTAGATCATAGTTTATGATCAAAACTTTATTGTCATAATAGGCCACACTTTACAATTGTAGTAGTGAAGATTTGTGGGTTTCATCACGACCCCAATTTTACCTTCTCCTTGGAGGGTTTCTAGATAACCAAAATCTTATGTGTTATGTATTGATTTATTTCATGCTTTGGATGTGATGAATGGTTACTTATTTGATTCTACATGTTAAGTTATGAGATGGATGTATGGTGAAATATTTTAGAGGTAAAAGTTTTAAGTGTTGATTCACCCCCTTCACCCTCTTAGAACTTACTTTACCATTTTTAATTCCAACAATAGAGTAGTCCAAAAGGAAATGATAATAAAGACAAATATGTTCACCAACATATTTTTGGAGACTCTATTGGGGAGTCTGAATAGAAGATAAATTAGTACTCAAAATGTGATTTATATGATGTTCAACTATGGTTTTAACTCATAATGATTTTTTCCTAGTGTTACAACCCAACCTCAATTTCTCTAAAACTTAAAAGGATATAATATCTAACCTCAACACTTTGGCTTGGAAGTTTCAAAGTAGTAATAAACAATATCATCAAGTTGTGATGGTATTGGAAGAAGATGAAGAGATTGGGGAAAGAGTGAGGGGCATCCCAATAGTTTAAGAGGTCACTGTTGTCAACAAAATTGCTAGAATTTAGTAAGGAAAACCTGAGACCTAGTTCTCTTTGTAAAAAAGGTGGACATGAGATATACAAGAACTGATAAAGAAATGGGAATTCTTTATCAAGAGTTTGAATTCTTGAAGAAGATAGATTTTAACCCTGATCATACCTTGAGAAGAAAGAAGAAAACTCAGTCAGTGAGTCATCCTTCCTTACCAACTTTTGCTTTGTCACTATCCCTTTCTTTTCAAGACCTTACATTACCCATAACCCTAAATCCTCAATGTGTAAATATACAACCTCTAAATACCATCTTTCCAACTATGGCTATGAACCAACAATGGGGTCAAGCCGCTAGTCCCCTTGATCTAGGGGATAACCTTGGAGCCCTATTAAGAGGAGTGGAGGAAATTTTATCAAAGTTTAGTGGTGATGGAAAGATTAGTATAGATGATCACTTGAGTGATTTTCATTCTTCTTGTGGTGTTCTTTTTTTCCCAACATAAGATGTGACCATTAGGCTTTTTATTCAAAATTTGGTTGATTCTGCTACTGACTGGTTCCACCACCTTCCTAGGGCTTCTATTCAGAATTGGAATAAAATGGTGGCCACCTTTGAGTCAAGATTTAAGACTCTAGGAGATGAACATAATCTAATGTCACAAGTAACTCAGATGAAGAAAGAAATGCATGAACCTATGAGAGAGTTTGTGGCCAAATATAATAGAATTCTACAAAGAATACCCATGGCATCCCAATCGAGTGATGAAAATAAGAAGGTATTTTTTGTTAAGGCTATGCCTCCAAATATATACGTTCAACTTTAAAAAGATGGAGTTCAAAACTTAGCAGTTGCTTAAAGAACAATAATCAAACTTGAAGATATCTTCATTTCAGTTGGTAAATGTAAAAGAGATATTCAATCTTTATCTAAAACCTTTTCAAATCTAACAAATACCATTATCCAAAGATTGGTAAATGATGTAGCCACTCTCAAAAGACAAAAAGAGTTTGGTCACATTTATCCAGCCCCGTACCAAGATATAAGTTGCAGGCAGTATGATCAGTCCTATAATAGAGCACTACCCTTGCCAGATGTGTAGCCCCCAGTACAAATTGAAGATGCACCAAGAAAAGAGGTGATGTGCTCCTTTCATTTGACAATTGATCACTTTGGGGGAGACTAATCTAATATGATTAGACATTTGTAAATGAACACAACCAAAGATGAACTTGGAGAAGAGGTTAAAGGGGAATCAAGTGAGAATATAACTAATTTTGACTATGGTGCCTATTTTGTGGAATATAAACCTGATATGAGTAGTAGGGGAGATATTTTTTCCACCTTAAATGATTCCTTGTGCACAGTGATAACATGAAGAAAGAGGACTCCCAAATTATCTCCATGCACTAATCAATCTATTAGTGCACTCAAAGGGAAGGACCATATCGATATCAAGACCCCTGCATACTCTAGAACACCCAAAGTCAAGGTCATGCAAAGAATTTTTGTGAGTAATTATCTTCCATCCTCTACTTTTGATATGATTGAGTTTTGTAAGAATTCCACCGTAATGATATCTATTGTTGAATACTTAAAGTCAAACCCTCATGAACTAGATCGGTTGGTAAAATATGTTAAAGGTGATCTAAATGCTTTAGTGCAAGATGAACCCTTATTGGAAGAGAAACTAGTTCCCCCTAATGCCCCTATTTTTGTCTCTAAATTTGACTCCAATTCACCTGAAAGTAAGGAAGTATCTTTTGTGTTCAAAACAAACAATGAGAGTGTCAAACAAAAACCTTTCAACATCTCCCTGTACTAAATGGTAAGAAATTGATTAACTATATTATTGATTCAGGAGCCTAGCCTACCTTTGTAGCCAAAGCATTAGGTATCACCCTAACTAAAACCTTTGGTAGATGTTACTCAATGGATGGGAAACAAGTTCCATTGATAGGGAAAGTTAAACATGCACAAGCAATACTCATCGCTTATCTTAAAAAGAGAGCCAAATTAACTATCTTGGTTGCTAACATTCTAACCAGCTACAAAATTCTCTTGAGAAAAAAATTTAGTAAGGACATGGGGGTGAGATAAAGATAGACTGGTCTGAAGAAGTCATCCCTACTGGGAAAGGGAAGAGCTAGTTAGAACTAGAATTCAAGAATAAATATACAATGTTCCCTTTAGATGACCCTAAAGCTCAAATTCTATTTGAAGAATGCTAGTTCAGAAATTACTTTATCTTTCTCAGAGAGGATTATGATTCTCAAGTTCAAATAAAGGAAGAGACAATGGGATCAAGGACTCTAGAATTCAATGGTAGTTTCTCTAATTCAAGATTAGGAGTAGGGGTAGTGTTGATTTCACCTTCGAGGGAGTACTATCCCTTTTCTTTAAAAACTTGACTTCAAAAATACTAACAATACTGTAGAGTACTAATGAAGGGTGCTCACCTTAATACCTTAAACACATAACATAAACAAAGAAATAACAACAATTTATGAGAAGAAATATGGGCTTCTTATTATCATCACAAATGTGGAATTATAGAATTTAGAATTACAATGTGTTAACCCATATGGGCACCTTCATTATAGTGATTTGCAAGATAAAGCTGTGAACTATCACCTAGAGCTGTCTTAGACAATATATGGGCAGTTCTTAAATAAGCAATTTTATCTTGCCCAAGAAGGTTCTAGACACTCAAACTTAATACCTAGTGCTGACAGACCCTAACAATACATATAGAGTCATCCAAATACACTTTTGACATTTATTTTGGAAGTTTTGGTTAACCCAACTTCAAAAAGCCATAACTTTTCAATGGTTTCTCTAATTGGCTATTATAACCACTTTTTAGAATCCCCATTTTCTAATCTACAAGATCGAATTCACGTAATCACCCATCCATCGATTTTTTGGGCCTCATGTGGGCACATTTAGGCCTTGAATCATGAGCTTGAAGTTTTATACCAAAATTGGACACCAAAAATCTACAATAAATCCATGAATACTCATGATATGGAACTAAGCCTCAATTGGTAAGCTGATACATCCAAGATGAACATCTACCTCTGAAATTAGGACATTCTAAGCTCATATGACTAACTTACTAAGTAGCAAGCCTCTAGAAATAACAACTTTGCACTGAGACAACTCTTTTTCAAGAAACAAAAAGGAAATATTTTTGGGTGATGCAAGATTTCTCTTACACCCAAGATGCTTCTGTATCAAGCATGAAGCTCTATCATTGGGACTTCATAAGGCTAAATATAGAGGTACAAAATCACTAATTGCAAAGAGAGATGATGAACTCATCATGAAGTAGGTTAGGAAGGTATATACTATGAAGAATCAAAGGCTTCCAAATTATAGAAATAAGTTGTGGGATAAACTCAAAGCCTTCAAAGCATTCTCCATCATGTCACATCCAAGAAGTGAGAACACTTAGGCTAATTCATTGGCGATATGAGATTCCCTTCTTTTACCCCATCTTGATTTCAAAACTGGTGAATATAGAATCAAGATGATCTACCATCCTAGTGTACCTGATAATGTAGATTGGTGGCAAGTGTTTAATAATGATTACCATAGTTAGAAGTTTTTGGCATGTGTTGAAAATTTTTCTAGCATGTTCTTTGAAGGATCAGAGAATGATTATAAATAATTCTATGTAGATGAGTGAGATAGTGAAATTTAATTAGAAGGGAATAAATTTTTGAAAGGATTGGTGTCATTAAAACATTTTTTTTCAAAAAAAGATGATAGCTCTAATCTAGGAAGACCCACTCACTCAAATGTTTTGAAGGAATATGAAAAAATAAATGTAGGTTCATAAGCTAAACCTAGATGTATATTAGTAGGTAGAACTTGTTCTACTCATGAAAGAAGTCACCTTAAAGAACTGCTACTTGACTATAAGGATTGTTTTGCTTGGGGTTACGAAGAGCTTAAAATTTGAAGGAACTGTCATTCCAAACATCACATTCCTCTAAAACCTAATGTAGTTCCATTCACACACAAATTAAGGAACTATAATCCAAAGATTTCTAAAGCAATAATAGAGGAAGTAGAAAAGATGGTGAAAGCTTGGATAATCTATCCAATTATCACTCTACCTAGATTGCCAATATAGTTCTTGTGAAGAAAAAAAATGGAGAAATACATATTTGTATTAATTTTTAGAACTTGAATCAAGCTAGTCTCAAAGACAATTATGCTCTACCCTTGATGGAACATGTATTGTAGGTAGTAGCTGGACCTAAAATGATGTCTATGCTTGATGGTTTTCAAGATACAAGCAAATACACATGGTAGAGGAAGATCAACATAAAACTTCCTTCATTACACTTTGGGGTATGTATGCATACAAACAAATGAATTTTTGGCTCATAAACGTGAAAGCTACCTTTCAGTAAGCCATGAATTCCTCTTTTAGAGATCTAAGGAACATGATAATTGTGGTTTATTTGGATGACCTCATAGCTTTTTTGAAATGGAGAAAACACCACCTTTGAAACCTAAGGACATTTTTTTAGAGATCTAGAGAACATAATGTTTCTTTGAACCCTAAAAAATCAATCTTCTTCATGGAAGAAGGTAAACTTATAGGACATATTGTTTCCAAGAAAGGTATAAAGATTGACCCAAAAATAATTAAAGCAATTCAACAACTTCAATTGCCCATAAACCAAAGTGGAGTCAAATATTTCTTTGGCCAGGTCAATTTTCAAAGGGCCTTCATTCCTAAATTATCAAAGAGCTTTTAATAACGTTAAGAAAGCTATAGCCAATGCCCCTATGCTAGTTAGCCCTATTTTTTAAAGAATATTATCAATTTTTTTCTACTCATCATAACACACTTTGTTAGGAGTACTTACTCAAAAAAAGTGAAGAATAAATAGAATCTCCAATTTCCTTCATGAGTACTCCCTTGAAGAAACATACATTGAATTACTCTACCCTCAAGAAATAGGCCTTTTCTAGAGTAAAAGTACTCAAGCACTTTTGGTATTACATAATTCATTCCCATTCACTTGTACATGTTCCCGATGCCATAGTAAAAACAATTTTCAGTCAACAAGAAGTAGGAGTGAATAAAAGAAGGACTTGGGTTGCCAAAATATAGGAGTACACCATAATAATAAAACCTACCAAGTTGGTATGAGGGTGTGGACTTTGTAAACTAATTGATGAAAGTGGTGGCTCGCTAGAAAGAGACCTAAGGAATTGCATACTACACTCCTGATGAGTCTTACTGATTCCTGATTCTCTAATATAGCATTTTACCTAACCTATGGGGAATGCCTAAAGAACCTATTTCACTAAGAGAGATAAGACAAATAAGGCTAAAGGATGGAAAATATGTAATGATCCATGGAACATTGTAGAAAAAAGGAATTGATGGGACTTTCCAGAGGTGTGTTGATAAGAGTCAACAAAAAGATCTTTTGAAAGCCTATCATGATCAAGTCTATATAGGACATTATTCATCAACTATGACATCTTTCAAAATCTTAAGAAATTTATTTTATTGGCTTGGTATGTTTAGAGATGCCTATGTATATGTAAGAAATTGTGAGAAGTGCAAGATGTTTTTAGGAAAACCTCAGTTGGTTGCATTACCTCTAAACCCTATTGTGATAAAGGAGCCTTTTAAGAAATGGGGTTTAGAATTCATAGACCCTATCAATCCCTCATCTAGAGTAGGAAATGTTTATATACTCACTTCTACAGACAATTTCTTGAAGTGGGTTGAAGTTATCCCTATAAAAATAAGAAATTCACTCGATTTCCTCAAGGAGTGCATTTTAGTTCAATTTAGGGCTCCACAGAAGATAGTTGTTGATAATGCTACTTATTTTTTACTAGAGG
This sequence comes from Cupressus sempervirens, assembly GCA_028749045.1. Lineage (NCBI taxonomy): Eukaryota > Viridiplantae > Streptophyta > Pinopsida > Cupressales > Cupressaceae > Cupressus > Cupressus sempervirens. The sequence goes on along the minus strand of CM053789.1, from coordinate 477,330,389 downwards.
AATTGAAAACCTTTTGTTTTGACCATGGAATTTACTTATTTTATTCATCTAACTATTTCCCTCAAGGGAGTGATCAAGCTTAGTCGAGTAATAATAACTTGGTGGTGACCATGAAAAAGATGGTAAGTGAAAACAAAAGGGATTGGAACAAAAGATTGTATGAGCCACTTTGAATATAAAGAACTACTCCTAAGATGGAAATAGGTATGGTACTATTTGAATTAGTGTATGGAATTAGTGTACAAGTCTCCTTACCTTTGGAATTATCATCAACCAAGTTACAGTTTGTGATTGAAGATGAGCAATTTCGGAGCTCTTTGGAGAAAAGAGTTCCATATATTGGTAAATTAGAAGAGGAAAGATAAAGGATGGTTGACAACATTACTAAAAGTCAAGAAAAGGTGAAGAAGATATTTGATATGAAGGCTATACCAAGAAATTTCATGTGTGGGGATGAAGTAATTTTATGAGATAAGTGTTGAGAGTCAAAAGGAACTCATAGTAAGTTTGAATTGCTATGGATGGGTCCTTTCAGAATTCAAGAAGTAGTTGGTGCAAATGCTTTCAAGTTGGCATATCTTGATGGCATAGTCTTACCCTTTGCTTATAATGGAAAGGAACTGAAACCTTTTAAGTTATGAGTTCCTTTGGTTTCCTTCTTGTACATAATGTCATTTTGTTGTGTGTTTTAGGTTTTGTTTCTTTTTTAGTGTCTTTTTACCTCTAATCCAGTGTTATATAACTAGATACCCTAAGTTCTCCACACTTCAATGAAACTTAGTCCCTAGTTAGAGTCAGTGTTAGTCCTCATTTTTGTTTTAGAATTGTCATTTGTCCCACTTAGATTTTTAGTTCAATACATCAGTAATCAAACCTCCCTAGTCCATAGGTTTTCTTTAAATGTTGAGTTCATGGTTCAATTCATCTTTGTGCCACACTTGATATTCTTGATAAAAAAAAAAAATTCATAGTCCAAATTTTTAGAGTTTATTTTCTCTATAGAATTGAACCTTGAACTCATTGTATCTTTTGTGAAGGATTTGAGCTTCTAAACCTGTCTGTACCAATTGAACCATGTTGAATTTGGTTCAACTTGGTTCAACATGTTTCAATAATTGAATGATTTTTTCTCTTGCACTAAGCCTGTGGTAGATCCCTCCTCAAAAAAAAACACTTGGAAAGATATGCAATCATCACCCATGTGGATGATATTATAATATGGAAATGATATCATTTTATTCACAGTATATAAAGAAATGAAATATTGTTACTTCATGCAATAAATCAATGGATGCCACTATTAAAGTTGATGAAAGATCAACCCTATAACTCCCAAGAATCACGTACATGAAGTTGATGAAATATCAACCCCACATCTCTCAAGAATCACCTACATGCAAACACCTATCATAGAAAGAGAGAAGCAAAAACCATGGAGGCTAGAATTCCCAGATCCATAGATGAGACATTCTTGATGAACAAAAAAGAGAATGCTATTATCAAAAGTGAATGAAATTATTTAATTACAAAGAGAGATTGTCCTTATAATAAATAATAAAAGAATTAATGATTAGATGACTAAATTTTAGCTTAAGAAAATAAGATTTAATTAGTAAATATCTAATTACACTAACACCCCCCCTTAATATAAACTTAGGGAGTAGCTAAAAACCTAGAAACTACTATAAAAAGTAGATTAAGGTCTTGGAAACAAAGTCTGATGAGATACCCTTCACAACAAAATCTCTGAAAAGAGGAGAAATAGAGAAAACCAGATTGAAAAAACCTTACTCCAAAAAGAGATGGAAAGAATGTTCCAAAAGATAGGAACAAAAGGATGATCATGAAGAACATCACTGAAGCACAAAGTTGTAAGTAATGCCAAGCTATTGATTTGAAGAACCTCAACTATATATAACATGAAAAGGTAGAGAAGACCAAGTCTAAAGAGCTGATCAATCAAAGATAGAAGGTATCTTGATGGCCTCCACAAATAGTAATGAAAGAATTTCTATATGGTAAGTGATCCATCTCACCAAAATGCATAGGTATTCATCCACTACAATCACCTAGTACATAAGATCAAATACTAAATACATAGCTCACTCCATCAAACCAAGAAAGAAATTGAACCAACATAATTCCCTTATAATGCTGAGAGGTAAGACATAAAAACTAAAATTGAATGCAATATATCCTGTAGAAAGAAGAATCAAGAACATCGAGAGTGTGAAAGAAGTACAAACACCTATAATGGCATGTGTCATTGACACATCATGATGCTAATATCATGGAAGGAACACTCACTTGAAAAAGGAAGATGGTGAATATGGCTGACATGAAATCTCCCAAGGCACTTTATAATTTAGTGTGATTATAATAAAACACAAAGATGTCCAAGATACCAAAATGCAATAAAGTGCCACTTTATCTCAGTGCATTTGTAAAAATATTACAAAAGGATGTTAATAAAGATCAAAAGAGACATAAGGTTGATAAAAGAGATATTACAACCCATGAAAAATAATCTAAAACAACAAAATCAATCTCTGGACTTGAAATAACCAAGATATCCATCAAAATGTGAAAAAAAAGTGAATGGGATGTGCCTAGAGCAGAATCTAGAAAATAGAATATCTCAAGATATGTCTCTCAAAGTGCAAAATAGAACCTTTGACTTTGAATTCATAAACTAGAAACCAAACAACATCAAAACTCCAAATAAACTACACCGTCACAATGAGCTCAGAATCATCTTTCTAGTGATATCGCGTTTGTGAAAAACAAAGTTTGGATGAGCAAGTTATGGCCAAAAAACCACATGTAGCCCAAAAATGCACTCGAAGGGAAAATATAAAAAAAATTACTACCTTAGGATCCATGCCAAAATGCCTCAAAAAGAATGCCCACTAGCACCATATAATACCTTGGGAAGTGTGCTAGTTTTATATAGAATTATCTTGATGTGCATACCAAAATTTTTGACTCATGTACCAAAAATCTTGATTTACATGTTAAAAAATTTTGATCTACGTGCAAAAATCTCAATTTGCATGCCAAAAAATCTCAATCTGTGAACCAAAAAATCTTTATCTACATGCAAAAAATCTCAAAATGTCTACTAAAAATCTCGATTTGTGTGCTAAAAAAGCTAGCTTTTTGTACCAAAAAATCTCATTGTGTGGCAAAAAATCACAATTTTCTAGCCAAAAATCCTAATTTTAGCTAAAAAATCTTGATTTGTGTGCCAAAAATTAAAAACTCACCATCTCAAGAAATGTGCCCAATCTAGAAGCAATATTATTTTGCCTCATATTCCAACTATATTCAAATTTGACACTTTTTATATGAAAATAGGTGTTTTTGGTGCTCTAAGCTCAATGGTGATGTTCATTTGGGCTCAAAGTGCACTAAAAATTAGTGACCCCTTAGATTCAATACAAAATAACTCTAAAAAATGTAACCCTTTTAAAGAAAAAGCACAAATTTAAAAGCCAAGCTAGATCTCTCATAAACAAAATAGGGGCATGAAGATCTGGAGCTCTGATACCATGTTGAGGTTGATGAAATATCAACCCCATAGCTCCCAAGAATCACCTGCATGCAAACACCTATCACAGAAAGAGAGAAGAAAAAGCTATGGAGGCTGAAATTCCCAGATCCACAAATGAGAAATTCTTGATGAGCAAAATAGAGAATGCTATTATCAAAAGTGAATGAAATTATTTAATTACAAAGAGAGATCATCCTTGTAAAGGAAAACTAAACCCTAAAAGGTCTAACCTAGGTTGCATCATAATAATTAATAAAAGAATTGCTTATTAGATGTCTAAAGTTTAGCTTAAGAAAACTTGAGTTAATTACTAAATATCTAACTACTCTAATAACCACATCATCTATGTGAATGGATGAACTCATGAGTTGGACAACATAAGGTGACTAATTAATATCTCACATGAGAAAGTTATGATGAATAAGCAAGGTAGCAATGCAAAAAGGAACTCATTTATAAATTTTTTTGTGAGATATCCAATCAAATGGATTTCATAACAAGTAAATCATTCCTCAATTTTTTATTTTTAACATTTTTTCTTTTTAAAAAAGACATCATCACATTGAAAGGTTTAAAATATCAAACACAGGGTAGAAAGCGTAGAGTTCTAAGGTTCAAGGAGTTACTTTCTTTTCTAGTTATTGATTATCCAAGCTAATTTATAATCTTCTATTCAATTCCTTTTCTGTGCTATGAAATTTGGTGTTGTGGAATTTCTTTGGGGAGCTATGGAAAACATGAAGTCGTCAATGCACTTTTTTGACAATTATACTAGTTTAGAGTGGAAGGTCCATGTGATAAAAAATACTATTTTGAGAAGTGTGCTTGTCGACTCCTTCCACTACTAGTGCATCGATAAGGTAGAGGAAACCTTTGCATCATAAATATTAAATAGTGGGTTGATAGTGGCTATTGTGTTCCCTCCTACCACTATTTTTCCTAAGTTGATTATGGAATGTGTAAACCATTACAACTTGAAGAGTCAGTGCATAAGAGATAATTAAGGGAAAGTGTTGTTACCAATTAAAAAAGGAAAATATGGCTTCCATATTTAGGATTCTAGAGAAAACATTCATTGAGTTCTCCCTCATTCGATCTTTGGCTAAGTTCAAAGAAGATTCTGACAAATGTTGCAATGTCATCACGTCTAGTTGGACAAAAATGTTTTGCAAGGGAGGGTCTCATCTTCTAGCTAGTCTGAAGAAAAACCACATGAATCCTTTCTTTAATGACTTGGTTGTAATATTACATCAAATTAAGGGTGCTCCAAATGCCTTCCTATTTGAACACTGGATTTTCTACTATATTGAGATGGTGTTAGAAGGAAAGAAACATTTTTATTGGGCTTAACTAGTTGCGGGTTCCTTGAAACATTAGTTAAAACTAACCCAAACTCTTAAGAAGAATTTCTACATGTTTTCCTATTTTATGTATTGCATAGCTTGTACTAGCATTCAATCTCTTATTCATCTACCTCTTTATCTTTGGAATGATCATGCTATTGGAACAATTGAGTAATTGTGTATTGTCTTTGATGTTACACAAAATGGAATATCATTGCCAGTTTATATATGCCTAGCTCACTTGGGCATTAAAGAAAGTTTTTTGTGTCTACCGAGCATTCTAGAGTTTTCCAAGTTCAAAAGATAGTTTCTACTGAGTTCACTTGAGCACCAAAGGAAAATTTTTTGGAAGATGAGTGTTAACTGAGCTCACTTAGTTAATGAAATGTTGGATGGAATCAATGTTAATCGAGCTCACTTGGTTACCAAAGGAACTTTGCAAGTATGTAGTGTTAATCGAGTTCACTGGGTTAACACAAGAAAATCATTTTTGAGTTAGTGTCTATCGAGCTAGGTTGGCTAATGAAGGATTTTATTATTTTTGTATATTAAGTTCAATTGATTTATTTGTTGGTTCTAGTCAAGTAAGAAGATGAATATTAATTATTCTAAGTTATACTCTAGCCAACTTGATAATATGAAAGATATAAATATAAGGTCAAGTTAAGATTTAGAATGTGTGTGAGTGTATTGAAGATTTGTGGATCTAAAAAGATATAATTGATCAAGAATCATCAAGTATACAAGCCAAAATTGAGATCTATAATTATCAATTCAATTGCATCAGAAATCAAGTCATCTCACTATTACTCTCTAACAAGTATTTGTAAATCCTCTAACAAGGTGACAGTTCTATTGAATTTTCTAAAGGCCTCTAACAAGGCCACTCCTAATAGGGTGATTAAATTCTCTAACAGGGTAAAACCTAAAAATGTGATTTTTAACCTTCAATAGGGTTGGCTACTAATAGGGCTCACTTCAGCAAGGTAAAAATTAGTAACTAGTTGCAATTGGTGGTTTTTCCCAAATTGAGTTTCCATGTTAAATCTTGGTGTCAAATGTGTTCATGCTATTTATTTTATGTGTTTGTAACTAAGTTAAAGTAATAAGTAATCTTGGATAAAATATTAATATTTTCATAATAAGTGTTTGCCGAGAATTTTTAGTATTTATCGAGTTACAACATTTCTTTGTTTGTCGAGCATCAACAGGATTAAGCTTTCACATAATTATTTTGTACTGACATCTAAGGGATCTGGAATTTATTTTTATAGTAATTGATTCACCCCTCCCCTCTCAATTACTCTTCTTATACTTCCAAGAATTGGTATCAGAGCATTTGGTGCTTAGAAAGAAGGTTTCAAGGACCTAAGTTAAAGATTAGGATGCCTTACAGAAGAGAGAATCCCAAGTTGAATAGACACAATTTTCTAGCATGGTAAGGACTTATGCGGTTACATCTGGAAACTATCAGTTATCTAGGTTGTATATATCTTGATGCTGAATAGAATACTCTCACTGGAACATTATGAATTGAAGATATTGCTGAAAATAAGAATCATAACATCATGATGATTGATATTGCATTTTCTCTTAGTTATGCTAAATTGATGAAGTAAAAGACTACAAAACAATGCATGAAATGTGGACCAAAATGAAAGACATTTATGGAGGAGATGAAAATGTAAGAAGAGCTAAAGTAGAAAGTCTCAGAGGTCATTTTGATCAGATGAAAATGAGAGAAGATAAAACATTGCAAAATATGTGGAAAGAATCAAAGAAAGTGTGAGCATAATCAAAGCATCTAGAGGAGACATTGATGAAAAAATAGTTGTAAGCAAGGTACTCAAAACTCTTCTTTCTATTTATGAAATTATAGTGTCTCCTATTCAAGAGATGAGATGTGATCTAAATAATAGAATAACTTTGGAAGCACTTGTTGGAAGATTGACAACTTTTGAATCAGATAACTATGATAACTATGTTCCTAGTTCCAAAGGTATTGAGTCTACATTTGAAGCTAAACTCTCACTCAAGAAAAAGAGTAATAAATAAAAGGCCAATCAATTAGGAAATGAAGAAGAAGAAAAATAAGAAAGTTCAAACAGTGATCTTGAAGTTGTTGAAGCCTTACTTGTAAGGAAGTATTCCAAAGTTAGAGGAAAATACAAAGGTAAAGTTCCTCTAATCTGTTTTTCTTGTGAATAAGTTGGTCACATTACTACAAAGTTCCCAAATAGAGAAAGAAAGCATGAAATGAAAAGAAAAAAGTACAAAGGCAAGAAGGAATTCAAAAACTACAAGGACTGCAAGGAAAAAGGTAAGAAATCTTGTTTTATGGCTAAAGATTCTGATAACAGTGAAGATGAAATGGTATATATTGCTATAAATGATGAATCTAATGATGAAGAAGATAAGATGGCACTTATCTCTCATGTTAGCAAAAATGATACATGGATTATTGATAGTGGCTATTCACATCATATGACTGGAGATAAAAAAAATTTTGAACACATGGAATATTATGATAGTGGTAGTGTGAGATTTGGAAATGATGAACCTTGTTGTATAAAAGGAAAAGGATGTATTTCTTTGACTAAAAAACTTATATGTGATAATTCTTATTGGGTTATAGGACTAAAGCATAATCTACTGAGTGTGGCACAACTAAATAACATTCTATTTAAGGTAGAATTCATGGATGGAAAGGCCAAACTATAGGATGGAAAGGGAAATCTAGTTGGATCTGATAAACAAACAAAATACTTATGTGGACCTGTTGGAATAGAGAGTTGTAGTGGAGATAAGTTTTTCATTCTGTTTGTTGATGATTATTCTAGAATGATGACTGTAATGTATCTAAAACAAAAATTAGAAGCTTTTCAAAAATTCAAGTGGTATTTGGCAAGACCAGAAAAATAAACTAGAAAGAAGTTGAAATATTTAAGATTAGACAGAGATGGTGAATTCATCTCTAATGAATTTGATGAATTCTAGATTGAAAAAGGAATTAAAAGACAAGTATTAGCCCTTGGTACTCCTTAGCAGAATGGCATATTTGAAAGGAGAAATAGATCAATCATAAATTGTGCAAGAACATTGATGACAGAAAAGAATGTTGCAATCAAATACTAGAAGGAAGCTATCAGCATTGTAGTTCATACCTTGAATAAAGTATAGCTGAAGAAGGACTCAAATCAAACTCCTTATGAACTATGGTATGGCTACAAACCTAATGTAAGTTACTTGAAAGTATTTGCCAGCAAATGTTATATCTTGAAAGAATCTAGAAAAGGAAAATTTGATGTCAAAGTTGACAAAGGCATATTTCTAGGATACAACTACAAAAGTAAAGGATACAAATGTTTAAATTTGTCAACTCATAAAATCATAGAAAGTACACATGTGATAATTGATGAGTTTCTAGAAAAGAGTGAAGAAGAAAGCAACAAAGAGCTAAAGGATTACAAATGATTTGTTTACTATGAGCCTAATAACCTACCAAATCTATCTGGAAGAAAGGAGGCTTCACCTCCAGAGTCCCCAAAATCTCCAATAGTTACAAAGTTGCAGACAATGCAACCCAAGTCATAGTATGAAGGAATCAAGTCAGAGGAGCTACTGAGGTAGAGAAAACTAAGAGTATGATGGACTTGAGTCACATATAATAGGACCCAAGATAGAGAATGAGGTTTATGATGAAATCAGTGAAACTCATTCCAAATCCAAAGAACCTGTGTTAGAACGATATGTCATAAGGCATCATGCACCTAATTAGATCATTGGAGACAAATTAGATGGAATAATGACAAGAAACAAATTGAAAGGTACATGTCTACTTGCTGAATTTGAACCTAGAAATGTTAAAGATGCATTGGATAATGAAAGTTGGATTGAAGCAATGAGTGGAGAAATAGAACAAATAGAGAATAACAAAACTTAGACTCTTGTTCTTAGACCCAAGGATAAAAATGTAATAGTCACAAAGTGGGTATTCAGAAATATGTTAAATGAAGATAGAGAAGTTTTCAGAAACAAAGCAAGGTTAGTATGTAAAGGCTATTCTCAAGAAGAATGTATTGATTATGGTGAAAATTTCACTCCTATTGCAAGATTAGGTGTTAGAACTCTACTAGCATATACAAAACACAAAATATTTAAAGTGTATAAAATGGATGTAAAATCTACATTCTTGAATAGAATTCTTGATGAGGAAGTCTACATTAAACAACCATAAGGTTTTTTAGGTCCTAGTAAAAAGGACATGGTCTGCAAGTTACACAAGGAATTATACAAACTCAAGCAAGCTCCCATAACTTTGTATGAAAGACTTCATAACTATTTGATACAGTTTGATTTTCAAAAAAAAAAATGATAACAATAGCCTGCATATCAAAGAAAGATTAGACAAGAAGATTCTATTGCCAAAAATATTTGTTGATGCTGCTTTATTCATAGGAAATGATGACTTGTGCAAGTCATTTTCAAAAGAAATGAGTAAAGAATTTTAAATTTCTATGTTTGGAGAGATAAAATTCTTTGTTAGATTGTAGATTTAGTAGAAGAAAGATAGTATCTATATTACTCAATCTAAATATATCAAGGAGATACTAAAGAAATTTGGAATGCAGGATTCAAGACTAGTTGGAACCCCTATGTCTACTGGACATAAACTTTGCAAGAATGATGATTCCAAAGAGGTAGATTAGACCACATACAGATCAATGATTGGAAAATTGTAGTATGTAGTGCATACAAGGCCTGATATTGCATTACCAGTCGGTATGGTGGAAAGATTCTAAGTAAATCCAAAAGAAAGTCACATGATGACAATCAAGAGAATCATGAGATATCTAAAGGGTACTAAAGACTATGGTTTATGCTAAAAAATTGGAGGCAATTTGGACTTAAAAGTATTTACTAATGTTGATTGGAGAGGAAGTATTGATGATAGAAAAAGCAGTAGTGGTGGAGCATTCTTTCTTGGTAAAAGACTAGTGTCTTGGAAAAGCAAGAAAAAAAATTGTATCTGTTAGTCCACAATAGAGGCAAAATATGTGGTAGCAATAGTTAATTGTTCTAATATTTTTTGGTTCAAACAACTAATGATGGGTATGAAGGTAGAAATCAAGGATCCAGTAGTTATATACTGTGATAACACCTGTGCAATTAATATATCAAAGAATCTTGTGATGCATACCAAAACAAATCACATTGCTATAAAATATTATTTCTTTAGAGAATTGGTGCAATATAAAGAAGTCATATTAGAATATGTAAATACAAAAGAACAAATTGCAAACATATTCACCAAGCCATTACCTAAGGATTCATTTATGTATCTAAGAGGTAAGCTTGGGGAAATTCCCTATCTAAAGCTCACTAAATGAAGTTTAGTGATGCATCAACCATATCATGTTGAAGATCAATCAGTTGGTGTAGTATTGACAAGGGCATATTGAAAATGAATCAGTACTTGAGGTATATTGATATTCACTAAATACTATCTTTGGCATGAGATGTCAGAGAGGGAGAATTTTACTATCATATCTCATAGATTTATTTTCTTTTTTAAATGGGAGAAGTTTGCTATCATAGAAATTTTATGAAGAGATGTCAAAGAGGAAAATTGAACTTGGTCTGATATCAAAGGTAGAGTTTTCTATTAGAAGAAGTTGTTGTAGACATAAGTTTTCTGATAGAGGGAAAAACTGAAGGTAAAAAGAGTTCACACTAATAGAGGGAGTTCTCATGGATGAGAATAAAAATGAAACTAAGGATATGTTTATTGCATTATTCTTGCTCCAAAAATTTCATTGTGTAATGACATGTTGTGTTGCCATCAATGCCAAAGAGGGAGATTGTTGGAATAATTGATTAATTGTGTATTGTCTTTGATGTTACATAAAATGTCATATCATTACCAATTAGTGTATGCCAATCTCACTCAGGAATTGAAGATAGTATATTGTTTCTATCAAGCACTCTAGAATTTTCCAAGTTTAGAAGACACTTTCAACCAAGTTCACTTGGGCACCAAAGAAAAGTTTGCAAAAGATGAGTGTTAGCTGAGCTCACTTAGGTAATGAAGGAAATGTTGGATGGAACTAGTGTTAACTAAGCTCACTTGGTTACCAAAGGAACTTTGCAATTATACAGTGTTAACTGAGTTCACTTGGTTAACATGGGAAAGAATTTTTTGAGTTACTTTCTACTGAGCTGGGTCAGCTAATGACAATTTTTTTTTTTTTGAAATATTGAGTTCAATTGATTTATTTGTTGGTTCTAGCTGACTAAGAAAATGAATATTAAATATTCTAAGTTATACTCTAGTTGACTTGATAACATGAAAGATATAAGTATAAGGTCAAGTTCAGATTTAGAGTGTGTGTGAATGAATTGAAGATTTGATGATGGTAAGAGGAAGAAAATCAAAAGGATATGCAAAATATCCTTGTGGAGCTAAAAAGATATATTTGATCAAGAAGGATATGTATACAATCCAAAATTGAGATCTGTAATCAACAATTTAGTTGCATTAGAAATCAAGTCATCTCATTATTACTCTCTAACCATTGTAGTAGTGATCTAAATCTCTTTAAAAAGTTGGCTTAACAACTATTTGTAAATCCTATAACAAGGTGGTAGTTCTATTGAATTGTCTAGAGACCTCTAATAATACTACTCCTAACATGGTGATTAAATCCTCTAATAGGGTCATATCTAGTAGTGCATTTTTTAACCTTTAATAGGGTTGGCTACTATCATGACTTAATTCAGAAGAGTGAAAATTAGTAACTAGTTGTAATTGGTGGTTTTTCCTAAATTGGGTTTCCACGTTAAATCTTGGTGTCAAATGTGTTCATGCTATTTCTTTTATGTGTTTGCAACTAAGTTAAAGTAATAAGTAATCTTTGATAACATCTTATGATTTTCATAATAAGTGTCTCATGAGCATTTTTAGTATTTACTGAGTTACAACATTTCTTTGTTTGCCAAGCATCACTAGGATTAAGCTTTCAAAGAATTGTTTTGTACTAACATTTAAGGGATCTGGAATTTATTTTTGTAGTAACTGATTCACCTCTCCCCTCTTAGTTACTCCTCTTATACTTCTAAAACATGCAACCATTTATAATTATTATCCTCTTTAATAGAAAAGTCAAGTTCTTGAAGAGTATATGAAGGTTCATGATACATTTTCATGAAAATTATGTTTTCAACTCACAAGTATGTCTGATTTCCATATGTCCCCTAAAGCCCTTCAGTTAGTTTAGGCCTTCAATAGTTATTTTATTTAGTTGCCTAAGTTTTCATATATTAGGGTTGGAGGTTTTGAAGGGGAACCAATAAAAATGACTAGGTATGCCTTTGATTGTTTTGTGCTAGCTAAAATTTGTAGGTAACTAGCTGTGGTAGTTGAAAGGCATCTTCTAGATGAAAATGGGATAATGTATTTCCAATCAATATAGGAAAGTTGCCTTGCCAAAAAATTTCTCATGCAATGAGTGTGGGTTGTGATTTATATAATTTTAATAAATATTTTATGGGAAAGGTGTTAGGATTAGAAGATACAATTAACCCTTCTCCTCACCTTGAAGATTTTATGAAAAGATTGCTTGAATAAAAAGGAAGTTCAAAAGAGAGAACACTCATGAATGTTAATATCTTATATCACCTCTTTTAAACTAAAGATCAATGTAAAGGGAATCCAAGATGATGGTTTAGAGTTGATTGAACCATTTCTATGGCACAAGAGATACAAGAGTTACATGTCCGTGACTGGTCGAAAGAGGAGGAAGATGACATAATTCAAAGGGCTAATCTTATTATTGATCAAACCAAATATTGGGTCCTAAGAAAGAAAAAATAAGGAAAAGATCAAGTTTAAACATCAGAGTCTATATCTTGTACACATCATCCTTCCCCTGATGACACTATTCTTTCTCCAAGTTATGTAGGTAAGTTTGTAGAGAAATAAATCTTAGTCATAGAATATATTTAGCCAAAGATGCATAGAACTAGGTCAAGGACCCAACATAAAAAACATGAGGAAATGACATCGTATAAAGTAGTTGAGGTGGACTCTCAAAAGGATGAAGAGAAAGAAGTAGAATCTAGTGGGGATGAACCTCAGACTTAAGGGGTCCTCAACAATGTTCTGCAAGTGGTTTAGGCTTTTAAGACTCTTATGAGAGATGGGGAAATGGTGAGTTCTTCACCAGCTATACCTAATTGATTTATGAACTTAGTGAGTAAGAAAAGGAGCTTCACACCACTTGTTAAGCCAACCAAAGATGTGATCATTAAATATACAATTAAGACTCCTAAGACAAAAATGGCAAAGAATGCTTCTCACCTAAACACCAACCCAAAAATAGGGGAAGTAATAGTCAAAGTGGCTCATTGTGGACAAAAGAAAGAATCAAGTGATTTGAGCATTGGTGATTTTAAGGTCACTAAAGTAGATTTGGGTATATTGAACTGTGACTCGAAGGAACATATGTTAGAACATTCCACCCAACATATTCGTTGTCACAAAATCTTGCACCCTTGCCTAAAATTTTACCTAAAGGAAACCATGTGAAACATGGAAACAATCTCCAAGCTGTGGGACTTTTAATTGTGAGATTGAGTCTCTAGAGAAGGTTGGCTTCCTTACTATCAGGGTGCACCTAACTATTCTTTGAGATGAAAAGGGAGAAGGAATGCATGAAAGAAAACTACCTAATGTGATCTAAAGGGGCGATACACTAAAATAGTTTTTTCAACCTTATCTTTGCCTAACAATGCACTATTCATCAATATAGTCTTAGAAGACACTGATTCAACCTTTGTTTTAACTCAACAACCACATATAGGTCAGAAACCAAATGGATACTATGAGGAATGGACTTCATTCCATAACATTTAAAGGAAATAATAGATACTACTATGCATATTGAAGAATGAAAATAGAACATCAACAAAGGAAAGAAAGCTTTGCACTTGTATTAATGGGGGAATGAGGTACAATAGAGATTACATTCATTCTTAGACAAAAGGAAATTATAGTAATAGAGTGGGATACTACTATCATAGAATCAAATAAAAAATCGCTGACTCTAAGAAGGGTTAAAAAATCTACTTTTATAATGCAAGAATAACTCAGATAGGTTGTACCCTAAGGAAAATCACAACAACTACATTTAAGGTTGCAGAGAACAATCACTCCAAATCTAGAAAATATGTGATCATGGTACACATCTAGATTTAGGAAAAACAAATTATTCACCAAAAAAAACCTTGACAAGACATAAAAAACATGTTGGCAATGGACTAGTGTCCCTCACAAGATTTGCAACATGGCTTAACCACCTCTTATGGTTCTATAAGACTATTGGTTATATCAGGCATTGATAGGTCAATCTTTTGGTGTGACAACTTTGGCCTTTCTAACAATTGGTATTAGAGCTTGGTCAAGGGTTTGAATCCTACAAGATATGGAAAGTGATACTGGGAGAGGGATTATTGGTAGTAGGCTAGTGTCCCTTGTGGGGTTCACAAAATGGCTTAACCGCCTCATGTGGTTCTATAAAACTACTAGTTGTATTAGGCATTTAAAGGTAAATCTTTTGGTGCAATGATAACTTTGGCCTTTCTAACATGGTGGCCATTATCACATTATTTGAGTAGATGGATAACTAGGCAATGATGGAGCATCCCTTTTCATTTAACGGGCATGTAGATCACATAAGAGTGGTTGTGGATGATCAAGAAGACTAGATTTGTGATTAAAATTGCTCCTTCTTCATTATCAACATGCCAAGTTAGAAAATCAAGAGTAAACTAGAGTCAAGCCTAATGTTTCTCCATGTGGACCAATCATATTTTATCCATTTTCCATTCGGTCAGTCTTCTATATTTCTTGTTTGATCTTTGACTACTTGTGATCGCAACTTCACAACTCTTTACCTTCATTACCTATTTATTCCTATGAAACCATAATCAAACCATATCACTACTTTGTAGCTTATGTTTAACATTTTCCACTAATTTTCATGACCCTATGACATCATGAAGTTGGGACTTTGCATCATTTCCATGCTTAGTGGTCCAACATTGGTTTTACCTATGACACTTCAGGGCCAGGATCTTTCTCCTTATCACACTGCCACAACTTAATTTTCAACTTAGCATCAAATGCTTGTGACCATGTGAAATTGTGATCCAAACTGCCATCACTTAGTCACCACCCTAACCTTGGGTAAACCTTAACTCATTGTGACAATGCAAATAGGAAGAGATGCATGATCACAACACTAACTATGGTTCAAGCCATAACTCTAGAAAAGTTGTGACAACTAGGAGGTCTGCATATTTTATGTATCGCTACTTCACAACTTGATCTTTTAACTAGCCATAAACCCCAATGATCATGTGATGAAGGTGTGCATGGCCTTATAGCTTAGACCATGGTATATCATTATAACATTGTGATGGAGTGAACAAAGGCACTTCACACGATCATAACCTTGACCTGGAGTTAGACATTTAACCTCAAGAACATGTGAACAAAGAAAGATCACTCCATCACCACCTTGATCATGGTTAACCCTTTAACCCTTGTGACTAAGCGAACAAGATGGACCTACAATATTACAACCCTTAACTAGATTCTAGCATTTTAAAATGTGACCTTATGTTAACTATAAAGAATACTGCCTCACAACATTAGAGCTTAAAAAACTTGAAGTACTATTGATTGAATGTCATCGATAAAAATGATCAACCTTCATTTGATGTAGTTATTCTTCCTTGCAATGATGCAAAACTAAGACTGGAAAGTACTTGCCCACCTAGACACATGACAGCTAGGTGTATTCTCACATGAGCTAAAGATCTTGTAGCTAAAGAAAGTGGGGTTATGCATATCATTGATCTACCTCCATCAGAAGGCTAGGGAGGATGATTGAAGATATGTTGATCTATTGCAACCTCACAACCTATGGTTAGATGTGAACATAAAATATTATGAAGCTACATCAGCTGCAAAACTAATCGCATCCCACCCTCATGGCTAAAAAGATGGATGAGCCTTAACTGCATGTGACTAGGTAATGAAAGGATACCTCATAGTTGACACTTGAAGTCATCAAAGGAATATAACATTAAAGGGCTCCAAAACTTAGGAAACAAGGGATAAGCCAAATTTTTAAACATATCATTATATCATTCAAATTATTTTAATTCAAATATGACTATTGGTCATGCTTGATAGAAAAAACCAAAATTTTGGCAAGAGGGTAAATATGGCTAACAATCTTGGTGACTTAGAGGGGATAATAGTCTGCTAACCATGAGATTAGTGGCCTTAGGCACCCATTGGGCTATAGAGTCATGAAAATCTGAGATCTTCTATGCAAAAAACCAAAAATATTGAAGAACTAGAAACCCTACAACTACAAAATGAAAGAAAAACTCTACCTCCTCTACAACTACAACTCAAAACTCACTATCTCATATAGGGAACAACATGTGCTTATGCTCTTCTTGGAAAATTGGACCCATTGAATCCTTTCTAAAAAGAAATCCATCCACTAGGGAAAAAGGAATAGATTTCAATCTAAAATGTCTTCTTTTAGCCCTATCTAATCCTTGGGGATATCCTCCTCCCAACAAGAAGGTTTTCATGCCATACATCCAATCATTCAAATTTCCATCCCTTACTAGTTCGACATCTCCTATAACTAGAGTAACCTACTTAGTTGGCTCTGGGGATGAAATCATCTATTCACATAACCCTTTAACTCTAACTAGCTTGGTGATCTTGATATTGTAATCACCTAAAAATGGTCATCTAGACTATTAGCCCCCTTTTCAACATTTTGGCTAAATTAATTTAATCACTTACCGAAGCCAAATTGCTAATAATCAATTTATTTGATGATAACCTATAGTTTGACTATGCTATCCTAAGTTCATTATTTGATTAAAAGAACATGTCCCCTTTTAATTAAATAAAATACCCCATTCTTCTAACCCACTTAAAGTGCACACAAAAAGTCTTTTTTCTATTTTGCAATTAAAAGAAAAAGCTTTGTGACTTTTGTCTTATATGACAAGTCAACTTATATTCTATTGGTTGACTTGTGTGTGCACATGGATCACTCCTCTTTTTGAATTCCACCATTGATCATCCACCATCTTCATCTTGATCTCTATCATCCATACATCTTTAAAAGGGAGAGAGCTTTCCCCCTCAATCCATCCTCATTTTGAATATTGTTATGCTGCAGGTTTTCTAATAGGTTTTCTTTGGAGCTTTGTGGAGAACTTCTATTTCTTGTCTACATTCTCTCATACCATAGCATTTTAGCTTAGATTCATGTTGCATGTTAGTTTAGCTTCTATTTTGCAATAATCTATCTCACATAGCTTAATATTTGGATTGTAACACTCTCATACATGTTTTAGCATAGCTTCACTTTGCATCTCATTCTAGCTTAATTTTTATTTGCATTGCATCCTTGAGGAACTCCTTGGGACATTTGCATTCTTGCATCTTGTCTTTGGAACTTCCCATTGCATGGTTTACTAGCAAGAAGCACATTTCTAAGGCTTGGATGAGAGCCTTCATGCTTGAATAATAGCTTCTTGCACTCCATGGATAGGGAGCTCTAAGCCAGCATCCAAGCATTCTGAACTCATGGAATCGTTTGGATAGAAGGGTTTAGAGTGGGAGACTTTCGAGTGTACATTTTTTGTGCCCACCATGGGGCTTGAATCAAGTTTCTAGCTCCATTTGCTTTTATTTTTCATCTCTAGTTTTTTACAGCAGCATATTGGATCTAATCAAGTGCTTTTGTAGAATTATCACTTTGGTTTTAAGGCCAATCCATAAGTAGATTGGTTTGAAGGCCAAAAATCTATCACATTAGCATAAGATCATATGACATTCTTAGCATAGTTGCATTTTAGTTTAACTTTGATTCCTTTGCAAATAATTAGATCACATAGATTAATAGTTGGATTTGCAACATTCCCATCTCATTGTTAGCATAGCTTGCATTGTGCATCTCATCCTAATTTAGTTTCATTTTTGCATTGCATGATCTAAAGATTTCTTTGACACTAGCACTCTTGCTCTTGTCTAAAGAATCTCCCATTTTGTGGTTTACTAGCAAGGGCTGTATTTCTAAGGCTCAGCTGAGAGCTCCTATATACTCATTTGTATGCCCCTTGCACTCCATGACTAGGGAGCTCTAAGTCGGCATTCGAGCTTTCCAATCTATGGAGAACTTCAGATAAAATGATTTAAAGAAGTGACACTTTCGAGTGTACATTTTTTGCGCTCATCGTTGGGCTTGAATCAAGTTTCTAGCTCCATTTGCTTTTATTTTTCATCTTTGGTTTTTTATAGCAGCATATTGGATCTAATCAAGTGCTTTTGTAGAATTATCACTTTGGTTTTAAGGCCAATCCATAAGTAGATTGGTTTGAAGGCCAAAAATCTATCACATTAGCATAAGATCATATGACATTCTTAGCATAGTTGCATTTTAGTTTAACTTTGATTCCTTTGCAAATAATTAGATCACATAGATTAATAGTTGGATTTTTAACATTCCCATCTCATTTTTAGCATAGCTTGCATTGTGCATCTCATCCTAATTTAGTTTCATTTTTGCATTGCATGATTTAAAGAGTTCTTTGACACTAGCACTCTTGCTCTTGTCTAAAGAATCTCCCATTTTGTGATTTACTAGCAAGGGCTGTATTTCTAAGGCTCAGCTGAGAGCTCCTATATACTCATTTTTATGCCCCTTGCACTCCATGACTAGGGAGCTCTAAGTCGGCATTCGAGCTTTCCAATCTATGAAGAACTTCGGATAGAATGATTTAGAGAAGTGACACTTTTGAATGTACATTTTTTGCGCTCACCGTTGGGCTTGAATCAAGTTTCTAGCTCTATTTGCTTTTATTTTTCATCTTTGGTTTTTTACAGCAGCATATTGGATCTAATCAAGTGCTTTTTTAGAATTATCACTTTGGTTTTAAGGCCAATCCATAAGTAGATTGGTTTGAAGGCCAAAAATCTAGTTGGTTTAAAGATTTGATCATATCTTTTAAACCGCTTGGATTTTGGTTCTGAAATTATTTTTACAAGTTTCTTATGTGTTCAAAATGTCCTAGTCCGATTTTTAGAGAATTTTGATGTAATTTGCGAAAGTTATGATATTTTCTTTTATTTTCATAAAAAGTTTTTTCTGGTCGCACACCAATGTATTTTTCAAAAAAACTTACATTTCCAGAAAGAGTTTTCAATTCTAATAGGGGTTGTTTCTTTTTGTTTTGAATTTTTAATTCGTATTAAGGATCAAAAACTCGATTTGAGAAATTTGGCTTGTTTTGACAAAATCGATCTCTAGAGCGCAAATGAAGAGATTTTTTTAAATTTTTTGCATTTTTGGAAAGCTCTCTTATTTTTAATAGGGATATATTTTTTGAATTTCTTTTTTGGATCCGAAATCATAGCAAAAAAGTCCAATCTTGTTGACTAGGTCAAACGCAAAGAGTAAAAATGAGAGCATTTGTGATTAGTTTGCACTTTCTTTGCATACACTTGATTGGAAGATAACTTGGATATTTGAGGCAACTAACCAATTTTTATTATAGTATTTATGTTATTTCACACTAACTTGTGATGCTAACAAGTTGTGATTGCAAGTTGTCATCCTTGTGAAAAAAAATTGAAACCTTGCATACAAAAAGAATGCATGTCAAAGCTTCAAATGCGCAAGGGCTACTAACGTTGTTTGCAGGGTTGGTCAAAGCATAAAAACCCAAACTTGCTTGATTTTTTGTTTCCATGTGTGGCATTAAATAATTGTTCATTTTTATAAGCACATAAAACTTGTGATTGGAGTCTTTTGGTAATAGGAGAGTATGCTCTTCACCCTTGTGGTGAATCAAAAATCTTGACTTGCCATTTGGTTTCAAAAGCAAGGGGTAACTGAATCTTCCTGGTGTGTTTGGGAGAAAACGATTGGAATAGGAGAGTATGCTCTTCACCCTTGTGGTGAACCAGAAATCTTGACTTCCGAAATTTGATCCACTTTGTATAGTTAGAATCCTTTAGAGGGCCTGCTCTCGAACAACCTGAGAGGGATGACCCAAGTGGGGACAAGCCGATTACCTGGCTCTTCCAACCCACTATAAACTCAAGGCTACCAAGGACACAAAACTTTGGTAGACGTAGTATTTGTCTTCGCCTAGTGTGATCGCTTATGAGATTTCGACCATAGGGAGATCACTAGGCAAGAATGCTTAAGGTACTCTTGTGATCGCGAGATTGGTTACTCATCGCAAGGTGAGGTGTCTCGTAATTGGGGGCAAGAGGAACACTATGAATGGAAGCCCTATCTAAACACCCTACATTAGTAACTACCTTTTTTAGCCGCTCAACTTCTTGGTGCAAGGATCGATCCTAGTGGACTACCCGGATCACCCCAAGATTTTACACTCACCATATGTGTTCCCTTGGTTATGCTTATGGCATTTCCATGTCAAAGCCAATATCTCTTGTGGAAAACCACTTGGTGTGAGGCAAAGGAGCATCAAGTGTGGGCCAAGTTGTTGAGTAATGAACCATGTCCTTTAGGTAGATATTGCTTGACGTGTTCTTGAATGTGCTAGACCTGTGAAAATATTTTGAGCATACATATGATGATAGTTCTAGGGATTTCTTTTAAGACCTCACATATGCTTGTATCATCCAAGGTTGCTTTGTCCCTTGCTTGATTGTTTGAAGAATACTCCATGTGTCACTATCTTGCTTGGAAAGAAATTGCTTTTGAACATCAAACTTGCTATGTTATCAATTATTGTCAAACTTTGTCAACCAAGTCAAAGCATCAAGTCTTAACATTTTTCTTGTGTTGCTTGCTAAGGGGAGTCTCATCATTTGACTTTGATTTGCTATGTCTCTAGTTTTGGAACATGCTTAAAGTGGCTCTTTGGTCTTAGTGCTCTTGGTCTTTTTGTCTTCATGGTCTATGTGTGCTTGCTAGTTATCCTTTTGCTGAAATGGTTGCCTTGATTTCTTGACTACACTCTTGGGTTGGAAAGTTGTTCACTTGTCACCCTGCTTGCTCTATTTATTTGGCTATTTGGGCATCTTACCTAGCTATTGACTTGAGTCATTCATGTCGTAAGTTTCTTGGACATATTGTTTGACAAGTCGCTTTAATCTCTCTCTAATATCTTGGCAAGTGAACACTCTACCTCCTATAGTTTCAACATCAAGTTATCCTCTAGGCTCTTTTATGCTTGGCTTTGCATCTAAAACTATGGGATCTAAACCTTCTGCTACCAAACTTCAACAAAATCTAGATGATCATGATATCCTCCATGTCACTAAAGAGTTTCAAGACCTATATGTGCAATATAAAGAACTAGAAGCGACAAATGATCTTTCTTACCTTCATCTCTCTAAGCGCATGATGGAAATGAAGTCTAAACTTGAGAAAAGGTTAGAGGATAAGATTGCATCATTACATGAATCTTCCTTAAGGTCTTTACATGCATGTGAGTCACCTTCTTTGAGGTCATCCTCTTCTTCTAGGTCTACATGCTCTACTTCAAGACATCAAATGTCTTCATCTTCTAGATCTAAAGACCTCTTTAGAGGACAAGCAAGTGATACCTACTTTGAGCCTATTCCAAAATTTCATGATGGACCTATCTTTGATGAAGATAATGATGAAGACATGAATGCATTCTATTCACTTGAGAAACAACCAAAGGACTCTAGACATACTTTTGAGAGAAATTTTACTCCCTTGGGGAACTCTTATGATGACATTTTGAGAACACTTCTTGGAACCAAGCTCATCATGTTGCCTAAGTCTAGCTCCTATGGAAATCCATTCTTGGATACCTATTGTGCCTATCATCGAAATAATGAGCATAGTACTTCAGATTGCATTGAGCTAAAACATAAAATCCAAGATCTTATTGATAATGGAATTATTGATACTTTTAATGATTCATGCGATGAGGATACTTTTCTTTAGCAAGATTACATTAATGAACCTATGTCTAGTAGCAGCTCTATTACATCTTCCAGTTCTTCCAACACTCGTGCATCTCCCAACACTTCAAATCTTCCCAACATGCCTCCATCAAATAAAGAACTTAATACTTTCCACATAGACTACGTGTATCCTCAAGGGCTACCTGTAAAAGAAACTCAAGCTAACCTTCACTTGGCTGCAAACCTTTTCCATGCTACTAATCCTAAACATCCTCAACCTTCATGCACTACTATGCCTAATCCAAGCACTACTCCATTCACTCTTCATTTTCCCTTGTCCTTAGAAGTGGCTCCATGTCAAGAGGGCTCTCAAAATGAAAAAGCTATAAATGTTAAGAAAGATCAAGATCAAGCACCCTTTCATCTCCTTTAAAATTTCACCCCTTCATATCCAATTTCTTTTCCATCTCCTAAGTATGATGAAGACACCACTTCCAATATCTCCCTTGAGCTTACTGAAAATTATGAGAAAAGTTCTCTTCATATGCTATCCAAGGCTACTTGTCAAGATCAAAGCATCCCCTCATGTTCTACTTCTCCATATCCACTTCAAAATTGTGCTCAAGCTTCAGGTGCTACTATTAAAAATGTTGTTCCTATCAAAGGTACTCATGAGTCTATTGATGGCTTTGACCATGTTGCTCATTCTAAAGATGTTGATATCCCTTCCCACTATTCCTTTGCATCTTCCAAATCTATCCTTGGTCCTTATCCATCTAAGCTAAAGCATTCAAACCTTCCATCCATTTTGGGGTCTTATGTTCCTTCATCTCCTACATTCACTCCTAGCTCATTCCCTAGCTCTCCCATCATACCTCAAGATCAACAAAGACACTCATCCTTGATGACTTTTCACCCATCTATACATCTAAACCAGTCATATCATCCTTATTCACCCACAAGTCCTAAGTCCTTTGCAAGTGAGAATAAACATAAGAATCCATTGAAAAAGAAAGATCACTATGTCCCATCTAATCAACATGTGAATGCTAAGAAGGAGAAAGCACAAAAGAGACTGCAAAGGTCCACTATTCAAAAAGCTAAATCAAAGAAAATATGGGTTCCTAAACCCATTATTGAAAAAACGTGTTTTGAAGTATCCAAAGGAAAATCTAAAGCTATATGGATTCCCAAGTCTCTTTTAAAAGACTTGAATATTGAAAATACTTCAAAGTTGACATTCAAGCTTCCAAAGGCTTCCATTCCATCTTCTTCCAAAAATCTTCCTAAAAATATTCCAAAGCCTTCCACTCCACTTTTTTCCAAATCTCTTCTACCACCTCATGCATCTAAAACTCAAGCTACTTCATCCATGATTACTCCATTGTTCCAATACCCTTCAAGGTGTGTGTCAATGTTGATCTTGTACAATATTTCAACTACCCTCATGATATCCTCTAAAGCTTACACTAACTTTCTATACATGAACTCTTATCCTCCATATACTCTTCCTACTACCATTTCTCTTTCATTACCCTATCAACATCTTTGAGCATACCTTTCTATGGTCTTGTCTTATCATGGCTTATCTTTTCTATAGGAGCATTATCTACATTCAAACAGCTTTATCTCTTTCTAAAAATTCAAAAAAAAAGAAGAAGAAAAAATAGAAAAAATGAAAAAAATGAAAATGTGCCTTAGTGAAAACCACATCTTGTGGCACCTTGGTAGCAAAAGTAAAGAGAAATAAATGCATCCTATGGTGAAAACTACATCTTGTGGTACCTAGGATAAGTACCGTGATGAAAACCTAGTAAATAGGCATCATGCGTAATTCTTCCATCATCCGTCTATCCCCTCTTCTCTCTTTGATCTTGAAAATGTTGAGCTATCTTTGCATATTGGTTATCTTATCCATGAGAGTTTTTATTGTGCTCTCCCATTCCCTCATAACCTCCATCTTGAGTTTTATTTTTATTGCTTTATCCCATCGCTATCTTATCTAGTTGACCCCTTGGTCTTGATCATAATAAATGAAACATGGTTCTCATAGGTCTCTTGACATGGCTACTCTTTTGGACTACACGCTTCATGCTATCGCACTTGTTGGCTTCACTGCTTATCCTACACACCATCTTTCTCATTACTTCCATTGCTTATCCAAAACATGCTCCATATGACTATTTCACCTCTTTCCCTAGCTTGGGTACTCTTGAGGAGTCAGTCCTTGAGGATCACTTTTACTTGCTTCATACTCCTTTCTTATCCATTTTTTCTTATCCACTGGCTTGTTTCTCCATCGTGTCCTATACCTTGCTAGACATTGGGAGAAAATGATGTGATCTTGGTTGAGAACTAGTGATCTCTAAAAACTTCTAAAAAATCCAAAAAAAATCATATATGATCCTGAAAAAAATCCTAAAAATCAGAAAATGTCCTGAAAAAATGACCATCTTAGTGAAAACCTCACTTTGATGTATCACCAAAAAAAAAAAAAAAAAAAAAAAAATCTGTCAAGTGGTGAAAACTTGGAAACAAGCGCTACTTGAAACCCTTGCACCTATGTCTATCAATCTCAATCATCCACTTCGCTACACATTTCCTAGCTTGGAATTGTTTCTTGTCCTCATCTTGGGGGCATAGCTACTTAGCCTATTGAGGTATTCTTGTGCATTAGGGTTTCTTTGACAACTCACAACATAGTGTTTCTCAACACTTCCTCCACCTTGACATCAAGTGTTTTTCAACACTTTACAGATAGTTTACCTACGGTCTCCGATGTCGCGATATTTCTCACTATCAGAATCAAGTCTGGAAGAAATGGCCAAGTGACTTACACACACGCACTTTAACACTTAAATGACTGAGCTATGCTGATCTTTATCTACTTTGTGTGCTGTCTATGACGATTTATTTACTATATTTTCCATCCCTAATAGTCTTTCAAGGATGTCATTGACTAGAAGACTGGGGGCATGGGGCATGTCTTCTTGATTTCTACTTGTGGGTATACTTTGTTTTTCTATAGTGTTGTAAGCATTCATGCTTGTCCTATTCAACACTTTGACTTATAAATGTATCATCCTTGACTGTTTTGCAAGATCGCACTCAGGGTTTATCCTGGCGCTTATGCCTTGATACAAGTGTAATCTTGCTAAATTAAACTTAGGGAATCTAATCATGTAGTTATCTTGACTTACATGTCTCTAATTCTTAGATTGGATTTCCACATACCTATCTAATATCGATCATATTCATATCCTCATAGTTATACTAGTGATGGTTGTATGATCTCATGGTGTCCCTAATAAATGCTCAATGATGAAATTAAGAGTCTAAATGTTATTAGCTTCTTGCTGGTAAACCACTTTGCATATTAGCTTGCATTTTAGGATCATTTTCTAGCTTAGTCTTGCATTCTTGCATATGGGGAGAGCTCTCTTTCTTCATCTGTTTGTGGACATATCAGCTAACCCCTTTCATATATTTCTTTACTTTCTTCTTGTTCATGTCTTTTCACCTTCTTAATCTTTCACTTCATCTCTTTTCTATCTTGTCATCACATTATATAAAGTTTTGACCTCTTAAATAATTTTGATGTCCTAGATTCATTTTCGAGATCGAAATCCAAATTCAAGTTCATCTTGATGGTCAAAATTGTCTTTTAAAATTCTACTTTCTTCTGAGCAGTTAGCTGACCTTTTGAGGTCTAATCTCTGAATCATCACTAGGGCATCTTCATTTCTTCATGTCTTCATCATTTCCATACTTCATATCTACTTAAATTCACTATTTCATGTCTAAAATCCCCTTTCTACTCATTTCGACCTTATTTTTATGCTATATCCTTCGAGGTGAACTCTAGTCAAACTGGGGCATTTTATCAATTTTTTTTATATAGTCATTCTTGGGTTCTAACATCTATCTGTCATCTTGGACATTGCTATATTCTAATTTTCTCATTTTTAGCTAGTTTTTGCATCCCCTTACCTCATTTCAATTTCGATCCCGAGGGGGCAGAAATACTCTATCACTGCTTAGGAGCATTTGTTTGATCTTCTCACTTGCTCTCACTCTATCTGCTTTTCTAAGTGTTAGTATTCTTCTTGAATTCTGACATCATCTCTTCCTAGTGTTCAGTACTACTGCTATTAGGCTGTGCATTCAGGACTTGCTATCTATTTCTGCATTTCACTCTTTGGAATTAGACATCTATATCTATCATTGCCTACTTGGCTTTGATTTTCTTTGACATAATGTGTTCCCAGATCGATCACGCATTAGTCAAAGAGGGGCAAATGTAATCACCTAAAAATGGTCATCTAGACTATTAGCCCCCTTTTCAACATTTTGGCTAAATTAATTTAATCACTTACCTAAGCCAAATTGCTAATAATCAATTTATTTGATTATAACCTATAGTTTGACTATGCTATCCTAAGTTCATTATTTGATTAAAAGAACATGTCCCCTTTTAATTAAATAAAAGACCCCATTCTTCTAACCCACTTAAAGTGCACACATAAAGTCCTTTTTCTATTTTGCAATTATAAGAAAAGGCTCTGTGACTTTTGTCTTATATGACAAGTCAACTTATATTTTATTGGTTGACTTGTGTGTGCACATGGATCACTCCTCTTTTTGAATTCCACCGTTGATCATCCACCATCTTCATCTTGATCTCTACTGTCCATACATCTTTAAAAGGGAGAGAGCTTTCCCCCTCAATCCATCCTCATTTTGAATATTGTTATGCTACAGGTTTTCTAATAGGTTTTCTTTGGAGCTTTGTGGAGAACTTCTATTTCTTGTCTACATTCTCTCATACCATAGCATTTTAGCTTAGATTCATGTTGCATGTTATTTTAGCTTCTATTTTGCAATAATCTATCTCACATAGCTTAATATTTGGATTGTAACACTCTCATACATGTTTTAGCATAGCTTCACTTTGCATCTCATTCTAGCTTAATTTTTATTTGCATTGCATCCTTGAGGAACTCCTTGGGACATTTGCATTCTTGCATCTTGTCTTTGGAACCTCCCATTGCATGGTTTACTAGCAAGAAGCACATTTCTAAGGCTTGGACGAGAGCCTTCATGCTTGAATACTAGCTTCTTGCACTCCATGGATAGGGAGCTCTAAGCCGGCATCCAAGCATTCCGAACTCATGGAATTGTTTGGATAGAAGGGTTTAGAGTGGGACACTTTTGAGTGTACAGATATCATTGTCATACTCGATGACCTTAGTGATCCATCCAACACTCTTCTCATTGAAATCCTTTTTTAGAAGAAAGTCCTTCACACTTGCATGAGGGACTAGGACTTCAATCTTTTTGTGTGATAGCAGATGATTGAATTTCTTTAGAGTTCTTATGACTGCAAGAGCCTACTTCTCAACATAGTTTTACTTATCTTCCTAATCCTTTATCCCTTCACTTAGAAAGGCTATAGGTTGTTCTTTGTTTGTATCATTTGATTGAGTCAAGATAACTAAGATGCTTGAATCACCCCCTAGGGTATAGAGATTGAAATCCTTATCAAAACTGGGGTTGATAAGGGTGGGGGTTGATGCTATTGCTGCCTTGATTTCTTCAAAATTAGCTCTCCCTTCCTCTATCTAGGTAAACACCAATTTTTTCTTCAACATGGCAATAAGAATCTTAACCATGGTATCAAGATTAGGGATGAACCTTCTCACAAAATTTATTCTACCAAGGAATCTCTACAATCCTTTCTTATGACTAGGAAGTGAAAGGGAAAGGATTTCCTTTGTTCTCTCTAGATCAATAGTTAGTCCATCTTTAGACATTATGTGTCCTAGAAATTTCTTTTGATTAGTAGCAAACACACACTTGCTTGGATTTTGGGATACACCATATTCTCTACACTTGATGAACACCTATCTCAGATGACCAAAATGATTTGCCACATTCTTGGAGTAGACCATGATATCATCAAGGTAGATCAACACAAATCTTGCAAGCATACTCTTGAAAGCCATCTTCATTTCTTTTTGAAAGGTGGCACCTGCATTGGTTATCCCAAATGGCATTTTACTACAGGCATAGTTGCCCCATTTAGTTGTAAAGGTTGTCTTATACCTATTAGACTCCTTTACTAGTGATTGGTTATAACCACATAACCCATCTAAGAAAGAAAATATTTTTGAACCACTAACTTTAGATAATATCTTCTCCATGGAAGGGAGAGGATGATAATCTTTAAGAGAAGCCCTATTAAGGTCTCTAAAATCTACACACAATCTAATTTCCCCATTCTTCTTCTTAACATGAACAAGGTTAGCTACCCAAGAGGAATGCTCAATAGGAAAAATTATGTTCACCTCTATTAGCTTGGATAACTCATTTTTCATCATAGGCTCAATTCTAGGATTAACTGGCCTCTATTTTTTTCTAACAAGTTTGGCATTATAATTCAAATCTATGGTATGCTGAAATAAGCTTGGGTCAAAAGCCTTTAAATGATCATATGTCCATGCAAATACATCATTCAATTCTTGACATAAATGAACAAAAATTTCTTGTTCAACTTTAGAGCACAACTTTCCCAAATTAAGAATCCATCCATCAACAACAGTGATAGGTATGCGATCCTCTTTGTTTGTAGCTAAATTCATACTTCTTCTCCTTGCTTGATCATCAGGATTGAAGATAATCTCCAAAGTGATTAGACCTTTGGGTAACTTGTTTGAAGTGAGGTTCATCATTTGATCTCCATATTGGCCTTGTAGTCTAGATTGGTTCCTCTCTAAGAACTCTACCTCATTTTACAAAAAATTGACAATTTGTACATCAAAGTCAAAAACTTGCCAATTGGTATTGTTGTCTAGGATTACAAGTCTTACAACCACTCTAATATATTGTTCCTTGTTATCCTCAACCTTCCCTGGTAAATTATAGTGAGCACCAATTGTTTCAAGCCTATCAGCATGTTTATTCTCCCTTCTAGGGATGCTCTGGATGTTAAATGCTTGAAAGCCCTCAAGTAAATCCCATACCCTATGCTTCTAAGATTTGAGAAGGGTGTTCTTTGTAATATTCTAATTTCTAACTTGATGAATAACCTACTCATTATCCCCGTGTACATTTAAAGATTTGATGTCTCTCATTTGTGAAAGTTGGAGACCTTGGATTAGAGCCTCATACTATGGCACATTATTGGTGCAGCTATTTGGAGCCTATAAGAAAAAATAGTACTTCTCCAATTTAGGAGAGATGGGCATGACACTAACCCTTGAACCATTTTTTTTTCTTGATCCATCAAAGAACATGCTCCATAATCCATTTGTATCTTCTTTTGTTTTTATGAGATTGGGAATAGGTTTATTTTCTTGAAATATACAATAGGTCCCAAGATCTATTTCTTTATCTTCTTTTATTGGATCAAATTGATAAGCAGTGGCCCACTCATCCAAAAGGTAGTCAAGAACCTATGTCAAGGAGGTAGTAGGTTCATTTTCTATGTCTCCATCCTCTTCTTCATAAATAGTGCAATTTAAGTTTATGGGACTAGGAGTGTAGGTATCTATATGATTGAGGGCTAGAGGTTCTACCCTTATGGAAGCCTTTTGTCCCATATCTTGTTATAAAAAACATATATGACCAATTAGATGCAATATAGCTACCTATTTGTGTAGTGAAATCCCTATAGAGATATATAGAAAAATGTGGATTAACTTCAACTACTAATATATATTGCATTAAACTACAACTATGGCAAGAATGCAATGCCATTTCCACATCTCTTAGGATCCCTACATTATTGATAGAACTACCATCCAACTAAAGGACATTCCTAACTAATGGCTCATACTTGATGTCAAGGAGACTAGCTACACTTTTAGGCATTATAGAACTACTAGCCCCTAAATCTATCATACAATTATGAACTAGTTTATCTCCTATGCTCAAGGAAATATACAAGGGGGGAGGCCTAATTTTCTTACTTGTTTCTCCTTCCTTTATTGGCTACATCAAGCTTGTGGCATTTTTCTCTCTAGGTGGTTGATCCTTTGCTTGTATGCTCTCCAATTCTTGCTGCAATAAATTCCTTTATGATGGCATAACATCAATAACATCCCATATGGAGAGATTGATAGTATCCCTCTTTATCTGATTGACAATGTTAAAGGGGGAACTCATTACTTTGGTTGACACTTTAGGAGCTACATGGATTGGTGGCTGAAATGGAATAGCTTGAAGTTCAACAAAATCCTTTTTGCTAGTGTTTTTATTCTATTAAGGAGCAACATTAGATTTGTGCATTCACCACCGACACATGAGGAGAAGCATCTAAGGTTGAAGCTTGATAAGGTGAGGTAGATGTAGCAGCCCTAAAAAATCTCCTTTTAATTTTGGCATTATGAGCTATAGAATCATGACTAGCATTTCAATGCTCCTTTGGTTGATGGTTCATGAAGGAAAAATCACCTTACTACTCTATATGAGAACCATAAGTAGGTTGAATAACATTATATTGTTG
Organism: Cupressus sempervirens; assembly: GCA_028749045.1. Taxonomy (NCBI): domain Eukaryota; kingdom Viridiplantae; phylum Streptophyta; class Pinopsida; order Cupressales; family Cupressaceae; genus Cupressus; species Cupressus sempervirens. Next base: position 477,299,970 of record CM053789.1, on the reverse strand, counting down.
TCCTATTGCTTTCTCTTATGTAGTCAATGCTAAGTAAGACTCTTCCTTCTAGCACATACAATATCGATTGGAATAGTTGTGGGAAGGGCAGAAATCCCGATCTTGAGCAATATTATTTTGAGGGACTAAGGCCCTATTTGGGTTTGTATTTGTAATAGGGGCATTACCCATAAATTTGTTTTGATTGTAGGGAACATGATTTTTATTTTGATTTGGAGGCCTACTATTCATAGGGACCTGATACTAAAGTTAGGGGGGCTTGTTGCTTCGATCTTGCTTCCTTTCTAGGGTCACCACCTTGTTGCTTAGCTTCTGTATCACTGAGAAGCTATCTTCCAACTTCTTCTCTTGACCTTGCAACTTCTTGCGTATCTTAGAAACTTGATCTTGCAATTTTTGATTACTCAACATCAAGGTTTGCATCATGTCTTTCAACTCACTAAAATCACTAGAAGATATGGATGCTACAAGGGCTATACAAAGAGGTTGACTTGTGGAGGTAGAAGGAATGGGGGCTATTGTAGGTTGGTGATTAGACATACTAGTAACGAAAAGCATCAAAGGCCTTGAAGCTAACTTCCCTCCTTGTATCAATATATTTAATGACCTTATAGAAATATCATAAGTATATGGTAAAGTATCCCCTCCCATAGTTTACATTGTGGTAGCTATATCACTATTGAAAGATCTGAGGTAGTGTAAGAAAGTATTATAATGCAGAGTGGCATAGTTGAAAGATACAATACTTGTCCTTAAACAACTAGGCTTGACACTACCAATGAATACCCAAATGGTTCATATAGGGTACCAACACCTAGACATCATTTCTATGGTCTTTGAAAATCACTAAGACCTCAGAATAGTCCCTTTAACACAATTTCTAACTTACTGCAGTGACCTACTAGTAGACTTGCAAAATAGGGCTACAAGGTCAAAATATGAAGTTTCAAAGCTTGTAACTGCAACAACTACACAACCATTGAAAAGGAAATGGATTTTGGTGAGATTTGATGACCCTAATAACATACTCTAAGATCAAGGCTTGATTCACTCTAGCACTCCAAGGATCAACCTAGGTACATAGTCCTCTTGAGCCCTAATAGGCTTGGTTTTCAAAGGAAGACCAAAGGAATGGGTACATAAACAAAATACAAAACTTAATAACTCTTATAGGGTCTATTTAAACCATAATTAAACTTCCACTTGGTTAGGATCTTATCACTAACCTCCTAACTTGTTCAATTTCTAGTAAAATAGGACCTAATCTACCCTTAGATTTAGCCTAGGGCTTGCAAGCATAATTCACTCCCTTTGTTTCTACAACTAAAACTTTTTGAATTTGAAAGAATACTCCTAAAGCTTCCATTTGGGTGAGGTTTTGTGCCATTTGATCCATACAGTTAAGAACTATACACTCATTTTGCACAAAACCCTCCTTTTTAAGGGTTTAATGGTTAACAACAAAGAAATCTCTGTACCTTGAGTTAGGAGTCATCAATTTGGATCAAACCAAATGCATAAGATAGATATATCACTAGAGCAACTCCTCATAGCATCTAACCTTCCTTCATAGTCTGTACCACATGTGCCAGCCACAAAAAAGAGTAAAACTGAGCCAAAAACAAAGAGAACTTTTATTGACATTTGAAAATTTCATACATCTAACAGCTTGGTCTTTTGGGAAGGTTGTATTAGACCTTTATACACATGAGAAATTGATCAACTACCCATGAATCAATTATGAATAGTTAAAACTTCCTATTAACCTTATTGACAACTTTTTAAGCAAAATGAAAAGTTGCTGAGAAACTTTTGAAAAGTTGCACAACAACTTTTTATTGCATTTTTGGAATATTGCATCAATGAAGTTTGAAGACTTTTTGAACCTTCCTAAGACTCATGTAAACTTATCCTAAGGTCTTTCCACCCTTCTTGAGGTATATTGCTTATTCTAGATCTATTTTTTGTCTTATAGGTCTCAAAGATTCATGGTTTATAAAAAATCACCAAATGAACCTTGAGACTTTACAAATGGGCTTATTATGACACATTCTTATTCCTAATACCTAATAACCTTAACAACTTGATGAAGAGACACTTGGAAACCTTGAACATTATAGAGTCCTATGACATGCTTCATGGAAACCTTGAATGACTTAAGTGCACTGTGCCATGCTACCCACCTCAAAAGAACTCAAGTCCCTTGAGTTGGTATTGTGTCCAACTAATATGCAGCCTTCTCAATCTCTATTTGAGTCATCCAAGTGGAATCTTCATTAGGTGTGTCTTTCCATTTGAATAGATAAGAATAATAGGTGCCTCTCCTTGTTTTCTTTGTGACTTTCCTATCCTAGATGCATTTAATCTGTGGTTTAGTTACTTTTGGCAACTGAGAAACATTAGCACTGTCCTTATAACTTGTTCCTGCAACACAAACATTGGTAGGTGGCTTATATGCATAAAGATTAGAAATATTAAAGGTGGGAGAAAGGCCTATATCTAGAGGTAGTTCAATCTTGTAGGCATTATTTCCACATTTCTTAAGTATTTTGAATGGTCTTGCGTTCTTCATCAATAACTTAGTATATTTCCCCATTGGTAGCCTCTCCTTTTTAAGATGTATCATAACTAAGTCACCTACTTTAAACTGGAGATCTCTCCTCTTTTTATCTGCCCATTCCTTGTATTTTGTTGATGACATTTGTAATCTATCCTTTACCTAATCTTGCATATCCTTCATAACTTGTGCAAAATCTTGTACTTGTGCACGTTTCCTCTCCATATCCCTGATGTCTCTGAGTTCTAGGATACCCCTTGGATGATTTCCATATACAATTTGGAAAGGGGTCAAGCCTATGCTCCTATTTATTGAATCATTGTATGAATATTATGCTTGAGATAAGATGGTGTCTCATGATCCTCCATGCTATTGGGTTATGCATCTTAACAAGTTACCTAGAGATCTATTGATAACTTCTGGTTGCCCATCAGATTGTGGGTGATAGGCTATTGAAAAACTTAAGTTTGTTCCTAATTTCTTCCATAATGTTCTCCAAAAGTGACCTAAGAACTTAGGATCCCTATCTGATATGATAGAAAATGGTGGGCCATGTAACCTTACTACTTCTTTAAAGAATAGGCCAACTATATGGGATGCATCATGTGTTGTTCTACAAGGTATAAAGTGTGCCATTTTTGAGAACCTATCAACAACTAAAAAGATGCTATCATGCCATGATTTAGTCCTTGGCAATCCTAATAAAAAATCCATACTTATAGAATCCTGTATAACCCTACATTGGAAGCATATCACTTAGCCTTTTGGCAGATCAAACAACTATCAACAATTTTTCTAACCTCTGACTACATCTTAGGCCAACAGTAAAATCTTCTTACTTGTTCTAGGGTCTCACCTAGGCTAACGTGCCCTGACATGCTCCCACAATGCTTCTCCTTAATTATGTTGTCCCTACAAGGCCCCCTTGGCAAACACAGTTGCCCACCTTTGAATAACAACCCCTCTTGGATGAGATATTCAGCAAAATCAGTATGATAATTATCTCCCATTTCCTAATAGGTGTTGTATATTTCCTTGAAATCTTCATCAGTTGGGTACATCTCCTTCATGATAGAGATTCCAATACTTGATCTATATGCCTTATATGTTCTTCCTTGTGCTTGCTAAAAATTAGGATGTCATCAAGATTGACAACCAAATTTCTTTTCAAAAAGGGCTTAAGGACCTCATTCATGAGCCTCATAAAGGTACTAGGTGCATTTGATAGCCCAAATGGCATTACAAGCCATTCATAAAGCCCTTTTGTGGTTTTAAAGGCTATTTTCCATTCACCCCCATCTCTTATCTTGATTTGGTGATACCCATTTTTCAAATCCACCTCAAAGAAGTAGTTGGCTCCACCTAGACAATCCAAAAGGTCTTCCATCCTTGGCATTGGGAATCTATATCTTATAGTAATCTTGTTGATTTCCCTAGAGTCTGTACAAAGCCTCCAAGTGCCTTCCTTTTTGGGTGCTAAAACAACAAGGACATCATAAGGGCTCACACTCTTCCTAATCAACCCTTTAGACAACAAATCTTCAATTTACCTTGCAATCTCTACATTTTGCTTTGGGGTCAATTTTTATGTAGCCTTATTGATGGAGACACAACAAAATACAAGAATGAACACATAGGAAAAGGGAAATATTATTATCAATGAAGAATTCCCTATGGGCTTACAACTATATGATTTTGGAGAAAGAAATCCTCCACTTAGTACCTTCTCTCTAACTCCACTAAGAACTACCTTTACAATGCCAGATTTGTTCTTAAATAAGCCCCAAATGGTTTAGGGTTAGGAATAAATTCTAGAATATGCCAGTTGGCATTGACCACCAAAAAAAAAAGGTTCCAGAAATCACATAAGAAGTTGGTGTAAAATTAGAAGAATCCAGAAATGGTAGTCCAACTTTCGGGAGGCATAACTTTTGAACCATAACTCTGATTGACAAACTGTTTACATTTATAGAAAGCTCTGAAAGCACTCTATAGCCCTATGGTCTTTCTTATCCCCTATTTTTTGGCCCCATACAAGGCTATTTAGTGCCCCATATCTAACTTTGAAGCACTCTTAGGAGGTCTCCATGAATTGAAAAATTGTATTAACTTTCTAACCATGAAGCCTTTTGACCTGATTCTTTTTTTGGAGTGTTTTAAATTACAAATATAACCATCTCTCCAATTTACACCCTCTAACTCACCATAATTATGGTTCAATTACATAATCCTACTTTTTAAACATTTACATGTATCCCAAGGTGCTTAAAAACTCTAACCCAGAACACTAATAGTGGAACTATGAGAGTTGGAACCTTTATTTGACCCAAATGGGTATCTAGAAATGAAAATAGAAACTATCTCTAAGCATATTTTTGGGTGATACAGGATTGTCCTTACACCACTGGATGCTCCTGCATCACTTATTAGGCAATGTAGCACTAGGGATAAGATCAATGCAATGGCTAACCTCTCTCTTAGGTGGTAAGGAAGTTGAAATTTTATCTAAAATAATCTCATGATATTTTTCTAAAAGGTCCCTCACTTCCTTAGGGCCAACACTTTCCCACCATTGTCCATCCTTATGTTTTTTTTGGGGTTTTTCTATAATCTCCTTTTTGGGCTTGGTTACTATGGAAAAAAATGGAGTGTCCTTCTCCCTTAAGGTTTGCATGAATTATTTCTCCCCCACCAAGGCAACATTACTAACCACATGATCTAACTTCCCATCATCAAGTAAGGGGTTCATATTATAGTTTATGCCTCCCTTGGTTATGGTGTACACATTGGTCTCCACATCTTGCTTGGCTTTGACATCATATTGCCATGGTCTCCCTAGTAAAAGGTGGAAAGAATCCATATCTATGACATCACAAATAATCTTGTCTACATATTCCCTTGGGGTGAATTCTACCCATACTTGCTCATTAACAAGAAATTGCTTCTCCTTAGTAATCCAAGATGCCTTAAAGGGACAAGGATGTGGTATATTTTCCAAATTTAACTTATTAACCATCTCCCTAGATGCTATATTATCTATTGATCTAGAATCTACAATCACTTTACATACCTTTCCTTTGACCTTGCAAGTTGTCCAGAATAGGGCCTTCCTTTGTGGTGGTTCACTAGGATTGGGTACCTTCAAAAGTGTTCTCTATAGCATCAAGCATTCACCAGTCTCTCGATCTGCAGGTCTTGAAGTAGTGGAATCATAGGAGGAGATACTTTGGCCATTTCTTCCCCTTACAACAACTGGACTCTTCTATCTCCTTGCTTAGGATTGTCTCCAAGCTTTTGAGGGCACCTAAAGGACTGATGTCCTATCTGGTTACATGTAAAACATTTCCCAATGAATACACTACCTCCCCTTCCTCTACCATTTCCTCCTCCTCTATTTTTATTAGATCTCCTACCCTTGAAAGTGCCTCTATTTCTGAATTCATTTTTAGAGTTTTGATTCTTTCCTTCTTCCTTGGGTTGATTTCCTTTCCCTTGGAACCTTCCTCCTCTCCCTCTAAAATTACGTCCTCTTCCCCTATTAAAACTAGACTCTCCTCTCCTCTTTTATTTTTCTTCAATCTTCAAAGCCAAATTGAAACATTGATGAACTGAATCAATGGAAATTAGGGTTAGTTCATCTTGAATGCTATATTTCAGGCTATTTATATACCTTGCCAAATTTTTTTTATTGGTCTCATATACCTTTGTTCTAAGAGTCAAATTATGAAACTCTTTGGTGTATGTACTGATATCCATATCCTTTGTCTTGAGATTGTGCAATTTTTGATGGATTAGGACCTCATAGTCCTTAGGGATGAATTATTTCTTGATCTCTACCTTCATCTTCTTCCATGTGTTGATATGCTCCTTTCCTTCATCTTCCCTTTCACTTTGCAAGAAGTTCCACCAACTAAGAGCAAGGCCCTTGAGTTTTGTCTTTGCCAATTTGAATCTCTAACTTGCAGGGACCTAATCACACTCAAAATGGTTGTCCAATGCCTCCAACCAATCCATGCACTCATCTAGATTTAGTTTTCGATGAAAAGTAGGCAAGTCTCCTCCTTTCAGCCCTACTCTTTCCAAGGCTTGTAGGAGTTGCCTTTGATCGCTTTGAATCTCTTCCTCATAAGGCCCTCTTTCAACTTCCTCTTCCTTTGATTCATTACCATCTACTTTTATCATCTTTCCCTTTAGTTTCTCCAACTCCCTCTTCATACTCCTTTTTTCCTCCCTCACTACTCTGCTCTCTTCCATTTTCTCCTTCATAAGTTTAGCCAACTCAAAACTAGTGATCCTCAAAGGGATCTCCTTCTCACCTTATTTACCTTTTGACATTTTGTCACAAAAATTTCCACAAGATCTAACTACAACTCTGATACCACCTGATACAGCATGGCATAGTGGAAAGATACAATACTTGTCCTTAAACAACTAGGCTTGACACTACCAATGTATACTTGAATGACTCATACAGAGTACCAACACCTAGAAATCATTGTTGTGGTCTTTAACAATCACTAAGACCTTAGACTAGTCCCTCCAATACAATTTCTAACTTACTGTAGTGACCTACCGGTAGATTTGTGAAACAGGGCTACAAGGCCAAAATATGAAGTTTCAAAGCTTTTAACTACAAAACCTACACAACCACTAAAAAGGAAATGAATTTTGGTGAGATTTTATGACCTTGATAACATACCCTAAGATCAAGGCTTGATTCACTCTAACACTCCAAGGATCAACCTAGGTACACAGTCCTAGTAGGCCCCTAATAGTCTTGATTTTCAAAGGAAGACCAAAGGAATGGGTACATAAAAAAAATATAGAACTTAAGAACTCTTCTAGGGTCTATTTAAATCATAAATCCACTTCCACTTGGTTAGGACCTCATCAGTAACATCTTGACTTGTTCTATTTCCAGTAAAATAGGACTTAATCTACCCTTGGATTTGGCCTAGGGCTTGCAAGCATAACTCACTCCCTTTGTTTCTGCAACTAAAAATTTTTAAATTTTAAAGAATACTCTTAAAGCTTCCATTTGGGTCAGGTTTTGTGCCATTTTATCCATATAGTTAAGAACTATATGCTCATTTTGCACAAAACCCTCCTTTTTAAGGGTTTACTGGTTAACAACAAAGAAAGCTCTATAACTTGAGTTAGGAGTCACCAATTTGGATCAAAACAAATGCATAAGATAGATAGAGCACTATAAAAACTCCTCATAGCATTTGACCTTCCTTCACAGTGTGTACCACATTTGCCAATCACAAAAGATAGTAAAATTGAGCCAAAAACAAAGAGAACTTTTATTGATGTTTGAAAATTTTGTATATCTGACAACTTGGTCTTTTGGGAATGTTGTCTTAGACCTTTATACACATGAGAAACTGATTAGCTACCCATGGATTAGGTATGAATAGTTAAAACCTCCTATTAACCTTATTGACAACTTTTTAAGAAAAATGAAAAGTTGCTCAACAACTTTCGAAAAGTTGCACAACAACTTTTTATTGCATTTTTGCAATATTTCATCAATGAAGTCCTAAGACTTTTTGAACCTTCCTAAGAATCATGTAAACTTATCCTAAGGTCTTTTCAGCCTTCTTGGAGTATATTTCTTTTTCTAGAACTATTTTTTATCTTATAGGTCTCAAAGATTCATGGTTTATAAAATCACCAAATGAACCTTGAGCCTTTACAAATGGGCTTATTATGACACATTATTATTCCTAATACCTAAGAACCTTGATGTCTTGATGAAGAGACACCTAGAAACCTTGAACACTATAGAGTCCTATGATATGCTTCATGGAAACCTTGAATTACTTAAGTGCATTGCACCACATTATCAAGGGAAGACTTTACTGCAGTAGGTATTCTATCCCATGTTTTTTGAAATCTATAATTGAAATCTATCATATACTCATGGGGTGCTCTTTTGATAGTTGTTATCTTCTCTAAAATTAATAGGTATTCACTTTTATCCTCAAAATTCTTACAAATCCTTGCTCCTAAGCCATCCCAATCAGTAACAGAGCTGTGTGGAAAACCTCTATACCATTGCAATGCTTTTCCCTTTAAGGATGAAGCTAGAAGCCTAAAAACAACATCATCTTCTATAATACCATGTATATTTCCCACATTTGAAATTTCTTGGATATGTTCTATAGGGGATATGGAAGTTTCACCAATAAAATTAGGTATACTTTTAAGGGCTGATATTTGTGTATCATGTCTTTGAGCCAAAAGGAGAGCACTCCCACCATTAAAGGTCGCAAATGCATGTACTCTAGGGTGGACCATATGAAATAATGATCTTTTTAAATGAAAATATGGAAATCTAAGTTGTGATTTACCAATAGGGGGAGTAGAAATAGATCTTGCAGGTGTATGTGCTACTACTACACTTATAACTAGTGATAGGGATAATCTATTTATCTTTCTTCTAGGGTTCAAAAATGAGAGTTCAGTGAATTGAAAATTACCTCTAGAAGATACCCTTGTATAAGCCTTGGGCATGAATTACAAAAAGCTTGGTCTAGAAGCTAGAATATAGAGATGGAGTAGAGTCACCAAGTGCCTTGAATGTGAGCCTCTTGAAGGCTTGGAATGCTAAGAGCAACACTATCTTCTCAACATCACTTTGAATTTCTTTCTTTGACACTAGTAAAATAGTAGACTTCAGAATGTATCAATATTTGTCCCATTGGGCATGCCAAAAATTGTTGTCACAAAAGATGCTCTTTAAGATGAAAATGGAGAAGGAATGTATGAAAGAAAACTACTTAATCTAATCTAAAGGGTTGATACACAAAAATATTTTGTTCAACCTTATCTCCACCTAAAAATGCACTATTCATAAATATAGTCTCAGAAGATACTGATTCAACCTTTTTTGTAACTCAATAACCACATACAAACCAAAAACCTAATGATACTATAAGGAAGGGATTTCACTCCATAACATTCAAAGACAATAGTAGATACTGCTATGCATATTGAAGAATGAAAATACAACATCAACAAAGGCCAGAAATCTTTTCACTTATATTAATGGGGGAATGAGGTATAGTAGAGATTGCATTCATTCATAGATAAAAGGAAATTACAGTAATAGAGTGGGATACTACTGTCATTAAATTAGAGAAAAAATGGTCAACCCTAATAAGTCTTACTAAAATATAATTTTATAATATATTTTAGGACAACAATTGCATTTAAGGTTGTAGAGAACAATCATTGCAAATCTAGAAAAGATCTTATCATGGTACACATCTAGATGTAGGAAAGATCTAATCATGGTACACATCTAGATGTAGGAAATATCTAATCATGGTACACATCTAGATGTAAGAAAATCATATTATTCACTAAACAAAACCTTGAGAATAAATAAATGATGACCATTATTGCATTAGTTGAGTAGATGGATAAGCAAGCAATGATGGAGCATCCTTTTTCATTTAATGGGCATGGAGATCGCACAATAGTGGTTGTGGATGATCAAGAAGATCATATTTGACATTAAAACTACTCCTTCTTCATTATGAGCATGCCAAGTCAAAAAATTAATAGTCAATTGGAGTCAAGCCTCAAGTTTCACCATGTGGACCAATCATATTTTATCCATTTTCCACTTGACTAGTCTTCTATCTTTGTTGTTTGACCTTTGACCACCAGTGATTGTAGCTTCACAACTTGTTACCTTCATTAGTTGTTTACTCCTATGAAACCATGATCAAACCATATCACTTTTGGAATTACAATAGGAAAGGTAGAATTTTGAGAGAGGTGGGGAATGGGTGAGTTAGTACTTTAAACTTTCAAACCGTAAAATATTCACCACACATCCATCTCACATATTCAATAAGTTAACTAAAATACCATGTAAAACATGTACATCTAAAGCATGTAAACAAGTAAGAATTCACACATATAACACAAGATATGATTACCCAAAAACCCTCCAATGAGAAGGTAAAATGTGGGTGGGAATGACACCCACAAATCTTCACTACTCTAGTAATAAAGTGTATCCAATGAAGGTTACAATGTTTTATCATGAAACATGATCTACCCTGTGAAAGGTTTTTCCTGTTAAAAGCTTACAAAAACTATTAGGTCTTACCCTATTAAAGGATTTCAACACCCTATTCAAAGTTCACAATTAAGTAAGCACCTTGTTAGAGGATTTCAATACAACCTGTTAGGACTACTCTGTTAAGAGATTTAACTGATTCACCTATTAGAATGTCTTAGCATTGATCCTGTGGTTAGCACTTTGTTGCTTGATGATAGATCACCTCTAAATTGATGTATACTTGATCCTTCTTGATCATATGTCTCTCTACTATTCACTATTTCCTTCCTCTATTCTCCTTTAACTTATTCTATAATGCAATTTCATATCATAATACCTTGGTCACCATGAATTTCTTGGTTTGTGCATGCAAAACTCTCCTTGATCATTCTTTTATTCCCTTTCACACTCTTTATAAATTTAAGGTTTTTCCTCCTTAAGAAGACAACAGTGACTTAGGGCTAGGTATGAATCAATGATTGTGATTCACCTATATTGTCGCTTAAACCTTCCCTTTACTTGATTAGATGCATGTAATGCATAGTGATTCCAACTTAAGATTTTTCCTTATCACCAAAATATGATAATTCAATCTATAAGTTGGCTTTAAAATGGTTTACATAGTAGTTTGTGCCAACACAAACAACTATGACAAAACTATGTTACTTGATGTTTATAGTCCTTGATGTTAGGCATATACTGATTTCAATACTATGACTTGACATCTAAATGACTCAGCATTTACTACTTTCTTGGCTCCTAAATCACTCAACATATACTATCTGCTCAACACTTGAGTGACTCAGCACATGAGTGACTCAACACTCACTATTGACTCAATGTACTCTAACTTATACATGTTATGTTCGGCATGAACTAAGTAAATGACTTAAGTGTATAGACACTCACTTGTCAAAACCAATCTGAGATCAACAATCACTTCTTCGCATCTTATCTTTAACATTTTCCACTAACTGTCATGACCTTGTATTATCACGAAGTTGGGTATTTGCATCATCACCATAGTTAGTGGTCTAGCATTTGTTTTACCTATGATACTGTGGGGTCAGGATCTTTCTCCTTATCGCACCACCATAACTTAATTTTCAACTTAGCATCAAATTCCTATGACCATGCAAAACTATGATCCAAACTGCCATTGCTCAGTCACCACTGCAACCCCAGGTAAACCTCAACTCATTCTAACCATGTGAACAAGAAGTGATGCATGATCACAAGACTAATTGTGGTTCAAGCCATAACTCAAACAAAGTATTGATAACCAAAAGGTTTTTACATTTCATGTTATTTTTTCTTCATAGCTTGATCTCTTAACTAGCCATAAACTGCAACAATCATGCAATGAAGGTGTTCGTAGCCTTGTAGCTTGAACCATGGTTTATCATTCTAACCTTGCAATGGAGGAAAAAAAGGCACTTTTCACCATCATGAACATTCAAACAAAGAAAGATTGTGAACATTCGAATAAAGAAAGATTGCTCCATGATCACTATTGTCACAAAATCTTGCACCCTTATCCAAAGTCTTACCTAAGGACAACCTCATGAAACATGGAAACAAAATCCTAGCTATGGGACTTAAACTATGAGTTTGAGTCTCTAGAGGAGGTTAGTTTCCTCTACTATTAGGATGCACTTAAACTATTCTTGAAGAGAAAAGTGAAAAGGAACACATGAAAGAAACTACCTAATATATTCTAAAGAGGCGATGCACCAAAATAGGGTGTCTAGATTAGTCTTTGCCCATACATACACAATGCTATTATTATGATAGTCTAAAGATATATGTATTCAACCTTTGCTTTAATCTATAAACTACACATAGATTAGACAACCATATGAGTGACATAAGGAAAATACTTCACTTCTTATCATTCACGAGCTAAAGAGGTATAAAGAGTGTAGATTATAAATATTTGCAGTACATTGAAGAAAGGAAAACAAGTTTCCACAGTATAATGATGGTTGAAAGAGATAAGGCAGGAAGTCATATGACTCAGAGGCAATAGGGAATTTATAGTATCATGCCAAGGTAGTACTAAAGAAATAGAGAAGATCCAACCCTATGAAAGAGTACACAATTTGCCTTTATAGTGCAAGCATAACTTGGATGACTTCCCTTGTAAGATGTAATCAACCACTACAATCAAATATTTAGAGAATAGTTACTACAAAGCTAAAAATATTTGGCCATTGAGAAAATCCACACATGAGAGGATTACTTTTGCACCAAACAAATCTCTAAGAGATTAGGAGCGATGGCTATTTAATCTCTAGCTGAATGAGTGGATCAACAAATGGTCGTGGAGTATTCCTTTTGTATTTATCAAGACTAGGGATCTATGAGAGTAGTTGCAAAGAATCAAAAAGATCAAATTCATCATTTAACGAACTACTCCTACTGCCATCAACCTCCAACTCAATCATGACCCTTGGTTAACTAAGGTTTAACCATTTAATCCTGCTATGTAGACTAAACATTTCTCACTAGTATGCCACCCTGTTAGCGGTCCAATCCTCATGCCTTGTGTTCAACCACCCATGGTCACAATATTGCCATCATTAATAACTATTATTGCTTGTGAAACCATGATCCATTGGTCATTTCTGCCTCGCAACCCATACTTGGCATTCTTTGCTAACCACTATGACCATGCAAAAGTTGAGGTTAGACCATATCTGCACCATCACAACTTAAACAGATGTTATTTTCCAAACCTCACAATCAAGCAAAGCAAGGAAACTACTACTTTGCTACTCAAACCTCAACATTTTCTTGATTCATGGAGTTCATGGACTGGCCATAGATTTGGATGATCTAATAGTGTAGGACATGTCTTAAAACACTAAAGATCTTTCTTTTTCATGCCATCACAATTGAACCATAGTATATCAATGTAACCATGCGATCAGGCAAAATCAAAACAAAGCACACCTTCACTGCCTTGACCTTGGTCAACACTTAACCACCTATGACCATGCAAATCAGTCAATCATGACCTCAAATATCATAAGGCATAACATGAAATAAAGAATATGGCCAACATTAAATCATTTTGTGAGAACCCTAGGTGATAGTTAAAACAAATCATTATTTGAATTTGATTTTTTGGCAAGAGGGGAACTTTGGGCTAACATTTATGGCGACTTAGGGGGGATGCAAGATTGCTTACCATATGACCAATGAGTATCAAAAGATCTATTGTGCTATAGAGTCTTGGAAACTATGAAACTCAACCATTTATCATGTCTGCTACATTCTGAAACATAACATAACTTTTCCTTCTACAACTTGCAAAACTTTTAGAAATAGACCCTTATTTTACAAAAAAAAACATGTGCTCATGCACTTCTTTGAAAATAGGAAAGAATAGAAAAGAAAAAGTACTCTAACTATGTACATGAGATTTTGATATTCATCAAAAATAGGGCTTAAGATATATCCCATTAACAAGGATGGGAAAGACTTCACCATTAGGCCTGCTCAATTGGAAGGCATTAGATTTTTTACAACTGATAATCACATAGGGGCCACTCCATAAGGCATCAAACTTTGAGTGTCTCCCGACCTTTTCTTTTTCTACATCCCATTTCAACACAAGATCACCTTCCCTAAAATTTTTGGCTTTAGCTTTTTTGTCAAAAATCCTCTTCATCTGTTGCTAATGTATTTCTAAGGTCTAGATTGCTTAACCTCTTTTCTCCTCTAATTCTATCAGATCTACCATTCTTATAAACATAGCATCATTTTCAATCAACTCCAACTGATGAGCCCACTCAAGAGCAAGAAACTCTGGTGAGATAGTAAGCCTAACTTCCTTTCCATAGACTAACATGAAGGGAGAATTTCCTATGGCTCTCTTGGGTGTTATTTTGTTAGCCCAAAGGGTAGTCCTTAACTTCTAGTGCCAACACCTTGGTTATCCTCAATAGTCCTCTTAATGATCTTGATCAACTTCTTATTAGATGACTTGGACAAGCCATTACCCTAAGGCTAATAATTAGAAGACGTGCTCAAGTAAATTCCATGATCAAGTACCCATGTGCAAATCTAAGCTCCTATGTATGATTTAGCATTACATAAAATAATAGTTGGGGGGGCACCAAACCTAGTTACAATCCCATCAAGGAATTCAACTATTGAAGATTTTATGGCATCCTATAGTGCAACTTCCTTTGTCCACCTTGTAAAATAATCTATAGTAGCTAAAATCCATTTATGACCAAAGCTAGAAGGAGGATTGATGGGACCAATAAAATCTAATACCCACTAGGAAAAAGGTTGATCTACCTAGATAGGGTAAAGTGAAAGAGTTGTAAGTCTCTACTTACTTGAGAAGAAAGCACACTTCTTACACTTCCTTACTTGTTTGTGACAATCATTAAACAAGGGTGACTAGTAGTAACTAGCTGTCATAATTTTTGTTGTGATAGTTCTTGCTAAAATGTGGCCACCATAAGGACCATAATGAATTTCTTTAACTATCCTCTCTACTTGATCTATATCAGCACATCTTAGTAGGGCTCCATATAAATTTTTCATAAAAAGGACACCATCAATTATAGCATAAAGAATAGACTACAGTTTGAACTATCTTCTCTTAGCTTTATCCAACCCTTGAGGATACCCATACCCAACTAAGAAGGCCTTCATATCATCCATCAAACTCCTAGGATTGTCATTTCTTGCCTCTTGTTGTTCTATCAACACCAAAAAACTTCTTCCTTAATATCATCAGATGAGATTATTTGTTCACACAATCCCCTTCCCCTTATCAACTTAGTAATCTAAATATCCACATCATATTTTGTTACCTTGGTGATCAAACCAACTCTCTTCTCACTAATATCTTTTCTCAACAAGAAATCCTTTACACTAGCATGAGGAACCAACAAGTGGATTTTGTTATGAGACAATAGGTGTTTGAATTTCTTCAAGGCTCTTATGACTACAAGGGCCTACTTTTCCACATAGCTATATCTATTTTCATAATCTTTGAGTCCTTCTTTGAAAAAAGTAATAGGTCACTCTTTATTTTTTTCATTTAGCTACATCAAAACAATAGAAATACTTGACTCAACTCCCAAGGTATAAATGATGAAACCCTTATCAAAATTTAGATTAATGAGAGCAGGAGCTATATCTATGGCTTCCTTGATCTCCTTGAAAGTTTCTTTCCATTCCTTGGTCCATGAGAAGGCCATATTATTTTTTAGCATAGCTATAAAATGTTTCACCATGGTAGCTAGGTTAGGAATAAATCTTCTTACAGAATGTATTCTACCAAGGAAACTTTGTGGACCTTTCTTGTGGCTAGGGAGAGTGAGGGAAAGTATTGCCTTTGTTCTTTCTAGATCAATCATTAGACCCTCTTTAGATACAATACGCCCTAATCATTTTCCTTGATTAGTAGTGAAGACACACTTGCTTGGATTCAGGGACACCTTATACTCTCTACATCTCACAAATACCTACTTGAGGTAACCAAAATGCTCTGCTATATCCTTTTAGTGAAGGCAGTTGTATATCTATTAGTCTTCTTGACTAACACCTAATTATAACTTGAGAACCTATCCAAGAAGGAGAATCTCTCTAAACAACTTAATTTAGATAATATTTGTTCCATAGGAGGGAGAGGATGGTGGTCTTTAAGGGAGGCTTGGTTAAGATCCCTAAAATCTACACATAGTCTAATCTCTCCATTCTTTTTCCTAACAAGGAAGAGGTTTGCCACCTAAGAGGAGTGCTTGATAGGGAATATGATATTGGCCTCAATTAATTTGGATAGGTCATTTCTCATTAGGGGCTCAATCATGGGGTTTACTAGCCTCTTTTTTTGCCTAACAGGCTTAACATTATCCACCAGATCTATAGTATGTTGAAACAAGCTAGGGTAAAATCCCCTCAAATCATCATATGTCCAGGAAAATATATTAGTAAATTATTGACACAGATGAACAAAATTTTCTTGCTTGATTTTAGAATATACCTTTTCTAAGTTTAGCATCTTTCCATCAATGATTATGATTGGCACACGGTTTCCTTTGTTTGTAGCAAGATTCATGCCTCTTTCCCTTGCTTGGTCATCAAGGTTGAAGACACTCTCTGAGGTAATGAGACCCTTAGGTAATTTTTTGGAGCTAAGGTTGATGATTTGATCTCCATATTGGTCATGCAACCTCACCTAATTTCTATTCAAGAATTTTTCTTTATTCTACAAGAAACTCACAATTTGTTCATCAAATTCAAAGACTTGCCAATTGATATCATTATCAGGAACAATAGGCCTAATCACCATTTTAATTTTCTACCTCTTCTCATCTTTGAGGCTTCTTGAGACATCATGAGATGCACCCACTAGTGCAATTCTATTAACATGTTCCTTTTCTTTTCTAGGAATGATTTGAATATTAAATGCAGTAAAATCTTCAACCAAATCCCATACCCTATGTTTGTAAGACTTGAGAAAATTATTCTTAGTGATATTTTGATTCCTCACCTGATTGATCACCAAATTGTTATCCCTATACACACTCAATGCTTGGATTCCTCTTTTTTGAATAATTAAGAGACCTTAAATCAAAGCCTCATATTCAACTACATTATTATTACAACTGAACTATAGCCTAAATGAGAAATAATACCTTTCTAATGTAAGAGAAACCAACATTACACCATCCCCTGACCCATTTTTATTTATTGATCCATCAAAGTACATGCTCCATATCCCACTTGTATCTTTTTTGGCCTTCATCAAGTTGGGGATGAGAGTATCCTTTTCTGATATGCAATATGTGCCCAAATTGGTCTCTAAGGTTTCTAATATAGGGTCAAACTAATAAGAATTATCCCATTCATCCAAGAGGAAATTAGGTGTCTCAAATAAGGAAGTGGTAGGCTCATTTGCTGTATCATTTTCATCTATCTCTAGGATGGTACAATTCATATTGATAAGATTAGGAGTGTAGGGCTCAATATGATGGAGGGCTAATGGTTTTTCTTTAATTGAAGCCTTGGTTCCATATCTAGTTCTAAAAAGCATATATGACCAATTAGAAGATATGTAACCACCTATTTGAGTAGTGAAGTCTCTTGATAGACAAATGGAAAAATGTGGCTTGACTTCAACAATTGATATATATTGAACTATAGTGCAACCTTGATAGGCATGCAAATCCATTTCAACATTCCTCAAGATTCCCATAGTCTTGGTAGTACTACCATCAAGTTACATGGGTTCATATTTCATTTCTAAGGTATTAGCAACACACTTGGGCATTATTGAACTACTGGCCCTTAAATCAATCATACAATTGTGAACTATATTATCTCCTATTAGAAAAGAAACATAAAATGGAGGAGGTCTAAACCTTTTTCTTATTTCTACCTCCCTTGATGGTTGCACCAAGCTTACCACATTCTTTTTGCTAGGTGGTTGATCTCTGAGTTCAATGCTTTCCAACTCCTATTGCAGTAGCCTCCTTTGTGATAATATAGTAATTACAATATCCCACATTGAAATATTGTTATTGGTCTTCCTCATTTTCTCTACCATACTTAAAGGGGCATTAGGTGTTCTGATGGGAGCCTTGGAAGTAGAAGCTTGAGGTGGGATAATCTATGGGTTATTCACATTATCTCTGCTTTCACCTTGCCTTTGCTATTGAGAAGAATTGGTAGGTTGATCTACATTGTGTTGCTGAGCAACTTCTTGTACACATGGCACTGCACTTGATGTGGAAGGCTGATTAGGAGGTTGAGGTGCCATCTCCTCCACAACTCTTTTCTTGCTCCTAGTATTGTAAGCATAGGAATCCTAGTTTACATTACCATGCTCTTCTACTAGGTCATTCATAAAAGAGAAATTATCATGTTGAAAGGTATCAACATGTTCACTAGCATTTTGTTGCTGGGCAACCACTTGCTCTGGTATAGTTAAGGCCAAGTAAGATTCTTCCTTCTAGCACATGTAGTATCCATAGGAGTAGTTACAAGAAGGGCAAAAATCTTGATTTTTGGCAGGATTGTTTTGAGGGATTGAGGCCCCATTTAAGTTGGTGTTTGAAGATTTGGGGTGGTTGATAGGTGTATTCTAATTGTGAGGGTGGTCGATAGTGTATCACCTAATCTAGTAGTGAAAATTCAAATACCAACTGATAATGAAAGCATTGACACAACTAAAGAAAGCAACACTTAAGATAGGACCAAAGAAGACAATATAGAGTAAAGTAGACCAAGGATAGTAAACTCCTCAAGAGCTTCTCATGATGATGAATCTATGTCCTTGATGAGAGGGAATGTATGCTCATGTTGTGCTCAAGCTTCCAAAGGATGGGGATTTTCACCAAGTGTGTGTGTGGATGAGGGTTTCAAATAATGGAGGTATGGAGGGATTTCAGCATTATGATGGTATTTTGGTAGTTTTTAGGCTCTCAAAATAGTATTATATCTTTTCATGAAAGGTGGATTATATTTGTGATGGGAGAGGGTTTCATTTATAGGCCAAGGCGTAACGAGATGGATGGCCAAGATGCAAGGATGACAAAATAGTCAGGTAGGGTCAAGATGCACTCAAAAGGGAGCACATGGATTGTGTTTGTTTAGAGCCAATAGGGAAGTGACACTAGTCACAAGGAGGATGAGTGTGAGAGGATAGGACAAGTGTTGGTCAAGGGAGTAATGAGGGAGGTTGAGTATGTAAGAGGGATGTAAGAGTCATAAATGTTAGAGGGTGAGAGAAGGAGATATTTTGACTTTAGCTTGGGTTAGCAAGTTTTAACCCTTGCTTAAAGTTTTGTACATCTTTAATAGGGGGATTAGGATTAGCTTAGAAAAGGAGTTAGGAGGGCAAGTAGCTAAGCTTCGATGGGATGGGTTAGTTAGGTGACTAAGTGAGGTTAGTATGGGTAAATGAGTTGGATTAGGAGTAAAGTTTGGTCTTAGGGATGTTTTAGGAGTTTAGATATTTTATTAAATGATTTATTTAATAAAATGAGGGTATAGAATTAAATTAAAGAGATTTGAGGATTTATTTAATTTAATAGAGGAATAGGGATTTAATTGATAATTTGATTTTGGGTTACCATTTGATTTTATCAATTGGACTATAGTTAATTAAATTAATTAATTAACTAGGGAATGATGATTAATTAATTAAATAGTAAATATTTAATCAATAATGTCCTAGGAGATGACTAAATATAATTACCTATTTGTGTAATCAAGTTTAGGTGTCTATAGATAGGACTATGTTGATTGTAGGGGGTATGTCTTTGCTTTGGAGGTCTACCATGAATGAGACCTTGACTTTGGAGTTGGATAGGCTTATTATTTTGAGCTTGTTGCCTCTTCATGGTCACCAAATCATTTCTCATTTTTTTCATGACTGCACTATTCTCCTCCATATTCCTTTCTTGATCCAACATCCTTCTTATTACATTCTACATCAATGTCTGCATCGTAGCCTCAACCCTATCAACTCCACTAGAGAATGCAGAGGCTATTGGAACCACAAGAAGAGACTAACTTGCAGAGCAAACATGGATAGGGTTTATAATGGGCTAATGGTTAGGCATGTCAGGGAAGAAAGGCATTGGGGGCCTTGGAGCTAACTTCCCTCCCTATATCACAATATTTTTAGCCCTTATGAAAACCTCATAAGCATTTGGTAAAGCATATCCCCCCATAGATTGTAAGGTGGTAGTGGTATCACTATTGAAGGCTCTAAGATAATACAAAAATGCATTACTAGGAGTAGGCTTCATTGTAGTAGGTATTCTTTTCCATGTTTTCTAAAATCTATAATTAAAATCAGTCATACATTCATGGCGGGCCCTCTTGATAGGTTTCATTTGCTCTGAAAGTGATAGGTGGTCACTTTTGTCCTCAAAATACTTCCACAGGGCTGCCCCTAATTCATCCCAATTAGTAATAGAGTTGTGAGTCAAACTGCTATACCATTGTAATGGCTTCCCTTTCAAGGATGAAGCCAGAAGCCTGACTGCTACATAATCCTTAGAGATGTTGTAGATATTACAAACATTAGACACTTCTTGAATATGTTCAATAGGAAATGTGGAGGTTTTATCAAAAAACTTAGGTACACCTTTGAGAGCTTATATTAGTATGTCATGCCTTTGGGCTAATAGGAGGAGGGTCCCACCATTAAAGGTGGTGAAAGTGTGAGCTCTAGCCATATACACAAGTGTTCTATTGATATAAGTGTTGTGGCACCCACAACACACACCCCATTCCTCGCTAGGAATGGGGACCCCCTACTTTTTCAATCCTGGACTCACAGTTTGAGAGTCTGGAGGAGAAAATTTGGTTAAAAGTTAGAGTCCTAGTGTCAAAATTGAAAAAGCACAAAAAACTAAAAAATAGAAAAAATTAAATTTATTTTTTTTAATTCCCACTCACCTCTGCTTGAGCGCATCGAGGCACAATGCACATTTTGCATTTTGCATGTGGAGGGTGGGGGAGGAGGGTTATTTAAACCCTCTCCCCTTTCTTTTCCCCCCACATTTTTCTCCAAGTCACCAAGAGGAAGCAAGGTGAGCTCCCCCTCACCCCCTCTCTCTTCCTTTCATGGCGCACACGTGTGCACTGGTCATGCTAGTTGTGTTGTACACTGGCCATGCTACACACTAGCTATGCTGGCCAATGTGTATGCTAGTTGTGCCATGCACAAGCCATGTTGGCCACACCACATGCAGGCCATGATGGCTACACACAGACCACACTGGCTACATACAAGCTACACTGGCTGTACTACACGTTGGCCATGCTACTTGCGAATCATGCACACACTAGCCTCGTGCAAGTGCACCGTGTGCTAGGCCTTGGCACTACATTCCTCGGTGCATGTGTTTCCCCTCAAAAAAAATTTAATATATATATGTATATATATATATATATATATATGTATATATATATATATGTATATATATATATGTATATATATATATGTATATATATATATATATATGTATATATATATATATGTATATATATATATAATGTCTTAATATATATATGTAAAATAAATAAAAATAATAATAATAAATCCCCAAAGGGGGACATTTTTTTTTACTTATGTTCTATTTTTTCTTTTACACTAGCTATGGAATAATAAATTTTTTCTCTCAATGTACAAGCAACATGATCAGATGACATTCACATCTGGAGCAGCACCCAAAATCGTAGCTTTTAAGTTATAAGGTGTACCACCAAAGTTGAGGTTACATGATGATTATGTTGAGATCAAAGATACTGACATCAGACACACAAACTTGGGACAATTCATGAGAGTTTGCAACAATCTGACAGAAAGGTCAACCATGATGTCCACATTGATCCATTCCAAATTAGTGAATGCAGCATCACATCTAGGGACTATGTAGTCAACTGAATTAATCATGATTCTCTCACACTTCATTCCTAATGAAAGAGTAGTTAAGAGTGTTACTAGAGAAGTTGTGTTAGATCTGCAACCTGATAACATCGAGAAGATCTTCCATCTTCCTAAGGAAAATTAGTTCATCTAACTCTCCTATGAAGTAGCTAAAAGTTGGTATAAGGAGCATCACCAAGAAGCCATTGACATCATACATTCCTCATACCTCATTGAGAAGCCACTACAAGGAAAGACCATTAGCAAAGTAGATATGACTTAGGAATACATGAAGAACGACATTAGATACTCCATCATTCTCCTAAGCAAAGTCATGGGCTTACTTGTAGTGGGTCATCTCACTCCATTCATGGTAAACTTCATTGAGACCATTAGGCATGCAAACATACCACTTGATTGGGCTACCACAGTAAGAAAAAACTTATGTGAGCAGCTAACGATAGTAAATGAAAAGAAGAAATTTTACATGACCTCTTATTGGTGTACCTACTTGTAGCAAGGGCAAAAAACTATCCCAAGTTGTACAAGAAGGGCAGTATGTAGGATCCCAATGCCTGACCATACATATTTTACCCTTAGTTGGTGAAGAAGAAGCTCACATCGTAGAGTAAGGAGTATAGAATCATAAATGATGCTTTCATCTTTGCGATCATTCACTTTATTGAGGAAGACTATGGGAAGAGGTTATCTGGTGAAGCCAAAGCACATATCATAGCTCTCGAAGCATAATTTATCTAGTTTAGAACATTTACATAACCTTGGGTAAGTGGTGCATCCATCAATCCTAAGAAGCTCCCAAGCTATCCAAGTGACAAGTTGGTCCTAATGGAAATTTCTTGGCAGATTGAGTCAGCCTATGAGACGATCAAAATACAATGGAGACCTTGTTGGGATTGGCCATTGGTCATAGGAGCATATCAGGTTAAGAGGAAACAAGATATTCTAACATTTGAGTGGGAATGGGAGAACTATGCTCTTGAAGAATACAACTCTCCTCAGCCATATTTTGATAATGTTGGCAAAGTAGAAAAACTTGGTAGGTAAGGACTTTATCATGAGGATGCTATTGAAGACCATTGGATGAATGCCATAAATGACTACGATGTCCAAATTAGAGACTATTGTAGGATGACTTTGTATCTAGTAGAAAAGCCTCTCCATTTGACCATCCCTGATGAGATAAGGCTACAAGACTCTAACGAGTTATTGGATCCCCTATTTAATGCAGATAAAGTTGGTGAGAGACCCATTCTAAATGCAGAGGTTGATAGAGAGGAAGGAGATAACATCAATCATCAACTGAGACATGTCATCTGAATGACAAAGATTTGGATCAAAAAGCCTTTTCCACTTGATCTAGTTCTAGATACAGTGATCTTCCATGCGCATGCTCATCCTTAAAAGGGTAAAGGAAGGAAAATAAAAATTCCTACCTTTGCACTCCAATATCCTATTAGGCTAGAGATAGTTTATGAACTTGATCACCCAGTAGGATAATATCACCCTCCTAAAAGGAAGGGAAAGAGGAAGAGAACCTCTCCTCAGAGGATTTAGATGGAACAGGTTGTGGGACATGTGTCTTCCCCATAGCATGAACAAAGCTCACAAGATTCCCAAGGTATTAGAGCCTCTCAAATCTAGGATGAACCTTAGTTGCCTCCTATTGTAGCTAGCCAACCAGAAGAGAGAGAGATTATAGAAGCCTCCATTCCTCCTATACAAGAAGAGCCCCCTTCTCCTTCCATGAAACATAAGAGGATCACGATTAAGATAAATAAAAGGTAGAGGATTAGCAAAAGATTAGTACCTAATCCATCTATTTTGGAGGAAGAAGAAGATGAGGAAGAAATAGAATTAGAAGAGGAGGAAGAATAGGTACCCCTACAAAGAAGAACTCAATTAGCAAAAGCTACAAAGTTAGAAAGAAGAAAGAGTGCCACCAGTACCCCACCATCCACCCAAGTAGAACTATTTGAAATCTCTTCTTCAAAAGATGAAGTGTAGCACTGGGTGAATGAACAAATGGAAGGAGGTGAGGATGTTTTCTCCATGATGGATTTTGATTTCATGCCCATGGGTATAGAGTTAGTTGGGGATAAGATTTGAGACACCTCTATTGGTGAGCTCTAATAGGAAGACTAGATGCAGATGCCACCAGATAGATTGGGTCCTAATCTTACTCCTCCATCTCCACCATAGATTATGGTGGTAGACAAGGGTTTAGTAACTCGCCCACCTCCAAGTTCAAAAGAGGAACAAGTTCAAAATGAACCATCACCACAAGAGAAACTAGAGCCAAGGGCTATTGGTGATGCATCAAAAGAGGGGCAAATGATAGAATATGCACAACAACCTTCCCAAGATGCTAAGGAACAAGCTACAAGATCTATAGAGACCAAAACTATAGAAGAAGAGTCCTCACAATAGGAGATTCCAAGCAAGAGTGATAAAGGGAAGGAGGTAGTTGAACACACCCCTTCATCATCAAGGGCTAAGGCAATGGATAAACACATCCCTAAATGGTTCCAAAAGGAGATAATGAGAAGTGCTAAGCATCAGTTCCATGCTTTAGAAGATGACATTTGTGATATTGCAGAGATCTTGAATAAACCTTAGTCTCCATTACATGATGCAATGCCATTCATGTTTGTCACTACCATACGGAACCAAGATTTATTTGCACAAGTGGTTCTCCCTCTTGAAGGTACAGATGCATAAGTTGTTAGTCTGGAGGATTATGAAGTGAAGGATGTTATGTTGGGAAAGCCTACAAGGATTCAGCCCGACAGATGATGACTATGGGAGTCAAGGAAGTTCTCAAGCATATGGAACAAGATGAGATTGAAATTTGAACACTTTGAAGCTAATTTGAGATCATAAAAGGATATCTAGCTGAAGTTGTTGGTCCTCTTGACCATGAGCACCCCAAACAAACTCTGAATGCTATTCTTAGAGAAGGGGATGGTGTACAGTTCAATCCTTTTTTGAAAGCTTATTAGGATTGGCAAGAAAACCTTGAGGATAGAGGTGTCACTATAATCATAGGAAGCTTGAAGTTGCTACATGCTATTTAGGAGAATGTGAACAAGGTTGTGGTAATTTTGAGGCAGGATTTTAATATTATGGATGAGGTACAAGCATGGAGCAAATATTTGCAAACTCTACAAGCCATAAAGGGTCAAAGGTACTACATTTTGATTGATGTATATATCAAAGAAGAGTTAGAAATGATATATTATTGGATAGAAAAGATATTGGATGGAAATAAAGTGATGGAAACATAGCATGATGAGATACATCGGCTCAAGGACCAAACCCAAGAGAAAATTTTGGAAGCAAAAAATTTATACAGTGATGCATGCTTGGATATTTTTGGAGATGAAGAATGAGAGAAGCTATTTCCAATTGAGGTAGTAGTGGAGAATTTCAAGAAAACTTTAGAGGAAGCATCTAGTGATGAAGAAAATAGACAACCCTTCAGAATAGAAGAAAAATTGTTGGAGTTGGACACTGGACTTGGAGACTTTGCAAAGACTTGAATTGAGGTGGACAATTATAGAAAAAAGGTGAAAGACAAATATGAGGCTTTAGATCTTATCAATGTAATTAAGATTACTGAGATGATAGGGAAATTCAAGGGAAAATGTCCAAAATAGTTTTAGGATGAAGAAGAATGAAACCCAGATGCCAAAATTTCAATTTTGACACTCAGTATAATTTTTAGTTTTTCACCCAGTCGAGGTCCATAGCTCCATAGGTCTATAGCTCCACATTTTCATGTAGCTCCATAGGTCCATAGCTTCAAATTTTCATACAGGTTTGTAGGTGTACAAGTATGTAGGTCCACAGCTCTATGATGTAGAGGTTCACCAACAGTTAACCGCTAGTTTCAAAAATAGCACCTTCCATGTATCGAGAGTGCATTCTGATGGTAGTGTAACTCTGACACACACCCAGTGAAGGAATAGCTTCTATTTTTGGCACCTCCATTCACTTCCACTTTTACTAATGGCTTCCCCCTACTTTCTCTCTCATGCTTTCATTATTTTTGACATGTAAAGGGCTCAGGTATCCAATTAATGAATAAAATATGGATGCAGCCCCTCTAAGCACTAGTTAGATTGTTAGTTTGTATATATTTAGTTTGTTTTAATGTTGTGAAAGCATTTTATAGAATGAATATATCTCTCACTCTCAACACAAATTGAGGAGACAATTTCTTATAAATATCCCATTGTAAAATGTAAAAAGGGTCATCATTATTATGCAATAAAATTATGCTTTTGGTGCTCGCATTTGAAGTGTAGAGATTCTTGCCTAAATGTGTCATTGTTTTGTTGATTTTATTCAAAAAAAATTAATTGAGCCAAAATTTTGTTGCATGATTTCTAGTTGTGTGATTCTATAGTTCTAGTGTTTGCTATAGGTATACGAATTTTTCTAATGTAACGAGATTGAGAAGAGATCAACAAAATTGTGTTTGCATAGCTTTCCATCTCGCATGAGTGCACTTTCCATGGCCTTGCGATTTGATGGAAGGTGAAACATCATTTGATGATTAAAGTTTCTCACTGATGATTACATCAATGGATTATAGGAAGCGCTACTCCTATTTTCATTGGTTTTCCATCGATTTATTTGAAAGCTTAACTCGTAGCATGTTGTGTTCTATAGCTTATGTCCAACTAGTATTTTCAATTTCAATTTATTTTCTTTTAGTTTTGTTATTTTCTTTATTAACCCCCTTTTTTAGAATAGGAACACATTTTAGTTGAATTGGTAGTTTGCATTCATTCAAAAAAACAAAAAAAACAAAATATTGTTCTTTTGTGTGTGATTCTGAGATAGCAAACAAATCTACTTTGATTCTAGAACAAAAGAAAGTGATTAGTACCAGCAAAGGGCTCCTTGTGAACTATCACATTTATCTTCATCTGAGCAAATTTTGGTGCATCACAAGACAAATACGGAACTGTGGACTTGATCCCTAAAAAGATTAGCTTTTCAAGAGAGGATATCATGCAACAGATTCTTGCCATTGGCCTCATGCAAAATGGGTCCCCAACAATGAGTAGATGATATCCTAGGATGAAACCTAACAATATGAGGAGTGGAGATAGATCTTGTAGGGGCGTGCCCTACTATGCCACTCCTAACTGGTGATAAGGATACTCTAACTTTTCTTCTTGGGTTGGAAAGAGAAAGTTCTTGATACTAGAACTTAACTCTAGAAGATTCCCTTGTGTGTTTCTTGGGCATGAATTACAACTTTGGTGTGGAAACTAGATGTGCTTTGAAGCTTAGAGTCACCAGGTACTTCTAAACAATGAGTCTCTCTAAGGCTTTATACTAAAGGCAGTACTATCTCTTCAACGTGAACAAGGAATCTTTCCTAATGCCAGTGAACTTTGGAATATTAAAATATATGATGTCCCACTAGATGTACCAAAAACTATTGTCACAAAAGCTTGCACCATTATCCAAAGTCTTATCTAAGGACACCCTCATGAAAAATAGAAACAACCTCCAAACTATGCAACTTGAACTATGAGGTTGAGTCTCCAAAGAAGGCTAAATTCCTCTACTATTAGGATGCACTTAAACTATTATTTAAGAGAATAGGGAGAAGGAACACATGAAATAAACTATCTAATCTATTCTAAAGAGGTGATGCACTAAAATAGGGTGTCTAGATTAGCCTTTGCCCATACATGCACAGTACTATTACTATGATAGTCTAAAGATATATGGGTTCAAAGTTTTCTTTAATCTATAAAATACACATAGATCATATAACCATATGAGTGACACAAGGAAAATACTTCACTTCTTATCATTTATGGCCCAAAGAGATACAAAAAGTACATATTATAGATATTTGCAGTATGTTGAAGAAAGGCAAACTAGTTTACATAGTACAATGATAATTGAAAGAGATAAGGCAGGAAGTTATATAACTAAGAGGAAATAGGGAATTTATGGTAGCATGCCAAGGTAGTACTAAAGAAACAAAGAAGATTCGACCTAAGAAATAGTACAAAATTTTCCTTTATAGTACAAGCATAACTCGGATGACTTCCCTCATAAGACAAAATCAACCACTATAATCAAATCTCTAGAGAATAGTTACTGCAAAGCTAAAAAGATTTGGCCATTGAGTAAATCCACACATGAGAGTATCACTCAAACAAATATCTAAGAGGTCAAGAGTGAAAATTCTTTAATCTCTAGCTGAATGAGTGGATCAATAAATGGCAATAGAGTATTCCTTTTGCATTTATCAAGCCTAGAGATCAATGAGAGTAGTTGTAGAGAATCAAAAAGATTGGATTCATCATTTAAGGGACTACTCCTACTGCCATCAACCTCCAACTCAATCATGACCCTTGGTAAACTAAGGTTTAACTATTCAATCCTACTATGTAGATCAAAAATTTCTCATAGTTATGCTGCCCTGTCAGCAGTCCAATCCTTATGCCTTGTGTTCAAGCACCTACAGTCACAAGCTTGCCATCACCTCTCATTAATAACTATTACTGCTTGTGAAACTATGATCCATTGATCATTTTTGCCTCACAACCTACACTCAACATTCTTTTCTAACTACCACAACCATGCAAAAGTTGAGGTTAGACCATATGCATGCCATCGCAACTTAAACTAATGTTATTGTTTGACCCCCGTGATTGAGCAAATAAGGAAATTACTACTTTGTGACTCAAACCTTAATATTTTCTTGATTCACAAAGATAATGCACTAGCCAAAGATATAGATGATCTAATAGTGTAGGATATATCTTAAAACACTGAAGATCTTCCTTTGTCATGCCATCGTGACTTGAAACATAGCATATCAATGTAACCATGTGATCAGACAAAATCAGAACAAAGTGCACCTTCACCACCTTAACCTTGGTCAACACTTAACCATCCACAACCATGTTAATCACTCAATCACAACTTAAAATATCATAAGGCATAACATGACATAAATAATATGGCCAATGTTAAATCATTTCTTGAGAACCCTAGGTGACCATTAAAATAGATTATTTTTTGAATTTTATTTTTTGGTGGGAGGGCAACTTTGGGCCAACAACCACTTTGATCATGGTTAACCCTTTAACCCTTGCAACTGAGAAAATAGAAAGGCTCCTCAGTATCACAACCCTTAACTGCATGCTACCATTTTAAACTATGACCATTTGTTAATCGTAAAGATGACCATCTTACAATGTCAAAAATTGAAACACTTGAAGTACTATCGATTGAATGTCTTTGATAAAAAGGACCAACCTTCATTTGATGCAGTTATTCTACCTTGCAACAATGGGAAACTGAGACTGGAAAGTACTGGCCCACCTGGACATGTGGTGGCTACATGTATTCCCATATGAGCTAAAGATCTTGTAGCTTAAGAAAGTGGGATTATGTAGATAATTGATCTGCCTTCATTGAACAATTAGGGAAGCTGACTAAATATATGTTGATCCAGCACAACCTCATGAACTGTGGTTTGATGAGAACATAAAATGTTGTGAAGCTGCTCCAACCACATAACTAACCATTTCACACCCTCATAACTAAAAGATGGATGAGCCTTGACTGCATGCGACTGGGAGATGAAAGGCTACTGCATAGTCTCCTCTTGAAGTCATCAAAGGAATATAACATGAAAGGGATCCAAAACTTAGGAAACAAGGGATAATACAAGGGTTAAACTATATCCTTATATCATTTGAATTATCTAAATATTTGAATTCAAATATGACCGTTGGCCATGCTTAACAGGAAAAACTCAAATTTTGGCAAGAGGGTAAATATGGCTAACAATATTCCCATGCAATCTCAAAAGGATGGAAAGGAAAAGAGAGAAGTGAAGTAGACTAATGTTGTGATGGTTGAATACATTGAATCCCTAGGTGGTAAAGAAACCCTACAACTAGTTTATTATTCTCAAAGTTTTGACCCCACTTCTCTTTATAGCAAGAAGTTGATGAACCAAATTTAGAAGGGAAAATCTCTATTACTAGTAATTAATAAATGGGTTGATGGCATCGTTGAGAAGGAGAATTTCATCTCTAAGTCAAGTGTAATATTCAACAAGACTGAACCCTTAGTGAGCAAATTTCAAATGTAGTTTCTTGCTTGGGAAGTGGAAGAAGGAAAGCTATCTACCATCATAATGTAGATTAGTGAAGTTAATAAGTATGGCACCACTAAGTTCTTATCTAAAAATCCATTGAAATCAGTGTATGCTTCTACAATCTATGTTCTTAAAAAGAAGTTGAACTAGATAATCTTTCTCACCAAGTCTGTTATACTTAAAGCTCAATCTATTAAAGGAGAATTCAAGGAAATGTATAGTGGGGTTCTAGAAGATATGAGGATCATATGCCTGACCTCTATGTAGTAGGGTGAAGAACCACGCCTAGATTTTGAGCTATTGTCAAAGGATTTTGGTGAGAATCTTCATGAAATTTAAGAACTAGAAACTCCTTTAATAGAGGATTTTACCTCACTCACCCAAATTGAATTGATGCTCACTCTTTACATTGATCACTTCCTAGGATATGTGACACAACTTGAAAAAATGAATTGTGATAAAGAGGTTTGGTGCATAAGGTTTTTGAGCCTAAAGAACCAAAGTTCAAATGCTATGCAAGAATAGGAAGACCTACAAATCATGGAAGATTATGTGATTGTCCACTAGCAATGAAGAACTTGATGAGGGTTTTGGGCATGGAGTTTCCACCTGAGCTCGAATTTCCTTATTTTTTTCTTTACTTTTTTTTGAAGCTTTGAGGACATGTGTCATTTTTTGACATGTTTAGTTTTATTAACTATTTCATTGAATCTAATCAAGGATTGAGTTTTTAGGGATATCCTCAAGCTGACAAACTATATATTTGGAACTTGATGATGATTTAGGGGTAGAAAAGGTAGGAAGAACTAGAATAGTTGTGTCAATTACTCTATTTTTGAAAGTGGCATTTTGAACTTATAGTATATGCTATTGCTTTTATGTCTAGCAACTATGAATGAAAGATGATAACAATCATTTCATATTAGGCACTTTTAAACTTTGTGTCAAGTTACTGACAATTATAGTATTGTCTTGATTGTGTTAATGTTCATGGTTGATCATTTTGTAGTAGTTCAAATTGTATGTTGAATTACCTAGGAGTCACATTACTTAGTGAATATGATCTTTGATAAATTATTTATTTGTTCATGATATATCTCTTTGATAAGTTCATGTGTGATTTGAGATTCTTTTTCTTACGAATTCATGAAAGTTGTGTATTTATTTGGAATCCATTCTCAATTCATAAATTTCAACCTGAAGCTATCTCCCAACCCCTTATATAAGTGTAGTGAGGGTTGTCTTAGTGCTTTCTGGTAAAAACCAATTTCTGTGGTAATATAGGAGATTCATTATAAATCTTTAAAATGAATTTGTACCATAAAACTCTGAGTGAGGTCATCTCCTATGCCTACCAAACTATTGTGAAACTTTTTTTCTTTCAAAGGGGGAAATAGATTAGTCCATAGGGAAACAAGATTAAAGAAAAATATCTTCACCAACAAAAATATAGTTAGGATTAGAAAGTTAAAGAGTTTGATTTTATTTGTATGTCTATATCTCTTTTTTTTTTAAAATTGTAGATAAGGTAAAATCTTATATGTAATTATATTTCCAAAATGGCAGGAAATTAACCAATAAACCTTATGTCACCAAGTATTGTAAAGATTTGAACAAAAGACTTTGAACATATGGCTCCATTGTTAATTGCAATCTTTATGTTGGAAAACTCAATAGGCCTAGCCAGAAGTAATATTATGACACTCTCGATTATGGTTCACATTACATATCAAGAAATCATCAATGATTGCATACTAGAGACTAGTCTTTTTGCAAATAATGTGCAACATATGCAAATTGTAACCATTCCATCTATTTGTAAAACATTTCATAATTTTTAAAAACAACTTAAAGCTCTTTCAACTCTTTTGCAAGAATTGTGCTATGACCAATTTTATAACGGAGGAAATGCTTCTGAGATTAAAATTTCCTTCCAAAGTTTTTTTAAATTGATATGGTCCTCTATGACAACAACATATGTATGTAGTTTGATCATCATGAAATCATCATGTCTTACAATAAGTTTGAGAGTATCTCAAACACTAAAACCATGTGTAAAACCATAATTTGTATCACACTAAGTTTTCTTATATTTTAGTATCATGTCTTATAATAAGTTTAATAATATCTCAAGAATCAAAACCATGTGTGAGCAAGAGTTTTAAATTCAATGAATATTTCAAAAAATAGTATATATTATAGTCTATAGGATTCGTAAACATCTCCATCTATTGTATCAATGTTTATATATATCAAAATCGTATGGATTTTACAAACATCTCTATCTTTTGTATGAATGTCAACAAGATTTTTTTAATTTAATAAATATTCCAAAATAATAATACCTTATTATAATATAATGGATTTTGTAAACATCTTTATCTATTATATCACTATTTACAAAAAACTTGAAACACTTTCCATCCTTTTCCAAGATTTGTCGTATGACCAGTTTTACAACAAAGAAAATGCTTCTAAAATTAAAGTTTCCTTCCAAAGGTTGTTTTAATGATCTATAGTTCTCTATGATAACAACATATGTACACATTTTGAACATAGTAAAACTATTGTGTCTTTCAATAAGTTTGAGAATATTTCAAATATTGAAACTATGTTTGAAACCATAATTTGTCTTACAATAAGTTATCTTGTATTTCAGCATTGTTCTCACAATAAGTTTGAGAATATCTTGAGAATTTAAGCCATCCATGATCAATAAATTGAAATTTTATAAATATTCCAAAAAAGGGTACCTTAGTATAGTGTATGGGATTTGTAAACACCTCTATCTATTGTATCAATGTTTACATATGTCAATTGAGTCATATGGATTTTTTAAACATCTCTATCTATTGTATCAATGTCAACCAAATTTAGAAATTTAATAAATATTCCAAAAAATAATACATTATTATAGTCTAATGGATTTTGTAAACATCTCTATCTATGGTATCAATGTGTACATATCTCAATTGAGTTGAATGGATTTTATGAACACCTCTATCTATTATATCAATGTTGACTTATCTAAATTGTTCACCAAAATGTTGATTTGGGTTCATGTAAAATTTGTTCCTCTTCCCAAAACATGCTAAACATAGAATCCATTGTATACATGTTTTTCATGTTAACTACTAGTATTTTTTAAAATTAGATATTTCAAAATAAAAAAGTATATATATAATGTAATTAATCATAATTAAAGCTCTTGTAGTTCTTACATTAGAATGAAAGAGAGTTGATTAAAACCTGCATCCAACACTAATTGAGCAGTTGATTGACAATTGAAAATTTTATTTTTCTACTTGTTTTACAGAAACAAAAACATAATTGAACAATGTGCATAGGACCAAGTGAAGGTGGAATAATCAATAGTCAAAATGAGGCACCATTATTGGATAACATGGCTATAAAATTGAGCCCACATGCAAAAACCATGATACACAATGGACAAATAATCAATGAAGAAATTTTACAAGTTGTTTCTATTTCCAATTTTGGTGGCACAAAAGAGAGAAAAAAATATACAAATTGTATTTATTTGATGGTCTCCATAGCCAAAGAGAAACAGTACCAACCAGATACAACCATTTTTTACTATATAAAGATGTGGTGGTTGGAACACTTATTTGATTAATGAAGTACAATAACACACCAATAAGCACAAGCAGATTAGTAGAACAACATTTTTACTACCCCACTACCATGGCATTATTTGGTAGAGTTCAAATTATTTTATTTTTCCTCAATTACAATGATAACTTTGTAACACATATGTAGGTGAATAGTTATTGGTTATCTTTAGACCTTATCCACAAAGAAGGACATATTTAGCACATTGATTTCTATTGATCTAGATAAGTTTGAAAAAAAAAAAGAAGAAATGGCGGATCATCTAACCACATCAAATAAATTTACTATTATTCCACAACCACCGCTAGTAGCATGCCAAAAGATACTATTTGGTGTACACACCTCATTAAACAAGCTTGAGTCACTAGCTACAATTACATCTATTAAGAACTTGAATCCTTATCATCCTAGATGAACCATAAAGGTTCATGTCACAAAAAAGAGTGAAGTACTACACTACAAGAATGCTAGAGGACAAGGCCAACTTTCAAATTTGACCTAATAGATCTCAAAGGAACTAAAATAAGAGTCACTTGTTCCAATGATGCAAACATTGTTCACTTTAAAAAGGTTCATGTAGGTGCAATTTATACACTTTCAGGTGGAACCATAAAAAGTCCTAATGAGAATTCTAACATGTTTAATAGTGGGTTAGAAATCAATCTCACCACTAACTCAAAGATCGTCCATTGTGATGATGACTAAATTGCAAAGGTACAATTCAATTTTACACCTATTAGTGAAATAGCCAAAAAAGACAACAATACGTACATTGATGCAATAGGAATCATCACCTTAGTGAACTCTGCCTCCATAATAAGAAGAACATATGGAACATAAAATCTACGATGGATAATAACATTGTTAGATATGTCTGAGAAGTCTATAGATTTAACTCTTTGGGGACCAATAGATGAAAAGGTGGGTAGTCAACTACAAGACAAGAATTAAAAAGAATTGTTGTGGTGACTAATAAAATGTTAGGTTTTTGAATACAATGGTAAGGTTCTCAACACATAAAATGCTACAAGATTAGCAATGGACCTTGAATTACATGAGAGTTTAGATTTAAAAGAACGGTTTAGTAAAATAGGCACAAACTTTCTACCAGCTATAGTAAGACCAGATGCCCCACAAATGACCATTTCAGATATTGAAGAAAAGGCTAAGATTACAAATGAATCTATTGAATTCATATTGAGAGCACTAGTATTGTACATCAAAAAAGATAAAATGTCTTACTTGACATGTTCTAGCTAATCAAATGGATGAGAATGTAAAAAATTTATGAATCCAGATAATGAAGGAAACTATTTTTCTTTCAAAGTGCAATGTAAAGGTACAAGATCATAACTACAAGTATATTCTACAAGTAATGTTACAAGATCATAACTACAAGTATATTCTACAAGTAAAGCTACAAGATCATACAAGTACAATCAGGGCAGTTGCATTTGATGAAGAGGCAGTATAA
Organism: Cupressus sempervirens; assembly: GCA_028749045.1. NCBI lineage: Eukaryota > Viridiplantae > Streptophyta > Pinopsida > Cupressales > Cupressaceae > Cupressus > Cupressus sempervirens. The sequence continues at coordinate 477,264,646 of CM053789.1, read as the reverse complement.
TTAATGAAAAAATCTACAAAAGACTTGTACACCTTACAATTCTCAACTCCTAAAGGAAATAAAATTGAAAAGATCATAAGAGATACAAGTAATAGGCAATTTATTTTTATCTTTTCCTACAAAAAAGAGATGTACAAAAATAAATCTCAATTAAAAATTATCATTACAGGGGTTCAAGAAGTCAACTTTGTTGATGAGAGTGCTACCTTGCTTTCTCAATTCAAACAAATGATTCCAAATATAATAACACTGGAATAATGTAAATTTTTATAGGGACACAAACACCTATCTATCCCTTTCTTTATAGAAATCTTTGATTTTGTTTTATGTTTCTCTCTTTCAAAAAGAACAATCACTTTTAGTTTATGTAAATTATTTTGAGGTGCTCAATATAGTTAGTAAACTTATACATGATACCATGTTGAATCCAATGTATAGCTTAAATACTTTGAATTGAAATGTTCTACTTAAATATTTATTTTTACATCATTTTTGTCTCACTTTTATAAATCTATTTATGTTTTGCATAATTACAATTCCAAGGTTCAGTTTCTATTTATGTTATGCACAAGCAAAATAGTAACATGTAAAATCTATTTATGTCATACACAATTACAATTACAAGACAGAAGTAGTGTACCTGATTTAAATACATTCATGTTACTCATCACACCAAAACAAAATATGTACTGATGTATATATCATGTTTACAACAACTAAAAAAGGTCAACTATGACTCCAAAGTAATTGCCACGTCATGCATCATTAGAAATTCAATGGCAAAAAAATAGAAAAAGGAATCGAGAATATTATTCACTTAATAAAGATTTAATAGTTACTCATAGACATGAAATGTCATTAGAGAGACCTTCACATCCAACACAACAAATAATAAAACATTCAAATACACAAATAGCCATTGAACAACCACTTCAAGGTTTAAAGATCCACTCACTAGAGGGTGAACAAAGTCCAATACATCAACAAAGCATCGACCTCCAACAAAATCCACTTCTAGAGAAACAACGATGGGAAAGAAGAAAAAGAAGTTGAGAATACTATGCCCTAAATTAAATTAAGATAACTACCTAGAGGCATGCTGAAAGATTACAATTACTTACAAATAATATATAATAAGAAGATAATCATGAAAAAATAATGGAACAAAAATTGGTTTTACCTTTATAGGAGCAATATTTTGGACTTCAAAAAACAACATTACAATAACAAAGGGATGAATAGACACAAAGGAAGGAACATACAAACTATGCAATGACATAGAAAAAGTCTTGACAATGAATTTATGCATTAAAAAAATTACAAAAATGTATTAAATGCAAAGAATGCTATATAGGAATACACTTTTAGTTATCAAACACAACTCCCACATGCAATAGATGCTTCCATGAAAAATACATACATCATTTTTCATCCTTCAACAATATGGATCTAGGAGAGCAACCTCTTCTACTAAAAATACTAACCCAAGTTGAAGAAATATTGATTGCTAGAGTTAACCCAGTATTATAAGTCACTCAAAAATTTGGAGGTCAATATAAATATTGTGGACACATGATAAGATTTGCACATGACATTAAAAATATTGCAAAATTTACTTCCATGAAGGATATAGGATATAGATATAGTCATTGTTCAAAGATTACATACAATAGGTCAGTCCTATGATATATATGTTTGTAGGAGCCATATTATGGATGAATTATGTAATATAAGGTCAAATATGGTCCCTATTATAATGGGGTAAAAGCACAAACTTATGTCACCTTTTTTCAAAGGAAAAGGATAACAAAAGTATAATTGTTCACTTTCAATGACATAAAACTAGTATTATTTTTTAGAATTTGATGAAGTAAAATAATTAAATGTGTAGAGATGGATGAAGTTTATGATTAAAAAAATTTATAATTATTTGGAATAAGAATTGATATATTTTCCTATTTTTTAGAGATAACTTTTTAGTTGCTAAAAAATGTTGAAAACTAGGGTGTCTAATTCCCACAAAAAAAACTATATGGAAAAAAAAATATTTCCCTTTGGTGTCAGATTATGTTATAGATAACATACGTAGCTATAAAAAATAAATTTAAAAAGGCAAGACCAATATTTTCTCTTTTATAATGATTTAAATTTCAACTCACCTAAAATCGATATTTTCATCTCCCATCACATTTTTCAAAAGAAATATATTCCAACCAAAACCAAAATTATACATTCTTGAAGAGGATTTTGGAAATGATTGAAAAGATCATGAATGAAGAGAAATGGAATTGGTAAAGAACATTTCAATCATTGTTTTGTCAATAATGTCAAGCTTGCTACTTGCAGGAATGACAATTGCTTAAGTGATCCAAATACTATCAATTGGTTGATTGACAAAGAGGTGGCAATAAATAAGATGTAACTAGAGTACCTAGAGAAAGGTTGAAGTTATGATGTTGTAATGAAGTATAAGGATCAGCTAAGCCATTGATGAAATAGTGCATTGATGACATACTCTAAGACACAGAGGATGGACACACTGAGACACATGATGTAAGGATTAACTAAGTTCTAGTTAGTGTCGAACAGATTCTTAGTTGAAGCTGAGCATGTTCAACTTTAGTGTGTGTTGAGTGATCTTCAGGTGCCAAGCAGCCTTTAGGTGCTGAGTGAAGATCTAGTGCCGAGCAATCTTTAGGTGTCGAGCACTAGTAAATAATATTAAGAAGCCGAGTAACATAGAAGGTGTCGAGCATTAGTAAACCAATGATGTCAAGTTGCTGCATTATTTTGAAAAGTCAAAGATTCACCAAATCTGAGCCGACATGGTAGTTATCTAAAATTTTGTGAACCAGATTGAAGATAAGAATGATGAGCTGGTGACACAAAACACTATGTAAAACATTTTTGGCAAATGTTAATGGATTTATCTTGAAGTTTCTAGATAGAAACAAGATATGGGACATATACATTGTATCCTACCTAATCCATTAAAACCCTAAAGTTGGAGAGGGATATTTGAGCAAGAAATCAAGAATAGAACTTCTTTATAAGGAGTTATAGGTCAAAGATCAATTGTGCATGCATGAGAAGGAGTTGGTCATAAGTGTAATCATGCGAAAAAACCAAGAGGAGTAAGAACAGAGCATCAAGACTCTGAATTAATTGAGTGACCAGAGAGAGCATTGGAATAACGCATGGAAGAACTCAAGGAGATAGATCTTGAAGGGTGAACAAGCTGTCAGCATTGCAAGGGAGGAAAACCAAACAAAGAAAAGGACTGAATAGTGATCAAAAATTTGCAAGGTTGAAGTTGCAATCTGTATCAGGTCAAAACTCTTCTAATACTTTCTTACCATTGTATTAGATATTGAAACCCTACATCGCTAGGTTAGCTTAATAGCTAGGTGGATAAGCCTCAAGAAAATGATAAAGAGATCCCCAGGAGAAGGATAAAGAGATCCTTAGGAGAAGGATAAAGAGATCCTTAGGAGGAGGATAAGAGATCCTTAGTGAGGGATGAAAGATTCTTTTGAGTAGGTGACTGTAAATCCCATGGACTTGGGTGAGCCTAATAGTTCTATGTAAATCCTTGAATAGGGTGACATTCCAAATTGAATGTTCTTATATCCTTTAACAAGGTCACATTTGACAATGTGTTGTAGCCTTTAACAGGGCAGACCATCTGAAGTGGTTGAAATCAATTGCATAGTTATTTTGTGGGTATCATCCCCACTCCAATTTTACCTTCTTATTCCTGGAGGGTTTCTGGGTTATCAAATACTTAGTGTTATGGTGTGATGCATGTTTACTTTTCACAATTGTTTAATTTTCAAATTACATGCATGATAATTTCAGTTATGTTCCATTAAGGATTTGTAGAAAAAGTTGTATTGGACATCATTGGACCTTGAATAACTGATTCACACCCCCCCCCCCCTCTTAGTTATTCTAAAGCATTATAACAATTGGTATCAGAGTAGACTGCTGATTTGTTTTAAGGTACTAGTAGTAGGAAGATCAAGATGTCCAAGAGAGAAGTTCCCAAGCTAAACAAAGACAACTTTGTTGCATGGAAAAGTCTGATGAAGCTACACTTCGGATCAATAGGTGACTATGCATAGACCTTAATCACAGTTGATCATGTAGACCCTGTAGGACCCCTCACCATAGATGACATGAGCAAGAAGAAGGAGCAAAATCAACCTATGTTAGATATTGCTTCAGCACTAAGCTATGTCGAGTATGATGACATCAAAGGATGTGATACTTCACATCAAATGTGGGAAACATTATCAAGAATCTATGGAGGAGATGATAATGTCAAGAGAGCTAAAAGAGAAAACCTAAGAGGAAAATTTGATGACATGAAGATGGAAGAAGGAGAGAATGTTGCTCAATATGGTGCAAGAATGAAAGAAGTAGTCAGTGCCATAAGAAGCCTAGGAGGATAGTTAGCAAAAGAAACAATATGTAGCAAATACTTGAGAACTTTTCTTCCCATCTATGCTATAAGAGTATCAGCCATCCAAGAGCTAAGGTGTGTACTAGGCAACACAGTGACATTTGTAGGAATAATTGGAAGACTCGCTGCCTTTGAGCTATCCAACTTTCACAACTACAAGCAAAAAATTGAATCTACATTCAAAGCTAAGATTACAATGAAAGACAATGAGGATGTTCAAACAAAGAAAAAGAATGGAAAATGAAATTATGTATCCAGTGATAGTAGTACTAATGAAGATGATGTGGACCGATTGGAGGTATTACTAGCAAGAATATTTCACAGAGGAAGAGGCAAATTCAAAGGTAAGCTACCAATCATTTGTTTTAATTGTAATGAAGTTGGTCACATTGCAGCCAGATGCACACAAAAGAAAAATTACAAGGATGGAGGCAACTTCAAGAACAAGAAAGAGGAAAACAAGAACTACAAAGGTAAAGGCAAAAGATGCTACATTGTTGAAGAAGACTCTGACGAGAATGATGATGAAGTAGTCTATGTGGCTATGAAAGATGAATCAGATGAAGATGAAGCAAAAACTCTGGTAACCTGCATGAACAAGAATGATAGATGGATCATAGACAGTGGATGCTCTCATCACATGACTGGAGACAAAAGCAAGTTCATTACCTTTATTCAATATGAAGGAAATAGTGTTAGATTTGGTAATAATGCACCATATCAGATCAATGGGAGAGGTAGTATCAAGCTTGCTAAAAAGATATCATGTGATAATGCATACTATGTTGAAGGACTAAATTATAACTTGTTAAGTGTCTCACAGTTAGGCAACATAGGGTGTAAGGTTGAATTTGAAAAAGGAGCTGCTAAGATTTATGATTCTCAAGGAAGTCTATTAGCAAAAGGTGTTCAGACTAAGAGTAATTTGTTTTACCTTGACATGGAAGATGCTTCTTGTCTTATTGTTCAAACTGATGATGTATGGTTATGGCACAAGAGGCTATGTCATGTAAATTTTGACAATCTGATAAGCATCAGCAAAATGAAGATAGTCAGAGGTCTACCAAAGTTGAAGAAGCCTGATAACATCATGTACCAACAATGCCAACTAGGGAAGATGACCAAGTCAACTTTCAAAAGTAAGACTTATACTTCAAATGAAGTATTAGAGCTAGTTCAGACTAACTTGTGTGGTCCTATTGAAGTAAAAAGCTACAAAGGTGACAGATAAATAATGTTATTTGTAGATGACTATTCAAGAATAATAATAGTCATGTTCCTAAAACAAAAATCATATGCATTCCAAATGTTGAAATGGTACTTGGCTAGAGTTGAGAAAGAAACTAGAAAGAGCCTAAAATGTCTCAGATCTGATAGAGGAGGTGAACTCACATCAAGAGAATTTGAAGAGTTCTGCAATGAAAGAGGAATTAAAAGGCAGACATCAACACCCAAAACTCCACCTCAAAATGGTATAGAAGAGAGAAGGAATAGATCAGTTATTGACTATGCCAGGACCTTAATGATAGAGAAAAATGTTGCACTCAAGTACTGGAGAGAAGCTGCAAGTACTGCAGTCTACACACTCAACAGAGTTCAAGTCAAGAAAGGTACAAATGCAACACCTTTTGAATTATGGTATGGGCATTCTCCTAATGTAAAACATTTCAAAATATTTGGATGCAAATGCTATATATATAAAGAGTCTAGGAATGGAAAGTTTGATGCAAAGAGTGAGAAAGGCACATTTCTTGGTTATTCTACTAAAAGCAAAGCTTATAAGTGCTTGAATGGTAACACTAAAAAAGTAATAGAAAGCACAAATGTGAAATTTGATGAGCTTGTAGAAGTTCAAAGTGTTGAGAACACCAAGAAAGCAGAAGAATACAAGACCTTTGTATACTTTTATGAAGGTATACCTAATAATGGTGAAGTTGGAACTCAGAATGACAATCAACAACAGAATCCAGTATCTGCCAAGTCACAGATAGTGAATTTCGAACAATAGACACAATCAGAAGCTGAGCTATAGAATACATAAAATGTTTATTCAGATTCTGAGAATAGCCAACAAGTAGAAAATGAATAAATACCTAATGAAAATATGCATGAGGATATAGATTCTAAAAGAGACAACATTCAAACAAGTAAAGAACCTGTATTGGCAAAGTATGTGAAAAGAAATCATCCTGTATATAAAATTATTGGAAACAAAAAGGTAGGACCAATGACAAGGAATAGACTCAGAAATGAAACATGTCTACTCAAAAAAATGGAACCAAAAATAGTAAGTGAAGCCATAACAGATGATGACTATTATAATGCTATGAAAGAAGAAATATAACAAATTGAGAAGAACAAGACATGGACCTTAGTCTCAAGACCAGTTGATAAGAATGTGATTGGAACCAAGTGGGTGTTCAGAAAAAAGTTAGATGAGAATGGTGAAATCACAAGAAATAAGGCAAGATTAGTCTGCAAATTATATGCACAAGAAGAAGGACTAGATTATGGAGAAACTTTTTCTCTAGTTGCCAGAATGGAAGGAGTAAGGACCTTACTGGCATATGTAGCCTTCAAAGGATTTAAAGTATATCAAATGGATATAAAGTCTGCATTTCTGAATGGTATACTTGAAGAGAAAGTCTACATAGAGCAACCAAAAGGTGTTGTTGATGAAAAGAACAAGAATAAGGTATGTAAACACATAAGGCTCTATATGGATTGAAGCAAGCCCCTAGAGCTTGGTATGAGAGACTTCACAAGTATTTGGTGCAAATAGGATTTGAAAGAATTGATGATAACAACAACATGTACATCAAATCAGAAGAAGGTAAGGATATTCTTTTATGTAAAATAATTGTGGATGATATAGTTTTAGGAGGAAAGGAAGTAACGTGCAACAATTTTGTTGACAAAATGAAACATGATTTTGAGATGTCTATGTTTGGAGAAATCAAGTTCTTTGTAAGATTGCAAGTACATCAACTAAAACATGGCATATTTTTGACACAATCAAAATACATCAAAGAGATACTCAAGAAGTTTGGATTGGAAGATTCCAAACCTGTTAGCACACCAATGGCAATAGGACATAAGCTATCTAAAAATGATGAATCAACTGAAGTCAATCAAACAATGTACAGATCCATGATTGGAAAACTACAATATGTTGTACATAGCAGGCCAAACATAGCACTAGCAATTGGAATAGTGGCTAGATTCTCTGCCAATCCTAGAGAAAATCATCTCATGGAAGTAAAAAGGATAATGAGGTATCTCAAAGGAACTAATAATTTTGGCCTATATTACAAAAAGAATGAGAAGTTTGAGCTCAATGCATACATAGATGCAGATTGGGGACAAAACATTGATGACAGGAAAAGCATAAGTGGAGGAGCATTATTCTTAGGTAAAAGGCTAGTTACTTGGACTAGCAAGAAACAAACATGCACATTTCAGTCCACTGCAGAAGTAGAACATGTGGCAGCAACAATCAATTGCACAAACATTGTGTGGCTTAAACATCTATTCAAAGGAATGAAAGAAGAGGTAACCAAACCTATGATATTATATTGTGATAATACAAGTGCTATAAACATATCCAAGAATCCAGTGATACATGCAAAAACCAAGCATATTGCAATCAAGTATCACTGTGTCAGAGAATTGGTGGAAGACAAACAAGTGAAGATGAAATACATTCACACAAAGGAAAAAATTGTAGATATCTTCACCAAACCATTGCCCAAGGATGCTTATGAATATCTTAGAGGCAAGTTGGGGGTAATGCCCCTAACTCAAGCAGTCTAAAGCAACATAGAAGTTGCCCTGCATCAATAGGAGTAGATCATTGAAATATCAGAAGAATGATGCAATGGATGACAACAGGAGTAGAAACTCCAGATTAGTCACAAGCATGGTGATTGAGGGAGAAAAACATGAAGATGCAAAACCTCTATTTAGCATGTTAAAGATGCTACATCTTTGGCATTTATGTCAAAGAGGGAGATATAGGAGAAAATAATCAATACAAAATAAGAGGGAGACATATATGGAGATATATATGAAGGATCAAGAATATAGAGTAAGGGTGCAGTAGTCTAGAGGGAGAAGAGAAACAAAGGATTCAAATTTTAGTGGTAACTAAGTAAATCAGCTTAATCATTTGATCAGTTTGGTTTTCCATCAATGCCAAAGAGGGAGATTATTGGAAATGATTGAAAATATCATGAATGAAGAGAAATGGAATTGGTAAATAATGTTTCAATCATTTTTTTGTCATTGATGTCAAACTTGCTACTTGCAAGAATGATAATTACTTAAGTGATCCAACTACTATCAATTGGTTGATTGATAAGGAGATGGCAATCAATAAGATGTAACTAGAGTACCTAGAGAAAGGTTGAAGTTATGATGTTGTAATGAAGTATAAGTATCAGCTAATCCATTGATGAAATAGTTCATTGATGACATACTCTAAGACATAGAGGATGGACACATTGAGACACATGATGTAGGGATTAACTAAGTTCTAGTTACTGCTTAACAGATTCTCAGTTGAAGCTGAGCAAGTTCAACTTTAGTGTGTGTCGAGTTATCTTCAGGTGCCGATCAGCCTTCAGGTATCGAGTGAAGATCAAGTGTCGAGCAATCTTCAGGTGCCAAGCACCAATAAATAATATTAAGAAGCCGAGTAACATAGAAGGTGCCAAGCATCAGTAAACCAATGATGCCAAGTTGTTGCATTATTTTGAAAAGTCAAAGATTCGCCAGATCTGAGTTGACATGGTAGTTATCTAGAATTTTGTGAACTAGATAGAAGATAATAATGATGAGCTGGTGACACAGAACACTATGTAAAAACATTTTTGGTGAATGATAATGGATTTATCATGAAGTTTCTAGATAGAAACAAGATATGGGATAGATACATTGTATCCTACCTAATCCATTGAAACCCTAAAGTTGGAGAGGAATATTTGAGGGGGAAATCAAGAACAAAACTTCTTTATAAGGAGTTATAGGTCAAAGATCAAGTGTGCATGCATGAGAAGGAGTTGGTCATAAGTGTAATCATGCGAAAAAACCAAGAAGAGTAAGAACAAAGCATCAAGACTCTAAATTGATCAAGTGACTAGAGAGAGCATTGGCATAATGAGTGGAAGAACTCAAGGAGATAGATCTTGAATGGTGAACAAGATGTCAGCACTGCAAGGGAGGAAAGCCAAGCAAAGAAAAGGACTAAATAGCGATCTGAAATTTGCAAGGTTGAAGTTGCAATTTGTATCAGGTCAAAACTCTTCTAATACTTTCTTACCATTGTATTAGATATTGAAACCCTACATTGCTAGGTTAGCTTAACAGCTAGGTGGATAAGCCTTAGGAAAAGAATAAAGAGATCCCAAGGAGAAGGATAAAGAGATCCTTAGGAAGAGGATAGGAGATCCTTAGTGAGGGATGAAAGATTCTTTTGAGTAGGTGACTGTAAATCCCATGGACTTGGGTGAGCCTAACATCTCTATGTAAATCCTTTAATAGGGTGACATTCCAAATTGAATGTTCTTAAATCCTTTAACAAGGTCACCTTTAACAATGTGTTGTAGCCTTTAACAGGGCAGATCATCTGAAGTGGTTGAAATCAATTGCGTAGTTATTTTGCGGGTATCATCCCCACTCTGGTTTTACCTTCTTATTCCTGGAGGGTTTCTGGGTTATCAAATCCTTAGTGTTATGGTGTGATGCATGTTTACTTTTCATGATTGTGTAATGTTCAGATTACATGCATGATAATTTCAGTTATGTGCCATTAAGGATTTGTAGAAAATGTTGTATTGGACATCATTGGACCTTGAATAAATGATTCACCCCCCCCCCCCCCTCTTAGTTATTCGAAAGAATTATAATAGAGGACTCTCTCCTCTAGAATGTCATATTATTTTTGAATATTTTTTATATCATTTCATATTTTTTTGTTTCTCAAAATCAACATCTTCTCAAGAGTTAAAATATGTACTTGTAGAATTTTTTAATTCCAATATACTATATCTAATTAGAACACTATGAACTCTATATGAGAATATTCTTGACTTTGAGCTCTATAAAATGGTGTTTATATGTTATTAAAAATATATCATAAAAAATGGTAAGAGTGATTGAAATGTTAGTTTTCTGAAATAATTTTATTTCTTTAGTAATTGGATACAAACTAGTATAAAACATACATTTAATAGATATTTCCAATTGAAAAAGCGTGAGACCATATATAACTTAGCCAAAATAAATTTATCAAGATCATATGTTTGAACAAAATTAATTTTTAGATAGAAATACAAAAATTCATTCATTCTGATAAGTTAGCTTAAAAGGTGACACAACTTTGTACTTTTACCGAAGGATGTCACCATTCATGCTAACCATGTGGTAGAGATTCTTGAAGTCAGAAAAAATGTATCTTATATGCTTAAAATTATTGAAATAACTAAAGATTTTCCATTTAAAAATAATGAAATGGATACCAATGGAAATGACAATAAAATTAGCACAACATACATAGCATATTTATTGGTAAACCACCAAAAGTTGCTCCTGAGTTACAAGTCAAAAAGAAAAAATTACAACTTGAAAGAAAATCAAATAATATAATAGATTGGCCAGAGATAGGTTCATGTCTAGTAAATAAATACAATATTGAGGGCTTGTTGGATATGGCATTTTCCACTATGTTTCCAAAAGGATCTATAATTTATATGCAACCTAGGATAAGGGAAGTTCATCTACATGAATTTGTACAACACTTAATAAGGTTCCGTGACAAAAAATTTAGAAGATATCCCCACTTTCCATATTTCATATTCAATCTAATGGATAGACATCATAGCCAAGTAGTTGTAATAATATTCATTGTATTAAATGCAGAGAACAGTATGCCTGCTATTATAGAAAATCTCTATGCACACCTAACAAATTTACTAGACAATCGATTGGCACAACAATTGATGCATTATGGTTCTTCTATGGAAGGTACATGACCATATTGGAGCAGCCATCAAATAGATTTAGTAAACATGATTAATTAGATAGGATCAATATCTCTTTTCTTTGCACTTAGTATAATAGATACAAAATGTCCAAATCTACATCAATTACTATCAAATGGTACTTTACCAAGGATGCTTTCAAAAAAATAATGTATGGACAACATCATCAATAACCCTCATTATATAATAGCATTATACATGTATCACTAATTTACAATATTTCAAAGGGAATTTATTGAAAAGATTCTCCATGAAGAATTTTTTTGCTATAGAACTGAATGACAACTCAAAGGAAGTACCACATATACATGGAGTGATTTGGATTAAAAAATGCACCTTATATGGATAGACTTGACTGGAACAATGCAGGTGAAGTTGAAAGAGCATGACTTTTTTTGACAAGTACGTTACTGGTTGGAACCCTCATGAAGCATCACACAAAAATAATATAGTTTATCATAGTTTGCAAGTTGACTCATTCTTGCTCAAAATAGATGATATACTATCTATAAATAATGATGATGATTTGAAGAGCTGATCAACAGGGTCTAATGTCATACAAAATACAGGCAAGGTGCATGCTTATGAAAAAAAGGCACAAAACTAGACTACCTCTACAAAGCACCATGGAAACAACAAAATATATCAACTCTAACATGTGACAAGAATGGTAAAAAAGATTATGAACCTCCAAGAAATGATGAAAAAAAAATAGTCATAGTCGAGAAATGTTATCAATTTGGAGAGCAAACATAGATTGCCAACTACTCATCTTACAAGAACTTGTTCTCAAATACATTGCTAAGTACGAATCAAAGGTAGAAAAAACATCTGAGACATATACTAATATGTTAAAAATAATTTCTTTGGCCCAAATACCTAAAAATCTAGCTCTAACAACATACAATAAATTTATGACTGAAGTTGTAGTTGAGTGTGACATAGGTGCACAAGAAACATGTCACATGATTCAAAAATTTCCCATTATTATATGCATTCATCCTTTCACATCTCTAAATGTTGGAAGAAAATTATTTTAGTGGATAACAAATGCGTTGAGAGAAAATCAAGTACATTCTACATACTTGCAAGCATACATTCAAAGCCACCAGAGCTTGAGATGATAACACAAATTGAGTTAGTATGATCATATAGTTTCTTTACAAATCGTAGACACAAAAAATAGAGAAAAAGAAACATCTAGGCCATCCTCAATATTTATACAAGGTTTAATACAATTATATATTTTGACTCAAAAAACTTTGAAATATTCTGCTAGAGTGAGCTGCTATTATATAAGCATTTTTGAGATATAGAAATGGACATTGGCCTAACCAAATAATTGGTAATTAAAAATTGGACCAACATGAACTCAAGTGGATATCAAGTATGGCATGTCAATCCAAAGACAGAACAACAAGACATTTCAAAAGAGGAAGAGGATGATAACAATGACAATGCTAACATGCAAGAAATAAATTACCTAAAAGAATGACAAATGTTATCACAAATGGTTCCCTCACAAGGAATTACAATAAATAAACTTAACATACTTGGAAGGCATGACTTTGACAACAACAATAATTGGGCAAAAAATAACATTCCCTAGAATTGACATGTAATTATGACACAATTTATAAATACTTGTAAAATAAAAATGTACAAGGTGGGAATATTCTATCAAAGGACCATGAACCAAACTATCCACTATTAGTACAACAACAAATAACACTTACAGTAATCCAAAAACATAACAATTATGTATCAAAAGAACCACTATACATGACTATTCAAGGCACAACTGATACAGGAAAATAATTCTTGACTAACTAAATTAGGAATGAACTAAACAATAATGACAACCAATAGAAGAAAAAGCTACTCATTGTGGCTTTTGCAACTATTGTAGCATTCAACATACATGCATCAACAATACATATTGTTCTAAAGATACCTATCAAGAAAATGGAACTACTACAAGGATAGGCATTGACCATACTTCAAGAGGACTTAAAGGAGATAAAATACATACTTATCAACAAATTAAGTTTCATTGGATCAAAAAAAATTCTTTAAATCAAAAACTTTTCTTTGGTGGCATTTTTGTAATCTTAGTTGGTGACCTCACTCAACTACCTTATCACATTGGATGAAGTTTTTTGACAACAAGTTGGTGATAGACACAAGTATAGTTTTACCAGCTCCTAGAGAGCATACAAAATGCTAAAGTGACAAAAGAAGACTAGGAGCTCCTTCTTACATGTACAAACCAGTATACTCTACCTAATCAAAATAAGAAATTTGACAAGTTAATACATCTATTTGCTACAAATGATCTTGAAAAACTACAAAATAAAAAAATGTTACAACTCTTGAATGCTCCAATTGCAATGAGTATAGCAATAAGCACTACAAATACCATAGAATATGCGACTATAGATGAACAACTAGAAAATAAAGTTCTCATATGAAAAGACTAGTGCATAATACTAACAACAAATAGATGGATAAAAGAAGGCCTTGTAAATGGAGCACTTGGTGAAATAACTAATACTATTTATAGCCCAGATTCAAAACCCCTAGATCTTCCACTATATGTTGCATCAAGGATTGATAATTACAATGGTCCACCTTGGAACATAGATGATCCAAAAGTTATACCAATAGTTCCTTTGAAATTGGGCACATGAAGGAAAATCCCCATAATAATGGCATGGGCTTACACTATAGAAAGAAGTAATTCACATTGGTAAAATAGAAAGAAAAGGCTTGACATTCACAACAATATATTGAGTCAAATGATTCAATGGTCTTCACATTCAACCACATTTCCCATTTGAAAGATACTGCAAAATGCAAAACAATCCATACACAACCATAAGGATAAAAGAAGAAGCACACTTACAAGAACTCACCCTATCAACAAATAAGGTATGCAAAACTAATATATATTTAATATCTTATACATATATGCATGTTATATTATTCACGTTCAAAGAAATTTCATTTGTGTAAACTCAAAATAAATAATAGGCATTAAAAATCAAAATAATGTACATTCAGTGGAAGATGTTTTTCTTGAGGAGTTCAATGGCACAAACAAATAGCATTACAACAAGCTTGAAGTGAAACCATATTATTAGAAAACATTATGCAAAGAAAAATCCAAAAGTAAGTTTCCCTAAAATTGAAAAAATAAATTATTTTATTCATTATTAAAAAAAAATACCATGCTTATTCAATACATTATATTATATTATTTTGCCAAATTAAATGCCTCATACTTTTACAAATTTATGGTGTAAATTCATTAAAAAATGGTGATTATGTTGTAGAAAAAGTGGGACAACATCTATACAATCATCACAAGAATCAATAATAATAATAAAGGAATTTTCTTTTGTCACATTCAAGAAACTATACAATATATGCTACAATTGTCATATGTAATGCCTTACCTGGAAATCCTTGGAACAAGGATAAATATAAGCCAGGATTATTTTATTTTATTTTATTTATATAAAAAAAACATGAATGCACATGTCAAAATCATATAGGGATAACAAAGATTGTAATAGAATACTAAACAAGCATCCAACACCAATGGATCTCTAAATGCCACTACTGAACTGACATGACCAAACCAAAGAGCAAAAACCCAAGATGACAACAAAATTAAAATATTTGATCTAAAAAAGTGAGGAAACACTAACACTCCTAAAAGGTACTCAAAAGACCAAATTGCATTCTCCAAAAACAAGTGGAGATTCCCCCTATTTTTTGTGCAAGAGAATTTGCAACTCATAGTCTTGTGTGAGGAAGTACCTCTTCACGCAAGAGAGTACACTAAACCATGTGAGAAAATGCCCATTCATGTGAGGAAGTACTAGTTTTAGTAGCCAAAAAGAACTACATTGGTGCTATAAGGTTTGCATGAGGAAGTTCCCTGAGCTATGCAAGGAAATGCAAGGCCTTGTGAAAAACTTCCACAATCTCACGCGAAGAAGTACAATCTTGTGTGAGGATCAATAAGAACACACCAAACAAATAAGGAATAAAAATATAGAAAAGATGATTCCTCCACATAGGGGAGTACCAAATCCACAATAGAGGCATAGACACTCCAAAAATAACTACTGAAAGATAGAAACTAAATCTAACAATCTAACATAGTAGTGAAAGGAATGAACTGAAAGCAACATCACAAAGAGCTAGAACAAACAAACTAAATGCATGGTTCCCCCCAACTGTAATAGCATCATGAGACCTTGAAGGTCCTAGTCATCTCCTACACATAACATCCTAAACTGCCAACTAGATAGTTAGAGTTATCTTATAAGGATGTTACTACTTAGTTGTCTTATAAGGATGTAAATATAACATGCTAATCCAATAAGCAATAGATACTCCAACTAAGTAAATAATACCACCCAATAATATGCTAAACATCATAATAAGGGAATGCATCAAATAAATAACATCATCTAAACATGATATACAAGCATTCCAATGAAAGAATAAATCACAAGAAAACATTCTCTAGAAACCAAAGTATCAAGTGAAAACATCAAGCAATAGTCACACTGAAACAATAGACTATCTCTATACACTAATCCCTAGTAATGGTGAAGGTAGCTATGCCTCCCAACCACTTGGAACTCATAGTTCCACTCACACCATGCTGATGGAGATAATGATCCAACCACAAACACATGACATAAAAAAAATCCATGGCTAATACTCCCACTAGGCAGAAATGATGAATGAAACAAAAAACATGAGACAATGTAAGTACTACAAGTCCTAGTTAGACACTCAATGGGTTACTATGTAGGGGCTAACATCATTGAGAGTCACTTGGCATCAAAAGTCCAAGCTCAAATCATGCAGCTCAACTCCCCAATGGAAGGCTCTCACACTGAAACATTTAATATCTTAAGTTTTATTACCACCCATTTGGTCTTAGGGGACAAAATCCATGAACATCTAATAAAAATAAAGTTGTAACATTGTATGCAAAAATGGCCAGCATAACAGTGTAAAATCCCAAACCCTCATCCTGAAAAAATGGTAAAACATTCATGCCCAACCAACCAGGTAGAACCAGCAAACAAAAAAGAAGGGGAACACTAGTTCCAAGCCTCCTAACAAAAACTACAAGAAAAAAAAGTAGAAATTGAGATGAAACTTGAAAATAAGAGAGACCTACCTAATAGCAAAAGGGGTTAAAATAGGAAACAACACAATAAAATAAATAACCCATAGAAACTATCAAAAATCACAACACAGCAAGGTTTCCCAAAGCTTGATGCAATGAGACTGACCTCATGAAGATCCCATGCCCACAACTCTCACAATGAATAGAAATGTAATCCTCAAGAAGAGAATTTTGGAAAAAGCTCTCAAATTCTCAATTTCCAAAAGTGAGAAGTAAGGAATTAATTTCCTAATTCAATACTTATTCACTTTCTAAGTAAATAATCGATTAGGGTAAATAACTGACCCACCTATTTAAACCCCAAATCGACCCAAACAAAAATAAATTATTCAAAGTAATTGGAATTAATCTATGGTAAAGCTACCAAAAATTTAAAATCAAATCAATTAAACCCTAAAAACCCCCAAAATCACATAAATTTCCTTAACAACTTCAAAACAATGCAAATTCTAAATGCATAGACATGTTCACTAGTCTAGTTACATAATGCAAATGAGTCCAGATTTATTAAATCACTGAAAGGTTTAATTAAAATATTAAAATAAGATATGTTGACCATACAGGGATATAAATCATGTAAACTAAAAAACATGATCAAGTGCAATTGCATATAATATCATAATAAAAGTAATAAATGCATTAAATACCTAATTTAACCATTTATTCAATTATATCACTCACATTCACATAAAGCATAATCAAAGCAAGAATGAAATAAATTACCATAACATTAAATCCATCACATAACACAATCAAAGATATGTCCAAATATTGGATAACCAGATATCATCACAAAACATATTGTCATCTAAAAATGGCATCATCATACAAATATGATAAACTGAATAGCATAATAGTCTAACATCTATGATACTAAAATCTAGGTATAACATCTAACCTTCAAGTCATCTCAAATGCAGAAATAAAAACATGAGTACTAGTATCTCTCAAATCAAAATAACAAGGAATAGAATGCAAACATGAGAGGTACTACATCCTCCCCCACTAGGCATAAGCATACTCATGGAAGCTTGCAAAAAGATAAGGGTCCAAGTAGTAGAGGTCTCATTGCTCGGGTCCCATTGGACCATTACCTACTCTATGTCCCAACCTCTCAAAGTCAATTTTTGATGCTAAAGGATATGTATGCAATCCAAAGAAAGTTTACCATCCTCCACCTATAAAGCATCCCAATCAAGAACATGGGTCACATCGACAATATATTTTCTAAAAACAAAAACTTGGAAAACATCATGGATGTGTGATAGGCTAGGTGGCAATGCTAGTCGATAAGGAATAGGACTGATCCTCTTGAGAATCTCAAATTGTTTGACAAAACATGGCTGCAATTTAGAGCCTTTCCCATAATAGATGTGACTCTTCCTTGGCCACACTCACAAAAACACTCTATCACCAATAAAAAAATGACGATCCAACCTAAGGGCATCTGCATACTTCTTTTGCCTACCTTGAGAAGTAACCAAATACTCTCTAATATGAACAACCTACTACTCCATATCCTAAAGTATCTCTAGGCCTAGAACTACTCAGTCGTCTAAATGATCCCAACTCAATGGGGTACAACATGGTCTACTATAAAAGGCCTAAAAAGGTGACATGCCAAGAGAACTATGATACTCGTTGTTATATGAAAACTCAAAAAGGTATAAATAATTGTCCCACTTTACCTACCTTTCCATCACATACATGCAAAGTATATCTTCCATAACCTTGTTCACTCTCTTAGTTTGATCATCAGTCTCTAGGTGATAAGCCAGACTAAAATTGAGTTGTGTGCCCAAAGCATGCTAGAGAGATGTCCACAGTGCTAAAGTAAACACTAGATCTCTATCTAAAATAATCTGACGAGGGATCCCATGTAAACAAACAATATCATCCAAGAAAACATGCACTGCAAAAGAAGCTGCGTAAGATGTTCTCATGGGTGAAAAATGTGCAAGCTTGGACAACTTGTCCACGGTCACCATGTTGCCCAAGTTTTAGTCTATATGTTTTTGCTCTAAGGTTTTGAGTTAAGTCAAATTTCAATGTCTTGAGTCTAAGTCTAGATTACCTATAGGATGATATTTCTTCTCATCATTCATTTGAGCTAACCTAATGTGAGAAATCATGTGAGTAATGCATTAGTCCAAAGCTAGGTGATTAGGGTTTAGAGGGTTTGTTATGCATTATCCCGATGAGAAGAAAGTCTAGATATTTTGTTAATTTTATTGTTCCTAATGATGTTGAAGACAAAGATTCATGTTGAGAGGAAGTTCTTCATAAAATCATTCCTAGAAATCTCTAAGAAACCCTATTTCTATGGTTAAGTGTTCTATTAAAGGCATAATGTAGGTAGAATGAAGAAATCATGGGCATATACAAAGAAAATATAGTAGAGAAGATTGTGGATTGAAGCTTAAAGATGATATGAAAATCATGAGAATAAGTCAAAAGCATGATCATTCAAATTTTATACAAAGTGAGAACTCAAGAATGTAGAAATGGCAAAGAACACAGTCAAAGGTGGTAAAGACCAAAGTTTGAAATTGAATCGATGAATCAAAAAATGTCTGGTCATCTACATCACCAAGTTGAAAAGTCAATTGAATGAAAGAATGTGTGCTGTTGGCCAGTTGAAATTCAAATGCTTACCTATTAAATGATGTCCCATTTAAATATTAAATGAAAGGAGAATAAATTCAACCATTGGCTCTTACAAGATTGATGTTCATCACTTTGTCGCTTTCCAAAGTTGCACAAGCGATACCTAGTGTGAAATAGAAACAAGCTAACACCTATCCATAGGACCAAATTGAGGCGAGACCTTCTTTGAATCATGCATAGTAATTGATTGACACAGTGTGGACCATCAGATCAAAGAGGATCTATGAGTGTCACTTTCCAAAGTTTTGTAAGTAATAACTTAAGAAACAAAGTGATAGGAAGACACATAGAGTCATGGGACCAGATTTAGTTTGTGAGCTACAAAAGAGAACTATCAAAATAGAGGCCAAAGTGGCATGCTATGATTGGTCAGATTCTCTAACAATGATAGAGGTGGGTCAATTCAGCAAGATCATTCAATCTCATTTGATCTATGGTGCTCACTTTCCTACTTTTGGAAGATACATGAGGTTTAGACAATGCAGGAAAGTGATGGTTGAACACTTGTACTCAAAGGAACCTATAGAGGAAGTTATAAAGGAAGGTCATAATCTTGACCATCTATTTGAGATCAATGATGGGAATTCAAAATTTTGATGACCATTGGAAAATGAAATACATAGGTTTGGTAAGAAATAATAGAACATGAAGAAAATAGTGACTTTCTACAAGATTTGTGAAATCACAAGAAGCTAAATAGTCATGAAGTGTTTTCAAGAATACCACAGATTCAAAATCATCAATTGAAAAGATGTCATGTGCTCATATCATTGGATAAATTCATATTTTATTACCATTTTCTTTTCTATTATGTGGTTGTTGCTCTCCCAGAATTAAGAAAAGATAATAGAAAACTATAAATATAACCTCATTTGATAATGAAAAGGTGGAGAAATTTGATGGTGAATTGGTCTATAATTCCATTTGCCCCATTTTCTTGTCATGTTTTATTTCCCATGCAAAGATTAGTTCTACATTAAGAGTTGAAAGATAATCATAGGTGATTCTATGATAATCATATGGATTCCATTTCATTTTGGTGATTACAGTGAAGGTAATTCCATTTACTTTCTTTACATATGGTTATGTTTCCCCTCTTGCTAGTTTCTTATCATGTTAGATATTTTCATTAGGAATTTGAAGGATAGATGTGTATAAATCTATTAGTAACTTTCTAAAATTAATTTTACTCAAGTTTAGTAGTCAAAGCAATTCCATTTGCCCTTGTGTGCATCTCTTTTCTCATTCCTCTTTGCATTTAGGTGATTAACATATGCATTTAGAATAGAAGAAAGAGTCTGAAACATCAAGATAATCTACTATAGTCATTCCATTGAGTGTGATAGGCTATTCAAAATTATCTTGCCTGAATTTTTTGTGCCTACAAACAATTTGGTTATCCTTTACTACTCTCAGGTTAAGAGCTTATAATGTCACAACTTCTGATCTCATAAAAACATATTCATTGCATATCATTTCAAATCATAGGTAGTTGTACCTAATCAATTCAAAGGAGAGTGATATAATACATACGCTAACCCATCTATTGGTAAACATCCTTTTGTTTCTCCAAGCATTGGGTATTAAAGAGTCAAGATTATAAAATATAATAGAATAAAAAATCATTAACAAACACACCATAATAAAATCATGTCATCGTCATGATATAGGCAACCCCTTGATAAAATAAATAGATATCATATCCCATTTCCACTTTGGGATAACATGCAGCTGCAAAAAACCCACTAGATGCTAATGGTCTACCTTCAATATTTGGCACTTAAGACATCAAGCAACAAAATTAGAAACATCATGCCTCATCCTTACCCAAAAGTATAATTGTTTAAGATCAGCATGCATCTTCTTGACACCAAGATGTGTGGAATATGGTGCATAATCCAATTCCAACAAAACCATGGTATGAAGATCATCTGGCATGGGTACATAGATGCATTCCAAATGTTGCAGTAGTCTATCAAACTCAAGAAAATAACTAGAAAACCTCCCCTCAAGGGTACATCCAGACTCAATCTCTACCCTCACGTCCTAGTACCAAGTGTCACTAGGAAAAGGCTCCAAGAAACAGCTTCACAAATCCACTCCCAATGACAAGAATGATATCCCATGTTGCCTCCTACTCAAGGTATCTACAATGATATTTTCCTTCCCTCTAATGTAGTGAACATCAGAGCCATATTCACATAGGAACTCCATCCAGTGATGCTATCGTGCATTTAGGTTTGGTTGAGTAAAGATATACTGCAAGCTCCTATGATCACTATGAAACTCAAACATGTGTCCCAAAACAAAATGTCTCCAATGAACTAGAGCATGCATGTAGTGCCTGCCCCTAGTTTACATTTTTCGAGCTACATTTATGTTGTGATTGCCAAACTCTTTTAGGCCAATTTATGTTTGATGAGTAGTATTATTATTTTAGAGATTATCAGATGATGTTTACACTCAGTTTATTATATGATGAGATTACTTGGTACTCTATATTTCATGCATGTATGATGATTATTCAATGGTTTTAGTTATCGATGATGATTAGTTAGATGGCTTATTATTTCATGTGCCTCTTATGGATACTTACCCCATACTGCATGTGTATGGTGTGCGTGCTATTTTATTTATGTATGGTGTTTCTGATATGGTTAAGGAAGGGAGTCGTAGTCACCTGCTAGTCGGGATCTACACGATGCACCACTTCCTGCCATTGCCTGTTTAGCTTAGAATATTGTGTTTGTACATGCGTGGATTTTATGCAGGTTGCAGGTACCGGGTATCGACTTCCCTGAATTGTCAGGATGAGCGTACCCTATCGCACTGTCTCAATGGTAAGAGAGGGGAGATAAACTCTTAAGTCCAAATCCTAAACCCTCTAGCCAATTGTCCTAATTGATAATTAGGACAAGTATCTGAGTTAGTACCCTCCGAATGCATCAAATGATGTAATTTTGTGATTATAACCTTTTTGTTTGATGTGGTATGTATTTTTCTATGATGGGTTTTCGTATGTTGCTTTATGAGTCCTTGGTGTATTTTTCTATTAATTAAGTCTAATTAAAAAGACAAATTAATGATTTAATTTAATAAGGAATTATTATGATATCTTTATATTTAATTAATTAATTAATTAATTAAATAAAAGAATTAAAGTTGGAAATTAAAGTTTAAGATATATTTAGAATAGGATAATATTTATTTAATTTAATAATAATATATTTGGAGTTCATTTTTAAATAAATGCTAAGTATTATTGTTATTTAAATTAATTAAATATGTTATCAATTAAGTTCTAAAATAAATTAAAAAGTTGAAAGATATTAATTTTATTAAGAATTCTAGATCGCATGATCTAAACATGAGTTAAATATAAGAATTAAATTGAAAGATTAAATTATAAAAATTAATAATGTTATTTTAATTTCTTAAAAGTGCACATAAGATTTAAAGTAATAAATTAATTAAGAATTGAAGTCAAGTGAAATTTTAAATAAAGTTATTTAATCATTCAACTTAATGTGCATGAAAGTTGAATGCAAAAGAATTAGAAAAAATAATAAAAGTTAATTTGAGTTAACTGAGTTGTGCAAAGAGTCTTCTCGGGTAAACGCACAATTAGTGCCTCGAATTGAGGAGAATTTGCTTATCACAACTTTGGGGGTTCATTTTTTTTGGGAGAGGAATTTGGACGGGAATTAGGAGGAAGACAATTTTTGGAAGAAAATTTCAGAAGGCTGATACGAAGAAAGTCTCGAAGGGAAAGGTTATTGAGAGGAGCGAATTCGCATACAGTTTTCTGGAGGTTGCATAATAGCATCAGGATCAGGTAGGGTCTTGTGTTTTTTTTATCCATTAAATTTGCAATTATCCCTTCCTGCCTTCTTCGTGTCTGGGGTTTGTAGATATGAATTCTCTGTTATAAAAGTTTTAAGCTTTCAATATTGTGAAGCTATTAATTATTCGTCAATAATTTCTGTATCCATGGAGACTGGATGAATTAATTAGAACCCTTGTTTTCCTGATTTAGAAATTAAGATCTAATTTGATAAGGGTTTTGTTTTTAATGAAATTGAAAAGTTCTAGATAAATAAATATATATATATATATATATATATATATATATATATATATATATATATATATATATATATATATATATATATATATATATATATATATATATATATTTATATTTTTCATATTTACCCTTTTGAAGAAATTGCTTTATAAAAAAAAAAAAAAAAAGAATTTAACAAAATTATTTTTGTTAAAATAAAATTTATTTTATTGTTTAGAATAAAATCAAATCAAATTTTTTTTAAAAATATATATATATATATATATATATATATATATATATATAAAATATATATATATATATATATATAAATATATATATATTTAAATATTATATAGTGGGGGGGAGGGAATTACCCCGTACCCGCCCCCACTGTCGGCGCAGGCCGACAGTACCTGCGTCGCAGGTACTGTGACGGCAGGTACAGAGTACCTGCCGCCGCAGGCCCTGCGACCGCAGGCCTGCGGCCAAAGCCGACGGGCTTTAAACGTGGGGAAGAATTTAATTCCATTTTTTATTTTTTATTTTTAATTTTTTTTTATATAATTTTTTTTAATGATAAAAAAATGAAATTTTATTTAATTAAAAATTTTAAATAATAAAAATTATAATATATTCAATTTTTATAATATATTAAACTTTTTAAATATTTAATAAATAAATATTAATTGCATAGATATAGTTGTAGATTTTAATTTATTAATAATTTTGTTTAAATATTAATAAATTAACAATTAGTAGTGGGATTAAAATAATTAATTAGATCTAATGAATATTGATTAATTTAATTAAAATTAGTTTAATTAAGTTAATTAATAATGAATTCTATTTGACTAAATTATAAATTTGGATATTGATTTAATGAAAGTTATTATAGAAATGGGTTATTCGAAAAAGGGTAGTTGTGAAAACTTTGTTACTTGAATTCGACATTAAACTAAATCACAAACCTTACCTTAACTTAAATAATATACTTTCAGATCCAATCTCTGAGACTTTGATGTTGTCTTTATACTTTGAATGTTTTGGGGTTGGTTTAGCGTTGACCAGTTCAGGTTGTTACCAGAGGCTCGGGGTTTGTGAATGTGATGTCTTGATGATTTGGTCTCGATCTTTCTTAAACCTGACCATGGTAATGTGATGAAGTGCTCTATGACATGATTGTGTTTACTGTTTGTGATTGCTTTCCAGTTCCTTGTGTGAAGCTGAGATGTATGTATTTGAGAATACCTAACTTAACCATTTCTGAGTCTCGATCAGTTATACTTGTATTACTTTCTGGTTGCTCATTAGAGAACCATTGGATTTTGTGACTTATCATTGATGCCTTCAGTTGCTAATAGAGAACTGTCGTGATTACTTGATTACTATTTGATGTTATCTGTTGCTCATGAAGAACTGATATATTTTGTGGATTATCTTTTTATGATATTTTCAGTTGCTCGCATAGGACTGAGATGGTTTTATTATGATTCTTTGATTTATGAGTTCATGAGCTAGGGTAGGTTATCTATGTGTAGAGTCGAGAAGTGGCTTGCAATGGGGGTCGGAGCCCTAAGTGGCTGCCTTGAGAAACCCATTGTAAGTCGTTTTTAATAAGTGAAAACATTTACACTAAATGAGAGAAAATGAACCTAATAAGATAATTGTATGTTCTCTCCCATGCCATGAGTGCTAGTACAGACTAGGATGGGGTAGAGAGGACGCTTGGTTACGACCTTGCATACCATAGTATGCCTCGTCAGTACGAGAGGATACTAGTGGCCGCAGGATCAGTAGGGACCCAGGATTCCTAAGGGATTGCTCGGGTAACTTCTACATGACTTTTGCGATGACACTTTCCCGCTTGCATATTAGGTTTCCTACGTGTCTTGTGGTACCTCTGGGATTTAGATGTCGATCTTTTTAGGAACCCTTGAGTTGGCATACTTATAGGATCTCCTGGACTTAGAAAGTATTTATGATTATAGGTTTTGTTATCCTATTTGGGACTTGAGACTATCTCCTCAGCGCGGTGGGAGTGGACCATTTAGGTTCCACGCGGTCGAGTGGTAGTGCTTTTACTCTTACCATTGAGATCCGTTCCGTGGTCACCGTGGCTGGAGTTTTCGTGATTGGCATTTACCTACACTATGTTCTTGGATTAGTATGATGGATGATTAGATTTTATGATAGATGTTTTATCATTATGGATGTATGGATGTATCATGTATGGTGAATAATTTTCATATATTTTTACTGTACTTTGTATCATGGATTTGAGGATGTTGTATCTTGATCTTTACATATGTATATTCTTTTAAGCCTTTCATACCCTGTGACATGTACAGTGGATGAATGAGCATTCCGAATTAATTTGCCAAGGAGCATTCGGAACAAATGTATATTATGGACATTGGAGTTTCTAATTATTCTTCTATATGTATGTGTTAGTTGTTAGACTTAGAATTAATTAAATTTAAACGTGACTCAACGTCTTGGGATCTTTAAGAAATGTAACTTGCAATGTATGTTTGTCGATGATTACATGTTATTGCTTCCGCTACTATTTGTTTGATGTGTATGTCATACTTTCTTACTTTAAAAAAAAAAAATGTTTAGTAAACTTAGTGAAACTTTAGGTTAATTCTTTTGGATCCCTTGGCGGGGCGTTACAATGCATTATGGATGTAAGTTCCAAATCATGAGTGGGGTAGTTAAGCTCATGGTCCTTAAGTTTCCTAGAATCATATGCAATCACTCAACTATCCCACATCAACACCACACCCATGCCTTCCAATGAAGCATCTGTGAAAACCATAAAATTACCTACAGGATTAGGCACTACAAGGATTGGTGCATTGGTCAAACACTCCTTAAGAGTGACAAAAGCTACCTCACACTAATCTAAACAAACATGCTTCTTCCCTTTCTACTAAAGAGAAGTGATGGGTTGAGCTACATGTGAGAAATTGTTCACAAAGTGACAATAATAACCTGCCAATCCCATGAAACTACAAACCTCAAAGACACTAGTGGGTATTGACCAATCCATGATAACTCAAATTTTCTCTAGATCCACTACAATACCATCACCAGTGATGATATGCCCCAAATACTTTACCTCTAACTAGAAGAATCCATATTTACCTAGGTTGTCATACAACTAATGATCTCTTAAACACTGCAATACCTAGCATAAATGGACCTTATGTTCCTCAATAGTCTTAGAATAGATCAATATGTCATCCAAGAATACAATGACACACTTATCAAGGTACATATGAAATACTCCATTCATCAAACTCATAAACATTGATGGCACATTGGTTAACCCAAAGGGTATAATTGTGAACTCATAATGCCCATATCATGTGCGAAAAATTATCTGATGAATGTCAACCTCCTAATTACAAAGCTCATGGTATCCTGACTTAAGATCAATCTTCAAGAACACCTACACTCCCTTCATCTGATCAAACAAGTCATCTATCCTCTATAAAGGATATTGGCTCTTGACCGTCACCTTATTTAACTTCCAGTAGTCAATACATAAACACAATGATCCATTTTTCTTCTTCACAAAGATGACTGGTACACCCTAGAGGGATACACTAGGATGAATATGGCCATTGGCTAACAATTCCTCCAACTACAATCTCAGCTTACTCAACTCATGAGTAGTCATGCAGTAAGGAGCTCATGAAATCGGCTCCACTCCTAATACAAGATCAATCAAAAAATCAATGTCATGTTGTGGTGGCATACTAAGTGTCTCATTAGGAAACACATCTGCATACTCATGTAGGAGTGGGTGATCATCAATTATCACCATATAGCTCTCAACTTCCTCAAGATCATTGACAGAAACAAAAAACATCTGACATCCCTTTCATACACTCTACTTTTACTAATTAGCTAAGATCATCCAAAGTGAGACTGGTCTCTGGACTCCTCACAGTTTCACCTACCCACCTGTGTCATTAACACACTATATCAACTTATAGTGGCAATCTATATTTTCTTAATGGGAAGTTAACCAATCCATGCCCAACATAATGTCATATGATCCTATAGGTAGGACATGAAGATCCACTATGGTGGTGAAGGTAACCAAATTCAAACTACAACCACTAACCAAAGAGTCTATAGCCACTTTGGAACCCGTGGCTAACTCAACCTACCACCTATTAACTTAACATGTTGCCACTAGCCCACATCATTGAACAAGAGATGGTGAAATGAAAGAATTAAAAGCACTTGAGTCAAACAAAACTGAAGATGAAATACCATGCAACTTACCTCTAGTCTCAACTATGGTACCTTGATGCTTAGCTTGACACTTATCAACCACCACAATAACTTGATGACTCCTCCTTGCATATCCCATAGTAGGCTTTGATCTATTTGTGCCTCTCCCAGATCCTATAGATGGTTTAACAGGGCACCCCAAAGCTTTATGGTTGGGCTAGCCATAAGAATAAAAATTTCCCCCAAAGTTGGATCTCATTTGATGACCACCTTGAGTAGTCCTAGAATAGGATGCACTACCCTTGCTAGAGTTTTGCTAACTCCTTTGAGGAGGGAGATCCTACTGAGACTTATGCCTATGGCTCTAGTCATCCCCCTTCTCCCCCAAGGCACCTAAAGGCCATCCACCCTTTGACCAATACCTTTTTTGTCAATTCCCACAATGATATCCACACTGAGACGGTGTTGACTGTGTTTGGCCCTTTCCTGAGGACTGAGTGAACTGTGCATCCTACCCTAAGTTTTGTACACTTTGTTTATGAGTAAAAAATTTACCACTAGAATTTCTAGCCACATTTCTCTCTAAAATTCTTTCCTTCTCTCTGGCAAGTGCAAGTGTCCTTGGTTGGTGAACATAGACATCTCCATTGATAGAGTCCCTAAGGCCCCTAGCAAAATGTTGAGTGAGGACTGATTGATCATGATGATAGCTTGAATACTACCTCAATGCAAGGAATCACTTCTCATACTAATCCACTATCATATTCCCATGCTTGAGCTCATGAAACTCATGAGTATGAGCCTCATGGTACTTGTTAGTGCCTGATATGTTCACAGTTTCTAAACTTCAAGTTCAAAGTTTTTGAACCACTTTGAACTGAAGTTCATAGTAGTTCAAAGTAGTTCAATAGTTCAAATGATTTTGAAAATGCAAATTGGTTAGTTTGAAAAGGTTCAGAACTCAGCCTCTATTCGTGATTCAGTTTTAGCCCAATGATTTTAGAAGATGTAAGGTGTAGATTAAGATAAAGATTAGGTTCATAAGTTCAAAGTGGTTCAATACTTTGATATGTAGATCTAGAAACAAGATTCAGACTGTCCAAGCTCGATGATCTAATGCAAGGTTACAGACGTCATTGAGCTCAAATTCAAACTTCACAGGAAGCTTCATCAAATTTACCAAGTTCTTTCTGGGCATGTCAATTCAATTTTTAGTGATTAAAGAAATAGACACATGCTTCGAGATATCAAGCATAAATGGGTTTGAAGTAGATGGTCTTATAGTCTGGTGACTATATTCCTCATTCAAGTCTCAGGTTTCATTCAAAGGTAATGCTAATTTAGATACCTCAAGATTTAGGATTCTCTATTTTTGAGTTCACATGTTCAAATTTCACATCTATCATTGAGGGAATGAGATACCATACTTCGACATCATTATCCTGGTTTCGAGGTCCAGTTATGCATGGGACAGTCATCGACATGTTTGCACTCATACACCTCAAATAGCAATTGGAAAATATGAATCAACCTAGATGTCAACGTAATCAAGTGTCTGCAGAGTTCAAGACAGCAACAGGTACACTATTTTAAAAAGGTTAGCAATTTTAAATATAACCATAATTCTCTTCAGCAAAGAAAAAAGAGATGTGCACAGATATGGAAGATGTGACCTTTATACTTCGTGGTCTACTCAAAAGATATGAATTATATTAGTGATAGTTTCCTGCTAGATAAAGTGATTGATCTAGTCAATGAGATAATTGCAAAGTTGAAGATGGAAATTATATTGAAGCCCATGGCTTTAGATGAAATTGATCACTCTGTGTTGAAGCTTAAGATGGAGCAGCTCTCTTAACTCATCTTGAAACAGAACTTGGTCTACTAAAACAATAACAAGAGGAGCTATAATAACAATGGGAACATGAAGATGGCAGATCACAGGTTATATCAGAATTGACCCCTCTTATATGCCATAGCAAAAATATGGAAGATGTGATAGTAGTAAGGAATCAATCCCAAGATGCTAATGGTGAGATTGTTTGGGGCAGCATGAATGTATTATACT
This sequence comes from Cupressus sempervirens, assembly GCA_028749045.1. Classification (NCBI taxonomy): domain Eukaryota; kingdom Viridiplantae; phylum Streptophyta; class Pinopsida; order Cupressales; family Cupressaceae; genus Cupressus; species Cupressus sempervirens. The sequence continues at coordinate 477,234,871 of CM053789.1, read as the reverse complement.
TACCTTTTGAAGATACTAAAGATGTTAAAATCAAAGACAATCCTCCCTTTGTACCCTGTGATCTTCTATATAACATGAAGGAGCAAGGAGAAGGTTGTCTAGTAAATTCTAGTAGTATAGACACATCTCAACAAAGTGAGGAAGCTACAACCATAGTTCATCTTGAAGACAACCAGAAATGGGTAGATAAAGACATTCAAGCTGAAAGTAAAAATCATGGCAGAAGTGATAACAAAGATAAAGAAAGGCTGACAGTGAAAGAAGAAGATTCCTTGGTAACACCATCTTACTTCAATCCTCACAACTCTTCCATTCTTGTTGATCATATTGATACTCAGGGAAACTTGAATAAAGGTGCTCTTGAATCTTTTGTTTCTCCGTGTTTTGAAAGTTTCAAATTTGAAAGTGATCTCATTTCAGAAGTTCATGTCTGTGAAAAATTTGACAACAACATGCTACCAGAATATCAATCTTTCACTATTAATGAAATTAATGAAAGTTATATTTCTTTGGAGAGTTTCCCTTGTAAGAATGTTCAGAATAACATGCAGTCCAAGATTGAATCTTGTACTTTTATGGGAGATAAAGATGATCTCTCATGTTTAAAAATCTTTGATCAGCACATGGAAGGATCCGAAATGTCGAAAGGCATTTTTTCCAATGAAGAAGAGGAAATCATAGGTAGATTTTTATCTTCGCCCCAACTGGATTGTCCCTTTGATGACCACTCAGGTGTTGATTCAAGTCAAATTGAGAATGAAACATTCATTGATAAATTTTATTTTCATTCCTTTATGCATGGTTTTTCTGATTTGGATTGTGGAAGTAGTGCTATAAAATGTGATGGCACTTTGGGAAAGATAAAAGATATTATGCATTACATGCTTGATGAAAATTTGATTCTTGAGAGAGCTAAAGAGAATACATACTTGGGAATTAACTCTATGCTAGATGAGGTGTTCCTCTGCCTGCAAGTTGACCGTGATATTAATAACCATATGCAAGAGCTTGAAATGAAATCTAGCATGTCATATGTTGAAGATCAATCCTTGGATGAAAAAGAATGCTATGATGAGTTGTGGCTATTTGGGAAAGAATGGTTGGTTAAGATCTTGATATGTGCTTTCAGCCTAAAGTTTGGCATTGAAGGAGTCATCATCAAGCGATGGTTTGGAGCTGTTCTGTTGAGGTACACTGTGCTGATTCAAAAAGGCTCTTATTTCTTTCAACCGATAAATGGTTTCACATGATTCCTTTCTCTCTTCCGGTTCTTATGGTAGGTCTCTTCCTACCTTTGTAAATAATTGTAAATAAATTTTTGTTGTGCATAGTGTAGTTGAATAATGTGCAAGCCTCATGCTTTCTAGTAGTTTAGGTGTTGTTGGTTTTTTTCATTTGTTTTTCCCTGCTCCCCTCCACCCTCTCTACAAGTAGCTCCCAGTCTTCTTCTCTTGCTGACTCTATTTGCCCATGGATAAGGCATTGTTCTTCTCCCAGAGATTGTTGGAGTTCTCTACTTTTGCATTAAAATTAGTCCCATAGTTAGAGCCCCTGTTAGTGCCCAATATGGTCACAGTTTCAAAACTTCAAGTTCAAAGTTTTTGAACCACTTCGAACTGAAGTTAAAAGTAGTTAAAATTAGTTCAACAGTTCAAATGATTTTGAAAATGCAAATTGGTTAGTTTGAAAAGGTTCAGAACTCAGCCTCTATTCGTGATTCAGTTTTAGCCCAACGATTTTAGAAGATGTAAGGTGCAGATTAAGATAAAGATTAGGTTCATAAGTTCGAAGTGGTTCAATACTTTGATATGCAGATCTAGAAACAAGATTTACACTCTCCAAGCTCGATGATCTAATGCAGGGGTACAAACGTCATTGAGCTCAAATTTAGACTTCACAGGAAGCTTCATCAAATTTACCAAGTTCTTTCTAGGCATGTCAATTCAATTTTTAGTGATTAAAGAAATAGACACATGCTTTGAGATATCAAGCATAAATGGGTTTGAAGTAGATTGTCTTATAGTCTGGTGACTCTATTCCTCATTCAAGTCTCAGGTTTCATTCAAAGGTCATGTTAATTTAGATACCTAAAGATTCAAGATTCTCTATTTCTGAGTTCACATGTTCAAATTTCACATCTGTCATTGAGGGAATGAGATACCATACTTTGACATCATTATACTGGTTCTGAGGTCCAGTTATGCATGGGACAATCATCGACATGTTTTCACTCATACACATCAAATAGCAATTGGAAAATATGAATCAACCTAGATTTCAACATAATCAAGTGTCTGCAAAGTTCAAGACAGCAACAGGTACACTATTTTAACTTTGGCAAAGGTTAGCAGTTTTAAATAGAACCATAATTCTCTTCAGCAAAGCAAAAAGAGATGTGCACAGATATGGAAGATGTGACCTTTATACTCTGTGGTCTACCCAAAAGATATGAATTATATCAATGATAGTTTCCTGCTAGATAAAGCGATTGATCTAGTCGATGAGATAATTGCAAAGCTGAAGATGGAAATTACATTGAAGCCCACGGCTTTAGATGAAATTAATCACTCTGTGTTGAAGCTTAAGATGGAGCAGCTCTCTTAACCTATCTTGAAATAGAACTTGGTCTTTTGAAACAATAATAGGAGGAGCTACAATAACAATGGGAACATGAAGATGGTAGATCACAAATTATATCAAAATTGACACCAATGGAAAATTTCTAAACTCAGTTTTCATTGACAAAAAACTCATGATCTAGGCCATCATCAAATTCACTCTTAGTAGAAGAAATAGACAAAATGGAAATATGGATAGTTTGATGATTTCATGCCAAAGAAATCAGATAAAGTTTAAAAAAGGTTAAACTATACACTAGTTGTCTAAATAAGCACATATTATGAGTTATATGGCATTTAGATAGGTTTAAGATTTATCCAAAAGGATTAATTTTAGCACTATAGCTCACTATTAAATTTTAATGATACATCTTCCTATTATAAAGTTATATTTATAATTGTGAGAAACATTATAAATATTGATGGAGATAAAGAAAGCTAATTGGGAAGAAGAAAAAGTTATAAAGACAGGAGAATAAAGAGATTTTTAAAAAAAAGGTGAGTCATAAAATCTTCCAAGAATCAATTATGAAAATTGAAAAGCCACAGGAAAGAGAGTTTAAATATATCAACATCAAAGACAATAAGGGGTTCCAATTTTTTGTGTTTTGGCTAGGAGACTTTGGGCTAAAGGAGAATAGAGGCTATGAATATAGTGATAGGGGGGGGGGGGGAGATAAAATTTCTCTAAGACTTTGTGCTATAGGGGGTCCCATTCTTTTTCCTATTCAATTTTGGCTACTCCAAGCTACGGACTTTGGGCTTTAGGCAGGGAGGAGCTCTCACAAATTATTTTTATTTCCTTGGGAGATAGGGAGAGACAGAGCATGGGCTGATTTTTCTATTTTTGAACTGTGTGTCTGAGATAGAGAAAAGGTTTTGGTGATTGATGTAATATTGTGAAAGAAGTTTCTATTTTTCTTTAAATAATGGTCTGATTGTAATGTGTAAAGGAGTCCTTATGTTCTTTTACAGTCAGGGAAGGGAGGCTAAAGGTTAAACATATTATACTTTGTTGATAATGTATTTTTCCTTCCACTGAATTTGGACTTTGAGTCATTTCCAATTTTTCCTAAAATTATAGTTTGTTGTCATTGTTTGTTTATTACGTTGACATTCCAAACATCTTTCAGAGCTCTAATTTTAATTCTCTCAAGAGAGAAGAGGTTAGGTATTCATTTACATTATATGATACAGTGTACAGCAAATTAACTTTGTGTAATCTATTGTATTATGTTTCCTTTCTTTTCAATTCTTAGGTTTCGCGTCTACTCTATGTTTACAGATAGATGCTTGGTATCCTTTCATGCTTTCCGATGAAAAGTACCTATAATTAATTCATTGTAAATCTTGCACGGGGAGCTCTACCTGATAAAATTTAGAGGAAGGTTATTAATCTAATAATAACCTATCCAACTGTTGGTGCTAGTTTGTCCTTTCATTTGGGCATTCGGGGTTAGATTTGCATCCATTTTCTCAAAGGACAATTTTTTCACTAACAGTACTGTAGAGAAAGGAATTTCTCCCTAAACCTCTCTTGGAAGATATTCCAAGTGAGATCTGCCACATCAATATGGAGCTTCTCATTCTCCATATCACACCAAATAGAACCATGTTCTCTCAACTATGCATGCTTTAACGTTGCTCTTGGAAGGTAGTAAGGAGAAGTAATGCCCCATATCCAGTAACTTGGTCTTAGCCTTGAGCCCTATCCCATGGAATTTTGATGTAGGAGCATCCTAGGTGTAAGAGCAATCTTACATCATGCAAAAATATTTTCCTTTCAGTCTTTTCTATTTTAATAAGGACTACTAGACAAGGTGGTTACTATATATGGGAACTTGCTATTTTTAGTGAGTTTTTCATACAAGCTCAAAATGTTCTCATTTTCTACATGAAGGTTCATTTTAGAGTTATAAGGCTACCATAAAAATCTCATTGCTCCAGCTTAAGTATCAGAGAAGTTATTGCAAATTTTTGGTGAAAATATTTGTAGAAAAATCTTCAAGCTCACCATTGGAGGCTTTAGAGTACCTAGATGAGGTTCAAAACCTAGATGGAAGGGCACTTGCACAAGTTTGAGCTTATATATTAGGATTTGGTGTTTCAAAAAAGTGGTTATAATAACCAATTGGAGCAACAATTTGTGAGTTATGGTCTTTCAAAGTTGGGCTACCCAAAATATCTAAAATAATTTGTCAAAGATGTATTTAGCCGACTCTATATGTATTTTTAGGGTTTGTCAACCCTAGGTATTATGTTTGAGCATCTAGAACCTTCTTGAGAAGTATAAATTTCCCATTTAAGAAAGGCTTGAACATTGACTAGGAGAGCTATGGGTGGTAGTTCACACCTTAGGTTTGTAGATTACTATAATGAAGGTGCCCATGTGGGTTTGCATTTTGTACTTGTGAATTCTGTAAGTTCATATTTTTGGCACAAATAAGAAGTCCATATTTTGTTCTCACATTTGTTTTTGTTCCTTTATTTTTGTTATGGTTTATGGTATTAAGTGGAGCACCCTTCATCACCATCAAATTCCTATGGTGGTTTGGACCTTTGAAATTCCTACATTATCTCTACCTGGGTGAAGTCATCCTCCCAAACATGACCCCTCCATTGGTGCTCTCTACCACCAAGTGGTGTATGAGAATGTTCACATTTGTGGTCACTTTCCTCTTCCCTATGCTTAGACCTATGGGAATCTTCATGATGGGATCCCTCTTCTTGTCATGATCATGTCAACTTTCCTCTAGACAAAGCCCCAACCTAGCAAGAATCTCTCATAGTATTGGCATCAATGCACCAATACCACCATGATAATTTTTACCTTGTTCTTCCATACCCACCTAACATTTATCTTCTTGGTGTTATTCTTCATGGTTATTATGTTTGTTACCACCCTAACCACCAAGTCTATGTGCAGGAGGCATCACCAAGGAATCACAAGAGAAGGGTCAGAAACAAATGTCACAAGCATAGAGTCATAAGAATGAACTATAAAGAGATATCAAAATAACAACATAAAATAGCAATACACATAAAGAAAACAAACACAAAGTTTACAATGTTACAACATGCGCTCTAATACCAGATGTAATGCACCACTCGAAGATCCTTAGAACAAGGATAAATATAAGCCAAGATTAAAAAATAATAATTTTTAATTATTATTATTTTTAAAACAAGTATGAATGCACATGACAACATCATAGAGGGATCACAAAGATCACAATGAAATACTAAACAAACATCTAACATCAACGGATCTCTAAATGCCACTATCGAACCAATAGGACCAAATTGAAGGATGAAAACCCAAGACAAAAATAGAACCCAAAATCTCAGATCTATAGAAGCAAGGAAACACTAACACTCCTAAAGGGTACTCAAAAGTCCAAATTGTGTTCTCCAAAAAAAGTAGAGATGTCCCCTATTTTTTGTGTGAGAGAATTTGTAACTCATAGTATTGTGGGAAGAAGTGCCTCTTTGCATGAGAGAGTGCACTTAACTATGCAAGAAAATGCCCATTTGCATGAGGAAGTAATTGTTCTAATAGCCAAAAAGCACTAAACTATTGCTGAGTTTAGGTGAGGAAGTGCCATGAGCCATGTGAGGAAATGGAAGGCCCTACATGAAACTTCCACAATCTCATGCAACGAAGTACAATCTCATACAAGGAACCATAATAACCAATCAGATAAACATGGAATAAAATGCTAGAAAAGATTATTCGTCCACACTAGGGAGTACCAGATCCATAATAAAGGCATAGACACTCCAAACATAACCATTGAAAGAAATAAATTGAATCTAACCATCTAACATAGTAGTTAAGGGAATGAACTAAAAGAAACATTGCAAAGATCTGATACAACAAAACTAAGTGTGTGGTTCCTCCCAACCATAATAGCATCATGATACCTCGAAGGTCCTAGCCATTCCCCATGTATAACATTCCAAACTACCAATTAGATAGTTAGAGTTATCTTATAAGGATGTTACTACTAAAGCGTAATAACATCATAAGAACAAGAAATCTAAAATCCTAAACCAATAAGCAATAGATACTCCAACTAAGAAAATAACACCACCCAATCATATACTAAACATCATAATAAGGGAATGTATCAAATAACTAACATCATGTAAACATAATATCCAAGCATTTCAGTGAAAGCATAAATCACACAAAAGCATACTCCAGAAACCAAAGTATCAAGTGAAAACATCAAGTAACAGTCACACTGGAACAATAGACTATCTCTATACACTAGTCCCAAGTAGTGTTGAAGGTAGCTATGCCTCCCAACCACGTGGAACCCATAGGTCCACTCCCACCATGTTGACAAAGATAATGATCCAACCAAAAACACACATAAAATACATGTCCATGGCTAACACTCACGCTAGGCATAAATGATGATTGAAACCAAGAACATGAGATAATGCAAGTACTACAGGTCCTAGTCAGACACTCAATGGGTTACTATGTAGGGGCTAACATCATGGAGAGTCACTTGGCATTGGAAATCCCAAGCTCATATCATGCAGCTCAACTCCTAAATAGAAGGCTCTCATACTAAAACATTTTATTATCTTAAGTTTTATTACCATCCAATCGCAAACACACATAAAACAAATAAAATCACAAGCACTCACAATAGGCATAAATGATGGTCCTAGTCAGACACTCAATGGGTTACTATGTAGGGGCTGACATCATGGAGAGTTACTTGGCATCAAAAAGCCCAAGCTTGCATCATATGACTCAACTCCCCAATGAAAGGCTCTCACACTTAAGCATTTTATTATCTTAATTTTTATTACCACTCAATATTGTATTTAGTTATCACATAATTAGAACTTCCTCTACAAACCCTCTACACAATTTTCAGTAGGCTATGAGATAGAAGCCCCTCCATATGCCACCCTACCCTATTGATGCTCATCCAATGATGAGTGCCCATAGGCACGCATATTCCCAACCCAACCCCAAATGATCATAGCTCCACGAAAGTAAAAATGGGAGATCAAGCCTCAAAAATTTCTTGAAAAATTTATGTGCACATACTCATGTGTCGTGCACCACCATCACAAAGATATATCACAAGGACTAGATCAGAACACAAGCAAAATATCACTCAACCAAAAACAAGCTTTGGTGGATGGATGTGGCATGCATCCCAATGTAGCATAAGAGTGAAATAATGATCAAACCAACATCCCAATGGATTATCTAGTCCATGACCAATATCATGCCAAGAAAACTTGAGAAAATAAGGTGACACACAAATCGAGGTTAAAAACTCAAAATTGGAAAACTTCAAAAATAAAACTCATTTGGTCTTAGGGAACAAAAGCCATGAAAATCCAATAAAAATCAAGTCCAGACATTGTATACAAAAATGGCCAGCATAACGGTACAAAATCGTAAACCCTCATCTTGAAAACTAGGAAAACATTCATACTCGACCAACCGTGTAGAACCAACAAATAGAAAAGGAGGGGAACACTAGTTCTTAGCCTCCTAACAAACAACTACCAGAAACAAAAGTAGAAATTGAGTTAAAACATGAAAATGGGAGAGCCCCACCTAATAGCAAAAAGGGATGAAACAAGAAATAATACAATAAAATAAATAACTCATAGAAGCTATCAAAAATCATGACACAGCAAAGTCTCCCCATGCTGGATCCAATGAGACTAACCTCACAAAGATCCCACACCCACATCTCTCATGAAGAACAAAAGTGTAATCATCCAAAAGAGGAATTTGGAAAAAGCTCTCAAATTCTCAATTTCCAAAAGTGAGAAGTGAGGAATTAATTTCCTTCCAATACTTATTCACTATTTGAGTGAATAATCGATTAGGGTAAATAACCAACCCACCTAGTTAAACCTTGAATTGACCCAAACAAAAATAGGTTATTCCAAGTAATTGGAATTCATATATGGTAAAGCTGCTAGAAAATTAAAATTCAAATCAATTAAAGGCCAAAAACCTCAAAAATTGCATAAATTTCCTCAACAACTTTACAACAATGTGAAGTTTAAATGTACATACACATTCACTGGTCTAGTGACATAATGAAAATGAGTTCAAACTTATTAAATCACTAGAAGGTTTAATTAAAACATCAAAATAAGCTATGTCAACCATACAGGGATAACATTGGTAAATATGAATAGTTGAATCACTAACTCCATGTGCTATTGCCAGGGATATAAATCCTGCGCACTAAAACACATGATCAAATGAAATTTTTTATAATATCATAGCCAAAGCAATAAATGCATTGAATACCTAATTTAACCATTTATTCAATTATACTAAAACAATCTATTTACATCACTCATGTTCGCATAAAGCATAATCAAAGAAAGAATGAAGTAAATTACCATAATTAAATCTATCAAATAACAATAATTAGAGATATGTCCAAATACTAGGTAACTAGATATCATCACAAAAAAATATTGTCATCTTAAAATGGCATCATCATGCAAATATGATAAATTAAACAACATATAGTCTAACATATATGATACTAAAATCAAGGTATAACATTTGAGCCTTGGGTCATCTCAAATGCAAAACTAAAAACATGAGTACTTGTATCTCTCAAATCAAAATAACAAGGAATAGACTACAAACATGAGAGGTACTACAATGTACACATTACACCTCTTAAAGCACGTACTAATTTAAACTTCATTTTATTTTAGCTTCAATTTTTTTTCCATGACTTCATTTAATTGCATTGATGATCATATCCATGTTTATGACACAAGAATCCTAATCACTATTTTTTTGTGAATGAGAAGCCATGAAATAGGTGCAACAAGACTTCCTCTCTGCTAGCAGGGATGTGAGGTGGATATGAAATGGATTGCAACCTACATATAGATCACCTTTATTTATGTGCCTTACTTTGTTTAGACATATTTTATAACTCATTTATTTTTTAATCCCTTTCTCTCTTGCAGACTATGTTTTCTCTTCTACTACATGAGGATCTAATTATATATTTTTTCTAAATTTGTTTAAGGTGAGTAAATATATCATTTAGTCAATTGGATTTTAAGAATAAATATATGATACCAAATTACTAATTATAACATTAAGAAAAATAAAGTCTCCTATTAAACATATGTACTAGATGTGAAAGCATATACAAAGGGACATGGACTATTTGAAAAATTTCCTCAAAATGATGTTGTTTATCCTTATCGTTTATTGTCTAGTAGTGTCAAACACTTGGTCATATAATTGGTAGAGTTGTTTGGTCATCATTGTGACTGAGACATCCTACTAAGGTTAGGCAATGTATTTAGAATTGTTCATATTTCAATTAAGGCCAAGCAAGTTTTATTGTCAAGTAATACAATGGTCACCGAATGCTCCTATACATATTGAGTAAGACATAAGTTAGTTTGTGCCAAGCAACAAAAAGTTAGTTCATGTCATGTTATAGAATGAATGCCAAGCATTCAAAAGCTAAGGGATAGTATGGAGATTATGCATGACTAAGTGTTAAAATTTCCATGTGCTAAGAAAGCCAGTTATAATATATTAGTTTGAAATTGCACAAACATTGAGGTGAATAGTTTTAGGCCAACTTATTGCATGTTTTAATTATTGAGGAGTAATTTAATGATTTGATTACAAGTTTAGAGATGGATCATTAATCCCTATGCAAGGTGTTTAACCAATTAGAAAAATGGAAGGTTTAAGTAGAAAAGGGGAGAAATTTGGATCATTGATCTCGATCTAGAATCTTCTCCAATTGGTTAGTTGTTGACAATTAGCTGATGTAGATATGTAATTTTTGTCATTTATGGCAATACATGATGTATATTCTTATAAGAAAACTCATAAATAAAGATGCTTAGCTTTTGGTACTCAAAATTTTTTCTAAGTATGAATTTGGTTTACAACAATGTATTGTTTTGTATGTAACTTGTTACTAACATCATATTATGACTAGAAAAGTTAGATGGAGATAGTATACATGTTGATGATGATGTATATGAATTCAAAAATTAGTACAAACTATATGGAAAAGAGATATTCATGTTTTACAAGTGAAACAAAATAGTGGAATTAAAGGAAGGAATTATTTTGTTTACAAAATAATTACTTGACCAATTAGGGCCAACATCCTAGATGTTTACTCTAAGTTCAAAAAATGTATTATGGTCTTAGCTGACCCAGATGCAATTTTTGTAAAGGCGTGGTATTTATGCAAACGACATCTTGCGATAAGAAGTGTGTATTGGACAATTGTGTAAGTTGTGCAAGTATTATGATATGCAAACTTTTTGTGAAAGTGATATATGTGAAGTTGATTTTGTGATCCGAGATTAAACTAAGGAGGAAGTTACATAACCTATATACTAGAAGTCTAATTACTTGTTTGGGTAGTGAGATCTTCTTGTAATTGGAAGGGCATGTTCTGGCAGTGGGCTCATCTTGCATCTACTATATTGCAACCACTAACAGGGATTCAAATTCTCCTAATAGGGACTCTCTATACTGAATTTAATTACTAACAGCTAACAGAGTCCATCCTCTAATAAGGAACATATATATCAGCATATCATCTAATTGGTATCATCCCCACTAGGGTTTTGGGGTTTTCCCTTGGCCAGGGTTTCCCTAGTTAACAAAATAAGGTGTTATGAGTTATCTTTGTGCATGGTTACTGTTACTATTCAACATTACTTGTTTACTTTGTTATGTATGGTTTGAAGTATTAAAAAATATCCATTTGGTGACTAAAGTTTATAGATTATTGATTCATCCTCCCCCCCAGTAATTCCTATTTCTAACATTAATTATTGAGGAGTAATTTAAGGAGTTGATTACAAGTCTAGAGATGGATCATTAATCCCTATGAAAGGTGTTTAACCAATTAGAAAAATGTAAGGTTTAAGTAGAAAATTGGAGAAATTTGGATCATTGGTCTTGATCTAGAATCTTCTCCAATTTTTTATACAAGCAGGATCTAAACCATAAGTCGAGAATGGTGAGAGTGTATGCACAAGAATAAAATTTTATATGCTTAAAGAAAAATGTGAAGGTGATGTAAGGAAGAGTACTAAAGTGTAGAACAAATTTATATCTAATCAAAAAAGGATAAAATAGTGGAAAGAAGATATTTTTTATCAAGCATTACAATGCTTAACCAAAGAGTCAAGTATTGATACATATTTTAGTAGAGTGAATCAAGTGAATCTCTTAACATAGTGGTCCTAATAGACCTATGAAAATCTCCTAATAGAGTTTTTACTTTATTGTAAGTTTAAATCCTTTGATCAGGGTAGACTAAATAAGTCTTGCAAGCTCTTAGCAGTTCAAAACCCTCATAGGGTAAATCCTCAAAAGTGATCAAAATTATAACCCTAATAAGAAAGCTTTTTTACTACAATAGTGAAGATTTGTGGGTCTCATCCCCAACCCAATTTTACCTTCACCTTAAAGGGTTTCTAGACAACCAAATCTTTGTGTTATGTGGAAATCATTTAATTTTATGTGTATGGTTGTGATCAATAGATTAGATCTAATACACTATTGTAATATATGTTTATGTGATTTGTGATATTGATGAGATAAGGGTTAGTGGTGAAAGATATTAGTTTCATAATTATTTAAAAATATTTTAAAAATTATAGATCCTAATTCACCCCCTCCCCCCACCCTCTTAGTATCTCACTTTCCAAATAGACTTCCAATAATTGGAATCAAAGCTTTGTTCACTTAGTAGAAGTCTAACCACTTGAGGGTCAAGATCTTTGAGATGGTGGCCTACAAGCTTGAAAAGATTTTTGAAAACTATAATCTTGAAATACAACTTATACTATAGTAACTTGAATTGTCAAGAGAAAAACTAAGGGAATCCCTAAAGAAGATAAAAGAATTGGCAACCATGTAGAATGATACACAATATCAGGAAAACATTGAAGGTTTACTTGATGATGGAAATTCTAGTGAGAGGTGCAAAATAACATATCTATTGGTAAAGAACAACACATTGAATGAAGAGGTAAGAGAACTAAAGAGAAATCCAATCAATAAGATTGTGTGAAGTGACAGAACAAAAAAATAAAGTTGAAGAAATCAAAATTCATATATCTACAAGACCTTATGAAAAAAACAATGAAGTAAAAAGGCTTACACAAAATTTGTTTGACATGGCTAATAGGCTACTCCTTACAACTCAAGAGTTCAATAGAAAGGATGTGGAGATTGCAAATCTAAAATATGAGAATGAGCATCTGAAAAGTAAATTGAAACATGAGAAGGAAATCATTGAAAGGTTGAATAACCCAAAGAATCTATGAAATATTATGAAGAGTTGATAAGATCAAAAATAAGACCCATGATACATATGGGTGGGGTACATGCTCTTTAATTTATTTCTCTATTTGGATCTACTCAAAACAATCAAAATTTACTGCATGCAATGGGTCACAAGGGAGAATCCTCAGAATCGTAAGATCAATTCTTTGCATCCTTTTCTTTTTTTCTCTTTTCCTAGTTATGTATTTCCATGGATTGCTAAAAAAAATAGATTATTTTTGTTGGTAACAAGAAAGGAACTAAAAGGGATTTTAGCATAGTAATTTTAGAGAGGAAGAAGGCGACAAATCAGCTCATTGCCAATGAAGACATTAATGATGATAACTTGATGGTTTGCCTACACCTAGAAACCATGGAAAAGTTAAAATTGTTTTGGGATGATATAATTCTTATTAAGGTATTTTAATTGGCTCTTTTCCCTTTGTGAGTTTAGGGTATTTGTGTTTCAGATTAGCTGCTTAGGGTTTTTAATTTTTTTAACTTTTCCCTTCGATCTCTCATCAGTGTCATATTGCAAGGAAAGAAAAGTAAGGATACGGTATGTATTTCCCTAGCAGAAAAGACTTGAAAAGAACCTAAGATTAGAATGAATTCATTACCCAATGCCCAAGTGTACAAGTCATGATAGCCTCTCTCTCTACTAGAGGCTAATTTTTTTGATTTACCGCCATATTTTTTCACATTGCCCTGATTTTAGTAGAAGTATATCCTTTAGGAAGGATGATTTTGGAAATAGTTCCTTTATGAAAATTTAATAAATTATCTCCTCTCCCTTGAAGGATAATCCGAAGAATCCTAACACTTTTCTCACAAAGATAGTAATGAGGAATACTTGAGCCCTAAAAGTGACTTGAAAATGATCTCTCCCTTAAAGTGTCCCTTCTACATAAAACCCCTCCCAAAAGAAAGTAGTTACCTTAAAATATTCCCAAAGGTCCTAACACTAAATGTAATAAATTTCATAATGAAATTATAGACATTGATAAACATGGTTCTAAGGAAGAGGCTAATAAAGAGGAACATACTAGGTCTATGAGAATAGACTGAGAGTCCAACTCTATGGAGAGGAGGTTGGAATGCCTCTATAAGAAGAAATAAATGAGTAAGAGGGAGGATAAGAAGGATAAGGATAAGAAATAAACTCTATGTAGAAGATGAATTGAAGTCCTTGGAAGTTGAAACTAAAATATAAGATGATAGAAGGATACCAACACAAAGGATAAGGGGTATATAGAAGGAGATGAAGAGATTTATGATGGGGAGGACAAAGATAAAGAAATGGAAGAACATGAGCCATGCATTAAGGTGGACATAGGTGTGGTTAATCCTATCTAGGAGATTCCTACAAAGGTTGAGGCCAAAAAATAAGAGAGTTAGTATAACACCATGGATGAGAACGATATTGGGAAGACTAAAATTGATGATTTGTAGGAAAGGATAAAGGAGATGGAATTGAGTTTGATTAGATTCTTGGGTGATATAAAGAGAAAAATGGACTCCCTAGAAAAAAATGAACAAAGAGGATATCACTAACATTGAGTTGGGGGCCATGGCTTCTACCTTTCCAAAATTCAATGTAAGATCTTGGAAATAACTATTTTTGGAGTTGTCACTAGCAACAATAAGATGAAAAAGGAAAGGGAATAAGGTATGGGTGACATCATCAACTAGCATAATATGCTTTACAAACTAGAGAAGGATTGAAACACTATCAAGTAGGCTTGATAGTTCTATTACTTTTTGGCTTTTTCTCATTATGGTTATCTATGGGTTTATATATATTTATATTTTTAAGAACAATCTGAACTTATTTATGTTTAAGTTTTATAATTGTTACAACAATAGTCTCTATTGGTTGAACATTAAGAGACATAAATTTTAGTTTGATTTCAATTTAATTATGTTATTTGTTAGGCTTACCTCTATTATTTCCTTGAATAATACTCTTCCTGTTTGTTATGTGAAGAATCTTAGTGATGTTTGGTTAGTGTTTCTATTAGCTATTTTTGATAAATTTTATGTAACATATATGTTACATGGCTAGTTTATGATGCTTTATCTTCCTGCTTGACTATAATCACCAACAAAAAAAATGATTACTCTATATAATGGTTCTATGGGTTTAGGGCTATCTCTCTACCTTCTTTATCAAAAACAATATTCATTGTGCTAAATGTTTAGACCTTTCAAATTAACTTGATTTTTAAGACAATCTTCAAAAAACCCAACAAATATTTTCTCCAAAGTACACACTACTTCATCCATCCTAAATGCAATAGATTAAAAGGAGGATATTAAAATGTTAATTAGAAAATGTAACACTTGTAATTCATTGTGTACTATCAAAATAATATTGTTGCCAATAAAACATTAATAAAAAATATATTTTTATATTGCCCTTCCTATGGCTAATCCTATAGCTTGAAAAGTTATTTATTTTTGGGCACTTCATATTCATGTGGATTTTTCTATTTTGGAACTATTGGTAATAAGAAATTAAAAACACTCTCTACTAGAAACCACAGTTGAATAATTAGCTAAAATAATAGAAACTAAATTTCTATCAATAGACAACCAATTCACATTCTTATTTACATTAGAGATAGTTTTGGCTACTAAATTCTGAGGGTTCATTTGGGAGATGTCATTTTTATTCACCAATGCCACAATGTTAAGTACAGAAAGCACAATCATATTATTCCCATTGATGATACCATTGAGAATACAAATGGATCTTGAATGACAATTTTGTCATATCTTGAGTTATTCCTAAGTTTATATCAGTAATGTATTAGCTTCAAAGAATATAAATAGAAATTGTGCAATTTCAAGAATAAAAATGGATCTTGAATGACAATTCTATCATATCTTGAGCTATTCTTGAGTTTATACTAGTAATGTATTAGTTTCAAAGAATATTAATATAGGGAGAAAATTTTGCAATAAATGTGTCTCTAAATTCTACTATAATAGATAGATCTGAAGAAAAGAGTGTGAGTGAAAGAATTCTAAAGTATAATATCAAATAACTAGTCATTTCCATCCCTAAGGTGTGATAGCCCTCATTTTCATTTTGCCAATTGTCATAAATTTTTAAGGTGAGAGTGTCTTGATTTGTGTTATGAAGTAAAGATGATAAGTTGTGACTTGTCAATCACTAGTGCAAAGTGCATGAAATGTTTGTTCACATAGTCACATTGTCAAAGAAGATAAGAGTGATTAATTCAGTGACTCAATGACATGATCAGCTTAGAAGAAAATGCATGTGATCTCGTTGTCACAGTGATAAGAGGAAAGTGATTGAAACAAGCCATGACATGGTGAAACTAGCTGAAAGGCACTTGTTCACATGGTCACATGGTTAATAAATGTAATACATGATTAGACTGTGACCATGTGATATAGTTGAATTGAAAGAAGAATGTAAAGGGTCATGATGTTAAAGAAATAGCAATAAAGATAAATTGTGAATTGGCGACTATGCTAAAAGAGCATAAAATGTCCTTTTCTTACATGGTCATAAAGCAAAAATATTATCAAAAAAGCCAAGTTGGGACCCAATAAAGTCTTAAGGTTAAAATATATACAGTATTTTGATCACATAGTCATAGGAATAAAATCTTAAAAGTGAGAAAGGTGCGTGAAGCCACAATTTCATGGTTGCTAGGGGTATTCACACGACCACAAATAGTAAGTGTAAATGTTAATGAAATGAAATGACCATGCAATTAAGGTTAAAGAGAGGTCAAATATTTAAGGCACCCAATCATGTAATTAATAGCCAAAAATGTTAGATAGACTGTGAAGTGGTGAAAAGGGTTTGAAGCTATGATCATCCAGTCGCTGGTGTTTAAGTGCTAAGGTAGAAAATGACCATAGAACGATGAAAAAAGGGATTCATTGGGTTGCGAGGATGGTTTTTAATGCAAAAATGATTATTAAGGAGTCTCGTTATGACTTAAAAGTAATGTCATATCAAAATTGCATAAAAAGTTAGGAAAGGCTGGCAGTACAAGTAGATTTTGGCACTTTTATAGAAATTGAGAATTTTTCATGCACATTGACATAAATATACATAAATGCTCAATCTGCTACATTTTTTCTCTATTAATGGGTTTGTTTAATGGTATTCTGAGTTATAGTCTTTTGCACAATCTAGAGATAGAACTATGAGCACTAAGAGATTTCTAGAATTTACAAAGATTTGCAAAGCTTTCAAAAGTTTGATATTGACAGAATTTGTTTGTAAGAATTTGATTGCAAATCATGGCATAAGAAGAAGGCAAGATAATAGCTTATATTGACATAGAAGAGTCTTCTCAAGCTAATGAACAAGTGAAACCAAAGTTGGAAACCCTATATGTAGAGGAGTGGGTATATTTCCTTCCAAGGTCTTATCATGGTCAAACCTTCAATGCACATGTTTTCAAAGATGCATACCCTTTCTGCAAAGATGCCATTGTACCTGATATGAATGAAAATGATATTTTCTGGTATTTCTATCAAAATAGGTTTGCAAAGTCACCAATTGTTGCTTGTGGGTTAGGAATATGGAAAAATTGATAATGTCAAAAGTAATAGTGGATGTTGGTCTAATAAAGGCATTGATCAAATCCTACAATCCAACAACTAAAGCTCTCCATAGAAAGGATATGAGTATCCTATGAAAACTAGATAGGGAGACTTTCATTGAGGTCTTTGACCTAGGAGGACCTATGAAAAAGGAAATTGAAAAGGAGAAGATGCATAAAACTTTCAAAAGTTCTAAGAGTTTCTTTACTAGAAGAGTCACAAAGAGACACATTCCCAAATCAAATCTAGACAAGGGTGAGATGCCAAAGAAGGTAGGAGACCTAATTCCACTTGATTTCTTCTACAAATATTTTAGGTACACCATTTTTGGGATAAACAAGGTGATAGGAATTGATGTCACAAATAATGCCCTAGGCTACATATATATCATTTCTTTAGATATTCAGGATCCAAGTGATAATGTTGGGTATGATTTTGTGGAGTATATCATCAATAGGATGTATGATGAAATTGTTGTGGCTCAAAATGGAGAATGTGGGAACTTCAAATTCTTCCATTACTCATTGATGATGCACATCATTCTATATAAGAACATAGGGAATATTAGTCTAGACTTCATTGAAGCCACTAAAGAGAACGGAGAGAACTTTCTTGTGCAAATGTGGACTCACTTTTGGAAAAGATTTTATCCATATGCCAGTGATATTGCTTTTTACAATGATTTTATTTTTCCTATTACAAACATGCTAGTAGATATTATTGAAAGAGTACATAGAGGGGTAAGGATGCTAATAAGACCACGTGCTTGCCCAAATAGGGATAGCGTACTAAGTCATGATTGGGCTAGTTTGTTTCTCTTTCAAAAAAATTCAATTATAAGGGTTTTTGTTTGTCCACAGCCCCCTCATGTATTACCAAAGTATATCCCTAAAAGGTTAGGCCAATTAGAATTATTTTGGAAATTGTTTATGATGAATGAAGAATATTTAGGTCCTACTATTAAGAAAGGCTCTTTTTTAGCAAGGAATACAAAGGTACATGATTTTATAATAGGGAAAGATGTTATAGAAGAGCTAGATTAGTGCATGGGAGAGTTTAAGCTTCTCTTAGCCCCTGCTAGGACCCATGATCCAAATGAGTTGGTGAGGCATGCTCTTAAGAAAATAAAAAATTACACCCTCCCTAGAAGCAAACCAAATTGGGAAGAGGACTGCATAATTAACTATTTAGAAATAGAGTTTTGTAGGGATAGAATCTAAATATAGAGTAAGATAATGAAAATTGAAGAATCCATGAAGATAGTTGATCCATCATTTTAGGGTTTCTAACATGAGGTAACATACCTAGATAGATATAATAGGTGCCTTGACAATTTTGATCAAATAATAGCATAGGTGCCTACTGAAATTTGAGATAGGGTAGAGCCTCAATCCCCTTAATAGGAGGATGTCATAACTATTGAGGTTGATGATGATCAAAAAAAAAGTTCCTCATGGGCACAATGGAGGAAGAAATAGAAAATGACTAAGATCCCTAATATGGTTAGAGGAAAGGAACTTCAAATTTTTCCTCAAGGATCCAAATTTTTTGACACCATAAGACACAATTTCTTACTGAAGCAAGTAGGGGAGAATGAGAAGATTCCCAATAAAACTAAATTGTAGATTTAGATGCTAGATGAGTGAATCATTCAAGCTCAAGAGTTCATGAAGGTTGATGAATTCATCAAGTCGGATGAATTCAAGATGTTGTTATACAAGGTAAAGAAAAGTGAGCTTACCTTGCAACTGCAACTAGGAGATTCCCTTGAGAAGATTGCAGAGTTGGTACAAAGGTTATATGAATATGATCCTAGAAATGAGGTCCTCACAATAGAAGAAACTAGAGAGCTTGTAAAAAGAAGTGGTATGCTTCTCTTTCTAGGATGGGAGTTGAGTTCATCTTTCATGCTAGACTAGAACAGAAGACAAGATAAGTCAATCTTTTTTTAATAGACCAATATTGTTGGTGAGCTGCAAGGGTCTGGATTCAACATTGGTAGTAAGACAATGGTTGTATGGAGCATGGATCTTGAGGGAAATAATCCAACCCTCATGTAGATAAAGGATTCCCCAAATAAAGGATTCCCCCTAAGGCAATATAATATTTTGGAATGTCACTACTATATCCAGTGATCAAATCCATAATTTGTAGAACACAACATCATTAATGGGGAAGAGAAAAATGGATATGCTAGAAGAAAATTTGTATCAAACATACATCACATCCATTAATGCTAGGAAGAAGTATGAGGAAGAAATAAAGATGACATATGTCCTAGAATAGAGTGTGGCTTCCTTAGAAGAAGAGACAAGAAGTCTTAGAACTGTTAGAAGGCCCATCATAGAGGTGAGAGACCAAGAAGCCCAAATAAAAGTTGATGAAAAAAATGTAGGAGAGGGTTAGTAGATGGATATAGATGAATTGATGGTACCAAGGAGGTAGAGATCAAGATAATTAAGAGCTTGATGATGCACAAGATAGGTTCCCTACAAATTGTATCACAAAATATGCATAGCAGCTACATTTCTCTGCAAGGAGCTGAATTCCAATGCTTAGAAGCATTATCCCTTCTATCCCCTTTATTCATGACATGGAGATCATATACACAATTATTTGATAGTTTAGTTCCCCTATTACCCCAAAAGAAGGAATTACCCAAGGCAGTAATTATTAATGCAATGAAGATGATTAACAGGGTGAAAGAATTGCATGAATTTTTCTCAGGAAAAATGCAATTAATACAAGGTAAGATGAAGACAATTTCCATGGGGATTCCAAATTTTATTCCTAGTATTCTATATTCTAATGGTGTTATAAAGGAATGGTAGGAGTGGTCTCCCTCTTTTGAGAATATTTTGAAACATCCATGGTTTGTGGCCTATTTCAATAATGAGATAGATGTAACAATTGTCTATGACATGATTAACTTTCTATTTAGAATTGAGTCAGGCATGAGAAATGTTACTAAAGAATTCAAAGCAATAACTAATATTAAATGGAATAAATACCTTGGAGAGTTGGATGTAGTTAGGGGTGCCACATGGCTAGATGTGGATACTGAAATTGCCATCTCAAAAGTCATTGTTTTTGATAAGGTAAACAGGTTTTAAGGGGTCTTGAAACCCATAAGTTTAACAACAAGAAAGGCTGAAAATAAGCGAAAAAATGCCCAGCCAAAACATAAGCCTTATAGCTGGAAATAAGCCTAAAGGCCCAGCCCGAAACAACTGCCAACTAAAAAGGCTAGAGAACCAACCAGAAAAATAGAGACCAGACAAAAAGCCAAAGCCAGGAGAAACAAAAACCAAAGGACAGAGACCCAACCTAGCAGACTACTTCTCCATCTCGAGCATGGTCTGGGCAGCTTCGGCGCACTCTTGTTGCTCTTCTTCCTTATGATCTTGGGCGTTCGTCAAATCCTGCTCCATAGTGTTGTCCTTGGCTTTATCCACATCCAGCCTATCTTTGTCTCTATTCTGTTTATCATCTTCCTCCATCTAGTTCCTGTCTTTGAGATTTTCCAAGAGAGAGAGGATGTTGTCGTTGATCGAAGCGAGGAGGGAGATCATTTGACTTGCCAGGTTGTGATTGTAGTTCTCAATATTTTTTACTCTCCTCTCCATCAGAGTCTCCCAGCTGTTCCGGTCGCCTTGGCTTTTTGCACCTATCTTGCTCTTGATTTTTTCCATTTGGGAAACCCTATCTCTGACATCCTCAAGCTCATGGAAAAGCCATTTAATTGATCTGAAGTTGTCGATCATGCTATTGCGGGCATTGTTCAATAGATTCATGCCATTTTCTCTTGCATTATCAGAAATAGCCACCATAGATGGGTCAATTAGCTCATTGAGTCTAGGCTTCTCGAGGTCATCCACCAGGAGTTGGGGGTTCATCGCCTCTCTGTAGATTCCCATAGTGGTCGTTCTCACATTGAAGTTCTTCCAAGCCTTCCTTCTGTTATTAACTTGCACTTCCCCCTCAATCTGTCCAGAGTTATCATTTTCCTCCAAAGGAGGCTGAGGATGTATAGGGGAGAGGGGAATGGGCAGGGAATCCTTTCCCTGACTACTAGAGCGCTCCATGCTCTCTCCCTCCCTCTTCTGTCTTTTTCTCAATTTCTCCTCATCCAGCTCCTCCTTCGAAACCTTGTTAGAATCATCAGTATCCATTTCCTCCTCCACCTCAGCAGAGCTAGTTTTAGCTGGGGTATGACCTCTAGGGCTCTTTCTGCTGGGTAATTTGATAGAGGGGTAATCCTTCTTATGGCTTTTATTCTTCTTACCTGAATGCTCAAAAACCTCATCAGAGCTGATGCTCTCGACATCGTCAAAATCTGAGGAAAAACTGGAGCTGCTCTTGTCAACATTTGCCCCCTGGATAGGGTTTTTGCTAATGGTTTGAGCGTGGAAATGCTCATGAATCAGAACCAGAAGACCCTCATGCAGTGTCGGGTTGACGGTAGCTTTCTTTTTAAAACTAGAAATGGCCTTGTTCATCGAGTTAAAAAGATAATACGGGAAGGAGATCTTACTACCATGGCGAAAATGATTCAAAATCACAAAATGGTGAGTCCTAACCCTATCAAACCTGGGGTCTAGGGTTATATATTCAATGACAGCGTAGAGAACATACCTCCAGAGCTTCTTTATAGTATCTGTTACAAAAAATGTCTCTTTCTTGCCCAGCTTGTTTAGCTCTTCAGTGTTTTTCACAAAATCCTTGATTGCATTAGAAGACATCTTCTTGTCTCTGAAGAATTTATGCCCCTCCATCGGAATCCCCGTGACTTCAGCAACCACATCCTCAGTAATTTGAAAGTAGACCCCATTCACCTTAACCTTACCATTATTCCACGAATTCACCATGCTGTTAGTGATCTCAGGATCCGAGCCATGAAGTTTCTCGAAGAAATTAGTAACCCCACCCTTTTCCAGCTCTCTCCAAACTTTGGCCTTGTTCTTCCACTTCTGAACTTCCCCCACCGGCTCCTTTCTGCTCCTCTCACCCGTCATGTTTACCTGATCAACTTCCACAATTCTCATGAACTCTGAACTGTGCAAGTTATTTGCATTCAAAAAAATGGTGATGTTTCTTTTATGATACCCGAGAATATACCCCTTTCTGAAAATAATGGTATCGTGCTTTTGAATGTGTCGAAATGTCAGAGGAAACCCCTTTTGCTGGTGAAAATCACGATGCCAATAATGGCACTTACCATTTATTAAGCAATCTTTATTATCCATAATTGCATTGGATTTGAGCCGTCCTTCCCAAGATTTTATCTTGGTCGATAAGCAACTTTGCCTCCGCCGGAAAATCTTTTTCAGCATGCCAGGTCAGATTATTGGTGGCGTTAACCCCTTTATTAGCAAACCAATCAGCGACTGGGTTTGCCTCTCTGTAAACATGAGTGACGTGGACCTTATCGAACTTTGTGAGAGTGGCGCAAGTCTCAGCAATTATGTTCGCAATCGTCCACGAGGGAGGGGAAATACCATTAATGGTATTAATAATGTTTTTGGAGTCCCTCTCAAGCCGGAGTTTAGTAATCCCAACTTCAAAAGCCAACTTGACCACCTTACTCGCAGCCCTTGCTTCAGCCAGATGAATAGTCTGGATTCCCAGCGGGGAAGCAAAGGCAGCTATTCCCTCCCCATAGCTATTTCTTATGATTCCACCGCAACCTAAAGGGCCTGGGTTACCCTTAGAAGCCCCATCAAAGTTGGCTTTTGACCAACCATCTAGGGGGAGAAGCCAGCTAGCATCCTGCCTTTTGAGGTTCCTGTCTTTTTCTTTAGCTATCTTTCTGTCCCCTTCTTCTTCTTCTTCCTCCTTCAGCACTTGGAGATTTTCCTTTATATTCTTTGAGACCTTCCTACCAAGGATTATAGCTGGCTCCTCTCTGTCTCTAAATATTCTATTATTCCTTTCCTTCCAAATTCCCCAGCAAAAATGGGGTAAAATCCAGTCCGAGTGATCCTGCCGACCAACAATCTTACAAAGACCTTTCCACTGATGGAAAAAATCCATGAGACTATCTGGTTTGCACCAGAGGGTTTCATTATCATGTGTGATGACATTCCACACCTCCCTGGCATAGTCACATAAGATGAAAATGTGATTTCTGGTCTCAGCCTGATTCTTACACAAGGGACATCTACTGGGCATAACATGTCCTCGCTTCATGAGATTGTCATGAGTAAGGATTTTTTTCTGAAGAGCCAGCCAGTAAAAAATGTTGATCTTTGGAGTGAGACCCGGAATCCAAGCCTCCGCCCAAGGGGCCTTCTCTTTTAAGCTCCAAAGGGAATTATAGCCTGAGGCAACAGAGTATCTTCCATTGGGATTATCCCTCCAGACCAGCTCATCCCCCAAATTGATAGGAATCATGGAATTGAGCATAAGCATTATAGGAGTCAAGTCCTCAGAGATGAGGGATAGGTCACTCCATTCCTGGCCATTCCAATAATCACAAACTTTTGACCCAATTTGATCAGTACAAGCTTGCATCCATCTCTCAAAAATAGGGTTATTGGTAAGTGGATCTTGGGAAAGCCATCTATCTGACCAGAACTGGATGTCCTTCCCATTTCCCAATTTCCATGATATCCTGGCCTTAGCCAGGTCCCTGGCTTTCATGATCCCATTCCAAATGTTCGATCCTTTTGGGATATCTTCATTAAAAAGGGTGAAAAGAAGAGTGGGTCTTCTAAGGTACTTGTTTACCAGGGTGTCCCTCCATTCACCGGTGCTACTGAAGATCCACCATATTTGTTTAGCTAGGAGAGCCTTATTGAGGTGGGTGATCTTTCTAATGCCCAGACCTTCGTACCTCTTAGGGAGGCAAACCTTCTCCCAAGCAACAAGAGGGTATCTTTTCTTCCCTTCATTACCATTCCAAAGGAAGTCTCTCTAGATTTTCTCCATTCTTTTAGTTATTTTCCCCGAAATTCCAAAGAGGCTCAGGGCGTAGATTGGCAGATTTTGAAGAGAAGATTTGACTAAGAAGCATTTACCCGCTTGACTAAGAGAGACCCCTTTCCAACCAGCCATCTTCCTATTGAATCTGTCCAAAATACCATTCCAAAAAGACTTTGGGGGTGAGGATCCCAAAGGGAGACCAAGATAGGTAGAGGGGAAAGAGCCTACCCCACAACCCAGAATCCTGGCGATTTTTCTTTGTCTAAACTCATAGGTGTTGATGAAAAAGAGCGAGCTTTTGTTCCAATTAATCAGCTGACCCGTCCCACTGGAGTAAGTATCAAGAATCTTCTTCAGGGCTCTGGCCTCTTTGACAGAAGCTTCCCCCCCCAAGATAGTATCGTCAACAAATTGCTGATGAGTGAAGGGAACGCAATTAGAGGAGGGAAGGATCCCTTTGATACAAGCCTCATGCTTTCTACAGTCTGTAATCCTTCCTAAGCATTCAGCTAAAATGATGAACAAAATGGGCGAAAGGGGGTCTCCTTGTCTGAGGCCTCTGGAAGGTTTGAAAAAATTAGAAGGGACTCCATTAACCAGAACAGCCAAGGAGGAGGTGGACACCAATTGAGAGATAATTTTGCAAACTTTACTGTCAAAGCCAAAAGTCGAGAGGACCTTCCCAAGGAGAGACCAGTCCACCCTGTCATAAGCTTTAGAAAGATCCAGTTTGAGAAACATACCTTCCCGTTTGGATGCCTCAAGAGAGTGGATGACTTCATGCACCATCTGGACAGAATCCAAAATTTGTCTCCCTGGAACAAAACCCGATTGATGCTGCAAGATTATCATGGGCAAGATCTTGAGCATTCTTAAAGTGAGAAATTTAGAGATGATCTTGTAGAGTGAGTTGCACAGACTAATAGGTCTAAATTTGTCCAACGAGTCTGCCCCTGGGGATTTAGGAATGAGAACCACAAAAGTCGAGTTTAGCTCCTTGAGAATAGATTTGGCTCCAAAGAATTCTTGGACAGCCTAAACAACCTCTCCCATGATCACCGGCCAGAACCTTTGGAAGAAAAAAGTGGAAAAACTGTCCGGGCCTGGAGCCTTGTCAGCAGGCAGAGAAAAGAGAGCCTCTCTAACTTCCGAAGCATTAGGAATAGCACAGAGCTGTTTATTATGGATAGGTTGAATGAGCTGAGGGATACAGTGTAACAAATCCTCCTGGTCCAAATTGGAAAGCATTGGGTCCTCAGAGAGAAGGCTAGAGAAAAAGGAAACAGCTTCTTTCGAGATGGCAGATTCTTCAGATAACAGCTCCTGCCCCTTTCTGATACCATAGATCCTGTTACTAGCATGGTGCTTGAGGGTGGTTAGGTGAAAAAACTTAGTGTTCCGATCTCCTTCCTTTAGCCAGGTGATCCTCGATCTTTGCCTTCAAAATTTTTCTTCCTTATTAATAATGTTATGAATTTCAGATAGGGTCTTGAGCTCCGAAACCCTGTTGGTCTCAGTGTAACCTTCCTTCTGAATGCAATCTTGGATAATAGTTAGATTATCAAATAACTCTTTCTTTTCATGGAAGATATGACCAAAATCAGACTTGTTCCAAATTTTAATCATCCTCTTCACATTGCTAAGTTTTCTGGTGACTCTAAACATGGCTGAGCCCTCCACCTCTATCCCCCGCCATTTCTTGATATTATCCAGGAGGTCAGGGTGAGAGGTCCACATTTTCTCAAACCTGAAAGGATGGTATCTCCTGTGTACCAAAGGGGAAACTAAAAGAGAAATGGAAGAGTGGTCCGAACCAATTCTGGGAAGCAGAGATAGTCTGCAGCTAAAGGATTGAAGCCAGTCCAAAGATATAAGAGCTCTATCCAGCCTAACCTGAATGCAATCATGGCCTTTTCTCTTGTTTGACTAGGTAAAGGATCCGCCCTTAAGCTCTACATCCATAAGGGCCAGATTATTTATGAAGTTAAAAAGATCCTGTTTACTTTCCCAATCCGGGGGCATACCTCCCTTTTTCTCTTTATCTTCTAGTGGTGTGTTAAAGTCTCCCATGATTATACCTTTCTTAATGTCACAATCTTGCACCATATTACCAACTTTGGTCCAAAAGTTTTTTCTATCTCTCTTATTATTGGGGGCGTAAATATTCACTAAAAACCAGGAATCATTGGTGTGCAAATGTTGAACTCTGCAGAAAAGAATGTTATCTTCATCATACTCAGCTACTATATTGAAATACTTATCATTGAAAAGTAACAGTAGTCCTCCAGACGCTCCTTCAGAGTTAGAGGCTATGCCCTTCATGCTATTGTTGAACTTAATATTTTCCATCCTTTCCTTCTTCATTTTAGTTTCCTGGATTAGAAACACATCAGGCCTTTGGTCCCTTATCATATTTCTAATAACTTCTTTCTTGTGGATTCCATTGAGTCCACGAATATTCCAAGATAAGATCTTCATGATTTAACTACTGAACATGCTTCCTGGATGGTGCGCTGCGTACCATCCTTAATGTTTCTTCTAGCTTCCTCTTTCCTGATTTCATTCTTGTTTTTCCTTCCCACTAGGTTAGATTTGTGGCCGAGATCAGCCTTGGCCATGCTTCTAGTAGAAGGGGGAGATACCGGAGAAGGGTCCCTGCTATTCTTCTTCTTTCTACTCCTGACTTCTGTCCAGGGATTCTCTTCTCCCTCTAGTCCTTTGTCCAGCCAAGCATCAATTCTTGCCAAATCTTCCATTGTCGATGCAGAAAGCCTCTCTATGATTCTTTTTATTGTTGAAGGGGGGGACAACACACCGGGTTAGGGTCCTGGGACATGGGTTCCCCCTCCTTTAGTTCTTCCATGGAGTTCGGGACAAAGGATAGTTTCAAGTCATCCTCCTGAGAATCCAGAGGGGGAAGAGTCATATTTTCACCTGTCTCCTCAGGTTTCTTCTCAGATTCCTTCGCATTGGGGAGAGGTGTTGAATCGTCTTTCACTCCTTTCTCTTCTCCCCCTCCTACGTTTCCAGTCACCCGAGGAGGCCCTGATTCCTCTTGGGGTGCATTAGAAGCAGTATTTGTTTTTCCTTCTGCCTCTCCATTTGCCTTGACTTGCGATGCTTTTTTCCTCCATTCTTTTTTGGGATCTAGAGAATCTTTTATCCCCCCTTGTGGATGAGCCTTTCCCACCGTACTCTTCCCTTTGAAAAGTGGGCATGATCCAGCCTTGTGGCTAGCCTTCTTACAATGGAAACAAGCAAAAGGCACACTTTCATAGTCAATCTTTTGAGATCTGTTTCCCAGACGAGATTGTAGTTCTAAAACTTGAGGCATGTCTTGGCCTTCGATGACTCCTACACAGATTCTTGCGTAGTTCAATCTTTTCTTAGTTGTTGTGACAGGGTCAATGGAGAGGAGCTCTCCAAAGGTCCTAGCTATGCCATCAAAGACATCCTCATGCCAATATTCCAAAGGAAGTTTCGAAAGTCTTAACCAAACTAGAACCTGAGATTGGAAATCATTGTTCAAATCCAAGTTGGATGTTCATTTTTGCAATATTAGGTTGGATCTGCCCAAAGACCAGTTCCCAGCACATAGTATACGAGAAAAATCTTCCGAGCAAGAGAACTCGAAAGACATGAAGCCTTTGGCCATAGCAGTCACTTCTACATGCCCTTTAAGGTCCCATTTTCTCCTGGTAAATGTCCTCACTACATCAATATTAGGTCTTGGCCCTACAAATTTTCCTACCAGAGTGTTCGCCATGCTTAGGATATTGTGGTCAATAATTTCCCTAGGGATTTCCAGAGCAAAAATACCTTTCTCCTTATCAGATTTGTCAATGACTTTTGGGAAAGACGATTTACCTGATGGTTTTATCCCGAATAGATTCGACCAGCGTCCCCATGGCCCAGACGGCCCACTGCCCACATGGGGGGGAGGGGGAATATTCTCACCTGGATGGGGCATCATAACCCGTGGGTCCCCATCCTTTGAGGCATCCTCATCTTTTCCCTCCATTTCCTGCCCTGCGTTTGCTGCATACCCTCCTGCAGACGTGCTCTCCTGTCTCTCGCCTTTCTCCAGATTCGAAAAAACGTGATTCGAATTGCAGTTCCTGCCCGCTCCATCCCTCTCTCTCACCGTGCCCATTCCGTGATGCTGATAGCTTGAATTTTATATCTCGAAAGTCATTGTTGATATAAAGGCTATACCATTTATTGACAATGACTAGGCAATGCAAGAATATAGTTAGAGGTAGAGACAACAAGAGAAAGGAAAGTAAAGCAACGAGAGCATGAAGACTAATATAATTTACAAGGATACTTGCTGAAAGTGCCACTTATCAATTTTGTAACTGCATTTAGATTTTTGATTAAGTACAAAGAATGTTTTTCATGTAACAGAAGTTTTTGAAATCTTTCCTCCCATCTAAAGCTTGTTGAAATCATCTATATAAGGATTTATAGGATGTGGAGCGAGGGTCTAGAATCTATATAATTTAGTAATTTTTCTATTCATAGTCAGTCCAAATTTTGTCAATCATATGTTGTATTTATCTTTGTAAATCTAAGAATAAAATGAACATTGAATGATTCAGTTATAGACTCTTATTGGGGAAACTTCCTATAGACACCTAAAAATCCTTTAGAAAATAAAATATTTTTATTTTTTGAAAAAGTCCCTGATGACATCATCATTTATTAATTAATTAATTATTTAATTAATTTATTTATTTTTATGCCATTAAATCTCTTTATCTTAATTAAAAATATTTAATTAAGGAGTCCCTCCCAAAAATGTTTAAATCTTATTTAAACATTATTTCCTTATTTATTAATTATTTAATTAATAAATTGACCAAAAATCACAAAGTAAAATTTTAATTTTTTTTGCCCAAAACTTGGCCAATTTCCTTAAGACCATTAACCTCTTCCAAAATCTTCTAATCCTTCTTTAATTTCGATTAAAGGCTAATCCCATCATTTCCTACCCCTAATCCCAACTCAAAATATTTAATTAAGATTAAATATTAATCCTCATGTTTATTAAAAATATTTTAATAAATATCTCCTCAACCCAAACCCTTGAAATAAATAAAACTTTATTTATTTCTTAAAAACCTTATTTATCCTCATCCTAGGAAGTTCTAGACTCTTCTAGAAAGTCTTCATCCTCATCTAAAGATTAGACTCTTCTAGAAGATGTCAATCCTTATCGTTGACCCTAATCCTAATCCCCCCCCTAACCTTGTCACATTCCCTAAACATGGGTTAAGACTTGCTGACCCAAGCCAAAGCCAACAAATATCTCCTCCTTCACCCACCCTCATTAAATGCCAACCACTTGCCGATCTCTAACAAGCCTAATCTAATCTTAACCCAAGCCTTAATCATTTGCACATTCCTAAGTCAAGCTTAAGGCTTTTTTAATCCAACCCAAGTCAAAATATTCCAACTCTCTCACAAATATCCCAACCATAAAACTTTATGAAGCCCACAAAGCCATAAATGACTCTTACAAGCCCATTCATTGCTCTTACAAGCCATTATGAGGGTCTTTATGAGCTTTGAACCTCTTTTGTTGACCCCTCAACCCCTCTTGCTCTAACCAATGACCCTGTGACATGTGTCACTCCTTGATTGGCTATAAGGAGGCACAATCCATGTGCTCTCCTCTCATTCAATCTAAACTTTCCATAAACTTTCTTCCATCCTTGCATCCTAGCCCTTGATCCCTCAAGCCCTTTGTCTATTTAAGGAATCCTCTCCCAAGCCATTTTAACACAATCACCCATAGTAACAAAGTAATACCATTTTGATCATGAAGTAAAGCCATAATGCCAATTTTGAGAAGGTATTTTACATCAAATCCATTCACCCAAGCCAAAATCCATCAAGAACACCATTGAAGCCTTTAGAGAATCGAGCATACATCCTATCTAATTAGACAAAGCTACTCAACAAGAGAGCTTTTCATTGAGAGAGCCCCTTAATGGCTCATATTCTCAATTGAGAGCTCATCTTAGTCTATCTTGAAGTTACGTTTATTTAGTTTTGTGAATACTTTTGATTTGATATTTAGTGTTCTTTGCATTACTAGTCCTCGTATACATTCTGGCACACCTGGTGGGACCCCGCATGGGTCATGCTTGTTATCATTTGTAGTCAAAATTGCATGTTTTGTACTAACTTTGGCTAATTTTCTTGTTTTGGTGATTGCTAGGGGCATTTAATCAGGTTTTTCAGGTCCAAAGAAGCAAGAAGAAGATGAATCAAGAGTTATTTGCAAACATTCTGATGGGATTTAGAGTTTTTTCAAATTTTTCAAGTTTATAGGTGGACGGAGCACTTGGAATTCTTCTTCCTCTTCTTGTCTATATTCTTCTTCTATTCCGTCTACTTCTTCTTCTTCTTCTTGTGGGATCTTGGCCGATTTTTTTTTAAGGGAGCAAAATCATACACACCTTGTTTTAGTGCTTAAAATGAACCCCCAAATCATACTTAAATCTATTTAAAAAAATTTAAAAATTACAAAAAAATCTTTTAACAAATGAAACTAAATCAATCCAATCATTTGCATCTTTGCAACATCAAAGTTTTAGATGCATTCATGCAAAGTTAGGAACACTTCATTTTTGGAAACTTAAAAAGAACTTCAAGTTTCCATTTCAAAAGGTGCAAAATCAACACTAAGTGCACACAAAATTCTAAATCAAACTCAAAGCATCAATCAGGGATAAAATGAACTTCATTTGCAAATATTTTAAAGTTCTTTTAAAATCTCATGAAAACTAAGAGTCCTAAATGGTTGCCAAAATTGTCCTAAAAGCTTTGTTATTTGTTCCAAACAAATGTCTTGTTGCAAAATCTTGAATGTTTCCTAGGTTTTTCATCCATCAAAACAATCTAGGAATATCATTTTTTGGCTTAAAACATGCAAACTAGAACACAAAATCTTGAATGAAAACCAAAGTCCAAAGAGTCATTTTTTTTTAGTCAAAAACAATCTTGAATGATCTAAATTGGAAAGAAAAGCATCCCTATTCATTCCTCTTTGAATTTCAGTTCAAACAAACTCAATCTTGAATGATCTAAGGTTAAAACAAAGCACTTCAAAGTTCTTAAAACAACATGCAAAATCTCAATCTTGAATGCTCAAAGGAAAGAACTTGAATGTTTAAACACTCGTCTTTGAATGCATGTTGCTAAAATCACTCTTGAGTGCCACGGATTAAAATCAAGTTTTTTTTTTTTCATTGGAATACATAACAAATCCAATCTTGAATGCCACAGATCCAATAGTCATTATCATACATCACACTTCATCTTTTGGGGCATAAAAAGAATCCACATTTTAGAAACTTTCTAAGTTATAATGACAAATAAAGACACTTTGAGTGAGCTTATTGTTGGACTCACCCCCTTTAATCACCCATCATTCTAACCATTGGTTGCAATATCAGCACCATATATGGGGATGGGTCTACCTAAGAAGGTATTAAATGCTCCACAAAAATCAAACTCCACTCACTTGAGTTTTTATTGTTTTTTCTAAGATAAAAAATTTCTTGAATGCACATTAGTCTCATTAACTTCATTTGGGCATAAAAATTGAACAAATCTTGACATGGAGGGCCTCTGGGTGTGTGCTTGAAATCGAGCTTTACACACATCTTTTTTTTGGCCTTAAAACAAAAAAACACCAACTCTTGAATGTCTTAATGGAAATTAATCGATATTTGACATGGAGGGCCTCCAGGCTTACAGGTTTACTTTCTTGTTGACCCTAACTCTCCTTTGTGTATTCATTCTTTGATCACTTCTATTTTGTTCGCACATTTCAAATTGGAATTCAACCTTTGCATCTTAATCATGTGTGTTTTCAAAAAGTCTAGATCAGTAAACTTAAGCGTCAGTTGGAAAAGAACTCTGTCTTTTAGCCCAAGATCATCCAAGTCTTCTCTCCCCTTGTCATCTTTCGAGGCCATCTTGGGTGTATAAGATTAGGATCCAAAATCTTGTTTAAGTTTTAGGAGGCCTGCTTGGGATTTCATCACCCCTTGGGACAACCTCAACTCCAGCTGTCCAGTGGAGTATAAAGATCGGGAGGTGAATCCAAAGACACCTCTCTTGGGATCAAAATTTTGTCACTCGGGCTAAGCCTCAAGGAACTTTATACCCTTGAGAAGTGAAAGAGGAGAAGTGGGTTACCACTCCTCTCAGCCATGTGACATCTTCTTGGTTTCATCTATGGATTTGGGCCTCACGTACCTTGTGTATATCAAGGACTCCCTAGCTAAACCAAATTTCATCCTTGTAGAAAGCTTCCTAGGATGTTGGTGTGTTTGACGTGCTTGCTCCAAAATTTTGTCTGCTTGTTTGTTCATAACTTTTGAATGAATGTTTTCCAACTTTGGTCAAAATCTCAGAAAAGTAGAAATCTCCCAGCTCAAGGCATACTTAGCATAGTCACTACCTCATCAAAAAATCATCCAAGCTCCCCCGCTGCAACCGAATCTATCTAGTTCTTTGCTTTAGAACAATCCCAAATCCAAAGTCCATCCAAATCATCCCCCTAGCTAGCTAGCAACCCAATCCAATATCACCAAATCCTTTAAGGAATTGTTTTTACTCTGCTAGAGTTTTCTATCCAATCAATCTATCCAAATCCCTCAATCTCCCCAAGGTTATCCCTTTGACAGAGCTTTGTCTAGGGTAATCTAGCCTTGTCACTTGTCATCCCTCATCACCTTAAGCTAAAGGTTGGGATCCACAAGTGGTCAATCTCATGTCATGCCCATAGGATCATTTGTATATCCTCAAGTTAACACCAAAAGCCACCAATCATGCACATAGGAAAGAAAAACTCTCACTTTTTGACAGCATACCCTTGAAGTCTTCCATCCACAGGAAAGCCAAAAATCTCCAGCCAATCCTCCTTAGTCTGTCATGTATCTTTGACTCTCCCTAGGAAATCTTTCATCAGCCAATCCAAAATCTATGCTTAATCCAAATCCAACCATGAGCTTCCATGTTCATCCATATGCAAGACCCCATCCCCATCCAACTCATCATTAAAACATGAAATCCCAACCCTATCATGATGGGTTTGGTTGTATTTTTGTTTCTTCCACTGCATCCTATTCCATTGATGATGAAAATCTTGTTGACTATGATAGGTACCTTGAGAGCCTTAGATGCCTTCCACCAACCATCCCCCAAAATCCAAGCATTCCTCCAAACTATCTAGTCATATCCCAACTTCTCCTCCATCACCCAATCAACCAAGCTTCCAATCGTCCACCCCCATCACACTAGCTATTCCTATCAATCCACCACCTCCACCTTTGACAAATGAGTTTCCCAGGAATATCCTAGAGGAAATACAAGAAAAGCCACCTCCAACAGTTGATAAGCCATGTCATCTAATCCAACCATGTGAAGTAATCAGTGGTGAAGCTTCCCCATCTATGATATCACCTCCATCTCCCATAGCTATCATCCCCATACCATACATAAAATTGATAAAATCCTTCCACTTCTCACAAGCATCAAAATTCCACCACCTATCAAATCCCTCCAAATCCTATCCACATCCCCTCCAAGCATTTCCCAAATCTCTCATAATGACCCTTATGCATCCATCTTCTACTCACCCATCTCCACTTCCAAATCTCCCATCTATCCATCTGCTGCCTTTGAAGAATCCATCCCTTCACCTCATATTGCACTATCCACTCCAATACAATCCTATTAGGATTCTACCCAAAATCATGTTGACATCCCCTAAAGCATAAATGAAGATATCATCATACCATGTCTTCCATCCATAGTGCAGTCACCATCCCCTCCATCTCCAAAACCTCAAGGCATATCTCCTCTAATGTAGGATAACTTTTCATCCCATCAACTAAATCAAGATCCTATCCTACCATCTCCTCCACTCCATGCTTCCATCTTACCACCTATCCAAGATATTCCACCATCTATAATCTACCCTCTTGGTTCACTTACATTCATCCATGGTGGCCCCCTCTCAGCAGAAGAATTAACAACAGTATCTCCCTGTTGCAGTACATCTAATAAAGCACTTCTACCATTTTCTACAAGCAAAAATTTTCCTCAACTCGTTCAAATGCTCAATCGATGGCATTATCAAGGTCAAGGTTTAGGACCACAAGAGCAAGGAATCAGAAAGCCTATTATTGCACAAAAGAATCCAAGATTTCATGGTCTTGGAGATGTATCCAAAGGCTCACCATCTAAAAGTGTTGATACATGCCACCCCCAAACCAAACCTATCTCCAGGCCCACCATGCCAGCCTCCCATCACTCCTTCAAGAAATCTTATGTCATCCCCCCTCCACCATCTTTGCAACCCAAAAAAACCTACCATATCCCCCCTTTATCCACTAAATCCATTTTGGGTCCCCATGTCCCAAAATCTACCATCCTCCATCCTCCTATCAGCCATCATAAAAATCATATTCCCTCCATTCCTACGCAAGATCAACAAAGGCACATATCATGGCACATCATCCATCATCATCCCCCTACATGCTCTTTCATAGCCTCTCCATCTCACAAAGCTTCTCCTAACCATCTTCCCAAAGCTTACCACAGCAATTTGAATGCCAACTTCAAAATGCATAAAGCTGAAAATTCACATCCTAGGCAATCATATGTCTATTCTAAAAGACATACTCCAAAAAGGAAAAATCCAATCAAAGAATGCAAAACAATGCAAAAGCCTATGAAAAGAAAATCCAAAACCATGTGGATCCCAAAGAAAAAAGTTGAAACCCAATGCATAATGGCATCCACCATTGCTAATCCCCCATCCAGTGACTCCTATCCCCCATCTGCTAACTCCATCTTGGGTGCCTATATCCCCATGTGTGCTTCCACAAATCCTCCATCAAGCCCGCATCTACCATCTATCCCCCATATGCTCTTTTCACACCCATCCCAACATGTGCCAATGTTGATCCTACAAGCATCCCCATCTCATGCTCCTTTCCATCCTTTTCATCCCTCCATCTCCTACCATCAATCCCATCTAATCCAATCTATTACATAAATCACACATCCGGTGTACCAACAACTAGCAAAAAAATTGAACATTCCAACAACCAGTGAAAAATCCCAAAAAAAGCCAAAAATAGCTTAAGAAATCCAAAATCATTCCAACTAAGTCCAAAGTCAAAAAGTCAAAAAAATAAAGAAAAATAAAGTGTCCACTGGTGAAAACTTGGCAATTCAAGCTCCTTGGACAAGTACCATGATGAAAACTTGGCAAACAAGCATCATGTGTAATCCAGCCATCCCCAACTTAGCCTATCATCCTCATGCTTTTGGTCACATCTTTCCATCTAGCTCCATCTTCCAATTTATCCATCTATCTTTCATCCTCTAGCTTTTATCTATCTACAACCTCACCCCATCATCCCAGCTATCATCCATCTCCCTAGCGCCTTCAGCTTTTCCATCCTAGCTTCAATCCTATCACATCCATCGTAAGACCTCCTTTCGCATGTCATCTTTTGACTAGGGGCACTGTATTCCTTGGAGATCTTGTCTTGTCCATCCTCCCTTGTCATTGGTATCTGGATCTAGGCTATCCTCATGCAAATCCAATGTCATCCTCTAATTAGCCATTCGCTCTAGCACCATCTATCAGCTCAGCTACCACCAACCTTAGCATTGTCCCCATCCTTGGTCACACATCTATCATCATCATTGGATGCATCCTGCCAAATCCATATCTTCCACTATCACCTCATCCTTAGCTTTTGCATCTTGCACCAACTTGAGCCATCCCACTATCTTATCATCCAAAGCTCCTGTACAGCTTGTAAATAATCTTGTATCCAACGCTTGTATCATACCTTGTATCATAGCTTGTATATCCAATCTTGTTCAAAAAAACTTGTACATTTGTACCATATCTTGGTCCGTCAGCTTGTACATCCTCTTTAGCTTAGTACCATTGTATCTTTTCAGCTTTCATGTCAGTTCATCCTTGATCAGCATCTTGCACACATCGCACAAATCTTAGTTAGCTATTCCAAATGCATCCTTTAGCTAGATCTCTTGTCACCAAAGTGTTATCCTTCTTAGTTCAACTAGCCAAGTGTATCACTAATCCAAATCCACTAGCTTAGGTGCTCTCCAATAGATCCTTGCAGGATAAAGCTTTCCTCATGTTTGATCTTGGTCCGTTAGTACCTTGTCCTACCCATCACATTGGCAAACGGTTCTCTTTTGGATTTTCGCTTCCTTTTGATTTGGAATCTTCTCTTTTGGGTCTTGAAGTATCTTTTCCAAGCAATCTTTTTGTTCCCTCCTCAAGGTTGCCACAATCCTCCATATCATGATATGTTGTGAATGGGGCAATCTGAGTGTACGATTTTGATCAAGTCTTTCATTTGTTTCTTTTTTGCTTGTGGGTTACCCAATATCGATCCCATGTTATTTCCTCCGAGTTTCATGTGTGATGCTGGGGCAATCCTTGTGTGTTTGTTTTGAGTTAGTCCATCAGTCCTCTAGATGGTTGGTGACATGGCCTTGATGTTCTTGGTAACCTTGGTAATTAACCAATAGTCCTATAGCAAATCTAGTGCTCAACTACATGGTGGTACTTCTCTTTGAAGTATCCCCTCGCTCAAAAAGCTTCAATGGATTCCCTTCATCTCCATTATCCCCCATCCATATCTAGCATCTGTCTCACCTACCCCAGCTTGTGCAACCGTATCTCTCAGAATCAATCATCACTCTTAGCTTTAGGGATCCACAATCCTACTCTTAGGGATCCACCCATCAAATCAATCCACCAAGCCTCATCTTTCGAGATCCACAATCCTAGTCCTAGGGATCTCTGGCACCCATCTTCCATCAATCTGACTCTTTGAAATCCTGTTGCCTTAGCTTTATCTCATCCCATCATCCCTTCCCTTATCCTAGATTCCTTTTTATGGTGCTCCGCTCCTTCATCCTCCATCTCCCCTGAAGTCTTAAGCTTATTTACTCTTGTGCCTCTGATTCTCCCTTTATCATTCTCCCATAGTGAGAGTTTGAGCTAATTCAGCCCCTTCTCTTCGCCAATCTGAGTCTCCTTGCTCATCTCAGATTCTTGTATTTTTCAAGAAATCGTCGAGCCTCATTTTCTCTCCCCACCACCTTCTTGAGGGGGCATCATGCAGTCCATTCTCTCTCTTCTACCCGAGACTGGGGCAACTGTGTTGCTCCATAAAGTCATCTCCATGTCGTTTATATCTGAACTTCTTTGAAATAGTGTTGTTTCAACACTATGTCAAAGAGGGGAAAAATGTAGACACCTAAAAATCTTTTAGAAAATAAATTATTTTTATTTTCTGAAAAAGTCCCTGATGACATCATTATTTATTAATTATTTAATTATTTAATGAATTTATTTATTTTTATGCCATTAAATCCCTTTATCTTAATTAAAAATGTTTAATTAAGGAGTCCCTCCCAAAAATGTTTAAATCTTATTTAAACATTATTTTCTTATTTATTAATTATTTAATTAATAAATTGACCAAAAATCCCAAAATAAATAATTTATTTATTTTTGGCCCAAAACTTGGCTAATTTCCTGAAGACCACTAACCTCTTCAAAAATCTTCTAATCCTTCTTTAATTTTGATTAAAGGCTAATCTCATCATTTCCTACCCCTAATCCCAACTCAAAATATTTAATTAAGATTAAATATTAATCCTCATGTTTATTAAAAATATTTTAATAAATATCTCCTCAACCCAAACCCTTGAAATAAATAAAACTTTATTTATTTCTTAAAAACCTTATTTATCCTCATCCTAGGAAGTTCTAGACTCTTCTAGAAAGTCTTCATCCTCATCCAAAGCCTAGACTCTTCTAGAAGGTGTCAATCCTTATCTTTGACCCTAATCCTAATCCCCCCCCAACCTTGTCACATTCCCTAAACATGAGTTAATACTTGCTAACCCAAGCCAAAGCCAACACATATCTCCTCTTTCACCCACCCTCATTAAATTCCATCCACTTGCCCATCTCTAACAAGCCTAA
Organism: Cupressus sempervirens; assembly: GCA_028749045.1. Lineage (NCBI taxonomy): Eukaryota > Viridiplantae > Streptophyta > Pinopsida > Cupressales > Cupressaceae > Cupressus > Cupressus sempervirens. The sequence goes on along the minus strand of CM053789.1, from coordinate 477,196,317 downwards.
TCTAATCTTAACCCAAGCCTAATCCAAGCCTTAATCATTTGCACATTCCTAAGTCAAGCTTAAGACTTTCTTAATCCAACCCAAGTCAAAATATTTCAACTCTCTCACAAATATCTCAACCATAAAACTTTATGAAGCCCACAAAGCCATAAATGACTCTTACAAGCCCATTCATTGCTCTTACAAGCCATTATGAGGGTCTTTATGAGCTTTAAGCCTCCTTTGTTGACCCCTCAACCCCTCTTGCTCTAACCAATGACCCTGTGACATGTGTCACTCCCTGATTGGCTGTAAAGAAGCACAATCCATGTGCTCTCCTCTCATTCAATCTAAACCTTCCATAAGCTTTCTCCCATCCTTGCATCCTAGCCCTTGATCTCTCAAGCCCTTTGCCTATTTAAGGAATCCTCTCCCAAGCCATTTTAACACAATCACCCATAGTAACAAAGTAATGTCATTTTGATCACAAAGTAAAGCCATAATGCCATTTTTGAGAAGCCATTTTACATCAAATCCATTCACCCAAGCCAAAATTCATCAAGAACACCATTGAAGCCTTTAGAGAATCGAGCATACATCGTATCTAATTAGACAAAGCTACTCAACAAGAGAGCTTTTCATTGAGAGAGCCCATTAATGGCTCATATTCTCAATTGAGAGCTCATCTTAGTATATCTTGAAGTTATGTTTATTTAGTTTTGCGAATACTTTTGATTTGATATTTAGTGTTCTTTGCATTACTAATCCTCGTATACACTTCCAAATTGAATTTGAGTCTCGATGTACTTCATTTATGCTATTAGTATTTATAGTCCTTCATTCTAAGTATTAGAAATCATGGAACGGATTTTTCAATACAACCCTACTTTTATCAATGGTTATTTTCTTCTAATAGTTTTTTTTAATAGGGAGATATTGATTCTTACCTAAGGGATACAAAAAGGATTGAGAAATCTTCTTTAGAGAAAACAATCAAAACTATTACAAAGAAAGAACAAAACTACTATATTTGTATATATTTTATGTGGATCTTGTATTTGCACCAACTATAAATAAAATGCAACCCTAATCAAAACAATTGAACAAAGTAAAATTCATACTGATCTACTCATTGTTATTATCATTTGATTACTACCAACAACCACATCCTACATGTAAAAATGTTGTTTTAGTGTCAGCCCTAGATCCAGCTACAAGACCCAAAATAAGGAAAGTGGTAAAGCTATTGAATGAAATTTATTAATTAATAAAGGTATGTTAGTTTGAGCTTCACTTGGTTTCAAGAATACTTTAATATTCTCTACTTAATAAGGCCAACCAGGTGAAGATGGAAGATCATCTGGCCTCATCCCCCTCCCTTAACATCAATCTAAGCTTTGCATTATCATCTAATTACATACTTCATTCATTCATTGATTCCTTTATGAACTATAAGTACATTAAATCAATAAAATCACATAACATTCAATTAAAGAGCATTTTTTTAAAAATTATTTCTTCTTTTTGTATTTCTTAGCTCTCTTAAGGTAAAGGTTGATAAGAACATCAATATCTTCCTCATTCTCCTCCTCTTCTCACACATGTAATGTCAAATTCTAATGCCTCATCTTGTTTTGAGGAGCAAGAGGTTGCTGCACTAAAGGGGGCTCTATTGCAATAACAAGTAAATGGGGTAAATTGGTATACTCTTTTTCTTTCTTTAATGGGTACAAGTATTTAATTAACCAGTAAAACATAACATGCATTTATTTTACCTGACAATGCCACATCATGTATAATAAAATTTTGATCTACCACCACCTCAACATGCTAAACACTTGGAATATGCTCCACTCCTTCACTGTAATGTCCAACATGCTCTAAAATATTCAAAAAAAGGTTACACATCAAATTGAAATTGAAGATGTTAAATTGTATTCATAATTGTGTAATTAATTTCCAATAGAAAATTAATAGCTCCACCACTATGATGCACATCATGGAGTTCATCATGCATGGGTTTTATGATAGGATATGAAGGCTATAGTGAAATGTTATGTGCATTGTTATGTGGTCAATTTATGTTGGAAACTAACACCAAAAACTAAATTTCTCAACTCTTCAATTTGATTTACTTTTCATTTGATGAATTTACTTGTGTCTCATCTGGTGCTCCAGATTCTTGGGTATGGCTTTCAGATTCTTGGCATAGGCATGCAGTCACAACTTTATAGCCTTTCCTCAAGGAAATTTTTGTATCTCCATCTATGGGCTCTACATTGAATTTTGTGCCCTATATTTTTTGCTTAATGTTGTTATTTTTGCATGTATGATTTGATTTTTAAAAATATATGAAATTCTATTGCTACTACTTACAAGTCAAGACTAAAGACTCATATAGTCACTAGAGCCAATTTTTTGTTGGCCAATCTTTTCTAGTCTCACTTTTGTAGCCACTAATGTGTCCTATAGTCTATGAATAGTTTGAAACATGTTAGATTATATATTTACAAAGATCACTAATTAGCGCATGATTACATTCTACTTAATGCTATCATGACATACCTTCTTTTTCCCTTTTTTGGTTCATTTTCTTTACCATGTAGCCTTTTCTCTTTTGCATCTTCTATTATTTCATTCCACTCCATCAGTGGAATCATAGGAGGATGGTTGTACTTTGGGTAATCCTTTAGACCCCTTCTATATTGGTCCCTCATAATCTTTATATGTTTGGATGCTCTTTTGAGAAGTAGGGTAGTGTCAAATTGGTTTTTCCAAAAAGGTCCTCAAAAGATGTAATGAGCTGATTTTTTAATTCAGTACCTTGTCCATTCCACCTTTTTTTTTAAAATAAATTTTTTAGATCAATATCTTTAATATAGTACAATAAATGGAAGAAAAGAAAAATATTGTAGCAATGATATGAAACTACATACCTTTTATGTATGGTGGGTCCAAATAAATTCAATGTCATTTGAAAAAGATGATCATAGAAAACATCATTTCCTACAAAAACATCATGGAATTATCAGTCCAAAATGAGTTATGTACAAATAAAATATAATTACATTATAAATAATTAAAAATTTAAAGCACCTGGAAGCTTTGTAGTTTTAATGGAAACATAGATTTCTTGTTTAGCAACAATGTCCTTGAAAATGCACCACTACTAGTCACATGGGCTACTCTAGGAAATGGTTCAGCTTTAGTAGTACCATTTTCTATTGTTCTATCAATTGTAGGTCTATCTATTAGTGCACAAAATAGGTTCATGAGTATAAAATCAACCCAACAAAAAATCAATGCATGATTAGCACATTACAAAATATAGAAAAATAAGGTTTTACCAGTTGAAGATGTTTGCAAGCTTCTTGTTGCGAACAATGCACTCAGTAATATCAGAGTGACAACCAAAGGAGGCATGTGCACTTCATCATGAGTTGAAGAATACATTGTTAGTAAAGACATTTTCAATGGATAAAGATCAAATGGGATACTCACTAGAAGCATCCAAAAATAAAAGTTAAGTGTTATAATGTTGATGAAAATAAACAATGTTGCACTAGTAGGGCCACAATCTTTTGTTATTTCTCATAATGTTTCACAATGTGTATCATTGTTGCATTTTTTCTTCTCATAAGAATACAAGAAATTATTAATTAAATAGAAAGTGTAATAATACTATAATTTTTAGTAATGTTGAATATATGGACTAAATATATACCAAGTTGGTATATGTCTGACTAGTTCAAATAGAGACCCAAGTATGGAATAGCACTCAGTCATAATTGAATCTGCCTTAAATAAACTCAATGGTATAATATTACTAAAAATTTTAGTAATGTTGTAAAGAAAAGGTGTTACTTACATGAAGGTTGTGTGCTACAAACCTCACCATGTTGACCACACGGTCTTATAGGTGTCACAAAATCCTGTAGAAGACCATATAATATTTTAGATCATGATCCATAAGATACTATAAAATATAAACATATATTGAACTTATATTATTACTCAAGATTAATTACTACTTACCTTCAAAGAATTGACTCTAAGTATCAATTCTTCTTTCAATGCCTTTGTCTCCTCAATTAGGTTTCTCTCGAGGATAATGTTAATAATTTTATCACTATATCTTTGTATGAGTTGGTGGGCCATGAATATGGGGTCAGTACTACATGCAATGTCATCTAGAAATGATGCCTATATTTTGTATCACATTTGATCTTCTATCATTTTTGCTTTTCCCTATCGATAAGTATCAAGTTATGACATCAATATCAGTAAAATTCCATCAACATAACTCCAAAGCTATAAAGGAAAGAACATAATAATAAAATATTTGTTTCTATATAATTTGTACAATTACAATAATTAAGGTTTACCTTCTCTAAAGAAGGTATGTAGTCGATACATCCCTACCTATGCCTTGTGATGTATCCATGTCACCCTGTGACAAAGATTAGTAATTCTTAGCAATCAACAATGAAATGAAAGTAATAGACTTACCAAAAAAATTATTAATAAAACTATAGATTGTATATTTCAGATAATATTAATTGGAGGAATTTGGTTTAAATGTTACATTTACCAGTCCCATGATAGGGAATTTTTTGTGTCTACATGAAATATCAGTTAACAAGCATGTCAAGATTATCACCTTATATATTTATCAAATGATCATCATAATCACCCATCGATTATAAACATTTCAAGAGGTATTGATTAGGAAGAATGAACATCAAAGGACAAATTTTGTCACACCATTCAAGTATTCCCATGTTCACATCAAAAAACATAAATGTAGCCATATTTGTGTGTGTGTGTGTACATATGTATGTAGTTTCCTATCAAAAAATAGATAGTTACATTATCAACAATTAGCATGATATTGTCTTTATCAGCACCTATGGAAGATAAATCAAATAATAACAAGTGAAGTGAAAAAACTAATCAGTAGCAATTATTCATAACTATGGAAAGACAATGATTAACCATTAAATGCCCATTTTTGAAAAAGAAACATGCTATCCCAACCTATGGGTGCAAGTGTCCAATAACAATGAGATCTATTATAAGAATCAATCTCATTCTCAAAGATATCATCAAGTATTTTTTATCGTCTATTTATCTGTATTGGATTGCTCAAGGGGGTCATTAATCATCATGTTCATCCATGACATCATCATCATCATAATCATCATACTTGGCACTTTGACCATCATCATCACCACCACCATCTTCATCACCATCATCATCATCGTCATCACCATTATCATGACCATCATCATCATGACCATCATCACCTTGATCATCGCCATCTTTATTAACATGATCATCACCATCATCATCATCACCACCACCATCACCATTAGCATCACTAGAATCATCTTCCTCTTCTTCTTCCATCACATTATACATTACTAGCCTTCCTCTTGGATCATGTCTCAAAAAAAATGATCAACCCAATTTATGTGGAATGCCAAAGTAAAACACTTGCTCACATTGGCTTGGAAGAACATAGGGCTCATCTGCAACTAGCTCAAATGACCTTGTGTTAATCATTGTAAATCTACTATTATGTTCAATAATAGTCCTATCAAGATCATTTTGATTCAACCATAGCCTATACTATTTGATGACTGATGAAGCTAACTTGAATGAATTAAAGTCACACTCAAGTATATCATCCAAAATTCTATAGTATCAATTTTTTCGATTGTTGAGGATGTATGTCATTTCTAGACAAAATATTGGTGACTTCAAAGATTGCACTTATCCCAAAATCACAAGTTTTATTCATTTCATCTAACATTTTTATGCAAAATTTATAGCCATGGTAGTAAATAGCTTTGTGGTGTTTGATCTATAACTATTCAAACATGTCAAGATTATTTGCATCGATCTGTGAGTTGATATTAAACTTATGGGTAATGATTAGTAATATTTTATGTACCTTTCTATCTCTTAAGCCATATGCTAGATCAAGTAAAATTGGCATAACATTGGGATCTCCATTATTATGAGCTTCTTTAACCAATGATGCAACAATGTTCCATGTTAATGAGGAACCATTTTCTTGAGACTGTTGAATCCATACTATCATCCAATCAAAAAAATTTACAATATACAAATGTAGTGCATCCCACTCGTGACCAACTTTAAAGAAAACAACTAGACCAGTTAAAAACAACTTATATTGATGATGGAGAAAAATTAATTAATATCTTATAATTACCTCTCACTCTCCTCAATCTACCTTTCCCCATTAGGTACTCCCCTTTGAATTTGTTAATAGAGTTGGGATCCCAAATGTGATTTACATGGATATTTAGTACAAACTTTGGAAGATATTCACTAATGTACACCATGGTCTAGTATACCATATATCCTTCTACCATAGAACCCTTAGAACATTCTCTTTGTTGAACCAAGCCCTTCATAAATTTCTAGTGCCTCTCAACCATCCACATTGACCTAGTTTGTATAGGTCCACACAATTCAATCTCCTCAACTTGATGTATGAGGTAGTGTTCTTGAGCATTGTAAAAATTTGAAAGTAGACAATTTTTCATTTCACACATAAGTTGTGAAATTTTTTTCTTCCAATAGTTTATATCTTTTTTATCAATTTTTTTAGATGATAACCACCTAAAAGAGATTCAATATGCAAGAATATATAAATGAGATTTTAGATAAAAATATATGATAGATTGCACAAAAAGTAAAGAAAGTCATAAATATAATATATGTACAACAAATCTAAGAAATAACACTTCTAACCTCATGTATTCTTCAAGATCATATATAAGTCAAGTTTAATACTATTGTCAAACTAGTTTGGGAGGGAGAGAGGTAGGACGTATTGCAATTATTAAAAAATGACCTTTTCAATATATTATAAAATAATACAATAGGTAGTACAAAAAAATTTACAAATATATTGTAAATAGAGAAGATGACCTCCCTTGATGAAGGTGTGCCAATCATGTGTTTTCAACTCTGGCCCAAAATCATATTTCTTTGATACAAGATTTCTTATATTCACAACAAATCTTGTGGGTATTTTTTTTTATGACTTCTTTTAATGCATCTCTATGTTGCTCCATAAATAACCAAGGAAGGGAACTTGTATTTATGCAGTCTTCATTGCTATTTGATTCAATGAAATCATTTAGTGCATGACTAGATTCATGAATGTCATTACAAATTTTGGCAACTCTATCGTGTCTTCCATCAAATATTTTTCATAGTGTCTCTATTACGTTCTTTCCAATATGCATAACATCAAACAAATGTATGATTGGAAGATCCTTGTAATACACTAACGTACTAAATTATGTGGGATAACTTTTTATTCCTATAGTAAGTTGGATATTGATGCCTTGATGACCTTCATGAGCATCAATTACATCATTACTAAATTAAAAAAATATCAAAATATAAATTTCAAATTTTTAACAATAAACTGGACATTACCTCAGTGGTTTCATCAATCGTATTCCAACTTTCATAAATGAGATGTCACTCTCTGTGAGCTTGATGTTGTCTCTTCTTTCCCATTAAAATGATGTTTTTAAATAATTTGATACTTATGATTATTGTAGAGAAAGTTCCTAAACTCATTGAACACCTACTTTCCTAAACTTCTTAAATGACAAGATTTCATCTTCGGACAACAAACTGGACATGTGAATTTTTCCTTTATCTGAAGATGTAAAAGATCATGTGCAATTGGATCACGTAGAATTATCATGTGAAACTTAGCATACAACAATAATGTGTACACACTATAAAAAATAAAAAATATATGACCTTAACAATATAACATATTGCAAAAATGAGTTAGCTCAGGGGCATCATGTATTGTCCATACAAGCATTACATGGAATGAAATTATTTTTGTCCTATTGGTATAGAGATGTCATACATAGTGACCCCATTCTGTAAATTCAACAACTCGTCATTAAGGGGCTCAATATACACGTTCATATCTTTAATTTGGTACTTACCTAATAATTGAATGAACATAAATATTACATAATTATTGTGACCATTTTGATGCACTATTTATAAATTAATTTAGATAACTATTAAATGAAAAAATAACTAGTACAATCATTGACAACATTATGTGCTCCCTCTTTATTGACATCCAAGGAGGAATATTATTTTTAATAACAAAAACAAGCTACACTAAGTAAAAATATCTCATATCTCCAAATGGATTGACACCATTCGTTGCCAAGGCAAGCTTGAGATTATGAAGTTATTCTTTAAAGTGTGGTCATTTTTCTTCTATCTATTTAAATGCAAAACCATCCATAGGCATTAACATAATGTCATCTTGACTTCTATTGCATGCATGGTAATCCTTAATTGTGCCAAGCTAGTGCACCTAAATAATCATTCAAGATGTGGAATAATGGGAATGTACTAAAGAACATTGTGAGGAACCTTCTTTATTATTTGATCTAGTTGGTATCTACTAATATAACAATTAGGGTATTCTAATTAAAATTCATGTTGTTTATGATATATAATATGATCATTGGGACATTCATGTATTATTTGATACTTCATTCCAATTTGATTCATAATGGTAGATAATTATCGGTATGAACAAGGCAAAATGTTTGATGGTGGTAACAAAAACTCACCTATCAACCTACAACAATAAATATGAATTGTTAATATAATGAATAGTAATGGTATGCTAACATTGAAGATGACAAAAATGACATACCTTGGCATACATGACATTGCTACATTAGATAAATCATTCATCACATTCAAGTTCACCAACAACACTATAGCAGATAGAAGAGTTATTTGGGAGCCTTCTCAAGTATAGGTATATAAGGACCATCTTCATCATCATTATTAGATGCACTAATATCATCATCATGAGCATCTTTATAGTTGTGCCAATACCATCTTCTTCAATCATGTCCTCTAGCACATTATCATCTTCTTCCATGGGAGTGTTGTCCTCAGCTTGGATATTCACACCTCCATTTTCCTCCATTTGGAAATGCACATTCACCAATAAACAAAAAGCATGGCCTCCTTCAACATGACCATGTTACCTACAATGACTCTAGGCTATTTTTATTATAATTTTTCAATTCTTTAAGACCTTACACTTTTTGCAAGGACAATTACATCTATCAACTTTTCTTTAGAATTGAGACCATAATCTAGAAATAGTCTCATTATTTTTTTTAGGGTTCATATTTTCAAGCATGATCATTCTTCATAGGAAATATATCTACAAAATTATTGGACATGTTATACATAATTTTTATATTTGGAGGTATGGTTTTGAAACAAAAATTTGGTCACCTCGCTCAAATTCACCCATATTATGTGCCGAGAGAAATTATTCTTAGAGATGTGACCTAGATATTAGAGGTTACTGATGATCCTAAATGGACCAAACTAAAAGATAATCCTTAGAAATATTTCATTTATCTATATTTCTTGAAGAAATTTCTTAGTCATACAAGAGTAAAAATATCTTAGTGCATTTAAACTATTACGATTATTCAACTTCTCTCATGCCAATTGGTGAGTGTAGTCATTCGTTGAGTGGTAGCAGATCATAGAATTTAGAGTTTTTTTATGTGCAGCCTTTCATTCCTCATCATTCTCCCAATGGAATCTATCTATTCAATGGTAACACCATACTTCAAATCAACATTATGTCCAGACTTCATAGGCCAAACCTTCATGATTCTCAGGTTGCCAAAATTTAGCATAGGAAAGGATCTACACTAGGTTTCAGTGAGAGGATTTTATCATGTCATACCTAGGTTCACCATGCTCTAAATATTGAAGAGGCTAGAAATTTTATTATTCTCTTCAAAAATTCTAAAATTTATGTTAAATATCATAGTAACAAGTATATATCTTCTAAACTATAAAACATGATAATATTATACATTATAGGCATTCAAAATCTACCAAAAGCATATACACAATACAATGATACAGTGACAAAGAGCTGTGCACACCTAAAGAGCACAAGTTATGATGCATAAGCCTTGATCTATGAAAAGTTTCAATGAAAGGATTTAATCATGCAATGCCTAAGTTCGCCATGTTCCAAAGAAGGATGAGGAGGGCATTTTTCTTATTCTCTTTAGTAATTCTGAAATATATGTTAGATATCATAGTTACAAATAGATACCTACTAAATTCAAAAACATGATAATATAATATATTATAGGCACTCTGAATCTACTAAAATCATATACTCAATACACTAACAAATAAGCCTTGCACACCTAAAGAGCACAAGTTATAGTGCATAAGCCTAGAAAAAAGGTTAGCAAGTCCAAATACATGATTGGTTACATGGACACAACATAGCCAATATGGAGCCTCTTGTGGTTGTAGCAGTGATACCAAATATCCCAATCCACAGCAATTTAAATTCTCATGCTCACCATGTCAAAAAATAATATCTTTAACACTAAAAAAAATTTATTAGATTTTTTCCATGCAAAATTTATGTAGTTATGCAAAATGAAAATGCTACATATATCATTCCAACCTATAAACATTCATTAGCTTTGAGCAACAAGAATTTACCTTAGGGTCTTGTTATGTTGAGAGGTGTTCCTATACAGTCCAAACACAGACCAAACAACAAACTCCCACCACAAAAAAAACTCGCCAAATAACAAAATGATGAATACCACTTTTTTTTTTATGAACCTTGTTGGGATTCAAAATTGAAGCCCTAATTTTGAGTACCATTCTAAGTTTTCAAGCCCTTTAAAATGCTTTTAATGCATGTGTATCTGCATGTCCTTTTGAGTCCTAAGAGGTTTTTAATATTTCTAACACCTTGCATTTAGTACGTCCATGTGTCCCATGAAGATAAAATACCATTTTGAATCATTCTATGAAGTTTCACTTTAAGTAATGTCTAAATCTGCATTTTGCTTAAGTGTCAAACAATGACAGGAGGCCTAGTTTTCAATTGAATATCTTGCACCTGGTTATGTTTCATGACTCGTGACTTTGAGATTTTTTATTATACTTATCAAAGAACCTATGTTTCATATTTCAAGTTTTTTTGACATGTTTTAACTAGGTTTTGAATCCCTCAAAATCATTTGTTTAGTATCATCATCCTGATGTAAATTGTTCAAAATTCTGGGAGGCCCTATTTGATCAATTATAACTTTCACCCAATTGACAAAAATGAAAAAATTCCTTTTGTATTATATTCTAGAGTTAGAGACTTATTATGTTTCAATTTTGAGCTTATGAAAAATCTATTTTATCAATTTTCAAATGCAATTCCATATGTAATTTGTGAAGTTTTACTAGTGACAAGAAATGTAGATTGATCGATACCCCTGTTCAGGATGTCATAACTCTAAATCTGTAATAGTTGAAATCAAATGGATTTTACCATTACATTTTACTCTAAAAATAATTTAATTTTTCTATCTTTTATGTCTTGAAAAATCTATTTGCACACTTTCCCAGGTCCATTCCGTCTATGAGAATCACTTGTCTGCCAGTGTTTCTAGTTCTGCAAATCCAAGTAGCCCACTTTGACCGCTTGCTAAATGTGCCTAGTTATCTTTCATGAGCCCAAATCAGAGATTTAAAATCTCCTCATGATAGTGAACCAATGCGCAAGTTTCTATGCCCCCAAGTGTCATTTTTCCCTATTTTTGAAGCCAAATCGAAATGTGATTTATTATTTTTTGACATGTTTGCTTGTAGGTAGTTCTGAGAAGGTAGCTTTGACAGTCAATATATTTTGATCAAGAATTTTTCATGAGATGAGATTTGATATGGTACAAGAATGTAGAATAAAGAAGTTGTATATCAGATCTTAGGGCCTACTTAGATGTTTTGGTCAATTTTTAAAGCCAATCAAAGGACCTCTTGGCATGGAATTGGTAGCTCACAAAAAAGAGTTAAAATGAGTTTTAATGGGTGGTTCAATGATCGAATAGTTTTTAGTCAATGTTAGATGATTAATGGATCAATTTGAGCATTCAGTTGTTTGAGAACAAAATATTTTTTAGCCAAACCTACTTTAGGGCTTGACCAAACTAATAGGATTGGATGTATTTAAAGAAGTCATAATGATTTTGATCACAAAAATGTGGTAGTGGTTCACATATTTCCATTCAAGAACATAAGGTAGTGTGGCTATGATGGACATTGAGAAGTTGCAAATAACAAGGCAATTTAAAAAACACATTCCATATATGAGCTTTTGTGTCTTTCCAATCTCATTATGCAGTCCTTTGGGTATTGCCATGATGACATTTTTTTGGAATGGATTGGATACCAAAAATGAACATGAGTAATAGGTGTTACATTAAGCATGTACTTGTGTAAATTGGTAACAAGACAATTGACTGACATCTAAAGGTGCTTTGTTTGGTCTTCATTGTTGACAATTGTAGTGAATGCCCTTGCTATTTACTTACAAGAATAAGGGAAGTAAATGGATATTCCCAAGAATCTTTCAAGATGCTTTCTTAGATGATGAAGTTTGTAAATTTAGTAGTCCTTCTCTAGCAAGATAAGTTATTCTCTTCCTGATGTAAGGAGAGCTTTAAGTGAACATCATTTGAATGAGTAAATATTTTTGAATAGTGAAGGCAACTCTTCTTGTGGACCTTTGACAGAGCACCAACTGTCCTTGTTGGAGGGAAAAACTAGAGTAGGGGTATTTTGAGTTAAAATATCTACTATTTTTTTTCATGTTCTAAGCACATGAGATCAAGCATTAAGCAAGAAAGTAACCAATGCCTTCTTCATCCTCTCTAGCCCGTGAATGGTTTTCTATTGTCTAAGCCATCTTGGTTTTCTTCTTCTCATAATCAATGTTCTCCATTGGGTAAAATTTGCAACACTTACAATAGAGCTATCCCTTTTTCCATTCATTTTTAGCACATAATGATGTGATTGTAATGGTAAGTTGGTAGTTTTAACTCTGAGTATCATTGTTTAGAAAGGAAAAAAAGTGTGGTGGGGAAATACATGATTGGGAAATCACAATAGTATTGCTTGAAGGTAGAGATGCTACACCCAAATGGAGCCTAATAAGAGGGAGGTGTTAGTAATAGTTACATCCAATTTTGAGAAGATACAAGAACATTGTGTTAATTTGCACCTTGTTTTACACATCACAATGAAATTTTCCTTCCACCTTAGGTGCAAGTTCAATAGAATGAATGTCTTCAATAATTTCCACTCTTTCAATAGACTATGGATACTTGTGGAATTGTAGGAGGTCTTACCTCTAGCATGTGTGTAGATCCTCCAAACATGATGGACTATGAAGAAACAATATGGTGTTTATGGTGGCAGTTGCTTTGAAAAAGTGGGGACATTGTTGATTTGAAGTGAATTGGTTGTGGAAGAATTTGTATAAGGCTCCAATCATATAAAAAGTTGCAATCCTCTAACTTGGGCATGTGTATAGTGTTTGAAATTAGAAAGGACCACCTCTCACTTCACCCCCATCCATCTTTGAAGAAGAATTGAGGAGAATCGAATGGAGAAGGTGCCTAGATTTGTCATTGTTGATCCACTACCAAAGACCACAATCTCCACAATCCTTAATGTAGTATCAACTAATGGAAATGGATGTTGTCTCCATAAATAGGAGAATCTATGACTCCATATGGGGAAAGACAAATGCAAGGAAGAGAAGCTTCACGACTAAGAAGGTAGTGTGAAGAGCAGAGAGTGAAGAATGTAAAAAACAAGAAAAGGCAATAGTCCCATATTCAAACTGAGAGGTTTTTCTCATTGATTCAAATAAATGAGTGCAATATAGTTATGTGTCTTAGAAGTCACTAGCTTTTGTAAGCCACATAAAGAAAGCTCATGGTGGACCCCAGCTGACCGGATTACGACCAAGAACAAATTTTGAATGAATGTGCCAAAAAGATGTTGATGTCAGCAACAATGTGTAACTCTTGACAAAAGAAATCATGACACATGGCAATAGAAGGAAAATTCATGGACTGACATGTAGTAGGGTGACCTAGACTTGGCACACTTCTAAAGGCAGTGATGTGATAGATAGTGCCACTTGTCATGATGTTGCTATGTCTTGATGACATGGCACTACACTGATGTGTCATGTGACATAGTGGCTAATGATGTGGCACTACTAATGGGGTGATGACATGGACTAAGATGCCACATGTCATGACACCACTATGTCGCAATGACATCGCACCATGCTGAGGTGGACAGTGACATAGCGACCAGTGAGATGGCCACCACATAGCAAGATATGGACCAATAGGATAGTGGCAAATGGCAACTAGGTGGTAGGTGTTAGATGACTGAGCATGAAATGGATGAATCAAAACATGACACAAAAAGTCAAACCTAGTTGACCCAAATGGAAATTATGGAGGAAAAATCAAAAGTCATAAAATAATATATTTTAATTATTTTACTATTCATGAACATGTAGATCTTGTTTGAATTTAAAAAGGGATATAATCTAAAGTTTTAACTTTAGAACATTTTAAATTTTTGCATAAGATTTAAGATGCAAGATGCAAACCTGAGAACCTTACTAGGAAGCCTATTTTTCAAAATGAGATTTTGGGCATTACCAATAAGCCAATATAGCAATATTATATATCGCCAAAACTGGAAGAGAATGAACTTTCTATTTTTGGTGTTTTTTTCACATAGGAAGCCATTGGTTCAAGTTATTCAAGATTTGTCTCAGGTATCCATTTTTCAGTTTCATTTAGTTGGGATAGTTCAGATTTGATTATTAGTGAGATGGTCAACTAGATAAACATAAGAGGTAGTATGAATGTAATTAGGAACAATTCTTGTCACCTCCAAGTTAGTTAAATGGAGATTTTATCAGCATTTTAGATTTATTTTAGATATTTTGGTAGAACATGGGTTTCATCATTGAAGAAGAGATATTTCATGTTTGTTACAAAACAATGATAAAAATCATATTAGATTTTAGTTTTAGAAAGATGAGAGATGTTTTACAATAGAAGGGAATGAAGATTCAAGTGGACACATGTCACTTCTAGATCAAGTCTATGATATCATTCTTTTCCTATATCTTTTTCTTTTTGATTCATTGTAAGGGTTGGCAGTTTTCATTGTGAAACCAAGGGTTCCAGTTTCTAATATGTTTTCATGACTATGATACCATTCTTCAACATATTTATCTTGTATGAATAGTAGTAGTTAAGCTAATATAGATAGTTCTAATCTATTTAGTGGTTTCATGATTTTTTGCATGCATCTTGAATGTATAGTTTCAAAGAAATGAATACAAATGAGAAAGAATCTTCTTAGTTTCATTTTGATTCTCATCTCCTCTCTCTCTAATTTGCAATGTTTTGAGGTTTAGGGACAAATAAATTAGACCCTTTTGCATCCCCTTAAGGTTGTATGTCTGATATGTTTTGTTGTTGGAACAAAGGGCCAAGTAAATGCTTGATCTATTTGATAGAGTTGTTGGTTATTTGAGAAGGATACTTCATGAGAATGAGGTCTTTATGAACATCGATGTCTGATTCACAAAGTGATAAGATAGATCTAATAGCTTGATGTATGGAATATGTCAATGGTATCATAGATGTATGTGTGTGATTTATGGAACTACCCAATAGGTAAGGCACTGATCAGCTACAAGATCAACTTGTTATTACTGTTGCATATTTGGGGATTTTCTGAAATCAAAATTATAATCATCCATTTTCCTTTCTATTTAAGAGCTAAAAGGATTCCCTCACTTAGCTTATCAATTTCTTACATCATGTCATTAGCTATTTTATGTCTATGATCCTCATATAAGTGTTAGAAGATTAAGGTTTTTTATCTTCTTTATTAGATTCAAGTTTAATTTTTAGCACTGGTACCATATGAGTGAATCTTAGGTCCACCTGCTTAGGTTTTGCAGAGCCTAAAGTAGAAGAAGGGTCTAGCGTTATAGTTGGCCCAATGTTTGAAAGGGTATGTTGTAGATGGGATGTAGCTATCCCTAGATGTATTTTGTTCTCATTGGGGTAATTTGAAACTATGACATTTCAAAACACCAACAAACCCAATTTGGTCAAAATTTTGACCAACTTGGGCATAAAAATTCTAATTTGTTCAAAATTTTGACCAACTCGGGCATTAAAAAAAAAGCATAGGCCAATATGGCCTTTGATAGAAAAGAAGGGGAAATTTACTAATGTGACTTCACATCCATTTGATAAACTTTGAAACCTTTGTATGCAGAGTAAGAAAGTAGAGGTCTTACTCCTTCTAATCTTGCAATAGGGGCAAATGTTTCTCCATAGTCTATTCCTTCTTCTTGTGCATACCCCTTGCAAAATTATATTTCCTTATTCCTTTTGACTTCACCATTTTCATCTAACTTGTTTCTATACACCCACTTGGTTCTGATCACATTCTTGTCCTCTGGTCTAGGAACTAGAGTCTATGTCTTGTTCTTCTCAATCTGTTCAATCTCTTCTTTCATGGCTTTACTCCAATCCTCATTTATAAGGCATATTTCACTATCTTAGGATCATGCATACTCAGAAAACATGTATCACTTCTTAGCCTATTTATTGTCATTGCTCTAGCATCTTTGTCTCCAATAAGTTTTTTAGTAGGGTGGTGTCTTTTGACATACTTTGACAATCTTGGTTCTACTCTAATTTCCTCATTAGGTCTGTCAACTTCATAATCACTGTGCACTTCTCTATCTAGTAATTCAACATCTCTTTCATGTAAACTTATCACAAAATTAGAATGTGTCTTAGCCTCTATCTACAACTCAGCTCCTAAATGTAGCTCAATTTTAAATGCAACTTGACATTCACTATATGTGACTTAGAAGTTACTGAAACTTGTTGTTGATTTACAACTTTATTTATAGAATATTTATCAATAGGAATACGTTCATAAAAGTATAAAAAATATTTGTACTCCTCTAGTTCCTTTATAGGTTCAGCTTCATATACCTTTGTATATTCATCAAACTTCACATTTGCACTTTCCACAACTTTGTTACTGTTAGTATTTAAACACTTATAAGTGTTACTTCTTGTGGAATAGCCAAGGAATATACCTTCTTCACCTTTATCATCTAACTGACCATTCCTAAATTGCTTAAGAATGTAGCACTTTCTTCCAAATAACTTAAAATATTTTACATTGGGTGAGTATCCATACCATAATTCAAAAGGTGTTGAATGAGTACCTTTCTTGACTTGCATAATGTTCAAGGTATAGACAGTTGTACTTATAGCCTCTCTCCACTATTTTAAAGCAACATTCTTCTCCATCATGAGTGTCCTAGCGCAATCCATTACATATATGTTCCTCCTTTCAACAATCCCATTTTGTGGAGGGGTCCTAGGTGCAAATGTTTGTCTTTTGATTCCTATGTCCTAAGTCATTGTAAAACATCTCAAACTCATTTGATATAAATTCTCCACCTCTATCAAATTTCAAACATTTCAAGATTTTTCTTGTCTACTTTTCAATTTTATCTAAGTACCACTTAAACATTTGGAAAGAATCATATTTCTATTTTAGAAGCATAACTGTCATCATCCTAGAATAATCATGAACAAATAGAATAGTTTACTTGTCACCCTTCTAGTTTTTCTTATTAATTGGTTCATACAAGTTAGTACGAACAATATCCTTAATTTATTTAGATGTTTGAGTCTTACTTTTAAAACTAGATTTTGTCATCTTTCCTAACTAACATTTTTTGTAAATTATATTGTCAGGTTTCTTCAATTTAGGAAAACCTCTTACTATTTTCATGTCACTAATACTCACTAAGTTATCAAAGTTAACATGACATAACCTCTTGTGGCATAACCACACATCATCAAATTCTATAAAAAGACAAGTAGCATCATTCATATCAAGATAAAATAGATTACCTCTAGTCTAATCACCTTTCCCAATTAGTTTCCCATCAATGTTATAGATCTTAGTTGTCTTGTTCTCAAACTCAACTTTGCAACCTAAACTATTTAGTTGTGACACAATCAAAAAATTATAGTTAAGTCCTTCAACATAATAAGCATTGTCACACATGATATTTTCTATGAGTTTGATAGATCCTTCACCTTTTTTTAGACAAGGTGCATCATTACCAAACCTTACACTATTTCCATCATAATAATTCAGGGTAATGAACTTACTTTTATCTCCAGTCATGTGATGTGAACACCTACTATCAATGATCCATCTGTCACTCTTGTTCACATAAGGCACCAGTGCAGTTGCCTCATCCTCATTAGAATCATTCTTTATTGCAACATACACCACTTCATCAGCATGGTCGTCAGATCCATCTCTGGTTTCCTCTTCTATAATGTAGCAAGACTTCTTGCCTTTGTCTTTATAATCCTTGTTTTCCTCATCTCTTTTACTTCTATATTTGTGTCCACTTCTATTCTTCTTTTTTTCTAGACATCAAGCAGAAATATAACCAACCTCATTGTAATTAAAACATATGATAGGTAACTTACCTTTTTGAAATCTCCCTGCTAGTAGTTCTTCAAGTGGACACACTTTGAGCATTTCTTGCCATTTTATGAAGTCCCATTTTGAGCATTTATCAAATTCGCATTTTACCATAAGTGTCAAACAACAACAGGAGGCCATGTTTGCATCTAAATATCTCATACCCAGTAATGTTTCATGACTTGCCACTTTGGAAGTATTTAGTTTCCATATCCAAGAACCTATTTTTTAGATTTTGAGTCATTTCGAGTCTATTTGACTAGGTTTTGAATCCCTCAAAGTTGGTCATTTAATATTGTCATGTTGATGCAATTAGTTCAGAATTCTAGGAAGCCCTGTTTGATGTACTATAACTTTTGACCAGTTGATTAAAATGCTAAATTTCCTTTTGAATTGAATTTTAGACATTAGAGACTTGTTATATTTCAAGTTTCAGCTCTTGATGAATCCGTTTGATCAGTTTTCAAACGTGATTCCAAATTCAATTTCTATCTTTTTACTAGTGTCAAGAAATGTAGATGCATCAAAACCCCTATTCATGATGTCATAACTTGAGATCCATGATAGGTGAGATCGAATGGATTGTACCATTATTTTTTCCCCTAAAAATACTCCAAGTGTGCCAGTTTTCAAGTCTTGATGAATCTGTTTGCACACTTTTCCAGGTCCATTCCATTTGTAAAAAATACTTTTCTGACATTGTTTCCAATCTGAAAATTTAAGTAGCCTACTTTGACTACTCACCATTTGTATCTAGTAATTTTTCATGAACCCAAATTGCATATTCAAAATTTCCTCATGAAAGAGAACCAATTCCCTAGTTTTCATCTTCCCAAGTGTCCATTGGCCTAGTTTTCAAAGCCAAATCTTAACCTAGTTTATTGTTTTCTGACATGTTTTCTTGCAGGTAATTTTGAAAGGTCAACTTTGACAGCGAATATCTTTTGACCTTGAATTCATCATGAGACAAGATTTGACAGGGTGCAAGAATGCAGAACAAAGAGTTAGTGTGCCAATTTTTAGAGCATGATCAGGTGTTTTGGTCAATTTTAAGGCCGGTCAAAGGACCTCCTGGCACAAAGTTTATAGTCTGCAAGAAAGTGATAAATTAAGTTTTTAACGATCAGTCAGTGATCAAATTTGATTCTAATTAGTTCAAGATGATTATTGGATCAATTTGAGATTTCGGTTGTTTGATAACAAAAAATTAATTAATTGTTCCAGATTGATGGGTTGATTTGAGATCATAAGTGTGTTGTTATTTGATGAAAGGGGAGATATTCTCAATGAATGATCTATCGAGATTTTAGGAATTGATGCTTTTGATTATTCAAAGAAGGGATAACTCATTTTCTCTCCTAGTCCATTGCCTACTCCTTGTCCTTATGAGAGATCCAACAATTACATAATTTTATGTTATCCTCAAAGCTCACCATGAAGTCACTAGATGGGGGTGACTCATTTTAAAGTGGTAGCTTTTCAAGGAGCTTTGTTGGAGACAAAAGACTTGAGATGGAGGTGTCCACAAAATGAAGACAAAGAATCCATGAAGGACAATGGGGTCTCAAGAAACAACAAAGAGAAAGGAGAACAACCTCCACATCTAAAAAAGGACCATCCACACATCATACAGGGCAGACCAAGTGAAAGACCAGGCTATAGGTAAAGAAGGAGATGTCCACATCCAAGAAACTGAGCGAAAGTGGAGGGTAGGCATGTGAGTTGTGTTTTTAAAGGCAGCAATGGAGGTATCCACATTCACATAATGAAGCATGGCGCTCTTCAAAACTATCCTATTTTGTGCATTAGTGTTTGTGGCATTTAATGGGGCCTTGGATGTCTCTTCTAATACAATTATTAAGGAATGCAATAATTC
This sequence comes from Cupressus sempervirens, assembly GCA_028749045.1. NCBI lineage: Eukaryota > Viridiplantae > Streptophyta > Pinopsida > Cupressales > Cupressaceae > Cupressus > Cupressus sempervirens. The sequence continues at coordinate 477,175,940 of CM053789.1, read as the reverse complement.
CTTAATTTCTTACATAGAGACTTTTGTTTCTAATCATTATCCAAAGCTCACAAGACTTTGCAAGAAAATTTAACCAAGTTTTCTATGATGGCTATCCATTTGTCTAATATGGAAGTGAAACAAGTTTCTCATGTCATCAAAAATTTGAGAAGAGAAAATTCATATTTTACTGAGTTTGAAGATTGCATAGAGCTATTGCAAGATATAAAGAACTAGCTTCATCACTCAGAGATGGAATTACTACAATTATAAGATGTCATTTTTAAAAGAGCATGTTTAGAATATGATTTGAAAAGCCACAACCTAGAAATTTGAATCAATTCAAGTAGAAAAGGAGGCAGGGGATCCACTTTGGAAGCTGCCCATGCTAATAGAGCACTCCATGAATTTGAAGAAACTCACCCACACATGTGAGGGACAGGAGCAAGGGAGTGAAAAATGCAAGTAACAACCCACGTGAGCTGAGTGAAAACTCCAAGCCGCTAGTATAGAATAGAAACCCACCAAAAAAGCAAGGGAGTTTGGCCTTAGTGTCTAAGAGGAACACGTGAGAAAACAACATAGAGCAGGGACTCCCACATTTTGAAGTAGGGGAATGCAAGTGAAAAATTGCAAGTCAAAGAACAAAGAGCTCACGCAGGCAAAAAGGAGAAGAACTCACGCATAGAGCAAAGAACTGGGACCTTCAATTGGAAGACAAGCCAGCTAGTGTTAAATAGGCCCACACAATTGCAAGGAAACTATTTCAAAAGCTAAAGACACAAACCGCCAGCATATAAAAGAGTCCCACATGCATTTTAAAAGGAGAGCAAGAATTTTCCAGTCACACCAATCATAAAAACATAGTCAAATCTGATTGAAGGGAGAGGCATAAGCACTAATCATAATAATATTACGTAGAAGAAGGGAGGTGTCCATTGAAGAGTTACATCAAATCAATGTAATAAAAAAGTTGGCAAAGTAGCCCACGAAAGGCCAAAGGCAACAAGATTCACGGCATAAAACAAAAGGACAACCATTTGAACAAACAGAGCAGGATCAAAGCCTACACAAGAACAAAGTCGCCCAATGTAGTCAAAGTGTGAAGATTTTGAAGCCACATTAATCCCACATTATGCAATAGAGGGATTTTTAAAGTGTTTTAAAGCTATTGCACTCCACATTCATGTTGTCTTAAAATAGACACCTTTTGAAGGGCTTTGGTTGAGTGCGGGTCCCAATCAATGGCTGGAGGTGACTATGAAATAATTTTGAACAAAAGTGATGACTTACTGATGTGGTAGATTGAAGACCAAATGCTTAAGATGCTGACATGTGGCAGGATCAATGATAGGCACATTCTCGCTTTGAGAAGTTGCAGGGTAGTTAAGAATTGTGAGATTGCAGGCTACTGACACATGTCAACAGGCCCCACTTAGATGATGACTTGGCAGTGATGAAGCAAATGTTATCCAGGTGGGTATGTGGCATAGGCCAACCAATCAGGCACTACCATGTGGCAGTTTGGGTGGTACCTAGTGGGCCCGAAGAGGAAGAAGGAAATATTTGAGGAGTATGAAAAATAATTTTAAATTATTTTTCAAAAGCATGTCATGTTTAAATTTTAAATTCAAAGAGGCATTAAATTTAAAGTCAAACTTAGAAAATTTTAAAATTTTTGAAAATTAAGTGCAAACTAGACACTTATAGTAGGGGAGTGATTTTCAAACAAACTTTTAGGGGGTTCCTGAGATGCAAATATAGCGGTGTTATACATCGCCGAAATTGGGAGAAGATGAACTTTTTGATTCTGAGGTTAGCTTTTACACAGGAAGCAATTTGTTCAAGCTACATGAGGTTTTGTCCTAGATGCCTAATCTACAGCCGCATTTAGGTATCGATGATCAATTTTGACTTTTAGTAGGGTAATGTCATGAATGTGAGAAAAAGACAGTGGAAATGTAGTTTGGGGTTGAATTGGGTTACATTCAAATTAGTTAAATTTTAATTCTTCCAGCATTTTCATGAGGTTATCAGATATTTTGATAACTCAAAAGTTTTCATCATTTCATCAAAGATATTTGCAAATCAGTAATAAGGTAATGATGAAATCAAATTAGATCAAAATGGTAGAGAGAAGAGAGAGGTGATTCAGTTGCAAGAGATTGAATTTCAAGTGGACAGATGGCAGTTGCATAACAGATCCAAGAATTCATCTTCTTCCTATATTTTTCTTTCTTTCATCCATTGAAGGGGTTCCAATTTCTAGGAAGAAAAAGTTTATTGTTGTGATACCATTAAGGGTTCTAATTTTTCACTGTAAGACCATTGGTTCTAGTATTTTGACATGTTTTCTTGACTATGACACCATTCTTCAGCAAATTTCTCTCATGTGAATAGTAGTAGTGCAGATAATATAGCAAGTTCTGATATGTTAGGGGTTTTCATGTTTTAATTTTATGCATCTAAAAGTATAGTTTCAAGGAAATGAATACATATGAGCAATAATTTTACTAGTTTCATTCTAGTTCTTGTCTCCTGTCTCAACAATCCATAAGTCTTATGTGATCTTGGAAAAAGATCTGAGATCCATTTGCATCCCTTTTAGGTTGTATGTTTGATGTATTTTGTTGTTGGACCAAAGGGCCAAGTAAATTCTTGATATGTTTAACAAGGTTATTCGTTACTTGAGAATTATATTTTGTAAGAATGAGATCTGAATGAAGACTGATGTTTGAATCACAAGGTGATTAGATAGATCTGATGTATGGGTATATGAAATATATCCTGATGTCACAGATGTATGTATTGAATTCATGGAATCGACCAATGGATTAGGCACTGATCAGTTATAGGATCACTTGTTATACTTCTGCATATTTGAGATTGTGTTGAATCAACATCATTTATCAAACGTTTTCCCTTTCATGTTGAAAGCTATTCAAAGTATGACCTGCACTTAGCTTGTGAATTTCATGAATCATGTTCTTAGCTTTTTCATGCTTGTTATTCCTAGTTTAGTATAGAAAATCTAATGGTTTTCATCTACTATTCTAGATTCTAATTATGTTCATTGCACTGGTCACATAGTTAGATCATAGGAGGTTCACCCACCTAGGTTTTTCAGAGCCTGAAGTGTAGAAGGAGTGTAGCCTTATAGTTGGCCCAAGTTCTTGGTGAATTGTGTCCATTATTGGAGATAGTTGCCCATAGATGCAACCTTACCCTATATGCTTGGTTATTAAAACATTGTTTAATCAGGAGCCAACAAAATGGCGACTCTACTGGGGACTGTATTGAATCAGATTTAAGAAAAACATTGAGAATTTGAAAAGAAGAGATTCAATACAGTAGGAGAAGTGCATTGAAAAGTTTTAGCAGTAAGTTCTCTGATGTTCTTTCCAGTTTTCTTACTCCAAATCATGCACCTCAATGAAGTTTTATCCATTTGCAGTAGTAGCTTTGAGGTTGAATGCAGATTGTGTTGTTCTTAAGTTTCATTTTCAATTAGTTCAACTGGATCTTGTTTTCAAAGTGTTGTTGTAATTTCAGAGTCAGAATTGTTTTAAAAGGGTTTTCTCTCTTCAAGGTGTTTAAAGTTTTACAAAGTTCTACAAAGTGACAATTCAGTTCAGATCTATAGTGTTATGAATTATGTTTTAAATCTTTCTCACAATTGTGAATGGAAACTCTCTATAAAGGATCTCTGAACCAGTGTAGATCGGTTACATAAAATTGCTTTCAAGAGTTTTCAATTGAATCAGACATATCTAAAAGTTGTGTCAAATTTTAAACAGAAAAAGAAAGTATATGAATTTTTGACCAATAAGTTTTAGAGTGTTGTTGACTTGCTATCATAAGAATTTTTAATGATAAATGTGAATCATTGTTGTGATTTCATTTTTTCTCCTCAAGGACATGGCGAATCTATAAAGATATGATTAGTGGTGTGAGGAATTGAGATCAACACCAAGCCAATCAGCAGATTAGTGGTTTCATGCAGCAACACTTGAGGTATTTCATTTTCATGATTTTTTCTTGTCATGAAAGAAAGTAAGTTTACATATGTGTTCTCTATCAAGTGAGGTGACCAAATAGAAAAAGAAATCTATAGAAGACAAAGTTATGATTTAAGATGACAAAAGAGTTTTCACTAGTAGACTAGAAGAGAAATCATCAAAAGTAAACATGATTTCTCACATGCAATTGGAAACAATGAATCAATTCATGATTGCTAATCATGAAATAAATAGTAAATACATTGAGATAACAACACTAAAGTTGTAGAATGAATAGTTCAGCAATGATATAAAAGGGGAAAAGGAGTTTGCTAAAAGTTTATATAAACCAAGTGAAGCTATCAAGTACTTTGAATAATTAATGAGATCCCCTAGATCTAACAATGATACATTTGGAGTAGGATACACAAGTACTAAAGAAGGAGAATCATCCAAAAGTGTTGAAGAAAGAAGTAGCAAAGCTAAGAACTCAAAACTGTAAATCATAATTGTGGTAAGAAAGGACATATTGCTAATGTGTGCTAGAGCAAGACTGTAAATCAGAATGTTCAACAAAAGAGCATGGGTCACTACCATAAGTGCAACAAATAAGGTCATAAGGAACATGAATGCAGAATCAAGACCATACACATTCAAAGATTTGAAGGATATTGTCATAACTGTCAAAAGTATGGACATAGAGATTTTGAGTGCAAATGCAAACCGAAGTGGTCATCAAAAATGCAGACAAAGTTAAAGTACAATGAAAACTCTTATAATTGGGATTATAATACAAGGTATAGTTATCACTATTGTTAAGAGTATGGACATGTTCCTAAGAAAAGTATTAGAACACACTTTAGAAGTGATTACAAAACGTTGTTGAGTCAAACCACATGTTTTAGCTATTTGAAGGCTAGTCACATCAGCCAATATTGTCCAACAAGGTCAAAGGCAGGAAGTTGTGAGTTCAACAAAGGCAAAGGCAAGGCAGATATTGAAAATTTCATAGATGATATGAACAAGATATGGAAGAGAAAGGAGGATTGCAACACATCAAATGCAGATAGGATCACTTCACCCAATGGGTTAGGTGATCACACTTCATCAAACTAAGAAATCAAGAGGTATGTGGGACTAATATTAAAAGATATTCCATACATCAATTCCAAGGATTTAGCTTTGAAAAGATTACATATGCATGAATAAAGATGCAAAGAGTTTTTTATGTTACTATCAAGCATGAAAAGGTTTCTTATGGTTGCTAAGTAAAATGTTAGTGGATGTCGAGCTAATGAAATTGGTTAGTTGAGGCTAAGATCATAATGGTTGTTGAGTGAATGGAAAGACATGTGGATGTCAAGTGAGCCAAAAATCAATTGATGCCAAGCTTATAGTTGTGTAAGCACTTAGCATTAATTGCAATGTTTTAAGGGCTATTCAATCAATTTCTACTCATTTATCATCATTTGAATTCAAGAAAGAACATGAGGAGCTAAAGGTGCTATGGAGAATTTCCTCTGAAGTGTTTGTAGGAAGATTGAACAGTTGTTTGACACCATTTCATCAAGATTTATAAGGTATTTACTGTGTGTCGAGCTACACAGTTTCAAATTTTGCAAACCCTAAATATATGTAATGGCATCTAGTTCTTAAAAATTGAAAGGTGTAGACGGAAAAGAGGTTTTAAATGTTTAGTTAATTAGCAATGAGATCAAAAAACCTATTTTTAGGGCTATTCTAGATATAGCGTATAAGGAGGATCCCTCTAGTGCATTGTCTATGATACCACCATGAGTCTTGATGATTCAAGATGTCAAGAAATTTTACACTTGCAATATTGGAAGCATATGTGACATGGAAATCAGAGAAGAATATGGAAGACTATGTGAAAATGGAGTATTGAAGGAAGAATAGAATATTTTCAAGAAGAAAGGGTTAACTCGTGCCCTAGATTTCCCCAATGTCTTCAAAACTGAGTGGATTAAGATTGTCTTAAGCAAAATAGCTCAGTATGGTTAGAGAATGGGCCAGTAAAAATCACAAATAAAATCATTCATAGGGTAACATGGTGTTGGGTAGTCATTTTGCATGAGGTAAACCGCAGGAATCCATTGCCCAATTCCTCTCTTGAAAAGATAATCTTTTGGGATCAATTCCAAGGTTTAGTATTTATCTTGCGACGTACCAAAATCCACTTAGTTGAAGATAAATGTGATTGTTCACAAGGAGGCCTTTGCTAGTTTTGATTATAATCTTGAAATGAAGTAAATTTGTTTGCTATCTCAAAATAACACACAAAAGAACAATATTTTTGTATTTTCTATTTTTCAATGAATGCAATTCTAGCAGTGCAACTAAAATGAGTTCCATTTCTAACAACGGGTTAGCAAAGAAAATAATGAAAATGAAAGCAAATAACATGAAATTGAAAATCCTAACAGACATAAGCTATAGAGCACAATACACTATGAGTTAAGTTTATGAAGAAATCAATAGGAAACCAATGAAAATAGAAGCAACGCTTCCTAGAATCCACTGATGCAATCGTCAGTGAGAAACTTTAACAATTGTATGAAATTTCACCTTTCATCAAATCGCAAGGCCACAAAAAGTGCGCTCATGCAAGACAAATAGTTATGTAGGCATAGTTTGATGATCTATTCTAAAGCTCATTATGTTAGCGAAATTCATAAATCTTTAGAAAACACCAGAACTAAAAGATCGTACAACCAGAAACAAAGCAATAAACCTTTGGCTCAATCATAATCTCATGAACAAAATTCACAAAATAATGACACATTTAGGAAAGAATAACTACACTCTAAATGATAGCACCAAAAGCATAATTTTACTACATAATGGTGGCCCTTGTTACATTTTACAATGGGGTATTTATAAGAAATTGTCTCCTCAATTTGTGTTGAAAGTGAGAGATATCTTCATGTTATAAAATGCTTTTAAAACATTAAAACAAACTAAATATATACATAATAACAATTAATCTAGTGCTTAGAGAGACTCCATCCATATTTCATTAATTAACTGGATGCATGGGCTCTTTACATTTCAAAATAAAGAAAATATGAGAGAAGAAATAGGAGGAAGCCTTCAGTCAAAGTAGAAGTGTCTGGAGGTGTCAAAAATAGAAGCTAGTCCTTTACTAGGCATGTGTCAAAGTTAAACTACTGTTAGAATGAATTTTGATGCATGGAACGTGTTATTTCTGGAACAAGTAATTAAGTGTCAGTGCACCTCTGAATTTTGGACCTACGGACATGCATACCTGTGGACCTACAGAGCTACAGACCTTGACAGGGTCAAAATCTCAAAATTTTATTGAGTGTCAAAATTGAAATTCTAGCATCTGGGTTTTGTTCTTCTTCATCCCAAAGCTATGTTTGGATGTTTACCCTTGAATTTCTCTATCATCTTAGAAATCTTAGCCACATCTAGAAGATCTAAAGTCTCATACTTATCTTTTACCTTCTATCTATAATTGCTTACCTCAATCTAGGTGTCAACAAAATCCCTGAGTTTGGTATCCAATTCTAACAATGCTTCTTCAATCCTAAAGGCTTGTCAGATGTCCTCATCATCAGCAGCCTCCACAAAAATCTTCTTGAAATTCTCCACTAATGTCTCTATAGGTAACAATTTTTCTCATTCCTCATCTTCAAAAATATCCAAGCATGCATCACTGTTGTGTCTTTCTGCTTCCAAAATTTGCTCGTAGGCTTGGTCCTTGAGCTAATGAATCTCCTCATGTAATGTCTCCATTACTTTATTGCTATCTAAGATATTTTCTCTATCCAATCATCAATCATATCCAATTCTTCTCTATTATATACATCAATCAAAACCTGATATCTTTGGCCCTCTATAGCTTGTAGAGTCTACAAATCCTTACTCCAGACACATACCTCATCCATGATACTAAAGTCTTGCTTCAAAATTGTTATTATATTATTCATGTTCTCCTATGTAGCATGCAATAACTTCAAATTCCCTGTGATAATGGTAACATCTTTCTCCTCAAAACTTTCTCGCCACTCCTAACAAGATTTCAAAAATGGGTCAAGTTGCACACCTCCCCCTTCTCTATGTATGATATTCAGAGTTTGCTTTGGGTTCTTAGGATCAAGAGGATGAACTACTTCAGCTAGATATCCATTTAGGATCTCAACCTACCTCCAAAGTGCTTAGAGTTCAATCTCCTCTTGTTCCATGTACTTCAGAACCTCTTTGACTCCCATAGTCATCATTTGTTAGGTTGAATCTCGTGTAGGTCTTCCCAACATAACATCCTTTAATTCATAATCCTTAAGGCTAAGGTCTTCTGCATCTGTTCCTTCAAGAGGGAAAGCCACTTGTGTAAATAAATCATGGTTCCTTATGCTGGTGACAAATGCGAATGGAGTTACCTCATGTGATGGAGACTCAAGTTTATTTAGGATCTCTGCAATATCACAAATGTCTTCCTCTGAAGTGCAAAATTGAGGTTTAGTACTCCTCATTATTTCCTTTCAAATCCATCTAGGGATGCATCTTGCTAAGGACCTGGCTCTTGATGACAAAGGGGTGTGTTTTATTATCTCCTTCCCCCTATCACTCCTACTTGGAGTCATATCTTGTTTGGAGGGCTCTTCTTTTGTAGCCTCAGTCTTAGTAGACCCTATAGCCTGAACCTTGATATCTTGGGAAGGTGGTTGACAATATTCTACCATTTGTCCCTCTGACACTTCACTGATCACCATTTTCTCTAGTCTCTCCTCTGATGATAACTCCTTCTGGACCTGCTCTTCCTCTGAAATCTGAGGTGGAGGAGTAACGAAGCCTTGTTCTACCATTGTAACTTGGTGGACAGGGAGGAGTAAGATTAGGACCCTGTGAATCTGGTGGCATTTGTATCTAGTCTTCTTGTTGAGGTTCGCATATAGGGGTGTCCTTGATCTTATTGCCAATCAATTATGTACCTATTGGCATGAAATCAAAATTTGACATTGAGAAAACATCATTGCTCTCTTCACTCTACTCATCCACCCATTTTTGTACTTCACCTTCTAAAGAAGAGAGTTCTAAGGGTTTTGCTTGAGTGGATGGTAGGGTACCCATGGCACTCTTTCTCCTTTGTAACTGTATGGCTCTAGCTAGACAAGTTCTTCCCTATAGGGGCACTTGTTCCTCTTCCTCTTTTGATTCTTCTTCCTCCTCCTCTTTGTCTCCCTCCATAATACTTTTGGGAATAGATGGATTAGGCACTTATCTTCTATTCATCCTTTGTCTTTTGTTCATCTAAATCTTAATTGCTTTCTTATGTTTCCTAGAAGTAGAAGGAGAAGCTAGTTCATCTTGCACAAGAGGAATGGAAACTTGTGGAATCTCTCCCTCTTCTGGTTGGCTAGACACAACGGGAGGCAACTGTGGTTCATCCTAGACTTGGGTACCTCCAGTATCTTGGGACCCTAGTGGACTCTATTCCTACTGCTAGAGAGGGGCCTGTTCTATTTGAATCCTCTAAGGAGAGGTCCTCTTTCTTTTGTTCTTTCCTTTCCTTTTAGGAGGGTGATAATATCCAACTGGGTGATCAAGCTAGTACACTATCTTTGGCTTGATAGGAGACTAGGCTACAAAGGTAGAAATTGTGACTTTATTTCCTTTACCTCTTTTTGGGTGAGCATGTGCATGGAAGATCACTGTATCAGAAATTGGATCAAGTGGAAAAGGTTTCTTGATCCAATCTTTTGTCATTCTAATGACATGCCTCGCTCGATGATTAATATCATTGGCCTCCTCCCTGTCAACCTCAGCATTCATAATGCATCTTTCACCAATTTTGTCTACATTGAACAGGGAGTCTAGTAACTCCTTTGAATCCCATTGTTTAATCTCCTCCAAGATGTTCAATTGGAGAGCCTTTTCTACTAGATACAAAGTCATCCTACAATAGTCCCTAATGTAGACATCGTAGTTGTTTGTGGCATTCATCTAGTGATCTTCAACAACATCCTCATGGTGAAAGTCCTTTCCTACCAAACTCTCCACTCTCCTAACATTATCAAAATTAGGCTGAGGAGAGTTGTATTCTTCAAGGGATAATTCTCCCACTCCCACTCGAAGGAAAGAATGTCTTGCTTCTGCTTCACCTGATATGGTCTAATGACCAATGGCCATGCCCAGCAAGGTCTTTTTTGTCTCTTTATCTTCTCGTAGGCTAACTCAATTTTTTGGAAAATCTCCAATAGCACCAACTTGTCACTTGGGTATCTCGAGAGCTTCTTAGGATTGATGGATGCACCAGCTACCCGTAGATAGATGAACATTTTGAATAGGATGAAGTAGGCTCTGAGAGCTATGACTTGTGCTTTGGCTTCATTAGATAACCTCTTCCCATTTTCTCCCTCAATGAATCGAATGATCACAAAGATGAACTCATCATTCATGCTTCTATATTCTTTGATCTACCCTACGAGCCTCTTCTTCACCAATTGAGGATAGACAATGTATGGACAAGCATTGGGGTCCTGCATATTATCTCTCCTATATAGACTGGGATAGTTTGTTGCCCTTGCTGCAAGTAGGTATACCATGTAAGAAGTCATGTAAAACATCTTCTTGTCCTTTATTGTCCTCAACTTCTCACACATGTTTTCACTTAGTGTGGTGGCCCAGTCTAGTGGTATCTTTGCCTATCTGATGGTCTCAATGAAGTTGACCATGAAAGTACTAAGGTGGCCCACTGCAAGTAAACCCATGACTCTACTCAAAAGAATTATGGAGTATCTAATGTCCTCCTTCATGTATCCCCAAGTCATGTCTACCTTGCTTGTTATATTTCCCTGAGGAGGCTTCTCAATGAGGTATGAAGACTATATGATGTAAATTGCCTCTTACTAATGCTCCTATACCATCTCTGAGCTATTTCATATGAGAGCCTAATGAATTGGTCTACTCTCGTAAGATTGAAGACCCTTTCAATGTTGTCATGTCATAGGTCCAAAACCACGTCTCTGTGACATTCTTGACTACTCTTTCATCAGGAACAAAATGTTGTGATAGGGCCATGATTAGTTCAGTCGATTGTACTAACACAGGATGCGATGCTCGTTTCACCAAGTTGGAACACATCAATGCAGATACTAGTGTAGATCTCTCTGTGGGTTTGCTACAAACTCTGAGGAAATGTCCTAGATCCATGTGCCCCAAATCAGTATCTTGAATTTATGCATGGTAATCATGAAATATGGATTTTGAAGGAACACTTTGGAATTTGAAGACAATGGGTTTGGGTGCCATTTCGGATGTGGACACCATTTAATCACCTACACATTGTTGAGAAAAAACGTTATTAGTTCAAAGATAAAACATAAAAGCTATGAATAAACATAAAGAAAAAAAAATGCCCCCATTTGGGCATTTTATTTATTCTTTATTTTTTATTTCATCCCTTTTATTTATTTTTTTTTAAAAATAATTTTAATATTTATTTTTTTCTAAAATTTTATATTTTATATTTTTTTAAATTTTTAATAAATTTTCAAAAAAATTAAATGGGGTGAAAACATGGAGGCGCACACAGCTAGGGTTTACAAGGGTGCACGACATTTGTGAGTGTCTAGTGCTTGTGCCACGTTAGCGGAGGGTGTGTAGCATTTGGGAGCACACGGCTAGTGGTTTGTGGTGCGTGCTGCTGGTGGAGCACGCAGTTGATGTTTGTGGCATGCGGCACTAGTGGAGTGCATGACCGCCCAAGGTTGATGTGCGGCACAAAGGTTGGGTGCACATGCAGTGCCAAGGCTAGGTGCATGGTGCCAAGGCTGGGCATGCAGTGTCATTCAATGGAGCCAAGGTGATAAGGCACCTATGGCACTTTTTTGAGATGCGGTATTAAAGACATCGGTGCCTACACAGTGCTTGTGCTGCATAGTGCCTGTGCAGTGCGTGACACCAAAGGAAATAGTGTGCCATTCATACCTTGTGGTCACGTGTAAAAAGAAAAATGAAAACATGTGTTAATGGGTTTGGGTGGGGGTTTTATAACCCTCCCCCCGCACTTGGCCGGGTGTTCACGCTTGGGCACGAGATTTTTATGAATTTTTTTTTTTTTTTTTTTTGGTATTTTTCCAATTTTCTAATTTTTTTATTTTCTAATTTTTTTATTTTTTTTATTTTCTTATTTTTTTAAAACTTTCTAACTTTTAATACTTTCTCCGAACTCTCGAAGTATGAGTCTGGGAGTTAGAAAAAAAAGTAGAGGGTCCCCATTCCTAGTGAGGAATGGGGTGTGTGTTGTGGACACCACAACATAGGGTATCCAACCCTAGATCAGCCGAAGACTATGAGAAGTGAGTCAAATGAAGTCATTAAAAAGAACATAGGTGTTGTATGGAACAAAAGGGGAATGACCATTGACACAATCACAGATCCCCTGATAGCTTGTGCAGTGAGGGTAATAGCACACAAGTTTTATCAATCAAGTAGATTAAATAGTGTACCTTGAATTGTAGTGGATATGGGCTACAAAATTGTGAAGAAAGATCATACTTAAGATCTTGCTGAGTTGCAATTGTAACAATTGATTGAAAATCTGGGACTTAAGGATTGAATTAAAATATTTTGTTGATAAGGATGAATCTTAAGTGGGAATCCCTATGTATTACATGCATCTAATTAGGTAAAGGGAAGGTTTAAGTGGCAATATGGATGAGTCACAGACGTCGATTCATATCTAACCCTAGGTCACCTAGGTCTTCTTAAGGAGGACAAACCCTAAACTTTTTAAGTAAAAAAAAGAGGGAATGAATGAATGGTCAAAAAGAGTTTTGTATGCAAAAACAAGACATTCATGGTGACCAAGGTATTATGATATGAATTGAATTGTAGAATCAGTTAAAGGAGAATAGAAGAAGGAAATAGTGAATAGTAGAGAGACATCTGATCAAGAAGGATCAAGTACACAGTAGCATAGAGGTGATCTATCATCAAGCATCAGAGTACTAATCATAGGATCATTGTTGAGACATTCTAATAGGTGAATTAGTTACGGCTCTTAACAAAGTAGTCCTAATAGATTGTACTAAAATCCTCTAACAAGGTACTTAATTATGAGTTGATGTCCTTTAACTAGGCACACTTCTAACAGGGTGTTGAAATCCTTTAACAGGGTAAGACCTAATAGTCTTTGTAAGCTTTTAATAGGGCACACCTTTCATACGGTAGATCATGTTTCATGATCAAAAATTGTAACCTTCATTAGAGAAACTTTATTACTGTAGTAGTGAAGATTTGTGGGTGTCATCTCCACCCCATTTTTGCTTTCTCATTGGAGGGCTTCTAGGTAATCATATCTTGTGTCATATATGTGTGAATGCTTACTTGTTTACATACTTTAGATGTATATGCTTTACATGGTATTTTAGTTCACTTATTGAATATGTGAGAGGAATGTGTGGTGAATATTTTTATGGTTTAAATTTTAAAGCACTGATTCACACCCCCCCCCATCTTTATCTTTCCTATTGTAATTCCAACACTTAGTGTTTATTTTACATACAAAATAACTCAGCCTTTCTCTAGGCATTATTGTTATCTCATCTTTTCAAATCCTCTTCATCAATCAAATAAATGATAGCTTTTAGACCAAAAAAGCAATTGTATCACCAGCAGGTAGTAGGTTTGACATCATTGACAAAATAATTATTGTTCCATTACAAACTCTTCACTTTAAAACAATATTATATCAACGATCAAAAATGATAATGATAGATGTAAAAGGTTTTATTCCACCATGGAATCTCATGGTATCATATCATCTAGCCTGAACTAAATTGTGAACATTTTGTACAATGCATTTGATAAGAAAGTTGAACTTGAATTGGAGAAAAATGTTTTACCTTGCTCACATGACATTATGACCAATGCATAACTATATTCAATATTTAACTAATACAATTTGTAAGCATAAATATGAATTTCACTACCTTTTCCCTATCTTCTTTGTCCTTGATTATTTTAAAATATTTTAGACAAGTTATTGATACCCACAAAAGAAGAATGTGGCGTAATTCTTGCTAGTGTTAAAGTCCCAAATGTAGTAGAAGGAATGAATTTAAAATGTGGAGCACATACACAAAATGCGGGCTATTAAAGGTGATTTCCCATAAAGATATTATAGTTGGAAAATATTGAAACATGTTATAAATATACATTAAAAAAAATATAGGCAAATCTTTCTTCCAACAGATGCACCACCAAGTCTATTGGGCTGCACAGAGCAAGGACTTCTAAATGGATTGATTATTGTAGAAATTGGATATTGCCTTCATCTCTTGCATTGACACTCCCCACTCGTTGAACCCATAGAGGTGGTTTGGATATAGAGAAGGGAGAGTTAGTTGGGATGTTATAATGATAGAGTTGCGATCAACACACAAGAAGAATATGAAATCAAATTCGTACAAATAGAGGATGAAGATTTGTGTTAGATAATAGAGTTGAAAATACAAGTGGACATGCATGGAAAAGATAAAATAGTTTATTGCAAAAACAAAATGAAACTAGTTTGATTAAAATGCACTTAAAGCCTTCAAATATGTTCCATTCATACTAGCTCCAAATTATATGGTGAAATATCAATGCATTCTCACCCATGTTTTATATACCTTTCTAGAGCGCCTACGATATTTTGCGAGAAACCCAAAAAGATTTATCGAAGGGCTTGAGAAATGAAAAAAGGAACGCATGTAAATGTCAAGTGGTTTGATGAGATTTCTCACCTTTGAGATAAGCTAAGGAACCCTAGACAATTCTAAAATTTGCAAAACGTGAAGGAATGATTGTTGAAAAATATCACTTGGGAACATAAATTACATGAAATTATATACCCGGATGAAAATACCTAACATAATAATTTTGTGCCACAATGAAAACCATTCTTGTCGTTGATAACTCCATTTCAGTAATTTTGCAACGAGTGTTGCTAGTTCCACTATTGCAGATCACGTTGAGTTCCAACACTAGTTTAGTACTGTGAGATGAGGAAATGAGTAAAGTTATTTCTAATAAAATTACTGTTTTATTATTATATCAATTTGAGACAATGAATTTTTTTTAATATAGTTTACACATACAACATATCTAGAAGAAAAAATAAATCTTAGATTTAATGTCTTAATACCCTCTTTTGTGTAGTAGTGTAATATTTTAAGACTCTAATTTTCAAAAGACAAATTAACTCATAAGTTTTGGAATCTTTAGGGGAAGAATTGATTCCTAAACAATACCCCAACTATGTTACCCCAAAAGATAATGCCTATCTAACACATTATTTCACGAAAAAAATTGCAAGATATTTGCAAATACCAAAAGTTGACATGAGTTGACATGAACATGACATTCTCTATTTTATTGATAACTTGATAAAATTTTAGGTTTGGAAGATTAATGCAAGCTAATGAATCAAGACAAGACTTAGATTATACTAGTCTGTAGTGTTTCATGTTTGAGATCTATGAGTAAAGTAGCGTTGCTGACAATGGATTAATTTGAGAATCATGGCATAGATTAGATGCCTAAAATTTTGTTTGATTAATGTTATCTTCCATGCAGTATAATCTCTAATAATGTGACCTTAAAGATTATCATTAATGGTGCTTTACTCTTAAACATGTGTATTTTTTTCAAGTTTTTGAAATCTAAAATAATGATATATCTAGCAATACATTTTAGAAATAATTAGAGATTATGAAGTTGCAATTGAGATTGCATAAGTAATGGGAATATGTAACATAGAGAGGAAAGAGGAACTAGGTCTATGTTTGAATGTTGAATTTATTGGATGTCTGACAAGGAACACTCTCAACTATGTAGTAGTCAAATACACAAGTTCAAACATATTTTAAAAAAGCAAGGAACAGCTCATAAAATGTAACATAAATCAACACCAAAGAAAAAAGAGAAGAAGTAATATTTCAAGTGCTATGAAGATCAAGAAACATCAGCCTAAGGCATTCACAACCCAAGTAAGGATGCACAACTAGATTGTAACTACCAGATAGGGAAAAATAAACTATTAGAAATTATGGCATTACAAGTGGAATTTCAAATCAAAAAAACTAACTATTCTAAGGAAAGGACCAGATTGCCAACACTCATAGAAGGAAACAATGTGTTTATCATCTAATTGAGAAAATGAAACTATAAAAACAACTTAATTAATCTTCCAATGGTTCTCATTGACTAATAATGTTTTGTATTTATAGTCAAGTAGGGATCCAAAAAAAATGTTATACTTTGTAATCACTAATAATCTGTTAATACAATATGTTAATGTATAGCTCCCAATGATATGGCACCACTTTCCACTTGGATCTCCATAAACTCCTCACCCAAAACAAACTCCTAGCATTCATAACAACCTTCGAACCAACCCAAGAAATTACATGCTAAAACCAAAAGGGGCTTAGCCCAAACAACACATATACACTTATACAAAAAAAATAAGGAATCTTCCCTTAAACATATGTCTCTTTAAGCACTAAAACTATAGTGATGGATTTCTTATGCCAATGCCAAAATGTAATAATTTTACGCATATGGAAAGTAAATGTGTAACTATGCACTATATATTTCCCTAAGTAGAAAAAACATTATGATAAATATTTTAATATTTTTATTTAATGTTAATACATATATGTTTTAGCATATATAATTGTATTGTAGACATCTCATAAAATAAATGCTCATAAATTATCTATTTTGTAATCATTATCATGAAACTTACAAGTGCAACATTTGACAAAAATCCTATCTACACTAATAATGTTCATATCATATTTAAAACCTTGTATATTAGCATAATCTAGGATTTTGAGAACAAAAAAAATACTAATTAATGTGCAATGGTGTAAAGCTTTAATATATGTTAAATACTCTAAACATCCACTGGTAAATAATAGTAATATTATGGAGATTAAGTTGTGATCACAATTTAAATTTATATGGTCATGGATGACTAGAGAGAGCTAGAGTCAAGCCTTGAATCAACTCTAGAAGCAATATCAAGTAGCAAAGTAGAAATAGCCACTTATCTATTGCCACATGTGCCTCAAAATATCTTGTCAATATTAAGTTTTGGAAGAAAAGGCATTAGGACTAATCACTAGGGTTCCCAAAGCTTAGCCCAAAGAGAAGGTTATAAAATTGTCCAAATGTATTATTTAATGTGAATTCCTCCTCCTTGGTTAGCATTAAGTCACTTGAGGTTAATAAAAAATAATTATTATAATACCAACAGTCTCTTCAACATTTTTATGGGTTGGAAAGTTAAGCATGTTGTCTTGGGTTGGGGTAGTAATGGAATGTAGATTTTCTAATTTTTTCTTCCTTATTAGAAGGCTATGGATGGGTCAATGGATGGTTGGATTCTTTTGCTTTGTGTAAATTGCCAAATTGAATCATCAAGGATGGCAAAAAATAACATTGAACCCCATTCAATTACTTCTTGTGGACGCTCTAAAAAAATTTCAAATTTTTCTTTTAAACTCAAATTTAGAATAATTTTATTTTCTTACATTTTATTTTTTGGTGTTATTTTCTCTTTCTATGAATCTTTTTGTGGTAAGCATCTTTCAACAGAGATTTATTGAAAATTGTTTAGTGTACAAGAGCTTTATAATGTCCTACAAACTTGATGTCCATTTCTTTGCTCATTCTTAATCTGTAGTGTCAATTCTCACATCAATTCTAAATATCTTTTGAAATTCATCTATTGATGGTAAAATAATCTAGGGTTTCTAATTTAGGGCATAAAGGGGGGGAAATGTTGGATAGAAAGAGTGAAGAATGATGATGGAAATCTTAGGTGGCTAGGGGGAGAACTAGAATAGTAGTAGTAATAGGGATTTTTTGGAGGGAATTAATGACAATAGTAGAAAAAAGGAAGAAATTAGGTCCTCCATAAGTGATAGTAAAAGTGGAAGTGTTAACAATAATATGAATCATAATAATATTAATAATAGTAGTTGTAATGGAGTTTTTTATTCTAGGGGAAGTAACAAGAATTCTAGTGACTCTAGTGAATCTAATACAATAAATTTGATGGGTGGTATTGACAACTTATCTTCTCTTAGGAAAAATATCAACCCGCCCAATGATTCTACATTTTATGAGATAAAGCATGTACAATAGGAAAACATACAACTAGATAATGATTTAGGTTCAATCTCCATTGAATATGGTCTAAGCAATATTGAGGACTCCATGAAATAGTGCTTGCATGAAATTTGAAGGCAAAGAGAATAGTTGCAATGCATGAAGATAAATATTAGGGCATAATTTATAACTCTAGTACATGTGATTCCTATCCAAACTGAATTTGATGAGTAGGAAAAATAACATGCCATCATCTTTATCATCTAAAATGACCTTACAACTTAGTGTTAGAATGTACAATTGTAATAAAAATAAGAAAAAAATGATATTGTAGAAAAATGAAAATTTTCCCTTTTGAAGACAAACTCATCTTCAAAGACATCCAATAGATAATACAATTACAATACAGTTGTCAAGAAAGATACAAAAGTATCTCCACCCAAAGATTTGAAAGAACTATGACAACTTAACAAAATCTACCCAAATTCACTACTAAATCTCTATCTAAAGTTCCTAACATATCAGTACAAAACATGAAATTATCACCAATTAATTAGAAAAACATAAGCTAAAAATACCCAAAAAGTGGTAGCTAAATAAGCATAAATCATCCAATAAGCATGAACTCCAACACCAATGGATCATAAGAAGCACCTTCCTATAGATTTACATTGTTAGGTGACTTAAAATATAAATTTTTAGCATGTAAAACCTTATTGGCCATGGAACTATCCATTGGAGATGTTACAAATAACTTCATGTCTAGACACATTATAAAAACTCTCTCTACTGTAATTGCAATTATTAGGATGCATCATATTTATTTAAGGTTATTGTATTGCAATCAATTGGAATATAAACCTTACAAAAAAATTAGATGAACAAAACTCCCTTCATCAATTATTTAAGTATACAAATTTGAAGTGAATAAATGACTTTTATGTATTAAAAATTGGCTCTTGGAGCACCACATAGATTCTACTAGTCTGAATACTAATAGCACTTATAGACATAGACTTCCTTGGCACTACATTACTAGGAGATGTAGTTTGTGGAATGACTACAACTAGAATCATTGCCAAAGACTTCTTATTCTAGTTCAGGTCTCATATTACCAAAGAAATAAAATGGGGGATGTAAAACATGCTCTAGATGATAGAGATGATGGAAGGATAATGCACCCACATTCCTCATTTAAATCTTTCTTGGAAGTGGTTAATTGTAGGAGCATTATTTAGGAGGATATTGAAATGGATGTAATTCACTCTTTTCAACTAATTTTGAGGAATTCCTTTTTTAGGAAATTGATGTCAATGATACCAAAGCCATGCAATATGTTCCAAGAATGAATCAATTGAGTTAGCAACAAGTGAGATGGTACATGTAATTAAAACTACATATGTGCCAATTTGGGCAGTAGATATTAATGGACTGATAAATGGGTGGAATACTAAGTAAGCTAAAGTTATAGGGGCTTCATTTGATAAGGTTAGAGAGAAACCTTTACTTGATCCATTGACAATGATTTAATTGGAATTTCCACAAACACATTCTTTTTGGATTTGCAAGAGGAAGACGAGAAAAATGTTGAAATAAAATTGAAAACTTTTGGTGACCAAGAGAAGGGAGGATCAATTGCTTTGATTATCAATGCATGCTCAACCAAGGACCTAAACAATAATGTGGTAGGAGCGTGTTTTGTTTCCTAAGATGTGACATGTCAAAGGATAATAATGGATAACTACACTTATATTCAAGTTGATCAAAGGGTCATAGTTCAGAATCCCAGTCCTCTAATATGGTTAATATTAGGAACATATGAAGATGGAAAATGGTCTGAGTGGAATTCTGCAATAGAAAAATTTTCAGGATGGAGAAAGCGGGAGATAATTGGTAAAACACTTGTAGGAGGGATTTTTGGTGTTCATCCAACTTTTTGTCAACTCAAAATTTAGGATACATTGGTAAAGCTTAGTATTGATCTTAACGATGCCATGACAAGGTAGGAGATAGGAAAAAAATCCCTTTTCCTTTTTTGGTTGTTGTGGCAAGAATATAGAAACTTTATTATTTACAAACAAAAAAATGAAGAGGGAAGAATAACTAGATTTTTATGATTTTTTCACATTACTAGTCTAGAGCATCAACAAGCATTGTAAGTTCAGTGCATGTCAAAACAAATAACTAGTAGTAGGCTTCAAGAGTTGGCATACATTTGGTAGGAAATAAGAAATTCATTGTATGGATTATTTTTACCAAAAAAATTATGGATAGTACTAACTTGAAAGAAGTGCAAAAGAAAATTTTGCAAACAAGAACATTACACCTATAGCAACTAGAAAACATACTTGATGATTTAGATCATGATAACATAGAGGGTGGATATTTGGAACTAGATGTTGTAGAGTTTACTCTAGGGGCTATATTTGATGCATTCAGTAGTCAAGGGATTCCATCGAGCAAAGAAAAATCCCTACAACTATTATGTAATTTAAGAGAAGAGATCAAGATAAATTAACATTTTGGAGATTAGTTAAGGCTCCAACAAATTTTTCAGATTTTTTATTGAATGCCTTGGAGCTCACTAATTTATTCTTCTCAAGGGGTTGATTGAAATTACTTGAACAAGAAAAACTCTAGGATTGATTTATTCTTGTAAATGGGAAAATTTATATTGATTGAACAAAACTAGGACTAATGTGTTCTTTGTAAATGGGAGTATTGAAATTTCTTCAACAAGAACAATTCTAGAATTGATCTATTCTTGTTAATGAGAAGATTGAGATTTCCTAAGCAACACTAGGATTGATGCTTTCTTGAATGCTTGAACAACAGTAGAAGCATTTTTCTATGTTGTTGTAATATATGGTATCCTATACAACACATACATTTTAATACACCCCATACCTTTCCATAGTAGCTAGAGGGCTCCCATTGACCATGTTTCCATTGGGTTATAGTCACATGACATGTGAATAAGATAGGTTGTCTTTCTACTTCTAAAAATACATAAAAAAGAATGATATTAGGTTCTTGAATCAGTTATGATAGTAATGTAAACATTTTTCAATAATTTAGAAGATGGGGAAATTGGGTTGTTTTGTAGTGTTGGGAATAAAATCAGTAATTTCTAGTTTTGAGGTGGCTTCTAGTGAGTATTCAAGCTTAGGTAAAAGAGAAACTCTATGTTTCTCTCCAAGTATTTTAAATTTAGGTTCAAAGGTAGGGATTTTCTTATGATCTTTAAACTTTCAAATATCATTTTGTTAGTGAAGTAAGATGTTGTATGACTGTACAAGTTTGAATTGGCAATATTTCAACTTTATCTTTGTAATTTCTATTGAAAATTTATTCTTGGTTGTGTATATTCATCTTGAATGATGTGACCATGAGGGAATGTGCTAGGGTTGAGCCCTCACGGTCATTCCCTCATGGTGATCCAATGCCAAGGATTAAAGTCATAAAAGGAATCTAGGAGGCAGTGAAACCAATGTGACCAGGGACATGAAGAGATGTTCCTTATCTAATAGGTTCCATGTTCCCACAACAAAAAAACATTGCATATGCACTTGCCATATGCAATCTTCATCCCAAATAGTGTGAATCAATTCACCTTGAATCCCACTACTTTTTTTCAAATTTTCCTACTCAATAAATTATAATAGGAGACAAGTTATGGAAAATATTTATAGCTATCTACCATAGTAAAAAGAATGATTTTTTTTAATAATTTTATTATATTTATTTGATTCCAGTCCTAATTTAATCACTCAAACATGTATATACAATAATAAGCCCTAACATTAAATAGAACCTATGCCTAAATAAAATATGTTTCTCACATAGTAGCCAAAAGATTTTCATGGATCCATACCTATTGTAAACCTTGATTTTCAAACACCTTTTCATCTCCCAAAAAAAGAGTAGCTTTTGAAAGTATATCTTTTTTATTCCATCTCACTTATCCATACACCACCATGGATTCTTTATTGACCTTATTTTCTTCCATTGCAGTTATCTTACACTTTGTTTATTTTACTCCTTTCTGTTCTACACTCCTCCTACTTTACTATTCTCCAGTCTTTAGGGGAAAATTATTTATTTTAAATAAATTCTATTTGATTATCTTTATCAAATAGAAATTAATTAGGTTAGGACTTAGTTTTATAATTTTATCCTAAATTGATGAGAGAGAGAGAGAGAGAGAGAGAGAGAAGTCATGCTCACCTTAATTTTGTGAGTTTATATAGGATATCACTTAAACTTTAAAATAAAAATAAAATTCCTATGTGTAGATAAGTGATGAGATCGATGGAAAACACATTTTTCTAAAAAAACATAGTTGAGAATTGGTAAAAGACCATCTACATACAACATCTTAAGTAAGTTCCCTATACAAATTAGACCTATTTTGAGGGAGAAATCCATTTTCCCATGGCATAACACATGTAAACACTTGGTTTTCTATTAAACCCGCTCTTTGCACTCAAATGAAATTAATTTCCCTCTTCATTTTGGAAACATTATCATCGATGTCACTTTGGAAAAAAAATTATAAATAAAAAGTAAAAGATGAAGTTAAAAGATAAGAATTCTTTGTCTTAAAAATTTTACTTTGTAATAGTGCGAGAGGGGATATGTTCCATGCAATAGGTATTTCTATGCACCAAGATATCGAGATGAGCAAATGGTTTTCTTAGTCATTTATTTGATCATTTATTTAGTCACTTATCTTTGTCTAACCTTGTTATTTTACTCAATGACCAAATCAGTCATTTATTTAGTCACTTATAAATGCCAAAATATTACTAGAATTTGATCACTTTTAGTCATGTGACTAAAAGTCTTAGTCACATAGTCATTTATTTGTCAAAATTTTACTAGAGAGAGGTTATGTAGGAAGAGCTTATATCAACCAAGGAGGTAGCACAAACATATCCAAATCTCATAATGACTAAAAGTTTAGTTGATCTATCTGCCATGCTAGAGATCAAGATTCAATTACTCAAATCGGTTAGAAATGGATGGGATTATGCAATAACCATAACACTATAGCTATACAAACCATTTTTGGATAAGTATGGTTTGACACCTACACCCCAACAACCATAAGTGACAAAAATAAGGGGGAAATATATATATATATATATATATATATATATATATATATATATATATATAATA
Organism: Cupressus sempervirens; assembly: GCA_028749045.1. Lineage (NCBI taxonomy): Eukaryota > Viridiplantae > Streptophyta > Pinopsida > Cupressales > Cupressaceae > Cupressus > Cupressus sempervirens. Next base: position 477,152,628 of record CM053789.1, on the reverse strand, counting down.
TATACATATATATATACATATACATATACATACATATACATATACATATACATGTATATATATATATATATATATATATATATATATATATACATATATATACATCTATCTATCTATATATATATATATATGTATGTATGTATGTATATGTATATGTGTGTGTGTATATATATATATATATATATATGTATGTATATGTATATGTATATATATATGTATATGTATATATATGTATATATATGTGTATATATATATATGTATAGATATATATATATGTATAGATATATATATATATATGTATATGTGTGTGTGTGTGTGTGTGTATATATATATGTGTGTGTGCATATATATATATGTGTGTGTGTGTGTGTGTATAGATATATATATGTACGTACATATGTATGTATATATATATGGGGAAATATGTCATGAAAGGTATAAGTATTATTCTTTGAACATTTTTGCAAATAGAGTATGTCAAAGTCATGTATATATGTTGTAGACCATGTCATAGCCTAAGGGGGAGTACTATTTTTGAGTTTTGAGATGTAATGTTGAATCATGACAAAGTGTTTTTACCTCTAATTTCAAATAGGGAGATTCTTGATCCCTATAGTTTGTTGTCTATTTGTTTCAAACACTTACTCATTTATTTTGTAGCGTTAGTTGGTCATCAGTGCAACCAAACCACCCTACTAAGGCCAAGAAATGTATTTAGAATTATTTATATTTTAGTTAAGGTTGAGAAATTGTTGTTTCCAAGCAATTCTATGGTCACTGAGTACTCCTTTACATGTCGAGTAAGACAAAAGATAGTTTGTGACAAGAAACACAGAGTTAGTTCATACTGAGCTATACAATGAATGTCAATAATTTAGAAGCCAAGAGACATCATGAAGATTAGTCATGACTGAGTGTATGAATGTTCATGTGCCAAGCAAGCTAGTTATAACATATTAGTTTGGAATTGCACAAACATAGAGGTAAATAGTTTTTGGCTAACTTATTGCATGTTTTAATGATCAAGGAGTAATTTAAGGAGTTAACTACGCATTTATAGATGGATCATTAATGCCTATGAAAGGTGTTTAACCAATCAAAAAAATAGAAGGTTCAAGTGGAAAAATGGAGAAATTTGGATCATTGATCTTGATCTAGAACCTTATCCAGTTGGTTATATAAGGAGGATCTTGACCCTAATTCTAGAATGGTGAGAGTGTATGTGCTAGAAAAAAGTTTAAATGCTTGAAGAAAATTTGTAAGGTGATACAAGGAAGAGTGACCAAGAAGAGTAGTGAAGTATAGAATAAAGTTATATTAGATTAGAGAAGGATCAAACAGTGGAAAGAGAAGATCTGTAATCAAGCATTATAGTGCTAATCAAAGGATCAAGTATTGATACATCTTTTAGTAGAGTGAATCAAGGTAAATATCTTAACAAAGTGGTCCTAACAAGCCTATGTAAATATTATAACATAGTGCTTACTTTATTGTAAGTTTAAATCCTTTGATCAAGGTATACTGAATAGGTCTTCTAAGCTCTTCACAAGGTAGACCCCACATAGGGTAGATCATCAGAAGTAATCAAAATTGTATCCCTAATAGGAAATTTTTTTTATTGTAGTAGTGAAGATTTGCGGGTCTCATCCCCACCCCACTTTTACCTTCACCTTGGAAGGTTTTTGGGTTAACAAATCTTTGTGTTATGTTTTAATCCATTACTTTTATGTTTATGGTTGTGATTATTAGTTTAGATCTGATACATCATTGCAATATATGTTAATGTGATTTGTGATATTGATGAGATAAGGGTTGGTGGTGAAAGATATCCTAGTTTGATAATTATTTAGAAAGATTAAAAGTTATATAGATACTTATTCACCCCCTCTCTCATTATCTTACTTTCCCAATAGATTTCCAACAAATACAATCTCATAGAGTGTTGTGGTTGCATATACAGAAAATGGATTTGTGGTAAAGAATTTGGGATATTTTAAAGCAATGTAATTTGCAAGTGCAAAGACAAATTATACAATGTAAATTACTAGTATTATATCAGCTTGAACACAAATGTAATATTTAGAATGAGCGATTCCATCAATCTACAATTAATGTGACTTTTCATTGACTTTGGTTGCAAGTAATTTGCTAGATATGCAAAATGTGGAAGCATAGAAAATGCAAATAACTTGTTTGATCAAATGACTTGAATAATTGCAATGCACCAAAAAAATAGGCTTGTTGAAAAAGGATTTTTAAAACTATCATGAAACTTGCCAACAAGGTATTTCCTAGGCCAACTATGTATTTGGTTGCCCTAACTTCCATCCTCTAGTCATTTTTTTGCTCATTTTATTTTTACCAACACACATATCTTAAATTTTTATTTATAAAAATTTTTTTTTTTTTTTTTTCAATAATTTGAATTATGTTACCATTTTTCCTAATTATACCTTTAAAAAAAACTTATTTTTATGAAAAACTATAAAAAAAAATCCTCAAGTTACTCTCTTGTTTAAAATGCTTAAAATCTTAAAAATTCTAAGTAAAAGAGTTAGAAATGCTAAAAATTGACCAAAAAGGGTTGAAGATGTTCAAAATTTGAGTAATCAAAATGAAACCAATTTGGTTTTGAGTGCTTGTAAATGAGCACTCGCAACTCAAAGTTAGTAGATCATTTTTAATGCTCAAATGGTGCCTATTCAATTCTCAAATTGTGAGAAACCATAACTTAAATAGGGCTTATAAATATTTAAAAACTAAACAATTATTCTTTGAAAATTCAAAACCATAATCCATTTTAAATTTGAGATGTACATAACTAGAGAAGGTTGTGAATGCTTAGAAAATAAAAATATATAAGTAGAGAAGGTTGTTAATGCCTAAATGAGTATCCCAAGATAAAAATAGTTATAAGTCTATAAGAAATGAATATCTAAAAATTTAAAAGGTTGTAAATGCTCAAAAGTAAGCAATTCTAATTTACATGATTTTAATGGTCAAATTGCAAGCATTTCTAACATACTTGAAGAATTAGTTGTAAGGAAAAATTAGGTAAGAAGGATTTAGATAAAACAAAAAAAATTCTCCAAGTTAATAGGATGTTTGAAGGAAAAAACATCTTATGAAGAAGTAATAGCAAGGAATGCATATAATAGATTTGGTGAAAAGTTTTTTCAATGAATGCAAATAAATTTATATTCCAGTTCATCAATGCCAAAAGTACAAAAAGTGTAGATATCATTGGAAAGAAGTGTTAAGTCATGGAATGGTCAAATGTAAAATTAATTGTGTCACAACTCATCTTCCCATAACTTGATTAAAATGGAAATTTATTGCTACATGGATTACATAGCATGATTAAGTAGATAAAAATTAGGATTTAAATGATATCCTTATTTATTTCATTAAAAAGAAAAGTAATAATGAATTCTTAGCATATTACATAGTTAAAATTTTGTTAAGTTTTTAAAAATGGATTGAAGTTAAAAATTATTACCTTTTAGTTACATGGGGTTCATTATCAAGGAGGGAAAACTTTTTTTTGTTACATGGATTGGACAAGGAGTTTAAAATAATTATAGTTAGGGATATTCATCAAGGGAGGGGGGAGGATTTGGAGACAAGAAAATAGAGTGGGGGAACATAGGAAAAATATTAGGAACAGTCCAGTCAATCAAACTTGGTACCTATGAAAAATCACCAAGTTCCTCTTTTGTAGAAAATTTATAGATTTATATTATTCAAATTTGCATGCAATGTATGAATGTTTCCTCATTTTGGGATGCATTTTTAAATTACACGGATCAAATTTAATTAAAGACACCCTCTATGCCTAGGCATTGCATTTTTGAATACCTCATCTCTTCCATAAACTATTCTGAGTTAATTCTTCTATCAAACAAAAAAATAATCTTTTCTTAAACATATTTAAATGCATTACATTTTTCTTTATGTGAGACCTAAATCTTAAAATGGACATTATAAGATGGATGACCTTATCTATTGGAAACTAAAAATAAAATATTTGTTATGTTTTCATTGATTTCAAACCTTGTTGGTAAGATAGTTTGATATCTGGTTTGAGTGTCATATCTATATGATTGATCAAGAGGATTTGAGAAGTTGGTCATAACAAAAGCACCTAGAGGAAAGGTTGAGTTATGAGAAGAAACTACAAATGGGCACTTGATTAGTTAGACTTTGACAAAATAAAGTAATTATTTAATCATTCTACAAGTAAAGAAGATAGTTGTACTAAAGCTTTGAACAAGTGATCAAAGATTGACCAAATGCATAGGCTTGACCAAGCAACAAAGTAAAAGATTAAGGAACTTGCAATATATGTTGAATGATGCTAGTGTCAATCGAGTGTTAGTATAAGCTGAGAAGAAGGAGTATTGATTGACCATGAGTGTTGAATTAGTGCTAGTATATGTGCTAAATAAAATATTAGTAGCGACGGAGTAACCCAGTGATAACCAAGTGTCAAAATATAGTGTTGGCCAATGGACAACATTTTGACAATTTATGAGGAAATTGTGATTTCCAACTGACAGAGTTGATTTATTGAAATATGTAAAGCATGGTGAAGATAAGGATGAATGACCTAGAAAATTTAAATCAAGGGGAATCATGATTGCACATTTCTATACAAATATTCAAGGAGAATTTTGGAGAAGTTTCTAAAAGACAAAAGAAGAGATGAAATGTTGAAAGGATTCAATGAATCTAACCTAACCCTAAGATCTAAAATGGTGTTTAACTAGGAAATGATCAAAATTACCTATTTAAGGAGTTACAAGGACTAACCTAATAGAGGTTGGAGTAGTTGTTGATGTTCTTGATTGGTGAACTTAAGCAAAAGGCTCAAAGAGTTAAGAAGAGGTGAAGAGTGATTGCTTGAAGAGTTGCCAAGTTAATCAGAGATTAAGATGACAATGAAGGCCATTCAATGGATAAACATTTGAGCTCAACTATGATCTCTATTTCAAAAGTGACTTGTATTTTCCAAGTCAAACATGTTGTTAGTTTCTAACCATTGTATTAGTATTAAAATACTTTAATCAGGGTTGACCTGATAGTTATATGTAAATCCTTTAATCGAGGTGGCATTCTAATGGAATATTCTAAAGTACTCTAACAAGGCCACTCCTAATAGGGTGATTAAATTCTTTAACAAGGTAAAATTTAACAATGTGTTTTGTAACCTTTAACAAGGTTGGCTTCTAATAGAGCTCACTTTAGAAGAGTGAAAATATTGGTGACATGTTACTAGAAGTTTTTCCTGAATTTGGCTTCTATGTTAAATCTTAGAGTTAAATGTGTATGGATGTTGTTTGTGATGATTTACTATTAATGTTTACATTCTACAAGTCTGGTGTATTTAGGACAGTAGACTACTAGTTTATGTTACTAAAAGTTTACTATAGAGGTTGAGCTAATGGATGTTCAAATCTAAAGTAGTTTAAGTGTTTATTTGTTCAATTGCTACATCTGGACCTTGGATAACTAATTAAACCCCCTACCCCCCTGCCCCCGCCCCCCCATCCCCATTTATTATAGACATTCTAACACTTATCATGCTCTATTATAAGGTGTAGACAAATCACTTGTGATCATTCCTTTTGAAGTCTGAAATGATTTTTTATTTGTGCATGGAATAGTTCCAAATATGTTGTGGAAAATAATTTAATTCATATTTTTTAATATGTAAACTGGACTACAAGTAACTAATCTGTGTAGCCTCCTTAGGTTAAAATCAACCCAAAATTGTTTTCCATAAAGTAAGACATTTTTATAACTTGAATTGGGGTTTGGTTTTCCTCTATACCAAGGTCACTAAAAACCAGTGGATAAATTGAATATTTTGTTTAACATTAGTAGTAGAGCTAAATTACATAACCATTGTGTCACCCTATTGTAAATTTTGTTGAATCTTTTTTATTGCATGTATGAATTTAAAGCTTTATCAACTATTACCATGTCTATTCTTTCCTTGAACATGGGTGTGTTGTCAAAGAATTGACAAGCTAGATGCTACTACTATATTTACATACACAACCAACTTATATAACTCACCAATGGATGCATTTGTTCATTTTATTAGAAGCATAGATTTTAGCAAGTCTTCATATTTGGGAAGTTGGATGAGAACTTTAATGTGTTTCCCACACCATAATATAATAGCCATGCATGTTCACATATAGAATTGAAGTTAACTAAGAGATTAGATAACATAAAGTGAATGTGAGGATAGAGAACCATATTGAAAAAAAAATCTCATAACCAACCTTTAGATAGTTATGTGAAAGGACAAAAACAAAATTGTAATTTATCTTAATGTCAACATTTGTAAACTACTTATGTTTGCCTCTGATGGATAACAGTGCTCGAGCATTGATTTGAAGTTCTCTTGCATATATATATATATATATATATATATATATATATATATATATATATATATATATATATATATATATATATATATATATATATATATATATATATATATATATATATATATATATATATATATATATATATATATATATATATATATATATATATATATATATATATATATATATATATATATATATATATATATTGGCTCAAAAAAATTTGAGTCATGGATAAATGTGAAATAACTTATCCTATGACTAAATTATTTATTTTGGTAATGGATGCATATGGAACTACTTTGGGGTGTGTAACATGTAGGATTAAAATGTAGAGGTAGCCTAGGAACCATACTCTATGAACGACATCAAATTGACCCAATTGTCTGTTTTTTAGACTTTCTCTACATTTTAATGAATGTTAATCCCTTGTGAGAAAAGATGAATATGAATAGAGATGTGCCTTTTTGTAGGAATTTAGTTTTCTAAAATGAAAGTTCCAAGACAAGAATTTCACTAGTTATCTATTAGATTCAAAAGATACAATACTTATTATTTGCTCAAAAAGTAATAGATAATAGATCATGTAAAATCATGTAATTCTCTTCTTTATTTTTCTGATGTTGGGTTCCATTGACTAGTTGGATGGCCATTGTGTAAATAAAACTTCTCTGCATTGATTCACAATCACCTTGCTTGTGTGAGTGGAAATCTTGAATTGGAAAGAAACTCTATGAGATGACAAAATGGTGTACTATCATTTTATCACTGTTCATTAAAAATTGAACAAAGAGGAAACTTATATGTGTCCCTATGGAATATTCTATGTATGTTGTATTCTTGTAATTGAGATTGAATGATTTCTTAATCTTGTGACTAGTCAAGAGATAGACTAGGCATATATTGTTAACAATTGCATCTTCTTTTGCAAGCATGTCTCAATTTATGGCTATGTGTAGATAGTACATTAAAATTCATTGTAAAATATGAGATTATTATATTAATTTAATTATTTTCCTTGAAATAAGTTCATTTTGATCACCTTATGGTTGTGTGTAATGTGGAAAATTAGGAGGGATAGAAATGGATAAAATATGCTTATTTCTTTTTATCTACTAATTCTGATTATAAATGGATACATTGTATTTTTTTTCTTTCTAGCACTTAAATCTAGATCAAAGTGCTTTAGCAAAAGCCATTTATTTTACTACATATGTCTAGATATGTTGTTATTTTATTTTCCCTACCACATTCTATGATTAGACTACTTAGACATATGTGCAAAGTACTATGTTTCACTCTTGCATTGGATCCATCCAATCCTCTTATTCTGAGTTGCTAGGATTTTTGTGTTAGGTTCAAGGCATTCTATAATGCCCCACCTGGAGATCCTTGGAACAAGGATGAAATATAGCAAGAATATTTTTATTTTATTAAACCAAGTGTAAGTGTACATGGTAACAACCTACACAGATCAAAAGACTGCAACAGAAGACTAACAAACATCCAACACCAACGGATCTCCAAATGTCACCACTGATAAAAACATAACCAAAAAAAAAAAGAGATCAACCAAGCTGAAAGACCAAAGTGGATCCCTGAAAATTGGCTAAGGCTAAAATCCTAAAGCCCTAAAATTTGGCTAAGTCTAAATTTTTGAAGCCCTAAAATTTCCTAGAATATTTATCTAAGCCTGTAGAGGTCTGGAACCTATCTCAAATGAATTGTCACATATATTAAAATATACCTTAAGTATTAGAAACTAAACAATATATTTTAAACCCTTAGGAAATCTATTTTGAACTAGGAAAGTGTAAAACCTACAAGGGTGTCCAAAACCAATTTCCAAACTTTTTTTCAACAGCCCTAGATAGCTCCTATTTTTTGCACAAAAGAAAACAATAGTAGATTCTCATGCAAAGAAGTCCACTCTAGCAAGAAGAAGTGCATAGTGTCATGTGAAGAAGTGCATTTCCATGTGAGGAAGTGCATTCCAACAACATAAATTGATGCCAAATTTTGCATGAAGAAACACATCGTGTCGCACAAAGACTTGCATTCTTGCACGAGAAAGCGCAATCTAACACAAGATCTTAAATCAGCACACAAACACAAAGCACAATAGAAAGCTATAGAAACTACGAAAAAAAGTTCCTCCACACCAAGGAGTACTGGATCCACATTTAAAAGCAATAAAACTTGACATAAATAGAAAGAAACATCACAGTAAACTGGTAGCAATAATACATTTAAACATAAATAACAAACTAAGTACACAGTTCCTCCCAACCATAATAGCATCATTAGACCATCGTGGGCCCTAGCCATCCCCCTATGCATAGCATTCCCAAGCTACCAATCAAATTGATGGTACTATCATAATGAAAATGTCACTACTAAACATGCTACAAAAGCAAAAGAAATCTAACATGCTAGTAGTAAAGCAGAAGATAATCCTACTGGTAGATACATCATCTATCATATGTTAAACATCATAATAAGGAATGCATCAAAAATAAGATCATCTAATATGATAAAAAAACATCCCAATGAAAGCATAAATCACAAGAAAGCATACTCCAAAACCTGAAGTACCAAGTGAACAATCCAACAATAGTCACACTAGGACAATAGACTGTCTCTATACACTGGTCCCTAGTAGTGGTGATGGTAGCTATGCCTCCCCACCATGTGGAACCCATAGGTCCACACTCGCCATGCTAATCGAGATAATGATTCAACCACAAACACGCAAAACACATCCATGGCTAACACACACACCAAGCAATATGATGACTAAATCCAAGACATAAACAATGCATAAACTACAAGTCCTAGTCAAACATCTCAGTGGGCTACTATGTAGGGACTAAGATTATGGAGAGTCACTTGGCATCAAAAAGCCCAAGCTAGGACTTGTGCAGATTCAACATCCCTCAACAGAAAGGCTCTAGCACCCCAAAAAATTTATTATCTTAAGTTTATTACCACCCAATTCTTTATTTAATTTTCACTTAATTAAAGCTTCCTTCACCAACCCTCTAGGCACAAAGATCACCAAGCTATGAGGTAGAAGCACCCTCCATATGCTACCCTACCCTACCTATGTTCATCCAATGATGAGTGCCCGTAGGCATGCAAATTCCCAACCCATCCCAAAAGATCAGAACTTCTGGAAGTACCATGGAAGATCAGGCCTTGCAAGTCACCTAAAAAATGTACTTGTGTGTGGTGCACCACCATCATGAAGATCAACACAAGGACTAGATGAGAACCCAAATAGAAGGTCAATCAACCAAAAATATAATTGGGATGATGGATGCTACATGCATCCCAATGCAACATAAAGTGCAAAAGTGGTTTGACAAATATCCAAACAAATCATCCAAGTCCATGACTCACATTGTGCCAAGAAAACCCAAGAAAATAGGGTGGCAAGCAAAATGAGGCAAAAACCCCAAATTTTGGAAAAAAATTGAAATTAAAACCCATTTGGCCTTTGGGTGCAAAAACCCCAAAAATCAAAAAATAATTGAAATTGGACATTGTATGCAAAAATGGCTAGCATAACAACTTAGAAAGCCAAACCCCCATTTCAAAAATAGGGAAAATGTTCATACCTGACCAACCAGGCAGAACCAGCAAATAGAAATGGAGGAGAACACTAGTTCTCAGCCTCCTAACATACTACTAAAAGAAATGGAAGCTAAAACGGAGTAAAAGAAATAAAATGGGAAAGCCCTACCTATCAACAAAGGGGCAAATACTAAAAACAACCAGATAAAACAAATACCCCACCGAATCTACTGAAAGTGACGACAAAGAAAGGTCTTCCTAAGTTGGATTGAATGAGACTAATCTCACAAAATTCCCATGCTCACAACTCCTAGAATGAACAAAAAGAAAATCCTTCAAAAGAGGTTTTCTCAAATTTTCTCTCAAATTCTATTTCTAAAATGTGAGAAGTGAATAATAAAAACACTTTTCCAATACTTATTCATTTTTGAGTGAATAATCAATTATGGAAAATAGCCAGTTGGAGTAGCTAAACTCCAAATCAATCCAAATGAAAATACGTTATTAATGTAATGGAAATTCACCTAAGGAAAAGTTGCTAGAAATTAAATCCAAAAAGATTTAAAACTTGAAAACCCAAAATCACATAAAATCACTTAACACTTTCACGATAGAGCCAACCTCTAAATGCATAGACACGCTCACTGGTCTAATAACATAATGCAGATGAGTTTGGATTTACTAATCATCGAAAGGTTTAGATTTAAATAATTAAAATAGGGATACATCGACCATACAAGGATGACATTGGTAAAATATGAACAGTTGAATCACTATTTCCATGTGTTGCTACTAGGGATATAATTCCTGCACACTAAAACACACGATCAAGTGCAATTGCATATAATATCATAGCCAAAGCAACATGTATTAAAATACCTATTTAATCCATTTAAATCACTCACATTCACAAAAAGTGTAAAAATACAATAATGTAGTAAATCACCATAGCATAAAACCCATCACATAACATAACCAACAATTATGTCCAAATAAACCATATAACCAGATATCATCATAGATCTACTGTCACATCAAAATAGCATCAACATGCAAATATGATAAACTAAATAGCATAGCAATAAAGCATCTATGGTACTAAATCAAAGTATAACATCTGACCCTCAGGTCATCTCAAAGTACATAAAAACAATAAAAGTAAGAAGGATCTCTCGAATCAAAATAGACAAGGTATGGACTCTAAACACAAGAGGCACTACACATTCTTTGTATCAAGAAGGACCTCATGGGAGCTAAACATTCCATGGTTGGTGTGGTCAAATGGCTAGGGCCACACCACCATCTTAGGTAGTAGATGGATGATGTGTGATGGATGTGGAAACTAAACCTTGTAGATGGCCATATATTCAAGGCATCCTACATTTGATGTGATGCATATAATCATCTTATGATGATAATTTGGATGTAATTATAAACTATGGATAATGTATCTATAATGATCTTTAATGTATTTATTAATCATGCATTTTGATGGATGGATGATGTGTAGGTCAATATCTTGGATAATGTGATTTAATTACATTCTATAATGGTAAACTACTCAAACTAGGGTTTCATTTGTTTATTTTCACATTTCTAGTAATTGTATAATGTGGCAGTTATTGAGTAGAGCATGGTTCTTACTCATGTTATCAAAGTAGTATTTAAACCATAGGTTCTTGGGATACTATGATAATTTGCATAGATGTGTATGGGATGGGTAAAGGTATTTGATATTGTATATGAGCAATGTTAGTATGCTAATAGAAACCAAATTTAAATAAAGCTTCTACAAACTAAACAAAATTCATAAACTTCAAGATAGACTAAGATGAACTCTCAATTGAGAATATGAGCCATTAATGAGCTCTCTCAATGAGAAGCTCTCTTGTTGAGTAGCTTTATCTAAATGGATAGGATGTATGCTCAATATGCTTCCAAAGGCTTCAATGGATGATTGTGGATTTTTGGTGTGGATAGATGGCTTTAGTATGGATTTGTCTCTCAAAATAGCATTATAACTTTACTTCATGGATTGTGTTATTTTGTAAAGGGGAAGGATCCAATTTATAGGCAAGAGGCTTGAGGGATTGAGGGCTAAGATGCAAGGATGGGAAAAAGCTCATGGAGGGCTTAGATTGCATGAGAGGAGAGCACATGGATTGTGCTTCCTTACAACCAATCAAGGAGTGACACATGTCACATGGTGAGAGGATGGAGGAAAGGGAAAGGATGAGTCAACAAAGGAGGCTCAAGGGATAAAATCTTCATAAAGACCCTTCATAAGTGCTTTGTAAGAACATTTATGACTTTGTGGGCTTTATAAAGTTTTGTGGTTGAAGATATTTGTGAGAGATACCATGAAATTCAAATTTGAGGGTTTAGGGAGGTTTTAAGCTTGCTTAGGGTTGTAAAAATGATTAGAGGAAGGGTTAGAGATGGCTTAGGACTAGGCAAGTGGATGGCAAGTGGATTGCAATTAATGGGGGTGGGTGAAGGAGGAGATATTTGTTAACTTTGGCTTGAGTTAGCAAGTCTTAACCCATGTTTAGGGAATGTGACAAGGTTAGGAGGGGATTAGGATTAGGTTTAAAGACATCTTCTAGAAGAGTCTAGACTTTGGATGAGGATAAAGACTTTCTAGAATAGTCTAGAATTTCTTAGGATGAGGATGAAGACTTTCTAGAAGAGTCTAGAACTTCTTAGGATGAGGATAAATTACATTTTTAGGAAATAAATAAAGTTTTATTTATTTCAAGGGTTTGGGTTGAGGAGATATTTATTAAAATATTTTTAATAAACATGAGGATTAATATTTAATCTTAATTAAATATTTTGAGTTGGGATTAGGGGTAGGAAATGATGGGATTAGCCTTTAATCGAAATTAAAGAAGGATTAGAAGATTTTGGAAGAGGTTATTGGTCATAAGGAAATTGGCCAAGTTTTGGGCAAAAAATAAATTTTTTATTTATTTTAGGATTTTTGGTCAATTTATTAATTAAATAATTAACAAATAAGGAAATAATGTTTAAATAAGATTTAAACATTTATGGGAGGGATTCCTTAATTAAATATTTTTAATTAAGATAAAGGGATTTAATGACATAAAAATTAATTAATTAAATAATTAAATAATTAATTAATAAATGATGATGTCATCATGGATTTTTTCAAAAAATAAAAATACTTTATTTTTTAAAGGATTTTTAGGTGTCTACAGATATATCACCATAATCAGTAGAGCTCTTGGGTCCACACTAGGGCCTTGAGTTCATTGTCCTTAATTATGACCCTAGTTTATGCAACTACAAATCAACTACACTTAGTCTATGTGTATGGGTAGAGAGTCTTGGTTGATTATTGTATCTCTAAGTTATGATTACTTCCAACAAGAAAGGGTGGGATGCTCTTTTAAGTATGTCATAATCTTAGGTTGACCTTGCATTCTTTTAAAGGTTGTCAAAATGGAACTCTCCTAAAATGATTGGTAAGTTGCCTCATTTGGCAATGATTTTATAAATTCTATGTTTGTACATTATGTATATTGTTTATGTTAGAGTTAAGAATATTGTAAGATTTTGGTATAGCTCTAATACCATGTAAGAATTTGGTATAGCTATGCTACCAAATAATAATTTTCCTTAGGGAAAAATCACCCAAGATCAAGGAACTCAAGTACAAGCACAATAGTACACCAACAAGATATGAGCATAATAACAATATCCAAAATTGATCTATTTCTATTCAATCTTCTCATGTAGTGAGTGAGTATGAAAGTACACTAGGAGTGCCTATCTATAAAAGCATCTAGAATGCTTCTAGAATGCATAGGAATCAACAGCATGATAAGTCATACAACCAAGCACATATCCACTAGAAGTGGGTTATCCTCCATTAAGTATAGGAGTAAGTACAATGATGAGAGTATAAGCCTACAAAGGTGCAGCATGCAAAATTATGTTGTAGACACCATGCACTGATTTAGAGTTTCTTACTCCAATCTTGTCAACATGACAATTCATAAGAGTACGCAAACTCCTACATGTCTCACCTAAGAAATAATAAAATAATGCATTGACCTAGGTAAACTTAAGTAAAGTACAATAAGTAAATACTAATTTACAACAACACCCACCCTTAAGTGTAACTTAGGGGAATGCCCTTAAGCTTACAAAAACTAGGATGAAATGTAGAATGGGTCCTAGCTACTAGGCCATGTTAGGTACCCAAGTATATAATGAAATACAATCTCTCATAAAGCAAAGAAAGAGGGAAAACTTCATGGGAAAAACCCTCCCCCATAAAGAGAGATGAAAAGAAAAGATGCATGCATGGATGGAGTAATCAAGACCCCCCCCATTATGACATACATTATATATATACAAGAGAAGTAGAAGGACAAAACCCCTTAAGAGGAAAAAGTCCCCCCCCCCCCCAATAAAAGAGAAGAAGAAGGAGACAAGGTAGTCCTCCCCCCCTAAAAGTAAGGTGTCGACCAGTGGGAAATGCTCCAATGTTGAAGCTGATCCATGACCATTGAATGATGTTCATTCCCTTTGGAAGAAAAAATGGTAGAGGTACATGTGAGATGCTTCCCCTAGGTGTAGAAAAAATCTCAAAGATGAAAAGTATCTCTAAAACCTACTCAACTATCCTTGTGTTGATGTTGATGATCACTCCTTCCAACATTGCTATAAAGAAGAAGTGTAGATCTAGCAAGGATTGATGTAGAACCTATTTCAAACAATAATATATATCCTCAAATAATAAAGAGACCTCTTGCAACTACTGTACATAAGAATCCACAATAACATCAACCTGTAAAGACTGATCATGTAGAGAATGGACATGAGGGTCAAAGTGAGCCCTTGCAACAACTAAAGAAGGATATGCCCCATCAAAGAGAAGTTGTAGATCATCAAAGAATTCTCCCAAGTCTACTATTTGTGACTCCACAAACAAACAAGAAATGTCTACCAAGAATTCATCCACTGATGTTGGAACTGGAAGAAAAAGTGTACTCTGTTGTGTTGGATCAATCACTATGGAAATGGATGAAGTATTTGCCTCAATAAGAAGAAGATAAATATCATCAAGGATGTCTCCCACATCTTCAATGTGGGACCCCACAAATAGAATTGCAATGTCTAAAAGGAAGGTATCCCATGAAGGTAAAGTAAGAAGACATGAAGGTTCCTACTGCATTGATGCCAAACCATCTATGGATGGAACTAGATCAGAAGTAGCAACAGGAGCATTTGGAGAGGATACAACTACCATTGGAGGTATTAGATCTTTTGGAAATGGAGGGATGTGTGGATCTCCATATGTCTCCCAAATATGGATCCAAATATCATATAAATCTTTTGACTTCAAGTCATCAAGTGAATCCGTAACCTCGATATCCATAAATAGAAAGAGTGCACGACAAAAGATGGAACATGTGTTCTCATCATATAAAAGTCCTCTCGCATATGGTAGTGCATTATGCTGACTAAGATATGGGATAACCAATTCACTCCAGTCATGATAGTTTTCTAGTGTCAAGGTAATTAAATATTCCTCTTCCATGATAGACTAATCAACGTAACCCCCAAAATGCAAGAAAAATGAAAGAACCCCCCTAATGAATGATTCGATGCTTTATAAGTAATGATGTACAATAGGCCACTTGTAAAAATGTACAAGATGGACTTCTAATTTTTCTAGTTACAACTATCTTTTGAGGCTTATCTCTTGAACTAAGCATTGTAGCTCAGATGTACAACAATTTTAAAAAGTAATCAAAGCAATATAATGTAGAAAAGGCCCTAATGTTGAAAGTGATATTTTTGTCCACAAAACCCTATTATATAAATGTAGATCTAGAAAGTAGATAAAAAAATAGTGCACTTTCAGAAGAAAAAAAACAAAACCTAAAAATGAGTCCAAATGAGCCCATACAGAGCATTTCAAGTTGTAAAATGTAGGATTGGATAGGTACAATCAAATCAAATACCAAATACCGATCTGAATCAAATCAAATACCAATCTAAATCAAATCAAATTGCAAATCTAAAGAATGATCTTATCAAACTTGCAAATCAAGCCTTCAGGTGCCTTTGCCAAAAAAATTTACCTCAAGTTTGACTATGGCCTAGGGTAGGCGACTTTATAGCCAATTTTCACCAAATCAATGTTCTAGACACAATGGCAAGGTCCGCTTTGGCTCTAGATGCTCCCAATATCTATAGCTACTCTAGATCTGAGTCAAGGTGCTAAAGTAAGAAGATGGTCTCAAATGGCTATGCGAAGAGAAATTACTCAGGCTCTGATACCATGTAAGAATTTGGTATAGCTATGATACCAAATAATAATTTTTCTTAGAGAAAAATCACCCAAGATCAAGGAACTCAAGCACAAGCACAATAGTAGACCAACAAGGTATGAGTAGAATAACAATATCCAAAATTGATTTATTTCTATTCAATGCTCTCATATAGTGAGTGAGTATGAAATTATACTAGGAGAGCCTATATATAAAGGCCTTTGGAATGCTTCTAGAATGCATAGGAATCAGCAACATGATAATTCATACAACCAGGCACACATCCACTAGAAGTGGGTTACCCTCCATTAAGCACAAGAGTAAGTGTGATGATGACAGGATAAGCCTACAAAGGTGTAGCACACAAAATTATGTTTTAGACACCATGTTCTTAGTTAATAGTGCAAATAACTGTGTTGTGTACATGACAACTCAATTAATTATACAAACTCCTATGTTGTAGACACCATGTGCTGATTTAGAGTTGCTTACTCCAATGTTGTCAACATGACAACTCATAAGAGTATGCAAAATCCTAAGTGTCTCACCTAAGAAATAATAAAATAATGGATAATAATAAAATAATGCATTGACCTAAGTAAACTTAATTAAAGTGTAATAAGTAAATACTTATTTACACCAAAAAATATAGTACTTGATTCTTGCATGTGTGAAGCAATAAGGATGTAAATTATCATTATCCTTTGAGGCAGTTGATTTATGGTTACAAAAGTCTATAAGATTTTATACTTGGCTTGTGATAGCAAAAGAAATATATCTTATATTGTGTAACTGGTGCATGTTGCATATGTGGTGCTAGAAATTTGATATTAGATTCATGAGATTCTTGGAGTAATCTAGCATGATATGAAGGAAGAACAAGGGATTCTAGTTGTAAAACTATAGCATGTTGCATTTTTTCATTTAGAAATGTAGGGTATGTGTAGGATTATGGTGGGCCAAAAATTGGTGATGTGAAGAAAAACTAGTCAAAAAATTCCAAAAGCAATTTAAAATTCACTGGGACTTCCCCCCCCCCCCCCCCAATCCTAATACCAATGCAAAAAAAAAACTACTTAGGCATATTGGGTAATCGATATATTGGATACCTAAAACTTGCACATAGGTTTTTTTTAAAATTAAATGTTAATTTGTCATTTTCCTTCAACAACAATGACCTCTAATATCAGTTATAGGATTAAAAATTGATTATACAAAAATATCTTGCCATTTTATGACTCCACCTTGCATCCAAACACAAGTAGGTTCAAATTTTATTGTTTTTCAATTGATTTTTTTTTTTTAATTTAGGTTTTTGTAATGAAAATGAAAGATTTTTAGTTTGATTTATAAATTGTTCATTTAAATTATAATTCTATGTTTATTTGCATTATAAATATGCATGGAAGATGCTAACCAACCTCCAAATAATCCCTTGCCAAATAATGATCCTTACAATAATTCAAAACCACTACTACCTCCTCAAAACCCTCCCCAAATTCAAGAACAAATTGAAGAAAATCTAAATGAATTAAGGATTATACAATAAACATATAACATTATCCCTAGTTTATCTCCCATGCTATCCACCCTTAATACTATTGTGGGTAGTATTCATACACTTACTGAGCAACACAATGTAGCACCTCTTCATTGGCATGATAAGATATGCCTCTAGTTTGATGATGGGGTTATGGCCTTTAATATTAGTAAAAAGGAATTAATTGGCCTATTTTATGACCCCAAAACTAGCAAAACAGTTGACCCAAAAAAATCAAAATTGTCAACAAATGTTGCACTAATGAGGCCATTAGAACTCATTTTTGGGATTGTTGGTGGATGGTTTTGACAAACCAGTACACAACAATTTGGAGGTGTCCATATATTTATTGAGAAAATTATATGTTGAGTTTATCAAAGGGCTTAAAGTTAATTATTGGAGGCTAAATATGGGCGTAGGAGGTGGAGCTCTGTAGGATAGACCTGGGGTGATGCGAAAGAAAGTCACCATATTTGTCCCCCCCTTATATCTCTACCCCTCCTCTAGTGTAGCAACCCGATGTCATTGAAAAGGCTCGTGCAACATCTATTAGATCCATTTATCATTTGATCAATCTACTAGCCACCCAAACTAGGTCATTTTTGTCTCCCCATGTTGATGATGCTTGTGCTAGTACATCTAGCAACTCTTTGCATGTTTGTGTGTTACATACTTGCATTATGTGCAAGATTCTTTGTCTAGGTCCCATTACTAGTTTTGAGATTTAGTTTGAGGTTGGGGATGATGACACAATAGACATAGTTGCAGAGACACACATAGCTTCTACAAGAAATGAGGCAGGGCAGGAAGGGACATGGACTCCTTCTATTATGGTAAGTCTATACATTTTATTTTTCATAACATTTTTAATTTAAAATCATTATTTATATTTATTTTTAAATGGCAACTTCATACTTATTTACATTATGTGATTCATTTATGTCCATCTAATGACAGAGGAGGAGATGAGAGATTTGGATGATGTCACACTTTCAACCATTTCATTTGGCCTTGAGACCTCTATGGTATGTATTATTTGATTACTCATTGATTTCCTATTTGATATCATATTTGATATTATTTCTCATCTTCTTTTTCTCTTGTTGGTTTCACCTATCACTAGGGGATAGTGTGAAGTGGTTGCACCACTGAACATTGATAGGGGGAAGGTAATTATATGTTTTAAAGTCATTAAATGCATATATAGATAGATATATACTTTTTAGTTGTTTGTACTAATAAAAAAAATTTCCATTGTTTATTTAGTAAGGGATGGCCTCTAATGATGCACATACCCAGATTCACCAACGCAGACCCTCGGGCATTTCCATTCATAGTGAGAGCTCTATAGTATGTATATTTATCATTTATTTGTTACTAAACTTAATGTTCTTATATTATAAATAAATTATTGTCATCATTGTAACAACTAAATTTTTAATTTTTGTAGGAAACATCTGATGCAATGGAGGGGGATCAACACAACTTTGTATCTTTCTCACTTAGCTGACATTTGTCAATGAGAGATCACCTAAGGTAAATTATAATTTGAATTCTTGATTATGTTATTAATTTATTATGTTATCATTAATAATTTTATTGTTTAAGTTGTACATAAATCTAACAACCATACAAACATGTTTAGGTTGGACTTAGTGAGGTGGGTGCTTTGTGGATGACATATGCGAAGACTCTTGAGCGACAGAGCAAGGCATGGAGAGAGGTAAATGAATATGCCTTCATTATTGATCAATATGAATTTGAATAAATTTATATTTGATAACTACAAATCATTTAATTAAATAGTCTAACTTGGATTTTTTTTTTTTTGTTCATACATGATCTAGCAAGTTCAAAGAGTGCATTGAAGAGGCTCCATTTTGATGATCCTTCAGTAGCCTAGGATATAGTAGTTTTTTAGGGATGCCTTAGGAAACTTTTTTTATGGAATATGCCATATTTTATGTATAAACTTTGATTTCATAGACATATTTTGATGGCTTGTGCCATATTTGTATACGGATGTACATTTTGACATACATTTGCATCAAATTTATATATGATTATATATTTTGATATATTATGTTAGTGTAAATTATTGTGTATGTGTATTTGTACAATTTATGGAATATTGTTTATTATAATCAAGTTCATTCAAATCTTGTTAAATTGATTCTCGTTCATTGGAATCTTGTACATGGTATATGAAATCTTATTCATTTTAGTCTTGTTCATTAGACTCTTGTCCATGTTTTATGAAATTAATATCACAAGAATAGAAAATTGTTAGAGTAATAAAGTACTTTCTTATTAATTAAATCATATTGATTTAATTAATAAGTCACTTATTATCTCTAGTTTATTTAGACTAAACTTTGGACATATAATAATTAATTATTTTATTAATTATTATCATGCAACCTAGGTTTTACCTTTTAGGGTTTTGATCTCCTTTATAAGGATTGATCTCTTTTTAATAATTTATTCATTCAATAAAATTTACAAATCTTTTTTGCACATCAAGACTATCTCATCTTTTGTGGATCTCTAAATTCGAGCCTCTATAGCTTTTTCTTCTCTCTTTCTGTAGCATGTATTTGCATGCAGTGATTCTTGGGAGCTATGGCGTTGAGCTTTCATTAACTTCAACATGTGGTAAATGATCCATCTCACTAAAATATATAGGTACCCAACACTACATATGCCTAGTACATAGGAACAAAAATTGAATACAGATCTCAGTCCATAAAACCAATGATGTATAAGAAACAATAGAAGAACCAATATATATATGAACCCCTTTTACTTGCAAAAGTATATCTTGTATTTGTCAATTATGTTATGGTCAGAATACTACTCATTTTTCCTACCTGCACCCGTCATGGGCACCCTACTTATATATGTCATAATAGTTTAGATGTGATAGTTGATAATTAATATGAAGTAAAAAACTTAATGATTCTTCTAGAAAGCTTTCTATTCATTCAGAATAATCAACTCATGGAATCATAACAAATAATTGCTAAAATTCATGCAAAAAAAAAACCCTTTAAAGAGAAAGTAAAGAAATATATATATATATATATATATATATATATATATATATATATATATATATATATATATATATATATATATATATATATATATATATATATATATATAGGCCTAACAAGAGAAATGCATTAGAATATCCCAATGTAGTCTAATTCAATAGAAAAGATAACCCATTTATGGGTATTATTTAGAGCGATATATGAATCCTCTTTTCATAAAGATCAAGATCAAGTGGATATTATAGAACTTCTTTACAAACATAAATCACTTTTGAATTATTCCATGGATCCGATGAATATGCAAAAAAGAATACATATGTGTTTACTAAGGTGATCAGTTTCAAGCACGTCATGAGGCTAATGGCATTGAAGGGATACTCACTGGAAAAAGGAAGATGCAGAAAAAAGGCAAAACATCAACCCCCCATGGCACTTCAATTAGAGTAGTGCATGTACAATAAGGCACAAGATATGGTAAATCCCAAGAATATATTAATTTATATGAGTGTCCTCAAATTGCACTACTCAAATCAAAACAAAACACAAGGCAAAACAACTAAAACAAAAATATAGATGAAATATGACACTTTATCTTAGTGCATTTTCAAGAATGCATACAAATGATGACTAAATAGACTAGAAGAGACATAAGGTTGATACAATAGATAGTACAACCCATGATTGATCCCCAAACCTGAAACAACCAAGATATCCACTAGAATGTGAAAATTCAAAAGACTAAATAGAATGTGCTTAGATCTAAATTTAGAAAGACAACTAGCATCACTAGAAAGAGCTCCAAAAGACCTTCTAACGATATAAAGAATTCCCAAATTAGAGACTTAATTCTTAAGATATGTCTCCCAGAGTGCAAAATAGAACCAATGGCTCTAACTACATAAACAAGAAAACAAACAACATTAAAAGTCCAAATAACTTGAACCATTGCGATGGGCTCAAAAAGAAATTTTTGATGATATAAGATTTGTCAAAAAATACCTTTGTTTTCCCAATATATGACCAAAAAACTATCAATATCTTTTTATGACAAAAAAATCGAAAGGATGATGATTTGAAGGTCATTAAATTTCAGCCCCCGATTTGATGACATTAGCACATTTATGCATGTAACTACCTTGTTACAACATTTGTACTTGCTAAATAAGTAGATTTGGCCCTTTTTGGAAAAAAAAATTAAAGCATGTGCTTTTTACAAAAAAAAAAAGCCTTGCATTTTTTCAAATAAAGCTTTTTTAACATTTTGAAAAAAAAATTCAAAAAAAAAAATATTGTCACCTTGGGAAACATGCCTAGATCTATGGGCAATTTTTTTTCCTTACCAGTCAAGTGTGTCCAAATTGGACAAATTTTATATGTAAATAGGGTTTTTAGGCATTATAAATCTAATGATGAGGTCTGTTTGAGCTCAAAGTGCACCAAAAAAAAAGTGGCCCCCAAATCCAATACAGAAAACCTCTAAAAAATAAGAGATCTGAAAACTAAAGACAAACCTCTCATGAAGAGAATAGGGGCATGAAATTTTGAACCTCTAATACCATGTTGAATTTGATCAAACCTCAACCCCACATTTCCCAAGAATCACTACATGTAAACACCTATTACAAAAATAGAGAAGCAAAGTTAACATAGTGGAGGCTCAAGGTTGTTTCCATAGGTTACATATAGAAGGGGATTCTTCAGTTATTATTGATGCTTGTATCCATAGGCACATCATTTCTTGGAAGCTAAAATATGTTCTTAACCAAATTTGGAGACTTCTCGATGAATGTTTGGATATTTGCATTTCACATATTTATCAAGAAGGGAATAAAGTTGCAAATTTTTTATCAAATTTGGGTTGTGATGCGGTTACTACCTCTACTTTTCATCCTTTAACTTTTATTGAGAAATACAAGGTTCTACAAAATCTTCTTCAAGATGACTTAGAAGCCTTTATCTGCTCGACATCTAAAGTTCATTCTTTAGGTGCTGAGTAGATGCTGAGTTCAATAAGAAGGTAATTGATGTTGAGTAATGTGGATTAATATCAGATGTCAAGTTAGTATTTAGGTGTCAAGATGAGAAAGCTATATTCTGGTGCTGAGTAAGCTATGCTCTAGTGTCGAGTAAAGTAGAATTGCATCAAGTTTCAAGTTGGTTACTACACATAGTTGGTCACTGAGTTCAACAAGTAGGTAATTGAAGTGGAGTAATGCTGATAAGTATCAGATGCCTACGTACAGGTGCCGAGTGAAGCAGAATTGTATCAAGTGTCAAATTGTCCAGATAACATAGCTAAACTTGTTCTAGTTTGCATGTAATATATGCTGACTAAAAATATAACGAGTGCCGAGAATATTTGATATCCTTCAGGTGCCGAGTTAAGGTGTCAAGTTTAGTAGGATTGTTTTAGGTGCCGAGCAGAGTAGGTTTTTTACATGCCAAGTCAAGGTAATAAGTATTAGGAGCCGAGTTACCCTGGAAATAGAGTACGATTAGAAATATAGTGATAACTGAGCAAAGTAGAAGCATTTATGATGACATGACATGTATAGTATATTTTGAGATGCTGAGTCCAATAAGAAGGTAATTGATGCTAAGTAATGCGGATTAATATTAGATGCCGAGATAGTATTTAGGTGCCAAGCTGAGCAAGCTATATTTTGGTGCCGAGTAAGCCATGTTCTGGTGCCGAGTAAAGTAGAATTGTATCAGGTTCTATGTTGGTTAGTACACATAGTTGGTTGCTGAGTTCAACAAGAAGGTAATTAAAGCAGAGTAATGTTGATAAGTATCAGATGCCTATGTTCAGGTGCAGAGTGTAGCAAAATTGTATCAAGTGTCGAATTATCTAGAAAACATAGCTAATCCTGTTCTAGTTTGAATATAATATATGCCGAGTGAAAAATAACAGGTACTGAGAATATTTGATATCCTTTAGGTGCCGAGTTAAGGTTTCAAGTTTAGCAGGATTGTTTCAGGTATCGAGCAGAGTGGGTTTTTTAGATGTCGAGTCAAGGTAATAAGTATTAGGTGCCAAGTGTTCATACACCTTTTACTCAAAGCTCATTAATGTCGAATGATTTTATCATAAGCATTTATGATGACATGACATGCATAGTATATTTGGAGTGTTTCAAATCTGATTATTCTTTGACGACATTTAATTTTTGATATTGTGATTTAATTTTCTCATGTGGCTAAATTTGAGACATTAAAATGCATCATCATTAGTACTTTTTCTAGCTCTTTTAAGGACCTTTTCTATGCGAGCATAGATGGCTTATATCATGTTGCACTATGTAATTTATTTCTTGAGGAATGACATCTTCATTTATCTCAGCCTTCAATTGCACATATATGCAAGAGTTCAATTATGTGTTCTGTGTTTGTGTTTGTGTTATAAGATGAGTTGTGGGTGGGATATGGCTCTAGCTTGTGAAATGTGTCATAAACAACATTTTGTCATCATGCCAAAGAATTCTCATATCTGCTCACCATCGACATTGGAGGAAACTTTGTTATCGAGTATTATTACGAATAAAGTGTTGGACCAAATGTTTTTAATTTTTTCACTCACAATCTAAAGAGCTATTCGGCATATCATTGGTGAAGAGTTTTTATATCCTTTGGCACTTCTATTTTTCTACCCATCTCAGCTCATTTCAATTTTCCTTTCCAATGCTATGGATCTCCTGCAGTCTCCTAAAATGCTTCAAACTTTGGCCCATAAGGTAATTTGACCTCACTACCTAGTTGATAACAAATTGATTTTGGCTTTGCAAAAGTATGACTTATGGAATGGAGTGGCATTAGTTGGTGGTTTGTTCTCACATTTTCAACTTCTACACAATCATGAATTTTATGTTGTTTTTGAGGTGCTTAAGCATGCTATAGACACTGGTAGTTTCATTTATTTAAAACATGCTTTGCCACCTGAACCAAGATTAATGCGTGCTCAATTGGTGGAACAAATAAATATAGTGGGTCAGGCTATGATTGATTTGTAGAAGGAATCTAATGTTTCAAACTCTAGGGGTATGAATGTAGCTTTTGTGCAGCTGATTGAACAAAAATTTTGGGATTTAATTGATGAAGTTAACTTGGATTTGGATTGGATTCATGGCACTTTAGAGTTATGTTCTAGCTGGGGACTTATTCTTGGTGGGCTAGGGTCAATTGAAGGTGGATTTGTGTATGATTGGGAAGATTTGTAAGATAAGTGCCAATTGCCAGGATAAGCTTGTCATGAAGATAGTGCTTGGAAAAGTCCAAAGAAATCAATGTCAAGGCACTCTCTAGTTCACCATTGGGTGGTAGTTGATACACCCCTTGTAATTATTTTCTTAAACTATATAAATCTATGTATATATTAGGGACAATGCTGGATTTTCTTCACTGATTCTTTCCCAGTTGACCTCATTGAATTAGAATTAATAAAATATTATAGTGGCTTGCCACTTTTGCCTAAAAAGAAAAAAAAAAGTTATGGAGGCTTGAATTTAGAGATCCACTAAAGATTAGAGATTCCTTATGTACAAAAAAGGTTTGCAAATTGTATTGACTTTGACTATCATAGAATAAAATCACATTGTCCTATACTTTTCCAAACTCACCCAAAAAACCCTTGAACCAAATTGCCTCTTTACTTGCATGTGAGACATCCATATATTTTTCCTTGGTTGTAAACTAAGCAAATATCACTTGAAGATTTAACACATAAATAATTTCTCCACCTGGAAGAATAAAGACATGACCTGATGTAGATCTCCTTTTGTTTAAATCAATTGCAAATTCAAAATCAGTATTACCAAAGACTAAATTTCTATAACTATTATAGGTGATACAATAATTATTTATGCCTCTAAGTTACTAAAGTAGCTATTTCATAGATGGTCAATTCTCTTTACCTTAAGTTTCCATGTATCTACTGACAACACCCACTAAATGTGAAGTATCTAGTCTTGTACATACCATCACATACATTAAACATTTTATTGTATTTACATATGGTAAATGAGACATAATATTTTTCTTCCTTATTACTAGGACATAAACTTAAAGAAAGATTAAAATGGTAAGAAAAATGGTATAAAAAAGTTTCATATTTTTCATACCAAATCTAATGAGGATCTTCTCCACATATTTCTCCAGTGATAACCAAATCTTACCATGTTCTCTATCTCTTTGTATTTCTATGCCCAATTTATTTTTCTACTCATTGATCATCTGTATCAAAATTCCTAGCCAACTAACTTGCTACAAGAATATTTACTCAAGGTTGGAGCATCCAAGGAGGAAATCCCAAGCTACCCTTGCTAAGAGTTATATATAGAAGATTTACTCAAAAAAATTAAAAAGGAACAAGATGCCATATGCAGCATCACAATAGGTGTAATTATTTCACTTCACCTATAAAGAAAGAAACATGCCCAACTGTGAGGCCTTCGAGTTTATGGCCATATACAATGATAATTACAAAATAAGAGTCCAAGCTTGCATATTCTATCTTCTTCTCTCTAAGATGATTATCTCCTACATCTAACCAAGCTTCTTATATAGCTAGCTAAGCCACAAGTTGGATAGTCAAGAATTTAATTATATTATAGGTCTAGTCTTGGAAGAGTAAAAATCTAAGAAAATCAGTACATAAGATCATGCACTCTAAGAAATAGGTCCGAATGATAGTTAGGAGTTGGCTCCCAACTAAAAAAGATGTCATGTTAGCATAAGAAAATGTGCCAAAGGAAATAATAGGCCTTTCTAGATGAAAACTGCTAGAAATAGAGACCACAAAGAATGACACAAAATACATAGAATATAAGACATCACAACATGTGCAGTTAGGACAAAAATCTAGGATAGATCCTTGACATGATATCAACTATGCATAACTTGAAATCAAAATTAGTAAAAACTACTTTGTGAATAGAAAATAGATACAAAAAAACAAGAAATATTTTTTGTTCATGTAAGATTGCTTAAAGACCCAAGATGATCTGGCATAAGACACTTGGGGTTAATAAATAACTAATGTTCACATGAGGAATTCTCGATACTTTGACTTGAATCACAAAGATCCAACTCAACTTATGCAATCCATGAATTGTCTTCCACTAGTTTGTCTATCCACTAAACTAGATATTACATATAGTATTTTCCTCTGGTACTCTTGCTTATTCTACTATTCAAGATCATCTTAATGTTGTGTGTCTTCTTATTATGATACTCTTGGTTATCTTTCAATTCATCACCTAACTCAAAATACTCAAAGATATCTACAATATTGAATATAGGTGAAATATACATATCTTCTAGTGATTCAACCTCAAAAGCATTTCAACTGTCAAACTTCCTCAAAATCTTACAAGCACCAAATTTCTTCATTTTTAGCTTGTTGTAGGTACCAACTAGAACCATTTTATCCTTAAAATGAATCATAATATCATCTCCAACCTCAAAATATTTTTGTATCTTCCTTTTATCTGCTCTCTGTTTATACTCCAAATCACTATTTTCTAGATTCTCTTTTACTTCCTTATGCAAAGCCTTCATCAAATCTACCAATTCCTTGGCTTTAGCACTTATTTTTACCTTAGTGTTGAAATCCCTTTATTTAGTAGTTCCCTTAGGATTCATTCTAGTTAAAACCTCAAAAGGTTTCTTCTTAGTGTTCCTATTCATAGAATTTTTATATGTGAACTCTGCTTATTCTATAAAAAAATCCCAATTAGTAGGCTTATCCCCACCCAAAAATCTCAAAAAGTTACCCAAACTTCTATTCACAACCTCAGTTTGTCCATCTATTTTTGGATGAAATGTAGAGATAAACTTCAACTTTGCATTCAGCTTATTCCAAAGTGTCCACCAAAAATAACCAATAAACTTAGTATCTCTATTTGAAATAATAGTCTTAGAAAAACCATGGAATCTTACCACTTCCTTAAAGAATAATTCAACCACATGTATTTCATCAGATGTCTTCTTACAAGCTATAAAATGAGTCATCATTAAAAAAATTTCAACCACTACAAAAATAGAATTATTACCACTTTGAGTTGTAGGCAACCCAAGAACAAAGTCCATGCTGATATCTTCCAAAGGTTTACTAGGTACATGCGATGGTTAATACAATCTCAAATTCTAACTAGTTCCTTTTGTTGTTTGTTTGATTTTGAAACTTTTAACTAGTCTCTATAAATCCCTGTAGATCTATGGCTAAAAATACCTATCAAAAATCAACTTTATTGTTGTATTAGTCCCAAAGTGTCCTACAAGTTTTCCACCATGTTTCTCCTTCATGATGTTATCTCTCATAGATCCTCTAGGCATGGACAAATGAATTCCTTTAAACAACATGTCTTCCTAAATGAGATAATCAATCCACTTATCTCTTTCTATCTGATCTTTACAAGCTCTCCAAGGTTTTGTAAAATCTAGATCAGTTTGATACAAGTACTTCAAATCATCAAAGCCAAGTACCTCAACTCTCATTTATGTCAAAAAAATCATTCTTCAGATTAAATCATTAGCAAATTTATTTGAGTGTCCACTCTTATGCTTAAATGAAAAGGAAAAGTTATGCAAGTACTCAACCCACTTCATGTGTCTTTGGTTCAACTTATTTTGACTTCTCAAATATTGTAAAGCTTTATGGTTAGTGTACAACACAAAATCTTTAAGCATTCAATAATGTCTCTATTTCTACAAAGCTTGAACAATAGCATAAAATTCTAGATCAAAAATGGAACATTTTCTCTTAGAATCATTCAAATTCTCACTAAAGAAAGCTATAGGCCTTCCTTCTTGACTCAAAATAGCTCCTATAGCACTTTCACTAGAATCATATTCAACTTGAAAACTTTACTGAAATGAGGCAAAGTAAGTATAGGTAATTATGCAATATTTTGTTTTAATGTTTCAAAACTCTTTTTTTGCTCCATGTTTCCATCTGAAATCCCTTTTTGACAAATATTTTATAAAAAATTTCCAATCCATGAAATGATCTAACTTCTCCAACATTCTCAGGTGTAGGCCAATCAAGAATAGCTTTTACCTTTTTAGGATCCATCTTCAAACCATCAATTGAAATTACAAAAAAAAAAATATACAATTTCTTCCTTCATGAATGAACATTTCTTCAAGTTAACCAATAGTTCCTCCTCCTTTAATCTCTACAATACTTGTCTGATATTCTCAAGTTGTTCCTCTTTAGTTTTATTGAATCTCATAATTTCAACAAGGCGTACAATCACACAATTACCTAAGAATTTCTTTAGAGCTTCATTCATTGGCCTCATAAAAATACTAGGTCCATTATTTAAACCAAAATACATAACCAACCACTCATAAAAACTCGTATTATTCTTAAAAGAAGTTTTCCATTCATCTCCTTCTCTAATTATGATCTAATGATAGCTACTTTTTAATTCACTTTTTGTAAAATACTTTGCTCCACTCAAATAATCCATTATGTCATCCATCCTAGGAAAAGAAAATCTATACTTCACTATTATATCAGTGCACATTCTCAACTCTCCATTCTTCTTAAGTGCTAATACAATGGGTATTGCATAAGGACTCAAATTTTCTCTACTCAGATCCTTCTCAAGTAATTCTTGCACTTGTCTAGATTCAACCCATCATTTTTAGTAGGTATAAGCCTATGTGGTGCCTTATTAGGAAAAATAGCTCTGTGAATCAAATATATATAGTGACTAATACTTCACACAAGGTAAATCATCAGGTACATTATCATAAATGATGTCCTAAAACTTCACCAACAAAGATTCAATCTTAGGTGCATGTTCTAGTTCATCTTGTTTCTTATTTTTTCTAGGAAACAACAAAAAAAAAATATTTTGTTTCTTTGTATCCTTAGAAAATTGTTTTCCATCAACCAAACATACTCCAACTATAGTAGGATGATTTTCCTCAAGATTTTCAACCAAAGGCAATAATACTTGTTTTGCTCCAATAATCCAAATAGTATACTAATTCAATCTACCATCATACAAATCTTATCTATCATAATGCCAAGGTCTACCCAAAAGAATATGACAACAATCCATGTGCATAATACC
This sequence comes from Cupressus sempervirens, assembly GCA_028749045.1. NCBI lineage: Eukaryota > Viridiplantae > Streptophyta > Pinopsida > Cupressales > Cupressaceae > Cupressus > Cupressus sempervirens. The sequence goes on along the minus strand of CM053789.1, from coordinate 477,122,661 downwards.
ACACAAGACTTCATCATGATAATTCCTAATTTTAAATTTAACAAGGCATTTTTCACTTACAAGTAAATTATACTCCTTGATCCAAGAAACATAGTAGGGTTTAGGATGTCTAAATCTCTACAATTGTAACTTGTCACTAGTATGTTTTGACAAATATGTGACTATCTGACTAAAAAAATTAGTCACACCACTAAAACTTTTAATCATGTGACTAAAATTGACCAAATTTCACCATTTTTTTGCAATTTACAAGCATAGGTGACTGAATAAGTTGTTGGAAATCTGATTGAAAAATATCATTGATGAAGAAGGTTTGCTATAAAAGAGGGAGTTTGTTGTTAAAAGAATGTTTTCAATCATTGTTTTGTCATTGATGTCAAACCTTGTATTTGTAGGAATGAAAATTACTTATAAGATCCAAGTACTATCACTTAGTTTATTGATGAAGAGGATTTGATCAACAAGATGTAACAAGAGTACCTAAGAGAAAGGTTGAGTTAAGATATTGTAATGAAGTGCAAGGATCAGTTAAGAGAATGGTTAAATGATATATTGATAACATACTTGAAGAATTAGAGGTTGGCCACACTAAGAAACACTAGAAGTATAAGTTAGAACAAGGTTGACTACAAAGCTTAAACTAAGTTCATCAGCAGGTGTCGAGCAAGCTAGTTGAAGCCAAGAAAATTTTCAGTAGGAGCCGAGCAGATAGAAAAAAATAGTGTGTGCCAAGTGAAGTTCAAGTGCCAAGCAAAGTAATAGATGTCAAGCATCAGAAAATCTTAGTAGGTGCCAAGTGAACTTTAGGTGTTGAGCATCAGTAAAACATAGTTCATGTCAAGTAACATAGTATGTGCCAAGCACCAATATTTCAATAGTGTTGAGCTATTGCATTATTGGAAATGTCAAAGATTCACGGAATCTAATCTGACATAGTTGTTACTTTGAATTTTGTGAACAAGTTGGAGGATAAGGATGATGATCTAGTGGCACAAAATTCTATGTAAACCATTTTTGGGTGAATTCAAAAGGATTATTCAAGAATTTTCTAGAGGAAACAAAATATGGGTTAGATACAATGAATCCTACCTAATCCATATGAATTGAAATTAAAGGATGGAAGAATCAAGTGGAAAAGGAACTCCAAGACTTCTATTTAAAGAGTCATAGACCAAGAAGCAAGAGTTGTTGGTGTGGTAAATTGCGAAGTGATTAGAAAGGTGTCAAGGAGAAGGCATTTAGGAGAAAGAAGAGAACAGAGGGTCTGCCTCAACAAATGGTTAGAAAGAGATGATTACACTAGTATAGTGAGCATGGAGACTCAAGGAGACTAATCTTGAAAGAAGGGCAAGCATTTAGAGTTGCAGAGACTGAAAGCTAGTCAAAGATATGAGCAGAGAAGTGATCTAAGATCTGCAAGTTGAGTTGTATTCTATAATCAGGTCAAAACCCCTTATTGTTACTCTCTAGCAATTGTATCAATTAGGGTAGAAGAAAACCCTATGGACTTAGGTTGGTTTAATAACCATTTGTAAATCCTTTAATAGGGTGGCATTCCAAGTGAGTGTTCTAAAGTCCTCTAACTAGGCCCACTTCTAACAGGGTGCTTAAATCCTTTAACCAGGACACATTTAACAGTGTGTTGTAGCCTTTAATAGGGTAGGCCTTTCACACGACATCACTTTAGGAGAGTGAGAATTGAGTAGCATGTTACTGGTGGTTTTTCCCAAACTGAGTTTCTACATAAATCACTATGTCGTGTGTTGATTCTTTATGTGTTATGCTTGCTATTGATTTAGAGTAACTTGTTGAAAAGGAAAGTTAAAGCTTGGATGAATGAATGGTTAAATGGGCTCACTACAGTTAGTAGAAAGTTTGAATAGGACATTTGAACCTTGAATAACTAATTCACCACCCCCCCCCCCCCCCACCCTCTCAGTTATTCTAAAGAATTTCTAACAATTGGTATCAGAGCCATCTATTGATTTAGTTTCAAGGTACTAGAAGCAGGAAGAACAAGGTGTTATGCTTGCTATTGATTTAGAGTAACTTGTTGAAAAGGAAAGTTAAAGCTTGGATGAATGAATGGTTAAATGGGCTCACTACAGTTAGTAGAAAGTTTGAATAGGACATTTGAACCTTGAATAACTAATTCACCACCCCCCCCCCCCCCACCCTCTCAGTTATTCTAAAGAATTTCTAACAATTGGTATCAGAGCCATCTATTGATTTAGTTTCAAGGTACTAGAAGCAGGAAGATCAAGATGTCCAAAAGAGAAGTCCCCAAGCTTAATAAAGACAACTTTGTTGCATGGCAGATTCTAATGAAATTTCAACTTGGATCAATAGGTGACTATGCACAAACATCAATTGGAACAGAACATGTAGACCTAGCTAGACCTCTTACTGTAGATGATCTGAGCAAAAGGAAGGAGCACAATCAAGCAATGTTGGAGATTACCTCTGCACTCAGTTATGCAGAATATGATGACATCAAAGGATGTGATACTACATTCAAAATGTGGAAATCCCAAATAGATATCTATGGAGGAGATCAAAATGTTCAAAGAGAAAAGAGAGAAAGCCTTAGAGGAAAGTTTGATGACATGAAAATGGAGGAAGGTGAAAATGTTGCTCACTATGCTGCTAGAATGAAAGAAGTGGTAAATACAATAAGAATTCTAGGTGGTCAATTAGAAGAAGAGACTATCAATAGAAAATACTTGAGAACCCTACTCCCCATCTACGCTATCAGAGTTTCAACCATCCAAGAGCTAAGGTGTCTACAAGGAAACACACTAACCTTTAAAGGAATTATGGGAAGACTTATTGCATTTGAATTGTCAAATTTTCATAACTAAATACTTGATAACCTTGAATCTACTTTCATGTCCAAGCTAACATTGAAAGACACTGAGGAGGTGACATAAAACAAGAAGAGAAGAAAAGGAAAACATGCATCTAGTGATAGCAGCACAGATGAAGAAGATGTGAAACAATTGGAAGCACAACTTGCTAGAAGATTCCATAGAGGTAAAGGTAAATTCAAAGGTAAGCTCCCTATCATTTGTTTCAATTGAAATGAAGTAGGTCATATTGCTGGAAGGTGTACACAAAAGAAGAACTACAAAGAAGGAAACAAGTACAAAAATAAGAGAGAAGATGATAGTAGAGATTACAAGGACAAAGGAAAAAGATTCTACATTGTTGAAGAAGATTCTAATGAGAATGATGAATAAGTATTCAATGTGGCCATGAAGGATGAATTAGATAAAGATGAAGATGAAGCAACAATATTGGTAACCTATGTGAACAAGAATGACAAGTGGATCATAGACAGTGGGTGCTCACATCACATGACAGGTGACAAAAGCAATTTTATTACCTTTACACAATATGATGGGAATAGCATTAGATTTGGAAATGACACTCCATATCAAATCAAAGGGAAAGGTTCCATTAAACTTATAGAGAAAATTTCATGTGATAATGCATACTATGTTGAAGGATTGAACTACAACTTGTTGAGTGTATCACAATTAGGCAATGAAGGTTGCAAAGTAGAATTTGGAAACAAATCTGCCAAGATCTATGAAACTAATGGAACTCTAATAGGAAAAGGTGAACAAACTAGGAGTAACTTGTTCTACCTAGATATGGAAGATACAACTTGTCTTGTTTTTATACTTGATGATGTATGGTTATGGCATAAAAGGTTGTGTCATGTTAACTTTGATAATCTAATTAGCATTAGCAAAAAGAAGAAAGTCAAAGGTTTGCCCAAACTAAAGAAACCTAAAAATAAAATGTGCAAAAAATATCAACTAGCAAAGATGACTAAATCTAGTTTCAAAAGAAAACCATAAACTTCTAAAGAAGTACTAGAGTTAGTCCATACAGACTTATGTGATCCAATAGAAGTACAATGCTACCTAGGAGACAAATACATAATGCAATTTGTAGATGACTTTTCAAGGATGATGACTGCTATGTTCTTAAAGAAAAAATCTAATGCATTTCAAATTTTTAAGTGGTATTTGGCCAGAGTTAAGAAGGAAATAGGGAAGAGTCTGAAGTGCCTAAGATTAAACAGAGGAGGAGAGTTTACATTAAAAGAGTTTGAGATATTCTGCAATGACAAAGGTATCAAAATTCAAACATCAACACCAAGAACTCCACCACAGAATGGTATTGCTGAAAGAAAGAATAGATTAATGATAGACTATGCTAGAACCTTGATGGTTGAGAAAAATGTTGCTCTAAAATACAGGAGAGAAGTTGTAAGCACTATTGTTTACACCCTAAATAGAGTCCAAGTCAAGAAAGCAAATGGAACACCTTTTGAACTGGTCATTCACCTAATGTTAACCATTTCAAATTATTTGGTTGTAAATGCTATATTCTTAAAGATAATAGAAATGGAAAATTTGATGCAAAGAGTGATGAAGGGATATTCCTTGGATACTCCACTAGAAGTAAGGCATATAAGTGTTTGAATATTAACACTAATAAGATTGTGGAGAGTGAAAATATAAATATTGATGAGCATGTAGAAGTTCAGGTTGATGGAACTAAACAATCAAAAGATTATAGATTCTTTGTATACTTCTATGAAGGAATGACTATTGAAGACAATGTTGCCAATAAAGTTGGGAATTAGCAATAAATCTCACCTAGTGAATGCCAAGCTGTATTCAGAAGCCAAGTTGCAAAATGGAGGAAATGTACATTCCAATTCTGAAAATAGTCTACATGAAAGAGATGATGAAGTACCAAATGAAGAGGAGAAAAATGACCATGAAGTTGAAGGATCAAACATGGAAAGAAGGACAGAACCAAGACTAGCCAAGTATGTAAGAAGACATCACCCTATATATAAAATCATTGGTGACAAGGATGCAAGACCAATGACAAGGAATAGACTAAGGAATGAATCATGTTTGCTAAGGAAGGTTAAGCCTAAAATAGTGAAAGATGCACTACAAGATGATGACTGGTATAAAGCTATGGAAGAAGAGATAGATTAGATTGACAAGAACAAAACTTGAACCCTAGTTCCTAGACCAACTAATAATAATGTAATTGGTACCAAATGGGTGTTTAGGAACAAACTTGATGAGAATCATAAGATAACAAGAAATAAAGCCAGACTAGTTTGCAAAGGCTATGCACAAGAAGAAGGAATGGATTATGGGGAAACATTTTCCCTTGTTGCAAGAATAGGAGTAAGAATACTAATTGCATATGCTACCTACAAAGGTTTCAAAGTATACCAGATGGATGTGAAGTCTACTTTTCTAAATGGTATACTAGAAGAGGAAGTTTACATAGAACAACCTAAGGGATTTGTTGATGACAACAATAAGGATATGGTCTACAAACTACATAAATCACTTTATGGTTTTGAGCAAGCACCTAAAGCATGGTATGAGAGATTGCACAAATACCTTGTGAAGATTGGATTTGAGAGAATAGATGATAATAGCAACTTGTATATCAAGGTTGAAAAAAGTAAAGACATTTTGATATCTAAAATATTTGTTGATGATATATTATTTGGAGTAAAAGATGTTCTATGCAATGATTTTGCTGATCTATGTAAAGATGTCAATGTTTGGAGAAATAAAGTTCTTTGTTGGATTACAAGTACATCAATTGAAGCATGGCATATTTGTGACCCAATCAAAATACATCAAAGAGATATTCAAGACATTTGAATTAGAAGACTCAAAACCAGTCAACAGACCACTGGCAGCTAGATATAAACTATCCAAGAATGATGAATCAGCTAAAGTGAATTAGACAATGTATAGATCAATGATTGGAAAGTTGCAGTATGTTGTAAATAGTGGACTAGACATTGCATTAGCTATTGGAATAGTGTCACAATTTTTTGTGAATCCAAGAGAAAATCATCTGATGGTAGTAAAGAGAATACTAAGGCATCTAAAGGGTACTGATGACTTTGGTTTGTACTACAAGAGAAGTGAAAACTTTAAGCTAAGAGCCTACACTGATGCAGATTGGGGGGGTAATATTGATGATAGAAAAAGCACTAGTGGAGGAGCACTTTTCTTGGGAAAAAGATTGATTACATGGACCAGTAAAAAGCAAAGTTGTACCTCACAATCAATAGCAAAAGTTGAATATGTTGCATCTGCTATCAATTGCACTAATATTGTATGGATCAAACATCTGTTGCAAGGTACGAAGGAAGAAGTGAATGAAGCTATGATACTTTATTGTGATAATACAAGTGCCTTCAACATATCAAAGAACCCTATAATGCATGCCAAAACCTAGCATATTGCAATTAAGTATCACTATGTAAGAGAATTGGTGGAAGATAAACAAGTGAAGATGGAATATGTTAGCTCAAAGGAACATATTACTGACATTTTCACAAAAGCACTACCTAAAGATTCTTTTGAGTATCTTAGAAGAAAGTTAGGGATGATACCCCTAGCCAAGGCTACTTGAAGTAAAAGCAAGTTTGTCTTACATCAAATGAGCTGATTGTTAAGATATTACACATTGATGTAGAGGATACCTACTTTAGGATTCATGCCTGAAGTAATTAAAGTAATGAAGTTCCAAATTATTCACAAGCAAGGTGACAGAGGGAGAAAGTGAAAGAACCTAGAAAAGCTACACTTACACATTAAGATGCTAAAAGAGTATGTCTTTGGCATTGTTTTCAAAGAGGGAGAAATTTCAAGAAACTAATCAACAACTATTGAGAAGATAAAGAATGAAGAAAGAGGGAGAAAATGTAGAAACTAATCAAATGAAGATTGAGGGAGAAGTAGAAAAAAATGATCAATAGTTTAAGACATAGAAGCTTATCAGAATAGAGAATAGTAGAAGATGAGCAATGCATACAGAGGGAGAGAAGAAAAGAAAGGATATAGCAGCTAAGAGGGAGAAGTATAAATGAAGCAGTCAAGATAGTAGATCAAAAGAGGGAGATGTGAAAACTACTAGTAATACAATTTACTTTTGGCATTTGATTTACTATGGTTATACAATTTACTTTTTGACATTTGACCTACTGTTCTAACCTAGTTAGCATTTGGTTGAATAGTTTGGTTTGATGGTTGATTAGTTTGGTTTGTCATCAATGCCAAAGAGGGAGATTTTTGGAAATCTAATTGAAAAAGATCATTGATGAAGAAGGTTTATTGTCAAAGAGGGAGTTTTTTGTTAAAAGAATGTTTTCAATCATTTCTTTGTCATTGATGTCAAACTTGCTATTTGTAGAAATGATGGTTGCTTATAAGATCCAAGTACTATCACATAGTTGATTGATGAAGAGGATTTGATCAACAAGATGTAACAAGAGTACCTAAGAGAAAGGTTGAGTTATGATATTGTAATGAAGTGCAAGGATAAACTAAGACAATGGTTAAATGATGTATTCATAACATACTTGAAGAATTAAAGGTTGGCCACACTAATAAACACTAGAAGTATAAGGTAGAACAAGGTTGACTACAAAGCTTAAACTAAGTTCATCAGTGGGTAATGAGCAAGTTAGTTGAAGACAAGCAAATTTTTAGTAGGAGTTGAGAAAATAGAAAATCTAGTGTGTGTCGAGTGATCTTCACGCGTTGCATGAAGTTCAAGTGCCAAGCAAAGTAACAGGTGTCAAGCATCAAAAAATCTTAGTAGGTGTCGAGTGAACTTTAGGTGCCAAGCATTAGTAAAACACAGTTGATGCCGAGTAACATAGTATGTACCAAGCATTGATATTTCAACAGTGCCAAGCTGCTGCATTGTTGGAAATGTAAAAGATTTTCCAAATCTAAGCTGACATAGTTGTTACCTTGAATTTTTTGAAATAGTTGGAGGATAAGGATGATGAGTTAGTGGCACAGTATTCTATGTAAACCATTTTTGGGAAAATTCAAAAGGATTATTCAAGAAGGTTCTAGAGGAAATAAAATATGGGTTAGATACAATGAATCCTACCTAATCCATACAAATTTAAATTAAAGGATTTATAAATCCTTGTTCCCTTAAAAATTGAAATTTCTAATGCCTTAGAGGGTGGTGAATTGTTGAGGTTTAAAGGATTAATGTGATGGGAATCCTAAGGAGAGAGTATTTCCATGGTGGGAATTCTCTGGTCCAAGGATTTCCACCAAACATGATTTTGTCTCTTAACTCCAAAAAAATAGCTTTTCAAACCCCTCATGCTATTTATTTTCAAGCTGTCATGACTTTCTGTAATTTTGATCAATTTTGAGTCATCAAGGAGAAGGGTGGAAATCCCAAGGAGAGATGATTTCCACAGTGAGAATCCTTTAGAGAGAATATTTCCACCAAACATGATTGTAGCAGTTATCTTTAGGAAAATTACCATTTTCCCTTCTCTTATCACTTTAGCATTGCATCAATCCATTTGTCACTTTACTAAGGATCCCTCACAAACAAATTTGCACCACATCTCTTTTTCCCAAGGTGAGATTTTGTGGAGAAATTATTGCTAGTGGAAATTCTTTGACCAAAGAATTTCCACTACTCTCTAAACTTTCTCACAATCCTTCTCCATCTCCCAAGCATGTAAATCTAGGTTGCATGGTTACATGTACCCACACCCCTCATATGCATACTCATGTATCCAAGCATCGCATACATGTACCCCAAGTATTGGGTACTCAGTGGATACCATCATAGTTAAGGACCTTGATTTAGATATCTAATTCTTTTTTTGGTTTTTGTTTGCATATCAGCTTGTTGTTTGTCAAACTCAATAAGTAATCAGTTTGGAACTTTGATACAATACTAATTAACAAAACTACTTATCAGCATTCAAGTTAGACGTTTATCATTTGCAATAAGTAATCATTATATGATTTATGATCTTATTGCTTATGTTTAAAGTCTACCTTCTTTGCTATGCATCTAAAAATTTATCATAAATTATTATTACAAGCATATCATAAATCTGAAAGTGATGTACAAACTCTAACGTTGTTCATGTAAAAAATTGTCATGATTCATAATTTCAGATTTTCTTTAAATATTAAATTATTATTTTTTAAATTATCTACCCCATTTGAAAAATAATCTTACCCGTACTATAGTTGAACCTTAAGTACCCAAGTACCCCCAACCCTATGCAACCTTGATGTAAACCTTTCTCACTTAAATTAAAACTCTACCCTTCCACTAGGACTTTGGCTATGAAAATACCTAAAAGGGAAACCAAAACCCTTTCACAACCCAATATAAATATTACTTCCAAGCAAGATAAAATTTCTCAAATTTACCCTCAAACTTATCATGAATCTCAATCTGATTTGACATTTTAACTAGTTGAAAGTTCATTGCCATAAAAGAGTTCAATCCATTCTCACTTTCACTCTTCATCATTTTTCTTCAAGATTTTAATCAATTTCATCCTTTCATCATCAACTCCATTCTTCTTCATCAATTTTACATTTTAAACTCACCTAAGGCTTCCTTCAATCTTGGGTGGAGATTTCAAATTTTTGAGATTATACTTGGGTGGAAATCCTATGATCCATAGAGTTCCCCATTGTTTTGCATGTTTAAACTATATGTTGTTTTTTCCCACTAATTTTTTAATAGGACAATCACAAAATAGTTTCCCAAGAGAGAGATCAAATATTAGCAACATGTATGAAGTACCTGAGATCACAATGAATTATAGAAAATAGATTTTCTCATTTATATTCATATTGTTGGTTGCATAGGAAAATCTTATGTTGATTTTTCTTAGAGGACTATCACCAAATAGCTATCTAAGTCTAAGATCAAATATTAGCCAAGTCCATGAAGTAACTAAGATCAAAACTTACTAGACTTTCAAAGAGGTTAGTCCCCAAATAGTTTTATAAGTTTGAGATAAACTATTAGAAAGCATGTGAAGTAATTGAGTTCAAAATTTATTAGAAATAAATCTAGCTACTATTAGGAATTTATATCAAAAGTTTTAGTGATCAAAATTTCCCTATTAATATTCATAAAATAACTTGAATTTCCCAAAAGTTTGTTTAATAAACATAGGACCCAACTTTATTGTTCAACATGACAATACCTTTGTTTTTATAAGCACATAGGAAAACATTATTTTATTAATCAAACATATTGTATCTACATGGAAATATGGATACGAATTCACCATTATTAAAACCAATACTGGCTAATCTCAACAATTCAAAAGACTTGAAACATGAAAGAACTACTTAAAATCAATAACCTTACTTTAGTTTTCATTTTTTTTTGGTACCATATCCCTTAAGGCTTTATCCTAAATATGGAAAATCCTTTCTTAACAATGAGAAAAGCAATATTAAAAATTTGATAGCATTTGTAAGATGTCATACTTAGGTTTTAGGAGAGATTAATGTATTTTTTATTTTGGTGCTAAAATTTATAGTCCTTCTACCTGACTCATGTTGTTTCTTTGCACCAAGTCTTTTATCTCACTTGAGAATCATTTTCGTACTAGATGTCACTAGATTTTCCATATTTTACATATGTGCTCAACTGTGATGCCTTATAGTCTAAATGAATGTAGCAAGCTAGTAATAAATGTCATTTTCCATTTAGACAAAGGCACCCAAAGACTGGAGCTACCTATGTCAAAAATAGTAGTAAAATTCTTAGTTGGGGTTCTATTTCTAGTCCCTCCATATTACTGAACTTGCAAATAATCTATTAATGGTATGACCAGTAGCATTAGATTCCAATGTTGAATTCTCTTGCAGACCAAACATACAATTAAGCCCATCAAAAAAATCACCATTCTGTGTAGAAATTTTACTAGCCATTAAGCTATCTCTATCTAGATGCTTCTTTAGCCAAACTCTTCCCAAACTAGCATCAGCACCAAAAATGTAGGAGCACAACTAATAAACACCGCTATGACCTTTCACCCATCCAATATCCACATCAGCCATCATATTTCCCTCCCTTTCATTGGTGGCTACCTACAATCTTGCACTCTTTGAATCTACACAATCATGCAAAAGCTTCTTGTTCTCCTCCCACATGTAACATCACTACCTGGAATGGATTTGTGGCAAAGCACCATACCCTTTCAATGTTTCATCACACCTTCTCTCTTCTTCCTATATAATTTCTTCTGTCTATCACTTCACTACCTAGAATGGCTCTGTGATAGAGACACCATGCCATTTTGTTGTATTATCATACCACCTTCTCTCATCTTCCTATTCAATTTTTTATGGCATTTTCAGTCCTTATGCACACTTCTACATTTTTAACCTACCTTTTTTAAGACATGAAAAGGCTTGCCATGCTTACTAAATATGGTTGTGTCCTTACGTATCTTTTCCATGCAACTTTGGTAAAGTATGAACAATAGCTTCCCTTAAATTTAGGATCCAATCAAAATGTAAAAATTTTGGGATTTAATCCCATAAATGTAATATTCCCCTATAGGTTTTGGGTGTTATACATATTAGTCACCATTGAAGCTATGATGAAAGGTGTAAGAATTCCATTCACTACTCCTTTTTAACTCCAGTCAAGATGGAGTAGTAGTTCTTATTTTTATAGATGATATTTTGTTAGCCATGAGATTGATAGCTTTCTTAGGTTTGAAGTTTGTGTATTGTGGGTTGCAATTGTTAAACATAAGTTTCAAGTTCCACATTTATTTGTAAGGATAGAGATTAACCAAAACAAAGATCTTATGTTGTTCTCCACATTAAATCTCAAAACTAATGGAAAAACTATTGAGAATCATTCTTTACTAAATTTCCTCATTCCATTCCATTGACTTTGCCTACCTCATAACTATAATAGGGTATATAAATACCTTTCAATTAGATACAAATAATTCAACCCTCCTTCTAAGGATTTTGAATGGTTTAAAAACCATTGACAACTTTTAATGCAAATGTTGTACAAGTTGTCAAGCAACTTTTCAACTTCTTACAAATTTTGACATCTAATTGATTTAACCACTAAATGAGCCCTATATTACTTCTAATGTGCCAAAAATGGCTTTAGATGGCCCAAAATAGTATTTCCCTTTGTATTTGAATCCTTCGACCATTTTGACCTGTTGATAATTACAATGTAATTTTGTCTTCTTAGCCTTACAATATGACCCCAAATGGCTATAAATATCAACTAAATAATCAAAATGACCTTATAACATCTCATTTTGATATTTTGTACCTACGTTAATCTATGTCATGATTTTAATATGGATGAGGATAGTCATACCAATTTTAATGTATTGTTGACTATCAACTACCCAATTACTCAAGCTGAAATTAACTTGCTCTAGGCCAAGGACTCACTAGTTTTCCCTTTGAGGGACTTGATATTAATTTTGTGCACACACAATGATGGTCAAGATAGAGAAAGAGCTATTTCTTTCCTTGTTGACTAGGTAAAACTCTGTAACAGAAATGAAGGAAGACATAATAGTTTATTATCCTTGACGTCACATATTTTGGCTTTAATTTTACATGAGGACAATGTATCTTTTCAAGTGGCTTTTGAAAATGGTCTGGTGAGTGTTTTGTTGGATGTTATCTCTAAATTTTTCCCAGCAAAAGTTGAAATGGAGAAGATGCCAGAATTAAAATATGTATAGCAATTTTACTAGTTATGGGTCATATTCTTTAGGCCAAGCCAAAATTGGATTCTATTGCATTGACTATTGATCTGGTGAAGAGGAGAGATGAAAGCCATAAGAATTCTAAAAATGTGGGTGATAACCAGTAGAAGAGTCTAGAACATGCTCTAGTGCGGGTGAAGGGTACATGATAGCTGAAGAGAAGAAAAGAGTAGTTGACATTGTCTTCAATTTTATTCATCTTCATTTTCCCTCTATTACCACACAAGCTCTACTTTAGCCCTATGCAAGGATAACTAGATTCCATTCTATAGTGTTGCTCTTCCTTGAAAAGGGTGGACTAGCTACATTATTGAACTTGCCAACTAAGTGCTTATTTTTTGGATTTGACAATGTTGCAACTACTATCATTTGTTGCATTCTTGAAGATCCACATACCTTTTAGCTAGCCATGGAGTCTTAAATTCACCACAATTTCATAGTAGCTTCAACTCAAAACATTGGTGGAAGAGTGAGTCCTCATACTTTCCTAGCAAATTTGGCTCCTATTATTTCAAGAGATCTCATGGATTTTATATTAGCTACATGATCAATTTGTCAGATTGAAATGCATGGAGAGAGGCCTTATGTTATTTTGTCAAAAGACTAAGAAAAGGAAAAGGGAAAAGAAAAATATAAGTAGGTTACTATGGATAAGACCATTCAGGTTGAAAAGAGCTTGCCTGGAAACTTAGGTAATGGATCGATTAAAATTTTTGATGTAAGAGAGCAAACTAAAAGCCATAAGAGATCATCCCATAACTTTGAAAGTGTGATTAAGAAACTTTTGAATGTAATCATTCATTTTTTTCCTACTACTAAAGATGTTGTTGGTGGGAAATCTCAATGTTTGGGGTCTACCATAGATACAGAGGTTGATGGTAACCCTTTAGATAGTAAAGGGAAGGTTATTGTTGGCAAGGATAATGTGGAGCTTGAATGCAAATCTTTGGTTTCTTTAGCAAGAACTTCTTTTATTTTAAAGTTACTTACAAAAATATTACTAATGTATCCATCAGCAATAAATGTTGTCCTTTAGTGTGGTATAGAAAGTGGTCACTTCAAAGGTCCATTAAAAGGAAGGCCTACACTGATGGGCCATGGTGGACCTTTGTACCACATCCTTAATAGCCTTCTTCCTTATAGTAGGTATCACTCAAAAGAGAAGTAGCCAAATATTGAATAGAAACAGTGGCTCTCAAACAAAGCTAGCCAATTTTTGATTGCAGTGTGTGTCCATTTCAGAGAAGGAAATAGATGTGTATTTATGGATATTCTCAATTTTATCAATGCTTATTTTGACAATAATGATAGTGGATATAAACCTATTGATTCCCAAATGAACACTTTTATAGATTTTATGAATGATGTTCTTGCATAATGTTCACTTTCATGTTCACCTCACTGTGATATGGTTTATTTGATAAAATAATAGGCTTTCCTTGACTTCTCACTACAATTTGAATTCATCATTTTACTCATAAGACTTTAGACCTTCCTTGGACTCAAGTCTTTTTTATGCAGATCCATTTTTCTTTAACATCATTATCCTCTTATTCATCCTAGTGATTTGAATAATGAAAACAAATCACTGATATCTTTGTGCCTTTTGACAGTGACAAATACAAATGATAAGTAGGATATATTTTTACCCAGAAAGACAAATTGTGATATTGCTTTTTTCTTAAAATGGTCATGGATGACTATCCCACTAGATAAAGAGGGTATGATCACTTATTCCTTAGACATTATGGAGTGTTGACTATTCTTCCATTGTCTCAGCTCAAAACCAATTTGTGTCTACCTTTAAGGTCTAAGTTGTTTCATTGTTTATTTTATACTTTGAGATTTTCATGACTACATTCTTTTAGATCCTTTAATTATTACTAATCTCGGTCCACTACATTTCATAGAGAAGTTATATTTGACAAGACAATTGCTAAATCCTTAAGAGCAACATTGTCTCTATTGGCTCTGAAAACAATAGCAACATCCTCTATAATAGTGAATAAATCCTTAAGAAATAGTGAATATTCTCTAAGGAGAAGTAGCTAATCTTATGCAAGAATAATCAATTTGAAGAGTAGTCATTACCCCTTTGAGAAAACTTATCTAAATTTGGTAAAAAAACCACCAGTATGATAAACATTGATCCTCTTGAAAGCAATGAAATAACCCTCAAGAGTAGTGCATACTTTTTTTCAAGAACAATGACAGTGCTTTGAGGAAATGTCAAATTACATCATTGAAGAACAATCATTAATCCTTGAATAATGGTTATAATACATTCTTAAGGAGTGGTCACATTTCTTTAAAGACAATATTACATCTATAGGCTTTATAAAATAGTCATCAAAACCTTCATTAATAGCACCAAACTCTAAAGAACATTCATGCCATTTTAATAATAGCATTGAAACTTTGAAGAATAGCCATTATAATTTTAGGAACAGTAGTTATATCTTGAATAAAAGTTTCTATATATTAAATAAAAGTCACATTACTTAAGAATAGTAGTTGTAGTTTTTTAGTTGACCATCTATTTTTGTTCCAAATTAATAAACTCGGGGTGCTGAAATATAGCATACAATTATAAAACCAAGGCAATGGAACCATATTCATCAATTGAGATTGTCTAGGGAAATGAGTGGAAGTGATCTCAACAAGTAGAAAAATTTTATGAGTAATTGCTTCAATGGAGATCCAACCCTTCATGAGACAACTGCCAAAAATACTAGAAGATTGAATACATGATAATAATAAATCTCCATGATCCTATTAAATATAGAAACCTTTCCTCTGATCAAGGCACATCTCACTCCTCTATCTATTCTTATTATGATTGTTAGTATTCCCTTTTGATAGTGGGATGGTTGTAGGTCACTAGGAAGACACCATTCACCTTTCAATATAGGTTAGTAGTAACAGTGGAAACATGTTTATTGTATGCACATTTAAAACTCCTAAAATAGTCATAAGATAATGAAGAAAGCATATGGGATAGAGCTGTGAACCATGACTATGTCTGTTACACTTAAAGGCAATTCACAATGAACCTTTACGCCCAAAGTTTGAAACCACTTATGAATAATGTCATGAAAAATTAAAAGACTATATGGACTCCTTCCTAACAAAAAACCCTTGATGATAGACTTCTTAACATTTTTCTCTCTTTTCTCAATGTAATCATGTGCTCTTTGTCATTTATTTTCTAAACTACAATAGTATTCTATCAATATCATCAAAGATTGGGTTACCATTTGTATCCTAAACCATAGGAAGATCTTGATACCATTCAAACTCACTGTTTCACATTCCTATTTATGATTCACAATAAATAAAAGTTCCTACTATTGTAACATTGTCATATGATAGTCAACATACATATTGACAAATCAATTACTTAACCAACTCTCCCATTTTGTGTCTCATCTATCCCTATTTTTTGAGACATCTACCAAATATTTCCTTAGACTTTATAAGGATCTCTAGGCTCCACTTTCACATTTCATAATCCTCTAATCCATTAAACATAACTCATAAAATAAATGAGAAAAAATATACCTCCTTGCTATCCACTTCAATAGACCTGTACACAGAGGTATGCATCTTTTGAACCAAACATTTTTACTTCGATCCAACCATTGATTTTAGGTGCAACTAAGCATAAACTTTGGCAACTAAACATATCTTGTTATTTATATTGATTAAATCATATTCAAAAGGGCTTTTCATGACCTTATCAACCTATTTAACCCACTAATCCCTTAATCCCCCAAAATTAGACTTTTAGGCCCTAGGTTCCTTATATGGGCAACTGTTACAAATTTAGCATGTTGTTTGCATTTTATTACACTAGAGGTAACTAATGACCCAAATACAATGCCTTGGGACCTTTAAGGTCATTCCAACTATATAACCTAAGAATCCTTCATTTCACTCCATCTATGGCCCTAATTCATGAGATTCCTATCACATGATCAAAGATCTTGTCACTTTTTTAGTGTGGTCCTACACCATTGGTATTGGTGTCCCTACACCAAAAATGGAATTATGGGGCATTCTTTTTTCAAACTATTTCTAATTAAGGTTTTGAAAAAAATAGTTGTATCTCCTTTGTGACCCATGATAGGGCTCCACATTTTGCTCTAGCATTGTTAAAATAGACAAGAAACTCATTGACAATCATCCTAGGGCATCATCGCATCACCCCCAAAAAAAATTCTTCATGTCTATAGCCATAAAATATGAAAGACACTAATTCTACCTATAATCAACAAGGTTATATGGATTTCCACCAATTAGAATGAGATTTTTTTATCTTATGCTCATTGTTTATCCTAATAAGGGATTTTGACTATCTATAGATAAATTTCCATATCTTCCAAAACACAATGTGAAAATGAATAAGAATGGTTTAAAATTTATGTTGATTCATTGTTCTATCTCCTTAAAATAAGTTTAGATTAAAACAACATCACTTATTATCACATATTTTGTTGTAATAGTCACATAATTGCAAAAAAATGTCATAGTCCAATTTTTATTACAAAATATGCTCTCCAAACTAGGATAACCCTTCATTTAACCTGTCAAGGTCCTTTTACATCCTCTTACAACAAATTTAACTTTTTTTCAAACCACACAACTATCAGGAGTGTAATTTGACAAATTGTTGTTGGAATTACAAGTAGAAAGAGTAAACTTCTGGGGGGGTCGAGGGGTCGGGAGTGAATCAAAAGTTAAAACATGAACCCATAAAAACATTCACCACACATCCATCTCATGCATTCAATAGATAAACTAAAATAACATATAAAGCACATACATCTAAATCATGTAAACATGGAAGTAATTACACATAACTCTAGATATGATTACCCAAAAACCCTCCAAGTGAGAAGGTAACACTTGGGTGGGGATGACACCCACAAATCTTCACTATTACAGTTGTAAAGTGTATCCAATTAAGGTTACAATGTTTTGACCATGAATCATGAGCTGCCTTATGAAAGGCATGCCCTGTTAAAGGCTTACAAAGACTATTAAGTCCCACCTTGTTAGAGGATTTCAACACCCTATTAGAAGTGTGCCTTGTTAGAGGACTTCAACTTACAACTAAGTAAGCACCCTGTTAAAGGATTTCATACAGCCTACTAGGACTACTCTGTTAAGAGATTTTACTAAAATCACTTGGTAAAATGTCTCATCATAGATCCTATGATTAGAAATTTCTTACCTAATAATATATTACCTCTACACAATGTCAAATTGATCCTTAATGATAAAATGTCTCAATGTTGTATCCTTTTCTCTATCCTCTATTCTTCTCTAACTAATTCTACAATTCACTCTTATTTCTAAACTTCTAAGTCTCCATGAATGTTATGTTTACGCATGAAAACTTCTCTATATTTATCCTTTAATACCTTACACACTCTCTTAAAAATTAGGGTTTCATCCTCCTTAAGAAGACTAAGAGACTTAGGGTTAGACATGAATCTACAGCTAAGATTCCTACATATTGCTGCTTAAACCTTCCCATTTTCTGATTGGCTACATGTAATTTCATAGGGAATCTACATATAGATTTTTCCTTATCTCCAAAAGATCATAATCTATCCTTAGGTTGGCTGAAAAATGGTTTACATAGTTATTTGTGTCATTAAAAACAAATATTTCCAATCTGTCCTACTCGGCATATGAATTTACTAATGCTTGAAATGCACTGTATTTCTACTTCTGACTCAATAGCTACACTCCTCAATATATATTATTTACTCAACTCCTAAATCACTTGGCATGGTCTATCTACTTGGCACTTGAGTGACTTGGCACATGAGTGACTCAACACTCATTGCAACTCGGCATGGTCTAATATTTATATGTTGAACTTGGCATGCATTACTAGTTTGTCATGAACTAAGTAGATGGCTTAAGTGTGTTGACACTCACTTGTCAAAACTAATCTAAGATCAACAATCTCACCCTTTAACATGAGTTTCAAAAACACTTGAATATACATAATCAATCTAATCTTCTCGAGTATAACATATCCATGACTTGGCTTATGTAAAAAACTTCAAAATTTCAAAATTTCACAATAACCTATATATCTCAAAACTTATAACTCCCCCTAAGTTAATTCATCTATTATGTGCTCCATTTTGAGTAGATTTTTCTTTTCTGATACTCTTTCATGCTAAGCTGATATCTCTATTTCTCCTCTCTATTTCTATTCTTCCCCATAAGATATTCTCCCATTTTCTCTGACTCCCCTTTTTGACACTTATGTCAAATGGGCTATACACATATAGTGTATTTGTCCAAAAATGATTTATGGACCTCTAGTATTATCTTGAGAGATGCATCTCAATTCTCGCATGCAAAATCTAATGACTTGAGTTGGATGGCAAGCTTGGAAGCAAGGTGTACTAGGCCATCTAGAGTACAAAGATTGGGGTTTTTCTCTAGAAAAGTTTCTACATAACCTAGCTCCTTGTGCAATGGCTCCATATGAGGGGTGAGGGATGCTTGGATACATGTCAATTTGGCTCTTATTATAACCTCTTCTATTGTTAATATAGCTAATTAACTTTGTGACTGAAGTAAAGTATTAAAATGCTTCTTACTCCGAGCTAGGTTTTGAGGTAACCTTGTACCTAATATGTTGAGATTTCTCTCCAAGCTCAAAATATGATGCATGGTCTCTTAATTGAAGAGTGTGGGATCACACAATTTGGTTTACAATGAGAATATATTCTCAAGTACCTTCTTCGCATCCTCAACCTTGGTTGTCAATGCAACTTGAGTCAGTGCTATCTCACCAGATATCTTTTCATTCACTTTTCCTTGGAACTTCTTCTCAAACCATTCTAAAAGTTTTGCACTAGTATCAATGTCTTCATTATTGACCGTTTCCACTATATTTGCTAGTTTTTCTAGTAGTGGCTTGGTCTCCTCAGGAGTAGGCAAACTAAATGCATCTAGAAAGATGTCTTTAATGTCTTGAAGTGCTTGCTTTTGATTGTATTCTCTCCTAAGCATTCCTTGATGCTTTTTCTTCTCTAAGGCTTGTTGCAAAATACTTATTTGATCTAGTGTCATTGTACCATAATCAAACTTAGGTATAATTATCTCTTCATCAAGAGTGATATGTCCACAATGAGTTACCTTTTCAACTTTTGAAGATTTGGAGCCAGGCACTAAGATTTGTAATGTTACGGCTTCTATGCTTGGCTTCTAAAGAGCTTGTGTGGAAGGAGTGTCAGATGTTGGTAGGGTTACCAATTCTTGGATGGCCTCTTGTTCCTTCACCTTAGGTGTTTCCTCGCTCTCTTTAGATCTACTCTTTTCTATCACAATGATTTGAATAGCACCTTGTTCTTGTGCTTTAGGTATAGATGCATCTATCTATCCTATTTCATCTTTCTCTTCTGCCTGCTTCTTCTCAATAGTAACAACTTTATCACTTGTGTCAACCTTAGTAGATGTATTTACTATTATTTGAATCAAAGGTTGCAATTGAGTAAAAAAAGGGATGGTAGAAGGTGGTTCTTGTGGATTCACCTTATCCCTTGTGATATCAGTTACCACCCTTTGGAGCTCATCTACACTAATCAAAATTGGATTCTCACATAGCTTAGCTTGCAGTGTAGATTTATCCAATATCTTCTACAAGTCATATGTAGTCAATGGGTTGATTTTCTAAGCTAAATCATTAGGAACATCCTTTATAATAATAGTTTTAGTTGACTTGATAGTGTCATGTGGGGGACTAACACTCAACACTTGTGTGTCCTGCACACTTTATTGATATTGCTATTATTCAGTTGTTTCCTTGTCATCAATTTTCTTTTTAGGTTCCTCCCCAACTATATCATCTTCTTGCATGTCATCATTATCCTTTTCATCATCCTTTTCATCATCTTTATCATCTTGTATATCTTCATCCTTGTCATCTTGTTTACCTTCAAAGGGATCAACTTCTCCTTGCTTCATAGTGATCAACCTATAGATTAGTTTCCATATTTGGGTTGATTTCTTGACCACATCTTCAATATTATTTTGAAGAATGTTGAAGGCTTTATAATTATGTCTAAACCTAACAAAATATCTTTTAATAGCCTTAGCAATTTGACCCTTTGTTGGCTTTGGAATCACTTGAGCTAATGTCGATTCCCTAATTTGTTTCTCCAAATTCAAGTAGTAGTGCCATTTTTGCTCAACAATATCATATAAACCTTTTGGTATTGTGTTAGAAAATTCTAGTGGATTATTCTTAAACTTTGACATCATAGCATGTAATGCCTCTTGCACTTTATTCTTCTCATTTCTTCCCAATTTATCAAAATCAATATTCTTTAAACAAGATAAATCTGCATTATTCTTGACATTTTTAGACAATTTTTCAAGATTAGATGGAGGATTGTGGCTTACCACTTGAAATTGATTATTTTCATCTAATTTTGTTCTCTCTTCATCTGAATCTGGTTGTGCCACATATTTTCTTCTTTTTTTCTTATAAACTTGACCTCCTTGATCTATAGCTTTAATCTTCTTCTTGGCCTTCTATGTTGTGGCATGTGTGCTTGCTATGGTGCTAGGGGTAGTAGGCTTGACTAGGCATGGTTTCATAACTTTCTTTTCCATAGCCATTGGTTGTGCCTTAGCCTCCTCTTCTTTGGCTCGACAAGATTAGGTTCTTACTTGGCTTCTTCTCCCTCTACACCTTTAGTTTCTTCCTCCTCTTTTTCCTCTCCCATGCCTTGAGTCAATGAAAGAGGTCCTTTAGTTTGTTATTTTTCTTCCTCTTCATCCTCTTCATCTTCTTCCTCTTCCTCATCTATACCCTCACCAAATTTTTCTTTAAGCTTCTTGACCAACTTATCTTTCTTCTTAAGTGTGGAGGAAGTTTTCAACTCCATCATAATCTTTGATTTTACCATTTCATAGTTGCCAAATATCTTTTTACTTTTGTCAATTTCTTCTACTAGGAGTGTTATGATGGTTGTTGATGCTTCATCAACATTAATTTCATACCCAAGTGGTCTTAACCATCTGACCCTTGGTGTGGCAGCTTGCACAAAGGTGTAATCAGCATCAAAAAGAAAACATATATCATTTTTATGTTGCTCAACCAATGAAACAAGTATCCTCATTCTTTCTTTCATCAATTTCTTAAAATCTTCAAAGTAGCTAGTCATCAATGTCTCAAAATTTTCACCCATTTGTTTAATAAACTTATTTATCTACATTGCAACTGACCTATTGGTCTTCCATCCTACATTACTAAATGAGAGAAATTTATTATGTACATAAAAAAATATGAAAACAAGTATTGCACCAAATTTACATTGAACACTCTTGGTCTTTCTGATGGCTCCAAGATTTTCCATTAGTTTTTGTAGTTGAAGTTCTGCTAGATCATACGTATGATCTTTCTTTACAATTTTGTAACCAACATCCATAGCTATGTAGGGTACACTATTCAATATTTTGGATTGATAGAATTTCTGTGAGATTACCCTTATAGAAAATTCTAGCAGTGGATTAGTGATAGTATCAATTGTCATCCCTCTTTTTTTCGATTTTGCTCTAGTGTTTTTCTCTATCACTTCCTTGGAATCACTCCTCAGAGTCTTAGGCCAATCTAGGGTTTGGTAGCTAGTAAACCTATGAATTATCCTCTTTGATATCTTAATTGGTCCACCCTCTAGAAATAAGAATCCATCATGAATTTGGCTTAAAATAATTCTAATCCATTCAGTCTTGAATATGCTAGAAAAATCTAGGGCATGGGTTAAACCCTTCCTCTCAAAAAATTTATACTCCTCTTTCATAACACCATTTACACATAATCTATCATATTCTTCTCTAATTCTAAGTCTCCAATGCTACCAATCTTTCCATTATAACATTTCCTTACATCTTGAACCATAATAACATTAGGCGACATCATTGATAGGGAGCCAGAATGATCTTGTTTGTAGGTGATGATAGGAATGGCTTTAAACATAGGTTTTTTAACTTCATTTCTGACCAACTAGACATTTAATAATTCCTTCCCTTCCACATTTTTAGAACTGGATGCCATTTGTCAATATAGGGTTTTTGCGAAGTAAAACTGTGTTACTCAGCTTATAATATGTACCTTGTAAAATCTGAAGAACTGGTCTGAGATTGTTGCTAGAATCTTTGCAAATGCTTTGAACAAATTTTGAATCACCTTCTACTCTACTTGCTCTCACTCAAATTTGAAATGACAAAAAATGAGCACAAATTGATCATATACCCTTTGAAAACCTTGCATTTAATGTTGAGTGATTATACAACTGTAAGCTCGGCATCGACCAATTTTAGGATCACTCGACATCTTTTGTTATTT
The DNA here is from genome assembly GCA_028749045.1 of Cupressus sempervirens. Classification (NCBI taxonomy): domain Eukaryota; kingdom Viridiplantae; phylum Streptophyta; class Pinopsida; order Cupressales; family Cupressaceae; genus Cupressus; species Cupressus sempervirens. Next base: position 477,099,649 of record CM053789.1, on the reverse strand, counting down.
CCATCACTTGGTAGTTACTATGAGTTTTGCATCTACTAGCTAGACTGCTAACTTGGCATCAACTAGCATTCCACTTGGAATCTATTGGAAACATTTCATGCTCGGAAGCAACATGAAAAACTTAAAGATTTAACTTGAATTTTCAGCATGTTGCATCTATATTCATGCTAATGCAGTCTTTTCAATACTAACTCCTTTGGAACTGATGTATGATATTACACTTGAATATCAGTCCCACATACCTCTCGATTGCCTAGTTTGATGAGGTGTGATCACCTGACCCATTGGGTGAAGTGATCCCTTTTCCATTTGATGTGTTGCAATCATCTTTGTTTTTCCATGTCTTGCTCATCTCATCTCTAATGTGTTCAACATCTACCTTGCTTTTGCCTTTATCAAATTCACAACTTGGTGCCTTTGACCTAGTTGGACAATACTAACTAATGTGACCAGTCTTGACACAATTAAAACATGTGGTTTGAATCAACCACCTTTTTTAGTTTTCACTGAAGTGTCTTCTTATACAATTCTCAAGAACATGTCCATATTCTTGACAATAATAACAGCCATGTCTTGTATTATAATCCCAACAATAAGATTTTCCATTTTTCCTTACCTTTGCTTTATTTTTTAATGACTACATGGATTTGGATCTGCATTTAAAAGCTCTATGTCCATACTTTTGACAGTTGTAGTAATAACCTTCAAATCTTTGTGTGTTCACGGTTCTAGTTTTGTATTCATGTGCCTGATGACCTTGCTTGTTGCACTTGTGACAATGAACTATGCTCTTAGACGTAGCATTCTAATTTGTATTCTTACTCCTACACACAGTACTAGTATGTCCTTTCTTACCACAATTATGACAAGCAGGTTTAGAGTTCTTACCTTTGTTATTCCTTTCTTCAGCAATTTTAGATGACTCTCCTTCTTTAGTGCTTGTGTATCCTAGTCTAGATGTATTATTGTTAGATCTAGGGGATCTTAGTAGTTGGTCAAAGTATTTCATAGCTTCATTTGGTTTGTTGAAACTTTTAGTAAATTATTTTTCTCTCTTTAGGTCATTCTACAGTTGTTCATTCTACAACTTCAATATAGTTATCTCAATATCCTTGACATTCAATTCATAGTTGGCATTCATCATTTGCCTTAGAGTATCCAATTGTATGTTGGAAATATTGGTTAGTTCTATTGACTTCTCTTCCATTCTATTGGCTAATACTCTTTTTTTTCCTTCAAACATGGCTTTTTCTTCCATGGCTTTCTTCTTTTGATCAACCATCTCACATACCAATATGGCTTGTGATTCTTTCTCTAACTTGAGATTTCTTATTTCCTCAGCTTGGATCTTGTTCTTTTCCATTAGATCTTCAACTACTACATCAAATCCATTTGAGTCTCCATAGAAAAATATCTTGGTGGTGTCTATCTCCATGTATTGTGTGTCATTCTCTACAATAGTAATTTATTTCCTTCTCTTCAAGGAACTCTTCAAAGCATCTCTAGCTTCATTCAATTGATGTAGTATAAGATGTATTTCAATATCCTAGTTCTCAATAGTCTTTCCCAACTTGTAGAATTCCATTTCAAGATCTTTTTTCAAATTTTTAAAGCTTCTCTTTCAAACAACAAAGCTCTGATACCAATGTTGGAATTACAAGTAGAAAGAGTAAACTTCTAATGGGGAGGTGAATCAACAATTAAAACATGTACCATTAAAAAATTCACCACACATCCATCTCATGCATTCAAGAGATAAACTGAAATAACATATAAAGCACATACATCTAAATCATATAAACATGTAAGCAATCACAAAACACTAGATATGATTACCCAGAAACCCTCCAAGTGAGAAGGTAAAACTAGGGTGGGGATGAAACCCACAAATCTTCACTACTATAGTTGTGAAGTGTATCCAATTAAGGTTACAATAATTTGACCATGAATCATGATCTACCATGTGAAAGGCCTAGCCTGTTAAAGGATTACAAAGATTGTTAAGTCCCACCTTGTTAGAGGATTTCAACACTTTTTTAGAAGTGTGCCTTGTTAGAGGACTTCAACTTACAACTAAGTAAGCATCTATTAAAGGATTTCATAAAGCCTATTAGGACTACTCTGTTAAGAGATTTTATAGAAATCACCTGCTAAAATGTCTCAGCATAGATCTTGTGATTGGGACTTGCTTTCCTAATAATAGATCACCTCTACACAATTTCCAATTGATCCTTCACAATTAGATGTCTCAATTTTGTGCCCTTTTCTCTATCCTATGTTGTTCTCTAACTAATTCTGCAAATCACTCTTACTTCTAAACTTCTAAGTCTCCATGAATGCTCTATTTGTGCATGCAAACTTCTCTATATTTATCCATCAATCCATTACACACTCTCTTGAAATTTAGGGTTTCATCCTTGTTAAGAGGACTAAGAGACTTAGGGTTAGGTATGAATCTATAGTTGAGATTCATCCATATTGTTGCTTAAACCTTCCCATTTTTTGATTGGCTGCATGTAGTTGCATAGGGAATTTACATATAGATTTGTCCTTATCTGCAAAAGATCATAATCTATCCTTAGGTCAGCTAAAAGATGGTTTACATAGTTGTTTGTGCCATTACAAACAAATCTGTCCAATTTGTCTTACTTAGCATATGAAGTCACTAATGCTCACCATGCACTATATTTCTACTTCTTACTCGGCACCTATACTACTCAGCATATATTGTTTACTCAGCTCTTAAATCACTTGGCATGGTCTATCTTCTTGGAACTTGAGTGACTTGGCACTCATTTCAACTCGGCATGGTCTAATATTTATATGTTGTGCTTGACATGCATTACTAGTTTGGCGTGAACTAAGTAGATGGCTTAAGTGTGTTGAGACTCACTTGTCAAAACCAATCTGAGATCAACACTTGTGTTGATAGATCTTATATGTCAGTAAGGCTGAGAGATGTAACTTGCACTAGATGCTAAATTAGAATAGTAATGTGCTAATGCAAACACACACATATTCTTTGATATTTTGATTATATTTTGATATGTTCTATATCCTTTTACTATTATCCTTTTGGTCATCATTTTTCAGCAGACTTTGTGTACAACTTGTTTCTCATCTCTTGCTCAATTTCACATTCTATGTAGGCACATTCTTGTGTTGATTAGTTTAGAAATCTTCTTTTGGCTTCTAGTTAGCTATTTCTTTGACTAAATTGTTTCTTCAATTTTCTATCTATGCATTCATCTCTAATACTTCTCTTAAATTGTGTTGCTCATGTATTCACTATGACCCTATGTTGTCAGATCACAAATCAAGGTTTGCATTTTGAGAGTTTAATCTTGTTGTGAATATTTGTTACAACATTTATCATTTCTTTACAACATGTACCATGGATAACTACTTTTTCAAGAATTTTGGTTCACTTCCCATGCACAATCTTCCATGAAAAGCCTCAATGAAGCACTATCTTCTAATATGTTGAAACTTCTTTACGATCTTCCAATTTGGTATATCCCTTTTTTTATGACATTAATGACAAAAAATCAATTTCAATATCTATTTGTTCTACATATTTGACCCCTACATAACCAAATTCTCTAGGAGAGAGCCTCCATCTTTTCTTTATTATGTTATAGCCCAAAAAGGTGATCTAAGATAGCCTACATAGTGCACTCTATCCTTGAAGAATCAAGATTTACTTTTCCTACACCATCAAAATTAGGCTTTAGCCATTTGCTCATGAGAACTAAAAATTTTGCCTCAAGCCTTTTATCTTTATAATACTTTCTTTAATCTCCTTTGATATTATTACCCCCAACCATATTTATTTGAAAAACATTATCCCAATGTGCAAATATTGAGTTATGCTATTTTCAACCTTTGGCATTTAAAACTTGAGAGTTACGAGTTTCTATTCTCTTGATCAGCCCATCAACTAAGACACCTTGTTCACAACAAAATTTTCTTGAATGTTTGAGTAGCAGGAACATAAATTTCTTCATTCCGAGAGCTTCATCCATTTCCTCTTATTTCCAACCTAGATTCCTCTTGAATTCATTTAGCTTTAAGACAATTTCACTTGGGTGCTTTAGATCTTCCACAAATACCTTGGATAAAGGACTCCCAAGAGATTGAGAAAGATTGACATTCATTGCTGACATAACCGGGTCTCTATCTTCAACTATATCTCCAATGGCATATAGTTGATCTTTCAACTCAATAGTATTTATGAAGAAGGATGTGACTAAATCTCCTTTAGCCATTTTTATATGGTGGAGCTATTATCTCAAAGCAAGAGCTTTGCTAGTATTGTTGGTTCCACAAAGGTCTTGAAGAGTCTTGAACATGACTATGGTTGACTTCATCTTAGATATTATTGTAACAAGATGAACCTTCATGGAATCTATCAATAATTCTCTACCCTTAATCTCATTCTTATTCCATTAAGTTTTCTCAGTCTCATCAAATGGGTTGGGCACATCATTCTCCACAAAGTATAGAAGATCATTTTCTTCCAATGTAATAAAAACTATAAATTACTAAATGAAGAAGTTTGATACATCATCAAGCCTATCTTCAACCTTGAGTCTATTCACCTTCTTTGATACTTGGGTAGACTTACTTAGATGAGAAAAAGGGAAGAAGACTACGCAGCTTGAATGAATCTAATCTTGATCTTTGCTTGAACTCATTATGATACCATATTAATTTTATACCAGAAATGAAGATAAGGAAAAATAATAATAATAAACAATATGACACAACAAATACTTCAAGAAAACCCTTCAACTTGAGGGAGAAAAACTCAGCCACAAATATGTATATATTTATATAATGAAAATAGTGGGAAAAGGGAAATAAAATTTAGCCAAACACTAGGCCTAACAAAAGAAACAATAATATTACCTCTCTCTCAATGTAAATATGATAACCATAATGAATACTCCTTAGTAATGATCTCCTTTAAGAAAAATTATCAATCTGTGTATAAATGTGGATTCCTTATTGAAGAATATTAAACTTGTCTTGACCCTTCACTATCTTGACACTAAAGGGTCAACCTCTTACAAATAAATTACATTACAAAGTGAGGCAACATCTATGTTGATTAAGCTTCAATAAGATGTTATTTGAAATGAAGTGTCACTCCACTTGAATCGGCCCTATAAATTTATTTATTTATTTCAAATATTAGAGAGAAAGTAACTCCTACCCCTAGAACATCAACACTTACATTCATAAGTAAGCCACATGATTTGAAATAAAAACCCACATATTTGGTTATTTGAATTTTAGGGCCATGCATTAGAGATATAGGCCTACACATTGAGAAATTAAGCTAAGCACTAGAGATTTGGGTCTATGCATTTGAATAGGAGTCGCATGTTAGGATTATAGGTCCATGCATTTGATTTGGGCTAGCTCATACTTTTGATTATTAGGCCAAATTGAGGTCTGCATACTAAGTCAAGGCCATACACTAGAGGTTGAAAGCTACACATTAGGTATATAGAGCTAGATTTAGGGTCACTATCATGAAATTTAAGACCCAAATGATCATATTAGGGGCGTAGCTTTGGAATTAAGGTCATGCACTAGGTCTTGAGGCCATGTACATTTGGAATTAGGCCTATATTTTTGGAAATGAGGCCATAGGATCAGATTCAGAGCCCTAGATTTAAATTTAAGGGCCACATATTTAAGGATTAAGGCCCATGCGTATGGAAATGAGGCTTACTTGTTCAGGCTTACATGCCTTGATAATATTTTCCAAATCCTTAAAAGGCATATACCACCTGCCCAAACCTACTAAATACTTGGAAAGATTCCTTGAAATTCTTGATCTATCATCAACTAAAATACAAGGGCTACCTTATCTACCTTCTATGAATTTTTTAATTTTTTCAAAATTTACTGAGATGCTTTAGATTAGATAGCTTGCCTAAGTCTGTAAAGAACTTGAAATATCGAACACATTTGGACATCAACAAATGTCATGGTCTAATTGCTTTACCATCATCAATAGGTGAACTAAAATTCCTATCCAGTTTGTGGATGAAATAATGTACGACGATATCTCATTTGCTAGTAGAAATTACAAAGTTGGTCTCTCTAAAATAATTACTGATGAACAATTGTTCTATCCTAATGGAACTTCCTCAAATGGGAGGCCTCATACACTTGGAATGTCTTCATTTTAATGGTTCTAGCAAGCTAAAGACTTTGCCATTGGATATTGGTGAGCTCAAATCTTTGAGGTTTTTGGACTTGGGGTATTGTAGTAGTTTGACAACTTTTCCTAGGTCAATAGGTGAATTGAAATCTTTATTCCCTCTGGACATGCATAAGTGCATACATATGGAGAAATTTCCAAAAGAAATCTATAAAACCTTAACTCTAGTGAACCTTCAACTTGATAAATGCTATAAATTGGTCCATGTCCTTGAAGTAACTCACAAAATAATTTCTTGATTTCTTGTTTACATCGATGTATTTTGATTTGACTACATAATTTTAATTTGAGTTTCATTATTATGAACACTTGTTGAAACTATAGCATTCAAATTTAATTATGCTAGCATTGGAAACCCATGAAATCTACTTTTCAATTTTAAGAGAGGTCAGGGTTTGTCATTTAGTTGGAAATGCATCCACTATAATTTTATGTCTTTGTATGGTCAAGATTAATATATGGATAACTTTGGATGATTGTATGACTTTGGTGATTTAGGTTGTCACTTTTCTTGGTCAGCAAGATAAATGCTTCCTTTGTGGTTAAATTAGGCATTTGGCACCTAAATGTGAGGGAATGCCAAATCTAAAACCAGGAGAATTGGCTAAAGATGGTATTGAGAAAAGTTCCATTTATAAGAAGCCTTATCAAATTTTGGAAAAGTTTTAGAAGTAGGAATTTATTATTATTATTTACTATAAGTCCTAGGTATATGCATACATAGGGTTTGAAATGTCAAATCTTGTTTCTTTTTTATCTTAATTACCAAGTTGATATTTTTATGTATAGCTTTAGAATTTTTATCGACTAATGCATTATTTTAATAAATATGATATTTGTTATAACTTATTTATAGTATTGGTAGTGCAACCAATATGATGATTGGCCTTAAAATTTATTTTTCTTTTTTTTTGTTATATGTTCTAATGTTTAGTGGAAACTGGTGTCTAATCTAATTCTTTTGTATTCAAGCAGTTCCTCAATATCTAGATCTTGTGAGAGTACTTAGAGTATGACCTAAAGGTTCCAAACTCTTCCTTCAAGGTAGAGTTTGAGAGGCTAGTAGACAATTTTTTTTTCATGTGTTTCTTTTTGGGAAATTATTTTCTCTCGTACATGCCAACATTAGAAATTTGAGAGGTTTGTATTTCTTGTATTCTACATTCCTAATAAATTTTGTATTTGAAAATACTAAAGAAAGTACTATAATTATTCAACTCTACCCATTATTATAGAAGTATTATTTTGTTGTCATTGTATCCTTGTGACCAAAATGATCTTTTGTTGTTTTGTCTCATCTACATTGTACGCATGATAGTTATCCACATCATCTAAAATAGAGAATCACTAGTATTCTTAAAATGTTAGCATGGAATAATCAACACACTTAATTGTAAGAAATGTTAATCAATTTTTTGTACTATTTTCAAACTAATTCCAATTATTCTAACAAGGTGCAATCAACTTACTGATGCATATATACAAAAAATAATTTTCTCAAATGGGTGGTTATTTGATAGATGTTGGTGAGGTAAAGACTATGCCATCTAGCTTCTCTACTTCTTGTTGTAACAAAGTACATCAAATAAGGATCATCTAAAAACTTTTAGAATTTATGATGGTTATGTTTGAGTTGTAAAAAATGAGGGTATATAAATTTTTTTCCTGTGAAGATTCATTTTATCACTCTCTATAAATATTAAAAGGAAGTAGTTTTATGTGTATCATGCATAGTTTCATAAATGACCTTTTTCTTTTTCCCCTCTATACAAAGGTGGAGTTCAACTTTAATAATAGTTTTCTTTTTTCTTTTTCCTCTCACACAAGTCTGTTTTTGTTTCCATAATATCTCCCTTTTTTATTCTTCTCAAATGAAACCTTCTTCCCGTTATACCCACAATTATAAAGGAGAGGCCACAACTCTTCATTCTGTTTTCCTTTTGGCAAGAGATGAGCTTTCATAGTTAGCACCCTTTCATAGTGTAACCCTTCATAATTTTTTCCCTTTGAAATAGTCTCTTTCTCATTTACTTCTCATTCCTTTGTTAATCCTTCCTAGACTCTCGTGCTCCATTATTTCTTACTTCCCTTTCTTCCCCTTAAATGAAGTTCTCTTCTCCCCGTTTAATATCTCATGTTTGAAGGAGAGACAAATTTTTAGTTCATGCTATCTGGCCATTCATTAAATATGTTTAACTAAGTTGCATATACTTTATTGAAAGAAAACTAAGTGTCTAAATTAAATATGTTTAACTAAAATAAAACTAACTATCTAACAAGACAAAAATCCTATCAATGTGATTCTCTATCAAATCTTCATGTTGCTACAGGACTCTAATACTTGAAGTATTCAAATTTGGCATAGGCACTTTGTTCAAGAATACCAAATTTGATCTTTGACAAAATCCCACTCCATCTTCTTGTATGGGGTAGTACCAGTTTTTCAAGGAATTTATCTTTGTGAAGTTGAGGTAAGAATCCCAAAGAGTCAGAACTATTTAAAATAATTGGTTAATTGAGTATTGTCTCTGATATTACACAAAATGTCATATCATTTTCAGTTAGTGTATGTCGAGCTCACTCAGGCGATGAAGATAGTTTCTTGTGTTTGTCGAGCATTCTAGAGTTTACCTCACTCAAGTGACAAAGAGAAGTTTGCAGAAGATTGAGTGTTAATTAAGTTCACTCAGTTAATTAAGGAAATGTTTGATGGAACTAGTGTTAATCAATCTCACTTGGTTACCAAAGGAACTTTGTGAATATGCAGTGTTAATCGAGTTCACTTGGTTAACACATGAAAATTGTTTCTAAGTTAGTATCTACTGAGTAGGGTCAGCTAACAAAGGATTTTCTTTTTTTAGCATATTGAATTCAATAGTCTTGTTTGTTGGTTCTACCTGACTGAGGAGATGAATATTAACTATTCTAAGTTATATTCAAGCCAACTTGACAATGTGTAAGATATAAATATTAGGTCAAGTTCAGGATTGAATGTGTGCAAGTAATAGAACATTTAAGATTCTTAGAGGAAGAAAATTAGAAGGATAAGCATAATATCCTTGTTGAGATGCAAAGATACATTTGATCAGAAAGAATCAAGTATACAAGCCAGAATTGGGATTTGTAATCAGAAATTTAGTTGCATCAAAAATTAAATCATCTCATTGTTACTCTCTAACCATTGAACAGTGATCTAAATCTCTTAATAGAGTTGGCTTAATAGATATTTGTAAATACTCTAACAAGCTTGAATTTCTAGGTTAAAGTGTCTAGAGATCTCTAACAAGGCCACTCCTAATAGGGTGATTAAATCCTCTAATAGGGTCACACCTAATAGTGTGTTTTGTAACCTTAATCAGGGTTGGCTCCTAACAGGGCTCACTTCAAAAGAGTGAAAATTAGTAACTAGTTGCAATATGTGGTTTTTCCCAAATTGGGTTCCAACGTTACATCTTGGTGTCACTTGTGTTCATGTTATTTATTTCATGTGTATGAAACTAAGTTAAGGTTAATCATAGATAATATCTTAAGATTTACATGTTAAACATTTGTCAAGTTGCAGTTTCTATTTTAGTGTTTGTTGAGTTACAACATTTACTAGTGTAAACTGAGTGCCTGTGTATTTACCAAGCATTAGTACTTTTAGTGAAGTTTATGTTATGGACTAACATCTAAGGTATTAGGTATTTATTTTAGTGGTAACTAATTCACCCCTCCCCTCTCAATTACTCCTCTTATATTTCCAACAATTGGTATTAGAGCTTATTGGTTCTTGGAAAGAAAGGTTTCAAGGACCGTAGCTAAAGATTAGGATATCTTATAGGAGAGAGATTCCCAAGCTGAACAAAGATAGCTTCTAGCCATGGAAAGAACTTATGAAGCTGCACTTGGAAATCATCAGTGATTTAGGTTTGAAATACTTGGAAAATGCTTACAAGGATCCTACTAGAACATTGACTATAGAATAGATCAATGAAAATAAAAATCATAATCTCATGATGATTGACATTGCATCAACTCTCAATTATGTTGATTTTGATGAGGTCAAAGGTTGTGTTACTACTCATGACATGTAAACCAATCTAAAGGATATCTATGGAGGTGATGATAACATAAAAAAGAGCCAAGGCAGAAAGCTTGAAAGGTCAGTTTGATCAGAAGAAAACATTGCAAAATATGTTGAGAGAATCAAAGCCATTGTCAATGCTATCAAATCCTTTGGAGGAACAATTGAAGATGTAACATTGGTAAGAAAGGTACTTAGAACCCTTCTTCCTATCTATGTACTTAGAGTGTCTACTACTCAAGAGATGATATGTCATCCAAATAAAAAGATAACTTTGGATTCTCTACTTGAAAGATTGACTGCATTTGAACTAGATAACTATGATAATTATACTCTTAGTTCTAACAATCTTGAGTCTACATTTGAAGCCAAAGTATCACTCAAGAAGAAAGCTAAAAAGTACAAAAGAAAACAATCTAAAAGTTAAGAGGAAGACATCTTTCACAGTGATCTTGAAGCCATTGAAGCATTTCTTGCAAGAAGGTATCCCAAAGGCAAAGCAAAGTATAAAGGTAAAATCTCTTTAATCTATTTCTCTTGTGAAGAAGTTGGACACATTGCTGCAAGATGTCCAAAAAGAGAGGATAAAGATAAAAAGAAGCACAAAAAATACAAAGGAAAGAGGAATTTCAAGAACTTCAAAGACTACAAGGAAAAAGGTAAGAAATCTTGTTTTATGGCTAAGGATTTAGATAGTAGTAAAGATAATGAAATGGTATATATTATTGTAAAAGATGAATCTGATGATGAAGGAGATAAAATGGCACTTATCTCTCATGTTAAGAAAACTGATACATGGATTATTGATACTAGTTGCTCATATCATATGACTAGTGAGAAAAAAAGGTTTGAACATATGGAACATTATGATGGTGGAAGTGTAAGATTTGGAAATAGTGAACCATGTTTCATAAAGGGGAAAGGTTGTATCTCACTAACCAATGAACTTAGATGTGATAATTCTTGTTGGATTGAAGGACTAAGGCATAATCTACTAAGTGTGGCATAGTTGAATAACATTGGATTCAAGGTAGAATTCATGAATGGGAAGGCCAAGCTGCTAGATGGAAATGGAAACTTGGTTGGGTCTTGCAAACAAACAAAAGGTAACCTATTCTACCTAGATCTCAGTGAAAGTTCATGTTTTATTGCTCATGTAGAAGAAATTTGATTATGGCATAAAAGGCTATGTTATGTGAACTTTCATAATTTGATCAAGATAAGAAAGAACAAAAGAGTGAGAAGTATTCCAATTCTAAGAAAACTTGATATGGGCCTATGCAAAAATTGTCAAATTGGTAGGATGGGAAAGACAAGTTTCAAAAGCAAGGACTATCATTCTGAAGAAGGCTTGGAGCTAATTCATACATACTTATGTGGACCTATTGGAATAGAGAGCTACAGTGGAGATAAGTATTTAATTCTTTTTTTTTATGATTATTCTAGAATGATGACTATAATATATCTAAAAGAAAAGTTTGAAGCACGTCAAAAATTTAAGTGGTATCTAGCAAGAGTAGAGAAAGAAATTGGAAAGAAGCTAAAGTGTTTGAGATCAAACAAAGGTGGTTAATTCATTTCCAATGAGTTCAATGAATTTTTCATTTAAAGAGGAATTAATTGACAAGTATCAGCCCTTGGTACACCACCATAAAATGATATATTTGAAAGAAGGAATAGATCCATCATGGATTGTGCAAGAACTTTAATGATAGAAAAGAGAGTTGTAATCAAATATTGGAAGGAAGCAATTTGTACTTCAACTCATACCTTGAACAAAGTATAGCTCAAGAAAGACTCAAATCAAACTCCTTATGAACTATGGTATGGCTACAAACCTAATATAAGTTACTTGAAAGTATTTGGTAGAAAATGTTATATTCTTAAAGAATCTAGGAAAGGAAAATCTGATGTCAAAGATGATGAAGGCATATTTCTAGGATACTCCTATAGAAGTAAGTCATAAAAATGTTTGAATTTTTTAACTCATAAGATCATAGAAAGTACACATTTAAGAATTGTTGAGTTTGTAGAAAAGAATGAAGAAGAGAGCAAAAAAGAACCTAAGGATTATAGAAAGTTTGTCTACTATGAACCTAATACATTGCCAAATCAAATTGGAAGTCAACAGACTTCACCTCCTGAGTCCCCAAAATCTCCAAAAGCTATCAAGTTGCAATTAGTGCAACTTGAGCCATAGTCTAAAGGACCTAAGTTGTAGTTAGAAGCTACTAAGTTGTTAGTAGAGCAAGCCAAGTTTGATGGACCTGAGTCACAAACAGTGGGACTCAAGCTTGATACAAAAGATCATGGTGAGGTTAGTGGAACAAATTCTAAATTCAAAGTACCTGATCAAATTATTGGAGACAAGTTAGATGGAATAATGACAACAAAAAAATTGAAAGGTACATGTTTTCTTACTGAATTTGAACCTAGATCAGTGAAAGATTCTTTGAATAATGAAAATTGGATTGAAGCTATGAATGAAGAGATAGAACAAATAGAAAGGAATAAGACTTGAACTGGTGTTCCTAGACCCAAGGATAAAAATGTAATTGGTACTAAATGGGTTTTCAAAAATAAGTTGGATGAAGGAGGAGAAGTTTCCAAAAATAAAGCAAGGTTAGTACGCAAAGGTTATTCTCAAGAAGAAGGTATTGATTATGGTGAAACTTTTTCTCCTTTTTCTAGATTAAAAGGTGTTAGAACTTTACTTGCTTATGTTATACATAAAGGATTTAAATTTTATCAAATGGATGTAAAATCTACATTCTTGAATGGAATTCTTGAAGAGGAAGTTTACATAGAACAACTTGAAGGTTTTGTGAATCCTAGCAAAAGTGATATGGTCTGTAAATTACACAAAGCCTTATATGGACTCAAGCAAGCTCTGAGAGCTTAGTATGAAAGACTTCATAATTACTCAATAAAGATTAGTTTTCAAAGAACAAATGATAACAACATCATGTATATCAAAGAAGACTAGACAAGAAGATTGTGTTGGCTGAAATCTTTGTGGATGACACTTTATTTATAGGAAATGATGATTTATGCAAGGAATTTTTAGAAGAGATGATTAAAGAGTTTGAGATGTCCATGTTTGGAGAGATAAAATTCTTCTTTTGGATTATAGGTCTAGCTAAAGAAAAATGGTATCTACATTACCCCATCCAAATATATCAAAGAGATATTAAAGAATTTTGGAATGGAAGATTCAAGACCAGCTAGAACACCTATATCTATTGGACATAATCTTTATAAAAATGATGATTCCAAAGAGGTAGATTAGATTGCATACATATTAATGATTGGAAAATTGCAATATGTAGTGCACACAAGGCTAGATATTGCATTAGCAGTTGGTATGGTGGGAAGATTCTCATAAAATCCTTTAAAAAAAATATATGATGGAAATCAAGAGAATCATGAGGTATTTGAAGGGTACTAAAGACTATGGATTTGTTGGAAGATTGGAAAGATTTTTGGAAGATTGGTTTGATGCTATGTTACATTCATGATTGATTTTGTCATTGATGTCAACATAGCATGTTTGATGTCTTTTATGGTATCTGACAGAAGAATAGTGAAAAGATTAAGTTGGTATGGACAGCTAGTTGAGCATCATAACCACTTGAGGTTATGGGAGATACTTTGGAGTATCTGGTATATGTTGTTAATGTCAAAAATGGAAAGGATAAGTCTAGAAGAAGTTATGTAAGTTTTGGTGATGTCTATTCTGAGATAGAGTTTACAAAGACATGTTCTGGTAAACTTGTTATATCCCTTAGCAGAGTTGATATCTTGAGGATCAAGGTTGAGGACATGAAAAAGACATGTCAAGGATGACATGGCTAAGCTCACTTGTCATAATATTGTGTGTACAGAAAGTTATTCAAGTTGCAAGGCAGAGGATTAAGGTTATTGCTAAGTGTAACATGTTCTTAATGTGGTCCCATAATAATTAATTGAGAAGGACTAATAGCCAACTCAGGGACTTGTTCTATGGAGTGAGTATAAAGAGAGGAAATTTTCCTTTATCATGATGCATGTTGATATGATTGAATGATTGATGATAAGTAGCAGTGAGTGTGAAATACAAAGTTGAGCAAAGCAGTGTGGAAGTGAAGGAAACTTCATTGCCAAAGTTTTGTTGAGTGATTTGAGGTTTGGTATTTGGATGCAAGGTTTGTGACATGGTCTACAAGGCCTAATAGTAATTAGTCTAATTGATAAGACAAAAGAAAGGACAAAGGAATGAAGAAGATACTAGTAAATTACTTGTTCGAGTAGTGAGCTCTTGTAGTTGAAATTGCATGTTTGGGCAGTGGGCTCTTCTTGCATACATTATACCACAACTCCTAACAAGGTTGGCACAACTCCTAACAAGGTTGAAATCTCCTAACAAGGTTTCAAAGTCTCCTAATAGGGACTCATTGTACTAAATGTTGTAATAGACTCCTAATAGGATACATCCTCTAACAAGGAATATATATTAGTACATCATCTTATGGGCACCATTCCCACTAGAGTTTTCCCTCTAATCAAAGGTTTCCCTAGTCAGAATATCTAGTGTAATTGTCTATGTTCATCTTATTATGGTTGTTGTTTACTTTGGTTGAATGGTTAAGTTGGTTTAAAGAAGATAAATGTTTTAATTGTTGGATAATTGATTCACTCCCCCCCAGCCTCTCCCCCCCCCCCCCCCCCCGCCCCGCCCCCCGCCAAAGTTATCTTGGTGGACTATTGTTTCCAACAATTAGTATCAGAGCATTAGGTCCATGAAGAATAAGTTTAATAGCTTTGGGAGATCCATGGTGAACATGTTCAAGAAAGATAGTTTGAAGTTTGATGAAACAAATTATGACACCTAGAAGGAAAAGATGAAGACACATTTTTGGTGTATGGATCTAGGATATTGGATCTTGAAAAAATTAGTGAAGAAAATCATTGAGGAAAAGGAGTTGGAAAGTTACTCTAAAGTAGAAAGAGATATTTTCATGTGTGACATGAGAGCTAGGGAAGCACTATTGACTGCACTTTCAAAAATTGAGTACAATCAAGTAAAATCACTTGCAACTTCACATTTTATTTGGAAATCTTAAGAAAATAGTTTTGGAGGTGATGCACATTCTAAGAAGTTGAGGCTACAAAGTTGGATTTGTGTGTTTCAAGATGCTAAGATGATGGAAGATGAATCTATAAGAACATATATAGGAAGGATATCAGAAATTACTGTAGGTATTAAAGCTCAAGGAGGAACCAAAGAAGATGATGAGGTTATATGGAAGATATTGAAGACTCTAACACCACCATTCAAGTCGGTAGTTTAGATGATACAGTTGTTGATATCATGTACCAAAGATTTCACAAAGGAGACACTGCTTGGAAGACTTGAAGTAGTTGAGAATGAACTTAGATAGTCTAGAGAATTGACCATAATAGAGACAGCTTTTAGTGCCTTAAATATTCAACCTAACCTATCAAGGAGCACAAGTGCTAAATGAGATTTTCCTAGCAGTAGTAGATCCAAAAAAGATAGAAAGATTAATGAAGCAATAGCCCTTCTGGTAAGAAAAGAAAGAGGGGGTAAGAAAATCTTTAAATGTTGGACTTTTGATGAATATGGTCATTATGCATCTAAGTGTCCTAAAAGTGAGAAAAAGTATAAGGGAAATCATAAGCCTGGAAAAGATAGAGATTGTTTGTATGTAAATGAAGATTATGATTTTGATGAACAAGCATTAAGTGTTGGTGATGATGAAATTAGATTTGTGGCAATTAAAGAAGAAATTCCAAAGAAGGTAGATTTGGTATCATAGGTTGAGAAGAAATATAATTGGAAAATTGATAATGGTTATTCACATCATATGACCGGTGACATGAACAAGTTTGTTGACTTCAAAAGTTAGGATGGAGGAATTATCAAAGTTGGAAACAATGCAGCATGCAAAGTAAAAGGTATGGATCTATAACTCTTGATGGAAAAACTAATACTGATGAGGTATAATTTTTTGATGGTTTAAATCACAATCTTTTGAGTGTTAGACAACTAGTAGAAAAAGGTTATCAGTTGTAGTTCACAGAAAAGACATGCATGATCAGAGATAAAGATGGAAAAGTAATTGGAATAGGAACCAAATCTAGAGGTAATTTATTTCAATTGAATCCTACTGAAATGACATGTTTGGTTGCAAAGGTAGATGACAATTGGTTATGGCATAAGAGATTCCACTAGTACATTTTGGAAAATATGTGACTAAGTGATTAAAAATTTTAGTCACATGACAAAAATTGATCACATTCTACTATTTCTTTGTAATTTACAACAATAGGTGATTAAATAAGTGACTAACTTAGTCATCAGATACAATCACAAGATCATCCAAATGAAAGTGTTTGAATAAACTATCAAATAAATAACTAAATAGATGAATAACAAACTAATCACTAATAATTAGTCACCTTAACAAAAACTACTAAATAAATGACTAAAAAGTTAGTCACAAATAATCAATTTCTTAAACAAAAATGAATGAATAAAATATTATTACTCATTTATAATAACATTTGCTAAAATAATCATAAACAAATATAAATTAGAAGTTTCATTTCAGTAGAAATGATTGTTCGCTAATAGGATTATTGCATGAGAAATCCATCTACACCTCACTAGCACCAAAAATTTGGATTTCAAATGATTTTAAAATCTAATATTGATAAACATTATTTAGATATAATAAGAACAAAAATGAATTAAAAAATAATAAAAATAAAAATATGAGAACTAGTTCTCCATATTTTTCTTTTGTTCTACTGCTATCACGATTCAATTATGTAGTTTTTTGAGTTGATCATCTCATTGACTAATGTTTCATGACTATTGGTGTACACAAACTCATCTCTCATGAGAATTAATAGAATATATATATATATATATATATATATATATATATATATATATATATATATATATATATATATATATATATATATATATGTATGTATGTATGTATGTATGTATGTATGTATGTATGTATGTATGTATGTATGTATGTGTATGTGTGTGTGTGTGTGTGTGTATACACATATACATACATACATACATATGCATACATATATATACATATACATATATGTATGTATGTATGTATGTATGTATGTATGTATGTTAATGTGTGTGTGTATATATATATGTATGTATGTATGTATGTATATGTATATGTATATATATGTATATATATAGTTTGCAATAACTAATATTTAATTAGGATATTCTAGTTATTTAATTGGTGATTAGATTGAAATTCAAAATTAAAATTTGAAGTGTATTAATTTAAAATTTATCCTAACTAATTAAATTGTATAAGATATATTATTTAATTAATTAAATAATTAATAATTATAATGAAGGTGGATGAAATGGTAATACATCCAATTGGATTCCCATTTATATACTAATTTTGATTAAATTTAAGTTACAAATCAATTATGTCATATAAACTTTGATACTATTGTGAGGACAAGTAGAATGTTTTTTGTTAAAGATTTTTCAAAGATTGTAAACCCTACTAACACAATTTGCAAGGAGTGTGTTTTGGAAAAGCGTAATAGAACTTCTTTTCCCAGCAAGAAGTTTACCCCTGCACTAAAGTTTGAGATTGTACACATAGATCTCAGTGGTCCTATAAAGACTAGACAATTCTATGGTGAAAGGTATTTTATGATTCTAGTTGATGATTTTTCTAGAATGATGTGGGTTGCATTTCTTAAAGAGAAATCTAGGGCATTTGACAAATTTAAGATATTCAATAATAGAGTTGAGAATGAATCTAGTGTGAAGATTAAATGTTTAAGATTAGATAGAGGAGGAGAATTTACATCAAATGAGTTTAACATGTTTTGTGAAAAAAATAGAATTAAAAGATAGCTATCAACTCCAAGAACCCCTAAATAGAATGGCATTATAGAAAGAAGGAACAAGTCTATTACAAAAGTTGCAAGAGCTATGTTATCAGAGAATAATGTATCCAAGACATTTTGGAGAGAAGCTATGAATAAAATAGTCTACACTATGAACAAAGTGCAAGTCAAGAAGGACACAAATAAGACACCTTATGAACTATGGTTTGGTCACTCACCTACAGTTAAGTATTTTAGAATATTTGGAAGTAAGTGTTACATAATGAGAGATGATGACATTAGTAAGTTTGAAGCTAGAAGTGATGAAGGTATGTTTCTTGGTTATTCATTGAAAATCAAGGCTTATGGATGTTATAATCAGAGAACAAAGACTATTATGGAAAGTAAAAATGTAAAAATTGATGAGAAATTCATTATACAAAAGAGAATAGATGATTACAATTTAGATGATGATGATGTTGTTACTAAGCCAAGGAATGATGAGATGTTTCTTGAGACTAACAATGACTTGCAGAATGAAGGAGAGCAAAGGCAGGAACAAAGCTTAGAACCTTTAGTAGAGCCAAGAGTTGAAATAGCAACTCCTACTTTAGGAAAGAACATGATAAAGCATCACCCATCTGAATAGATCATCAAAAGCAAAGACAAAGGTGTGATGACAAGAAGCTGAGTGAATGAAGAACTGTGCTTAATATCTCAAGTTGAACCCAAGAGTTTAGGTGAAGCGTGCAAAGATGATTACTGGAAACAAGCTATGAAAGAGGAATTGGATCATATAGAAAAGAATAGAACATGGGAATTAGTCCCTAGACCAGCAGTTAAGAATGTGATAGGAACTAAATGGGTATTCAAGAATAAGATGAATGGGCAAGGAGAAGTTGTAAGAAAAAAAGAAAGATTGGTATGTAAAGGTTACTCATAGCAAGAAGGAATAGATTATGAGAAGACTTATGCTCTAGTAGCTAGAATAGAACCTATAAGATTATTCTTAGCCTATACAGCACGGAAGGAATTCAAAGTATATCAAATGGATGTCAAGTCAGCATTTCTAACTGGACAATTTAAAGAAGAGGTATACATTGAGCAACTTGAAGGATGCCCTTTCACATATGACAAGGACATAGTATGCAGACTAAGGAAAGCATTGTATGGATTGAAGCAAGCACCTAGAACCTAGTATGCGAGGTTGGAAAAGCATTTGACAAAGCTTAGATATAGAAAAGGTATGGTAGATAGTAATCTATATTAGAAAGAAACTAATGATGGTTTGATGATTTTGGTAATATTTTTTGATGACATTATATTTGGAGGAAATGATATAGAAAGTAAGAAGTTTGCAAAATAAATGAAGAAAGAAGTTAAAATGAGTATGATAGGAGAGATGAAATATTTCCTAGGACTATAGATAATATAGAATAAAGAAGGAATCTTTATTTGTCTAACAAGTACTTGAAGGATTTACTGAAAAGCTTTGGTTTGGAAACATGTAAACCTATTGGAATACCTATGGTAACTAGACACAAGTTATCTACTAAGGATGAAACACCTACTGTTAACTAGAAGAAGTACAAATCTATGATTGGATGTTTGCAATATCTGACTCACACAAGGCTAGATATAGAAAATGCAATTGGAATTGTTGCAAGATTCTAGGATGATCCTAAAGAAGCACATCATGTAGCAGTGAAAAGGATATTTAGATATCTAAAGGGAACATCTGAGTTTGGATTATGGTATGACAGATCTAATGATTTTACTCTATGGTCTTATACTAATGTAGATTGGGAAGGCAATATGGATGACAAAAAGAGCACCAATGGAGGAGCTTTCTTTCTTGGAGGAAGATTGGTTTCTTGGTTAAGCAAGAAGCAATACATCTAAAAGTACAGCAAAAGTAGAGTATGTTGCAGTAGAAAATAGTTGCAATTAAGTAATTTGGATGAAGCAGATGCTAAAGGATATAAGGATAGAAATTAGTGAACCTATTTTTATTCATTGTGATAACACAAGCATGATAAATATGTCTAAGAATCCAGTATTGCATTTGAGGACTAAGAACATTTCTATTATCATATGTTGAGAGAAAAACTTGCAAAAAAGGAAATTAGATTGGAGTATGTGAGCATAAAAGAGCAGATTGCCAATATATTCATTAAGCCTCTTCCCAAAGAGAATTTTGAGTATTTTCAAGGTATGCTTGGGGTTATGCCCCTTCCTACATCAAAGTAAGAAGATGCAAGAGTACATCAGTCCAGGGTATTAGAGCACCATTATTTGTTTGGACTGGATGTTGAGGCTTCCTATATGGGGGAGTATCTATGATGGACAGACTCATCTAGGACTCTTGTTGATGTTTTTTGAAAAGTGTCTCTTTACACTTGAGCTAAGTATCAATTGTGGTAGAGATGTTGATTGCAAAAACCTTTGACATTGATGTCAATGGGGGAGAAGCATTGCATGAAAAACATCATATTATGGGGGAGAAGTATTACATCATATTATGGGGGAGAAGTATTACATGACAAAGAGGATAATTTTGGCATGAATTTGTAATAAGAGTTTGGTATAGAGTACATTGAAGTATTTCAATGGGGTCTATATGATTGACGAAGAGGATCTGAAGATTGTCTATCTTTTGTTGGTATTCTTGGAACTAAATGTTTTTCATCTATGTTTCCATCAATGCCAAAGGGGGAGATTTTTGGAAGATTGGTTTGATGGTATGTTACATTCATTATTAATTTTATCATTGATGTCAACGTAGCATGTTTGATGTCTTCTATGGTATCTGACAGAAGAGTAGTGAAAAGATTAAGTTGGTACAGATAGCTAGTTGAGCATGATAACCACCTAAGCTTATGGGAGATAATTTGGAGTATTTTTTATATGTAATTAATGTTGGAAGAAGAAAGGATAAGTCTAGAAGAAGTTATGTAAGTTTTGGTGATGTCTATTCTGAGATAGAGTTTACAAAGACATGTTCTAGTAAACTTGTTATATCTCTTAGCAGAGTTGATATCTTGAGGATTGAGGTTGAGGAAATGAAAAAGACATGTTGAGAATGATGTGGCCAAGTTTTCTCATCATAATATTGCATGTATAGAAAGTTATTCAAGTTGCAAGGCAGAAGACTAAGGTTATCACTAAGTGTAACGTGTTCTTAATGTGGTTCTATAATAATTAATTGAGAAGGACTAATAGCCAACTCAAAGAATTTTTTTATGGACTTAGTATAAAGGAAAGACATTTTATTTTATCATGATACATATTGATATGATTGAATGATTGATGATAAGCAGCAGTGAGTGTGAAATGCGAAGTTGAGCAAAGCAATGCGAAAGCAAAGGAAACTTCATTGCCAAGGTTTTGTTGAGTGATCCAAGGTTTGGTATTTGAATTTGAGTTTCATGGCATGGTCTACAAGGTCTAAAAGTGATTGGTTTGATTGAAAGGATAGAAGAAAGGATAGAGGAAAGAAGAAGATACCAATAAATTACTTGTTTGAGCAATGAGCTCTTCTTGTAGTTGAAATTGCATGTTTGGCAGGGGGCTCTTCTTGCATACATTATACCACAACTCCTAATAGGGTTGGCACAACTCCTAACAGGGTTGGCACAACTCCTAATAAGTTGGAATCTATTAACATGGATTCAAAGTCTCCTAACATGGACTCATTTTAATAAATGTTGTAATAGAGTCCTAACAGGGTCCATCCTCTAACAAGAAATATTTATATTAGTACATCATCTTGTGGGCATCATTCCCACCAGGGTTTCCCTAGTCAACATATCTAGTGTAATTATCTATGTGCATCTTATTATGGTTGTTTTTTACTTTAGTTGAATGGTTAAGTTTTTTTAAAGAAGATAAATGTTTTAATTGTTGGATAACTGATTTAACCACCCCCCCACCCCCCACCCCACTCTCAATTATCTTGGTGGATTATTGTTTCTAATAGGATTATGGTACAAGAAAGGAGGAAATCTAGATTTGAAAGAATTCAAAAATGTTTATTGGGTAGGAAGTGTTGATGATAGGAAGAGAACCAGTGGTGGAGCATTCTTTCTTGGTAAAATATTAGTGTCTTGGACAAGCAAAAAGTAGAATTGTATTTCTCAATCTATAGCAGAAGTTGAATATGTGGTAGAAAAAGTTAATTGTTCCAATGTTGTGTGGTTCAAGCAACTATTGGCAAGTATGAAGATAGAAATCAAGGATCTAGTGGTTATTTTTTTGATAACACTAGTGCAATTAATATATCAAAGAATCTTGTGATGTATATGAAAACCAAACACATTTCTATAAAATATCATTTTCTAAGAGAATTGGTACAAGATAAAAAGGTAAGATTGGAATATGTGAATACTAAAGAGAAAATTTTAGATATATTCACTAAGCCATTACATAAGGATGCATTTTTGTATCTAAGAGGTAAGTTAGGGGTCATTTCCCTATCTAAAACTCACTAAATAAAGTTTAGTGATGCATCAACCAAAGCATGTTAAAGATCAACTAGTTGATGCAGTATTGAAAAGAATACATTACATATGAATCAGTACATGAGGTACACTAATATTCTCTAAATATTTTCTTTGGCATGAGATGTCAAAGAGGGAGAGTTGTTTTCATATCATAGAAATTTTGTTTGAAGATGTCAAAGAGGGAGAACTTGGTCTAATATCAATAGGAAAAGTTTTCTATCAGAAGAAGATGTTGAAGAGGCAAAGTTTGCAAATAGAGGGAGAAACTAAAGGGAGAGGGAGTTCACACTAATAGATGGATTTTTCATTTATGAGAATAAGAATTAAACTAAGGTTATGTTCCTTACTTTTTTCTTTCTCTAAAATTTCATTGTATTATCACATGTTGTGTTGCCATCAATGCCAAAGAGGGAGATTGTTAAAAATAATTGGTTAATTGTGTATTCTCCTTGATGTTACACAAAGTGTCATATCATTAACAATTAGTGTATGCCAGACTCACTCAAGCAATGAAGATAGTTTCTTGTGTCTGCCAAGCATTTCAGAGTTTTCCTAGTTCAAAGGACAATGTCTACTGAGTTCACTTGGGTGACAAAGAGAAGTTCACAAAAGATTGAGTGTTAATTGAGCTCACTTTCTTAATGAAGGAAATGTTGGATGGAACCAGTGTTAACTGAGCTCACTTGGTTACCAAAGGAGCTTTGTGAATATGTAGTGTTAACTGAGTTCACTTGGTTAACATAGGAAAATCATTTTTGAGTTAGTGTCTATCGAGTAAGGTCGGCTAATGAAGGATTTTCTTGTTTTGGCATATTGAATTCAATAGTTTTGTTTGTTAGTTCTAGCCAACTGAGGAGATGAATATTAACTATTCTAAGTTATATTCAAGCTGACTTGATAATGTGTAAGATATAAATATTAGGTCAAGTTTAGGATTGAATGTGTGCAGGTAATAGAAGATTTGAAGATGCTTAGAGGAAGTCAATTAGAAGGATAAGTAGAATATCCTTGTTGAGCTACAAAGATATTTTCGATCAAAAAGGATCAAGTATACAAACTAGAATTTAGATCTATAATAAGAAATTCAATTATATCATAAATTAGGTCATCTCATTGTTACTCTCTAACCATTGTAGCATTGACCTAAATCTCTTAATAGGGTTGGCTTAATAACTATTTGTAAATCCTCTAACAAGGTGGTATTTCTAGATTGAAGTGTCTAAAGACCTCTAACAAAGCCACTTCTAATAGGGTAATTAAATCCTATAATAGGGTCACACCTAAAAATCTATTTTGTAACCTCTAATAGGGTTGGCTCCTAATAGGGCTCACTTCAAAAGAGTGAAAATCAGTAACTAGTTGTAATTGTTGGTTTTTCCCAAATTGGGTTTCCACATTAAATCTTGGTGTCACTTGTGTTCATGCTATTTATTTCATGTGTATGCAACTAATTTAAGTAAGGTTAATCATAGTTAATATCTTAAGATTTACATGTTAAGCATTTTCTAAGTTATAGTTGCTATTTCAGTATTTTCCAAGTTACAGCATTTACTAGTGTAAACCAAGTTCCTGTGTATTTACTGAGCATCAATATTTTCAATAAATTTTATGTTATGTACTAACATCTAAGGGATCTAGGATTTATTTTTGTGGTAACTAATTCACCCCTCCCCTATAAGTTACTCCTCTTATATTTCCAACAAGAACATTGTCATCTATAATACTTTGATAGTCATTTTCACATTGATGTAGGTACCCGCTTGGCTATTACTCTTCAAGGAGATGAAAAATATGAGGAATTTGATCTTATCAAAAGTGTGGATCCTATAATGCTTATCATAAGTCTTCCCAATTAAGAGGAGAGGGTGAACCGTGTCCATGCAATTCTATGTAATGGTCTAAGAAAATATCATGTTGTTTATTGGTTTTATTACCAATTTTATATTGGAAATTATTGATTATTGATAAATATAATATTTTGTTTTCCAGTGCTGGTAGTGTTGTAGGTTACTAGTTACCCTATCATTTTGAGTTGTTGTTTTTCCTTATTCTTCTTATTTTTCTATGTCAACCTAGCTAGATTTCTCTAATTAAGATATCTTTATAATTGTCTCTGTAACCTTCAAACGTCAATGCAGATAATTTTCAAATATTGTTACTAAGAGTTAAGTGATCTATTAAAGTTGATATCCTAATTAAGAGTTTGGTTCTTTAGTGATGTGCTTATTTATGGATTTCTCGCCACTTGGTTTTAATTTTTCTCAATATTCTCTTTGTATTACGTTCAAGTGACATTCAGTTTCTTGGTAGTTGTTTGTCTTTTTTCTAAAATATTTTGGATATATGTAAATTAGAAAGTAAGACATGTCAGAGGAGTGAAATTATGGTCTAGTAGCTTTATTTAGATGTAATTGGGACTTTTCAATTTGTTTAATATCATTTGTTCTTTTAACAATAATTAGTTATTGTTCTTCATTGTGTAACAATGTGCATATGCATCCACTATCTAGAAATAATCCATGACCCTAGAAGGAAGAAAGTAGTAATCTCATCCTTGCATAAAATGCTCTCAATTTTTGGTCAATTCCAATTGCCTTGATCTCTACTATTATCAAATGTCTAACTATTTGGATTATTGTTGTCTACTTTATAGGTATTATTACAATAAGGTTACAAAACTTTATCCAGATGATCTAATGCTTTGTATAGCTATTTTATTTTGTCTACACTACTAGATCATTGGTTGGCTAGCTTGGTGATTGCTTTGCTACACTACTAGATCATTGGCTAGCTAGCTTGGTGATTTATTTGCTAAACTACTAGATCATTGTCTGGTTGCTTGGTGATTTCTATTCTTATGTGATGTTTTATTGGGATTTATTTGCATATTTTTTAGTAAACACTACTCAAATTTTTGGATAATGATTCACAAAAACTCTACTTTTGGGATTAAACAACATTGTTTGAGATTTTTATCCTTGTCCAGCTCCAAACTATTTTTTGTTATAGACTTTATAGAGCCTGGTACTTTATTTTGTAAATGATCTCAGCTAATTTTAAAGAAGTCGATGCATTGAGAATATCATTGTTTTGCATTATTTAGTGTTGTATAAATAATCTCACTGTATTTTAGTGTTACATTTAAGTTTTTAGATATGATTATTTGTGTGCACTAAATATATTATTCAATTGCATTATTTAATGTGGTGTAAATATTCTCATTGTATTATTAGTGTTAACATCTAAGTTTTTGTAAATTCTTAGAGGTGGCTAACCACAAAAATGAGGCATAAGAAAACATTCTTGTATTGATAGGTGTTGGAATATTCAAATAGGAAGAATGCTTCTGAGAGGGGGAGGTGAATCAGAAGTACTAGCTTTTTCTAATTTTAAACCCTTAATAACATATTATTGAAATGAGCATGTATGCATATAAACATTAAAAAATCATGAGAAACATATATGCATCACCACATGACACATGAGATTTTGGTAACCCAAAAACCCTCCAAGAATAAGAAGGTAAAACTAGGGTGGGGATGATACCCACAAAATTACTGCAATAATAATGTTTGACCACTTCTAATGGTCTACCTTCTTAAAGGCCTACCCTATTAAAGGCTTTACACTATGTCAATAATGACCTGGTTAAAGGATTTACAGACACTTTACATGAAGTGTTACCCTGTCAAAGGATTTAATCACCTATTTAAAGGATCTACAAAATAGTTGTTAAGCTAACCTATCAACATAGGATTTCCTTTCTAATACAGTGGCTAGAGAGTATTAGACATAATAAACTTGATAGCTTAAAATCCTTTGATTGCTGAATACAGGCACTTAATCTTCTTACTCCAATCTTGATCCTCTAAGATCTGATACTCATTTGTATCTCTTGCTTTATTCTGATCAACTAAATATTTAACTGGTGCTCTCTTTCTCTAAGTCTTTATACTCTTTACTCTAAACTCCAGTATAATTTCTCCATACACTCCTTCATCCATCTCATCTATAATGAGATTTTGTCTTCCTTATAAATACATTCAAAGACTTAGGGTTAGATGTGGATCTATGATCCATATTGAATATCTATTTCTCACTCATTCCTTGCACTTTTATTATTGGTTGCATGTCTTCTCCATTTTTCTTATTGGCTGCATGTAGATTGCATAGGAAATATAAAAGATTTGATCTTATCTATCTGATCCTTCAAGATTCATTATATGTCAGCCATAAAAATGGTTTACATCTGAATTAGTGAAGTTAGAAACTTATATGTGCATTCTATGTTACTTGGAACTTACTGATTCTTGATGCTTGACACTTATAAGAAACTGGCTTTCTCGGCTCCTGTTGCATTTCTATTTTTCTCGTCATCATCTATGACTCAACACTTAAATATTACTCAGCACTTGATCTTCACTTGGCACCTGAAGGCTGCTTGGCACTTAAAGATCACTTGGCACTTGATCTTCACTCAGTACCTGAAGGCTACTTGGCACCTGAAGATCACTCGGCACCTATTGGATTTCTTGACTCGGCACATGTTGTGGCTCAGCATACATAGTGTGCTCGACTCCAATATAGAAAGTGGTTAAGTGTGTTGGCACTATATGTCAAAACTATTTTGAGACTAACAATCTCCCCCTTTGACATGAGTGACAAAAACACTTAACTAAGCATTATTCATCTGACCTTATGAGTACATTCACTAATCTGCTCGGTATATATAGATGTTTTAAAAACTTGATCAAAATTTTGTAACTTACAGTATATACCTCAAAATTATTGTAACTCCCCCTAAGTTGATTGTGCCATTATCTGTGATGTCTTGGTAACCAAAATTTTGTGCTATTTTATCTTATCTCCCCATTTTTAGTTTTGTTTTATCTTATCTCCCCCTTTTTATCTTGTCTCCATGCTCCCCTTTTATCTTGTCTCCCCCATTCATCTTATAATGTCTCTCCCTTTTTGACACTTATGTCAAAGAGTGCTAAGGGTTAAGACCATATTTCACCAAAAATGTGCTATTTACCTCCATAATCATCCTGAGAGCTGCATCCCAATTATGCAAAGCAATTTCCAATGACTTGTGCTAGATGGCAGTCTCTACAACAAGGTGAACAAGTCCATCTAAAGTAGAAAGATTAGGATCTTTCCAGAGAATAGTTTCTACATAGACCTGTTCTTTATGGAGTACTTCCAAATGTGGGATAATGGAGGATTGGAGCTGTATCAATTTTGCCTTGATGGTGGCCTCTTCTGCTATCAACACATGTACTTCTTTCTGGGTGTGAAGTGTTTGATTAAAATACTTCTCACTATGAGATAGATCTTTGGGTAATTGCATGCTTGAAATCTTTAGATTCCTCTCCAGGCTCATTATCCTTTGGCTTGTCTCCTATGTGAAGTATGAAAAGTCACATAGCTTTGTATACAATGAGAATATGTTCTCAAGTACCTTTTTCACTTTGTCAAGTATTTTTTCCAATTCAACCTGGGAAAGTGCAATCTCACTCGATATTTTCTCATTTAATTTCCCTTGGAATTCCCTTTTAGACCATTCCATAAGTTTTACATTTGTTTCTTGGTCTTCATTTGTCACCTGGTCAACAATATCTGATAATTGCTCCATTATATGATTTGACTCATCTGGTGACTGCAAACTGAAGGCATCCATAAAGATATCCTTAATCTCATGTAATGTTTTCTTTTGTTTATACTCCTTCCTGAGTATCTCTTGCCTCTTTCTTCTATTCAATGCTTCTTGCACCTCATTGATTTGATCAATGCTTATTGTTTTTGAGTCATAACTTGGTATGACTATCTCCTCATCTAATTTAGGGTATCCATAGTGAAGTACCCTTTGAACTTTTGTAGTACTTGATCCTGGTGCTAATATTTGCAGAGGCATTGCATCATTACTTGGTTTTTTTGAAGGAGTTTTTGAGGTAGGCAAATTTATCAATGTTTGTATTGCCTCCTGCTCTTTAGGGGTTTCCTCTACTTGTAATCATAGAAATTTTAGGAAGTGCACCTTGTTTTTTTACTGTAGGATCAAATGTAATAGTCTGTCCTATTTGTTCTACTTCTTTTTCTCCTTCTGCACTCGACTTTTGTACTGTGGTATCAACTATTCTTGATGACACAACTATTTGCATTTGAAGTTGACCACTAGTACTTGTAGAGATGATGGAAGGTGGTTCTTGTGGATTCACCTTATCTCTAACTATGTCTTGTACTAACTTTTGTAATTCATCCACACTGACCAATACTGGATCTGTACATCATTTTTCTTGTTGTGTGGATTGGTCAAGGATTCTTTTGAGATCATCTATAGTTAAAGGATTGATGTTCTGAGCAAAAGTGTCAGGAACATCTTGTACAGTTATAGGTTTTGCAGGTGTGATGGGTACATGAGGAGGGCTAGAAGGTGGCAATTGTGTGTCTTGCACACTCTGGTCTTGTTGCTACTCCTATTCAGTTGTTTCCACTTCATCTTGTTTTTGTATCTCCTCCTCCTCTATTTCTTTCTCCTCTATTTCTTTCTCCTCTCCTTCTTTCTTTTCTTCTCCCTTCTTCTCTTCTTCTTCTTTCTTTTCTTCTTCCTTCTTCTCTTCTACTTCTTTCTATGTATTCTATACTACTTCCTCCTCTTTCTCACTAGGCTCTTCATGTTCTATGTTTTGTCCCTCAAGGGGATCTTCTTCTCCATCTTTGATAGTAGTCAAGCCATATATCAACTTCTATATTCTTGTTGACTTACTAACAACATTTTCAATCTTGTTTTGTAAAATATCAAAGGCTCTATGCTTTGGTGTGAAATTTCCGCTATATTTCTTATTAACCTTTGTTATTTGACCTCTTGTTAGGTTAGGCATCACTTGTCCTAAGGTAGATTCTCTTATCTCCTTTTTAATTTTTAGACAATGATGCCATTTGTTTTCAATTATCTCATATAATTCTCTAGGCATTGTATTGTCTAGCTCTAGAGGTGTAGTTTTGAATTTAGCCATCATGGCATATATTGATTCTTCTATTTTATTTTTCTCTTCTTTACTAAGCTTGTTGAAGTAAATTCTTTTCAAATCAATAAAATCTACATTCTAAATATTTTCACAAATTTTATCTAAGGCTGATTTGGGAGGATGACTTACCACTCTGAATTGGCTGATATCTTCTGACTCTGTTCTTTCCTCCTCATCAGAATCTGGTTGTGCAACATATTTTCTTCTTTTTCTTGGCTCTTCACCAATCTGTTCAATTGCCTTCTACTTCTCTTTGATTTGATCCTTGGCCTTTTGTGAAGATTCCCTTGTGGTAGCCCTTGTGACTAGTATATGTGGCTTGGCTTGAGTTGGCTTAGTACCCTTCTTTGTTTTGGGTTGGGCTAGAGGTTGTACTGTTACCTTTCTTTTCTTTAGCTTGGCTTGGGTTTGTGCTTCCTTGGCTTCTTCTTCCTCAGCACTTCCTCCTTATCTTCACCTAGGCCTTGAGTTAATTCCATTTGGCCTTGCTCTTGTTCATCCTCATCATCATCATCATCATCGTCATCATCTTCTTCTTCTACTTCACCCTCAATTCCTTCACCAAATTTCTTCTTAATTTTCTTCACCAATTTATCTTTCTTCTTCATTATGGAGGTAGTTTTTAACTCCATATTCACCTTTTACCTTACCACATCATAAGTGCCAAAGTGTGGGGCACTCTTGTTTGTCTCTTCTGCCAATAATCTAGTTATTGTTGTAGATGCTTCATCTATGCTGATCTCATAACCAAATGGCCTTAGCCATCTCACCCTTGGAACTATTGCTTGGATATAGATGAAATAAATATCAACTAAGAAGCATATATCATTAGTATGTCTTTCCACTAAGGAAATTGGTATTCTTACCATTTACTTCATGGATTTCTTGAAATCCTCAAAACAGCTTGTCATTAGTGTGTCAAAATTATCTCCCATTTGTTCTATATATTCATTAATTTGGGATATGATAGTTCTATCATTTCTCCATGTAACTTTTCCAAAAGAGGGAAATTCATTCAGAACATAAAAGAATACACAAACCAAAATTACTCCAAATTTGCATTGGGCACCCTTTGTCTTTCTTATAGCTGCTAGGATTTCATTAATCTATTGTAGTTGTAGTTCTGCAAGATCATAAGTATGATCCTTTTTCACCAATTTGTAGCCTACATCTACTACAATACATGGCACATTGTTGAGTCTGCTAGATTGATAGAATTTATGGGCAATAACTCTAACAGCAAATTCAACGAGAGGATCTTAAATGGTGTGAATTGTCATTCCTCTTTTATTCCACTGGGCACTTGTGTTTTTCTCAATAACCTCCTTGGATTCACTTCTCAAGGTCTTGAAACGATCTAGGGTAGGATATCTAGTTACCCTATGAATGATTCTTTTTGTGATCTTGATGGGAACATCTTCTAGACACAAACTACCATCATGAATTCTGCTTAACACAAGTCTAATCCATTCTATCTTAAATATAGTGGGAAAACTCAAAACTCATGTTAAAATCTTCCTTTCAAAAATGTTGTATTCATCTTTCAAAACTCCATCTATACAAAACTTCTCATAGGCTTCCCTTATTTCCATATCTCTTATGGCTCCTATTTTACAGTTATAGCATCTTCTTACATCCTGAACCATTACAACTTTTGGAGGTATGCGAGAAAGGGCTCCGGTAGGATTGTTCTTGTATGCAACTTTAGGGATAGGATGAAAATCAAGCTGCTTAACCTCATTAGATACTATTTGGACTTCAAATGACTCTTTGTAATGGATTTTCCTAGAACACGAAGCCATTTGTGCAAACTAGGGTTTCTTTTACACAAAAATATGAAACTGAGTAGCTCGGCACAAATGAAAATACCTCTAGATCAATGAAAACATGTTGTAAGAGGCTGGAATCTACTTGGAATACTAGATTCTCTGCTATGCAGTCACTTCGCTCTCTTTCTCTTCTTTGCTTCTTGATTGCGATGAAGAAGAATGATTAAAATTGTAATAATATACCATGTTTCCATTGCATTAAATGCTCAACTACCCACTCAACTTCTAAAGGATTTTAAACATTACTTGTCTTGCACTACATTTCCACTTCACTCAACTTCCATTGGAGATATTTAAGTCGGCATCAATTATCAACTCGGTCACTATTAGGAACTCGGCATCCACTAGAATTTTACTCGACATCCAAAGACAGCTCGGCATCATCATCTAAATTTTTTTTCTTGACATCTTGGCTCATGTAGATTTATACTTTGTATTAATCCTTCATGGTTTAGGGCTGATGTATGATACTTCATTATATGTATCAGCCCCATAGGTTCATCTTGCGATTAATTGGATGAGAAATGATCACTTGACCTCGTGGGTGAAGTGACCCTTCCATTGGATGTACTTGATTCATTCTTTTTCTTCCATGTCTTCTTCATGTCTATTCTAATGTGTTCCACATCAATCTTTTCTTTTTCCTTGTTGGATTCAATTTTTGGTGCTTTGGACCTTATAGGACAATTTCTGCTGATATGACCAATTTTTAGGCAACTGAAACATGTGGTTTGGTTCAACCATCTTTTATAGTTCCCCTTGAAATGTGTTCTTATGTAGTTCTGGGGTATATGTCCATATTCCTAACAATAATGATAGCTATACCTGGTGTTATAATCCCAATGGTAGTGACTTTCATTCCCTTTTGTTTTTGCTAGTTGATTTGATGTCCACATAGGCTTTGATCTACATTCAAATGCTCTATGTCCATACTTCTTACAATTATGACAATGTCCATCAAATCTTTATGTCCTTGTGACTTTGGATCTGCAATCTTGTGTCATATGTCCTTGCATATTGCACTTGTGACAATAACCCTTGCTTTTGGGTGTGTTTGACTGATTGATTCTTCTACTCCTGCAAACATTAGCAATATGCCCCTTTTTATTATAGTAATGACAAGTGGTTTTAGAATCCTTACCTTTTTCACATCTTTGCTTGCCATTCTTTGATGATTCTCCAACTTCAGTGTTGTTGTATCAAAGTCCTGATGTATCATGGGCTGATCTTGGGAATTTCAGCAACTGTTCAAAGTACTTGATGGCTTCACTTGACTTGTTGAGATTCTTTGCTATCTCTTTTTCTCTGTTCAATTCATTTTGTAATTGTTCATTCTGCATCCTCAAAGTAGAGATCTCAATATCTTTCATATTGAGTTTGTGATGAAGGTTCATCATTTGGGCAAGTGTATCCATCTACATGTTTGAGATCCTTGTTAATTTAGTACATTTTTTAGCCTTCAACACATACTAATATGCTTCTTCCATACTATCCATCTTAAAATAGTTGATCTCATCTTGAATTAATATCCTAAAACTATTAAAGTATCTATCCACTTTCTCAACTAAAACATCAACATGTCCAGATCTTATATCTAACTTATAGAATCCCTCAGCATATTCCTTCACACTCATGTCCTTTTCCCTCAAATTTTGCATTTTCCTCAACAAATTGAATTGATAATCTGTAGGAAGAAAATCCATCTTCATTTTTTTGCCCATGTCTTGATCTTTTCTTTTCCTCTCTTATGTCTTTTAGTTCACAAATGATCCCACCAAAGTGAAGCATGACCCCACCAAAGTGAAGTGTGAACTTTCAACTTTGTGACTGCTATCTTCACCTTCTTATTATCATGAGTACCTTTACACTCGAATTAATTGTCCATCTTAGAGATCCAATCTAATAATGTATTAGCCTCTAGTATTCCATCATAGAAAGCAACTTCAACATCTAGTCTAGCATTATCCCTAGACAAAACTCTCAAAAGTCTTCCTTCATCTTGTTCAACCTCAGGTTTAGGATTAGAGGATTAGGTATCGTATCTTCATCATCACTAACATCTTCAAGATGTACATCTCTTCTCTAGGTTATCGCAATAGCTTTAATTATTTCTGCAATCTTCCTCAACATGTCCATTATGGCATCATCTACATTTCCTCTACCATGAAGCATCTTCATAATAGTTCCTCTGAGACCATAGCCTTCTACAAGTTATAGGCTAGACTTTAGATCTACCACCCTACAAAAAATATAATAAGGTTGTCCATGATCCAATCCACAAGAAAAAAACTCTTCTCTGATACCACCTGATGTGAGGATGGGGTGCCCAAGGAGGAAATGCCAAGCTATCCTTGTCAAGAGTTACACACAAAAGATTTACTCAAAAAAATTAATAAGGAACAAGGGATAATATGCAGCATCACAATAGGTTTAATTACTTCACTACATATAAAGAAAGAAACATGCCTAGTTGTGAGGCCTTCCAGGTTGCGGCCATATATAATAAGAATTATAAAATCACAGTCCAATCTCACATCTTGTATCTCTAATATGATTATCTCCTATATCTAACCAAGCTTCTTATATAGCCATAAAAGTCACAAGTTAGCTAATCAAGCATTTAATTACATTATAGGTCTAGTCTTGGAAGAGTAAAATCCCAAGTACTACAACATTTGGGGTCAAATTGTGACGGCAATTTGTGACAATAGTGTAATTTGTGGTCATTTTCATGTTTTTTTTTTGCAATTGTCCCTGACATCATTGCAATACTGACATCAAAGTCATAATTGCAATGCACTCACGAGCATAAAACAAAAAATAAATAAAAAATGGCAATCATTTTCCATTTTTTTATTTTGGACAGTTGTGCGTGAAACATGTGGAGAGCCCATCCTCTTATTTGTTCTCATGGCCAATTTGTTGATGATACCATTTTTATGGGGAAATCTGAAGTCAAGGAAGCCAAAAATTTGAAGCAAGCTTTAAATCTTTTTTCCTCAGCTTCTGGTCAACTAGTTAACTGGAATAAAAGTGTTGTGTTTTTTCTCAATACCCCCATTCTTAGACAACATAAAATTGGCAAAATCCTTGGTTGTTCGATTGGTTCTCTCCCTTCTTCCTATCTGGGTCTTCCTTTAGGCTTGAAGGTTCCAGATTCCTTCTGGGAAGACCTCATTAACAAATTCAGCAAGAAGTTAGCAGGTTGGAAAGGGAACCTTTTAAGTCAGGCTGGTAAATTAATTCTTCTTAGAGCTTCTCTCCAAAGTATACCAACTTTTGCCTTAAGTCTCTTCAAAATCCCCACTAAATTTGCTGAGGCTATTGATAAAATTCAAAGGGATTTTTTATGGACTAGTTCAGAGGAAAAAAAGAGAATACCTTTAATTTCTCGGGATCATGTTTGTAAACCGGTCAGGGAAGGTGGTCTGGGTATCTGAAAAATTAGAAGCATGAATCAAGCTCTTCTAGCTAAACAAGGATGGCATGTGTTCCATGAGAAGAAAGAATGGAGTACCATTTGGAAAGACAAGTACCTCTCTAATTTTGTTTCTCTTCCTGATTTCTTCTCCTCTGCTGATGTTATTCATCCCTCCTCAATTTGGGGAGTTGTGTAGGGTACTAAGAAAATGCTTGGAGAAGGGTGCTCTTGGAAAATTGGCAATGGGTCTAGGGTGAGTTTTTGGGAAGATTTCTGGCTTAAGGATCATCCCCTGATTGAAGATGTTCAAGATCTGAATCAAGTTGACTTATGCAAGCAGAGGTATGGGACTCTTGTTAGTCATTATTGGTAGAATGATTCCTGGGTTAACTTGAAGGACATTGATCAAAGTCTCTATCACATCCAATTATCTCTCAATGCTATTTCTCTCCACCCTTCTTTTGAGAATGAGATTATTTGGTATGCTGATCCTAGTGGGCAATACAAGGTTTCTTCTCTCTTTGCTTCAAAGGAGAAGGAAAATCATCCTTTGTGGTCTCAGGCTTGGATTAAGGGTCTCATTCCTAAAATTAATTTCTTCTTTTGGGTCCTGCTTCAAAATAAAATTCTGACCCTTGATAACTTGCAGAAAAGAGGTATAAATTTGGTGAATAGGTGTATTTTATGTAAGAATGGTTTTCAAGATAGAGACCACCTATTTCTAAACTGCTCTTATTCCCAGATGGTTTGGACTGAGATCCTAAGGTATTGGAACTTGACTTGGGTTCATCATAACATTGTGGAATCTTCTTTTAAAAGCTGGAAATGCCCGTCCAAGAATTCTGACGTTCAATTTCTATGGAAAATTACTCTGCCTCATCTCTACTGGGGTATTTGGAAAGAAAGAAATAATAGAATTTTTAGAAACAGAGAGGTTCTTGGATGGGTGATTGGTCAGAATATTATTAGAGCTTGTAAGGAGAATTTTAGATCTCTGAAAATTTCTGATCAAACCTTTCCTATTGATAATCCTATGTTTCCTGAAAACCCTAAGACTCAAACTGAGAACCCAAGATTGAATGTCACCTGGAGTTCCCCTCCGAATGGTTGAATAAAAGGAAACTTTGATGGTGTTGCTAAGGGAAATTCGAGGAGTGCAGGTTGTGGAGGTGTGTTGAGAGATCATATGGGAATAGTTAAAGATGCTATTGCTATCCCTATAGGTCAAACTAATAGTCACATTGTTGAAGCTATGGCGGCCCTTTATACTATGAAAATTGCAGTGGATTTGGGATGTCCAAAATTATGGTTGCAAGGTGACTCTTTAAATATTATTAATATCCTTAATAATAAAAGTGCTATCTCATGGTCGATAGAGGCCACTATCAAGGAGATTAAATACCTTATTCAAAAATTTGAAAAATTTGTCATATCTCATACCTTTTGGGAGGCCAACGATGCTGTTGATTGGGTTGCCAACTATGTTGTCCTAACGGGGCAAATGGTGAGATGGATCAATGAATTAACTAATCAAGTTGATCTCAAAGAAATTACTCATTATGAAGCTATTCATGCGAAGGTGGGTAAGATTTGATAAGATTGGAAAGTTAATGATTTCATGGAGTGATAAAATTATTGCCAAATTTTCTTCCCCTATGAAGTACACTCAAATGAATGTGACGTGGTGTTCGTACATTTCTCCGAACAAAGGTGTTTCTTTTGGTGGGAAGAAAAATAGATTTCTTTCTAACTCTCTCTTTCTTTGCGTTTGGTTTTTCTGTTTTGAATGTGTTTATTATTCTCTACTGATGGGGGGTGAACTGTGCAAACAAGAACCAAAAAATTGTGAGGCATGGAAGGCTTGCAAGGATGTTTGGAAAATTCTGCAGAAAGGAAACGTGACTCGTTACATGGAGTGACTCAATGGTTTTAAGCCACACATCACTACGACTTTCTTTAAGAATTGGTCCAATGACAAAGTCACTCTCCATGGTGTGACTGTGAAACTCACAGAGGAGTTTATTGCTGAGATCACGGGGCTTCCTACGGTGGGCATAAAATTCACCAAGAAAACTAGTATTTCAAATGCTGCCTACAAAAAGTTTTCTAAAATGGAAGAAGAGGAGAAGCTTCTGGATAAGAATGGTGATTTATTTGATGCGAACCAAATAAACAAGATTTGGGGGGATGTTCTTTGCTGCATCTGTGAGTATTTCATACTTGATGGAAGAAATAAAAGAGTTCATAAATGTCATTTTGTTTTTTTAAATCATTTTAGATATAAAGATAGAATTTATTTCCCCTTCTTTTTGGGGTTTTCTTTACTTAATAGTTTAGAAGCACATAAGAAAAAGGAATCTAGACCCATTCTTCATGAAGGTCTGATCCTTCTTATTGAGGGATATTGTAAAAACAAGCACATTGCCTCTACTCCCTCTAAGGACAAGAAGAAAGAGCCCATTAAGAGTAAGAAGGGTGATTCTATTAAAGGTAAAGAAAATGCCCTAAATTTGAAACCCTCTGCCTCTCAAGTTCTTGAGGATGAGGAGCCTGAGATTGAGAATTCAAAAAGCTGTGAGAATTGGAAACCTAAGGATGAGGATGATACTGAAACTGGAGAGCTAAGTTATAATTTGGACGGGTATCCAGAGGCTGAAGATAATAATGAAAAAGGAAAAGAGGAAAACAATAGTGAAGGTAATTTTGAATAGAGTAAATCTAATAATGAGGGTAACTAGGTTATTTCTAGTGGGGGTAATAAAGTGGAAGATAACAATGTCAGGCATCCTACTGAGAAGAATAAGGAGGACCATACGGGTATTACTGCTTCTCCTATTAAGGGGATAGAGGAAGAAAAAAGGAATGACTCTGCTCATCCTAAGGACAATGTTGAGGGTCGAAAGGAGGATCAAATGGAAATGGAGGATATCAATGAAAATATCTGCTCCCCCCCACACAAGACTACTGAAGATGATTGTGACAATATGCAGAGGGACACCATGCTTACCTTCCTGCATTTTGCTAAGGAGAAAGCTGACACTAGTCTCAAGGTTGATTCTTGGATCTACAATGAAATAATGGGTTTGAAGAAAAAGGTGGAAATTCTGCAACATAACCTAGATACTACCAATTCTAAACTTAGTCATATGGAAGGACAAATGGGAGACATCCCTAACAAACTTAATAACTATGAGCAGAACCTCACAATGTTAATCAAGGATAGTAGCACTAAAATGGAACAGGTCACCTCAAGTATTTGGGCAATCGCTACTAACCTAGGCAAAAGGGAAAATGAAGATATCATTTTGGCTGAGGGTCCGAGCAAAAGAACTAGGCAGAGCTCAAGGAAGAGTGCTATAAAAGCTACTGCTACTATGGATTTTGTTTCCACTCAAGAGACTACCGCTATTGGCAAGGAAGTAGCTAAAATGATCTTGGAGCTGCAATAGTGGCACTGGGGTGGGTTCTCTGGATTGGTGCCTGTCTGGTTTTGGTCGTTGGTTGGGGTCTGTGGTCCTGGTTTTTGGTTTTTTATAGTTTATACTGTTTGTGGTTCTAGGTCCCTGTAAAACCTAGGTTAGTTTGTTTTTGGACTTTTCTAGTGGTTTCAGGTCCCTATAAAACTTGATTTTGATATTGTTCTTCAGTTTGTTGCAGGTTTTTTCCTGGTTGGATTGTATTGCTTTATCTTTCTATTTTTTGTTAAAGGGTTTCGGGGTCCCTTCAAAACCTGCTTTTACCATAATCTAAAACATGTGGAGAGCTCCAAATGAGAGTGAAGATCTATGAAAGTTTTCATGGCCCTTATGATTAGTGCATTTGGTTGTTGTACCCTTGTGATCTCTACATTTCATTTCCATACCCCTACTCTTCAATTTCATTGTTGTGTCATGCCCTTGCTCTATGATTTCATTTTTGGGTTGTGCCCTTGCTCTATGATTTCATTTTCGTGTCATACCCTTGTGATCTATGTGCCCTAGCTCTATGATTTTCTTAAAGGGCAAGAATAGGTACATATGTAAATGTTTTTTTAATTCTCCTTATAAACATGTATGTCTTTATATTTCCTTCTAAACATGTGTCTCTTTATATATTCAAAGAGATCTTTTTCAAGGTGCTTATTAACATTTATGATCTAGCTACATACATATTCCAAAATCTAAATAATAAAGCAATAAAATTCACTCAACACATGCTAAATGACTTACCTCAAGATCCTACACAAAAATAATGTAGACCATGAAAAATGGGCCAAGTTTGCAAGAAATTTTACAAAAACATATCATAACAGATATTTTTAGAACGAAACAAGCTATAACTAGTTAAATGGGTCTAGTTGTTTATTAGTTAGGTTGATATTTACGTATATTTAACTAGATTATGGCTTCTACAAGGGAATGAGCCTAGTGATTATGCATATGTGATTGGTGCATTTCATTCCTATGATATATCTCTGCATTTTATTGTTGTGCTCTTGCTCTATGATTTGATTACCATACCCTTGTGATCTTTGTGTTTCATTGTCATGCCCTTGCTCTATGAGTTTGGTGTCATGCCCTTGCTCTACAATTTTGTTTCCATGTTGTACCCATACTCTAAGATTTAATTTCCCTATTGTGCCCTTGCTCTGTGATTTTGTTTCCATTCCCTAGCTCTAAAATTTTCTTCAAGGGTATGTAAATGTTGGTTTCTTTTCCTTCTAAATAGGTATCTCTTCATATCTCCTTTTGAACATGTATATTTAGAGGTCCTTTTTAAGATGCTTATTACATCTTAGCTACACAACATAAAAATTAATCTAGTTGCATACATATTCTAAAATCCAAATAATAATAAAATATAACTCACTCAACCCATGCTAAGTGACTTACCTCAAGATCCTCCACAAAAATAATGTAGACTAGGAAAAATGGGTAGAGTTTGCAAGAAATTTTACAAAAACATATCACAGAAAAAAATTTAGAAAGAAACTAGCCATAACCAATTAAATAGATCTAGTTGTTGATTAGCTAGGCAAATTAAAAATTCTTTTAGAAATGTCATTAGATTAGGTAAAATAAAATGAACAATCAATTGTTCCCAACTAGTAGGATCAAATACAATTTTATAAGGTGATAAAATTGCATATGCAAGGAAGAAAAGAATAACTTCAGTGAAGAGTTGAGTGTAAGGAGTTGAAGAAGCAAGTTTTGCTTTTGTGTAAATTCCATAATCACAAGGCCCATTCCCTTGCAAAATCCTCTTCCACAATTACATTACCTCTAAACCATGTAAAGGATGTTGAAGTGGTTCCCAACCTTGAAACACTCTTATAAGCATTTGATACTTAGGATCATCGTAGGGAGACTGTGCCAATACTTGAAACACTCTTACAAGAATTTGATCTTTGAATTGTAAATTCTCAAAGATACTTGCAAGTGATTCCAATGTCATAGTACCTACTAAAACACTTTCCTTGATTCTATCTAGTGGTTCCCATTATATCCTCTAAGTTGTCTAGCTATTGTTTCTACCATGTAGTCTCTTTCTAAATTTGCTCCTCCTTTTCTCTCATGCCTTAAATTTTTATCATCAAAATTTTGAATATCTACCTCTACCTTATCTAAAATCAACTTCCTAGTGTGTTTTAACTCTAGCATAGGTGTTTAATCATCAATAGCTTTCATTTCAGCATTCAAGTTTTCAAGATTGGTCAACACCCTCACTTGTAGACCTCTCATGTCAAGCACTTTTTGTATTGTTTAAACACTATGTTCTTGCTTCTAAGCTAAGAGTTATTTAGATGCATTTTCTTGTAAAATATTAATTTTT
Organism: Cupressus sempervirens; assembly: GCA_028749045.1. Classification (NCBI taxonomy): domain Eukaryota; kingdom Viridiplantae; phylum Streptophyta; class Pinopsida; order Cupressales; family Cupressaceae; genus Cupressus; species Cupressus sempervirens. The sequence goes on along the minus strand of CM053789.1, from coordinate 477,058,855 downwards.
TTGAACATTTGTAAACTCTTAGAAAGTGCATTGTTGTTTTCATGTATGTATGTATATTTATGTATATGTATGTCTATGTATGTTTATTTATGTATGTATGTATCTATGTATGTATGAATACAAAGAGATCTTGTGGATTGTGGATTGTGGATTAGGAATTATAAACAAAAAAGAAAATAAAACATGACATTAATCATTCCCCATTTTTTTGATTGATTGTGGAGAGTTGCACATGAAAGAGGGTGGAAAGCTTTGAACAAGGGTGGAGAGCTCTAAACATTGGTGGAGATCAATGGAAATTTAGGATTTTATTGTCATTCCCTTTTGATATTTGTGCCCTTGCTCTATGATTTTCTTCAAGGGGAGGAGAGGTACCTATGTAAATGTTCTTCTTTTTTTTCTTTCTAAACATGTCTCTCTTGTTCATATATAATAGATTTGGTCAAATTCAAGGATAACTAATTATGATGATTGTATGCATATGTGCATGTATGTATGTAAATTAGTTCATTGTGTGAACTGCTTTACATGCATATATACACACTTGCATAGTACTTGTGCTAAATTAAATTAATCATTCATGTATTGAATTCACATGAGAAATTAACCTTACATTCAATCATATTTATTCATACCAAACTAAGTACGTAGAAATATGTACTTACAGATTATATTATCTCTTGGTGATTGAGTAAAGATCTCGTGCATAATATCGTTCAGGTAATAATTGGATGCATTCACACTAAGTCATAATAGGATCAAGCATATGATCCATTTATGTTACTTCATACTTTTTTATTGAAAATTTGGTTTAACATAATCAATAATACTAGAATTATACAGCTACAGCTAGTACTTTTGTTAATTTTATTTAATCATATAAATTTAAGACTATTATTTTTCTTAAAATTAGACTGTATATTTTTTATTAGTAAAACAAAAATATAGATCTCTGATATTTATCTTTTTTAATTTCAAAATTTTCATATTTAATCTAAAGAGTTTCCACTACTGGATAGTGGAATAGCCACAATGTAGAGCCACATAGCTCATGGATTTCTCTATCAATTATATTTTGATTATATTTTTTCCCTTCAAAAATATTATAGGTGAATTTTCTTCTAATTTTTCATATATTTAATAATTTGTCACCTTTCCTTTGAGGTAATTTTCTAGTATGAGATAGAGGCTATCATAAGGATGGACATGCCAATTTTGATCATCTCACTTTCAAAGTTGATTCTGTTATCTAATTGATGAAACTACTTGCAACTGACACCCTAATTTTTTGCAATTTTCTCAACCATCCATTCACACAAATAAATCATCACATATCCATAAACAACATATAATCTTATGTAAGTCTCTCTCCTCTAAAGACCCAATACATGGATCCATTATCATCATGAGTAGACTCACTCTCCTCTGACAAATTCAATTGAAACTATTCATACCAAACTAAGTATGTAGAAGTATGTACTAACAAATTATATTATCTCTTAGTGATTGAGTAAAGATCAAATACAATTTTCTAAGGTGATAAAATTGCATATGTAGATGTATGTATGTATGTATATATGTATGTATGTATGTATATATGTATGTGTATATATATGTATGTGTATATGTATGTATGTATGTATTGATCACTGCATCTCATTGTTGTACCCTTGTGATCTTTGTATATGTATGTTTGTATGTGTGTGTGTATATATATATGTATATGTATATGTATATGTATATGTATATGTATATGTATATGTATATGTATATGTATATGTATATGTATATGTATATATATGTGTATATATGTATATATATATGTGTATATATGTATATATATATGTGTATATATGTATATATATGTGTATATATGTATATATATATACACAAATATGTGTGTGTATGTATATATGCACATACATATACATGAAGAGAAGCTTCTCTAATCACCTACTAGGGGAAATATAAAGTGATACATGTTTAGCAGAAAATGAAAAGAATATTTACATAGGTACCTCTTCTCCTCTTGAAGAAAATCGTAGAGCAAGCACTACTACATTTAGGTCTGAACACCACAGTTTACACTGTCGTCACAAATTGCCATCACAATTTGACCCCAACTGTTTTAGTGTTACAAAGGGCAAAGAGATCACAAGGCCATGACATGACAATGAAATCACAAAGCAAGGGCACAGAGATCACAAGGGCATGACAATGAAATGTAGAGATCACAAGGGCACGGTAAAGAAATCTTAGATCTCCACTAATCTCCACCAAGGGCATGGTAATGAAATGCAAAGATCATAAGGGAATGGTAACAAAATGCAATGATCACAAGGGTGTGACAATGAAATCTCCACCAAAATTTAGAGCTCTCCACCCTCGTTTGGAGCTCTCCACTCTCCTTTGCACATAGCTCTTCAAAATCAGAACAAATGGGGAATGATTTATGTTGTGTTTTCTTTTTTTTTTGTTTATATATAAAATCAGCTTACACATTATTTTGTAACTCTGCCATAGGTGTTTGATCCTTGATAGCTTTCATTTCAACATTTCAACATTAAATTTTTCAAGTTTCTTTTTCATTATATAGTCCTTTCCACCCTAAAAACAACTTTGTTACTTCATTATAATTAGGACTTGAACAAAGCCAATGATAAAACAAAGCCCATATTCTAGAATCCAAATAATAAAATAATAAAACTCACTCAACCCATGCTAACTAACTTAGCTCAAGTTCCTACACAAAAATAATGTTGACTACGAAAAATGGGCAAGAAATTTAAGAAAAATATATCATAGTAGATATTTTTAGAAATAAACAAACCATAACCTAGTTAAATTGGTCTAATTGTTAATTAGTTGGACTGATTACAAATTCTTGTAGAACTATCATCAGATTAGATACAATAAAATGAACAATCAATTGTTCCCAGCTAGCAGGATCAAACACAATTTTTCAAGGTGATAAAATTGCATATGAAAATGTATATATGTATGTATGTACATGTGTACCTACATTGTGTGTGTGTTTGTGTGTGTGTGTGTGTGTGTGTGTGTGTGTGTGTGTGTGTGTGTGTGTGTGTGTGTGTGTGTGTGTAGAGAGAGAGATCTTGTGGATTTTGGAGATTAGTGGAGATCTAGAATTTCGTTGTCATGCCCTTGTGATCACTACATTTTGTTGTGCCCTTGTGATCTCTATGTATGTATGTATGTATACATATGTATATGTATATATGTGTATATGTATGTATGTATGTATATAAATAGAGAGATCTTGGCACAATAGGAAAACAATAAAACTCAATCAATAGGTAGCATGGCCATGAGTATTGTCACAAGCTTTTAAACATAACTATATAAGGAGTGATTTAGGACATATATAGGTTAAACTCACATTAACTATAAACTACAATACAAAGGTTGCACCAGGGTATTAAAGTATTGTAATTATAAAAAATTGCCTAATTTTCCTGAGTGGGTGTATGATGTTGAAGAGTTGTATTAGGTGAGTAAAGCTCACCAGTGGTTATAGGAATATAGCTACATCAAAAAAATTAGAAACTAGAACTACATATTCGTTAGAGTGAGTAATTCAAGGGTCTTGATCCCATAAATACAGGTATGTAGGTAGTTTGGTAGGCAGAGTATGCCACCAGTGTGCAGATGCCTTGGACATAGTTAGGTAGCACTTATCCATGTATGTATGTATGGATTTAACTATTCTCTACTTTAAAATGCCATCCACATTTGGGGGGGTGTGGGGGGGTAGTTGTGCTTGCACCTTCTACAATACTTCATTTCCATTATTTGCGCTCTCTGAATCAAAGGTATATAACTTTATCACTTGTAACTATAATTTTTAAATAGTATAAACCACAATAGTTTCTTATAATTCTATGGTTCTCTTTGTAAGTTTATAAAATTGAAGTTTAAAAATTAATTACATTTATGTACATCCTTTTCAAGTTTGATATTTCTCTTTTTCCTAACTCACTATCCAACAATAATTTTTCAAAACACATACTAACTAGTTGGAGATTGAGGCAAAAAATTGTAAGAATGATTGTGCCAAAAGAGCTAAAAACATGAATGACGCACAATAATCATCTTTTTACACTCTTTTTGGCACAATTGTTCTTACATTTTATGATTTTTGGTGAGAAAAAAATTCCAAACTAATCAGGTAGGTGATCCAAAATTAAATCATAATTGTTTGAGGCATGTTTAAATAGGTTATTTCACATGTTATTGAATGTTATGTGTTTATGTGCTACTGTTAATGAATGTTAAAGGATGAACTGATGTTAGATGTTAGCTTTGGACATTATGAGATTATTTTATGGATGTTCATAATTGTTTTTTACTTAATTTGATAATGAATGAATTCTATATTTTATTAATGAATTAATGTGAGATCCATCTCTTCTTAGGTACTCTTTCTAGGTTGTTGTACCAGTTCTTAAGTGCGTTCCCTCTATCTAGATGTTTCAACAAGGGGAAAGGTAAGTCTTTGGGAGCTATAAAATTTATTGGTAGTAATTATAGAAACGTCATGAATATCAACATCCTTGGAAATTCTAGACAAATCCTTCGTAAGGAGTTTCTAGATAGCAAGTTTGCTAGGATTCTCTACTTACAAAAATTACTCCCTTGTCCATAGATAATTGAGCTTTCATCTTGTCTTGTGATAAGACCTATTTCTTTATTTAATAATAATTATATAAAAACATAGATTATAATTCTATATTGATTTTTTAATTATTAAATGCAAGTATACCACATAGATAATTCTTGCATGTAATCTTTCTTGACTCAAGTCCATTATAAAATCTTCTACAAGTGTTTGACATTGTGACCAAAGAGATTCCTAAATTGACATTTCTTACCCTCAGAATGCCATGACTCAAAGATTAATTGGCATATTTGATTATGAGTGTACATTGCAAGTTGACAAAAAGTATCAACTATTTGAAGGAGAAAATATTGTCCAAATTATAAATAGCTACCTTATCAAGATTAAGATTATAAGAGCTCAGATATAAAGAAGAACATAAATATATTTTAAGAAATTTTAGATGTTTTTGATCACATAAAATGTCAATCAATGTGGATTAAGTGAAATGGGTGGTCAATATTTTATCCACATTCTAATTGTTGATGCCCATTTAATTTACTAGTGTTGAAAACCACTTTCCTAGCCAAAAATAGGAACTTTGTTCACTCCCTCTTTTTTTCTACCAATTTTAATCATAGCATAAAAAATTTGACAGTATCACTTTGAATGCTCTGTTAAGATACATCTAATTTTCCCCCAAAGAAGAAACCCCATTAGATAATTTCTTGCCTAATAAGTTGAGACAAAGTTTTGACAATGTAGGAACAAATGATATTTTCAACGGCATGGGAAAATTGAGTTTATTTTTATTTGGTTTTGGCTAATACAAACTTTTATTTCAAATCTATCTTTCTTTTCCCAAATTCCATGATTTCTAACAAGGAAATCTAGCTGAAATGTCGTATAGAAATCATAGAATATATCTAATTTTCTTAAGGAAAAATTTATTCATCTTTTTAAAGAGTATCTTTATTTAAGATTATTTTCTTTTTCAGTGGGGTTTGAAATATGTTTACTTGTCTTCACCTCTTAATTATAACTATGTTTTCTTCACCTCTTAATTATAACTATGTTTTCTATGTGCTCAAGAAATACGAGTTTTTGAAATTCCAGTTTGACTTTAATTAGATTCAATAAAATTAGCTAAGATGAGGTATTAACAATGTAGGAACATGCTAAGAAACTTAGTGGACTATGTTATTATTTGTTCTATGTTTGCCAATAAATTTAACTGGAATGTCTAGATCTAGCAAACTTGGTATTTTATGCCTATCATATTAAAGGTTTAAAAGAATTGTAGATAAATAACTTGATTTAAATTATATGATTTTTGAATTGTATTTGCATGCTCTCCCTATGAGGATCCCAAGCATCTACTCTTATTGTTAATTTGGTCTAGTTACTGATTAGTTGGGTTGATTACAAATTCCTATAGAACTATCATCAAATTAGGTACAATAAAATGAATGATCAGATGTTCCCAGCCAATAGGATCAAATACAATTTTCCAAGGTGATAAAATTGCATATGCAGATGCATCACTTAAATGCCAGGCATGAAGTGCATTCCCCAATTTATAACAAATGGTTGGATATAAAGGCTCCATATGTTGGCCCAACAATGAAAGCCAAGGATGTAGCCATGCATGTATTGGCACGTTCTCCCTATGAGGATCCCAAGTATCTAATGTCATTGTTAATTTGGGCATCACTATATGATCCAAAATGTAATGAAGTACTAAAGTAGGTAGTAACTTCTCCTATGTCTCTAGAAAAGGTAGCATAGGTTCAAGGTCTCTTGGCTCCCAGGAATTTGAAGCAGTTATTGTCGATGTTAGAAGAATAACTTCAGTTAAGAGTTGAGTGTAAGGAGTTGAAGAAGCAAGTTTTTCTTCTATGTAAATGTCATAATCATGAGGCTCATTCCCTTGTAGAAGCCATAACTCAGTTAAATATACATATATATACAAGCCATAACCCAATTAAATGGATCTAGTTGTTGATTACCTACATTGATTACAAACTATTATAGAATTTTCATTAGATTAGGTACAATAAAAGGAACAATCAACATTATTTTTGTGCAAGATCTCGAGCTAAGTCATTTAGCACAGATTGAGTGAGTTTTATTGTTTAATTATTTGGATTCTCGAATATGTATGTAGCTAGATCAATTTTTATGTTGTGCTAAGATGTAATAAGCACCTTTAAAAAGATCTCTCTATATACATACATACATACATACATACATGTATATGTATGTATGTATGTATGTATGTATGTATGTATATGTATGTATGTGTGTATGTATGTATCATGTGGACATCTAGGATTTCATTGTTGTGCCCTTGTGATCTTTGCATCCCAAGTTTCTACTATTGTTGTTAATTTGGGCATCACTATATGATCTAGAATGTTATGAAGTATTGAAGTTGGTAGTAACTTCTCCCATTTCTTTAGAAAACATAGCATAGGTTCAGGGTCCCTTGACTCCTAGGAATTTGTAGCAGCTATTTTCACTGCTAGAAGAATAACTTCAATGAAGAGTTGAGTGTAAGGAGTTGAAGAAGCAAGTTCTGCTTCTACGTAAATGCCATAATCACAAGGCTCATTCCCTTGAAGAAGCCATAACCCAGTTAAATATATGTATATATCAACCCACCTAATCATCAACTAGACCCATTTAACTATGTTATGGCTTGTTTCTTTCTAAAAATATCTACTAAGATATGTTTTTGTAAAATTTCTTGTGAACTCTGCCCATTTTTCCTAGTCTGCATTATTTTTGTGGAGGATCTTGAGGTAAGTCACTTAGCACCTTAAAAATATCTCTCTCTATATATATATGTGTGTGTGTGTGTGTGTGTGTGTGTGTGTGTGCATGTACGTATGTATGTATGTATGTATGTGCCCTTGAGATTGTTGCAGTGTCCTTGTGATCTTTGTATATGTATGTATGTATGTATATAAATAAAGAGATCTTGGCACAACAAAAAAACAATAAAACTCACTCAACAAGTAGCATGTCCACAGATGCAATGGCAACACCTATTAGTAAGTAAGTTCCTCTTTCTCTCTCTCATTTTTCATGTGTTTATTTCACTTGAACTATTATTTCTTAGGAGGAATTTTCTAATATTGGATTCATTTTATGCAGGAGGTGATGAGGACATTCCTGAATGTACCCATGTGAAGAATTTCTTGTGAGCAATGAAGATGGACTTCCCCTAAGAGTAGTAGGAGGCGATGAGGACATTCCAGGTACTTTAAAGATTGATCTTTTCTTTAAAAAATTAGATGTTAATAGGGAAATTAGATGTTGGGGGAGTGCAAATGAGCTTCCACCTTCACATGGTTGGCTTTGACTAATAGAGAATATTAAACTATTCTCGAAACCAAGTGAAGCTCAACAATAACCTATGATTGTATGACAACTAATTGTGAATCTCTTGGTTTCAAGCATTATAGAAGGATGTCATAGTTCAATATGCAATGTCAATTCATATGCATACAACATCAGGAAAAGCTAAAAAACACAACAGATTTGCATTTTTGTTAGAGGTCTAAGAGTATTCACTTGGTTGTTATAATTTAGTATCAATAATGCTTATACAATAAGCTTGCTAACATAATCAATGCACATAACCTGACTTAGAAGTTTATGTTTTCTATCTTACCAATTTAATATTATATGTTACATACTTCAGATCATCTAATTACGTTCTTTCCACCATATTTAAATAGATTTATTCCCAGATGTAGACTAAGATATTCCTATTTTGTGCATGTTCATAACTAAATTAATAGTCAACATAGCTCCTTGGACTTATCATCACATCATTTGGGATTCCCAAAGGTTACTTGTAGGTTTGAATTGAGCTCTTTTTTTCTGTCAAGGATTACTAAAATAATATATTTTAACATTGTAATAGGTTAGAGGTATAGTAATAGCTTGATAACATGGTATACCTTCAAGTGTTACCTTCCTATTTATTCACCATTAATTTTATCTATTCAATATTTTAACCCGAGGGTACAAAATTAATTTATGAAGATCATAGGTTTCCTTTACTTACATTGTAATGTCTAAATCATTACTAGTCTACTTGATCACCTCCATATTTGATATGAACTACAATTTTTCCACGAGTGATCGAGTCAGGCATAATTTGACTTCTACTAAAGATGATGTGAAACACTTTCTCTCTAATTACTAGGTTATTTACTCATTTCCACTCAAATGATTGAAAGATGTTTTAGGGTCGTTAACTTAGTTTTCTCTCAAGGTGATCGTGTTCAATATAATTTTGAATTCTTTATAAGATCATAACCTACCTTAATATAAACGTAATAGTATTGCATCTAATTAGTTGTTTCAAGTCATTAAGACTGGGTTATCTATTTATGGTTGACCATTTACAATCGTTGATACCAAATTTCAAGTTTTTCTTAGGTTTTCTCATCAGTATCATTATATCAGAGCCTAAGTTTCTACATTGGGAGCTCTGGGTGTATTGGAACGCCACTAGTTGTGAACTAGTTGAACAAAACAAAAACTTGAACTATTATGTGTATCTCTTTCAAATTGAAACTTGAAACTAGGTGAACTGTAACAGAACTTACATTGTTACTTCTATATTTTTCATACTTCAACACTTAGGTTACAAAAGTGAAATTATGCATAAACCTAAACATGGGAAAAACTATAAATTGAAATTTATCCTATTTTCAAAACATGTATCTTTCATCTATGCTTTAAGATAGTATGTCTTTGATCATCTTTGCGAGCATTATGTTGATCCTATGTTTGGAGTGTTTAGGGAATCTATTTCAACATTTGTTAAAAGAATGAATGTTGGATCAATGTGGTTTTTGGTTTACTATTAAACTATAATCATATTGCTCTAAGTTTTTTGTAGTGTCCTCAGTGGAATCATATCCTCCTACAAGGAGAAATGGTTCAATGGGACCCGCATAGTGAGTTCTTCAGTATTATCATTCATGTAGACTTCAAGGAGTAAGCCTAATTCTAGGGGGGGTGGATGTAGTGCCTACCCCTAGGTCACATTTTTGTTATCATTGCCGAACTCTTTTAGGTCAATTGTATATTGATGATTAGTGACATTATTTTGAGATTATCCGATATTGTTTTTACATTCAGTTTATTACATGATGAGATTACTTGGTACTTTATATTTCATGTATGCATGATGATTATTCAATGATTTCAGTTATCGATGATGATTAGTTAAATGATTTAATATCATATGTGTTTTCTTATGAATACTTACCCCATACTTGCATGTGTATGGTGCGCGTGTTTGTTTTCTTTATGTATGGCATTTTTGATGTGGTTAAGGAAGGGAGTCGTAGTCACTTGCTAGTCGAGATCTACACGATGCACCACTTTCTGTCATTGCCTATTTAGCTTAGTATATATTGTGCTTGTACATGTATGAATTTTATGCAGGTTGTAGGTATAGGTTATTGAATTCCTTGAATTGCCTGGATGAGCGTACCCTATCACATTATCTCAATGATAAGAGAGGGGAGATAAATTCTCAAGTCCAAATCCCAACCCTTTAAGCCATTTGTCCTAATTGAAAATTAGGACAAGTATCTGAGTCAAGTACCCTCCAAATACGTCGGATGATATAATTCATGATATTAACTCTTTTCGTTTAATTTTGTATGTGTTTTGCTATGATGGATTTTTGTATTTTACTTTATGAGTCTTTGGTGTATTTTCTATTAATTAAGTCTAATTAAAAGATTTAATTAATGATTTAATTTAATGGAAAATTAATATGATATTTTAATATTTATTTTATTTAATTAAATAAATAAAAAAATAAAATTTGGAGATGAAAGTTATAAGTTTAAATTTGTAATGTGATAATATTTATTTAATTTAATAATAATATATTTAGGGTTCATTTTTAAATAAATGCTAAATAATATTATTATTTAAGTTAATAAATATTTTATCAATTAAGTTTCAAAAATAAATGTAAAAGTGGAAAAGATATTAAAATTATTAAAAGATTCTAGATCACATGATGTGTGCATGTGATTAAAATATATTAAGATAAAACAAGTGGATTTAATAAAGTGAGTGCATGAGATTTAAAATTAATAAATTAATTTAAAAAGGAGTCAAGTGAATATTAAATAAAGAAATTTAATTAATATTAAATAAATTAATGTGCATTATTTTAATGCTTATTCACATAGGATTATGCAAACTCTTGTGAGTTGTCATGTTGACAACATAGGAGTTTGCACTCTAATTATGTATGTGTTGTCTACACTTAGGAGTTAGCACATTATTTGAGCACATGGTGTCTACAACATTCTAGACACCTCACCATGTTTATCTTCTTATCGTGGTAGATATGTGCTTAGTTGTCATGCTTATCTCCTATTTCTTTCTAGACACATTCTAGATGCATCTTAAGAGGCCTTTATATACAGGCTCTCCTAGTGTGTATGGACATCCTCATATGCTTCTACAAGAACTTCTAGTCACTTGGGGGGTTTCGGTTCTTGGAGGAATTGCAAATGTTAGAGAAGGAAGGAATTTTTGAAAAAGAGAATGTTCTAAGAGGAGGAGCTTCTCTACAATTTTCTAAGGAGTAGTGAATTAGCATCAGTGTCCACGTAGGCACTCGTGATTATTTCGCATATTTTATTACGCTCTTTCTCTTCATGTCTTCATCATGTCTGTTATGTGTGTTTGAATAATTCTCTATGAATGAATCTTCAATTTTGTAATTTGGAATTTGGGCATGCATATTGTTTCATCCAGTTATGGGAATTAAAAATATTATTGCAATCTTCCCTTAGTAGAATCAAGATCTAGAAATTGTTTTGGGTTTGGGTTCGAATTAAAATAGAATCTTATTATTATGCATATGATTTATGAACTAATCTAATTTAATTTAATTTAATTAAGATTAGTTAATAGTAGAAGAAGTGCAATCAATTATTAGTCAATTTAAGTAAATGGATTTTTAAATGAGGGCAAATTAAAAGAAAAGAGATATTAATAAGTGTTTAGTGGAATTAAATAATTGAATTATTAATGAGATTGATTTTACTTAAAATCAATGAAGATTATTTTAAATAAATGATTGTCCTTGAAGTGTTTTAAGGAAATTGTAAACTAATTATTTGAAAGTTGATAAGTATTATTCTAATGTTTTGTATAATGTGGATGATTTTATCTAAAAGTCAATGGGAACCAGTTCAATGATTTAAATAAGTAAATAATCATCTTTTGACTATTTTAGAAAATTATTTTAAAATAATGGATTGATAATCCTATGTTTTATTCGAAAAGATAAATGGGTTGACTTGGAGATTAAATGAAGAATCTTATAAACTTGAAGTATACTTGAAACAAAAACTGAAACCTCATATTTGGCTTAACCATGTGATTGCAAAAGCAAACTAAAATATGTGTTTGTATCTTGTTCTTTATGCTATCCATGTTTGGGGTTTGGATGGTTCTAGAGTGTTGACCAGTTAGGACATCTACTAGAGGCTTGGGAGTTATGTGAATGTGATGGCATGTTGATCTCGATCTTTTTAAAACCCAACCATGGTAATGTGATGGTATGCTCTATGAGATGTTTGTATTTACTAATTTTTATTGCTTTCTAGTCTTCTTGTGTGAAGCTGAGGTGTATGTATTTGAGATACTTGACTTAACCATTTTTGAGTCATCGATTAGTTATTCTTGGGTTACTTTCCAATCGCCTTGATGGGACTAAAGTGTTTGTTTTGATCTTGATGAGGTCATGTTGTGACATACTTGACTTGACCATTTTGGAGTCTTCAATCAGTATTACTTTGAGATACTTCCTAGTTGCTCATTAAGAACCGATGGATATTATGATTATCATTGGATGCTTTTCAATTGCTCGTGGAGAACTCATGTGATTATTTTGATTATCTTTATGATGTTTTCCAGTCACTTGTATAGGACTGAGGTGATTTGTTGATTTTTGATTTCATGAGCCTCGGGTAGGTTATCTACTTGTAGTGTCAGGAAGTGGCTTGCAATGGGGGCTGGGGCCCTAAGTGACTACCAAGGTAACTCATTGTAAGTTATTTAACAAGTGAAAATATTTACACTAAATGGGGATTAAAATGAACCTAATAAGATAATTTTATATTCTCTCCCATGCCTCGAGTGCTAGTACAGACTAGGATGGGAGTAGAGAGAATGCTTGGTTGTGACCTTGCATTCCGTAGTATGCCTCATCAGTATGAGAGGATACTAGAGGTTGCATAAGGATCACTAAGGGGTCAGGGTCTATTGAGAGACTACCAGAGTAACTCTAGCATGATTCGTACGATGACACTTTCCCACTTACATAGTAGGTTTCCTACATGTCATTGTTGTGCGTCTGGGATTAGATGTCAATCTATGTTGGAACCTTTGAGTTAGTGTACTTTTAGGATTCTTGGACTTAAAGAGTACTTTTGTTATGTGATTTGATATCCTATTTGGGACTTGAGACTATCTCCTCAATGCGGTGGGAGTGGGCCATTTAGGTTCCATGTGGTCGAGTGGTAGTGCTTTTTCACTCTTACCATTTGAGATCCATCCATAGTCACTGTGGCTGGAGCATTCTTGGTTGGTATTTACCTTCTTTCTATTCTTGGATCATTATGATAGATGTTATATCTTATGATGGATGTTATTTACTGGTACATTTCTTTATATTGATGATTATCATGTGGTAGATGATGTTATCTATTCTGTAGGATCATCTTATGCTTTATTCTTGCATGTTAGATTTCTTAATGCATATGTTGTAGCATGCTAGATTTCTTTATGCATATGTAGTAGCATGTTTTAGGAGTGACATCCCTATTACTATAGTACTAATGATCTCTTCAGTGACTTGGGATGTTACGCATGGAGGAATGGCTAGGGCCCACGATGGTCTAATGATGCTATTGATGGTTGGGAAGAACTGTGCACTTAGTTAGTTGTTTTTTATGATATATGTTATCTTTTATGATGGATGTCTTATGTATGGTATATGGTTTCATCTACTTTATTGCACTTGTATCATGGATTCGATGAGGATGATGTATCTTTATTTTTACTTTTGTGTATTCTTCTAGCCTTTCATACCCTGTGACATGTACAATGGATGATTGAGCATTTTGAATAGGCATTTGGAACAAATGTATATTATGGATTGTGAACCTTTGATCACTCTTTCATGTGGATGTGGTAGTTGTTAGACTTATTATTAGTTAGATTAAATATGACTCAACAACTTGGGATCCTTAAGGAATGTAACCTGTTATGTATGCTTATGTATGCTTTTAGTTGTATGTATATTATTGCTTCTGCTACTATGTGTTTGATATGAATGGTTTATCTTTCATGATTATAAAAAAAAATTGTTTGGCAAACTTAGTAAAAAGTTTAGGTTAATTCTTTTGGATCCCTTGGTGGGGTGTTACACATTATTTAGAAAGACTACATTAGCTTCTTAAAATTATACAAAGAGAAATCCCTACTTCATGTAGTAAAATTTAAATGTCCACACTTAACATGGACCCATTATTGCCCAAGTGTTACAGACCTAGGCTTTGATACCAAAATGTCATGCCCAAAATTCAAGGCAAAAACACACCAATTTTTTTTTTTTTTTTTTTTAAAGAATACAATAACTAAGGTTATAAAATACTACCATAGAATACATTGCAAAAAGATAATGACAAGGTAACTCGAGTTTGATCCACACGGTTTAGGTAGCAATTAAGTTTAGAATGCATCACAAGAGGATGTAGAGTCAGTATTTAATCATACTGCATGGGTTCAAAACCCTAAGTTATAATGCTACAGGAGCACTTAGTTTGGGTTGAATGAGTTGATCGATTAAATATTAGGTTCAAATTACCAAGGTATGACATCAAGTTCAAAATACATTTTAGGCTTTCCAAGTTATTAAGTCGACTATGATGGTATCCCTTTTAACACTATACTAGATCAATCCTTAGGAGAACCTAATTCTGCATTTAAGGGTTAATCTATCATAACATACTAATACTTAATTCTGAGCATTCTCATTACCTATTTAGAACTAATTAAGAACATTAAATATTCGTCATTAAACCAATTGTGACATACATTTATCTTGCAACCATAATCATATACTACTATCAAGTTGACTATACAAGGATACTTTGATAACCCTTCAAACCTATAACCTCAGCAATTCAAATTAATTAAATCTATAATTAAATACATAAGTTTATTATAAGACATTATTAAATTTATATCCTAAATTAAATCATTTAATCTTACAAAATATTCTGACATTATAATAAAAACCAATCACACACACTTATTTTATCAACATAAACTCTAGTTCCTATGCTTGGACCCCTTAACCAATGTCACAACTTATTTATGACATTATAAACAATTTAAATACTATTTCAATATTTTTAAATCTATGGTGCACTTAATATTTTATTAATCATAACCATATAACTTATACTTTTTAAACAATGCTTACTTACCACTAACATTTACCTAAATCTTATTCACCTATATTGTCTAAAGATTCACCACTTGCCCAACACTTCTACCTCAAAACCATTTAACCTTCAAATTATAAATAATCATTTTCAATAACATTAGACAATTTTTTACTAACCACTAAACTAACACACACAAAATCATACTTTCAACCAAACACATTAATCATCATTTGTAACCACTAACATTATCTATTACTTTAAAATCCTAACACCATTAATTACTAATTATTATTTTTAAATTAATAATAGTTATCATCTATTAACAAATAATCTCTAAGTAACCCGTAAACCATACACTTTCCTCTAACCTAAACTAATCCTACCTCTTTTAAAATCTATGTGACACTTTACAAGTGGCCTACTCCACTTGCTTGGCACACTTCCCTAGGCTTCTAGGCACCTCCCAATGGGGACTGCACATTTCCCCATCCTTGTTAGCACACTTGGATAGGTATTCATGCATCGAAGAAAGGGGGCACGTGGGTGTTGGGGAAGAGTGATGTTGGTTAGGAGGGCAATGTCTATATAGCCACGAAAATGCACTTCCATACAAAGGAGAGAACTTAGTTAATTTTTTAAAAAGTTAGAAAAAGCAATGTAAAGGAAGTGCATTTTTGTGGTTGTATAGCCATGGGCGGTTAGGAGAATTTAATACCATGGTGTTAGCTTGCATTAATTAAACACTACCATCCTATCAAAACGTCCAAAACAACAAGACTAGGATGAAGTGGAGTGCCTAGAAAGGTGTGGATTCTTCCCAAGGTGTGGGGTGTGGAGGGTGCCAAGGAAGTAAGAACATGTAAGTGGGGTGCGGTAGATGGGGACTTAGGGTGAGGGGTCTTTAAGACTTGTTTTATTTATTGTTTTTTTATTTCTTAAAACTTAGACTTATAACAACCTACCCTCACTTTTGGTAAAAGGAGTGATGAGGTGGGGATGGGGCCCATGGGATGTACCATCCCCCTTCAACTTGTTTCAATATGCATAATATGTATATTCAGATTGGGTTTGAACTAACAAGGGATAACATTGTTGGGTTTAAGTATCTAATGTCACTCTTAGTAAGGGGAATATTGAAAGAATATTCCCTATCACAAATAGGAATTTAAAAGTTTTGTCATACATTTTCCAAAGAGTATTTTGGCTCTCTCAATTTGCAACATCTGTCTTCTTTTATATACCTTTTTCTTTTTTCCTCCCTCACATATGGTGTTTGTTCCTAGGTCTATTTATATGGTATTTTCTATTATCTTATAGGTTGGAGTTATTTATAAGGTAGAATGCAATAGTTCTAATATGGTTATAAACATATTAGTCTAACATTTAAATATTATATTTAAAATTAAGGTGCAACTATAAGGAAGTGCATCATTTCAAACTTAGGTGAACTCAAGTAAATCTTTCCACAATTCATTTTGATTTCTTCATACAATATTATGACTAATGCTTAATAAAACAATAAGTTTCATTCTTTCATGATTGATACCAATTACAAGGGGGTAGATTTTCAATATGATACAAATCAAACGTTTAAAAAATTTGTATCTTTTATTTTCATTTAAAGACAAAATCACAATGGAAGAATTAATGGAACATTATAATAAATCAATGAACCTTTCCTTATATAAGGAGCTATCATTTTCTATTAATGAATATGTAAATACTACTTTTAACCAACCTCATACATTACAATAAACAAAACTCTATATTTTTTTTAAGGTTAAAATCTAAGATTACAAAAGGATGCATTTTGGAATGAACTAACTTTTGGCACTATGCTATTTGAATGCACTTTGAAGCAAGAATTGAATTGCAATCAGTTTGAATCTTATCAAAACATTATACACCTAGTTCATGGAATAATCTCTTTCTTATTTTTGAAAAATAAAAATCTACAATACTGAATACATTTCAATATATCATAATGAAGTTATGGATTATTTCCTTCAACACTAAAATACAATTCCTTTTCCAATACAAGGATGCAAGATGCAATAAGAATTTGACATAGGGAGAAGTCTCCAACAACGGGGTGATTAGAGATATACACCAAGAATCCATTCCAAGATTGTTCCTCTACTTAAATCCATCTGATATCTACAAACACATACAAGGACAACCATGGAGAGCTCACCTCCCAACCTAGGCCTCAATGTGAGGCCCCACCTCGAGTTTAGGAGAACTAGAATCGACCAAGTAACAATTAGATACAATCACATTGACACACTCAACATATAGTTCTCATCCAAAGTTTTCACAACAGGTTCCATATTGAACCAAGACTAGGGAGAAGGTGGAGTGGATTTTTCCAGGTAGGAGATGTCAATCACAAACACAAATCACATGCCTCTTCCAAGGCTAACAAATCACAATGAACTTTCATTCTTTCTCTCCTTATTTCCCAAAACAAAATTAGTTTTTATTGATAGAAAGGGCCCATAAAACCTTACTTTCTCCCTCTCCTCATCATGAGAAGAGACTCTGCACTGACCTAAAGTCCAACTAAATCCCTTCTCTCATATATGGCCACTTTTGCCCTATTCGAGGGTGAGTAATGCCAACACATCCTTAATAGTTTTCCCTCACAAAAAAAAAAGGAAAACATGAGAAGAAAGAAAATAGAAAACCAAAAAATACTCATCCCTCACATTTTACTTGACACAAACACAAAATACACACATGCAAGAGATCTACATAAGCAAGCAATGAACAATGCATGAAGAACATGGCCATGAAGAATCCTACCTTCACAAAGGTTATGGAAATGGAGTTTTGAGATGAGATAAATCCTTCTTCCTCCTTAATTCCAAGTTTGACTTTATCTAAATGTAGAGAATGGGTGAACAACCTTCAACTCTCTAAATGGCCACTAAATAGGCTTCTAAACTCACCCACCTAAAATGACAATAACTCTAGACTTGACTTAAGCCTTCTAGGGTCTTCCCACTTGTTCTTACCATCAAGACAACCTTTTAGGAGAAGTTCAAACTTAACTAACCTTATCGAGATGTTCAATTTTCGAACTAAAGGAAAAATGGGATATTTAAGGGGTCATAAATGATATTAGGAAGTTCTAGAAGGGTGAAAAATGTTCCCAACCCATACACATGCCTCTTAGGTACTTGGATTACATTAAGTTTTGCCTCTAGCATCATTTTAGGACCTATATAATTGTCTTGAATATTTGAACTTTTAAAAACCTAAGGATGTAACATTTCCACTAAACCCTAATTAGGGTAATTAATCTAGGTTTCCAACTAATTATTCATAGATTATTAACTTAATCAATCTTTGGGTAACGGGTTATATTGACAATCCTAATAAACATGTTGATACACATATATGTATTACGAGTGTCAAATGACACCATAAGATTCACTGTTACGGAACATTCAGCATCTTATAAAATATAGAATGATACACACATTTATATTATGATACAAATAAAACACTTGGAAAAAAGGTTTGAATCACTTATTGGATTCAACCTTAGTCTTATAGTTTGCACATAGGGTCAATTATCGATTCTCAAATAAATTCCATTGTTAATTATCTTGCACACTCAATTCAAACATTAGTAGTTCGATAACATCACATTCATATGTGTAAACCAAATTGCATAATCACACTGATAAAATATTAAACTTTTATTCAAATAACATTTTTTCTCATTTCTATACACATATTTGATCATCACTAATCTCATAATTGAATCATCATAACATATTCATCAGCTCAAAATAAAATACTAAAATGATCATTGTAATGCATACGTATACCAAACATCATAACATCATCAATAAGGCATACTAAACTATTTGAATACATATAACCTAATCATCAAGGTACCATAATTAACATCATCATCATATGGTGAAACACCTCGTATCATCATTAGTGCAAATTAATGTTTGAATATTCAAGATAATGTAGTAAGTCTCGAATTACAGAATATCAAAACATGAATGTATCAACTGATCTCAATTTCCATTAGGATGCCTAAACCATAAAATGTTAATTCATATTCAACATCATAGTCATTATACATGAGATAGTCATAGTTTATCTTGATGTCCTTTACATGTCTTCTGGCAAGAACAATAGCATTTCTCTATACCATTGCCTTGTCGTGCTCATATATTCATTTAAATCTCCTATAAAGGATTTAATAGAGAAAAATCATATTTAAATAAGTATATATGAGGAGGGGTCTTACAAAAACTACAGAAAATGGAGACCACAAAAATTTAGAACAAAACACATAGAATATGAAACATTAGAACATGCGCACTTAGGAGAAGGATCTAAGATAGGACCTCAATATGACATCAACTACACACAACCAGAAACCAAAAGTAGCAATGGCTACTTCATGAATAGATGAAAGGTACAAAAAAATAAGAGACATATTTGGTTGATGCAAGATTCATCAAATACCTAAGATGCTCTGCATCACATATCATCAACGCATAATACCAAGATAATGAATAAACCATTTTTTTAACTTTTAAAGTAAACATAATTGTGACTACTTCAGGCTATGCAATGACTTCTTGAGTTTGCACACAAATTTCTTATTGCAATCTTGAACAATCCCTTCTGGTTGTTTCATATATCTTTCCTCATCCAGATCTCTATTTAAAAATATTTTTTAGCATCTAGTTGCTTTAACTAAAGATTAAGTAATGTAACCAATGACAATACCATCTGAATAGAAAGAAGCTTAACAACTGGCAAAAAAACCCTCATGAAGCTCAATACCATATTTTTTAGAATATCCTTTTGATATCATCATTGCCTTATTGCACCTTTTAATTTTATCATCAATGCCCTTCTTTCATTTATAGACCCACTAGCAGCCAACAACTTTTCTACCCTTTGGAAGTTCTACCAAGTCCCATGTCTTAATATTATCTAAGGTATCCATCTCTTCTTTCATTGTTATTTTCCATTTAGCATTATGCATTGCTTCTTGATAACAACTTGGTTATTAGAAATAAAGAAAATAGATGAAACAAAATCATCTTTTTTACCTTTTAGGAGTATCCCTGACTCGAGTCCATCTTCTAAGAGATGCTTGTGGTATTTCCATAGTTTCTTGTATATTTTCTAAATATGTAGGTCTCTTTTATCAAAAGGATTTTCTTGTTCCTTTTATTCTCTAGAAGGATGAATTTCCAACTACACTTGTTGAAATTGTGGTACTTGTTCTTATTCCAAATTATTTTCTACTAAATCTGATTTTGTTAGAGATGATTCATTGAATACTATATGTATGCCAATGATGACTTTGTGGGTAGTAGGATCCCTCAATATATATCCCTTAACTCTATCACCATAAACAATATATCTATTCCCAAAAAGGTATATTTTAGTGGTTAATATTCGCAAATTGGCTAATTTTGGAATTTTTTGGCTCGTAACTTGGCTAATAACTTAAGATTTGATACAACCTAAATCACCGTACTTTTATAAAATTTGGTTCTAGAATATTTAAAATTGCTCAATAATTTATTTTATTGAAAATTTTAAATTCAAATATTTGCTACAATATTTGTTACATGATTAGATTTGAGTCGCGTAAATATAATATATTATTGAGAAATTAAACTGAACTGACCAATAATTATCATAATTATTAGTTACTTTAGGGATATATCACTAATATTTAGTTTTCACTATTGATTTAAACTATATGTAATGATCCTCATAATATTTCGTGAGGTAAGAAAATGTTCAATTTTGATTTGTAAT
Organism: Cupressus sempervirens; assembly: GCA_028749045.1. Lineage (NCBI taxonomy): Eukaryota > Viridiplantae > Streptophyta > Pinopsida > Cupressales > Cupressaceae > Cupressus > Cupressus sempervirens. The sequence continues at coordinate 477,037,906 of CM053789.1, read as the reverse complement.
ATTCCATAGTGATAAATGAACTTCCTATTATTATTGAGATTCATCAATATTTTAAACAAAAAAATTTGATTAAAAAATAATCGCCAATATTAATCATATTTAGAATAAAAATTTGAGAAATTCTCTAATAGAAATATTTTTTTTTTTTCAAAATAATGAAAGATTCACCAATATTTTATATCCTTTTTTGGAGGCAACTTTCTTAAAGTTTACCATGATTCCCAAGTACTTGATTGATCTATGAGTAGTCTTTTCAACCAAAACTCTAAACTATTTGAATGCATCAACTACGTCAACTTTACTTTTCATAAAAAAAGACCCATAACTTTCTAGAATAGTCATCTATAAATGTCACAAAATATGGTTCTCCTCTAAAAGAAACTACTAGGGATGGACCCTAAACATTTGAATGGATATAGTCTAGAACACCTTTTCTTCTATAACTACCAGATTTGAATTTTTTTCTAGATTGCTTCCCAAAGACATAATGCTTGCAAAAATTCAAATTGAAGGATTTCAAGTTTGGAAGCAACTTATTATTTACCAATACCTTTAGTCCTTTCTCACTCATATGACCTGATTGTTGATGTTATAAATAAGTAGATTCATAATTTTTTTAAGATACCACTATTGTTTGACTTATATATATACTTCCTTATATCCTATAAAGGTTTCCAACTTTTTTGATCCTTTATTACCACTATAATCCCCTTAGATACTTTAAGAACTCCACCTTGAAAAGATCAATTTCAACCGCTAGAATCCAAAACACCCAAGAAATTAGATTCTTTTTCAATTCTAGTACATGTCTCACCTCTATTAATATCTTTACAATAGCATAAAAAATCTTTCTTCTTATACTACCAATCCCAATATTTTTACAAAAAACATTATTTTCCATAAGAGAAACACATCCATCAATAGGTTGGTAAGAGAAAAACTAGAAAAACTAACTCCTATATGGGTACATGTGATTAGAAGTACCAAGATCTAAAATCCATTCATCATGATATTGTAAAATATTACAAATAGATAACACTTCACCAACCAAACCTAAATTTTCCTCAGTTGGATTCGCTTCCTTTTTGGATTCATCATTCTCCTCCTTTCTTTTCCAAGATTTTTTCTAGAGATGCATTTTTTTATTGTAAATCCATCTCCATGAAAACAACAAGAACTACCAAATGACCCACCTCAATGAACCAAGAGTGTGATATTGGAATAGGCTTGTCTTTATTTCATAGAAGAACCAAAACAAATCCCACCCTTAAATTGGAGTAGATACATCCCTAAAATCTGCATAAGAGTCCTAAGAGGTTATATCTTAAACATATTAACCATTACAAAACTAAGAAAAATGTTTAATGCATCCTAATGTAATCACCTAAGTTATTTCCTCTTAACTTTAGAGGTTTCCCCTTTTTGTGTGAAAGAATCAACTTTTCTATGCATTCTAAATGACTACATATTGTATAAAAAGTGATTGAAAATATCAAGAAATCATAAACATATTAGCCCTAGACTATTACTTGTCTCATTCATGTTGCAATAAATTTCAATGATGTGAATTAAATGACTTTGATAACCATGGACAACTTTAAATCTCCATCATTGATCTATATAAGATAACAACTAAGATTTTCATCACTCTTCTTGATTTAATGTGATGTGAAACTTTTACCATCGTGACACTTTAATCTTTTGTTTTCCAACACAACTTGATATCCTCCAGTTTCATGTTTTCCTTGGCTACCACCTTGCAAGGCCATAAGGTGTGCATTACTTTAATCTCATCATTTTTTCCTAGTGGTGAAGAACTTGTATCCTTAAAAGAAATGTTACAAGTGAAAATCCCACAAGAGGACAGAAGATAGGCCTTGATTGTCACACATGTTTAATATTGTAGACTATAAAAAGAAATTTTCTCTCATAAGGTCATTAGGTAAGTACATCCTTTCATATGTCTTCCACAAGAAACACAAGAAGTACAAGATAATAGCAATTATCCTATCTAAATAACAACAAAAGGAAATGGAGGAGGCAATAATAGGCAATAATAGTCGAGCATCGTGCCTTGCGAGGACGTAGGGGAGGCCTCTACAACTTACTCTTTAACTACCTCCTCTTACCCCTCTATCTCGCAGTCTCAAAAGTTGATAGAGTTTGATCACTACGACAACGTAAGACTTCAAGTCATTAGTTTATAGAGATCATTGATCTCATGTGATGTTGAATGCCCAGGGAAATATTGTCATTGCCAATAAATGTAATAGTTAAAATTTTGGTCACATAGATATGTAATGGTGGATTCAGTTTATGGATGTGCTACAGCTATAATGTATATGTGAAGTAAATTTTAATGTGATATTATCTACTGACGAGTCACCTATGTTAGATTGTGGTGACTGATCAGGAAAGTACTGTACATACTTCATAAATAGTGGGGTTCGGGGCATCGCCCCGAAAAATTTTTTTTTTGGAAGTAGCCGACATCGACACGGTAGCCGACATATTATGGCCGACATATGGCCGACATGTTATAACCCTAAAGCGGTTTAATACTTGTATAAAAAGGGCTTAGGGTTGGGTATTTTTATGTGTGGTGATACGAAATTGGTTCTTGCGGCGGTATTGAGCTGTAAGGGATTACAGATTGTAATCAGGTTGTAATCACTGGATTGTAATAAGATCGGACTTGCTGTTTGGTGGACGTAGCCCAGGGATTGGGTGAACCACGTTAAATCTTGGTGCCTTGTGTTCATTTCTGTGTGTTCTATTATTTTTGTTATTGGTTATATTTGCATGTAGTTTTTATTTCTGTCCGTGGTTTATCCTAACAAGTGGTATCAGAGCCTAGTTGTTTCTCAGTTATCCTCTGCAGGAAAGTCTCACGGTTAAGTGGGAGTCTCAAGGTTGAGTGGGAGCAATGGCAGATGATGGTAAGCTGAGGGTTGATAGGTTTAATGGGCAGAACTTCCAGTTATGGAAGATGCAAATGGAAGACTATTTATATCAGAAGGATTTGTGGAAGCCGTTGGAAGGAAAAGCCAAGAATCAGGGAACTATGTCAGAGGCTGAATGGGATCTTTTGGACAGAAAGGCACTTGGAAGCATTCGGTTATGCTTGGCACCATCGGTGGCATTTAATATTACAAAAGCAAAGACGACAGAAGATTTGATGAAAACCCTAGCGACACTGTATGAAAAGCCCTCCGCTTCAAATAAGGTATTTCTCATGAAGCGTTTATTTAATATGAAAATGGCAGAAGGTGGATCTGTTGCAGATCATTTAAATGAGTTTAATACTATTACTAGTCAATTATCTTCTGTGGGTATCAATTTTGATGAAGAAATTAGGGCTCTCTTGATTTTGTGTTCTTTGCCTGAAAGCTGGAATGGCTTGGTAATGGCGGTGAGTAATTCTGTTCCTGGATCTAGTACCCTAAAATATGATGATGTGATCGGTGTTATTTTAAGTGAGGAAACTCGTAGAAAATCCTCAGGTGGATCTACATCAGGAAGTGCTTTAAATGCACAAAGCAGGGGCAGAACGACTGAAAGAGGAAGTAACTCTGGAAATCGTGGGAAATCAAGAGGAAAGTCAAAGGGGAGGAGGTCTCAATCGAGAGGACCAAATGATTGCTGGTACTGTGGGAAACCAGGGCACAAAAAGAAAGATTGCTGGACTCGAAAGAAAAATGAAGGAGATAAATCAGATGGAGACAAAGAGGCAAATGTGGTAAGTAACAAATCCGAAGAGGATGCTTTGCTTCTGTCTTTAGAGAGTGTTGATGATTCATGGGTTTTAGATTCTGGTGCTTCTTTTCATGCTACACCTCATAGAGGTTATTTCATTGATTATGTCCAAGGGGATTTTGGGCTTGTTTATTTGGGGGATAATGAACCCTGTCAGATTGTTGGAAAGGGAAAAATTAAGATTAAGTTGCAGAATGGGAATCATTGGCTACTACATGAGGTAAGACATGTTCCAAAACTAAGTAGAAATTTAATTTCAGCAGGGCAACTCGGTGATGAGGGTTGTGTAGTTACTTTTAATGATAAAAATTGGAAGGTTTCAAAAGGTTCCCTTGTAGTAGCAAAAGGTGTGAAAGTAGGCACCTTATATCTTTGTACAGGTCATATTGTTCCTTCTACTTTGATTGTTTCAGAGAAAAATGAATATTCAGGAACAATTACTGCAGATGAGCAGGGAGAACAAATAGCTGCTGTGGATTCTGATACAGCGCTATGGCACAATAGACTTGGGCACATGAGTGAGAAAGGTATGAAAGTACTTCATTCAAGGAAAGTTTTACCAGGTCTAAAATGTGTGAATATGGATTTCTGTGAAAGTTGTGTGTATGGAAAACAAAAAAGAGTGAGTTTTGTAAAGACAGGGAAGGAAAACAAAAAGGAGAAATTAGAACTTGTGCATACAGATGTATGGGGACCGGCTCAGGTATCTTCCCTTGGTGGCTCTCATTATTATGTTACATTTATTGATGACGCAACTAGAAAAGTATGGGTTTATTTCCTTAAACAGAAATCTGATGTATTTCAAACTTTTAAGAAATGGAAATGCTTGGTTGAAAATGAGACTGGTAAGAAATTAAAATGTCTCAGATCTGATAATGGTGGTGAGTATTGCAGTCATCAATTTGAAGATTATTGCTCCACTAATGGTATTCGTAGACAAAAAACTGTTCCAAGGACTCCACAGGAAAATGGAGTGGCTGAACGCATGAACAGGACTATAATGGAGCGCGCAAGGAGCATGAGGTTGCATGCTGGGTTGCCCTTACACATGTGGGCGGAGGCTATCAATACTGCAGTATATTTGATTAATAGAGGTCCCTCTACTCCTTTGGGCTGTGGTATTCCAGAGGAAGCATGGACTGGTAAGAAGGTGAGTTATTCTTTTCTCAAGACCTTCGGTTGTGAAGCTTTTGCTCATATAGACTCTGAAAATAGAACCAAGCTAGAAGCTAAATCAAAGAAATGTGTCTTTGTTGGATATGGCATTAATGAATTTGGTTATAGGCTTTGGGATTTTGAAAATCATAAAATTATAAGAAGCCGAGATGTCATATTCAATGAAAAAGTGTTGTACAAAGATCTGTTGCAGCAACATGAGAAGAAAGAAGATGATTATGTAGTGCTGGATGATACTCCAAAAGCTGATGTTCCAGCCATTCCTCATGATGTGCAACAACCGCAACAACAAATACCACATACACCAGTGAATGTTAGACGGTCAACAAGGCCAATTAGACCTCCACAAAGGTTTTCTCCCTCTTTGTATTCTATTTTACTTACTGATGCTGGTGAACCTGAAAGTTATGATGAAGCTGTGCAGGTGGATACTAAGATTCAGTGGGAGTCTGCAATGAAAGATGAAATGGACTCTTTGCTGAAAAATAAGACATGGGATTTGTGCAAGTTGCCTGCAGGTAAAAAGGTTTTACAGAATAAATGGGTTTACAGGTTGAAAGAAGAGGAAGGAGGTAAGAAAAGATTTAAGGCCAGGTTAGTTGTAAAAGGATTTGCACAGAAAAAAGGAATTGATTTTGATGAAATATTTTCTCCTGTTGTTAAAATGACTTCTATTCGTACTGTTTTAAGTCTTGTGGCTACTGAAGATTTGCATTTAGAGCAGATGGATGTTAAAACAGCCTTTCTTCATGGTGATTTGGATGAAGAAATATATATGGCTCAGCCACAGGGTTTTGAGGTCAAAGGTAAGGAGAACTTAGTGTGCAAATTGAAGAAAAGTTTATATGGCCTGAAGCAAGCACCTCGGCAATGGTATCTGAAATTTGACAGTTTTATGCATGAGCATGGATATAATAGGTGTCATTCAGATTACTGTGTTTATTTTAAGAGGTTGGATGATGATAGCTACATTATTTTATGTTTATATGTTGATGATATGCTTATAGCTGGGTCTAACATGGATCATATTAAGGGGCTGAAACGCCAATTAGCACATGCATTTGCTATGAAGGATTTGGGAGCAGCAAAACAAATCCTTGGTATGAAGATTTGTAGAGATAGGAAAAACAGAACATTGACGCTATCTCAAGCTGATTATGTTGAGAAGGTGTTGCAACGTTTCTCTATGGAGAATGCTAAAGCTGTCAGCACACCTTTACCTGGTCATTTGAAATTGACTAAGGAGATGTGTCCCAAGACACAAGAAGAGGAGGATAAGATGTCCAAGGTACCCTATGCTTCAGCTGTAGGAAGTTTGATGTATGCTATGGTATGCACTAGGCCAGATATTGCACATGCAGTGGGAGTCGTTAGCAGGTATATGAGTCATCCAGGTTTTGAGCATTGGAATGCTGTCAAGTGGATTCTCAGATATTTGAGAGGAACATCCAATAAGTGTTTACACTTTGGGGGCTCTACTACTGATTTACAGGGCTATGTTGACTCAGATTTGGCTGGGGATATTGATACCAGGCGGAGTACTACAGGTTATGTCTTTACTGTTGGTGGGGCAGCCGTGAGCTGGGTTTCTAGGCTACAGAAGATTAATGCTCTCTCCACTACAGAGGCAGAGTATGTTGCTGCTACAGAGGCCGCCAAAGAGATGATATGGCTTCAGTTCTTCTTGGAAGAATTGGGACATCCTCAGAAGGATAATTATTTGTTCACAGATAGTCAGAGTGCCATTCATCTTGCTAAGAATTCAGCTCTGCATTCTAAGACCAAACACATACAGTTGCGGTACCATTTCATTCGGTCAGTTTTGGAGGATGGACAGTTAAAGCTGGAGAAGATACATACCAATGAAAATCCAGCAGATATGTTGACAAAGGTTGTCACAAGGGAGAAGCTGAACTCCTCTTCAGCTTCAGTTGGTCTTTTAGACTAAATGTGAATAAAAGAACAGCAGAGTCCAGGGTGGTTTGATCCAGTGGGAGCCCCATGTGGTAGTTGTATTGCTACAGGATCAGTCTCCAAGTGGGAGATTGTTGTTTAGTGTGGAGCCTGATCAGTCCCCAAGTGGGAGATTGTTAGATTGTGGTGACTGATCAGGAAAGTACTGTACATACTTCATAAATAGTGGGGTTCGGGGCATCGCCCCGAAAAATTTTTTTTTTGGAAGTAGCCGACATCGACATGGTAGCCGACATATTATGGCCGACATATGGCCGACATGTTATAACCCTAAAGCGGTTTAATACTTGTATAAAAAGGGCTTAGGGTTGGGTATTTTTATGTGTGGTGATACGAAATTGGTTCTTGCGGCGGTATTGAGCTGTAAGGGATTACAGATTGTAATCAGGTTGTAATCACTGGATTGTAATAAGATCGGACTTGCTGTTTGGTGGACGTAGCCCAGGGATTGGGTGAACCACGTTAAATCTTGGTGCCTTGTGTTCATTTCTGTGTGTTCTATTATTTTTGTTATTGGTTATATTTGCATGTAGTTTTTATTTCTGTCCGTGGTTTATCCTAACAACCTAGATACAGGTAAGAAGCCTAACATGTTAGATAAGTTAGCAGGATAAAAATCCACATGAGATGGCCTTTTCCCTGGAAGAAGTAGAAACAAAACATTACCAATCTCCAAATCAATTTCAACATTATAAGAAACCTATGACAAGCACACTAAGCAATTCGTCCACTTACAGCTGCATGAATTATTGAACATATCTTGGAGTACAAGTACAACACATTTTAACACTAATTATTGGTGATTTCCCTATTTTTAGTGGTGTTAAGTTGAAAATGGCATTCAGTCATTCTTCTTTAGAATTTGTTTACCATGATCTAGGCGATCTTATAATTGGTTGCACGGCATTTATGTCATGTTGAAAGAAAGCTATAATGGCTAGAAGGGATGAATTGTAGTTTTTGAGTGTTAAAAAATAACTCCATCTTCAATAGTTATTGAAGAAATTGCAAATAATATTATTTAAATATAGAAAAACACGAAAATCTTCTAAGCTAATGATTAAAATTGTTGGCATCCCACAATGGGGAAGAATTTATTGGGATCCTCTTATTCCCAGAAATATATTTTCTATAATTTGGTTTTCAACAAATTTAACGTGTTGGTAGGTGCCTATGACCAGTGGATTTAATTTCATCATCTACGTACTAAATGCTATGCTCTCATTGTGTTGCTACTAGCTATATATACCTCTATATATATTACGTCGAGAGTAATCGTTCTCGAGGCACCTATTTTTATTTAATCCCAAAGTTATTTTAATCGAAGTTGGGATTAATGAAAATAAAAATAGGCGCCTCAAGAACGATTACTCTCGGCGTAATATATATAGAGGTATATATAGCTAGTGGCAGTCGCGGCGCAATAGGAAAAATATTTACTTTTTATTTTTTATTTTGATAAGGTTACTATAAAATTGTTAATTAATTTTTAATTAGAGTTGTATGAAGTTAGTATAAAATTATGCTTCAAAATATTTTTAAAAATTTAATATAAGGAGTTTAATATAGATTAAAAATATATTTTTTATTTTTGGGATATTGTAATGTAAAATGTTATAGTCATACATAGATATATGGTTAGGGACAAAGTTACCATTATAGTTAATGTTAACCTTAGGGATAGAATTAGGGTTAGGGTTAGCATTAGAGTTAGGGTTGGAGTTAGGGTTAGGGTTTGAGCTATGGTTAAGGTTAGGGATAGAGTTATGGTTATGGTTATTGTTAGAGTTATGGTTATGGTTTAGATTAGAGTTATGTTTATGGTTAAGGTTAGGGTTAATGTTATGGTCATGGTTAAGGTTAGGGTTAGAGTTATGGTTATGGTTATGATTAGGGTTAGTGTTAGGGTTATAGTAAGGCTAACGTTAGAGTTATGCTCATGGTTAAGGCTAGGGTTAGAGTTATGCTTATAGTTAGGGTTAGGGATAGGATTAGAGTCCAATTATGGTAGAGTTAGAATTAGGGTTAGAGTTAGGTGTAGAATTATGTTTATGGTTAAGGTTAGGGTTAGAGTAATGCTCATGGTTAAGGTTAGGGTTACGGTTAAGGTTTGAGTCAAATATTATTTTAAATTTAATATAAGGAGTTTAATTTAGATAAAAATATATATTTTATTTTTGGGATATTGTAATGTAAAATGTTATAGTCATACGTAGATATATGGTTAGGGACAAAGTTAGGGTAAGGGTTTGAGCTAGGGTTAAGGTTAGGGTTAGGGTTAGATTCTAATTATGGTAGAGTTAGATTTATGGTTAGAGTTAGGGGTAGGGTTAAGGTTAGTGTTAGGATTAGAATTAGGGTTAAGATTAGGATTAGAGTTAGGGTTAGGATTAGGGTTATAGATAGGGTTAGGGTTAGGGTTAGGGTTAGGGTAAGGTTCTAGGTTAGGGTTAGGGCTAGGGTCAAGATTAGGGTTAGAGTATGAGTTAGAGTTTGAGTTTGAGTTAGGGTTAGGGTTATAGTTTGAGTTAGGGGTAGACAGAGCATTATAATTTGGGTTAGGATTAGGGTTAGGTTTAGGGTTTGAGTTTGAGTTATGGTTAGAGTTAGGGTTAGAGCTAGAGCTAGAGTTAGAGTTAGGGTTAGAATTAGGGTTAGTTTTAGGGTTTGAGTTACCAATAGAGTTAATTTTACAGTTGGGTTAATGTTAGAGTTAGGGTTAGGGTTAGAGTTTTGAGTCAAGGTTAGGGTTAGAGTTAGGGTTAGGGTTAAAATTAAAATCCAATTATGGTAGAGTTAGATTTACAGTTAGAGTTATGGGTAGGGGTAGGGTTACGCTTACAGTTAGGGCTAGAGTTAGATTTAGGGTTAGGGTTAGGGTTAGGGTTAGGTTTATATTTAGAGTTAGGGTTATATATAGAGAGAGTTATATCAACGTTAAGGTTAGGGTAAGGGGATTGAGTCAGGGTTAAGGTTAGAGTTAGGGTTAGGGTTTCAGTCAGGATTAAAGTTAGGGTTAGGGTTAGAGTCTAATTATGGTAGAGTTAGATTTACAAAAAGAGTTAGATTTAGGGTTAGAGTTAGGGGTAGGGTTAGGGTTAGGGTTAGGGTTAGAGATAGGGGTAGACAAAGGGTTAGGCTTAGGCTTAGGCTTAGGGTTAGGGTCAAGGTTAGGGTTAGGTTTAGGGTTAGAATATGAGTTACGGTTAGAGTTTGAGGTATAGTTAGGGCTATAATTTGAGTTAGGGGTAGACAGAGTATTAGAATCCTAGCTACGATTAGGGTTAGGTTTTGGGTTATGGTTATGGTTACAGTTAAGGTTAGAGTTAGGTTTAGGGTTATAGTTATAGTTAGGGTTAAAGTCCAATTATGGTAGAGTTAGATTCAGGGTTACAGTTAGTGGTAGGGATAGGGTTACAATTATAGTTAGGGTTAGGGTTAGGGTTAGAGTTAGAGGAAGGGTTATATTTAGAAGTTTTCTTATGGTCACAGTTATAGTTAGGAGGGGAGTAAGGGTTGGGATTTTAGATTATATTTATTATTATATAAGGTGCCCTATATAATAATATGTATATTCCCACGCTCATGGATAAGGTTAGGGAAAGAAGTAGGATTGTGGTTATTAGTGTTACATTTAGAATTTCATTTAGGAGGGCATTGTGTGCTATTTTTTCCCCCTATTCAACCCATCACTAATGTCTAATCTGAGAGACCTTAAATGGGATAGGTTCTTTGTAGAGGGTTAACATCGCTAAAGTTGGTGGCTAACATTTTGTGTTGGCTCGGTTTCTTCATTGACCACGCTGGCTCATTTTTTCTTGGTCGGGTTGATTCATGCTGCGAGATTCGATAACTCTTATTTCTTCACGAGCTATCTTCCCATCTTCCCAAAAGTGCAAGATGTTGCCATGCATTCCCATTCTAACGTTTCTTTATATGCTAGTGTCTTCGAAACACTCTAAAGCCTAGAATTGCACAAGATGCTACCATGCATCTCCATTCTGATGCATCGTCATGCTACATTGTTTCTTCAATTCTCTGAAGCCCAAAATTGCATCATGCTACCACGCATTTCCTTTCCAACATTTCCTCACTCCACAATGCTTTCATGAGTCTTTAAGACCCAAAATTGTGCCACATGGAGGGGGTTCACACCTTTTGTGCTATCTGCTTCGTTTGTTGGGAGGAATCTCTTCACTACATCTTAGTCATCCATTGAAAATAAAGCCAATCTTGATCGACGAATGTGACTTAATCCTTCATTGGGAGGAGTTTCCTCATTGCATCTCAATCATCCTTTTTGAGGGGAGAATCTACATCGACGATTGCGACTTAATCCTTCATTGGTGAGGATTCACGATGCATCTATGCCATCTATTTCGAGAGGAAGACCTTCATCGATGACCATCATTCATTTTTGGGGAAACCAAATTCCCCCTTGGGATAAACCTTGCATTTTTTGTGGGAGGTTAAGACATCATGTTATCTCTTTTCATAGTTTTTTGCCAGCGACATGAATGTCTTTCCTCTTCTTTCCATGAGTCTCCATTCTAGCGCCTCCTTAAGCTACATTGTTTCTGCAATGCTCTAAAGCCCAAAATTGCATCATGCTACTACATGTCACTTTTATGACATTTCCTCACTTTGTAGTGCTTTCGCTAGGCTCCAAGACTTAGAATTGTGCCATGTAGCGGGGGTCCCCACCTTTCGTGCTATGGTTACAATTTAGATTTTAGGGTTATGGTTAGAATCAAGGTCAATTCTAGAGTTTATAGAATATTTAGAGTTAAGATTAGGGATTAAATATACATGAGGGTTAGCATTGGGTTGTATGATAATTACAGTTAGGATTATAGTTAGATATATCATTTAGATTAGGTTTTAGTCAGGGTTTAATTAGACTTAAGATTAGGGTGAGGATCAAGGTGAAGTCTATATTAGGGTTCATATCATGGTAGGATTGAAACTAATGTTAGGGTTAACATTGAAATTATGATTAGGGGTAAGGTGAAGATTTATATTTGGTCATGATTGTGGTTTGTGCTAGGATTAGGGTCTAAGCTATGATTAATTTTATGATTGTACCTTTAGGGTTAGGGTTTTGTTTAAGTTTATGATTATGGTTACAACTATGGTTTATGGTTCAAGTTTAAAGTTGGGAATGTGATTAGGATCAGGGATTAGTAAATTTTTTAAGAGTTCGGTTATAGGTTTACACCATGGTTAGGACCTTGGGACTAGATTTAGAGTTTAATATCATGGTTATCCATATAGGTAGGTTTAGGATTTTGATCAATATTTTGGAGTTTTTTTTTACATTATGGTTAAGGGTTAGATTTTAGGGTTAGGACTATAACCAATATTAGTGTGTAGGTTTTTGGTTTAGATTATGGTTTGGACTGAGATTTTTGTTATATCAATAGGGATATGTTTTAGTGCTATAATTATAGTTTAATGTTGGATTATAGTTATATTGTACATCATTGTTGGGGCTAGGGCTAAGGTAGGGGTTGTTGTTAGGGTTAACTAAGGATGAAAATTAGGATGGTTTATCTTTTCAAGTAGAAAAAAAAACTCATATTGATTCAAAAACAAAGAAATTATACTTCAAAAATATTTTTCTATGTCATAATAGATTCATTTATTTTAATTATTGTATTAGTTAATTAGTTGTTTGATGTTTCAAAGTAAACATGGCTTATTTTATTTAAATTTAAATAATATTATTGTTTTGAATTGAATTTAGCTTAATTGTTAATGATCATATTTATATTTCTAATATTAACTCCAATTTGATCAAAGACCAAATATATTTTTGGTATTTTTGTAAACGAACTTGCTTAACACTTCCCTATTTCAAAGTTAATAAAATATCATTTCTATTGTCTTAGATTTGAGAGTAAGTATATTAAATAAGTAATAATAAATGAACATTATGATTAATATATTTCTAAAATAAAAATATATTACTTAAAAACTTGTTTACTTTAAATGAATAAAGTACTCATTTACTTGTAAATTTTAAAAATAGAAATTAATCTACATATATATAAAATATTTATTCTTTTTCCTATTTGCATACAAATTAATTAAAATCTAAACTTTAAACTACATAAATATTTTTAAAATATATATCCATCAATAAATAGTTTAGAATAAAGTAAAATCTAAAAATTAGACACATATAGAATCTTTTTAATTTCTATATACATGTTTTTCTAATTTATTTCTACAAACATGCAACTGATATTTCTATTATCCATTTTTTTCCATTCTAAAAAAATCTAGATGTAAATAGAATTTTTTTAGATGCATGCAATCTTTCTAATTTTTTCTACATACATATATTAACATTTCTATTTTATATTTTGTTTTTACATTATGGTTATTTCAATCAAAATATGTAGATGTAAATAGAATTCTTTTCAAAAAAAATTATTTAAATTTAAATAACATTATTGTTTTGAACTGAATTTAGCTTAATTGTTAATGATCATATTTATATTTCTAATATTAACTCCAATTTGATCAAAGACCAAATATATTTTTGGTATTTTTGTAAATGAACTTGCTTAACACTTCCCTATTTCAAAGTTAATAAAATATCATTTCTATTGTCTTAGATTTGAGAGTAAGTATATTAAATAAGTAATAATAAATGAACATTATGATTAATATATTTCTAAAATAAAAATATATTACTTAAAAACTTGTTTACTTTAAATGAATAAAGTACTCATTTACTTGTAAATTTTAAAAATAGAAATTAATCTACATATATATAAAATATTTATTCTTTTTCCTATTTGCATACAAATTAATTAAAATCTAAACTTTAAACTACATAAATATTTTTAAAATATATATCCATCAATAATTAGTTTAGAATAAAGTAAAATCTAAAAATTAGACACATATAGAATCTTTTTAATTTCTAGATACATGTTTTTCTAATTTATTTCTACAAACATGCAACTGATATTTCTATTATCCATTTTTTTCCATTCTAACAAAATCTAGATGTAAATAGAATTTTTTTAGATGCATGCAATCTTTCTAATTTTTTCTACATACATATATTAACATTTCTATTTTATATTTTGTTTTTACATTATGGTTATTTCAATCAAAATATCTAGATGTAAATAGAATTCTTTTCAATAAATCTAGATGTATATAGAATTCTTTTAATTTTTTACATACATAAAATCTTTCTAATTTTTTTCTACATACATAAAAGAATAATTTCTATTTTCTATTTTAAAAAAAAAGCTATCATAAAGATTGATAAAAAAATTGATTGCATATGCATTCTTTAGTTTGTGCACTAAATGCACAAAATAAATTGTATAGATTAAAACTTCCCGTGCTGGGCACGGGAATATACAATAGAAATATCAGTTACCAAGAATAGTCGGCCATAAGCAATCAAATCTTAAACTCTGCAAAATTTCTTGCAAGCAATCTTTGTTCTGTCTTCGGCTGAAAAGGAAAAAAAGAATTTCAGATCTGAGATTGTTTAGATTGCCCTATTCGATTCAAAAAGCCATGGAAGTCACCGCAATTACATCTCCAAGAGGCCTAATGTGCCTTGATTCAATACCCACATGCTTATCTCCACGAAAAACTCTGCACAGGTCCTCTAGTGGCCTCAATTTCGGTCATATGAACAGAATTCTAAATCTAAATGAAATTAATTAAAATTGAAATATAAATCAAAGTAGAATATTATAACTAATTTTGAATTTCAATTTACTTCTACATCTAAATCTAAATGAAAATGTAAATAAAAAATAAAAAATCTCACCTGCAAAAATGTTACTCCAAAACTTCAATTTACTCCTATTCAAAAACTCCAATCTAATCCTCCAATAACCTCCACCTCTTCCTTCCTGCAAAAACATAAAATGAAAATGAAATGAGGAGCCTTGGTTTTATAACTTCTGAGAGGCTCCTCATATCCCCCAACAGACGTCTCTTCACATTCCACGAATTTGTTTCAAATTCCCCCACTCCCCGCAAAAAAAAAGCATGAATGTGCATGCAAAATTATATTTAACAAAAAAAAAAATCATACTGAAATTATTTCGCCCCTATTTTTTCGGGCCCTATTTTTTCGGGTCCTACTTTTTCAGGCCCTACTTTTTCGAGCCTATTATTTTGGCCTCCATTTGGCTTCCTATTATTTCGGCCAACTATTATTTCAGGAATTCTTTTTTAATATTTAATTTGGAAGTTTGTAACTGCTCCCAATTCTTTTTTATTGACAAGGAATCTTGGCATATTCCGGTGCTGGGCATTTGTGCTGCCATTGTATAGAATGCCTCTCGGCGTAATTAAGAGATGTACACAAAGACGTGACAATTTTACACCCCCTGCTGAAAACATTGAGAGCTTTGTGATAACAATTAGTACTGATCATTTTGTCCTCTATAAGCAACGATTGTTTCGTCCTCTGTAAATTGGACCAGTACACTATAATTTTTTTGGCTTGCTCATGTTTTTTGTCATCGAAGGTACTTAGTTGAAATGAATCGTTGTTAAAATGAATCGTTGGTTATGGTATAGAGTTTCTTTTCATTTTTAATAGGTTTTTAAACCCAATTTGTATTTGAATGTTTTAGTTGACTTGTAATGGAAACTCATAATTTGAGATCGTTGCAACTAGATTTGGAATGATTGTTCAAAATTTAATATTGTTTCATGCCAACTTCAAAATTATTAGCATTTCACACAAAAAAATATATCTAGAGTAACCCATGGAATTTATTTCATTTGCTTTGGAATTTTAGTTTTTTTTAGACGCTATCAAAAGGTAGTGCTCTTCCTTTTTTTTTTTAAATAATGTTGTTGTTTGAAACATCAACTATTTATTATGGGACTTCTTTAGATTAGGGTTAATCTATTCAGTCAAAGTATTAGAAAAATAGAACAACATAAACAAAGAAGATAGAATAGAGAAATAATGTGTTATTCCAGTTTTTTATTCTGTGTTTTCCACCTTTCAAACTATATTTAGTGTGGGAGTTTTTAGGCTAGTTTATAATGGCCCCAGCCAACGATGACCCAATTGTTGATACTAGTGTTCATGCTGCTACTTCAGAAAGCCATGGAGCCTCCATTGAACAAATGTCCTCGCAAATTCGTCCTGAAGGTCTTTCACAAGCTAATTCTAATATTATCCTTCCTTTGCAAGAATTTGAAGATGCTTGTGATTGAATAACATGCCTTGATTGGGTATTTTGTGGGTAGGACTCCTCCTGAAGCTATGCTTTGTGAATGGGTTAACAAGAGCTAGACTCCTCATGGAGTCTGTCTTGATGTTGTGCAAAACCTTACCGAAGGTATTTTTTATTTCATTTTGCCAACCCATCTCAAGCAGATGCAGTTTTTAACACTGGCCCTTAGTTAGTGTGTTCCTCCTTGCTAGTTTTTGAAAGATGGTTGAGAGACTTCACTATCTCAGATGACAAAAAGCTTAGGGTTCCTATGTGGGTTGAGTTCATGGGTTTACCTTTGCCGTATTAGCCTTTTATTAATTCCATTGCTAATACTCTTCGCAAAGTTATTACAAAGGAACATGAAAAAAAATTCAATGCTCATCCTCAAAAACACATGTGCATTGAGGTTGATCTCTCCAAGGATCTCAAGGATTTTGATTGGTTCACAAACCTTCTCTTAGAAGGTGCTCTATTTGAACCTACCAACACCTGCTATAGGTATCAGTCAACGGAACACAAGATTAAGGATTTCCCTTTGGTTGTGCCTAGGGTTAAACCCTTGCCTAAGGAGGCCCTTGTCAAACCATCAGAAGGGAAATAAAAAGAAGAATGGACTACTATTGGGCGCAAGGGCAAGACTCCCTTCACTCCTAAATAGTCATATGTAGTTGTTGTTTTAGTTCCTCCTATTTCAACAAGAGTGCAAACCCCAGCCATTGTAGGGTCGACAACATTTTTCTAGAATAAAACCCTAGTGTTTCTTAGGTTCCAAACCATGGTAGTTAATAGGGGATCAAGGAAGCCATGAGGGCTACCACTTTTTTTGTGATTCGCACTCTCTTTGTTGCTTCCTTTATTGTGACTTACAATGTGTGAAATTCTCACGGTCCTCCCGGACATGCTGAGAAATCAGAGGAGAAATGATGAGCTATCAATCCATAGGAGTTTCCTTCTGGCTTTAACCAAGTTTTAACTTTCTTGCAAAATAGTTACTCCTCTCTCGAGGACGAGGAAGATATGGAAGATTTTTCATGAATTTTTTATCATGAAACATGTGAGGTCTTATAGACCTCTCCAAAAAGTACTATGCCAGGTATACCCATCATAGACTTGGCAAATAGATTTTCTTTGCATGCAAGAGGTTAAGATTTTTGGTTTCATGCTTTCCTCTGCATGTTGCATCATTTGGTCAAATGGCATTATGTTTTCCTCTCAGCACGAGACTGGTAGAGCTGGTTTAGTTACCCTTCTATCACCTCATCTTCATTCTGTTATTATTTTGCATGGTTCTGACCCCATGCATAAAATAATTTGGCTTTCACTTTCTATCAACAAGCATTCCTTTGGAGAAGTTAATGTTTATGCTTCCAATGATGCTATGGAAAGATTTCAATTGTGGGGTTGGATGGCTGACAAATTTTTATCATGTATCTTGCTTAAAACAATCATTTGGAAGTTGTCACTTCCTCATTATATACACAAGTAGGCCCACATAGCCCTAAAGAATATTCAAGAATCAAAATCCTCTTGACTGCTACAATTTATTGATTACTAGAGAATACATCTTCAGCATGGTCTACTCCCTCTTAATCAATACATCTAAAATCACTGAAGGTTGCCAGAACCATCTCCTCTATCTGCTCCCTCTCTTTCAAGGTTGCATCTATTGTAATATCAAGCTCCTTTTGAATCTCAATCTCCCTCTGAATTTGAAATCAATCTTCATTTTCCTACAATAACAATCTCGAAGGAAAAGATCAAGGCACATAATTCTTATAATAATAATAATAATACCTTTAATAATTATTCTTAATAATTATAAGAACATTAAAAATTTAATTGATTTCACAAAATATCAATTATTGTTGACTTAACCTTCATATTTGAAAATTTCATAAATACTTTCTTAGTAAATATTAAATTCATCTCATAAATGTATTAATCATTTCTCTAATAGATATTTATAGATACACAATGTTATATACAAACATATCATATTAAACATAGAAATGAATATTCATGAAATGAGCATTACCTAAAATACTTATAAATATTTATACTTGTGTGGGTGGTCTCTCAAAACCTTATTTGGTCATCTCTCCAATTTCACTTTGTTTGATGCTTTTTACTTATTCACCCGTTGACTCGCTTATTTCCTTATTTTCTTATTATCATTCACAATGATCTTCTTAATGTTGGGTGTGTCTTTCTTTATCAGATTTCTCTACACACATTCAATTTTTCATTCACCCCTAACTTTAAGATTTGCATGTGTCCATTGTACTAGTTTGTTATCATGAGTCTGATCTTGTCCACTGTGAACATGTTTATGATAGTAATATTATATGCTCTATGATATTGTATGTAGATGACAATGGCTCATTCTAATAAATTATTCCTAATTCAATAATCCTTACAAATACCATATCAATGATGTCAATAGTCTAAGGTAAATACATCTATAAGAATTTCTT
This sequence comes from Cupressus sempervirens, assembly GCA_028749045.1. NCBI lineage: Eukaryota > Viridiplantae > Streptophyta > Pinopsida > Cupressales > Cupressaceae > Cupressus > Cupressus sempervirens. The sequence continues at coordinate 477,019,305 of CM053789.1, read as the reverse complement.
GAAAGTGTAACAACAACAAGCCCTCAAGGAAGAAATTAGATCCGTCCAGGATTTTGTTGTTTGTTGCCATTTTTCTTTCAAATTCTATGATCAAATATTTCCTTGTAAAAAAGAAACTTAATATTTTTCCTATACATTTATAGTTGACCTAATACCATGTTGATGGAATGAGGATTGCTACAAGTGTAATTGCATTGCTATGTTTTTGGTATATGTTTTTCAAATACATCTATCAATATTTATATGGAGAATGAGTTATGAATAGACATGACTATTCAAGATATTAATCATTATAATTATATATTATCTCTTCCTCTCATATATAAATAATAATAAAATATATATGTATATATTTATTTATTTATGTGCATCTCATATATATATATCTTCACTAGAGTTTATCAGACTGAAGCTACAAAATATTAACACGCGCATTTACCCAAGGATTTCTTTAGAACTTCATTCATCGGCCTCATAAAAATACTAGGTACATTAGTTAAAACAAAAAGACATAACCAACCACTCATACAAACCTGCATTAGTCTTAAAAGAAGTTTTCCATTCATCTCCTTCTCTGATTCTGATATGATGATAGCCATTTTTCAAATCAATCTTTGCAAAATACTTTTCTCCACTCAAACAATCCATTGTGTCATCCATCCTAGGAAAATGAAATCTATACTTCATTGTTATCTTTTTTATAGCTCTATAGTCACTGCACATTTTGCAATCCCCATTCTTCTTAGGTGCTAATATAGCAAGTACTACACAAGGACTCAAAATTTTTGTAATCAAACCATTTTCAATAAATTCTTGCACTTGTTTATTCAACTCATCATTTTCAGTAGGTGTAAGCCTATGTGGTGCGTTATTAGGCAAACTAGCTCTGAGAATCAAATCCTTACAGTGACTAATACTTCTCACACAAGGTAAATCATTAGGTACATTATCATAAATGATGTCTTAAAACTTCACCAACAAAGATTTTGTCTCAGGTGCATGTTCTAGTTCATCTTGTTTCTTATTCTTTCTAGAAATCAACAAGAAACATACTCTTTTTTCTTCATATCCTTAGAAAAAAAAAATTCCATCAACCAAACTTACTTTGACTATAGTACGATGATTCTCCTCAATATTTTCAACCAAAGGAAATAGTACTTGTATCATTCCAACAACCCAAATAGTATACTAATTCAATCTACCAACATGCAAAGCTTGTCTATCATAATGTCAAGGTCTACCCAAAAGAGTATCACAACAATCCATGGGCATAACATTACACAAGACTTCATCATGATAATTCCTAATTTTAAATTTAACATGACATTATTCACTTACAAGTAAATTATACTCCTTCATCCAAGAAACATGGTAAGGTGTAGGATGTTTGAATCTCTGCAAGTGCAACTTGTTGACTACCTCCTCAGATGCCAAATTATCAGAACTTCCACTATCAATTATTACTTTGTAACATTTTCCACCAATTTTACATCTTGTCTAAAAAAATTTGTTTTTAACTAACTTCTTCATTCCACAAGATCCTTATTAGCATTAGGTTCTCACCAATTTCAAGTTCATTAGGTCTTCTAACAACTTCTTCATAGAACAAGGTTTTTATGCTACTACCTCAAGTCTTCTTTCCATAGTTAGTACATTTAAAAGATCTATGTCCTTCTTCTCTACACTTGAAACAAGTTTCCCTAAACCAAGATCTTTCCTCTCTCTTTCCACCATTATTAGTATTCCTAGAGTAATAAGTATAGCTACCTATATTGTAATTACCTATTTTTCCAATAGGTTCTTCTTTCCATTCTATCTTTTCTTTATCTTGCATTGAATTTTCAAATCTACTACCTTTTCCATAGGTTATGCCTTTGCTTCTTTGAAATCTTCCATGGACCACCTCTAACCCTTTGTCTTTGATCATGTTTCTTTGCCAATCTTTCTTCAACCTTCAACACATACTAATGTGCTTATTCCACATTGTTCATCTTAACATAATGGAGCTCATCTTGAATTGATATCCTCAAACCATTTAGGTATTTATCTGATTTCTCAACTACAACATCAACATGTCCATATCTGATATCCATCTTATAGAATCCCCCAATATATTTGTTCACACTCATGTTATTTTGCCTCAAATTTTGCATTTTCCTCAACAAAATGAATTGATAATTCATAGGAAGAAACTTCTTCTTCACCTTTTTTCCTATGTCTTAATCTTTTATTTTCCTCTCATATGTCTTTAAGTTTGCAAATGATCCCACCAAAGCAAAGCATGACCCCACCAAAGTGAAGCATGACCTTTCAACTTTGTGACTGCTATATTCACCTTCTTATTATTGGGAGTACCTTCACACTCAAAGTATGTATCAATCTTAGAGATTGAATCTAATACTATATTAGTCTCAAATCTTCCATCATAGCAAGAAACTTCAACATTAGGTCTAGCATTATCCCTAGACTAAACTCTCAAAAGTCTTTCTTCATCTTGTTCAACCTCAGGTTTAGGATTATGATTAGGTGTCACTTCTTCAACATCACAAACATCTTCAAGATGTACACGTCTTCTCTAGGTTGTCTCCATAGCTTCAATTCTTTATACAATCTTCCTCAACATGTTAATTATGGCATTACTTTCATTTCCTCTACCACGAAGCATCTTGACAATAGTTCCTCCAAGATCATAGTCTTCTATAGGTCATAGGTCATACTTGAAGTCTAACACCCTACAACCAATCCTATAAGCTTATCCATGATCCAATCTACAATAAATAACTCTTCTCTGATACCACTTGATGCAAGTATGGGGTGCCCAAAGAGGAAATCCCAATCTATCCTTGTCAAGAGTTACACGTAGAAGCTTTACTCAAAAAAATGAACAAGGAACAAGAGGTAATATGCATCATCCCAATAGGTTTAATTACTTCACTACATATAAAGAAATCAACATTCCTTATTGTGAGGCCTTCCAAGTTGTGGCCATGTCCAATGAGAATTAAAAAATCACAGTCCAATTTCACATCTTCTATCTTCTTCTCTCTAAGATGATTATCTCCTACATCTAGCCAAGCTTCTTATATAGTCATCAAATCCACAAGTTAGCTAGTCAAGCATTTAATTATATTATAGGTCCATTCTTGAAAGAGTAAATACCAAAGAAAAGGACAACGTAAGATCATGCACTCTTAGGAATAGGTCCAAACACAAGTAAGGAGTTAGCTCCCAACTACACAAGATGTCATGTTAGCATAGGAAATTGTGCTAAAGGAAATAGTGCACCTCACTAGATGAAATTTGTAGGAAATGAGGACCACAAAGAATGGAAGAGAACACGTAGAATATGAAACATTAGAACATATGCACTAAGGAAAAGGATCTAAGATAGGACCTCGACATGATATCAAATGCGCACAACTAGAAACCAACAGTAGCAATAGCTACTTCATGAACAACTGACAGGTACAGAAAAAAGAAAAAAAAAAACATATTTGGATGATGCAAGATTTCTCAAATACCTAAGATTCTCCTGCATCACATATCATCAACATATAATACCAAGATGACGAATAAACCATTTTTTAAACTTTTAAAGTAAACATAATAGTGACTACTTCAGGACATGCAATGACTTCTTGAGTTTGCATGCAAATTTCTAATTGCAATCTTGAACAATCCCTTATGATTGTTCCATATATATTTCCTTATCAAGATCTCCATTTAAAAATGTTTTTATAACATCTAGTTGCTCTAACTAAAGATTAAGTAATGTAACCAATGCCAATACCATCTAAATAGAAACAAGCTTAACAAGTGGCACAAAAAACCTCATGAAGATTAATACCATCTTTTTTCAAATATCCTTTTGCTATCAGCATCACCTTGCACCTTTTAATTTTATCATCAACACCCTTCTTTCATTTATAGACCCACTAGAAGCCAACAACTTTTCTACCCTTTGGAAGTTCTACCAAGTTTCATGTCTTATTATTATCTAAGGAATCCATTTCTTCTTTCATTGCTATTTTCCATTTAGCATTATGCATTGCTTCCTGATAATAACTTAGTTCTCCCTTGTTAGAAATAAAGAAAATAGGCGAAACAAAATCATATTTTTACCTTTTAGGAGTATCCTTGACTTGAGTAGATCTTCTAAGCGATGATTGTGGTATTTCACAATTTCTTGTATATTTTCTAAATCTATAGGTCTCTTTTTCCAAAAGGATTTTCTTGCTTCTTTTAGTCTCTAGAGGGATGAGTTTCCAACTAAACTTGCTGAAATTGTGGTACTTGATCCTATTACAAATTATTTACTACTAAATCTGATTTTGTTTGAGAGGATTAATCGAATACTATATTTATCCCAATGATGACTTTTTGGGTAGTAGCATCCCACAATATATTTATTCCCAAATACTTGATTGATTTGTGAGTACTATTTTCAACCAAAACTCTAAATTGTTTGAATGCACCAAATACATCAGGTTTACTTTTTGTCAAAAAGACTCGTGCCTTTCTAGAGTAATCATCTATAAATGTCACAAAATATGATTCTTCTCTAAAAGAAACTACTATAGATGGACCCTAAACATTTGAATGGATATATTCTGGAACACCTTTTCTTGTATAACTTGCAAATTTAAAATTTTGTCTAGATTGCTTCCCAAAGACACAATGCTTGCAAAAATTCAAATTCAAGGATTTTAAGTTTGGAAGCAACTTATTATTTACCAATGCTTTTATCTATTTCTCAATACCTTTATCCCTTTCTCACTCATATGGCCTTATTGTTGATGCTCTAAATGAGTAGATTCATCATTTTCCTTAGATACCACTATTGTTTGACTTATATCTATACTTCCTTCTATTCTATAAAGGTTTCTAGCTTGTGTATCCTTTATTACCACTATAATCCCCTTAGATACTTTAAGAACTCCACCTTGACAAGATAAATTTCAAACACCAGAATCCAAAACACCCAAGAAATTAGATTTTTTTCAGTTCTAGTGCATGTCTTACCTCTATTAATATATTTACAATGACATAAAAAAGACTTTCTTTTAATACTCTCAATCCCAACAATAAGAGAAACACCTTCATCAAAAAGTTGGTAAGAGAAAAACTAACCTCTATATGGGCACATGTGATTAGAAGTGCCAAGGTCTCAAATCAATTCATCTTGATATTGTAAAATATTACAAATAGATAACACTTCACCAACCAAACCTAAATTTGCCTCAGTTGGATTTGCTTCCTTTTTGGATTCATCATTCTCCTTCTTTCTTTTCCAAAAAAATTCTAGAGACACTCTTTTTTATTGTAAATCCATCTCCATGAAAACAATAAGAACTACCAAATGACCCACCTCAATGAACCAAGAGTGTGATATTGGAATAGACTTATCTTTATTTCATAGAAGAACCAAAACAAATCCCACACTTAAATTGCAATAGATACATCCCTAAAATTCTCATAAGATTCCTAAGAGGTTATATCTTAAACATATTAACAATTACAAAACTAAGAAAGATGTCTAATGCATCCTAATGTAATCACCTAATCTATTTCCTCTTAGCTTTAGAGATTTCCCCTTTTTATGTGAAAGATTCAACTTTTCTATGCATTCAAAATTACTACAAATATATCATTGCTTGAAAATCTTGTGTACAAAGTGATTGAAAAGATCAAGAAATCATAAATTTATTAACCATGGACTATTACTTGTCTCATTCATGTTGCAATAAATTTCAATCATGTGAATTAAATGAGCTTGATAACCATGGACAACTTCAAATCTCCATTTTTGGTCTATATAAGAGAACAACTAAGATTGTCATCACTCTTCTTGATTTAAGGTGATGTGCAACTTTTACCATCATGATACTTTAATCTTTTTTTGTTCTCAACACAAATTGATGTCTTGAGTCTCATGTTTTCCTTGGCTACCACCCTTGCAAGGCCATAAGGTGTGCATTACTTTAATCTCGTCATTGTTTTCTAATGGTGAAGAACTTTTATCATTGAAAATCTCACAAGATGACAAAAGATAGGCCTTGATTGCCACACAATTAGGTACTTCCCACAAGTACAAGGTAGTCTCATATTGTTATCACCATATATAGATCCAAAAACACATGTTTATTATTGTGGACTATAAAAAGACATTTTATTTCCTTTCCTTTCATCATAGCCTTGATAAGGTCATGAGGTAAATACATTTTTCCATGTCTTTGACAAGAAACACAAGAATTACAAGATAATAGCTATCATCCTATCTAAACAACAACAAAAGGAAATGAGGGAGGTCTACAGAGTTTCCTCTTTTATAGATCCATGTGGTTAATAATAATTGAGCATCATACCTTGTGAGGACGTAGGGGAGGCCTCTACACCTTACTCTTTAACTATCTCCTCTTACCTCACTATCCTGTAGTCTCAAAAGTTGATAGGGTTTGATCACTACGAGGATGGAAAGACTTTAAGTCATTAGTTGATAGGTTATTAGTGATTGATGATCATTGATCTCATGTGATATTTAATGCCTAGGGAAATATTGTCATTGCCAATAAATTTAATAGTTAAAATTTTGGTCAGATAGATGTTTAATGGTGGATTTAGTTTATGAAGGTGCTACAGCTATAATCTATATGTGAAATAACTTTTAATGTGATATTATCTACTGACAAGTCACCTAAATCCACATGTGATGGCCTTTTCCCCAGAAGAAGTAGAAACAAAACATCACCAATCTCCAAATCCATTTCAACATTATAAGAAACCTATGACAAGCACACTAAGCAATTTGTCCACTTACAGCTGCACAAATTATTGAACATATCTTGGAGTGCAAGTACAACACATTTTAACACTAATTATTGGTGACTTACCTATTTTTAGCTGTGTTGAGTTGAAAATGGCATTCAGACATTCTTCTTTAGAATTTGTTTCATCCTTTGTAAATTGGGCCAGTACACTATAATTTTTTGGGCTTGTTCATGTTTTCTGTCATCGAAGGCACTTAGTTATAATGAATTGTTGAGTATGGTATAGAGTTTCTTTTCTTTATTAATAGGTTTTTAAACCCTATTTGTATTTGAATGTTTTAGTTGACTTGTAAATGGAAACTCATAATTTGAGATCATTGCAACTAGATTTGGAACGATTGTTCAAAATTTAAATATTTTTCTTTTTTAAAACCAAAAAGTGGCAGAGCACTTGAATAATTATTTAATATAAACTAGTTATGGGGGCTCCTTAGAAAGAACTAGAAAGAAAACTCTAATTTCTAGCCCATATACAATAAAAGAGTCAAATGAAGATACCCTAATGGGACCCTCCAAATCGAAACTTCTTAAGAAAACTTCATGATAGCAAGCAACAACAAAAGAGTCAAAGAATAAGGGCATGTTGCACATAAAAGACTAAAGCTAAAAGTTACCTATTGGGTTGGGACTCTTGTTGGATGATATACCAAATTTGAGGAAGAGCATGGGTCACATCTTCCATACAAAGAGCTTCTAGATAATTATCATCACAACCCCAATTAGATAAAAAAATCAGCGACTTTGTTCCCCTCACGATATATATGTGATACCTTGCAGGTTTGGAATGAATCAATTAGCTACCAAAACTGACTCAAAAATATAAGATAACTTCCCATTTATGGAGGATCTCTTGACACATGCGTTAACAATTACCATAGAGTCACCTTCTATGTGAATTAGTTTGCACCATTTTCTTTTGGCTAGAACCAGACCCTCTAGTAATGCAGTCACCTTTGATGTATTATTCATACTAGAGGGAATAGGACAATTTTGCTACAATTAGACTACCCTAATGGTCTTGTAAGCATATCCCAATATGTTACTTACCTAGGTTCCTCCTTGAAGAACCATCAAAATTAATTTTAATAAAGTTTTTTTGGGGAGGGGACATCTTAACTTTTCTTCTGTCTGTATTTTGCCCAACTTGCCATTGTGAAACTGACCCAAATGGCACTCTGATACCTTTCCATGAGTTCAACATTTTTCCATCCCAAGATGTGACATAAATCTGCCCTACACAATTTGATAGACTAGCATTTACACATTCAACCACTGGTTTCTCAATGCCCTCATGAACCTGCTTAATATCCTTACTTTCTTTTTGAAAAAAAAAATTTATTCCTCTCCCACCAAATAGCCCACACTACCAAAGCCAAAATACACCTCCATAAACCTGCAAGTAATGAACTCATATACAGCATTGGCCATGATTGAAACAAGTCCCTGATTTTGTTAGAAAGTGGCATACTAAGACCCAATTTACCAAGAACAAATAGCCGACACTCATAAGCATAGGAGCAATTTAATAGCAAATGATCTATGGTTTCCTCATAGTCATTGCAAAGAACACACTTAAAAGTTTATTCAATGGAAAATTTTGATAACCAATTACTAGTCAAAATTCTATTTTTCAAGGCCAGCCAAGCAAAGCACCTTGCTTTAGGTAGTACATCCTTGTTCCAACAAAATGAAAAAGCATGTTGGATAGATTTGACATCATCCCATTGTGAAAGCAACTTGTATCCTTCTTTAATATTGTATTTACCATCCTTTGCTCCTGCCCAAATAAGACTGTCCTCCTTCTTAGAGAAAAAAAACTCTCTTTAGCAAAATTTCCTCCAACAAATTATTCTTATCTTCATCAGTGGGCAGCTCCAAGGGTTCCCTCCATTACACCTTTCCTGAGTGAATATGCACTACAACCACAAAGTCTAATAACTTTTCAACCTACAAGTGGTTAGTAATGTCTATTACTTCATCAAGGTGATGCATTGTCTTCAAAGAAGGAAAACCATTCCATGAGTCCCCCCAAAAATTGACATTTTAGCCATTATGAACTTCCCAAGATAAATATTTTTTGATCAAATTCTTGGCACTTAACATGAAATTCCATATTGTAGGCCCTTGCTAAGGATCCAAGATGGTTAAGATACATTTTGGATCATCATTGTCCAAATACTTTCCCTACAAGATTTTACACCATTTCTTCTCTGGTGGCATAAGCATTTGCCAAACATGTTTACCTCCAAAGTTGTATTTCTTAGAGCTAAATTATGAATCCCTACTCCACCTAAAGCCTTTAACTATGACATATCAAGCAAGGATACAAGTGGAATTTTCTTCTCTTGGGATATATTTCCTTTCCATAAGAAGTCTTTGATCAAATTTTCAATTTGTTGAATCACCAAAGGAGGAGCTTTGAGGATAGCTATGTAATAGTTAGGAATTATTGAAAGGACCACCTTAATCAAGAGAATTTTTCTCGCCAAAGACAACCATCTATCTTTCCATGAAAGTATTTTTCTATTGATCTGATCAATAATAAAAGCCCAATAATAGATTTTATTATTTCCCATGAAAAAGGAAGCCCAAGATATGAAGAAGGCAATTTCTCAACTGGAAAACCAAGGACCTTGACAATTCTACCAGCAATCTTTTCATCCACATTAAACATGAACATTTTAGATTTTTGTGAGTTGATTTTCTAACTTGAAATATCTGTTTACAAATCCAAAACCAATTTGATTTGTTTTTCCTCCTAAATAGATGCAACCCCAAACAATAAGGTATCATTAGTGAAAAGAGAATACGTGACTGAAATAGAGGTACCCAAAATTTTCTCACCCTTCCAAAGATTGAGTCTATTCTTGTGCTACACCATTCTACTAAGGGCCCGGGGCATAATAATGAAAAGGAAAGGAGAAAGGGGATCACCTTGCCTTACTCCCTAAGATGACTTTAAAAACCTACAAAGGTACCATTGATGATAACTGAGAACCACATTGTTGATAAGCAAGCCATAATCCATTTGCACCATTTCTTATAGAACCCAAACTTATGAAGGACATTAACTAGAAAAGACTAGAAAACTTTGTCATAAGCTTTCATCATGTCTAACTTAATCACAAAACTAGGAAGCTAATAAGACTTGATAGTGTGAAGTGTCTCGTGTGCTACAAATGCACCCTCTATTGTGTCCCATCTTGGTACGAAATCACCTTGCTCTTGAGAAATAATGTGAGGGATGATAGTTTGATGTCTAAGATAAATAGCCTTCATGAAGATCTTATATATAATATTACAAAGAGATATGGGTTTGAGATCAGCAAATGTAGATGGATTTTGTTTTTTTAGAATGATCAAAATGTCGGTGGTATTAAAGTGTCTAAGAATTGATCTATTCCTTCTAGACTCCTCAATTTCTTAGAGAAGATCACTACGCAAAACATCCCAACACTTCTGAGAAAAAAGAGTTGTAAATCCATCCAACCCTGGAGCTTTATCTAGAGAAAGAGAAAACACTACTTTTTGTAGGTCTAATATAGAGAATGGGGCCATTAATTTTTCATTATCTTGATCTAACACTGAAGAAGGGATTGCATCTAGAGTCTCATTCAATTTATCCTAGTTATCAACAAAAGAAAAGGAAGAAGACAATAGTTTTTTGAAAAAAATAACCCCTTCTTCCTCAATTCCAGCAACACTCTCAATTTTGTTTCTAGATTCACTGTCTAAAATTGAAAAAAATGTGGAAGTAGCTCTCTTTTTCTTAGCAGAAGAGTGGAAATAAGAAGTATTTTTATCTCCCTCTCGTAGCAATAACTCTTTGGACTTTTTCCACCAATTTTCTTCATCCCTATTGCACAATTCTAACCATTCCTTTTGAAAATATTTTTGTTGTTCAAACAGATCCTTTGTTAGCCTAAGCTTAATAATATCCTCATTGGTCTCAGCTAATTGTTGCTTCACTCTATCCTTCTCTTGAAAAACATTCTTAAACACCTTCACATTCCATTCTTTGATTTGTGACTTAACAAACTTAAGTTTGGAAACAAACTTAAGTTTGGAAGCAAACTGGAACATCTTTGTCCCCTTTACCTTAGGAGTGCTAACCCACCATTGCCTTAGTAACAAATGAAAATGAGGATGCCTAAACCACATATGTTCAAACTTGAAAGATGGATGTTGGTTCTGAATAGATGGGGAAGACTCTTTAGATACATTCAGTAATATGGGAAAGTGATCTAAATCCAAATGGGCCAAAAATTTGACACAAAATTGAAATCTTCTAAATTTCGCAATTGGGAGATAAAAAAATGATCTAATCTTTCAGCAATTTGATGGAACCCCAATCTTTTGTTTGTCCAGGTAAAATATCCATTAGTTGTTTTCACATCCCTAAGATTATTGTCTGAAATGAAGGAATTAAAATCTTGCATTGTCTTTAGAGGTGGTGCAATCCCCTCACATTTCTCTAAAGAGTCCAATAGTGCATTATAATCCCCTACAATGATGAAGAATCTATTATCTTGACAATTAATTATTTGAGTCAAGGTGTCCAAAAAAAATTTCTTCTCATGCATGGAAGATGGGCCATATACATTAATCAAGCAAAAAACTGTATCAAACCATATGATTTCACTCCACTAAAAATTACTGGATTGTTGAATACACTTTCCTTGGTAGTTATTGGGTTCCATAACATAGTCATACCACCAAAAGGCCCCAACCCCTTGACTATGAATAGAATTCCAAAGTGCCCAAGAGCTAATCATTTTGGAAAAAATATCTTGCACTAGTTTAGTTTCCTGCAATAAAACAATATCTGCCTTTGAAGAATCAAGAACTTGCCTGATTCTAGATCTTTTGTCAATGGCATTTATGCCCCTGACATTCCATGATAAAATATTCATGGCTTCCAAGGAGAACCCTTTATTCTCCTTGGAGATCTCTTCCTAGTGAAAAAATTTGCATCTCTTTGGATACTCGCATCTACTTCTTTTTTGGTCTTGGCACTTTTCAGCTTCCTGCCCTGAGTTTTAGGTGTTCTAACAGCATCTCCCTTTGTGGAAGGAAATTTCAAAAAGGAAAGGCCTTTTGAAGGATTGAATACACATGTACCTATAGAATACTCTACTTTAATCCTCATTCTATTGTGTAGTGGAGGAGTGCCTAATACATCTTCATTTTCAAACACTTGTACATATTTTGACAACAAAGTAGTTTTATACTGAGGAGGGCCTATGAGAAGAGCAAGTTGACTTGTTGCCACCCCTTCATGACCATAATTTTTGATTTGATCCAAGAACATATGCTCATTCTCTGCAGTATACAGATTACATTTCTGATCCTCTAGCATGACATTCATAGGACTGATTTTTTGATCATTTGTCCCTTGAGAAGCTTGAGATATAACCCTCTAATAAGTCCACTCTTTTAGCCCTACTAATACATCATCCATACATTCCTCTACCCAAAAAGTGGTACTAACATTTTGTGATTCTATGCATTCAAGGCAAGGGCATTCTTCTAAAGCTATACATACGTCTTCTTCCATAGCTATTTCATTAAACATTTTAGTTGCCAAAGATACCATAATTTCAATTTTTAATATTGTTTCATGCCAACTTCAAAATTATTAGCATTTCACACCAAAAAAAAATCTAGAGTAACCCATGGAATTTATTTCATTTGCTTTGGAATTTTAGTTTTTTAAGATGTTGTTGTTTGAAACATCAACTATTTATTATGGGACTTCTTTAGATCAGGGGTTAATTTGTTTAGTCAAAGTATTAAAAAAATAGAATAACATAAACAATGAAGATAGAATAGAAAAATAATGTGTTATTTCATTTTTTTTTCTTTAATAATAGATGCATATTTATACAATAGATTGACTCACAAATATTCCTCAAATAATGTTAAATGGATTGACAAAAAGCTACTTCATGATTGACAACACACACACATGAACTTGACATCTAACTAAATATGAGAGACACATTTACAACTAGTCATTGTTTACAACTCAAACTCTTTGCCACGTATATAGAACACATAATCAAATATGATATATTCATGACAGTTTGAACATTAACTCCAATGCAAAGTCATGTAAGAATCTTGGTTGGCTCTTTATGAACCCACTAACTTTACCAAGTAGACCATTGCAACTTGTCAATAGCAGCGACTATTTTAGGAATGTGTCCTACTATTCACTCAAAGTGATGCCCAAGATTATCTATGAATAAATTTGGAAATTTTCTTAATGCAATTCTCTTTTTGTTTATTTACTTTTATTTTTGTGCCCTATATCTTTTCAAAATCTTCCTTACTTTCTTGTTTCTATTGGTGATTAGCTTTTCTATTGTTGATGATCTCACATGTACTAGCTATTGATTTATGGTTTTAAATTGGAGTAGTGCATTATATTTTTGTTTGTGTTCCTTCTAAGAAATGGGAGTTCTTTTTTCATTTTCCCTTTTAAGTGATAGCATTTGGTGCCACCACAATAAATTAAATGTAATCAATTTTAATATGGGCCCAATGACTAGGGTAATAACATTATCAATTGTATTTAGTTTAGATTTACTTTGTGGCAAGGGGTTTTTTTGTTGTGAAATTTGCTACTGCTGAAGATAGAAATGTCATCTTGTGTCATGGTTTCTCTTAGGAGGAGAGGTTCCCCTTGATGGCTAAACCTTGGTATAAGGACTTTGACCCATCGACTGAATTCTTTAATAAGATTCCTTTTTGGATAAGGTTGTTGAATCTTCCCCTTCACTTGTGGTTGGATTGAGTCCCGGAGGCTATGGGGGAGACCCTCGAGGACTTCTTGCTGGTAGATACCGCATCTTCCACTGTGTATCGGATGACATATGCTTACATTCTTGTGGAGATTGACATCTCTAAGGGGCTCCCTGATATGATTAAGTTGGCCTCTCCAAAAGGATCTTGGATTCAGCTTCTTGATTATGAGGGTATTCCCCTAAGATGCAGGAAATGCCATAAGACTTTCCATCTCACTGCGCGATGCTCCTTTGAAAAGGTTAGATCAAAGAAATCACCTTCTTGGTGGTTGGGGGTTTCGAATGATCACTACATGGTTCAGAAAGTTTCCACTATTAGGGATGGGTTGGCAAGCTCTTCTCAGGATTCTTTGGTGGAGGATTTTTTTGTTATCTCTAATGTTTCAAATGATGTCCCTATGGTGGTGACCAAGAATGTTGTAGTAGTCCCTTCTTCAGATGTTGTAACTCTTGATTTGAATGTTGCCCCTCATATGGCTCTATCCCAGGATGGTGTTGTTATCTCTTCTACTATTGTGGTCTAGAAATTGTGTGGTGGTGTTGTTTCTTCTCCTACCGCGAGGGTGCTGGAGGTTGGTTGTAGAGCTAATGACCTTGAGTGACAGAAGGTTGTTGGGAAGGTGGGGGATGGATGGACAATAGTAAAAGGAAAAAAAGTCAAGCCCTCCACTCCTTCACTTGATATGTCTTAACGTTCTCAAAAGACAAGACCAAAATGTAAATCTTGAGGCTAGGTTTTGTATAAGGTTTCATGCCCTTTCAAAACCTGTTGCTCACCTATTCTTTTAGAGGCTATCCCTTTTTGTTTGGCTCTACCAGCCTTTTTGGCCCATTATTTCTTTGTAGTTTTTCATGGTTCGGGACTTATTGTTTATTTCCTTTGTAACCATTAGGTTTCAAGCACCCTTTCAAAACCTATTTTGATGGCAAAAGTGTACTATGTTATCTGTGTGGCCACCCTAGTCACCTAATTCTAGTTAGTGACTTGTTTCACCCCTGGGCTATTGTATTTTTTGTTCGAGCTCCATTGAAAATATTTTGATATGTAAAGGGTTTCAATCACCCTTCAAAACTTGTTTTCCTTTATCAAAAACATTGTCAATTATATCATTTTTTTAATGTTTAAGAGTTTATTGTATGTCAATTGATAGATTATTTTAATGGTTAAATAACAAGGTCATTGGAAGAAGAGCTAGAAGTTGTAACACATTTAAGTGTATTGGACAGAGAATTGTAATACAAACAAATTTAAACTTTGCAAATCTATAGAAAATTCAACTTAGGGTTATGTGATGTTTATAGATGTAATTTTGATAGTATTATGTCAACGTAGGCTAAAATATTCATGAGATTTTATAAAGAAAGTGGAAAGTAATTTCTTGAAATAATAATGCTAGAATATTATCAATTGATTTTTGAATTAAACTTCTTTAATAATTTAAATATTTATATTTGTTTACTTGGTGTAATTAGAAATAAAATTAAATTTCAATTTAAAAAATTAGGATAGAAATTTTTCTTTTATGAATTAAAGACATACATTTTTTAATTTATACATTTTTATTTTTATTTTATTTTGTATGATTTTTTATTTTAAAATTATTTTAATAATATTTTTTTAATAATAATGTTATATTGTTATCAAATTTTTAATTGTAACTTATTTATTTGTTTCAAATATTAAATTTATATTATTTTAAAATTTTTAATTCAACTTTTCTAGTAATTTTTTTTTTTTTTTTTTTTTTAATTGTATTTAGAAATTAAATTAAGTTTACCACCTCGTCTATAGAATGGTAGGGCCTCTAAATTTTTTTAAAATAAGAAAAGGAGATTTTTCTTTTGGAAATTAAGGAAAAATATTATTTTTGAAATGTTATTGGAAAAAATTATTTTATTTTCTCTAAGAATATGTATGTTTGTGTTTATTTTTTTTAAAATCATTTTATTCAAGAATTTTATTTTATTTAAATTTTAGAATCCTAAGTATAGATTGAAAATGTGTCTTTTGTTTTAATTATTTGCATTTTTAAATATATAATCTATAAATATATTAATTTTATATTAAAATTTAGAAACTATTTTTTTTAATATTATTAACCATGTTTATTATACTTATTTTCCATAAGTCTTGTTAAATATTATTCACTATAAATAATTAAAATCTATTTTCTTTTCAAATTAAAAAACAAAATGTGTGCTAAAATGTTAACACATTTCTATGAGTCATTCTATCCAAGATTTCTCAAGAATGAGATCTCAAATGGCAACTCGTAGCTCTCTATTCATGGAGTGCAATGGTTTGTAATGGAGGCCCTCAGTTTGACCTAGTTTGTGCCCATGCAAGTACACCATAAAAGAAGAGATTCAAAGAGGAAAAGCAAGAGTGCTAGTCTCCATGATCATCAAATATGTGTGAAAATAAAGATGCAAGCCAATCTAAATGATAACAGTGCAAAGCAATGAAAGAAAGGAAATCTAATCTATGAAAGAAAATAACAATGCAAAATTAACCTATGAAATCAAATCTGACTCTAAGATGATATGAAAATGAAAGGATGAAGTGTGATGATGGAAGCCATGGATGCATGAGAGAAGAAGTCAAGAAGAGAGAAGTTGCAATGAAGCTCAAACATACAAACCCTAATGCTCAAACTCCTCCAAAATCGCTCTCTGAACCTATAGCATAACAATACTATAGCAACTAACATCCATCTAAATGAGAAGGAGAGCGCTCCTTATAAAGGAAACTATGGAGTGGAATTCAATCTCAAGGGAAATGTGAGATAAATCCCTAAAAAAGGCAAATAAGAGGAAAAACCCCACCACTTAGAGATATGTGCAAAAAAAAGGAATCTTTATAAGATTTTATTTGATTTATTTCTTTTTTTCATCAAAAAGAGAGCTTTAAGTAGGGATTTATTTATTTAATTTAAAGAGGGATTTTATTTTAATTAAATAAGATAGGATTATTTAATTAAAAGGAAGATTTTAATTAAATAAGATAAAACTATTTAATTAAAAGAGATATTTTCTTTTAATTAACTATGATTATTTTATTTATTTAAAAGGATGTTTTCTTTTAATTAAATAAGATAAGATAAGATAATTTAATAAAAAGAGAGATTTTAATTAAATAAGATAGAATTATTTAATTAAAAGAAAGATTTTTTTTAATTAAATAAGATTATTTTATAATTTATTTAAAAGGGATTTTTTCTTTTAATTAAATAAAAATTTTGATGAAATGATCAAACCTTATGTAATATTAAATTAATTAAATTAATTGTAATTTGATCAAGGAAAATTATTTGAATTGATTCAATAAAATATTGCGATTTGTATTAATTCAGGAAATTGAAGAATTGGGGCTCATAGTCTAGGTGACCGTTTTAGGTTGCATACACAAAAAAGTTCAAGATATATTTTTATTTAAAATCTATACAATTTTAACTTTCAAGACTTATTATAAATATATAAGATAGCCTACCTTTCAGATGTAAAATGAATGGATGTGGTTTAGATATTAAACTATTTTGTTGTAATTTATAAAATAAGTAAAATATTCTGGGTTATTTAATATTATTTGTTACAATAGATCATTTGTGTATGCTAATTAGTATATGGAACTATAGATAGAAATAGTGTGATTGATTAGTACTTGCATAATCATTAGATATCTCATTATTGTCATAAACTTCCAGGCTATGGCAAATCAAAGATCATTTGAAGATTTAATTGAACTATATCAAGTAGCTCATTGGAGAATAGTATAAGGTAAATATAAAAGAAAGATGTGGATCTGAAAAAAAACATTTAAACTTGACACAAGGCAGGAGGGACAAAAGAGGTACCTCCCAGCTACCTCACCTAGGGTTACACATGGAAGCCACCAAATAGGAGAAACCACAAGAAATTATCAAGGAATAAGTAAAACAATGATCAAATAATCTTCATTCAACGTGTCAGGAATATATATTCAAATTACAAATAGTGAACTTAAGACCTCATGCTTATAGAGCCAAATCCTTGTATTTTCCTTCTATCTAACTTAATTGTACTTTTCCTAATCCTAGATCTCTTCTAATATAGCCAGCAAGACCACAAGTCAGCCTTTCAGGAAAATTATTACAAAAATATAAGTCTTGCCCCAGAAGATAATTTAGTGGCCTTCTAAGCAAGAAAAATAACTTTTGTGATCCAAGACATGAATCCCAAGTGAAGAGAAATCCATGATGCCTCACAAAATGTCATCAAAGTCAAACCTCCATCCTAATCGACCTGTTAGGAAATCAACACTCCTCGAACAAAAAGAAGGATAACTCTTGCAAATTATGGAATTAAGTTCTATGGTCTTAGACAAAGGATCCACATGATAAGTCCATATTAAGGTGCTAACTATGCTAAAAGAGAAATCAAAAATAACAACAGTCATTCTCCAAACAAAAAGTAGGATTAAAGAAAGGAATTATTTTTGGTTGATGCAAGATTTCCAAAGTATCCAAGATGCTCCTTCATCAATCACCTCAAGTAGAAAAGATATGTTGTCCACATCAAGAAGCCTTGATGCTCTAAGAATTATCATAAAGATACAATTTAACTTTTGTGATCTAAGAATTGTCTTCAATTGGTTCATTTTGCCACTACACCAAGCATTATTTTTAATCCTTTTCCTCTAGTACTTTTTTCTAATTTTGATATCCAAATATTTTCAATCCCTTTTGTATTCTTCTTAGGATAATCAGGCTTATCAATTGTCTCTTCATATGATTCATGATACTCAAAGATGTCTGAAAAATTAAACATGAGTGACATATCCATATCTTGAGGCAATTCAACTTCAAAATCATTACCATTGTCATATTTTTTCAAGATTTGACAAGGCCCAAATTTATTTTTCTTCAATTTGATGTATGTACCAACTAGAAATCTTTTCCTCTTCAAGTGTACTATTTCCTCATCTCCAACCTCAAAATTCTTGTGTCTCCTTCTTTTATCTTCTCTGTCTTTATATCCTTGAGTATTATCATCCAAATTACCTTTTACTTCTGGGTATGTGCAAGATCATGGTGTACCAAACTATGGCCTTAAGTGGCAATGAAAAATCAGCACATCAGGGTTATGTCAACTTGACACATAATTTTTAAGTGGTTATTGACTTTATATCAAAAATTTGTAAGAAAATAATATGCAGGAAATTGAATGTAGTTTCTAAACTACTAGGTCTTATCAGGAGAAAAAATAATTGATTGGTCAAAAGTTTGGATTTTAATGCAATACTATGAAAATTTCAAGGCAAAAATAAAAAGTAGGTGTATGTCTGACAACCTTAATCAAAATCAAATGATAATATTTTTTTAATATAATTATAGATATAAAAAGTAGAATCATGCCCAAATGTGGTGCATATTTTTTGGTAGTTTTATTCCAAATAAATAATTAAATGTGAATTTTCTACCAAAACTTTTTCGAAAAAAAAAACTCATGTGTCTGACCAACTTAACTAATAGAAAATTTAACCAAATTTTATTTTTTATTTTATTTTTCTTATACTAGGAAAAGCATAGAATGTGACACAACTTTTAGATTTAAAAAATGTTATATCGTTTGAAAGTTATAGCTATTTTTCAATCAGTATGTCAATTAGCACTTTATAATAATCTTCATTGAAAATTAACTAATAAATACTTATCAAACTCAGAATTTGACAGCAATTATATCGATGGAATCTCGAGAGTGATATTAAAAAACCCTTTTCATTTCATTCAATTTCGATCAAAATATAATTGTCAGATGGCTACCCAAAGTCTAAGTGTCACTGAAACCCTCCTAAAACATGTTTTTTGGGTTGACCAAGCAGGCTTGGTAAATACCAAGCCTAATCAGATATCCAATTTGAAATCGGATATCTAATACGGCCTCGTAAGTTCCCACCCATTTTTGGAGGGAAATTTCAAAAGGGAAGTTTTTTTTAATTTTAAATTTGGAGGGAGACAAATTTAAAGGGAAATAAACTTAAGAGAATAACTTTAGACAATTTTAGAAGAAAATATATTTTGTGAATGTCTGAACATTAATATTATAATTATTATTACATAATAGTAATATATATGATTATTATTATTAAACATAATATAGTTCTAAATATAATATAGTGATATATATGATATATATTATTATTATTAAATCTATAATCTAGTAACATATATGACTATTATTGTTCTATAATCTAATAATATATTATTATTATATTAAAATATACAATATAATATTGTCCCTTCCACCCATAAGAAGGATTCTAATATGTCCCTAGGGGTCCTACGACCCCTAGGGACAAATGTCATCATGAAATGGGTCAAAGGATATCATAGGTCAACCTATGACCCCCTTCGACCCATATGAAGAATTCTAATATGTCCCAAGCAGTCCTAGGACCCCTAGGGACATATGTCATCATGTAATGGGTCGAAGGAGGTCATAGGTCACCCTATGACCCCCTTCGACCCATAGGAAGCATTCTAATATGTACCCCTAAGGACATATGTCATCATGTAATGGGTCAAAGGGGGTCATAGGTCACCCAATGACCCCCTTCGACCCATATGAAAGACATATGTCATCATTTATTGGGTCAAAGTGGGTCATTAATCAACCTATGACCCCCTTCAACCCATACGAAGGATTCTAATATGCCCCTAGGGGTCCTAGGACCCCTAGGGACATATGTCATCATGTAATGGGTCGAAGGGGGTCATTGGTCACCCCATGACCCCCTTTGACCCATATGAATGATTCTAACATGTCCCTAGGGGTCTTAGGACCCCTAGGGACATATGTCATCATGTAATGGGTCGAAGGGGGTCATCAGTCACCCCATGACCCCCTTTGACCCATATGAAAGATTCTAACATGTCCCTAGGGGGAGCATATGTGATCATTTAATGGGTTGAAGTGGGTTATAGGTCAATCTATGACTCCCTTTGACCCATACAAAACATTCGAACATATGCCATCATGTAATGGGTCAAAGGGGGTCATAGGTCAACCTATGACCACCTTTGACCCATAGGAAGGATTCTAATATGTCCTTAGGGGTCCTAGGACCCCTAGGGACATATGTTGTTATGTAATGGGTCGAAGGGGGTCATAGGTCAACCTATGACCCCCTTCAACCCATATGAAGCATTCTAATATGTTTCTAGGGATCCTATGACCCCTAGGGACATATGTCATCATGTAATGGGTTGAAGGGGTTCATAGGTCAACCTATGACCACCTTCGACCCATAGGAAGCATTCTAATATGTCCCTAGGGGTCCTAGGACCCCTAGGGACATATGTCATCATCTAATGGGTCAAAGGGGGTCATAGGTCAACTTATGACCCCCTTTGACCCATAGGAAGGATTATAATATGTCCCTTGGGGTCCTAGGACCCTTTGGGACATATGTCGTAATGTAATGGGTCGAAGAGAGTTATAGGTCAACCTGTGACCCTCTTTTGACCCAGAGGAAGCATTCTAATATGTCCCTAGGGGTCCTAGGACCCCTAGGGACATATCTCATCATCTAATGGGTCAAAGGGGGTCATAGATCAACCTATGACCCCCTTTGACCTATACGAAGCATTATAATATGTCCCTAGGGGTCCTAGGACCCCTAGGGACATATATCATCATGTAATGGGTCAAAGGGGGTCATAAGTCAACCTATGACCCCTTTCAACCCATAGGAAGTGTTCTAATATGTCCCTAGGGGTCCTATGACCCCTAGGGAAATATGTCATCATGTAATGGGTTAAAGGGGGTCATAGGTCACCCCATGTCCTCCTTCGACCCATATAAAGCATTCTAATATGTCCCTAGGGGTCCTAGGACCCCTAGGGACATATGTCATCATGTAATGGGTCGAAGGGGGTCACAGGTCACCTTATGACCCCCTTGACCCATAAGAAGCATTGTAATATGTCCCTAAGGGTCTTAGGACCCCTAAGTACATATGTCATCATGTAATGGATCGAAGTGGGTCATAGGTCAACCCATGACCCCCTTTGACCCATTAGAAGTATTCTAATATGTCCCTAGGGGTCCTAGGACCTCTAGGAACATATGTCATCATGTAATGGGTCGAAGGGGGTCATAGGTCAACCTATGACCCCCTTCAACCTATACAAAGCATTCTAATATGTCCATAGGGGTCCTAAGACCCCTAGGGACATATATCATCATGTAATGGGTCAAAGGGGGTCATAAGTCAACCTATGATCCCCTTCGACCCATAGGAAGCATTCTACTATGTCCCTATATGTCATCATACAATGGGTCGAAGGGGGTCATAGGTCACCCTATGACCCCCTTCAACTCATATGAAGCATTCTAATATGTCCCTAGGGGTCCTAGGACCCCTAGGGACATGTGTCATCATGTAATGGGTCGAAGAGGGTCATAGGTCACCCAATGACCCCCTTCGACCCATATGAAGGATTCTAATATGTCCCTAGGGGTCCTAGGATATGTCATCATGTAATGGGTTGAAGGGAGTCATAGGTCAACCTATGACCCCTTTCAACCTATATGAAGGATTCTAATAGGTCTTTAGGGGTCCTAGGACCCCTAGAGACATATTTCATCATGTAATGAGTCAGACCCCCACCTATGACCCCCTTCGACCCATAGGAAGCATTCTATTATGTCCCTCGAGGTCCTAGGACCCCTAGGGACATATGTCATCATGTGATGAGTCAAAGGGGGTCATAAGTCAACCTTTGACCCCCTTCGACCCATAAGAAGGATTCTAATATGTCCCTAGGGGTCCTACGACCCCTAGGGACATATGTGGTCATGTAATGTGTTAAAGGGGGTCATAGGTCAACCTATGATCCCCTTCGACCCATATGAAGAATTCTAATATGTCCCTAGGGGTCCTAGGACCCCTAGGGACATATGTCATCATGTAATGGGTCGAAGGGGGTCATATGTCAACCTATGACCCCCTTCAACCCATAGGAAGGATTCTAATATGTCCTTAGGGGTCCTAGGACCCCTAGGGACATATGTTGTCATGTAATGGATCGAAGGTGCTCATGGGTTTGACCTATAGGAAGGATTCTAATATGTCTCTAGGGCTCCTAGGACCCCTAGGGACATATGTCATCCTGTAATGGGTCGAAGGGGCTCATAGGTCAACCTATGACCCCCTTTGACCAATACGAAGCATTCTAATATGTCCCTAGGGGTCCTAGAACCTCTAGCGACATATGTCATCATGTAATGGGTCGAAGGGGGTCATAGGTCACCCTATGACCCCTTTCAACCCATATGAAGTAATCTAATATGTCCCTAGGGGTCCTAGGACCCCTAGGGACATATTTCATCATGTAATGGGTTGAAGGGGGTCATAGGTCAACCTATGACCCCTTTCAACATATAGGAAGGATTCTAATATGTCCTTAGGGGTCCTAGGACCCCTAGGGACATATGTCATCATGTAATAGGTCGAAGGGGGTCATAGGTCAACCTATGACCCCCTTCGACCCATAGGAAGCATTCTAATATGTCTCTAGGGGTCGTAGGACCCCTAGGGACATATGTCATCATGTAATGGGTCAAAGGGGGTCATAGGTCAACCTATGACCCCCTTCGACCCATAGGAAGGATTATAATATGTCCCTAGGGGTCCTAGGACCCCTAAGGGCATATGTCATCATGTAATGGGTCGAAGGGGGTCATAGGTCATCCTATGATCCCCTTTGACCCATATGAAGCATTCTAATATGTCCCTAAGGTTATAGGACCCCTAGGGACATATGTCATCATGTAATGGGTCGAAGGGGGTCATAGGTCAACCTATGACCCCTTTCGACCCATAGAAAGCATTCTAATATGTCCCTAGGGGTCCTAGGACCCCTAGGGACATATGTCATCATGTAATGGATCAAAGTGGATCATAGGTCAACCTATGACCCCTTTCCACCTATAGGAAGGATTTAAATAAAAAGCACCTAATTACCTTTCCTTTGTCAATGCGTGCTGGCTCACCCCCCCCGCACTTTGTCCCCCTAAGACAGGTGGTACCTGCAAGATAAAAGAAAGATTAGCAACCATATATGCTATAATATCAAATAGAAAAAAATGCAAACACAACATAATGTACTGTAGATGTCTCAAGGCCAAATGAAATAGTTGAGAGTGTGGCATCATCAATCTATCTAAGCTCCTCCTCAGTCATCAACTAAACATGAATGAAGATAATATACATATAAAAGTCAATATGGCTTAAAAATTAAAATTACTCTATTATAAAAATTAACTTTAAATTGCATATTTCATAACAAAAATATATATACATGTACCGACACCGAAGGAGTCCATGTCTCTGCATTCCCCTCCTCTCTCACATCAGGATCTGTAGCCTCTACGTGTGTGTCTAGTGTATCCTCATCTAATACAAAATGATACTCAAGAAGATCACCTATGGGACCCAGGAAAATATTTTTGCACATAATGCAAGTGTGAGGCACACAAATGTGTGATGAGCTAGCTGATGATGAACTAGCACTAACATCATCAACACGACGAGGTAGGACTAACCTAGCCTGAGATATCATTAGGCTACTCAGCCTATGAATGGCTCTGATGGTCTGAGAGCTAGCCTCTGTCATAATATCTGGATGCTACACTCGAGGAGAGGGGGAGATATTAAGGGGGGGTACAAAAGTGCCAACTTTCTTCTGCTAGGAAGAGGGTCTATCCTGAGGAGCTCCTATTCCTACACCCATGTTGGGCATCATGCTCCAATAGTTCACTTTAAGTTTCAACACAAATTCTGCATATAATTTTCTAAGGAAATAAAATGGTATGTCTAAATCACCATGTGGAGGGATATCAAAGACCATCCACCAACGATCCCAAAAGTTTGCATGTATGGCGTCATTTGTGCACCATTTAATCGATAGTTTGGATTTTTTTGGGTCGACTGATAAACCCATTTTTGGGTTCACAAAAAGGCTAGCCAAATCATCTTTGCTTATGTTGAGGGCCGCAACCTCATCATAATCCAAACCATCATCAAACATCTTGTGCATTTCATCACGCCAATGAAGAGCAGCATTTTGTTGGTTTGTAAGGGTTTCAATGTTATCCACTATGGTGTTTAACATGGATGACATAGGAGCCAATGCGGGTACATTATTATATGTTCTATGCAAACCTCTCAACTCAGTGAGATTTTCATTTATCAAATCCTCGATTCGAGGAGGGTTTTGAGGGAGTAGAGGATCATTCGGTGGACGGTTTTGTGGGGGTACTGGATTGTTTGGTGTGGGGTTATGAGGAATATTATTCCCTGCCTCAGTGTCATCATTCTGATCAGCCATTCGTATTGAATTGCAAAACGTAATATATATTTTTAAAAAAACCTTAATTTTAACCATTTTTTTCCAAAAAAACCCTAGATTCAACTAAAACAAACATAATCATCCTAAAATCTATTGAATTTAGGTTTAAAATGAGTTGGAAAAAAAAATGCCTTAATATATGATATCTGATCTTGAATCATATATTCGATTGCTCTTGCACTACTGGCCCCAAATTAGCGTAATAAGAGGGCCTGCGGGTCCGTGTTTTTTTTTTTTATGTTATGCGTAGGTATCGGATATCTAATATGCCCGCAATATTATATATAAATTATAACATATAATATCTTACATTTTTATTATTATATTATATTTTATATATAATATATTACATTATATTATATTTTATAGTATATTATATTATATTTTATTTTATTTTTTATTATATTTTATATATATTATATTACATTACTATATATTATAATATAAAATATTATATTATATTATTATAATATAATATATTATTATATTATTATAATATAATATTATTATTATATCATATTATTATAAAGTATTATATTATATTATTATAATTTATTATATTATATTATTATAATTTATAATATATTATACTTTTTTATTATATATTATATTATAATATATTACTTTATATTATTATATTTTTTTTTTTTTTATTATATTACATTATATTATATTTTATATTATATTATATTATATATATATATATAATATTACATTACTATATATTATAATATTAAATATTATATTATATTATTATAATATAATACATTATTATATTATTATAATATAATATTATTATTATAGTATAATATTATACGATTATAATGTAATAATATTATTATTATATTATAGTATTATTATTATTATATTATAGTATTATTATTATTATATTATATTATGTAATATTAAATAATATATTATACTATTATAATATAATATTTTATAGTATTATAATATAATAATAATAATATTTTAGTATAGTATAATAATTATACTTATTATATTGTTGTAATATTATTACGCTAATTATCGGATATCCAATATGTGATTGGATATCCGATAAGGCTTGGCCTTACCTTCCAAGTTTGGTACCTGGATAGGTGAAAAAAAGTTAGAGCGAATTTTGAAGTGCTTTTAGACGTCTTCAAACTCTATTTTTTTCAGATCGCCACTTTTTGGCACACCATGATCCTGCACATACCCTTCTTAATGAAAATTCTTCATAAAGTCCACAAATTCATTAGCTCGGCATTTTATTTACTTTGGCATCTAATTTCCTTAATTTAGTAGTCCCTCTAGGACTCGTTCCATTTAAAATCTCAAAAGGATTCTTCTTAGTACATCAACTTAATCAACAATTTTTCAGATGCCAAATTCTCAGAACTACCACTATCAATGATCACCTTACAAAATTTGTCCTCAATTCAACATCTGATCTTAAAGAGACTTTTCCTCAAAATAGGTTCATTAGCCAACTACTCATTCCAAAAAGTTCTTAGCATCAGATTTTCTCCCCTTTTAGTTTTATTAAGTACATCAATATATTCTTCTTAACTCAAACTATTTATGCTACTACTACCCATTTGATTACCTAAAAATGTACATTCATAGTCTCTATGCCCTTCTTCACCAAATTTAAACCAAGATCTATCTTCTCTCCTTCCAATACTCTTATTCCTAGAATAACCAATATAATTATCTCTAGTGTAGTTACCTCTTTCTATGTGTCCACTATCTTCCTTCCATTCAGATTTTCCCTTGTCAAATCTCCAACTCTCTCCATAAGATCTTCCTCTAGTGCTCTAAAATCTTCCACATCTTTTTCTTTCTCTATTCTCTTGTTTCTTTGTTAACTTTTATTTATCCTTCAAAGAATATAAATAAGCTTCCTCAATACTTTCCATCTTTATAAAACTAATTTCATCTTGTATAGAAATCCTCAAACCATTCAAGTATCTAGAAAATTTCTTAACCTCATAATCAATATTTCCATATCTAATATCTAACTTATAGAATTCTTCAATATAAGCCTTTGCAGTCATATCTTTATGTCTCAAGTTTTGCATTCTTCTTAACAAATTAACTTCATAATTGGCAAGGAGGAATTTATTTTTCATCTTACCAACTATCTTTACCCAAGTCATAATATTTTCTTTTTCTTTTCCCTTCTTATCATTTGCAAGTGTTTCCACAAAAGAGATGCATGTCCCTATAAATTTGTAGTTTCTATACTTACATTCTTATCCTCGAGACTTCTTGCATAATCAAAATATTTCTCAATCTTGGAGATCTAATCCAACAAAGCATAAGTATCAATTCTTCCACTATAAGTAGAAATTTCTAAAATAAGTATGGAATTTTTTCTATTCGAAGCTCTCAGAAGTCTTTCTTCATCATGTTCTACCTCAAGTTTAGGATTTAGTACTTTTGTTGCTTATTTTTTTTTAGGATGTACTCCTCTTCTCTAGGTTGTTTCAATGGCTTTAATTCTAGCTTTAATATGTCTCAACATATTCATAATAGAATTGTCTCTATTTCCTCTACTCAAACCATTTTGATAATAGTTCCTACATGAACCACAACCTTCCACAAGTTATAGGTCATACACTAGCTCTTCCACGCTATAACTAATCTTCAACAAGGTTCTACATGATCTCAAACTTCTCTAAGAAAGAAAAATTTTCTAATACCGCCTAGAAATTGTTACAAATAAAGAATAATGAGAGCGGGGTGAATCAATGTTCCAAGAACTTTTGCACAACTATAGATATTATTAAATATCTTTAAACTTGCATAGATGATCAAAATTTAAAGTAAACATAAGCATAACAAAATGAAACTCATAACACCAATATTTCTTAACTAGAGAAACCTTGGCCAAGGGAAAATTGTGGTGGGGACAATACCCACAAAATTATGCAGTAATCAAAAGTATCTTATGAAAGATATTGACCCAGTTAGGAGTCTATTACAATTGTATAGTGTATTTGCTATTGTTAGAGGACTAGGCCTTGTTAGAATCCTCCACCCTATTAGGAGTTTTGATTACAGTAAAAAGAGGTGCAAGCTGATTGCACTACTCAAACATGCATATACAATTATACAAATATTATCTATGAGATAGATACAAAAACCTTTAACTATGTTGATATCTTCTATATCTAATCAGTCTTTGTAGTTCATCTTCAAAATTGTACATACAACTTTTCTTCTTTACTCTAACATCAAATTTGCATATTTTTCAATCATACGAAGTTCTAAAATAAATATTATCTCAATAAAATACAATCTCATACTTTGCCTTACAAGATTTTTTGCCTTTATACGAAAACTCTTCATAAATCAGCCTTGTGTTACCTTGCACATTACCACATATTCAAATAGAGTTTTTCCACATATGGATTAACATCTAGGATTTCATTCCAACTTTGTTAAGTAATTTTTTTGGTAGAGAAAAACAATCCCTTAACCAAAAACTCATTATATTTCCTTTTACTATGTTCTTCCCTTTTGACATGTTATTGATACATCTGTTTTAACTCACAAAAAACTTGATATTACTTTTATCAGCCTTAAAAAAATGCCATATGCTATATGTACTATCTTCCTCAAGTGTAAGAGTCTTCAAGTGCTTCTAGTGAATCTCTCCAAAAAAAAAACTTCTAATTTACAGTTTCCCTTCATCACACTTGGACAAATTTGCACTTTAAACTTCATATCATCTTCGACCATCTTAAAGTAGATTGCATGTTTTCATCAATGACAATGGGGGAGATTTTTGTCAATTTGGCTAATTTAAAATACTATGTTGAAAATGAAAATGAAAAACTGAAGAAAAAAAATGGTTTGGGTAATGAGTTGAAAGTTGAAAAGGAAGTAAATGTTAGACTGAAAAATTTTGAGGAAAGCATTATGGAATTGTATAGACTATTGATAAAGAAAAAGGAACAAATGTTTATAGATAAGACCACTATCAAAAACTTCACAAAATAAAAAGGTGAATAGTCAAACTCTAAGGAATCTATAGAAAAAGAAAAGGAAATGGGTAAAGAAATATGTGGAGAACATAATCATTTAGAGGATACCTAAAATTATAAGCAAGAAAGTGTAAGGAGCGTATTGTTCAATGGTCATTGCTTCAAGTGAAATAAGTATGGACATTAAGCTCGTGAGTGTAGGATAAGAATAGATAGCATATCAAAAATCAGAGACTTTCAAGCTACTATTATAAGTGCAATCAATATGGACATAAGGTGGAGAAACACAAATCTAGAACACCAACAACTAATAGGACTGAATATTTTCCAGAAGATTTTGGGGCTGAACTAGTGAATTGCTATCAATTTGGAGGAAAGGGACATAGAACATCTTAATGTAGATCAAGAATATCATGCCCTTGGAGATTGTTGAAAATTCCATTTTACTTTTTCTCATAATAGTGGCACTCCTACAACTGTTGGTATTGGTGTAGTGATGAAAATAATCAAACTAGAAAGGGTAAAATAACTATAGACAAAGAACAAGTGAGGATCGAGATGAAAATAATATCATAAGAAAAGGTGAAGAAACTACTACCACTAAGGAACCCTTATCGGAAAACATGGGAAATTTGTCTACAAACTAATTAGGTAAGCATTAATCTAGGACACAAAGCTATGAATGATTATTTATAAAGTCTTGATAAGAAAAGTAGAAGGTTGTTAGTAAGTGTATAATAGTAATTGATAAAGTACAAAAATTTTATTATTGGTTGAAAGGGACAATTAGTCATTGTTGGATAGAATTTATTATTGGGTACACTAACCATTAAATCAAGATGACTATAAGGGAAAAGTCTCTAAAGTTTTTATATCAAAGCTACAATTGAACATAAAGAGGAAAAAAGAAGCAAGCGCATAAGTGAAAGTGAAAAATCACAATATGAAGATTTGAAAGAATGCAATATGGAAGGAAGGAATATGTTGATAAGATAATCTGATGAAGAACCATAATATAGAATGTATTCATTAAGGCTCAAGAATCTATCTGGTATTGGAGCATTATCACAAATACCTGATGAAGTATTATTGACAAAGGTCGTAGCTAGATATCTTCGAAGAAAGAAAGTTGAATTTGGAAATGAAGAAATTATGATGGAATATGAAGAGTTGTTCAACACCAAGGAACCATGAGATGATGAACTCATCCTAGCACATATTGTTCACCTACTTGAAAATGTTCACAAGGAATGGATTAAAACTTTGCTTAGTAGGATGCATGAAGAATATCTATGGATGGAAAATGGAAAAATAGATATTACCAAAGAAATTATAAGTGTATTCATAGGAATATCAGGGAATGGATTCAAGTGTATAAAAGACCTAGACTCTAAAATTTAGACTGATGAACTGGTTAGATATAGGATAGATCAAAAAACATTTGATGTAAGATCAATCATAGACAAAGGCATAAGGATCACTTCTCTAGTGATTGGGTACAAGATCTATCAGGTTGAGCAAGATGATAAAATACCATGAAGTGCCATATAGGTAGCATATGAAGTTTTTGTTGAAGGGAAAAAGTTCAATCTATGTGAGATGTTGATAAATTAGCTGATGATAAACCTATGGAAGATTAAGAAATAAAGACTAAGGTATGGATGTTTTTTGGTTAGTATATATTTCTTTATGCATAATTACTTTCGTGGCATAGGAAATATGAATTGGTCATTTGATGAGCCAATTATGCAAAAAAATAAATAGATTTATCAAAACATTAGGAAGAAATTACTATAGTCTAATGTGGTTTTATTTTAGAGGAGTAGAAGAGAAAATAAACAAAATAAATAGGATTCCATTACAATTCATAAGTATAAAAAGGGATATATGTTTTCTAGCAAGTACACATTCATGCATTATGAAGGTTACAAAACCTAGATTGGAATGGGTAAGCCTATTTGGCTCTGAAATATCAATTGATGAACTAGAACTAATAATTGAGCTACTATTGGATGAGCTAAGGATGAAGGAGTTGAAATATTTGGAACATATGAAGAGAATTATAAGAAATAATTATGGAAGAATAGAAGTCTAAAGGTGAAGAAAGTAGCATATAGAAGACTACTGATAATATACCATCAAGATATGCAAAGATAAATAAACAAAAATAGATCGGAGAACTCAAAATGAAAACATATGAGATAGACAAGATCAGTAATAGCACAAACCAAAAGAATAATACAAAGTCAAATAGTAGGAAGATCATAGGCAAGCACATAGAGACAAGTGTCAAAAACACAATTAGTTTTAAGGCAACCAATAAGAAGACTTTAAAGAATTGTTAAGGAGTTGGCATAGGGAGTAAAGAAGTATGGAAGTATTGGATGTATTTCAAACTAAAAATTTGGAAAGTGGAGCAAAGAAGAAAATTTACTATTTGAGAATTTTATAATGTATCCTATACACAAATTTTCATATTATCTAAAATTCCAACAAAATTGTACAACAAAATCTTAGTAAAGTGGTAGAATGCAGATAAAATAGAAAGAGACAGTTGAGAGAGAATGTTGCATTTGGTAAAGCTAGATGTATCAATTGAAGAGATAGATAGACAACAGGATGAACATGAGAAGGAATATTCAATAAACTATAGAAAGGCCAAAATCCCTATAGGAATGGATGAAGATGTTGAAGAAGATAGTAAAAGAATGTGGAATATCATCTTTCATAGCATAGGTACTACTATAAGAGAATAACCACTGATTGGAACAATCTACAATTTAAATGAGAAGCTTAGTGAACATATTGACCTTGCAGGTGAAGATAGTCCTATAGAGAGTGAGCATGAAGTTATATCAAGCATAGAGTGAGAAGAGAAATTGCCATAATAAATTGGAGGAAATGATGAACTAAGTGAAAATAATGAAGCCAATAAAAGTGAGACACATGAAGGAGTAAGCAAGGAACAAGGAAGCAAAGTTGAAGTAGAAATAGAAGATACTAGTAAGGCTACTACTATCAGAACAATGACCTCTAAGAAGGGACAAGGTAAAAAAGTGAGTAATATATATAAATAGAATAAATATTTAGAAGTGTAGATTGTAAGAACATTGAAAGATGTGATAGAGATCATTGAAGCTATAGGAAAAAGGAAAAGAGATCAAGAAGATGAAGAAGAAGAAATTAATGCTAGATTTGAATTTGAGATATTAAAGAAACCCTATGCTTAATTACATCATGAAGACAAGAAGCTTTACACAAGTAGATCAAAAGAAAGAAAATATTTTTTTAGAAGAATGGAGGGCAAGAAAACAAAAAAGATAGTTGAGTGCACTATCTCAACTATTGCCAAAAGTAAGAATTGATAAGGAAATGGGAAGTGGAAGATAGTTAAAGAAATTTTTGGAAATAATATAAAATTATCAATCAAGGATGAATTTATTTCAAAGTTATAGCAAGGAACTGATAAGGATAGACTAACTAAAGTGATTGAATTGTTATCATAAAAATAGAGAAACTTGAAGAATGAAATAAAAGAAGGATTAAAAGATATGCAGACAATTATAATGATGACAGATGATGTTAATGAGAATTATTATAGGTTATCATTCTATATGAATCTCATGCAAGAGAAAATGGAGTTGACATAAGTATTCTTGGATGATTTATGAACTAGAACAAGTACAGATAGACTTAAGAAGATAATCAAGGCAAAAGGTCACATCGCAAGTATTTCAAATTTACAAGACAAATGGAATGTCACAATGGTGAGTATAAAAAGTGCAATGAAATACATAGAATCTACAAAGTAAAGGATGTTGTAATAATGATGCCTTTGGAATTTTTTTCAAAGTGGGATAAGTCAGGAGAAGTTTGGTAGTCAAACAAGTCAATATGAAGGTTATGATGAAAAGGGGAGTAAATAGAAAAAAGGAAGTAGTCAAGAGTATTGAGGTGAACTTCTATAGACATAAAACTAATATTTTTTTTATATTTATTTTAATATTCAATTTTTTCACAACTGTCAAAGGGGGAGATTGTTACAAAGGAAAAATCCTATATAATCTTGTTGGCATGATTTTTCTAACGTTGTCATTGTTGGTCAAAACTTTATATTATGGTGTATAAGAAGAGTTCAATTGGACTAATATATATTATCTACTAACATGTCAAGACATAGTGTATTGGTGAAGCTAAAGGTGAGAGAGATTAACAAAAGTATATAAAATATTCTAGATTGGAAATAACTCTAATTAGGTTATCACATAAAAATGTGGAGTGGTAAAAAAAATGGAATGTAGAGAGAGAGAGAGAGAGAGAGAGAGAGAGAGAGAGAGAGAGAGAGAGAGAGAGAGAGAGAGAGAGAGAGAGAGAGAGATGAAGAAGATGAATTAATGATTTAGTATTGTAAGTAGTTATTAGCAAAAAAAGGTTATCAAAAGAGGAACGGTGAGTTATTAGAAGAGGATTAGTGAGTTTGAGTAACAAATCTATCAAGCAAAAGAAAGGCAAGTACAAGTAAATTTATTTTTGTTTATACCTAATAAATTGATTGAAAAGATTACAAAATCCTTTAACAAACAGGACTTTTAAAATCCTTTAATTGAGTGAACATTGTAATCATGGGATTAAATCTCTTAACAATGTAGTCTTTAATATGAGTCTTGATACTCTTAGCATGGTATTAGACACTTTTGACCTAGTGTAGTGATTTAGAAGATGGCATTATTGTAAAGATCTTAACCAGACACATTGTTACTATAATGATACATTGTGGGTATCATCACCACCATAATTTTTCCCTCTAACCAAGGGATTTTTGTGATACCAAAATTAGTGTTATGTGTTTCATGTTTATGGTTTAAAGGCTTATTATGTTTTATTTATGGAACTCAATAACTATCGATATATTGAAGAACCAAAGTAATGTTATTGGTTCAATGTTTAAGGTGATTATTGGTTAAAAGGAGGTAAGTGTTTAAGAGAAATAAAAATTGAATTACTAATTCACCCCCCCCCCCCCCCCCCCAACTCTCAGTACTTCTCAATACTTGTAGCTGCCAACATAAAGCACCATATAGACTAACACCTACAGAGAATGAAGAATTGAATAGAAAAGTGCAAGAATTTATTGAGAATGTTTGATTCCTTGTTCAATTCCTTCTATATTAGCACCTAAGAAGAATGGAGAATGGAGAATGTTCAGATTCTAGAGCTATAAACAAAATAACAATGAAGATGGATGACATTATGGATACTTTGGTCATCCCAAAATAATCATCTCCATTAGATTTATAATCCATCATCTTTCCCTTAGTGCCAAACTTTTCATATATTTTAACATTTGTGCACTCTACTATAGTTTTTGTTCTATAGTTGAAACATCTATAAGCTTTACTTTTTAATGAATAGCCAAGGAACATACCTTCATCACTTCTTGGATCAAACTTACCAATATCATCATCTCTTTTAATGTAGCATTTGCTTCCAAATATTCTAAAATATTTGACTAATGGTGAGTAACCAAACCATAACTCGTAGGGTGTTTTGTCCATATCTTTTCTAATCTACACTCTATTCAGTGTGTATACTGTTGTATTGGTTGCTTCTCTCCAAAAGTTTTTGATACATCATTTTGGAATAACATAGCTCATGTTGCTTCAAAAATTGATTTGTTTATTCTTTCAGTAATCCCATTCTACTTAGGTGTATGGGGTGAGGATAGTTGTCTCTCGATACCATGCTCTTCACAACAGGTATTGAATTCTCTAGAAGTGAATTCTCCTCCTCTATCTGATCTTAGGCTTTTGATTTTAACTCCAAATTCATTCTCTACTTTGTTCTTGAATATCTTGAATTTCTCAAATGCTTCTAATTTTATCTTAAGAAAGGCTACCAAGGGATTTTTGTGATACCAAAATTAGTGTTATGTGTTTCATGTTTATGGTTTAAAGGCTTATTATGTTTTATTTATGGAACTCGATAACTATTGATATATTGAAGAACCAAAGTAATGTTATTGGTTCAATGTTTAAGGTGATTATTGGTTAAAAGGAGGTAAGTGTTTAAGAGAAATAAAAATTGAATTACTAATTCACCCCTCCCCACACCCCCCCCCAACTCTCAGTACTTCTCAATACTTGTAGTTGCCAACATAAAGCACCACATAGACTAACACCTACAGAGAATGAAGAATTGAATAGAAAAGTGCAAGAATTTATCGAGAATGTTTGATTCCTTGTTCAATGCCTTCTATATTAGCACCTAAGAAGAATGGAGAATGGAGAATGTTCAGATTCTAGAGCTATAAACAAAATAACAATGAAGATGGATGACATTATGGATATATTGAGTGAAGAAAATTATTTTAAAAATATTGATTTGAAAAGTAGCTATCATTGTATCAAAATCAAAGAAGGTAATGAATGGAAGACCTCTTTTAAAACTACTAAAGGTTTGTATGAGTGGTTGGTTATTTCTTTTAGTTTAACTAATGTACCTAGCACTTTTATGAGGCTTATGAATAAAGTTCTAAAGAAATTATTGGGTAAGCTTATGATTGTATACCTTGATGATATACTAATTTATAGTTGTATGCACCCAAAAATGGTCGCCTAGACTATGGGCCCCCATTATTCAATTTATCAATTTATCAAATTTTCTGAATCAATGGTTTGTAATATATTCAAATCAATTTCCTTGATCAAATTCGATTTATTTCATTTCTAAGATTGATCATTTTATTCCAAGTCTTATTTAATTAAAAGAAAATCTTCTCTTTTAATTAAATAAAATAAAATCTCCATTTAATTAAAAGAAAACCTCTCTTTTAATTAAACAGTTCATCCACATTTAATTAATTAAGAGAAAAACCTCTCTTTTAATTTAATTAAATATCTTCTATTTAATTAAAAAGAACTTGCTCCCTTTTTAATTAAATAAAAATCCCACTTAAATATCTCTTTTGATGAAAAAAGGAAATAAAATAAATTCTTTTTATTTTCTCTACACTTAAAAATGTGATCTAAGTGGGATTTATCTTTCCACTTTCTCCTCAACCACTCCTCTTTTCTCATTGGTGGGATTTTGTCTCACATGGATCAAGCTCTATTATCCCATATTGGTTGTGAGAAGCCTCTCACCTTCATAATTTCCTTTATAAGGGAGAGCCCTCTTCTCATGTTAGACACCCATGATTATGCTATCATTATGCTGCAGGTTTGAAGACCAAATTTTGAAGGAGTTTGAATACAAAAGCTTTTTGTGGAGAACTTCTATTTTCTTGTCTTTTTCTCTCTTGCACCCATCATGGGCTTTTAGCTTAGATCTTGCATTTATAGATTAGATTTTGATTTCATAGATTAGATCTTATTTTCATGCATATTTGAAGATCATGGAGACTAGAATTCTTACTTTTCCTCTTTGAATCTCTCATCTCATGGTGTACTTGCATGGGCACAAAAATAGGTCAAACTGAGGGCCTCCATTGCAAACCCTTGCACTCTATGAGTAGAGAGCTATGGATCGATTTGTGAGGGCTCATTCTTGAGTTTTCTTACATGTAATGATTCATAGAAGTGTGACAACATTTTAGCACACAATAGTAAGACTAAATAACACCTTGAGCATATCAAACAAGTTTTGGAGAGGTTGAAAGTGTTAGAAAGTAAAGTCCACCAAGATAATTGAGAGGGGGATGGCAGGGGAGGGGGGGGATGGGTGAATCAGTTATGCAACTAAAACAACTATCAATATCCTTATTAATTCTAAAAAATATAAGTAGTAGGTACAATAAACAACCATAGAAAGATAACCATACACAATAACAACAAATCTATTAACTAGGGAAACCCTTAATTAGAGGGGAAACCCCGATGGGGGTGGTACCCACAAGATAATGCACTAATGTAAATATTCCCTATGAAAGGATGGAACTTTTTAGGAGTCAATGAAATACATTCAATACATATGAGTCCATGTTAGGAGACTTTGAATCCATGATAGGATATTTTAACCCTATTAGGAGTTGTGTCAACCCTGTTAGGAGTTGAAAGGAAGATAGAAGGACCCATTTTCCAAATAATTTTAGTACTATCCTCACTAAATAGTACTAGTTTTCATAAACACTATCAAACAACTTATTTTCCAAATATAGTTCCTTGTAAGCTTAATGTTTCTCAACTACACCAAACATTTCTTTGATCCAATAGATATTCTCATGTAATTTTGCACAGTACATAACATAGAAATGATCACATATCACACTTCACATCCAAGGAAATGACCTTTCCATTATACCAAGTCCTAGAATAAGTTATTGGGTTGACTTTGAGGCTTTCCTAGTTTATAATAATAACATAGGACCAACTAAAGATACTACATGTGCATTACATTACAATATTACATCTTTTCACAATTACAAGCAATTTGTTAGCTCTTAGTCTTCATAACTCTTTATTTGATAATCATCTAAATGTGTGTGATTAACCATAGTATCTTCAACATGTCTCCACCCTATGTGGAACTCTTCTTAACTAGATTCCATATCTTTTAGGAGATACAGTCCAAACAATAGTATCTACTTTCTAGAAACATTGTTTGAAAGCCACCTTCACTAAATCTATCATAAATTTGTCTAGTATATTTCCATGCGTGCTCTTTACCATAGAATCTAGATATAGTCTATAACATTATTCAAAGTGTGCATAAGTTTATCTTTAATCCTTGAACTATGTGAAGCCAAACTCTATATGCTTCTATTTCAATCTTCATAGAATAACTAGTATGTTGACATTAATGAAAAACTTTTTCATGAATGCAACACACAACCTCTGAATCATGTCTCCAACATTGCTAGGATACTCTCCCATAGGAATAACATTAACATCATGATAACATAAAGAAGAGAAATTATTGATAAATTTAAAGAAATGTTCTTTTATGAAGGATGAACTAGTGTACCTTGGTTTTGTGGATTTTGTTGATGGTTTGAAGATAGATCTTGAAAAGTTTTAGGCTATACTTGATTGGTCTACACCTAAAAGTCTTGGAGAATTTGAATCATTTCATGGATGGGAAAGTTATTATTGAAATTTTAATCAAAAACTTTAATTCAATTTGTAATGCTATAACAAAGACTATGAGAGGTGATAAAAGGGATTCCAAGTGCACACATGGACCAAATAAGAGCTTCAAAACATTGAATGAAAAGGTTACAAAATTACATGTTCTTTCAATACCTTATTTTAACATAGTTTTTCAAGTTGATTTTCATGCTAGTGGTAGTGTCATTAATGGTGTTTTGAGTCAAGAAGATAAGCCTATAGTTTTCTACAATAAGAAATTGAATGATGCTAAGAGAAAATATTTAGTCTATGATCAATAATTTTATGCAATGATTCAAGCCTTAAAGAAATGGAGATATTATTGATGCCTAGGGAATTTATTGTATACACTGATCAAAAAGTTTTACAATATTGGGAAGTCAGAAAAGGTTGAATTAGAGACATATGAAGTGGGTTGAGTATATGAAGAACTTTTATTTTGTGTTGAAACATAAGAGTGCACAATCTAATAAAGTAGTAGATGTGTTGAGTGGGAGAAGAAGATTGTTGACAAAGATGAGAGTTGAAGTACTTGGTTTTGAGGATTTGAATAACTTGTATGAAACTAACTCTAATTTTGTAGAACCTTGGAAAGCTTGTAAGAACCTTGTGGCTAATGAAAAAATAAGTGGGTTGATTATTCATTTAGGAAGACAAGTTATTTAAATAATTTTAGCTATGTATACCTAGAGGATCTAAGAGGGAGAATATCATTATAGAAAAATATAGCGGTGGACTTGCAAGGACATTTTGGGATTGATAAGATGGTAAAGATGATTTTTGAAAGATAGTTTTGGTTGCAAATGTATAAGGATGTTTAGAAGATGGTAATTTTCTTGTTTAGATCGTTATTGAATTCTCCTTTGGGGAAAGACCTACATTTTGTAATATTTTTTCTAGTAGGATGACTTGTGGTCTTCCTAGCTATAAAAATAGAGATCTAAGATTAGGAAAAGTACAATGAAGTTATATAGAAAAAAATATAGGGATTTGGATCTATAAGCCTAAGATCTTAAATTTAGTGATTATAATTTGAATGTATATGGCCGCAATTAGGTAGGTTTTATGTATGGCATCTTGAATGAAGATTATTTGATCATTGTTGCATTGATTCCTCTTTAATTTATAATGGTTTCTCATTTTTTTGGCTTCTGTGTGTAACTCTAAGTTGTTGGAAACTTACAATTAGAATAATTTTTGTTTTTTCATTCATGTCAAATCTATTAATAAGACATATTGATACCTAATCTAAACATCATATCTATTTGATTGATGAAGAGGATTTGAGATATTTCTCATAACAATAGCACCTATAGGAAAGGTTGAGTTATGAAAGGAAGCTACAATGAACATTTGATTAATTAGAATTTGATGAGACAAAGCGATTGTTTATATCAAGAAAAGATTAAGCCAAGTTAAGTGATAGAGTAAATGGTTAAGAAATGTCGAGTGATGCTAGTGTCAACTGAGCCATGATAAGTGCTGAGAAAATCTAGTATTGACCGAGCATCAATATTGACTAAGCAAAATTGATGTCATGCTAGAAATTTTTATAGTGATTGAGTGTTAAGTGATGACCGAGTGTCAAAACTTAGTAATTATAGAATAACATTATCAAAGATGAATTTGAGGAAATTGTGATTCCCAACCAACTCAATTGATTTCCTGGGAGATCTAAAGTATGTTGAAGATTAGATTAATGAGTTGGATCATTAAATTCAAAGAGATGATTAGGTAAAGACCTAATAGATTGATTTTAGAGAAGTTTCTAGAGAAAGATCAAGAAGATGGACAAATACAATGAATCATGTTGAACTTGATCATAAACACTAAGATCTATGGTGATAATGGAAAATGGTAAAGCAAGAATTGCCTATATAAAGAGGTAAAGAGGTGAATGAGAGAGTACCTATGCAAGTGTGAGTGTGGTGCATATGAAAGAGAGGCATATAGGAAAGGTGGTTTAGAGATGCACAGGTGTGAGAGTGAAAGTGAAGCTAAAGGAGATTGATTGCACAGATATTTTTGATATTGATAAGTGAAATCTGAGCAAGTAACCTTAAGTGTTGTTGAAGGGGAAGATTGATTGCTTCAAGGTTTGTTGAGAGAATTAAGAATAGAGATGATAGTGAGGAGCTTATTAGTGAATCATAACCTAAACCAAAGAGAGATTTGAATTTTCAAAGTGAGTTATAATCATATAGATTGAAACCCTAATGTTTTATTTCAAATAATTATAAATAGTTTGTATTGAAATCCTTTTAACAGAGGCTAACCTAATAGTCATTTGAAGGACTTAATAGTCTATGAAATCTTTTCACAAGGTGACATACTAAATGGAATGATCAAAGTCCTATGACAAGGTCACTCCTAACAGGATGATTAAGTCCTTTATGTTAGCATGAATGCTGATGATACTACATTGGGGGAGTATCCTAAGCATTCAAGAGTATTGATATGTTGCATTCATGATTGTGTTTGTCATTGATGTCAATATAGCATTGTTTATGTAAAGATAGGCAGAGTAGCAGACAGAGATCTTGATGGTATGAAAAATGGTTTGATTTTTTGGTCATGCATAGTTATGGACATGTAAAGTGTAATGTCTTGATGACATGGTTAAGTGTGTAAAGTCTAAGTTGATGGTGTACAAAAGTTGTACCTTATTTGTAGAGAGCAATTTAGAGACAAAGTATTGGGAAAGCAGTTCCTAATTATTGTTGTCTAT
The DNA here is from genome assembly GCA_028749045.1 of Cupressus sempervirens. Lineage (NCBI taxonomy): Eukaryota > Viridiplantae > Streptophyta > Pinopsida > Cupressales > Cupressaceae > Cupressus > Cupressus sempervirens. Next base: position 476,978,467 of record CM053789.1, on the reverse strand, counting down.
CTTACATCCCAGATGTAATGAAGTGATGTGTAGTCATGTAGTAATAGAGGACAATCAGATGATGATGTTAGCAAGTGCACAAGCCTTAATATCACATGTTTGAAGTTTTGTATAGACTTTGATCCCACAATGCTATTGTAATTGTAATTTAATTATCCTATTTTAATTAATTAGGAAATCCTCAAGGTTGACTCAAGGAATTATTATGAAGATATGGTATAAAGGATAGATGTTTTCCTTGATTGTAAGACTATGTTCAAGTATTGTGATCATTGTTCAAGTGCAAACAGTGAAAAAGAGTTGAATGCTTAATAAATGCATGTAAGCAATCCAAAGGATTATTGGATGTGAGATTCAAGATTTGGTTACAAGATCTGAAGGAGCAGAAGTCTAGTTGACAAAATAGAGATAGAGGAAGGAAGTAAATTTTAGCTCTATTATTCTACAAGGAATAATACAAAGATCATTTGGATAGTGAGTTCATTGGTCTTGCCCTTGAAGTTGTTTGGGTAGTGGTTCTAGTTGTCTTCCACGACTCTTAGCAGGGTTGGCACAACTTCTAATAGGGTTGGAATCTCCTAACAAAGATTCAAAGTCTCCTAATGGGGACTCATATGTATTGAATGTTGTTACAGACTCCTAACAGGGTCTATCCTCTAATAAGGAATATTTATATTAGTTGATTTAGGATGCTCCCCTTAATATCATAAACTCATAACAAAAACAAAGAAACAACAGTGAATGCGAGAACAAAATATGGACTTCTTATTTGTGTTGCAAATACAGAATTATAAATTTCACAAGCATAATATGCTAACCCACATGGGTGCCTTCATTACAATAAATTGCAAGGCAAGCTATGAAATATCACCCAGAGTTGTCCTAGACAATGTTCAACGTTCTTAAATAAGCAATTTTATGCCACCCAAGAAGGTTTTACACAATGAAACTTAATACCTAGGGCTGACAGACCCTAACAATACATATAGAGTTGGCCAAATACATCTTTGACAATTATTTTAGATATTTTAGGTGGCCCAACTTTGAAAGGCCATAACTCACAAACTGTTGCTTTGATTGGCTACTATAACCACTTTTTCAAAAATGCCAACTCCTGATCTACAAGCTCAAAACCATGCTAGTGCCCTTCCATCGAGTTTTCAGACCCATCTAGGAAATCTAAGGCCTCCAACGATGAGCCTGGAGATTTTTCTACAAATGTTTCCACCAAAAATCTGCAATAACTTTTCTGATACTTATGCTTGAGCAATGAAATTTTTATGGTAGGCTTACAACTCTAAAATGAGTCTTCTTGTATAAAATGAGATTATTTTCAGATCATATGACAAACTTACTTAAAATAGAAAGTTTCCATAAATAGTAATAACCCTGTCTACTAGTCCTTATTAAAATAGAAGAGACTAAAATAAAAATATGTTTTGGTGATGCAAGATTGCTCTTACACCCAGGATGCTCCTGCATCAGACACAAGGGTAATTTGAGAAGTGACTCCATCACATCTCAGGTGGTCAGAGGAAAACCAAGATGGTTAACCTCCTCCCTTGCTAGCCCTGATGAATCCTCTACTGGCTTCCCTTTCCATTTGACCAAGTATTCCTCATAAGTTTTGTTCCTTGTACTTTTTCCAATACAATTGTGTAGTATCTCCTCAATCTCTTTTGTAGCCAAACTAGCTACTAGAATACCCCATTGCTCTTCTATGACTTCATCTCCATCACCTCCTTCATAATAATCTATCAAATCTAAAATATTAAATACTAGTGAAATATTCAACACAGTAGGAAACTCTACTTCATAAGCATTTCTAGAATCATGTCTTTTCATGATCTTGCATGGTCCAAACTACTTCATCTTCATCTTATTATATGTACCCACTAGAAAATTCTCCTTCGTCAAATGAACCATGACTTCATCTCCAATGTAAAATTCCTTATACCTCATTTTCACATTTTCCTTAGCCTTATATTGTGTATTCATCTTTATGATGTGCTTCCTCACCTCTTCATGTATGTTCTTCAAATGTTTAGCAAAATCTTCTACTTCAGCACTACTTATAAAACCTTTATCCAATGACCCCAATTCAAAAGCATTTATGGGACTACACACATATACAATCTAGAATGGTGATTTACCAGTACTCCTATTGACAAAAATATTATATGCAAATTTGGCCTATGGTAAAATCATATCCCATCCTTTTGGTTTATCTCCAACCAAATATCTCAGCAAGTTCCCAAACTATGATTCACAACTTCTATCTATCCATTAGTCTGTGGATGATGTGATGAACTGAACTTCAAATTTGTCTTCAACTTATTTCAAAATGTATGCTAGAAATACCCAACAAATTTGATATCTCAATCTAAAACTATACTCTTTGGCAAACCATGTAGTCTCACCACTTCTCTGAAAAACAACTCTACCACATGAATAGCATCACTAGTCCTCTTGCAAGGAATAAAATGTGTCATCTTTGAAAACCTATCAACCACCACAAAAATAGAATCATGCCCACATTGTGTCCTTGGTAATCCAGCAATAAAATCCATGCTAACATCCTCCCATGGCTTCTCTGGTACAAGTAATGGTTGATACAACCATGTGTTCTATTCACTCCTCTCACCATCTGACATACTTTGCAACTCTGTAAAAGATTCTTCATATCTTGTTGCAACTATGGCCACTAATAATTCTTAGCAACTAAAGCTATAGTTTTATCTTTGCCAAAATGTCTAGCTAACCTTCCACCGTGTTTATCTTTAATGAGATTCTCTCTCATTGAACTTCTGGGAATGCACAATTGGATTCCTTTGAACAACATACTATCTTGGATCATAAAATCCAACCACTTTGTCCTATCAAGTGTAATAGGTTCTGTATAAGCCTTCCATGCTTCACAAAAATTAGGATCATCCAAATATAAAGGAATGAGTTCCTTGAACCCAACCACCTCTATCTACTTTTATGTTAGCAAAAATTTTCTTCTACTAAGAGCATCTACAACTCTATTAGACTTCCCACTCCTATGTTTCAAAACAAATATATAACTCTACAACAACTCAACCCACTTCAAATGCCTTTGGTTCAATTTTCCTTGACTATTCAAATATTGCAAAGCTTGATGATCAGTATACAAAATAAACTCCTTAGGAAGAAGATAGTGTCTCCACTTCTTCAATTCTTGAACTATAGCATAAATTTTTTTATCATAAATAGAATATTTTCTTTTTGCATCATTTAGTTTCACACTAAAATAAGCAACAAGTCTACCTCTTGGCTCAAAAAAACTCCTATTATAGTACCACTAGCATCACAGTCTACTTGAAACACCTTGTTAAAATCTAGAAGTGCTAAAATAGGTTGCTTAGTAAAAAAAAATTCAATAGATTAAAGCTTCTATCTTCTCCTACAATCCACTTAAACTCCTTCCCATCCCCTCTCATTATTTTAGTCAGGGGTCCATAGATACTACTAAAACCTCTCATGAGCTTTCTATAAAAGCTAGCCAATCCATGAAAACATCTTACCTTGGTCACACTCCTTGGAGTAGGCCATTCAAGGATAGCCTTCACTTTCTTTGGGTCCATTTTTAGACCTTCTGTTGAGACTACAAATCCCAAGTACACTAACACCTTCTTTACAAAACTTGCTAGAAATAATAGTCCACCAATATAACTGAGGGGGAGTGAATTAGTTATATAAAAATCTAAAGTATATTTCCTTTTAAACAAACTTAAACTTTTAGCCAAGTAAATAGCAATCATAAAGAGATGCACATACACAATTATACCATACGTGTTGACTAGGGAAACCCTTAATCAGAGGGAAAACCCTAGTGGTAATGATGCCCACAAAATAATGTACTAATATGAGTATTCCTTTTAAAGGATGGACCTTGTCAGAAGTCTATTAAAACACTTAGTACAAAGAGTCCCTATTAGGAGACCTTGAATCCCTGTTAGGATATTCCAACCCTATTAGGAGTTGTGGAAATTAGCTGAACCCACTGTCCAAATAGCTTCAAGATCATATCAACAAACCCATTGTCCAATTGATCTTGGTACTATTCCTTTCAAAATAATAGATATGTAATAATATTTACTTCTTCATCTATCTAGTACATCAGACTTCTTCACCTTTAGATCATGCAATCAAATCTAGAACTTAGCAACAATAACCATTAAGGTCACTTACATGCATTAGTAATTCACTATACTTCACTGCTTAGTAATTTGCAAGTTTTCTCTGCGCATAAATCTCAATCATAAAAAACATATTTCCTTTATACAACACTCAATATTAAATCCTTGAGTTGGCTTCACACTTTATAATCATACGTTAATTAAATTAAATACACATTTAATTAATGTTGTCAGCTCATAGTTATACAAAAACTTTCACACATGTGACTTTTGTACATGCGCACTTTTTGACATCATCAGTGGTTAGTATACTACCTCCAATTAATTGTGCAACCCTTTATTTCAATTACAATGAGTTGTATCAATCATACAATAGGAACTACTTTCCTAATGCTTTGTTTCCATGCGATTATTTTTATATCAACCATATCTTCTGTACACTATCAATTCGGGTTCTGCACACTTGCCCAAGTAACAAATACATACTATAGTATGTGCTAGTAACTGCGCATAAGAAAATAAGTAATATAATGTCCTCAATATAAAAATCACAGTATGTTGCTCTGTCAATCTTTTACAAACTTATTACTATGTTTTCATCAATGAAAAACATAGTTATAAATACATCATAACAATGTTTTGCAATGCTCCCCCATAGCATCAGCATTCATGTTAACAACCTCCCCCTTAGGCATTGATGGCAACATAGATGAAAAATATCTAGTTTCAAGAATACAACAAGTCTCTTCATCAATTAGATCTTTCTTTATGCAAATCCTTTATTGCAATACTTCTCCCCCATAGTACAATGTTTTCCATGCCATACTTCTCCCCCATTGACATCAATGTCAAAGATAGTACACAAATGGTTCAATTTTCTTCAACATCTAATCAGCATGACCACATGCCAGTCTGTTTCTTTACAATTTTTTATATAAATCCATAAACAACTTAAGTTTCTAAAGACACTGTTGTATACCACTTACCAATTACCAAGAGTCCTTTGCTGACTCTTTTCATCATAGATACTCCCCCATAGAGGAAGCATCAGCATTCAGTCTAGTCTAACAATGGTGCTATATACCTTGGACTGATGCACTTCTGCATATTTTATTCTAAAATAGGTAGGGGCATAACCCCAACCATACCTCTTAGGTACTCAAATGTATCCTTTGTTAAGGCCTTTGTGAAAATGTCTACAATCTATTCCTTAGTGTTAATGTACTTCAGTCTGATTTCTTTCTCTGTAACTTTCTCTTTCAACACATGATACTTTATAGAGATGTGCTTAATCTTAGAATGCAAAACAAGATTCTTAGACATGTTAAATGTGCTTGTATTATCATGGTAAATGATAAGAAGTTCATTGAATGTAATTCCAATATCCTTCATCATCTTCTTCATCCATATGACTTGATTACAATTTTTTGCTACTACAACATATTCTGCATCTATAATGCTTTGTGAGGTGTAATCTTGCTTCATGTTGAGCCACAAAACCAATCTTCCACCAAGAAAGAATGCTCCTCCATTGGTGCTTTTTCTATCATCCCTATCTCCAGCCCAATCAACATTAGTATAAGTGCAAAGATTAAAGTCATTAATTTTTTCACACCAAATGCCATAATCAGATATCCCTTTTAGATATCTGAATATCCTTTTTACTATTGTGTAGTGATATTCTTTAGGATCGGCCTAAAATCTTGCCACAATTCTAACTACATTAGCTATATCTAGTCTATTTTGAGTCAGATACTGCAATCCTCCAATCATAGATTTGTACTTCTTTTGTTAAACAATAGGTGTCTCATCCATGCTTGATAATTTGTGACTAGTTATTATAGGAGTTCCAATAGGTTTATAGTTTTCTAGACCAAATCTATTTAGCAAATATTTTAAATACTTTGTCTGAGAAATAAAGATTCCTTCATTGTTTTGAACAATTTGCAATCCTAAGAAAATTTTCATTTCCCCTATCATGCTCATCTCAAACTTATTCTTTATATCTTCTAAGAATTTGTTACTAGCTTCATAATTTCCTCCAAAAATGATATCATCAACAAATCCAATAATTATCAACAAACCATCTTCTATTTCTTTCAAGTACAAGTTACTATATGTTGTTCCTTTAGCAAATCCAAGCTTTGCTAAGTATTTATCCAACCTTGTATACCAAGTTCTAGGTGCTTGTTTTAATCCATACAAGGCTTTCTTTAGTCTTCAAACCATATCTTTCTCTTCTATCAAAGGAAAACCTTCTGGTTGCTCAATATAAACTTCTTCTTCAAGTTCTCCATTTAAGAATGCTAACTTAACGTCTATCTAATATACCTTAAAATTCTTATTTGTTGCATATGCTAGGAACATTATGACTACTTCCATTCTTGCTATAGGTGCATATGTTTCCTCATAATCAATTCCTTCTTGCTGAGAGTAACATTTGCATACCAGTCTTGTGTTTTTTATTACTTCTCCCGATTCATTCATTTTATTTCTGAATACCCATTTTGTGCCAATCACATTTTTGTTCTTTGGTCTAGGTACTAATTTTCATGTGTCATTTTTTATTATCTATTGAAGTTCTTCCTCCATTTCTTTTATCCAATGATCATCTTTGATTGCTTCATCTGCACTCTTTGGTTCTACTTGAGATATTAGGCATAGTTCTTCATTAATTTTGCTTCTTGTCATTACTCCTTTTTCTTTACTTCCTATTATCTAATCAGTGGGATGATTTCTTATCAAATTCCTATTTGGGGTAGAAGTTATTGCTTCAATTCTTATTGCAGGCACTATGCTCTATTCTTCTCTTACATCTTTAGTTTGCGCACTATTTTGTAAGTCATTGTTAGTCTTGATAAATAGTTCATTGCATCTATTGGTCATCCCAAAATAATCATCTCCATTAGATTTATAATCCATCATCTTTCCCTTAGTGCCAAAATTTTCATCTAGTTTAACATTTGTGCACTCTACTATAGTTTTTGTTCTATAGTTGAAACATCTATAAGCTTTACTTTTTAATGAATAGCCAAGGAACATACCTTCATCACTTCTTGGATCAAACTTACCAATATCATCATCTCTTTTAATGTAGCATTTGCTTCCAAATATTCTAAAATATTTGACTAATGGTGAGTAACCAAACCATAACTCGTAGGGTGTTTTGTCCATATCTTTTCTAATCTGCACTCTATTCAGTGTGTATACTGTTGTATTGGTTGCTTCTCTCCAAAAGTTTTTGATACATCATTTTGGAATAACATAGCTCATGTTGCTTCAAAAATTGATTTTTTTATTCTTTTAGTAATCCCATTCTACTCAGGTGTATGGGGTGAGGATAGTTGTCTCCCAATACCATGCTCTTCACAACAGGTCTAGAAGTGAATTCTCCTCCTCTATCTGATCTTAGGCTTTTGATTTTAACTCCAGATTCATTCTCTACTTTGTTCTTGAATATCTTGAATTTCTCAAATGCTTCTAATTTTATCTTAAGAAAGGCTACCACATCATTCTAGTAAAACCATCAATAAAAATCATAAAATGTCTTTCTCCATAGAATCCTCTTGTTCTTGTAGGACCACTTAGCTCTGTATAAACCAATTCTAGCTTTTGTGTAGTACAAAACTACTTGCTAGGAAATAAGACTTTCTTCTGCTTAGCCAAGATACATTCCTTACAAATAATGTCAGTGGGCTTAGTGATCTTAGGTAAATCTCTCATAGCAAGTGTTTTACTGGCTTTCATAATGTTATCAAAGTTAATGTAACAAAATCTTCTATGCCATAACCAATTGTTGTCAACTTTAGCTATCAAACATGTTGTTTCAATGGAGTTTAACTTAAATACATTACCTCTAGTTCTTGTGCCAGTACCAAGTATTTTTCCTTCCTTTTTCTTAATAATGCATGTGTCATTACCAAACTACAATTGGTAACCTTTGTCCATAACTTGTCCAACACTTAACAAGTTATGTTTCAGTCCATCAACAAAATAAACATCATCAGTATATGTTTTACCATCAAGTGTGATAGATCCAATTCTTGTAATGTGATAGGTTGCATTGTTCCCTACTCTAACAGTTCCTCCATCATGGCTTCTAAATTTGACAAACTTGCTCATATCACCATTCATGTGATGTGAACAGCCACTATCAATGATCCAATCTTTCTCTTAACCTTGTGAGATCAGCGCACTTTCTTCTCTGATTTCTCTATCAAGATCATCCTTCTTTATATCTACAAATCCTAATTCATCTTCACTCTTTTTTTTATTAGATTCTTCTTTTTCTTCTTCTTCATTAACATATAAATAATTTCTAGGTCTTCTAGATTTGAATCTTCCCTTATACTTTCTTTCTCTTTTAGGATACTTAGATGCATAATGACATATTCATTACATGTCCAACATTTAAAGATATTCTTACCATCTTTTTCACTTTCCACAAGAAGAGCCACTCCTTCTTGAATCTTTTCCTCAATAGTATTGTTGTTGCTAGCAATGTCTCCCTACGCTTTTGTGTTCCTTGCTAGACCAGTTTTAATATTCAATCCACTAAATGTTGTCTCAAATTTTTCTAATTCTCTAGATTATTTTAGATTGAATTTTGTAGCTTCCAATCTACCAAGCAATGTTTCTTTGGTGAAATTATTATACAGGGTATCATTAGCTGAATCATCTATGCTACTATCTTAAAATTTGGTGTTAGACTTTTCAAGATCTTCCATATCACTTCATCATCAAATTTCTATCCACCAAGAGATGTGATTGCTACAACAATATCAGATATTCTACCAATATAGCTTCTTACAGATTCATCTTCCATTATTCTAGCATCTTGGAATGCACAATGCAAATTTTACATGTGTATCACCCTCATAATTAGCTTCTAAAGTTTTCCAAATTTCATGAGATGTTTTGAGTTGTTTTACTTGACTCTACTCACTTTCAAGTAGAGTTGAAAACTTTACTTCTCTTGCCCTTATGTTTCACATAAATACTTCTCTCTACTCCTCAGTACAGGTTTCAAGATTGTCTTCTTCCACAATGTTTTTAGATGCCTTGGTTACAAGCCAATAGCCTAGACCCATGCACAAGAGATGAGTCTTCATTTTATCCTTCTAGCTATTATAGTTTGTGCCATAAAATCTAAGACTTTCCTTTCTAAACAAAGTCAACATGGATCTCTAAAAGTTGTTAAACTTTTCTTTAAAGGACCTGATGCTCTAATACCAATTGTTAGAAATAATAGTCCACCAATATAATTGAGAGGCTGGGGTGAATCAGTTATATAAAAATCTCAGGTATTTTTCCTTTTAAACAAACTTAACCTTTTAGCCAAGTAAACAACAACCATAAAGAGATGCACATACACAATTACACTAGATGTGTTGGCTACGAAAACCCTTGATCAGAGAAAAAACCCCAATGGGAATGATGCCCACAAAATAATGTACTAATATGAATATTCCTTGTTAGAGGATGGACGCTATTAGGAGTCAATTACAACACTTAGTACAAAGAGTCCCTATTAGGAGACCTTGAATCCCTGTTAGGAGATTCCAACCTTGTTAGGAGTTGTGCCAACCTTGTTAGGAATTGTGGAAGTCATTTGAACCCACTATCCAAAGGGCTTTAGGATCATATCAACAAACCCACTATCCAATTGATCTCAGTACTATTCTTTCATAATAATAGATGTATAATAATTTTTACTTCTTCCTCTATCTAGTACGTTGGACTTCTTCGCCTTTAGATCATGCAATCATATCTAGAACTCAACAATAGTAACCCTTAAGGCCACTTATACACATTATTAATTCACTCTGCTTTGTTGCTTAGTAATTCACAAGTTTTTTCTGCTCATCAATCTCAATCATCATGTCTAAAACATAGAAAACATCTTTCCTCTATATAACACTCAATATGGTTTCCTTGATTCAGCTTCACTCTTTATCATCATACATTAATTAGATGAATACACATTTAATTAATGTTTTTGGCTCATAGTTATACAAAAAAATTCACATGTGAGACTTTCATACATGCACACTTTCTGACATCATTAGTGGTCAATATACTACCTCTAGTTAACTATGTAATCCTTTATTTCAATTACAATGAGTTGTATCAATCATACAATAGGAACTACTTTCCTAATGCTCTATTTCATGTAGTTCCCTGTATATCAACCATATCTTTGGTACATTTTTTATTCAAGTTATGCACACGTGTCCAAGTAGAAAATACATACTATAGTATGTGCTAGTAACTACACATAAGCAGATAAGTAATATAATATCCTCAATACAAAGATCACAATCTGTTGCTATGTTAGTCTTTTAAAAACTTATTACTATGTTGTCATCAATAAAAAACACAGTTATAAACACATCATAACAATATTTTGCAATGCTCCCCCATAGCATTAGGATTCATGCTAACAAAACTACACTTCTTTAGGTTTATCAGCAAGTTTTCTTCCCTCAACTTATCAAACACCTTGTGAATATGAATCATATGCTCCTCCAATGTCTTACTAAAGATCAATATATAATCTACGTAAACAATGACAAACTTACATAGAAACTCCTTCAATACCTCATTCATTAGCCTCATGAATGTGCTCAGTACATTGGTTAGCCCAAAAGGCATGACTAACCACTCATGCAATCCTTTCCTTGTCTTGAAATCAGTCTTCCACTCATCACCTTCTCTAATACAAATCTGATGGTACCCACTCCTTACATCTATCTTTGTGAAATACTTAGCTCTGATCAAATAGTCCATAATATCATCCATACTCAGCAAAGAAAATTTGTACTTGATTGTGATCTCATTCATAACATAAGAATCTATGCACATCCTCCATTCTCCATTCTTTTTTGGTACTAATATAGCTAGTATTGCACATGGACTTAATTTCTCTTAAATCAACCCCTTCTGTAACAACTCATGAACTTGCCAATTCAACTCTTCACTTTCTGCTAGTGTCATTCTATACACTTCCTTGTTTGCTAGACTAACTCCTAGAACCAAATCCATCTAGTGACTAATCTTCCTCATTAGGGGTAATCCATTAGGTACATTATCTGACATGATATCATAAAACTCTCTTAACATATCTACAACATCTACAAGTACCTCCTCTACTTCTTCTTTACTATCTTTAGGAATTATAGCAAAACACATATGCTCATGTTTCACACCTTTAAGAAACTCTTTTTCATCAACAAAACATGTTTTGGTAGCACTACATACCTTTTTTTCTTTCTCCATCAACAGCTTCAACTTATGTTTCACTCCATCCTTGATTAGAGTGTAGGTATTTTCTTGCCCATTGTGTACAACATGTTTGTCAAACTACCATGACCTACCTAGAAACATATAATATATGTCCATTGGTATGATATCACATACTACCTCATCTTGGTAGCTTCCAATCTTGATATTCACAGAGCACTACTCATTGACCATGACCTTGTGGTCATCTTACACCCAAGTAATACAGTATAGATGTGGGTGTTTCTATCTCTTTAGCTTCAACTTGGTGACCATCATTTTTTAGACTATATTATCAATACTTCCACCATCAATTATCACATCACAACACATATCTTCACATCTACACCTTATGCAAAACAAGCTCCTTCTTTGATCAGGTTCATTCTCACCACTTAGTAGGACTCTTTTGTTGACTAGGACTTCTCCTCTTTCAGCATCTTCAAGATGTGATGGTATGGCACCTTTATCAACATGTGCAACTCTGACTTGGCCTTTTGTTCTTCAATTTTTTCTTCCTTAGCATTGGGTACATTTAAATGCTTTATGCCCTTCTTCTCCACAGTGAAAAAATTTCCCATGGAAGCCTCCTCTTCTAGATCCTTATGCTCTACCTCTTCCTCTCTAATCTCTATTGTTCTGATCATGAAAATTATTGGAAATGTTTCCCCTTTGGTTCTAACTACTAATAATCCTATCTTCTTCCTTGTTCTTCTGATCATCACTATGGCCTCCATAAGATAATCTACCAGATCTTCCACTGTGACCTCTTCCACTTCTTGCTATCAAACTTCTTGCTCAATTTCTCCTCAACTTTTAGGAAAAATTGGTATGCCTCCTCAATACTGTCCATTTGAACTAGACTTGGCTCATCATGAATGCTTGGTCTTAACCCATTAAGATAATGGACCACTTTCTCCTTATCAACTTCTGCATTGTCAGTTCTAATGAGAACTCTGTAGAACTCTTTGGTATACTCTTGAAAAAAAAATCTCACTTGCTTGAACCCTTGCATCTTCTTCAACAAATTAAGCTCATAATCTAGAGGAATGAATTAGCTTCAATTTAGCTATCATTTGATCCCATCTGGTGATTTTTTCCTTTCCCTTTCTATTTTTCTCCAACTGAACCTCCTACCACCAGATCTTTGCATTTTCTTTCAATTTTTCCTTCACAAACTTGACCCTATCAGGATCATCAATATCTTCATACTCAAAGTACTTTTCCAATTCATTGATCTAATCAATTAGCTCCTTTAGGTTAAGATTCCCCAAAAATGTGGGAACCTCAAACTTAGGTCTTTTTTCTAATCTTGGGGATGGCCCTAAAAAGCCTCTCTTCCTCTAGATTTAGAACTGCCTCTACTTTGGCATTTTCTTCTACTTCATCCTTGTCCTCACTTTCATCACTTACAAGAAGATTCATTCCTATATACATTTGTCTTTGGAGGGCTCAAAAACCCTCAGGTGTAACACCTATAGCTCTTCCACCACACTGTCTTCATGGAGGCATTTTTGCACTTTCATTGAAACCCTAGTGCAAACTACCTCATAGTCAGTAATCTATCTACACACTCAACCCAAACCATGATCCTAGTGAAAAATCCCTCACATTTGATGATCTATCCACACACTCAAGAACTCTAGCTCTAATACCACTTGGTGTAGGATGCTCCTCTTAATACCATAAACTCATAATAGAAACAAAGAAACAATAGCAAATGTGAGAAAAAATATGGATTTCTTACATGTGCTACAAATGCAAAATTACAGAACTCACAAGTACAATATGCTAACCCACATGGGCATCTTCACTACGATAAATTGCAAGACAATCTACAAACTATCACCCAAAGTTGTCCTAGACAATGTTTGGGTATTTCATAAATAGGCAATTTTATGTTGCCTGAGAAGATTCTTGACAATGAAACTTAATACTTAGGGTTGACAGACCCTAAGAATACATATAGAGTTAGCCAAATACATCTTTGACAATTATTTTAGATATTTTAGGTGGCCCAACTTTGAAAGTCCATAACTCATTAACCATTGCTCTAATTGGATATTATTACCACTTTTTGAAAATGCCATCTCCTAATCTACAGGCTCAAAACTACATTAGCGCCCTTCTGTCGAGTTTTTGGATGCCATCTGCACACTCTAAGGCCTCCAATGGTGAGCCTAAAGAATTTTTCTACAAGTTTTTCTATCAAAAGTCTGCAATAACTTCTCTGATACTTATTCTTGAGCAATGAGATTTTTATGGTAGGCTTACAACTCTAAAATGAACCTTCTTATAGAAAATGACAACAATCTAAAATCATATGACAAACTTACTAAAAATAGCATGTTCCCATAAATAGTAACCACCATGTCTATTAGTCCTTATTAAAATATAAAAGACTAAAATAAAAATATTTTTGGGTCATACAAGATTGCTCTTACACCTAAGATGCTCTTACATCATTAGTACATCATCTTGTGGGTACCATCCTCATTAGGGTTTTCCCTCTAATGAAGGGTTTCCCTAGTTAACATATATGGTGTTATTATGTATGAGTATCTTGTTGTGGCTTTAGCTTACATTACTCATATGGTTAAGATTTTTTAAGATTGTTGTGATATTAGTTGGATAACTAATTATATCAGTGGACTATATATTCTAACAATTGGTATCAGAGCTTTAGGTCCTTGGAGAATAACCTTAACAACTTTGGGAGATCAATGGTGAATATGTTCGGGAAGGATAGTCTAAGATTTCATGGGGCCAACTATGATAGTTAGAAGAAGAACATGAAGACACATCTATTGTGCATGGCTCCAAGATATTGGATCTTGACAAAAAGTCAGAAGCCAATCGTTGAAGAAGAAAAACTTGAAGGATGAACTGAACAAGAGAGAGATTTATTCATGTGTAACATGAGAGCAAGAGAAGCCCTGATAACAACACTTCCAGAGAATGAGTACAGTCAGATAGAGTCACTTTTAACATCTCATGAAATTTGGAAAGCTTTAGAATATACTTTTGAAGGTAATGATCATGCAAAAAGAATGAGATTACAAAATTGGATATGCACATTTCAAGATACTAGAATGATGGAAGATGAATATGTAAGAAGTTATATTGGCAAAATATCAAAAATGGTTGCAAGTATTTGATCTCTAGTGAGAAGAGAAAAAGATGGTAAGAAAATCTTCAAATGTTGGTGTTTACACTAATTTAATATGCAAGTAAACACTTAACTTAATGAAACAAAAGCATTAACATTAACTAAATTAACATAAACCTCAAGATAGACAAAGAGAAGCCCCTGAATGAGAATATGAGCCATTAAGGGCCTCTCTCAATGAGATTGTTCTATTGATTTATAGATGTGTCTAATTTGGATATGGATTTAGGATGTATGCTTAAGGTACTCAAACTAGCTTCAATGGATTCTTGGAATTTTGATGTGGATGGATGGATTTTTGATGTAAAATCTTGATCTCAAAAATGGCATTATGGCTTTACTTCATGATCAAAATGGCATTACTTTGTTACTATGGGTGATTGTGTTAAAATGGCTTGGGAGAGGATTCCTTAAATAGGCAAAGGGCTTGAGGGATCAAGGGCTAGGATGCAAGGATGGGAGAAAGCTTATGGAAGGTTTAGATTGAATGAGAGGAGAGCACATGGATTGTACTTCCTTACAGCCAATCAAGGAGTGACACATGTCACAGGGGCATTGGTTAGAGAAAGAGGATTTGAGGGGTCAACAAAGGAGGCTCAAAGATCATAAAGACCTTCATAATGGCTTGTAAGAGCAATGAATGGGCTTGTAAGAGTCATTTATGGCTTTGTGGGCTTCATAAAGTTTTATGGTTGGGATATTTGTGAGAGAGTTGAGATATTTTGACTTGGGTTGGATTAAGAAAGTCTTAAGCTTGACTTAGGAATGTGCAAATGATTAAGACTTGGATTAGGCTTGGGTTAAGATTAGATTAGGCTTGTTAGAGATGGGCAAGTGGATGGCATTTAATGAGGGTGGGTGAAGGAGGAGATATTTGTTGGCTTTAGCTTGGGTTAGCAAGTCTTAACCCATGTATAGGGAATATAACAAAGTTAGGGGGGAGATTAGGATAAGGGTCAAAGATAAGGATTGACATCTTCTAGAAGAATCTAGGCTTTGGATGAGGATGAAGACTTTCTAGAAGAGTCTAGAACTTCCTAGGATGAGGATAAATAAGGTTTTTAGGAAATAAATAAAGTTTTATTTATTTCAAGAGTTTGGGTTGAGGAGATATTTATTAAAATATTTTTAATAAACATGAAGATTAATATTTAATCTAAATTAAATATTTTGAGTTGGGATTAGGGGTAGGAAATGATAGGATTAGCCTTTAATCAAAATTAAAGAAGGATTATAAGATTTTGGAAGAGGTTAGTGGTCTTAAGGAAATTGGCCAAGTTTTGGGCAAAAAATGAATTATTTATTTATTTTGGGATTTTTGGTCAATTTATTAATTAAATAATTAATAAATAAGGAAATAATGTTTAAATCAGATTTAAACATTTTTGGGAGGGATTCCTTAATTAAATATTTTTAATTAAGATAAAGGGATTTAATGGCATAAAAATTAATTAATTAATTAATTAATTAATGATGATGTCATCAGGGACTTTTTTAGAAAATAAAAATACTTTATTTTCTAAAAGATTTTTTAAGTGTCTACAGTTGGACTTGTAATGAATTTGGTCATTATGTATCTAAGTATCCTAAAAGAGAGAAAAGTTTAACGAAAAGTTTAACCATAGAAGAGATAGATATAGAAATTATTTGTATGCAAATGAAGATGAAGAATCTAATGAGAAATTTCAAAGTGAAAGTGATGATGACTTAGGATTTGTGGCTATCAAGGATGATGATCTTGATAGAGAAATTAGAGAAGAAAGAGCTCTAGTTACCCAAATGGAAGAGAAGTTTGATTGGATAATTGATAGTGGTTGTTCACATTACATGACTAGTGATATGAATAAGTTTGTTAAGTTCAATAATGATGATGGAGGAATTGTTAGAGTTGGTAACAATGTAGCCTATCACATAATAGGAATTGGATCCATTACTCTTGATGGTAAAACTAACACTGATGATGTCTATTTTGTTGATGGATTGAAATATAACTTGTTGAGTGTTGGACAGTTGGTAGACAAGGGTTATCTATTTTAGTTCACTGAGAAGACCTGTACTATAAAAGATAGAGATTGTAAGATGATTAGAACGAGCACTAGATCTCAAGGTAATGTATTTCAATTGAATCCTACTAAGATGACATGTTTGGTAGCTAAAGTGGATAACAATTGGTTGTGGCATAGAAGATTTTGTCATATAAACTTTGATAATATTGTGAAGGTTAGTAGCACCTTTGTAGTTAGAGATTTGTCTAAGATTGTTAAGCCTACTAATATTGTGTGTAAGGAATGTATTTTAGCTAAGCATAAGAAAAGTATCATTCCCTAGCAAGAAGTTCACTACCATAGAGAAGTTTTCAAGCTGAAGATCGTTCACACAGATCTAAGTGGTCCTTCTAGAATAAGAGAATTTTATGGTGAAAGATATTTAATGATTTTTTTTTATGATTTCACTAGAATGATGTGGGTAGAATTTCTTAAGAGAAATCTAAAGCTTTTAAGAAGTTTAAGATATTTAAGAATAGCATTGAGAATAAATCTGGTGTTAAGATTAAATGTTTGAGATATGATGGAGGAGGAGAATTCACCTATAGATAATTCTATTTTGTGAAGAAAATGGAATCAAAAGATATCTATTTGCACCTAGAACACCTGAGCAAAATGAGATTGTTGAGAGAAGAAATAAGTCCATAGCAAAAGTAGCTAGAGTAATGTTATTTAAGAATGATGTTTCTAAGAAATTATAGAGTTAATACAGCAATATATACGCTGAACAAAGTATAGATTAGAAAAGGTATGGATAAAACACCTTATGAACTATGGTTTGGACATTCACCATTGGTCAAACAATTCAAAATTTTTGGGAGAAAATGTTATATTAAGAGAGATGATGGCATCGGTAATTTTGATCCAAGAAGTGATGAAGGTATGCTTCTTGGATACTCATTGAAAAGTAAGGTTTACAAATGCTTTAACTATAGAACTAAGACAATGGTTGAATGTGAAAATGTAAGGATTGATGATAAGTTTGGAACCAAAGAAAAGATGATATATTATATTAGAGATGAAGAAGAGAATAACTCTAGAATTGTTAGACAAAATTTTGAAGTTTTGTTTAAGATTAACAATGACTTACAAAATGATGTGCTAACTTTTGAGCATAGAGGAGAATAGAGTTCTAGACCTAGAGAAGAGATCAGAGTTGAGATGTCAACTCCTATGCCAAATAGAAATCTAACAAGGAATCACCCTCCTAAGCAGATAATTGGAAGTAAAGACAAAGGTGTTATGACAAGGAATAGAGTAAATGAGGAGATATGTTTGATATCTCAAGTTGAATCCAAGTGCATAGATGAAGCAATCAAAGATAATCATTGGATCCAAGTAATGAAGAAAGAAATGGATTAGATAATAAAGAATAATACATGGGAGTTAGTTCCTAGACCAAAAGACAAGAATGTGATAGGAACAAAATGGGTTGTCAGGAATAAGATGAATGAGAAAGCAGAAGTTGTGAGAAATAAGGCGAGATTTGTTTGTAAAGGCTATCCATAGTAAGAAGGCATTGATTATGAGGAAACATATACACCTATAGCAAGAATGGAAGCAGTAAGGATGTTCCTAGCTTATGCAGTGAACAATAAATTCAAGGTTTATCAGATGGATGTTAAATCTGCCTTTCTAAATGGAGAACTAGAAGAAGAGATTTATAGTGAGCATCCTAAAGGTTTTCCTTTATCATAAGACAAAGGCATGGTATGCAAATTCAAGAAACCTCTTTATGGTCTAAAGCAAGCACTAAGAACCTTGTATGCAAGGTTGGATATTTGCCTGGCAAAACATGGATTTGCTAAAGGTATGATAGACAATAACTTATATCTGAAAGAAATTGAAGATGGTTTGTTGATAATTTTAATATTTGTTGATGAAATCATTTTCAAAGGTAATGATGAATCTAGTGATAAATTTGTTGAGGAGATGAAGAATGAATTTGAAATGAGCATGATAGGAGAAATGAAGTTTTTCCTAGGTTTGCAAATTTTGCAGAATAATGATGGTATATTCATTTCACAAGCTAAGTACCTAAAAGATTAGTTGAAAAGGTTTAGTTTGGAAAGTCAAAAACCTATTGGCACACCTATGATAGCTAGTCATAAGTTATCTAGCAAAGATGAGACACCTATAGTGGAGCAGAAGAATTTAGATCAATGATTGGAAATTTGCAATATCTAACTCACACCATACCAGATATAGAAAATTTAGTTGGGATTGTAGCTAGATTTCAAGTTGATACTAAGGAATATCATTTGTAGTAGTAAAGATAATATTCAAATATCTAAAAGGGATATTTGATTATGAAATTTGGTATGACAGATCAAGTGATTTCACACTTTGCATATAAATGGATGTTGATTGGGTAGGTAGTATGGATCACAAAAAGAGCACCAGTGGTGGAGCATTCTTTCCTAGAGGAAGATTGGTTTCTTGGTTAAGCAAGAAGTAAGATTTTAATTCACAGAGCATTGTTGATGCAAAGTATGTTGTAGCAGAAAATAATTGTAATCAAGTTATGTGGATGAAGCAGATGTTAAAGGATATCAAAATTAAAATTGAAGAACATGTTATCATTTACTGTGACAATAGAAGTATAGTGAGTATGTCTAAGAATATTGTATTACATTCTAAGACAAATCATATATCTATTAAGTATCATCTATTGAGAGAGAAAGCAATAGAAAAGGAGATCAGATTGGAGTATGTAAGTACTAAGAATCAAATTGCAGATATCTTTATGAGACCTTTTCCTAAAGATACATTTGAGTACTTGAGATGTATGCTTAGGGTTATGCCCCTACCTACTTTTGAGTAGGTGGTGCAGAGAGTGCATCAATCCAGTGGTACCAAGCACTATTATTTGACTAGACCAAATGATGATGCTTCCTAAATGCAGGAGTATTTGGTATGTACTAAGTGTTAGGATTAAACCACGGACAAAAATAACAATTACATGAAAATATAACCAATAATAGAAAATAGTAGATCACACAAAAAAGAACGCAAGGCACCAAGATTTAACGTGGTTCACCCAATCCCTGAACTTAGTCCACCAAATAGCAAGTCCGATATTATTACAATCTAGTGAATACAACTTGATTACAATGCATAATCCCTTACAGCTCAATACTACCATAAGAACCAATTTTTCATCACAACATAATGAAAAAATACCTAACCCTAAGCCCTTTTATACAAGTATTTTTATGTCGCTTTAGGGTTACAACATGTTGTCCATATGTCAGCCAGTACGTATAGTACTTTCCTGATTAGTCACCACAATTGAATAATCTCTCACTTGGGGACTGATTAGGCTCCACACTAAACAACAATCTCCCACTTGGAGACTGATCCTGTAGCAATACCACTACCACATGGGGCTCCCACTGGATCAAACCACCCTAAACTCTACTATTCTTTTATTCATATTCATTCTAGAAGAACAACTGAAGTTGAAGAGGAGTTTAGTTTCTCCCTTGTTACTACCTTTGTCAACATATCTATTGGATTGTCATTTGTATGTATCTTCTCCAGCTTTAATTGTCCATCCTCCAAAACTGACCAAATGAAATGGTACCACAACTCTATGTGTTTGGTCTTAGAATGCAGAGTGGAATTCTTTGCAAGATGAATGGCACTCTGACTATTTGTGAACAAATAATTATCCTTCTAAGGATGTCCCAATTCTTCTAAGAAGAACCAAAGCCATATCATCTCCTTGGTTGCCTTTGTAGCAGCAACATACTCTACATCTATAGTGGATAGAGCATTAATCTTCTATAACCTAGAAACCTAGTTCACGGCTGCCCCACCAACAATAAAGACATAACCTATAGTACTCCACCTAGTATCAATATCCCCTAGCAAAATCTGAGTCAACATAGCCCTATAAATTAGTAGTAGAGCCCCCAAAGTATAAAAATTGATTAGATGTTCCTCTCAAATATCTAAGAATCCATTTGACAGCATTCCAATGCTTAATTCTTGGATGACTCATATACTTGCTAATGACTCCCACTGCATGTGCAATATTTGGCCTAGTACATACCATAGCATACATCAAGCTTCCTATAGCTGAAGCATAGGGTACCTTGGACATCTTTTCCTCCTATTCTTGTGTCCTTGGACACATCTTCTTAGTCAACTTCAAATGACCAGGTAAAGATGTGCTGACAGCTTTAGCATTCTTCATAGAGAAACATTGCAACACCTTCTCCACATATTTAGCCTGAGATAGTGTCAATGTTCTATTCTTCCTATTTGTAAAAATCTTCATACCAAGGATTTGTTTTGTTGCCCCCAAATCCTTCATAGCAAATGCATGTGCTAATTGGCATTTTAGCCCCTTAATATGATTCATTTTAGACCCTACTACAAGCATATCATCAACATATAAACATAAAATAATGTAGCTATCATCATCCAACCTCTTAAAATAAACATAGTAATCTGAATGACACCTATTATATCGATGTTCATGAATAAAACTATCAAATTTTAGATACCATTGCCAAGGTGCTTGCTTCAAGCCATATAAACTTTTCTTCAATTTGCACACTAAGTTCTTACCTTTGACCACAAATCCATGTGGCTGAGCCATATATATCTCTTCATGCAAATCACCATGAAGGAAGGCTATTTTAACATCAAGCTGCTCTAAATGCAAATCTTCAATAGCCACAAGACTTAAAATAGTACAGATAAAAGTCATTTTAACAACAAGAGAAAATATCTCATCAAAATAATTCCTTTTTTCTGTGCAAATCCTTTTACAACTAACCTAGCTTTAAATCTTTTCTTACCTCCATCCTCTTCTTTTAACCTATAAACCCACTTATTCTGTAAAGCCTTTTTACCTATAGGAAAATTGCATAAATCCCATGTCTTATTCCTCAACAAAGTGTCCATTCATCTTTCATTGCAGACTCCCATTAAATCTTAGTATCCACCTACACATCTTCATCATAACATTCAGGTTCACCAGCATCAGTAAGTAAAATTGAATACAAAGAGGGAGAAAATCTTTGTGGAGGTCTAATTTGCCTTGTTGACCATCTAACATTCACTAGTGTGTGTGGTATTTGTCATTGTAATTTTTGCACATCATGAGGAATGGCTAGAACATCAGCTTTTGGAGTATCATCCAGCACTACATAATCATCTTTTTTCTTCTCATGTTGCTGCAATAGATCTTTGTACAATGCTTTCTCATTGAATATGACATCCCTACTCAAAAATTTTATAATTTTCAAAATCCCAAAGCCTATAACCAAATTCATTAATGCCATATCCAAAAAATACACATTTCTTTGACTTAGCTTCTAGCTTGGTTCTATTTTCAGAATCTATGTGAGAAAATGGTTCACAGCCAAAGGTTTGAGACAAGAATAACTCACCTTCTTACCAATCCAAGCCTCCTCTAGAATACCACAACCCAAAGGAGTAGAGGGACCTCTATTAATCAAATATATATTAGTATTGAAAGCATCTGCCCACATGTGTAAGGGCAACCCAACATGCAACCTCATGCTCCTTGCATGCTCCATTATAGTCCTATTCATGCGTTCAGCCACTCCATTTTCTTGTGGAGTCCTTTGAATAGTTTTTTGTCTACGAATACCATTAGTGGAGAAATAATCTTAAAATTCATGACTACAATACTCACCACCATTATCAAATCTGAGACATTTTAATTTCTTACCAGTCTCATTTTCAACCAAGCATTTCCATTTATTAAAAGTTTGAAATACATTAGATTTATGTCCAAGGAAATAAACTCATACTTTGCTAGTTACATCATCAATAAATATAACATAATAATGAGAGCCACCAAGGGAAGATACATGAGCCAGTCCTCATACATCGGTATTCACAAGCTCTACTTTCTCCTTTTTGTTTTCCTTCCCAATCTTCACAAAGCTCACTCTCTTTTGTTTTCCATACATGCAACTTTCATAGAAATCCATATTAACACATTTCAAACCTCATAAAACTTTCTTTGAATGAAGTACTTTCATACCTTTCTCACTCATGTGCCCAACTCTATTGTGCCACAGTGCTATATCAAAATCTATAGCAGCTATTTGTTCTCCCTACTCAACTATAGTAATTGTTCCTGAACATTCATTTTTCTCTGAAACAATTAAAGTAGAAGAAAAAATATGACTTGTACAAAGATATAAAGTGCCTACTTTCACACCTTTCACTACTACAAGGGAACCTTTTGAAACCTTCCAATTTTTATCATTAAAAGTAACTACATAACCCTCATTACCGAGTTACCCTACTAAAATTAAATTCCTACTTAGCATTGGAACATGTCTTACCTCATGTAGTAGCCAATGATTCCCATTCTACAACTTAATCTTAATTTTTCTCTTTACAACAATCTAATAGGGTTCATTATCCCCCAAATAAACAAGTCCAAAATCCCCTTGGACATAATCAATGAAATAATCTCTATGAGGTGTAGCATGAAATGGAGCA
Organism: Cupressus sempervirens; assembly: GCA_028749045.1. Classification (NCBI taxonomy): domain Eukaryota; kingdom Viridiplantae; phylum Streptophyta; class Pinopsida; order Cupressales; family Cupressaceae; genus Cupressus; species Cupressus sempervirens. The sequence continues at coordinate 476,955,314 of CM053789.1, read as the reverse complement.
CCAGAATCTAAAACCCATGAATCATCAACACTTTCTAAAGACAAAAACAAAGCATCCTCTTCGGATTTGTTACTTACCACATTTGCCTCCTTGTCTCCATCTGATTTATCAACTTCATTTTTCTTTCAATTCCAGTAATCTTTCTTTTTATGACCCGATTTCCCATAGTACCAGTAGTCATTTGATCATCTTGATTGAGACCTCTTCCCCTTTGACTTTCCTCTTGATTTCTCACAATTTCTAGAAATACTTCCTCTCTCAGTCATTCTGCCCCTACTTTGTGCATTCAAAGCACTTCTTGATGTAGATCCGCTTGAGGATTTCCTATGATTTTCCTCACTCAAAACAACACTAATCACATCTTCACATTTTAGGATACTAGATCCAGGAACAGAATTACTCACTACCATTACCAAGCCATTCCAACTTTCAAGCAAAGAACACAAAATCAAGAAAGCCCTAATTTCTTCATCAAAATTGATACCCACAGAAGATAACTAACTAGTATAAGTATTAAACTCATTTAAATGATCTGCAATAGATCCACCTTTTTCCATTTTCATATTAAATAAATGCTTCATGAGAAATACCTTGTTTGAAGTAGAGGGATTTTCATACAATGTCGCTAGGGTTTTCATCAACTCTTCTGTTGTCTTTTCTTTTGTAATATTAAATGCCACTGATGGTGCCAGGCATAACCGAATGCTTTCAAGTGTCTTTCTGTCCAAAAGATCCCATTCATCATTTGACATAGATCTCTGATTTTTACCTTCCAATGGCTTCCATTAATCCTTTTGATAAAAATAGTCTTCCATTTGCATCTTTCATAACTGGAAGTTCTACCCATTAAACATATCAAGCCTCAGCTTACCCTCATTTTCCATTGCTCCCACTCAACTATGAAACTTTCCTATAGAGGATAACTAAAAAACAACAAGGCTCTAATACCACTTGTTAGGATTAAACCATGGACAAAAATAACAATTACATGCAAATATAACCAATAACATAAAATAGTAGATCACATAGAAAAGAACACAAGGCACCAAGATTTAATGTGGTTCACCCAATCCCTGGGCTACATCCACCAAATAGCAAGTCCAATATTACTACAATCCAATGAATACAACCTAATTACAATGTGTAATCCCTTACAACTCAATATCATTGCAAGAACCAACTTTGCATCACAACATAATGAAAAAAATACCTAACCCTAAGCCCTTTTATACAAGTATTTTTATGCCACTTTAGGGTTACAAAATTTCGGTCATATGTTAGCCAATATGTATAGTACTTTCCTTATCAGTCACCATAATCTAACACTAAGTCATTGAGGACTCTTGGTCTTTGGTATTTGGTGTTGAATAGTGTCTTTGGACACTTGAGTTGGTTGATGACCTGGAGTAGTTTATTAAAATTTGGTATTTAACAATTCATACATTGAGTTTGAGGTCTTTGAGATTGTTATCACTAGGGGAGAGAATATGCATGAAAAACATTTCCTAAAGCATAGGGGAGAGTATTCATGACATGAGGACAGAACAGTAGTAGAGTACTACTTGGTATTCTTCAAACTTAGATGTTTTTCATCTATGTTTTAGTGTGCATAAAAGTGAGTCACACTTCTATAGACCCTTATATCCAAGGTACTCTATGAATTAGATAACTTAGATGGCAGCCTATAGCTTCCTATCCATAACATGTGGGATATGAAAATATGGCTCTCAAATGAACCAAACATGCAAATATATCACAAGGTACACCATGAAATGGAAGATCCAAAGATGGAAGCAAGAGTGCTAGCATCAAAGAATCAAGAAAGATGCAATGCAAGTAAACTATAAATGATGTGCAAAATAAAAACAAGAATGTGAGATTACAAAAACCCATATTTAGATTAGGTATGTTAATTTATATGCATAAATAAAAGCTAGAATGAGAAGAAAGAAGTATGAAGAATGAAGACTAGAAAAAAGAAGTTCTCCACAAACATAAGATCTTCAATCCTAAAACATAATGGTAGCAAAATAGTGGATCTAAAAATGAGACAAGAAGAAAGAAGTTATCCACAAGCAAGAAGGTCTTCAAATCTTGCAGCATAACAATAACCAAACATTAGATGTAAATAAGAGAGGAAGAGCCTCCATTTTAAAGGAAAATGGACGGTTGAGATCAAATTCAAGGGACTCATGATCAAGGGTGGAGATTCATTCAAATATGAGTGGATGGGTCCATTTTTTATTATTTATTTCAAAATTGAGGAGTATTTTTGAATTTTAAAATGAGCACTTTGAATATTAAAATATTAAAGTGAGCATTTTGAGTATTAAAATGAGCACTTTGATTAAAAAAATACATTATGGATCCACTTTGAATATAAAATTAATATATGAACTCCAATTTGAATAAAATATTAATTTCTACCCATTATGAATAAAATATTAATTTCCATCCATTATGAAAAATATTAATTTCCATCCAATATGAATAAAATGTTAATTCCCATCCATTATGATTAAAATATTAATTTCCATAAACCGACTATGAATAAAATATTCACAATGGAATTAAGGTCCCATTTTGAATATGAAATTTACTTTTGGAGATAAATGTCAATTTTCAATTTATTTGAAATTAATATTCATGTGTATTTGTCAAATGGGTTGTAATAGTTGATTTGAATTAATTAATTTTATTCACTTTAATTCTCATCATGATGAAACATTATGCACTTAGATTCTAACCAATTTTGAATGATTACATTTGCCCCTCTTTGACTAATGTGTGATTGATCTAGGAACACATTATAAAAAAGAACAAAGAAAATGAGTGGTCAAAGATAGCTTTGACTACAGTCGAAGTGCAGAAAGAGATAGTTGATCCCAGATGTATAGTTAGCAAGCATCAAGACTGAGCATTAGGAGAGAAATAGCAAGATTTAGAGAAAATGGAAAGGTCAAGCATATGCTCCAAATAATAGAAAGATGGGACAAATCATAACTCAAGATGAGTACTGACAAGTGCAAGTAGATAGAAGATAGAAGATAACCAATAGCTAGTAGCAAACAATTGATAGCAAATAATAGATAGAAAATAGCAACTAGTAGTAAACAGTTGAAAGCAAAGTATTTAGAATGTTCTTATATCCTCAAGATCAAAATTGAAATGAGATAGAGGAGATGCAAAAAGGAGCAAGAGTTTATCAAATCCAATTAAACAAAATTCCATGAGGAGAATTAAAAGATGAGATGCCCCAATTTGACCAAGAAGGATGAAGCATGAGAAATAGGCCAAATCAAGAAGAAAGTGGGAATGAAGTGAAATGAAAGAAAGAGAGATATGGAGAGAGATGGAAAATGAAGAAGAATAAAAAAGGTGGTTGCCCCTGCATGAAGAATAAACCTCAAATGGTCAGCCAACTGCATAGAATAAAATTTTTTAAATGAGCTTTTGACCCACAAATTTAGCTTTTGATCCTAAAAATGAATCCAAGACATCAAAATTAAGTAAAGGTTCAAGTAGGTCAAAATAAGAATATTTAATTGAGATAATGAAATGACAATATTAAGAAAGATATGGAGACATGATTGAGAAGAAGGAAGAAAAGTGAATATAGTTGACTAATACATCCCAAATAGATAAAAGGAGACTCTTCCAACATTGAAAGATGTAAAAGCTAAAATGAACCTGAGATGCAAGTTAGTATGAAAATGCAAGGTGTACCCATGAGATGCATACATATTGGTCCTTCATATTAGTTTTTATCATTAAGCATTTACAATAAGGCCACAAGATGTCAGACAACCCTCATTGATATATCTATCATGAGAATATGAATATGACATTAGTTGAAGTTTTTTTGGAATGAGATGTAAGCATCAAGGAACAAGAAGCTAGAATGACCAAAACAAATATTACATTTGATTTAGCAAGTGAACATAAGAGTCAAAGCATAAATGCTAGGATGACCAGAATGTTTCTTGCATACAGGAACACCAAACACACCAGAGATCCTTCTCATGCTAAGTAATCAAGAAGTATTATGTTTGCAATGACCCTTACATTCATAACCTAAGATAAAAATTTTCCAAGTATACTCATAGTAACCTGTACATTCACTTAGAGGATGAGTATCAATATGTACTATAGCATAGAGAACTCACTCAAATAGACAAGGAGAAGAACCAACCTGACTAATGTGTCCACATAAAATAAGTCAAGGTACACACATCCATCCAACATGAGATAGAGGCTCTTACAGTAGACATCCCTTTTATATGGGTTCTTCAAATCATTAGAACTAAACCATCAAGAAAAAAACAAAGAAAAGATCATGCCCCATAGTCCTTGCTCGTCTACTTTTGAACATCATCGAGTTGCAAGAGACATGTGACTGAAGAAAAGAAAACATTACATAGGCTTTGTTTATTGTGAAATGGTGTGTGATAGTCTTTAACAGTGTGCAGTTTGTTTTTAACATGTTTAATAAAGTGAAAGTGAGAGTTGGTTCAAATCATTGAAGGATAGTGAAAAATTAAGCATCATGTCATATCATGAAAAGTACAGTATCCAATGAACAATTCAAGTGAAAAGTGCAGCATCCAATGAATGAATTGAATGAAAAGTGTAGTAATAAAGGATATATAAGACACTTGTCCGCCACCATCCAATTTAATACTAACAATTCAACGGACAACTTCACCTACTCCCAATATTACTTTGGCATGTTGTAATGACAGGATGAATGAAATGACATTCAAAGACAATATTATATGTTGGAGTTTTTCTACAAATAAGCAACTAAATGAATTGAATCAATTCATAAGTCTTCAAGGTAATAGGCTCGAGAAATCTTTGTGAAGCAAATAGATCTTATGAAATATTAAAGTCATGGCCAATGCTCAAGAGAAATTGCAGCAAGAATCTGAGATGGTAGACACTGAAAAGGGAGGATAGAGAAAGGAGGAAAACCAAAGCTTGATAGTGGGAATGTGGTTGGGGAAGAAAAAGAGGAGCTAACAAGAGTCAAGCAAAGCTTCAACTCATCAATGTGTTTGTAGATTCAATCTAGAAGTGGCTAGAGAAATTCACGTGGAGCTTCCAATCTATGGTCCAAGGGAGGATAATGCAGAGGAGCCTACCTTGCTTCAATTGTTAGTAGAGAGTGTGACACAACTCGAAAAGCAAGAGAAACCAATAGAGGAAACAAGATCACCAAGCATGGAGATGCTTAGTGAGACTATAGAGGTGCATATTAGTTTCACAAACAGCTAAGTAGAGGAGAAAATTTTGATAGAGGAGCCTTCCCAAGATGTGGAGCAAGGACTGGTGATAAAGCCAATTGCATCACCATGGAGGCAGGAACAAAGAATCCTAAGAGGTATAATCAACATACTTGAGAAGACGGCAAGTGGTTTTGTCATGTCTTCATTTTGTCTATTCAAACAAGTGTAACTTGGTGTTGTCTTGCAACTAGTGCATGATGCAGTCATGGCAATAGAAGTGCATAAAAGTGAATAACACTTCTATAGACCCTTATATCCAATGTACTCTATGAATTGGAGAACTTAGATGGTTGCCTATAGCTTCCTATCCATGATGTGTGGGATATAAATATATGGCTCTCAAATGAACCAAACATGCAAATACATCACAAGGTACACCATGAAATGGAAGATTCAAAGATGGGAGCAAGAGTGCTAGCATCCAAGAATCAAGAAAGATGCAATGCAATTAAACTACAGATGATGTGTAAGATGCAAACAAGAATGACAGATTACAAAAAACCCTATTTAGATTAGGTGTGTTAATATATGTATGCATAAATAAAAGCTAGAATGAGAAGCAAGAAGTGTTAAGAATGAATACTAGAAGATAGAAGTTCTCCACAAGCATAAGATCTTCAATCCTACAGCATAACAGTAGAAAAGACTGGATGTAAGAATAAGACAAGTAGCAAGAAGTTCTCCACAAGAAAGAAGGTCTTCATTAGATGTAATTAAAAGAGGAAGAGCCTCCATTTCAAAGGAAAATGGACGGTTGAGATAAAATTCAAGGGACTCGTGATCAAGGGTGGAGATTCATTCAAAGATGAGTGGATGGGTCCATTTTTTATTATTTAATTCAAAATGGAGGAGTATTTTTGAATGTTAAACTGAGACTTTGAATATTAAAATATTAAAGTGAGAATTTTGAATATTAAAATGAGCACTTTGATTAAAAACATACATTATGGGTCCACTTTGAATTTAAAATGAATATATGAACTCCAGTTTGAATAAAATATTAATTTCCACCCATTATGAATAAAATATTAATTTCTATCCATGAAAAAAATATTAATTTCCATCCATTATGAATAAAATATTAATTTCCATCCATTATGAATAAAATATTAATTCCCATCCATTATGAATAAAATATTAATTTCCATAAATCCAGTATGAATAAAATATTCATAATAGAATTAAGGTCCCATTTTGAATATGAAATTCATTTTTGGAGATAAATGTCAATTTTCAATTTATTTAAAATTAATATTCATGCGTATTTGTGAAATGGGTTGTAATAGTTGATTTGAATTAATTGATTCTATTCATTTTAATTCTCATCATGATGAAAAAGTATGCATTTAGGATTCTAACTAAGTTTGAGTGATTATAGTTTCCATCAATGCCAAAGGGGGAGATTTTTAGCATGAATTTTTATGATACTACATTGGGAAAGCATCCTAAGCGGAGAGTATGTTGGAATAATCAAATGGGAAGAATACTTCTGAGAGGGGGGGTGAATCAGAAGTATCACACTTTTAACTTTAAAAACTTTTTAACTGAAAATAAACTTCATGCATGTAAACATATCAAATAAGCTTTAAGTAAACACATGGATCAACAACACATAACACCAAATTTGGTAACCCAAAAACCCTCCAAAATGAGAAGGTAAAACTGGGGTGGGGATGATACCCACAAAATCATTGTAGCAATAATGTTTGACGATTTCTGATGGTCTGCCCTATTAAAGGCTATACACTGTGTCACTAGTGACCTAGTTAAAGGATTTACAAACACTTTACATGAAATGTCACCCTATTAAAGGATTTTATCACCTCTTCAAAGGATCTACAAACTAGTTGTTAAGCTAACCTATCAACATAGGCATCAACTGTGACTCGGCAGCTGAATATCACTTAGCTCATATGGTTCACTCAGCACCTAAAGTTACTCGGCACTTGATCTTTACTCGGCACCTATTGGAATTATGGCTCAGCACATACTATGGCTCGGCATATATAGTGTACTTGGCTTCTATGTGAAAATTGGTTAAGTGTGTTGACACTCAATTGTCAAAACCATTCTAAGACCAACAATCTTCCCCTTTGACATGAGTGTCAAAAACACTTAACTAAGCATTATACTTGGTCTTATGGATGCATTATCCAATTTTTTTGGCATATGTACAAAATTTCAAAAACTTGTTCAAATTTTTGTAAAGAACAATATACCTCAAAATTCTTATAACTCCCCCTGAGCTAATTTTTCCATTTCATTCCTATAACCAAAATTCTTATGTTGATGTATCTGATACTCTTTTCCTTTACCCTATTTCTATACTCTATACCTATGTTACCTTCCATACAATTCCCAAAACATTGTATCTCCTCCACACTATGTTTTATCTCTTTTCTCCCCTTTTTGGCTATCTACAATTTTTCCCCTTTATTCTCCAAAAGAATGAATGAAAGAATGTAATCACTAAAATACTTAGTGTTCTCCCCCTTTGTTATATCTCCCTTATTATATCTCCCCCTTTATTTTATTTCTCTCCCTTTTTGACACTTATGTCAAAGGGTGCTAAGGAGTAATACCATATTTCCCCAAAAATGTATTGTTGACCTCCATTATCATCTTAAGAGCTACATCCCAATTCTCCAAAGCAATTTCTAGTGACTTATGATGGATGGTAGTCTTTGCAGCAAGATGTACAAGTCCATCTAAAGTAGAAAGATTAGAATCTTTCCTTAAAATAATTTCATCATAGACTTTCTCTTTATGGAGTACTTCCAAGTGTGGGGTTATAGAAGATTGAATCTGCATTAATTTGGCCTTTATATTGGCCTCTTTACTTGTGAGTGTAGCTAAATCCTTTTGGGTGTGAAGTGATTGGGTAAAATTCTTCTCACTTTGAGTAGGATCTCTTGGTAGCTGCATACTAGAAATCTTTAGATTTCACTCCAAGCTCAGTATTCTTTGGCCTATCTCTTGTGTGAAATTGGAAAAATCACACAACTTCTTGTACAATGAGAAGATATTCTCAAGTATAGTTTTGACCTTTTCAATCTTCTTGGCAAATCCAACTTGTTGAAGTGCTATGTCACTGGATATTTTCTCATTTCCTTTTTCTTGAAACTTCCTTTTAGACCATTCCATGAGTTTCACATTTGTCTCCTGATCTTCACTTGTCACCTGCACAACAATATCTGACAATTGTTCCATTATAGGCTTTGTCTCATCTGGTGACTGCAAGCTAAAGGCATCCATAAATATTTCCTTAATCTCATGAAATGATTGCTTATGTTTATACTCCTTCAGTATTTCTTACCTCTTTCTCCTATTCAATGCATCTTTCATCTCTGTGATCTGCTCAATGCTGATTGTCTTGGACTCATAGGTAGGTATGACAATTTCTTCATCTAACTCAAGGTCTCCATGGTGAAGTACCCTAGACACTTTGGTTGAGCTCAAGCCTAGTGTAGAGATTTGCAAAGGTATGTCATTAGTGCTCAGCTTCTAAAGAGTTTTTGTAGGAGTGCATATTTTTGGTAACTCTACCAATGTTTGTATTGTGACTTGCTCCTCTTCTTTTGATTTTTCCTCCTTTTCCTCATCTATTCTCCCCAAATCAATCACACTAATTTGAGGTGTACCTTTTTCCTATATTGTAGGATCAAATGTAGCAACCTATCCTATTTTCTCTATGTGTTTCACTACCTCTACGCTTGGCTTCTATACTGTGGTATCAACTATTACATGTGTATCAACTACTGCAATTGGTGGTGGAAGCATTAAAATTTGAGTACTAGTAGTTGTAGAGACAGAAGGTAATTTTTGTGGATTTACCTTGTCTCTAATTGGATTTGCTATTGCTTTCTATAACTCATCCACACTCACCAATATAGTATTTGTGCATAATTGTGCTTGCAGCGTTGATTGGTGAAGGATCTTCTTGAGATCCTCTATAGTCATTAGATTTATGTTCTAACAAGATTTTTCAGTAACATCCTTCATAGTTATAGTGTCTACAGGTGTGATGGTTACATGAGGAGGGCTAGGAGGTGGCAATTGTGTGTCTTGCACACTCTAGTCTTGTTTTTGCTCTTGCTCAGTTGTTGTCATTTGATCTCCTTTTTGTGTCTCCTCCTCCTCACCTTTTTCTTTCTCTTCATCTTTCGTCTCTTCTTCTTTCTTTTCTTCTTCTCTCTTCTCTTCTTCTCCTTTTTTTGTTTCCTCTTTTTCTATTTTGTCTTCTTTCTCCTTCTCACTGGCCTTTGCCTTATTTGCTTCTGCATCCTCCTCTTCTCCTTTTTCATCCTTCTCATCAATCAATTTGTATATTGACTTCCAAAATTTTGTGGGCTTATTTACTACATCTTCAATTTTATTTTGTAGGATGCTAAAGGCTCTATACTTTGGTGCAAATTTACCACCATGTTTCTTGTTAGCCTTAGTTATTTGACCTCTAATCAAATCAAGAATCACTTGTGCCATTGTTGATTCTCTTATTTCCTTTTCTTTTTTTAGACAATAATGCCACTTGTTTTCAATAATCTCATACAACTCCCTAGGCATAGTATTGTCTAACTCAAGAGGTGTGTACTTGAATTCTGCCATCATGGCATACACTAACTCTTCTACTTTATTCTAATCTTCTCTACTTAATTTATTGAAATCAACACTTTTCAAATCAGAAAAATATGCATTCTTAATATTTTCATAGATTTTATCTATGTGTGACTTAGGAGGATGGCTTACCACTTTATACTGGTTGATGTCCTCTAATTCAGTCTTCTCCTCCTCATCAGAATCTAGTTGTGCTACATACTTTCTCCTTTTCTTTTGCACTTCACCGACCTACTCAGTGGCCTTCTTCTTTTGTTTGGTTTTCTCTTTGGCCTTTTGAGTAGATGCCCTTGTGGCAGCTCTTGTTGCAGGTGTCTGCTTGGCTTGTGTAGGCTTTGTAACCTTCTTAGCTTTGGGTTGGGTTGGAGGCTATACTTTAGCCTTCATTTTCTTTGACTTGATTTGTGTTGGTGCTTCCTTAGCTTCTTCTTCCTTGGCACCTTCCTCATTATCTTCAACTTCACCTAAGCCTTGAGTCAATTCTAGTGGGCCTTGCCCTTGTTCTTCTTCTTCACTCTCACCTTCTTCTTCTTCTTCCTCCTCTTTAGCACCTATTGTCCCTGCAATTTTTGTACCAAATTTCTTCTTTATCTTCTTCACCAGTTTATCTTTCCTCTTAATTATAGAGGTTATCTTCAACTCTATTTCAACTTTAGACTTTACAACATCATATGTGCCAAAAGGTTTGATAGTCTTGTCTATTTCTTCTGCAAGCAATGCAGTTATTGTTGCTAATGCTTCATCCACATCTAGTTCATTACCCAATGGCCTTAGCCATCTCACCCTTAGAACAACTTCTTGGATGTATGTGTAATCAATATCAACTAAGAAGCAGATTTCATTGACATGTTGTTCCACTTGGGAAACTGGTATTCTCAATCTTTGTTTCATGGATTTCTTAAAATCCTTAAAATAGCTTGTCATTTTTGCTTCAAAGTTGTCACCCATTTGTTAAATATATTCATTGATTTGAGTAATTGCAAATTTATTTGATTTCCAATTCACTTTACCAATTGAGGGAAATTCTTCCAAAACATAGAAGAATTTGTAGACAAGAACTAAACTGAACTTGCACGAAGCTCCTTTAGATCTTTTGATTTCTCCTAGGTTCTCATTTATCTGCTGCAACATCAGTTCTACTAGATCATATGTATGATCTTTCTTAACAAGTTTATAGGCTACATCCACAAAAATACATGGTACATTATTTAGTCTGTTGGATTGATAGAACTTGTGAGAAATGATTCTCACTAAAAAAATTTAGAAGGGGATTTGTGATAGTATTAATTGTCATGCCCCTTTTATTCCATTTAACCCCGGTGTTCTTTTCAATAGCTTCTTTTGAATCACTATGCAAGGTCTTGTGCCAATCTAGGGTTGGAAATCCTATAACCCTATGCACTATCCTCTTCATTATCTTTATGGGTCCTCCATTGGTTTTCCATTACTTGGCACTAACTAGATTTCCACTTCACTCAACTTCCATTGACATTTCTCAACTTGGCACTAACTATCAACTCGGTCGCTACTAGCAACTCGACATTCATTGACATTTATTTGGCATCTGAGGACAACTCGACAACACTTGCAAAAATTATAAGTTTTAACTTGGCATCTTTTCTCATGTTGTTTTCTTCTTTGTAGTGCTTATTTGTCTTGCGATTGATGTATGATATAACTATGTATATCAGTCCTATACACCTATTCATGCTTAATTGGATGAAGTGTGATCATTTGACCTATTAGGTGAAGTTATCCCTTAATTTGATGAGCTACACTCATCTTTCTTCTTCCAAGTCTTGTTCATTTGTCCTTTGATGTGTTCAACATCTACCTTCTCTTTTCCTTTGTTGAACTCATTACTTGGTGCCTTTAACTTTGTTGGGAAATTCTTGTAGATATGACCTGTCTTCAAGCAACTAAAACATGTGGTTTGACTTAACCACCTGTTGTAGTTCCCTCTAAAATGTGTCCTTATGTAGTTTTCAAGGATGTTTCCATATTCCTGACAGTACAGCTATACCTGGTGTTGTAGTCCCAATTGTGATGATGACCATGGTTACCTTCTCTTGTTGCCTAGTTTGATGTCCACATACGCTTTGATCTACACTTAAAAGCTCTATGACTATACTTCTTGCAATTGTAGCAGTGACCTTCAAATCTTAGTGTCCTGATAGTCTTAGTCCTGTATTCATGTGCTTGATGTTTGTTGGCACTTAAAATTGCCTTCCCAATTTTGAGTACCATTGAGGAATTTAAGCCCTGTAAAAGCTTTTTAACGCATATTTACCCAGTTGTACCTTTGAGCCCCGTGAGGTGTTTAATGTTTCTAACACCTTCCATTCAGCCTATCCACTTGTTATATGAAGTTAAATTGAGATTTTGAATCATTTTGTGAAATCTTGTTTTGAGCAAATTCCAAATCTGCATTTTCACCTGTGTCAAACAGAGACAGGAGGCCATGTTTGCAATTGAATATCTCACACCCAAAAATGTTTTGTGATTTTCTACTTCGAGAGCATCTAGTGTCCATACCAGAGAGCCTATGTTTCAGATTTTGAGTTATTTTGAATTCGTTTCACTAGGTTTCGAACCCCTCAAAGTTGGTAATTTATTGTTTTCATGCTGATGCACATTGCTCATAATTCTGGGAAGCCCTATTTGACGTATTTTAATTTTTACCCAGTTGACCAAAATGATGAAATTCCTTTTGCATTACATTTTAGAGGTCAGAGACTTGTTATGTTCCAAGTTTGAGCTTATGAAAAATCCATTTGTTTAGTTTTCAAATGTGATTCCAAATGCAATTTCTAGCTTTTTACTGGTGTCAGCATTTGCAAATTTGTTAGAACCCCTATTCGTGATGTCATATCTTTGATCTCATCATAGGTGAGATTGAATGGATTGTACCACTATGTTCTCCTCCAAAAATACTTCAAGTGTGCCAATTTTCAAGCCTTGATGAATCTGGTTGTATATTTTTCTAAGTCAATTCCGTTTGCAAAAATTACTTTCTGACATTGTTTTCAATCTGCAAATTTTGAGTAGCCTACTTTGACCACTTACCAAATGCGTCATATTATTTTTCATGAGCCAAAATTGTAGATCCATACTCTCCTCATGACAATGAACCAATGTCCCAATTTTTATTTCCCCAAGTGTTAGTTTATCCAATTTTTGAAGCCAAATCAAAACGCATTTTATTATTTTTTGACATGTTTACTTGTAGGCAATTCTGACAGGTCAACTTTGACAATCAATATCTTTTGACCCCAAATTCATCATGAAATGAGATTCGACAGGGGGTAAGTCAGAACAGAGAGTCAGTGGGTCAGATTTTAGAGCCCAATTAGGTGTTTCGATCAATTTTCAAGGCCAGTAAAAAGGCCCTCTGGCATTAAATTGATAGTTTGCATATCAATGGTACAAGTTCTAAATCATTGTTTCAGTGCTCGAGTCTGATTCTAGTCAGTATTAGAGGATTAGTAGAACACTTTGAGATGTCAGTCGCCCAAAAATGAAAAAATTTAGCCAAACCCACTTTGGCGTCTAACTGAATTCAACAAGCTGATAAAGTATTGAGGATTGGAGTTGTTTTAAAAGTTATTATAAGTGATTGATATGCAACACCTGTCAATAGTCAAAAAGATCGCTTGCAATGATGGATTGAATGCTGCCAACTTATCAGTTTTGTCCAAAGAAAAATATTTTGTAGGTCATCATAAAACTTTTTCACATGGAGCTAAAGTACAAATTTTTCATCAAGTGTGGAAGAAACTCAAGATAAGGAGAATGGATCCTTTGTTGAAAAGGAAAAAGGAAATTCTAGTGATCTATTTGAAGATCAAGAATTTGTGCCAAAGCTTTTGGAATTATTCAAAATATACAAAGATTTGGAAGATACAGCGGTCTTCATTTGATTTTATAAATCATTAAAGGAATCATTATGCTGAATAGTTCACAAATATTCGAAAAAATATTTAGCAATGAATATATAATGAATATTATAGGTGCACTTGAGTATGATCCTGAGATTCTCTATCATCATGAGCATCGTGCATTTCTAAAAGAACAAGTTGTATTCAAGGAGGTAGTTCCAATCAGAGATCCTTCACTATTATCAAAAATACATCAAGCATATAGAGTTGGCTACATTAAGGATGTAATTTTTCCAAGAATTTTGGGTAAGGGTACATTTGTAGAAATGAATGAATGGGATTATCCATTCCAATAATGTATTGGTGGTTTCAACTCTTAAGGATGATATTACTTCCATTCATGAACTATTTTCAACCTCAAAATCTCCAAGCACTCCAAGACACCAAGCAAACAAAACCTACAACAGAGCCATATAACAAAAGATGAAGCCTCCACCGCAAATGAGGAAGTCGTCCATTAATAATTTGTAGTGAAATATATGTCAAGAGGAGCTCCATGCAAGGGCAGTCAAATGGAGGGAATGTCCATGCATTAAACAAAAGAAGATACCCACATTTTTTGTAGTAGAGCATGCACCCATATGAAGTCTAAAAGCTACCCATGCACATAAAAAAGGGGAACGCGTGGTAGATTGAAGGTAAAGCATAGATAAAAGGAAGGGGCAGTATGAAAAATAAGGAAGTCGCCAATCATAAAGAAACACAGTCAAAGTTGTTCACACAGAAAGTGGTTTCAAAGGGGCAAAGACATCAAGAAGAAAGAGCAGTTCAGCACAAGGATGTCATAAAGGGAGAGGCCACTACCCATGGCTAAGAATGCAGGATGATAAGTTGAAAGAAAATTTCAATGATGCATAAATAGGGCAGTCCATGCCTATTTCCCATGCATTAAAAGAACAGAGGTTTGTGAAAGGAGTCCAAGGCATAGTAGTTCAGAGTTTCCAGGTAACATGCAAGATTAAAAATGGTTTGCAAGAAGACACAGGGTACCCATGTAGGCATTGATAAAGAGGAGTTCCAGGCAAGCATGTTAAAGAGTAGCCCAAGCCATGAAAAAAGACAAGTTGCAGTAGGGCGAATTCGTAGTCAAAGTATGAAAAGTTATTGAAGTCTTCTTTGCTCTGCATTATCCCACATTGATTATATGGGGGAGCTCTTAAAAGTTTAAATACACTAACACATATTATGTTAGTTTTCTAAAAGGCAATAGCTTTTTGGAAGCTCGACCATGTGTGGTGGGAACCAACCTGGAGGATGCCAGCTAAGGTGATGATGTCACAAATTTTGAACAAGGACGCACATGTGATGGTGTGGCAAAATCATAGACCGAGTAAGGAGATTGTGCCACATGGCAGATCATGTGGCCATCATTAATTCACTATAGGAAAGTTGCAAGGGAGTCAGTATGGTGACATGGAGACTACCTAGGTGGCATGATGAGCAAGAAATGACGTGATGTCAGATGGAGTTCGTCAAAAAGTGACCAGAATTTGGTGGTTGCCATGTCACCACCTGAAAAAGGTGAGAAATTTTGACAAGTGACATGGCGACTTGCCAAAAAATTCAAGAATCTAGTGAAGTAAGATGTGGATCCCGCTTCCAATGCAATCAGCAAACCAGTGAATGACATGTGGCAAGCAGGTAGTGACATGGCAAGAAAATTGCACAAATGAACCAGATGGTGACACGTGGCACATCTGACGGTCGTGGCCATCACCAAAAGAAAGTTGCAAGGAAGATAACAAAGTGACATAGATTGGGTGATGGAGGAGAAGTTGGGATATCAGATGGCATGACTAGATAGCTTGGAATAACTCTTGGATTTTGGGGGATGCTTGGGGGAATGTTTCTAAGGCTTTCAATATACTCGTCATAGTCAACAATATTTTTATCATCATTGGAATAGGAGGTGGCAGGAGCAAGGAAAATACGACCGAACACATCATGATAGGTTTGGGATTTCATGTTTTGATGATGAGTTGGATGGGGATGGCCTTGCATATGGATGAACACGGAAGCTCATGGTTGGATTTGGATTAAGCGCAGCTTTTGGATTGGCTGATGAAGGATTTCCTAGGGAGAGTCAAAGCTGTATGATAGACCTAAGGAGGATTGGCTGGAGATTTTTGGCTTTCCTGTGGATGGAAGACTTCAAGGGCATGCTATCAAAAAGTGAGAGTTTTGCTTTCCTATGCACTGGATTGGTGGAGATTGTGTCAACTTAAGGATAGACTAATGATCCTATGGGCATGACACGAGATTGACCACTTATGGATCCCAACCTTTAGCTCAAGGTGATGAGGGATAACAAGTGACAAAGCTAGATTACCCTAGACAAAGCTCTGTCAAAGGGATAACCTTGGTGAGGCTGGTAGATTGGTCGGATTGATTGGATAGAAAAATCTAGTAGAATGACAACAACTCTCTAAAGGTTTGGGTGTGATTTTGGATTGGGTTACTAGCTGGCTGGGGGGGATGATTTGGAGAGACTTTGGATTTGAGATTTTTCTAAAGCAAGGAACTAGATAGATTCGGTTGCAGTGGGGGAGCTTGGATGATTTTCTGATGAGGCAGTGACTACGCTAAGTATGCCTTGAGCTGGGAGATTTTTGCTTTTTTGGGATTTTGACCAAAGTTGGAAAACATTCATTCAAAAGCTATGAACAAACAAGTAGACAAAATTTTGGAGCAAGCATGTCAAAGACACCAACATCCTAGGAAGCTTTCTACAAGGATGAAATATTTTATAGCTAGGGAGTCCTCAATATACGCAAGGTACATGAGGCCCAAATCCGTAGACGAAACCAAAAAGATGTCACACAACTGAGAGGAGCGGTAACCCACTTCTCCTCTTTCACTTCTCAAGGGTATAAAGTTCCTTGAGGCTTAGCTCGAGTGAAAAAATCTTGATTCCAAGAGAGGTGTCTTTGGATTCACCTCTCAATTTTTATACTCCACCAGAACACTGGAGTTGAGGCCGTCCCAAGGGGTGATGAAATCCCCAAGCAGACCTCCTAAAAAGTGTAAAACAAGACCACATACATGATCTTGGGCTTTAAAAGACACGCGTTCATTCCAACTGATGATTTAGATTTTGTAAGCTATGATTTAAGACACTTGTGATTATGGCATACAATGTTCATTCCAATTTGACAGCGTCATTAGCATAATGGAAGTCGAGAGATCATCAACATAAGAAATGTGAGCATCATTGAAAATGCATCAAAACCATGCAATGTTCATTGATTGTTAGGCATTCAAGATTGAGTGTGAGTTTGTTTTAAGCCCAAAAAAAAGATGTGTGAAACTCGATTGCCAAGCGTGCACCCGAAGGCCCTCCACGTCAAGATTTGTCCAATTTTTATGCCCAAATGAAGTGTGAGCAAGATTAATGCGCATTCAAGGAATTTTCTAACTTAGAAAAACCACTAAAGACCCAAGTGAGTGGAGTTTGATCTTTGTGGAGCACTTAACACCCTCTTAGGTAGACCCATCCCCATAGATGGTGCTGAGATTGAAACCAATGGTTAAATTGATGGGTGATTAAAGAGGGTGAGTCCAACTAAAAACTTACTCAAAGCGTCTTTATTAGTTTTTATAACTTAGAAGATTTCAAAAATGTGAATTCTTTTTATGCCCCAAAAGATGATTATTTGATCTATGGCATTCAAGATTGGATTTGTTGTTTTAATCATGCATTCATAAAAAAAAAAAACTTGATTTTCAAGATTGAGATTTTGTGTGTTGTTTTAAGAACTTTTAAGTGCTTTGTTTTAACCTTAGATCATTCAAGATTGTTTTGGACTCAAAAGTGAAAATGACTCTTTGGACTTTGGTTTTCATTCAAGATTTTGTGTTATAGTTTGCATATTTTAAGCCCAAAAATGATATTCCTAGATTGTTTTGATGCATGAAAAACCTAAGAAAAATTCAAGATTTTGCAACAAGACATTTGTTTGGAACAAATAACAAAGCTTTTTAGGACAATTTTTGCAACTATTTAGGACTCTTAGTTTTCATGAAATTTTTAAAAGAACTTTAAAATATTTGCAAATGATGTTCATTTTATCCTTGATTGATGCTTTGAGTTTGATTCAGATTTTAGTGTGCACTTAATGTTGATTTTGAACCTTTTGAAATGGAAACTTGAAGTTCTTTTTAAATTCCCAAAAATGAAGTGTTCCTAACTTTGCATGAATGCATATAAAACTTTGATGTTGCAAGGATGCAAATGATTAGATTGGTTTAGTTTCACTTGTTAAAAGATTTTTTCTTTTTTTTGCAAATTTTTAAATTTTTAATGGATTTAAGTATGATTTGGGGGTTCATTTTAAGTACTAAAAAGAAGTGTGTATGATTTTTCTTCCTTAAAAAGAAAATGGCCAAGATCTTCCACAAGAAGAAAAAGAAGAAGTAGATGGAATAAGAAGAATATAGACAAGAAGAGGAAGAAGAATTCCAAGTGCTTTGTCCACCTATAAGCTTGAAAAATCTGCAAACACTATGAGATAGACTATGAGTTCCTTTGTCTTCTTCATGCTCATGTGGACCTACAAAACCAATTTATACAATCCTACCAATCACAAAAACAAGAAAAATTAGCCAAAAACAACAAATGACATACAAAACTTGACTAAAAAAGCTAATGAAGATGACCCATGTGGGGTCCCACCGGGCGTGCCAAAATGTATATGAGCAATGTTAGTATGCTAATAGAAACCAAATTTAAATAAAGCTTCTACAAACTAAAAAAAATTCATAAACTTCAAGATAGACTAAGATGAACTCTCAATTGAGAATATGAGCCATTAATGGGCTCTCTCAATAAGAAGCTCTCTTGTTGAGTAGCTTTGTCTAAATAGATAGGATGTATGCTCAAGCTTTATGCTTCAAAAAGGGCTTCAAATGGAGTTGGAATTTGGGTGTGAGTGTATGGTTTTGATGTAAAATGGCTTCTCAAAATGGCATTATGACTTTACTTCATGGATTGTGTTAAAATGACTTGGGAGAGGATTCCTTAAATAGGCAAAGGGCTAGGATGCAACGATGTGAAAAAGCTTATAGAAGGCTCAGATTACATGAGAGGAGAGCACATGGATTGTGCTTCCTTACAACCAATTAGGGAGTGACACATGTCACATGGTGAGAGGATGGAGGAAAGGGGAAGGATGAGTCAACAAAAAAGGCTCAAGGGATAAAATCTTCATAAAGACCCTCATAATGACTTGTAAGAGCAATAAAAGGGCTTGGAAGAGTCATTTATGGCCTAGTGGGCTTCATAAAGTTTTATGGTTGAGATATTTTGAGGGTGATGAGAGCAATTTCGACTTGTACTTGATTAGGAGGGTTTTAAGCTTGCTTAGGCTTGTGCAAATGATTAGAGGATGGATTAGGATGGTTTAGGATTAGCTTAGGGATAGGCAAGTGGATGGCATTTAATGAGGGTGGGTGAAAGAGGAGATATTTGTTAACTTTGGCTTGGGTTAGTAATTCTTAACCCATGTTTAGGGAATGTGACAAGGTTAGGAGGGGATTAGGATTAGGTTTAAAGACATCTTCTAGAAGAGTCTAGACTTTGGATGAGGATAAAGACTTTCTAGAATAGTCTAGAATTTTCTAAGATGAGGATGAATACTTTCTAGAAGAGTATAGAACTTCTTAGGATGAGGATAAATTAGATTTTTAGGAAATAAATAAAGTTTTATTTATTTCAAGGGTTTGGGTTGAGGAGATATTTATTAAAACTTTTTTGATAAACATGAGGATTAATATTTAATCTTAATTAAATATTTTGAGTTGGGATTAGGGGTAGGAAATGATGGGATTAGCTTTTAATTAAAATTAAAGAAGGATTAGAAGATTTTGGAAGAGGTTAGTGGTCTTAAGGAAATTGGCCAAGTTTTGGGCAAAAAATAATTTTTTTATTTATTTTGGGTTTTTTGGTCAATGTATTAATTAAATAATTAATAAATAAGGAAATAATGTTTAAATAAGATTTAAACATTTTTGGGAGGGATTCCTTAATTAAATATTTTTAATTAAGATAAAGGGATTTAATGGCATAAAAATTAATTAATTAATTAATTAATGATGATGTCATCAGGACTTTTTCAAAAAATAAAAATACTTTATTTTCTAAAGGTTTTTAGGTGTCTACATTTTGCCCCTCTTTGATGTGATGCCGCAAGTGGCATGGCATCAAAGATAAGAAAATAAGATGCCCAAGGCTAGAGCAGAAGAGGAGAGAATGGACTGTGAGATGCCCCCTCAAGAAGGTAGCGGGGAGAGAAAGCGAGGCTCGATGGCTTCTTGAAAAGTACAAGAATCTTGGATGAGCAAGGAAACTCAGATTGGCAAAGAGAAGGGGTTGAATTAGCTCAAACTCTCACTATGGGAGAATGATAAAGGAGAATTAGATGCAGAAGAGGAAGCAAGCTTAAGACTTTAGGGAAGGTGGAGGATGAAGGAGTAGAGCGCTATAAAAAGGAATCCAGGATAGGGAGATGGATGAGGGGATTATAAAGCTGATGCAACAGGATTTCAAAGAGTCAGATTGGTGGAAGATGGGTTTCGGAGATCCCTAGGACTAGGATTGTGGATCTCGAAAGATGAGGCTTGGTGGATTGATTTGGATTGGTGGATCCCTAAGACTAGGATTGTGGATCCCTAAAGATAAGATTGATGAGTGATTCAAAGAGATACTGATGCATAAGCTAGGGTAGGAGAGACAGATGCTGGATATGGATGGGGGATAATGGAGATGAAGGAAAACCATTGAAGCTTTTTGAGCGAGGGGATACTTCAAAGAGAAGTACCACCATGTAGTTGAGCACTAGATTTTCTATAGGATTATTGGTTAATTGCCAAGGTTACCAAGAACATCAAGGCCTTTTCACCAACCGTCCAGAGGACTGATGGACTTACTCAAAATAATCACGCAAGGATTTCTCTAGTATCACACATGAATCCCAAAGGAAGTAGTGTGGAAACGATACTGGGTAACCCACAAGCAGAAAAGAAAAAAAGCAAAAGACATGATCAAGACCTTACGCTCTGATTGCCCCATTCACAGTATACCATGATATGGAAGATCATGGAAACTTTGAGGAGGGAACAAGGAGATTGCTTGGAAAAGATATTTCAAGACCCAGCAGGGAAGAGTCCAAATCAAAAGAAAGCAAAAATCCAAAGAGAACCATTTGCCAACAAGATGGGTAGGATGAGGTACTAACGGACCAAGATCAAACATGAGAAAAGCTATATCCTGCAAGGACCTATCGGAGAGCACCTAAGCTGGTGGATTTGGATGAGTGATGCGTCTGGCAAGCTGAACTAAGAAAGATAACACTTTGGTGATAGGAAATCTAGCTAAAGGATGCATTGGAATAGCTAACCAAGATGTGCGATGGGTGCAAGATGTTGATCAAGGACAAACTGACATGAACGCTAGATAGATACAATGGTACTAAGCTAAAGAGGATGTACAAGCTGATGGACCAAGATATTTACAAGCGGGCTAATCAAGATATGGTACAAGATAACGGACAAATGATAGGTATGATACAGATGGATAAAAAGCTCAGGATGAGAGGATAGCGGGATGGCTCAAGTTGGTGCAAGAGGCAGAAGCTAAGGATGAGGTGATAATGAAAGATATGGATTTGACAAGATGCATCCAATGATGATGATGGGGACAATGCTAAGGTTGGTGGTAGCTGAACAGATAGATGGCGCGAGAGTGAATGGCTAATGAGAGGATGACATTGGATTTTCATGAGGATAGCCTAGAGCGGGATACTAATGACAAGGGAGGATGGACAAAACAAGATCTCCAAGGAATACAGTGCCCCCAGTCAGAAGATGACATGTGGAAGGAGGTCTTACGATGGATGTGATAGGATTCAAGCTAGGATGAAAAAGTGAAAGGTGCTAGGGAGATGGATGATAGCTGGGATGATTGGCTGAAGCTGCAGAAGATTAGTGGATAGTGATAGATAAAAGTTGCAGGATGAAAGATAGGTGGATAAATTGGAAGATGGAGCTGGATGGCAAGATGTGACCAAAAGCATGAGGATGATAGGCTAAGCTGGGGATGGCTGGATTATGCATGACGCTTGTTTGCCAAGTTTTCATCATGGTACTTGTCCAAGGCGCTTGAATTGCCAAGTTTTCACCAGTGGACGCTTTATTTTTCTTTATTATTTTTTGACTTTTTGACTTTGGACTTAGCTGGAATGATTTTGGCTCTCTTCAGCTATTTTTGGCTCATAGATGTTGGTAGGATGGATGAAAAAGGATTGGATTGATCAACTGGAATGGTGGGTGGGAGTTTGACAGATAATGGATGCAAAGACATAAGTCTTGTGGGTAAATGGATGAGGAAAATGGAAAGATCATCATTGGCACACACCTTGAGAGGTGATAAAGTAGTGGGAAATATGGTCTTGAGCGAGGTTGAGGAGAAAATGGAGGAAGAGAAAGATAAGGACTAAAAGTAGAGTTGGAAGATGGAGGATGGGAAATTTAGGATAAGAAGCATATGGACTAAAAGTGTATTGGGGGGATGAAGGATGCTTATATGGGAATTTGGATGAAGGATGGATGGATGAGGCTTTTTGAGTAGCATGAATGGATGCCAATTGAGATTTTTCTTTGAGATGCATTTCTTTTATGAGCATCTTGGGTATCCACATGATTTTTGACTTTTTTAGCTTGGGCTCTTGTGGCCTCTTGACTTTTTCTTTGATTGGGATTAAATATTTCTTGTTTTGAACATGTATTTTAGAAGGGACATGTTGAGACTTGGATTTTTGTGGATTTTTGGATTTATGCTTTTGTATTTTGGCATCCAATATGCTTCTATTAGCCATGGGATGGGAACAAGAGCATGGAGGAGATGGAGGGATAATTGATGGAGTGATAGGGTTTAAAGGTTGGAAGGGATTCAAGGGTGAGTGCCTTTGATGATCTAGCTGGTGGATTTGAGGGGATGGAAGGATAGATTGGAACATAGGATATGGATGGATATAATTGCCCAAAATGGATGGAGGGAAGGAAGGATATGGGCCCAAAATAGATGGAAATGGGGAAGGTGTAGGTCCCAAAATAGATGGAGGGGATAAAGGATTCATATTAGGTATGTAAGGACCCAAAATGGATGGAAAGGGTGTGGGATTTAGATAAGGGATATATGGACCCAAAATGGAGGGTTGGAGATAAGGAGTAGGATGAGGGCCCAAAATAGATGTAGAATAAGATGGATGGGAACTTTGGGGTGGAGATTGAAGGACTTGGGACCATGCAGGAATAGCGGGGATACCAACATCTAGAAATACATTTTCATTTCTTTTTTCAATATGATGTTCATTATTTGGAACACAAGATGTGAGTCCATTACTAGCTGAAGGAGTTGGAGCTTCGGATATGATAATTAGTTCTTTTTCGATGGATCTATCATCATGGATTATGGGAGATTTATGATCATGAAGCAAAGGAGATGGGAGGATAGGATGTTGAGTTGGGTGGGATAAGGGAAAGGGATCTTGAGATGGAGTAAGTAAGATGGTAGGATTTAGATATGGAGGGGATGGTAAAAGTGGATCATGTAGGGGAATAAGTGGGATGGCAGGATCTGTTGTTCTGTCGGAGGATATTTCAACATGCTTTTAGACAAGATCTTGATAGGAATGGATGGGAGTGGATGCATGAGGTTCTTTATATGGGATTTGGATAATGCTTGGAGGAGGAGATGTGGATGGGATTTGGAGTGATTCGATGGGTGGTGGGATTTTGACGCTTGTGGGACGTGGAAGGATCACACTTTTAACTTTAAAAAAAATTAACTGAAAATAAACTTCGTGCATGTAAACATATCAAATAAGCATAAAGTAAACACATGCATATACAAAACATAACACCAAATTTGGTAACCCAAAAACCCTCCAAAATGAGAAGATAAAACTGGGGTGGGGATGATACCCACAAAATTATTGCAGCAATAATGTGTGACAACTTCTGATGGTTTTCCCTGTTAAAGGCCTTCCTTGTTAAAGGCTATACACTATGTCAATAGTGACCTAGTTAAAGGATTTATAAATACTTTACATGAAGTATCACCCTATTAAAGAATTTCATCACCTCTTCAAAGGATCTACAAACTAACTGTTAAGCTAACCTATCAACATAGGAATTTCTTTTCTAATACGATTTCTAGAGAGTATTAGATTCATAAACCTAATTGCTTACAATCTCAAATTGCTAATTTCAAGCACTGGTTCTACTCATTCTGATCTTGATCCTCTAAGATCTCATATCTGTTC
This sequence comes from Cupressus sempervirens, assembly GCA_028749045.1. NCBI lineage: Eukaryota > Viridiplantae > Streptophyta > Pinopsida > Cupressales > Cupressaceae > Cupressus > Cupressus sempervirens. The sequence continues at coordinate 476,931,155 of CM053789.1, read as the reverse complement.
AATATTTTGATACTTTGTTCTTCATCAACTGGATGTTGCAATACTACTCTGTTACTCTAAGTCTTTTCACTCTTCCCAATGAATTTCACTATAATTTTCCCATACACTATTCCCATCCATGCATACAATGGGGTTTCATCCTCCTTTTAAATATTTTAAAGACTTAGGGTTAGGTATGGATCTACGATCCATATTGAATCTTTAATTCTTGCTCATTCCTTACACTTTTATTATTGCTTGCATGTCTTCTCCATTTTTCTTATTGGCTACATGTTGGTTGCATAGGAAATGTAAAATATTTTTTATTATCTTTAATATCCTTTGAGATTCTTCTATGTCAGCCCAAAAAATGGTTTACATCTAAGTTTTTGAAGGCACAAACTCATATGTTGATTTTTTGTTACTCAGCACATACTAGATTACTGGTGCTCGACACATGTATCATTCTAGCTTGCTCGACATCAAGTGTGACTCAACACCTGAATATCACTCAGCTCATATGGTTCACTCGGCACCTGACGTTACTCAGCACTTGATCTTCACTTGGCACCTAAAGATTTCTTGACACTAGAAGATCACTTAGCACCTATTGGAATTATGGCTCGGCATATATAGTGTACTCAGCTTCTATGTGAAAATTGGTTAAGTGTGTTGACACTCAATTGTCAAAACCATTCTAAGACCAACAGAGTATTGATATGTTGCATTCATTACTATGTTTTTCACTGATGTCAACATAGCATTGTTTTTGTAAAGTCTGGCAAAGTAGCAAATGGAGATCTTGATGGTATGGAAAATGGTTTGATTTTTTAGTCATGCACAATTATGGGCATGTATAGTAAAATTTCTTGATGACATGATTAAATGCGCAAACTCTAAGTCAATGGTGTACAAAATTTGTACCTAATTTATAGAGAGCAATTCAGAGATAAAGTATTGGGAAAGTAGTTCCTAATGATTGTTGTCTATCTTACATCAGAGATCTAATGAAGTGATGCAAATTCAGGCAGTGATAGAGGATAGTCAGATGATGACATCAGCAAGTGCGCAAGCCTTAGTATTGCATGTGTGAATTTTTGTATAGACTATATGATGACTATGCTATTGTAATTTTAATTTAATTAATTATCTTATTTTAAGTAAGTGGGAAAGCCTCAAGGCCGACTCAAGGAATTATTATTAAGATATGGTATAAAGGAAAGATGTTTTCCTTGATTGTAAGAGTGTGTTCAAGTATTATGATTGTTTTTTAAGTGTGAAGTGAGAAAAGGAGCAGAATGTTTACTAAATGTGTGTAAGCAATCCAAGGGATTATTGGATGCAAGACTCAATATCTTGTAGTGGACCCATTCGAGTTCCACAACTCCTAACAGGGTTGGCACAACTCCAAATAGGGACTCATATGTACTGAATGTTGTAACAGGCTCCTAATAAGGACTATCCTCTAACAAGGAATATTTATATTAGTACATCATCTTTTGGATACCATCTCCACCAAGGTTTTCCCTCTGATCCAGGGTTTCTCTAGTTAACATATCTGGTGTTATTGTGTATAAGTATCTTGTTGTAGTTTCAGTTTACATTAATTGTATGGTTAAGATTGCTTAAGATTGCTAATTGTGATATTATTTGAATAATTAATTCACCCACCCCCCCCCCCCCCCCCAGTTATATCAGTGGGCTATATATTCCAACACTTTAAGCATGTCACATTTAATAGTGTGTATTATAACCTTTAATAAGGTTGGATCCTAACAAAGCTCACCTCAAAAGAGTGAAAAAGTGGTGACATGTTGCTATTAGTTTTTCCCAAATTGGGTTTCCATATAAAATCCTTGTGTCAAACTTGTGTTGAATGCTTTATATGTTTTACATTTTATATTCAGAAAAGTATAATATGTTTGAGAGAATAATTTTATCATTACAATAGAGATTGAGGAATAGTAGGATAAGTAGAATAGTAAGAGTTTTATGTTTAATTGTTCAAACGATACTTAAGGACCTTGAATAATTGATTCACCACCCCCCCAACCCCCCCCCCCCCCCCCCACTTTTAGTTCTTCTAAACATTTATAACAATCGGTATCAGAGCTCAGTGCTTAAAAGAGAAAATTTTCAAGGTACTTAAAGCCAAAGTTTGTGACTCACAAGAGAGATGTACCTAAGTTGAACAAGGAAATTTTTCCTGCATGGAAAACCTTGATGAGGTTGCATATATCTAGTATCAATAATGTTTCTATCAACTTTTTGGACAATGTGTATGTGAAGGTAACAACTACTCCTCTGATAGCTAATCAACTGAAGCAAAAGCAAGAACACAATCAAGAAATGTTGGAGATTGCCTCAACCTTTAGCTATGTCAAGTTTGATAACTTGAAAGATTGTGATAATGCAAAGAAAATGTGAGACAAATTGAAAACCATATATGGAGGTGATGACAATTTCTTTAGAGCCAAATAAGAGAGCTTAAGAGGTAATTTGATGACATGAGAATGATGGAAGGTGAGAACATAGTATGATATTTCACAAGAGTTAAAGAAGTTATTAATGCTATTCTTGCTGCAAATGGAGAAATCAAAGATGAAACTATGATAAGAAAGGTATTGAGGACTCTAGTCCCTATTTATGCCATTAGAGTATCTACAATTCAAGAACTGAGATGCACACTAGGTAACACTTTGACCTTGGAAGGTGTAATTTGTATACTTACTACATTTGAAATGTCTAACTTCAATAACTATACACCTACTACTATTGAATTTTCCTTTAAGTCACAATTGGTTATATTGGCTCCTGATTTAACAGTGTTTTAATAACCAAGTATACAGGGTAAGATTGCATCTATGGATAGCTATCTCCAATAATGGGCATAATTCACCAAGAACCTGGGCCAACTATAAGGCTACACTCCTTCTTCACTTTAGGCTCTACAAAATCTAGGTGGGTGAACCTATTAGGATCCAATTATGTGACCAGTGCAATGAGCATAATCAGAATCTAGAATAATAGATAAAAACCCCTAAATCTTCTATACTTAAACCAGTACTTCATAATCATGAAACAGCTAATGACCTCACTCATGAAACTGGCAAGCTAAGTGCGGGTTAAACTTTGAATAACTTTCAACATGAAAGGGGAAACATTTGATTAATGATGTTGATTCAACACAATCTCAAATATGCAGAAGTATAACAAGTGATCCTATGATTGATCAGTGCCTAATACATTGGGCAATTCCATGAATTCAAAACATACATTTGTGACATCAGGACATATTTTGTATGCCCATACATTAGATCTATCTAATCACCTTGTGATTCAGACATCGATGTTCATTCAGATCTCATTCCCACAAAATATCCTTCTTAACCAGTGACCTTGTTAAACATATCAAGCATTTACTTGGCCCTTTGGTCCAACAGCAAAATACATCAAACATACAACCTAAAGGGGATGCAAATGGATCTTAGATCTTTGTTCCAAGACCACATAAGACTTACAAATTGTTGAGACATGAGACAAGAACCAGAATGAAACTAGTGAAATTATTGCTCATATGTATTCATTTCCTTGAAACTATACATTTAGATGCATAAAATTAAAACATGAAAACACATAACATATCAAAACTTGTTGTATTATGTGCACTACTGCTATTCACGTGAGATAATTATGCTGAAGAATGGTGTCATAGTCAAGGAAACATGTCAAAATACTAGAACCAATGGTCTCACAACAATGAATTTTTTCTTCCCAAAAATTGGAACCTGTACAAAGAGAAAGAATGAGATAGATATAGGAAGAAGAAATTCCCATATTTGATCAGGAGATGACAAGTGTCCCTTCAAAATTCCTTCCCAAGAGGATGAAAAAGCCTCTCTCTACCTTCTCTCTATAACTGCAAATCAAATCCCTTTATTTAACTTCTCAAGTGCATCAAATATCTCATAAATTTGATGATGAAAGAAAGCAATTGATTTCTGATGTTAAAATGAACACAAGGTAAAAGTAAAAAATCAGTTGAAATGTGACTTCCAAAATGCAAGAAAACTTCTTAAAGATGATTTTCTTCACATTCAGATCCCAACAAGCCTTTAGAATTGCCCTCTAACCAATTTTGATACTCCATGATCAAATCTACATGTTCTTATGCCAATACCTCGAGAAACACAAATTGACTTATAACACAAATTAGTGAAGACCTGTGCACAATCTGACCTCATATTTAGAAAGTGCATCTCATTCCAATTCTGGTGGTATATTGGAGCACCCATTTCAATTAAAAATCGCTCCTGTTATGGCCTTCTGAAGATCATCGCTCATGGCTTTGCACAAATAAAAGAATGAAAATGAAAAAATTTAAATATCCTATAGTTTGAACTATATAAATTTGACAATTCAAATCAAATTTTTCACAATGGGCATGAACATGTAGGGATATTTTTAATTTTAGGACTTTTTTCTCCACGAGCCCACTGGGCACCACCCGAGTTACCACATGACAACCCCTAATTGGCTGCCTAGTTTCTCCGTCATCACCTAGTCACTGCCCAGTCAACACCTGGACCTCATCACCACATGGAGCTCCATTAATGGTCAAAACTTGTATCTGTCTTGTTAGCACTACCGGGACCCACTACCACGTGTCGTCACCACATCAACCCTCGCCATGTCTCTATAGTTAACCATCATGCATCTTCCTATAGTGAGATAGTGACATCCACACAATCAGGACACATGTCACAATCTCCTTCCATCTAAACTCATTTTTCATTCACCAGATTTATGAGTTTTTCGGTGACTCGCTATGTCGCTAGCCAGAAATCCTAGATTTTCTAGCTAGCGAAGTAGCGAGGTGCTAGATTTTTGAGTTTTCTTGTTGCCTACAACTTGCTAACATCATCTCTTTGGATTGTGTCTTAGTTCAAAATTTACTTTACGTCAAGTCCAACTATCCACAAGTCCACAACAGGCTTCAAGTTTCCAAGAAGCTCGTGTCTTAAAGACACTTCCACTCTTAGCACCTTGGTATTTAAAAGGAAAGAAAGACTGCTTCCTAGTGAATGTGGGATAATAGAACTGCTCAATCCCATACCCATGATTTATCATGCTCAATGGTTCTCATTTTTGACATTAGTTTGCTTGACCCCTATGTGGCTCTGGCAGTGATTTTTCTCTTTTATTTGCTTTGATGCTTGCAGGTTTAAATTTAGCGTGATCTTCTTTTTATATCCTCTAATGCTACCTTCTTCATAGAGGTCTTGCCTCCCTATCTGATTAGGCAAGATATTCCTCAAATGTTGAAGCTCTTGATCATTTTTTGTATTTGGTAATAGCACACCATTTTTATTCCTAACATAAAGTCTTCTAATTATTTTGGTTCAAGCTATCGATATCTCTACAACATGTATGACTTCAGCTAGCTCAAACTCAAATGTGTTGTAAAAGTTATCTAATCCACCAATGGCCACCAAATAGTATGCATTTATAAGCCTTGCAAAAACACTGACTTCAGAAGAGTTTTCAAACTGACCCCTTTTCATCATAACATAAAGCCAAACGAAGTCTCCTTTACCTACTGCAGAGCAAACACATTCGATGGCTTTTTTCCTTGTCCTTGGCATTTTTCTTATGACATGAAGGTCCTTTGTTTATGCTAGTGTCTCATCTTCCTCTTCAAATGCATGGTCTTCCCCTGTAGCCTAGTCCTTTTGTTGATGTGTTTAACTATATGGTGTGAAGTCTCTTTTTTCATTGTGTGAGCTTTTATTTACTCAACGTGAAGTGTCTTCTATTTTGGCAGTGCTTTCTTCCTTTCAATGCGCAAGGTTGTATGTTGCATTGGAGTGCTTGTCAAATAAAGTGTAGCTACCTCTGACCTTGGCAATCCCCCTTCAAATTTATGAGCTTCCTTACCCTTCTTATAATGTTGACTCTTGTCTCCTTATCGCACTTAGCGTGAACTGCTTGTTCATGTCTAGGAAATATATTTCATGCTAAGATTTCAACACTTAAAGCGTGAGGCTCCATTTGTCTAATGCTATCGGCTTTTTCTATGTGCTTACCTACAATTTTTCTTTCCATGGGATCTTTGGACATTTTCTTAGACTTTTCTTTGCATACTTCATGTCGCGGAGGCTTGCCTTTTGATTTGGCATTTCTTTTTCTTACATGTTGCTTCCTTCTAAGCTGGCTTCCTTTTTAAAGGCATGTTACTCTATTTTAAAATGATTTCCCTCTTAGGTTGCTTGCATGTATTTTCCCACACACACTCCAAAATTAAATCCACACTTGTTTATCAAATTCAAAACCATGTTTCCTCTTTCACAAATGGATCTCTTATGGATCTTCAAATGAAATTTTATTGTTATCACAAGTGTGGGTAAATAAACATAAGATGCTCCACCTCCATTGTAAGATCTTCAAATTTCAACCCACCTATAAATCTCATTTTCTCGATCCTTGATGGTTGTCACAAGACTCAACAATTATAACAAAAGTTATGGAGCACATGGATTCCTCAAGTCTTCTTCCAGGCTAGAGAGATGCGCGCCTCTGGATGGAAATTTAATTATGAAAATTCTATCTCTTCAAGATCTATTTCACAATGAGAACTTGATGTAGATGCTAGACCCAACTTATCCTTTTCCAATAAAAGATTAGTACCTTAACAATCTGATAGGACTAGTCAGACCCCAAAGCGAGTCCGGTGAAAAAGAAATTCATTTTCGAATAACTGATATGGAAAATTGATCTCTTGATCATCTCAAACTGATTAAAATCAAGTTTGATCACTGAAAACAATTTTGAAAACTCATTTGACTTCATTCAGAAAATTGTCAATTTTTCATCAAGAGGTCCTTTGACTGGCCTTAAAAACTGACCCCAACACCTGATCAAGCTCTAGAATCTGGCACATTGATTCTTTGCTCCACACTCTTGCAACCTATCGAATCTCATCTCATGAAGAATTGGAGACCAAAAGATATTTATTTTCAAAGTTGACCTTTTAGAACTTCCTGCAAGAAAACATGTTAGAAAACACTAAATTGGGTTCAGAATCGGCTTTAGAAACTAGGTAAACTGACACTTGGGAAGATGAAAACTAGGGCATTTGTTCACTGTCATGAGGAGAGTATGGATCTACAATTTGGGCTCATGAAAAATAACAAGACGCAATTGGCAAGTGGTCAAATTGGGCTACTCGAATTTTGCAAATTAAAAGCACTGACAAAAAATAGTTTTTGCACAAGAAATTGACCTGGAAAAGTGTGCAAATGGATTCATCATGACTTGTAAAGTGGCACACTTAGAGTATTTTTAGAGGAAAAAATAGTGGTACAATCCATTTGATCTCACCTATCATGGATTAGGAGTTATGACATCACGAATAGGGGTTCCAACAAATCTGCAAATGTTGTCTCTAGTAAAAAGATAAAAATTATGTTTGGAATCGTTTTTGAAAATTGATCGAACGGATTTTTCATAAGTTGAAACTTGAAACATAACAAGTCTCTGATGTCTACAATGCAACACAAAAGGAAATTTAGCATTTTAGTCAACTGGGTTAAAGTTATAATTCGTCAAACAGGGCTTCCCAAAATTATGCACAATTTGCAAATGCATGAAAATAGTAACTAACCAACTTTCAGGGATTCAAAACCTAGTCAAACAGACTCAAAATGACTCAAAATCTAAAAAATAGGCTCTTAAGTATGGACACTAAATACTCCAAAAGTGACAAGTCATAAAACATTTCTGGGTGTGAGATATTCAGTTGCAAACATAGCCTCCTATCATTGTTTGACACTTAGAGTAAAATGCAGATTTGGCAAATGCTCAAAATGGGACTTCACCAAATGATTTGGAATGTTAATTTATCATCATGGAACAAGTGGATGGGCTGAATAGAAGGTGTTAGAAATATTAAACACCTCAGGGGCCTCAAAGGTATAGTCGGCTACACATGCATTTATGGGCATTTATGGGGCTTGATTTGACTCAAAATTCCAAATAGACGCTCAAAATGAGAACTCAATTTTGAGTGCCAATAGGTTCTTAGTAAAAGAAAAGGAAAACATGTGAAAAGTGATAGTGATAGTTCTGATAATAATATTGATGAACTTGAAACCCTCATTGAAAAATGATTTGGAAGAGGAAAAGGTAAAGACAAAGGTAAACTACCTATTATCTATTTTTCATAGAACAAAGTAGGTCATATTACCTCTAGGTCTTCTAACAGAGAGGAAAAGCATGAAATGAAGGAAAGAAAGTACATACAAAGAAGAGATGATCGATACTTCAAGAGAAACAAGGATGACAAAGGTAAGAAATCATGTTATATTGCTAATGAAGAAATTGATAATGAATCTAAAAGTAATGATGATGAATTTGTCTATGTTGCTATGAAAGAAGCTTCTGATGAAGATGAGAAAATTGCATTGATTTGATATGTAAACAAAAGTGATAGATGGATAATTGGTAGTGGATGTTCAAATCATATGATTGGTGATAAAGAAAAATTTGAGGACATTGGTCCATACAAAGGTGGATGTGTGAAATATGGTAATGATATTTCATGTATTGTAAAAGGTAAAGGAAATATTCAATTGACTAACAAGATAAAATGTGAAAATGTTTACTAGGTTGAAGGACTTAACTATAATTAGTTGAGTGTTTCATAGCTAAAAAAATCAAGTTACAGAGTTGAATTTCACTATAGGAAGGCCAAGATAGATTTTGTTGATGGTAAGCTAGTTGGAAATGGTAATCAAACAAGAGGTAACTTGTTCTATCTAGATTTATCTAATGAAACATATTTGTTTGCACAACAAGAACATGTTTGGTTATGGCACAAGAGGTTGTGTCATATAAACTTTGACAATTTAGTGGATATCAATAAAATGAAGAAAGTAAGATGATTGCTTAAACTAAAGAAGTTTGACAATGCTATGTGTAAACAATGTCAATTGGGAAAAATGACCAAGTCTAGTTTTAAGAGCAAAACATAAACTTCTAATGATATTTTGGAAATGGTTCATACTAACCTATGTGGAATCATTGATGTTCAAAGCTACTATGGAGATAAGTATTTCATTCTATTTGTTTATGATTACTCTAGGATGATGACTATAATGTTTCTTAAAGCTAAATTTGATGCTTTTCAATTGTTTAAGTAGTATTTAGCTAGAGTCAAAAAAGAAATAGGGAAGAGTCTAAAGTTCTTGAGATATGATATAGGTGGTGAATTCATTTCAAATGAGTTCAATATATTATGCAATGATAGAGGAATTAAAAGATAGATGTCAGCACCAAGGCCACCACCAAGAATCCCTCCTTAGAATGGGATAGTTGAAAGGGAAATAATGGATTGTGTAAGGACATTAATGATGGAGAAGAGTGAATCAAATAAGTATTGGAGAGAAGTTGTTAATATTGTTTTATATACCCTGAATATAGTACAAGTCAAGAAAAGTACAAATGCTACACATTTTTAACTATGGTATGGATATGCTCCTAATGTAAAACATTTCAAAATATTTGGAAGTAGATGTTATATACTCAAAGATAATAGGAATGTAAAACTTGATGCAAAGAGTGAAGAAGGTATATTCCTAGGATATTCCACTAAGAGTAAAGCTCTCAAGTGTTTGAACTCTAACACTAACAAAGTTATCAAAAGCGCAAATGTGAAAATTGATGAGTTTGCAAAAAGAGGTGACACTGCATGCAAAGAACCTAAAGACTACAGTACATTCATCTATGTGGAGGATGATGCTCCAAGAACTCCTAATGAATAAGAAAATCAAGTTGAAATCTCTTAGTAGACAGAAAATGATGTAGTGCAATAAATTATTGAGTAGCAAAGAGTGAGTGTCAAGCAACAAACTAAAGGTACCATGTCACAAGAAAGCAATGCCAACCATCAGATAGAAAATGTTGAGAATGTAGAAACTGGACCAAAACCTGAACAAGGAAGAGAAAATGAGAATGAGATTATTTTTCAAGATGAACGTGTAGAAGAACAAAGAAGGAAACAACCTATGCTAGAAAAGTACATGAGAAGACATCACAAACCTGAACAAATCATTGGTGATGTTGAATCAAGTGTTATGAAAAGAAAGATACTCAAAGATGACACATGTTTTCCTTGTGATTTTGAGCCCAAAATAGTGAAAGATTCTCTAGAAAATGAAGATTACATTTAGGCAGTGAATGAGGAAATTGAACAAATTGAGAAGAACAATACTTGGACTTTAGTGCCAAGACCTAAAGACAAAAATGTCATTGGAACAAAATGGGTTTTCAAAAACAAACTCAATGAGATTGTTGAAGTAAAAATAAATAAAGCAAGACCAGTATGCAAAGGATATGCTCAACAAGAAGGAGTTGATTATGGAGAAAATTTTGCTCATGTGGCAAGATTTGGAGTCAAAACTCTGCTTGCATATTCAGCCTACAAAAATTTCAAGGTATATCAAATGGATGAAAAATCTATATTTTTGAATGGTATACTTGAGGAAGAAGTGTACATTGACAACTTGAAGGATTTATAGATCTAGAACAGAAGAATATGGTATGTAAACTGAACAAAGCTCTTTATGGATTGAAACAAGCCCTAGAAGCATGGTATGAAAGATAGCATTATTATTTGGTGAAGATTGGTTTTGAAAGGACAAATGATAACAGTAATATATATTTGAAGAATGGTAAGAATAATGAAGTACTATTATCTAAAATATTTGTTGATGATATTATATTTGGAGGAAGATAAGCATTACAAAAATTATTTGCTAATGAAATGAAGAAGGAATTTGAAATGTCTATGTTTGGTGAAATCAAATTATATGTTGGATTAAAAGTATGTCAAATGAAGTCTAGTATTTTCATTACACAATCCAAATAGATCAAGGAGATGCTAAAGAGATTTGGCATGGAAGATTCAATACTAGTGAGCACACCTATGTCAATAGGACATAAGCTATCTAGAAGAATGATGAATCTATTTGATAGCCCTTATTTTCCCTGTGTCAAAATTTAGGAATTTGATTGTGAAAATATTTTGAAATGTGTTGTATTGTTAGGGTTTCTTCTTTATTTTTTGTCAACTTACTAGAAAACAACCCTAACCTGATCTTTTTTTCTCCTAGCCTAGTTTGAAAATATTTCCCTGGTAGGATAGTTTGATATCCTAAGGATTATGTATTTACCTTGTCATGGAGAATTTTCTTAAATCTGTGATCAATTATAAACTTTACCCTAAGTTTTGTGTTCAAGCCAGAGATCATATGTCATTCTCATATTTTCCATCAACTATTATGATCTTACAATTAGGGTTTCAAGCATCTAGTTGTAAGCCTAAGTTTTCTCTCTTTCGATGTAACAAAGTATAGGCTAGTGGAGGATCACAAAGGTAAAGTGATGAGTCTCCTAATATTATGATATCCCATATATCATAGCATCATACATGTTTATTTTCAAGTTTTTGATCTTACAATCATCCTATTGTCATGTCATCATAAGTGTCTCATGGTAAATGGTAATCGATAAGATGTTACAATAATCTGGTAATCGTGAGATTGTAAAAGCTAAATTGGTGACTCTTGACCATAGGAAGATAAGGAGATTATAAGATTGTAAGTCAGGAAATGTTAAGTGATATAGTGATGAAAGTGGGGCCAGGTGCATGAGCATAAAGAATTTGAAACATGTGGTATTTTAATCTTCCAAGATAAGAAAAGCATTGAATCGTAAGATCGCAAAGCCAAGCCATGAGCTTTTTGAAGCTACGAAGCAATGCTAAACATAAGATGGCAAAGGTTAAAGTTAAGGCTTTTGAAGCTATGATGAAGAAAGGCTATAGCCAAGCATATGATTGAGAGGTAAAGGTAGTGGTTAAGAGGTAATTTTTGAAGTTACAAAGAGAGTTAGTTAACTATGATCGAGAGATCATCAAGAAAGAGAATGTGAGATCTGATGTTACGCAAAGCTATTATTGTATGATCATAAAGGCTAAGATACATGTTGGTGATGTTGCAGAAAGGTTTATAAACTATTCAGGGTAAGTCCATGGCTCTAGAAAAATACATTATTTCCAATGTTCTGATCTCACAATAAGTTTTGGCTTGTAAGATCATGAGAAACTTAAAAGGCCTCTTTGAAGACATGAAAAATGATAAATCATAAGATCGTAAACACCAAATTCTTTTCCTGATATGATATGAAGGGTTTAAATTTCAAAATGGATCATAAGATCACAAGCCCTAAAAAAAGACATGAAAGCACACTGCATTGAGATCACAGAAAATACTAAATTTAAAGCTCGAGCATGCAGGAATTCAATGCATAGAGAAGGTTGATGAAGTACACACAGCATAAAGACATTCTCAAAGGTCAATTAGAGATTACCATTTGTAGAAAGAGAGAATTTCCAATGGTTGTAGAGTTTTTAGTGTGAGTGACTTATATTTTTTAGTGATAGTTACAATTTTTTTTAAATCATAATTCTTAGTCAGAATGTTGGATAAAGAGGTGGAAGAAATCCAAGCTACAAACATGGAGATTACTAAGAATTCTACTTCATAAGGAGGGAAAACCATGTAGAGAAAACCAAATAGATTTGTAGATGAATGGATCAAATTGTTTTTATAATACTCAAATGCCATCTCTACAAATGATCATGATTTCAAAGACCCTTACACATTCTGCAAAGATCTTATATGCCCCGATATCAATGGATATGAGTTATTTAGGTATTTCTATCACAATATAATGGATAAAATCCCTACCTACAATACATGGTGGAAGAATCTCGCAAAGCTCATCTTTCTAGAAGTATTTGTGGGTGTTGATTTGGTAAAAGACCTTATTAGGTCATATAGTCTAGGTACCAAATCATTCCATAGAAATAAAGGTAGCATTCTATTGACATTGGACAATACTTCTTTCATTGAAGCCTTTGGATTAGATGGTGTAATGAGTGAACCATTGGACCCAATTGACCTTCAAGAAAAGTTTGAAAGGAATACCAAATCTTATACAGGGAAATTCATGATGTAGCACATCCTAGTGGACCTCAAGAAGGTTGGGGACTATCCAAAGAAAGTAGAGAATATGATGTCTCTGGATAAGTTCAAGAATTATTTTGTGAAGATATTATATGGTATCCACAAAGTGGTAGGCATATTTGGATCATATATGGTATATGGAGCAGAGTAAATTATGGCTAGAGATGTATAGGGTGCATGCCATGGTGGAGAGAATGACTATGTGGACTATATTTTGGAAAAGATGAAAGAAAACATTGGGCTGGCATAGAGTGGAGAGATTAGAAATGTCAAATTCCATCATTACTCATTATAGATACACTTGATCTTATACATGAATGTGGGATATGTTAGCCCAGACTTTATTGATAAAATATCTTATGCTAATGGAGAGTTGTCAATTCAGCTATGGACACAAGTATGGGATAGATTCTATCACTACTTTGACTCTGTTTCCTTTTTCAATAATTTTAGTTTTGTTATTATGAAAATGTTAGACCCTATTTACTTTAGGGCTCCTAAGATATTGAAATGTATTTTGAGACTAGTCCTCCTCCCTGAAAACAACAAATTAGATCACAATTGGGGAGACATTTTCTTGTTCCCAACTTTTTTCCTCATGAGAGTCTATGGTTGTCCTCAACCACCCCACATATTGCCCAAATATATCCCTCTTATACTATCCATCATTGATTTCATGTGGCAGCCCATGGTTAACAAAGAATACCTATGACCTAAAGTGCATAGCAGCACATTTTTGTGTAGATGTTTTAGAATAGGAGACTTTTCAATTGCAAAAGAATCCTTGGATCAAATCTAGTCTTTTCTCCACCACTTTAATTTGTCAACTACTCCCTATAGAATGTATGACCCAAAAAATTGGATGAGGATTACCCTAAAAGAAATTAGCAATTGTGTGTTGCCAAGCACAAAAGAATTACCACATGAGGACCTGATTCCCAACATTGTAGTTGAAGAGGAGGTTGCTAAAAAGTTAGCAAAATTTGATGATGTTTTGAGGGTGGAAAGGGAGCTAAAAAGGGTATATCCAAACTTTAAAGGTTTTTATATGGATATCCCCTATCCACAAAGAATAAAGAAGATGGTGAATTATCATGATGAGATCATGGCACAAATACTAGAAGGTCCAATTGGAGAAGAGGAAAGGGTAAATATTGATAGCCCAGAACCAAATGTAACCTTGGAAGTTGAAAAAGATGAGCTTTTGAAGCCTCATGGGTTACAAGGGGTAACAAGAGATAGAAAGTGCTCCACATGCTTGAAAGGGTAAAATAGAGAAGACTTCAACTTATGCCTAGTAAAAACCAAAATATATATATATATATATTGATCTGAGGAAAAACAATATCTAGGATAGGGTCAATGCATCAAAGAATTCTCTGAATGACTTAGAGATGGCAATAGCAAGATTGAATGACAGGATCATCCAAGCTCAAAAATTTATAGAGGATGATGAATTTATCAAATCAACTAAATTTAAAAGCTTCCTCTATGAAGATGAAGCCAAGAGAATCTGAAGAAGAGAAGTAAGAAATTGTTGACAAGCTTCATGTCTATGACCCAGAGAGTGAGGTGATGATTCTTGAAGAGGCTAGAGACCTAGTAAAAAGAAGTGATATGCTTCTAGTGCTTGGTTGGGATTTGGAAAAAGCTTTCATGCTTAACCAAATAAGGAGACAAGATAATTCTATATCTTATGAAGCATTTGGAGCTGACAGACTTCAAAGGAGACCAAGATTTAATATTGATCCCAAGTCTCTGGTAGTATGGAGCATGGATCCCTCAAAAAATATGCCTAAATTAATTGATGTGCAGAGCACCAATCAAGGAAATATGATAGTGTGGACTCTATAGGGTACTTAAGGTACAAAAATCTCCAAGGAAATGAAACACTTCTCATTCATGAATGAGGCCAAAGAGGAGGAGATAGAGACAAGACTCACTACATCATTACATGACTATATAGATGTCAGGAAACTCTATGATGAAGATCTCAGGAAGATCCATGTCTATAAACAAAAGATAGATGAATTAGAAGGCAAAGCTCAAGGGTTAGAGGCAGAAGTTGCATCTTTGAAATAGCAGCTAACAATGTATAGCATAATAGGGTATAAGGCATCCAAGAGAAACCAGCCATGGTTACAATGGAGATGTCCCTCAAACTACAAAGGTGAATGCAAAGGAAATAGAGCCAAGAAGGATGAGCATTGATGCTCCATCTCTACAACAAGGTGGTGAGATAAGGACAAATCTCCTAAAAAGCATGATAGGCCATAGAGTGGATTCTCTAGAGAAGATTTCTCAATAGGCTCATGCTATTTATATTTCTTTACATGATGATGAGCATGTTTGTAGTGAAGCACTTTCATGGCTATCACCCACTCTTAATCTGTGGGGCCATATTTTCAATTTTTGGAGAGGTTGATCATGTTAATGGCAAAGAAGCTAGATTTAGTAGATAAGATCATCACAGTAAAAGGAAGGCCTGGAGATAGTGAAATAATTAATAGGTTTCTTTAGTAGTAAGTTACGGACAATACAAGGCAATTGAAAATTATGTCACAAGGGATTGAGCCTTGCATCCCACCAAATTTTGGATGTTGATAGTAAATTTAAAGACTAGCAGGAGTGGTCAAATTCTTTTGATTCAGTGACTCAAGTAGGCATAGCATCAATTTTTGAAGATGATGGTGATATCGCTTTTAATAATTTGATTAATTCATTGTTCAAATTTGAAATAGACTTAATAAATTTTCATTAGAATCAAGGTCCATAACATATTCCAAGTGGACTAAAGCAACAAAAGACTTAGATGAAGTTAAAGCAATTGAATGGCCCACAGAAAGGGAGATATATGTCTAGGAGGTGATTGGAGAGATCAAGGCTCTTCTGGTAGGAAGTAGTTGAATTTTTAGATGATTAATGGTAGTAGAAGACAAAAGGAATTAATTTAAAGACTCTTGCAGTAAGTGTCACCTGCCTATTTCATAACTACATTCCTATTTTTGTTTGAATGTAGAGAATGTTTTAAGTGTAACATTTCATACATATCTAACCACTCATTTTTCTAGTAATATTTTGACTTGTTTCCTCCCATCTAATGCTTTTCGCAATCCTTCCATATAAGGATTTTCAAGATGTGGAGTGAGGGTCTGAAATCTATATAATTTTTAATGTTTATGCTATTCACAGTTAGTCTAGTTTTTGGTGTCAATTATATGGTGTATTCAATCTTTTGCATATCTTAGAATATGTTGAATCTTCAATGGCAAGTTTTGTCATGTCTTGAGTTATATTTTGAGCTTAATACTAGTATTTTATTATTTTCAAAGAATATTAATACAAAGGAAATTTATGCATATCTATGTCTTTGAGTTTTGTCTCCATTTTCATATATCTGTAATTTTGGGATTGAAATGAACAAAGTTCTTTCATTTTAATGTAGCTTGGATGGGTTGTATATATTTTCATTGATTTCTTTTAATTCAAGTAGTTAAGTAAATGCTTTCAAGAATTGATAGGGTTTCTAGGTATATTGGATGGATATCATAAGAATAAAATTCAGGGTTAATAGCTAAAAATTTTAATTGAAAGTTAATTAAATATCAAGAGTTATTGGTTTGACTCTATATAACAATGGATAAGGAACTGATTGACTAATTTAGTTGCAAGTTGATATGTTCATGTGGTTGCACAACACATATATTAATCAAAATCAATTTTCCATTTATGTAATGAAGAATCAAATTATTGGTCATTACTTATTTGTAATAGCTTTCCTCTGAGTTATAGCTAGCTATTGTAATCAAGGAGTTTTTTGCAAGTCCAAGAAGAATATTGACCATTATCTGCTATAGGAGATAGATCTAAAAGAAGAATATTAGTGAGAAAATACTTGAAGAAGAAAACCCATCACAAAATAAGTCATATCCAAATCCCTAAGGTGCACTCATCTTGGCCCTACAGAGCCTAAAGTGTAGAGAGTCTTTGTACTCTATTAAAGTTGGTCTAGATTTGAGATTAATCCTACTAAATATGGGATCTAACTAGTCCTTAGATTTTTTTTTATCTCCTGCATCCTGCTATTGGGTTTAGATCAACCAGGTAGTTTTAAAATGCCAACAAAAGGGTCACTCTACTGGGGAGTTGTGTAAAGAATTTTGTCATATGAGCTATAGTTTCTAGTGTTATTTATACATTTCCAATTTTAGCATCATTCATTGTTTTTGTCTTTATAGTGGTCTTTTTCTAGTGACAATTCTTGAGAATCTAGAAGTTTCTCAATACCACAGGAAGAACATGATGTGGATTTTCAATAGTGCCTTGTTTTCAATGTAGAGTTGTATTACCTAGTGTGCGATGTTAAAATTTTTCTTATTGGCCATTTGTGTCAAATCCATTTTTGAAATTCTTTTCTCATGATATTCTTCAATCTCTAAAGCCATTTTAAAATACTTTCCCTTCATAGGGTGGCGAATTAGTCAAAAGTTTTTGTAGCTAGTGCTATATATTTCAAATAATTCTAACCAATGGAAAGTAAGAGAAAAACTACATGAGATTGTACAAAGGCCAACCCAAAAATACCATTGTACACAAAATTACCTCCTAGGGTAGGAAGAACCAAGCTAAAAAGAAAGTAGATTCTAATCCTACATAGAATTCTAGAGGTAATATGTTAGCCCATTCACAATACCAACCTATGGTAGAAAGGGAATCATCTTCCTTAAATTATGAATATGAAACTACTATATTGTTTGGAGAGATATTCACAACCCCATTACAAGAAGAAAAGATTTATCATGATAAGGATGTGTCTTTTGTAGGGGATATTTCTTTTAGACTAGATGTGGTGAAGGAAATGAATTATAGGTGGGGATATAAGGGTAATCTAGATGTTGGATTCAATCCTAGACAAGTTCTATATGTGGAAAGAAATCTAATCGATTTGGAGGACCCAATGGATTTAGAAGCCATTTCTGCAGAGCCAGAAGAAATATATTTAGACATAGAATTTCTTGGAAAAAGGTTTTTTGAAGAAGGGTTCAAACACATATGTTTGGAGAAGGAGAAGGAATAGATTACTATGAATCCTCTTATTGAGAGAGAAAACTTTCTTAGAAGAATGGTTTCTCTGAAGGAGCAGAATAAGAAGTTGGAAGAGAGATCCTCTAAACTGCATCCAGATGTATTTAGGGATGTTAAAGATCTGAGATCCAAAGCCCAAGAGCAAGAGCACCTTCTTAAACAAAAGGAGGGGCATGTTATCTCAAAAGTCCATCCCTACATGCCTATTGAACTTGAGGTTATAGATTTAACTATGAAGAACCTTGACAAAGGAAAGCAAAAGGTAGTAGGGATCCAAATCAATGAACCCCAAAATATTCCAAAGAATCCTACCATGTCTACGTTTGACTTAGATTTAGAAAAGGCCAAGAAAGAAATATAAGGTTTAACCAAAGAGCCTAAGAAATTTTAAACTGAAGCCTAAGCTATTAGAACCAGAAGGAAAATATAGTTTATCAAATCTAATTCAACCTTAGCACCTTGGACAAACCTATCCTCACAAGTTATCCCATCTATTCCTACTTGTGGACCTCTATTAATTGGCCAAAACATATCACAATCAGCCCCTACTTCATCCTCTACTACAAGTGGTCAGGTACCTGTTACTCGGCAAGTCTAGTAGACTCAAGTCCCAATGCAAAACTAAGCTATTGGAGCACGTATTTTAAATGTTGTAGGATTCCAAAGAAGACCCATTTATATGGAGAAATATTTTAAAATGTCCTTTATAAGAATTATTTGGTTTCCACATCCTATTTTTAATGATCTGAGAGACAAGATTGTTAAATTTCCAGGCAATAATGTCATAACTTTTGAAGAGCACCTAAGAAAATTTATAGATATGATTAATGACTATGAGGTAGAGCATGAAGGTTAGTAATCAAATTGGTTTTTCATTCTCTTACTGAAGATGCTAGGGAGTGGTTTAGAAAGTTGCCTAATGATAGTGTAGGCTCATGGAATTACTTAGAGAAGCTTTTCAAAGAGCAATATGGTAACAACACCAATGCTAGTTTTATATTGAATGAGTTCAACAACATAAAGAAGAACCCAAATGAGTCTACATTTGATTTTAATGTGAGATTTTAGAGAGGGATGTATAAGTTGTTCCAATAGATGAGACTTGGTGAAGATGTATGCCTCACAACTTACTTTAATACCTTTGACAATAAGATGGCATATAATCTAAGGGACAAGGATCATAGAACAGTGAGGGATGATTAAAAAATGGTTGTTAATATTGAAAATAACAAAAAAGCATGTGGTAAGTTAGGGAGAATGGATGACCCAAAGTTATTCAATCCAAGGGGAAATAAGAAAGAAGGTCAAAAAATTGTTACAACTAAGAAACCTCAGGATGATACAATGGGTCAAGTATTAGATCTAATTAAGAAATGGAATCCACCAGCATACCATTCCAATAAGCCAAATATTGGTGATAAGCCCCAATTCAACAATAATTATAACAAGCAACCTATGATGTAGAACTACCCTTATACAACATAGTGGAAACATGGTAAACCCATCCCCAATCCTTCTTAAGGAAGTAAAGATAAGGGTACACCAGATCCATTAAAAATGAATTTTGTGAATATGATGGATGATGTGCCATGGTGCATATTATGCCAATCTCCTCATTATCTTATATTGTACAATTTCTCAATCTTTTTAAAAAAATCAGCAAGCACAAAATGAAGAGGGAGAGGAAAAAGAAAACCATGAGGATGCAACATGCAACATGATAAATTTTTGTGATAATGGTGAGCAATCTAACATAGAATATTTTGAAATTGATGTTGTAAATTAGAGAAATGTATATCAGTTGCATCATCAACAAGTGTTTTTAGATGATGAAGATCAAGAAGAAGATAGGATGTGCAACATGATATCTAGCATGGATCATATC
Source organism: Cupressus sempervirens (assembly GCA_028749045.1). Lineage (NCBI taxonomy): Eukaryota > Viridiplantae > Streptophyta > Pinopsida > Cupressales > Cupressaceae > Cupressus > Cupressus sempervirens. Next base: position 476,911,118 of record CM053789.1, on the reverse strand, counting down.
AACTTGAGAAAACCATCAAATGAGGAGATTGGTAGAATCTCTGCAGAAATGATAGCTCAAGTGCATAGTACTTACAATCTAAGAAACATAACTGTTAACAATGTTGTTGCTAAACCATCTTGTATTTTCATTAAAGATATTACTCATAAAATGGATGATGAAAATAAAAAGGACAGTAATGAACTTGTAAAATTCAAAGACAATAAAGGAAAGAAATGGGAACCCAAAAAAAAGGTGCATTTTCAAGAAGTTAAAACAGTCAAAGCCAATGTACAAGAGAAGAAGTCAGGCCCTAATGTCACCAAGCAAGTGAAGGAACCTGTTGTTCAAAAGAAAGCAGTCAGAGGTAATCTTCCTAAATCTTTTACATGTGATCCTATTGATATGATTTATATGTTGTCTCAAATTACTATCAAAGTTCCCTTATCTAAGATGTTTAGAATAGAAGAACACAAGAATAAATCACTTTCATAGTGAAGTGGCATAGGAAGTAATAATGTTGTTGAACAAGAATCATTAGTAATGTAGCAAATACCACTTGTAATAAAAGTCATGGAAAGCACTAGAGTTATGTCCTAAATATCGCATATGTACTTAAATAACTCCTCTATAGCCTACATAGAAAATATTGACACACTCTTTGTGAGTCTGATCATAAATGGGAAGACCTTAAAATTTGTGTGATTGATTTAGGGCTTCTAATACTACCATGACTTTTATAATTATGGAAACCTTAGTTCTAAATGTGTATATAAAGCAAGGTAGATATAGGGCCATGGATGCAAGAGAAGTGCCTAGCATATGTACCATAAATGCCTTGACTTTCAATTTGGTTGCACATCTTGATGTTGACCTAACAATGGTAGTTAAAGTAGTTAATATTCCTCCACAATATGGGATGCTACTCTCTAGAAAATGGAGTAATGCAATGGGAGGTAACCTACAACGTGACTTGTCATATGCTACATTTCACATAGTAGATAAGGCCATCAAAGTTGATCGAGAACCAAGAGGCATTCATATGCTTGAGGAAAACATTGGTAAAGATGGTACATGTTTCCTAGATACTAAGGTTATTGCTTTCAGAGCTGAACTCATTATTCAAGAAATTGAGAAACCAGACCCATTGATTGCATAAGAGGTAACAAATTGTGTAGATTCTCAAGGCCTCTGGACCATGTATTTTGATGGGGCCAATTCTAAGGATGGATCAGGAGTTGGATTTTTTTTCATATCTCCAGATAAGAATACATTTACTTTGAATTTTACATGGACTAATAACATTGTAGAATATGACGCACTTTTACTAGGATTAAAATTGGCAGCTAGTCATGGAATTAAGAAACTGCATGTTATTGGTGACTCAAAGCTAATTGTTTCTCAAATCAAGGAGACATGTTCTTCCAAGAATAAGAGGCTAAAATAGTATAGAAATTTTTTTTGGGACCAAATTGAAGCATTTGATGCTTTTGGCATATCTTGGATGGATAGAAGAAACAACAAGATGGTAGACTTGTTGGCTAATGTAGCAATCAAGCCTAGTGATGTATCATTTGCTAATGTATCCATAATTGAGATGTAGAATAGGCCATCTATCCCTGATAATATTAAAAATTGGAAAGTGTTTGAAGATGATAAAGATATCATGAATTTTCTTCTGAATGTGGACAAGTACCATGGCCAAGAGTTAGACTAGACTACTTTGGTTGAAATAATAGATCGAAAGGAAACCATCTTTGGCCAAGAAATTTTGTAGTTGAAGACTAATAAGGTACCCAAAGGATTGGTGGTACTTGAAAGTGCCTTTGATAACCAAGATAGAGTGCATTAAGACACCAAAGATAAGAATCCACATGAGCTTAAAGAGATCAATCTTGGCACTATTGAATCTCCTAAAAAGGTATATATTGGTAGGACTTTATCCCCTGCAATTAGGAACTCTTTGGTTGATCTGCTAAGAAAATTCAAACATGTTTTTGCATGGTCATATGATGACCTTAAGTCTTATAGGGGGTATCTTTTTCAACATATAATACCTCTCAAAGAGAATGTTAAGCCATTTAGACAAAAATAGAGACCAATAAATCCCACTCTAGCCCGTAAAATGCAGGAAGAACTCATGAAGCTAAGCGATGGGGGGATAATCAAACCAATCAAACATTCTTCATGTGTATCAAACCTAGTATCATTTAGGAAAAATAATGAAGATATTAGGTTGTCCTTTGATTTTAGAAATATGAATATTGTATTATTGAAAGATAATTATGGATTGCCCAATATGGAAACTATGTTGCTACAAGTCACTGGTTTAGAGTTGATGTCAATGATGGATGATTTTTTAGGATTTAACTAGGTCCTTGTTGATGAGAATGAAAAATTTGAGATATACTTTACAACCCCTTGGGGGACTTATGTATAAATTAGAATGCCCTTTGGCCTGATCAATCTGGGTGCAACATTTCATAAGGACATAGATGTAGCATTTAAGGAATATATTGATAAATTCATGGTTGTATATTAGGATGATCTAACTGCATACTCAAAAAAGTATAAGGACAATTGAAAATATTTAGAAAAAAAATTTATCAAAGCCTTAGAATATGTGTTTTCTATAAACCCAAAGAAATATACTTTTGGAGTGACAGAAGGGAAATTGTTGGGTCATAAAGTATCTAAAGAAGGGGTTAAGATTGATCCTAAAAGCGTAGTAGCAATTAATAAAGTCCCTAAGCCCAAGAATATAAAATGAATCTAATATTTCTTTAGGAAAGTAAATTTCTTAAGGATATTTGTAACTAACTTTGCTGAGATCAACAGACCAATCTCCAAGATGCTCAAAAAAGGAGCAAGTATCAGTTGGGAAGGTGAACCTACTATTGCCTTCCAAGAGATTAAAAAATGCTATTAAAAATGTACCAGTCCTTAGAACACTAGATTATGAAAAGCCCATGCATATTTTTTCTTTTGCATCTTTTCATACTATAGCAGTAGTTTTGCTATAGAAAAATGTAGAAGGCTATGAGCAACCAATTGCATTCTTTAGTAAATCCCTTCAGCCTACAGAGCTTAAATATGAAATTAATGAAAAGAAGGCATATGCACTTCTCAAATTTTTCAAAGCTTTTAGATTCTACATGGTGGGTTTTGTTTTCATTGCATTTGTGCCTAGTGCAATACTCAAAGATATATTTTCTCAGTAGTAGGTATCTGGCAGAAGGTGCAAATGGATAAATATGATTCAAGAGTTCAATATTGAAATCTAGATCTCAATCAAATTTTAATGCTAATTATATAAACCTCATATGTGAGGACTTCAAGTTAGATACATGTGATATGGATCAGTTTAACAAGTATAAAAATGTGATACATTACTCACAACATATGGAAGCTCCGCCCCATTTGACAGACACTAAAAAGAGAACTATTAAGTTACATTCCATTAGATATGTTATTGTTAATGAAAGTCTATGGTGAAGGAATTTTGAAGGAAGACTCTTGAAGTTCATTGATCACAAAGAATTAGAGAAAGTACTAAATGACACACATTCATGGGTATGTGGGGGTCACTATTTTCACTATGCCAAAATTTCATAATTTAATTTTGAAAATATTTTGAAATGTGTTGTGTTGTTAGGTTTTGTTCTTTATTTGTTGTCAGTTTACTAGAAAAAAACCCTAACCTAATTTTTTTTTTCCCCAGCATAATTTGAAAATCTTACCCTAGTAGGATAGTATGACATCATAAGGATTATATCTTTACCCTATCATGGAGAATTCTCTTAAATCCATGATCAATTTTAAACTTTATCCTCAATTTTGTGTTCAAACGGGAGATCATATGTCATTTTCATATTTTACATCAAGTGTTATGATCTTAAGGTCGAGGTTTCAAGAATTTATTCATAAGCCTAAGTTTTCCCTCTTTCGATGTTATGAAGTATAAGCTAGTGGAGGATCATAAAGTTAAAGTGATGTGTCTCCCGATCTTATGATATCCCATATAATTATAGCATCATGTGTGTATGTTTTTTATCTTACAATCATCCTATTGCTCTGTCATTGTAAGTGTCTCATGGTAAATGGTAAGTATGATAAGATGTTATGATAAACTAGTAATCGTGAGATTGTAAAGGCTAAAAAAGTGACTCTCGACCATATGAAGGTAAGGAGATCATGAGATCGTAATCAAAGAAATGTTAAGTGATACAATGATGCAAAGTGAGGCCAAGCACATGAGCATAAATAATTTGAAACATGTGGCATTTTAATCTTTCAAAGACACAAAAAGTAGTAGATCATAAGATTATGAGGGAAAGTCATGAGCTTTTTGAAGCTACGAAGCAATGATAAGTGTAAGATCATAGAGGAAAAAGTTAATTCTTCTAAAGCTACAATGAAGAAAGGCTACTGCTAGGCATATGATCATGAGGTAAAGGTAGCAATTAAGAAGTAACTTCCAAAGTTACAAATAGAGTTAGTTAATTATGATCGAGAGATCAGAAAGAAAGAGAAGGCAAGATCCGATGTTATGCAAAGATATGATCATAATATCATAAGGATAAGATACATGTTGGCGATGCTATGAAAAGATTTATAAATTGTTCAACATTAGTTTGCAGCTCTAGAGAAATAAATTATTTTTAGTGTTCTGATCTTATGATAAGTTCTAGGTCATAAGATTGTGAGAAACTTAAAAGGCTTCTTCGAAGACACAAAAAATGGTAAATCAAAAGATCATAAAGGCCAAGTTTCTCACCTAAGATGATACGAAGGGTTTAAATTTCAAAGTGGATCATAAGATCGCAAGCCCTAAAATAAGACATGAAAGCACACTCCATTAAGGTGCTAGAAAACACTAAATTCAAATCTTGAACATGCAAGTACTAAATGCATAGAGAAGGTTGATGAAGTATGCATAGCATAAAGACATTCTCAAAGACCAATTATAGATTATCGTTTGCAAAAAGAGAGAATTTCCAGTAGTTGCAGAGTTTTTAGTGTGAGTGACTTATAGTTTTCAATGCCAGATATAGAGTTTTTAGATTCATAAATCTAGTCAGAATGTCAAATAAAGAGGTGGAAGAAATCCAAGCTACAAACATGGAAATTACTAAGACTTATACTTCCAAAGGAGGGAAAACAAGGCAGAGAAAACCAAATGGATTTCTAGATGAATGGATCAAGTTGTTTCTAGAATTCTCAAATGTCATCTCTGCAAACGGTCATGATCTTTGAGACCCTTATGCATTATGTAGAGATTCTATATGCCCTAGTGTTAATGAGTATGAGTTATTCAAGTATTTCTATCACAATAGAATGGATAAAATCCCTATCTACAATCCATGGAGAAAGAATCTAGCGAATCTCATATTTCCAAAAGTATTTATTGGCGTTGATTTCATAAAAGCCCTTATTAGGCCATATAATCCAACTACCCAATCATTCCATATACATAATGGCACCATTCTATGCACATTGGACCGTAAATATTTCATTGAAGCCTTTGAATTAGATGGTGCAATGAGTGAACCATTAGACCTGGTTGACCATCAAGAATAGTTTGAAAGGAATACCAAAGCTTATACAAGTAAATCCATGATGCAGCACATCCCAATGGACCTCAAGAAGGTTGGGGACTATCCAAAGAAAGTAAAGAAGATGATGCCTCTGGATAAGTTCAAAAATTATTTCCTGAAGATAGTGTATGGTGTCTATAAAGTGGTAGGAAAACATGGATTTTATATGATATATGGGGCAGAGTACATTGTGGCTAGAGATGTACAGGATGCATACCATGGTGGAGAGCATGACTATGTGGACTATATTGTGGGAAGCATGAAAGAAAATATTGGGCTGGCACAGAGTGGGGAGATGGGAAATTTTGAATTCCATTATTACTCATTATTGATATGCTTGATCTTATACAAGAACGTGAGGTATGTTATCCCAAACTTTATTGATCAAACATCTGATGCTAATGGAGAGCTTCTAGTTCAACTGTGGACATAGGCATGGGGTATAAAATATCACTACTATGATTTTGTTTCTTTTTTCAATAATTTTAGTTCTGTTATTATGAAGATGTTAGACCCTGCTTACTTTAGGGCTCCTGATATATTGAAACATCTTTTGAGACTAGCCATCCTCCCTAAAAATAAGAGTTTAGATCACAATTGGGGAGACATCTTCTTGTTCCCAGCTTTTTCCATCATGAGAGTCTATGGTTTTCCTCAACCACCCCACATATTGCCCACATATGTCCCTCCTAGACTAGCCCATATTGAGTTCATGTGGTAGTTGTTCATGGTTAATAGAGAATTTCTAGGGCCTAAAGTCTATAGAGGTACATTTTTGTGTAGATGTTTTAGAATAGGAGACTTTTCAATTGGAAAGGAATCCTTGGATCAAATCCATTCTTTCCTCCACCACTTTAATTTGTCAAATGCTCCCTATAGAATGTATCACCCAAAAAATTGGATGAGGAATACCCTGAAAGAAATTAGGAATTATGTGTTGGAAAGCACAAAAGAATAACCACATGAGGACCTGATTCTCAACATTGTAGCTGAAGGGGAGGTTGCTAACAAGTTAGCAAAACTTGATGATGTTTTGAGGGTGGAAAGGGAGCTAAAAAGGGTAGATCCAAACTTTAAAGGTTTTTAAATGGATACCCCTTATCCACAAAGAATAAAGAATATGGTGAATGATCATGATGAGATCATGGCGCAAATGCCGGAAGGGCCAATTGGTGAAGAGGAAAGCGTAAATCCTAATAACTTGGAGCTAGATGTAACATTGGAAGTTGAAGAAGATGAGCTTGTTGAAGCCTCATGGGTTACCCAGAGTAACAATAGACTAAAAGTGGTCCACATGCTTGAAAGGGTAAAACATAGGACACTTCAACTTATGCCTAGTAAAAACCAATATTTTACTGACTGACTTAGAGTTGGCAGCAGCAAGATTGGATGATAGGATCATCCAAGCTTAGCAATTTATAGAGAATAATGAATTCATCAAATCCACTAAGTTTAAAAGATTCCTCTACAAAATAAAATAGAGTGAACTGCTCTTGAAGATGAAGCTTGGAGAATCTGAAGAAGAGAAGCAAGAATTGGTTGACAAGCTTCATGTCTATGACCTAGAGAGTGAGGTGATGACTCCTAAAGAGGCTACAGACCTAGAATAGAGAAGTGGTGTGCTTCAAGTACCTTGTTGTGATTTGGAACAAGCTTTCATGCTTGACCAGATAAGGGGACAAGAGAATTCTATATCTTATGAAGCATTTGGAGCTGATGGACTTCAAAGGGGATCAAGATTTAATATTGATTCCAAGTCTCTAGTAGTATGTAGCATGGCTCCTGCAATAAATAAGCTTAAATTAATGGATGTACAGAGTACTAATCAAGGAAATATGATAGTATGAACTCTACAAGGTACCTCAAGTACAAAAATCTCCAAGGCAATGAAACACTTCTCATTCATGAATAAGACAAGACAAGCTAGTTCATTCCATGACTATATAGATATCAAAAAACTCTATGAGGAAGATCTCAGGAAGAGCCATGTCTAAAAATAGAGGATAGATGAAGTGGAAGCCAAAGCTCAAGGGTTAGAGGCAGAATTTGCATCTTTGAAAGAGAAACTACCTAATGCATAACAGAATAGGGTACAAGGCATCCAAGAGCAACAAGCCATGGTCACAATGGAGATGTCCACCTAAATTGCAGAGATGGAGGTAGTGGAAATAGAGCCAAGAAGGATTAGCATTGATGCTTCATCTCCATAGCAAGGTGGTGAGGTAAGGACAAGTCTCCTAAAAAGTATGATAGGTCATAAAGTGGAGACTCTGAAGAAGATTTCTCAATAGGCTCATGCTTTTATATTTCTTTACAAGATGTTGAACATATTTACAATGAAGCACTTGCATGGCTAACACCTACTTTTAATCTTTTGGGGCCATATTTTAAATTTCTAGAGAGGATGATCATGTTAATGGAAAAGAAGCTAGATTTACCAAATAAGATCATAACAGTAAGGAAGGTGTGGAGATAGTGAAAGAATTAATAGGTTTCTTTACTGGTAAGTTACAGACTATACAAGGCAAAATGACAATCATGTCACAAGGGATTGAACCTTGCATGCCACCAATTTTGGATGCTAATAGTAAATTGAAAGACTGGTAGGAGTGGTCAGATTCTTTTGATTCAATGCTAACACAAGAAGGCACAGCATCCATTTTTGAAGATGATAGTGATATCCATTTTAATAATTTGATTGATTCATTGTTCAAAGTTGAAATAGACTTGAATAATTTTTCATTAGAATCAAGGGCCATAATAGATGCCAAGTGGACTAAAGCAACAAAAGACTTGGATGAAGTTAAAGCAACTAAATGGCCCACAAAAAGAGATATATATATCTAGAAGGCAGTTGGAAGGATCAAGGCTCTATCGGTGGGAAGTAGTTGAAGGTTTACGTAATTGAAGAAAGTAGAAGACAAAAGGAATTAATTTGAAGACTCCTACAGTAAGTGTCACCTACCAATTTCATAATTACTTTCCTATTTTTGTTTGAATGCAGAGAATGTTTTAAATTTAACATTTCAGACATATCTAGCCTTTCATTTTTCTAGTAAGATTTTGATGTGTGTCCTCCCATTTGAACCTTATTTCAATCCTTCTATATAAGGATTTCCAAGATGTAGAGTGAGGTCTGAAGTTTGTAGAATTTTTAGTGTTTATGGTATTCACAGTCAATCTAATTTTTTGAGTCAATTATATGGTGTATTCAATCTTTTGCAAATCTAGGAATACATTGAATCTTGAATGATAGATTTTGTCATGTCTTGAGTTATATTTTGAGATTCATACCAATACTGTATTGTTTTCAAAGAAGATTAAAACAAAGGAAAGTTTTTCATATCTTTGTCTCTAATTTTTGTCTCCATTTTCATATATCTAAAATTTTGGGATTGAAATGAACAAAGTTCTTTCATTTTAATGCATCTTGGATGGGTTGTATATATTTTCATTTATTGCTTTTAATTCAAGGAGTTAAGTAAATGCTTTCAAGAATTGATAAGGTTTCTAGGTATATGGGAGGGATATCATAAGAATGAAATTATGGGTTAATTGCTAACAAATTTAATTGCAAGTTAATTAAATAGGTCGAGGGTTACTAATTTGACTCTGTATAGCAATGGATAAGGCATTGATCAATTAATTCAGTTGCAACTTCGTATGTTCGTATGATTGCACAATACATATATCAATCAAAATCAATTTTCCATTTATGTAATGAAGAATCAACTTGTTAGTCATTACTTATTTGTAATAGCTTTCCTCTAAGTTATAGCTAGCTATTGCAATCAAGGATTTTTTTTGCAAGTCCAAGAAGAATATTGACCATTATCTGCTATAAGGGATAGATCTAAAAGAAGAATATTAGTGAGAAAATACTTGAAGAAGAAAATCATAGAAGAAAAACCATCATAAAATAAGTCATATCCAAATCCCTAAGGTGCACCCACCTTGGCCCTAGCAAGCATAAGTGTAGAGAGTCTTTGTACTTTGTTGAATTCGGTCCAGATCTGAGTTAATCTTACTAAATATGAGATGTAGCTAGTCCTTAAGTTTGTTTTTATCCCTTACATCCTAGCATTGGGTTTAGATCAACCTAGTAGTTTTAATACACCAACATTGTTGATGTGAACCAAACCTTATACAGATCCATGATTGAAAAATTACAATATGTTGTTCATAGAAGACTAGATATTGTATTGGCAGTTGGGATAGTTGCTAGATTTTAAGAAAATCCAAAGGAAAATCGCATGATGGAATTGAAATTGATAATGAGATATTTGAAAGGTACATAAGACTATGGATTGTATCACAAAATAAGTGATAGATTTGAACTGAAGGTACTCACTAACTCGGATTGGACAGGAAATATCAATGATAGAAAAAAAAATCTAGTGGAGGTGCATTTTTTTCAAGAAAGAAGTTGGTGTCATGGACAAGCAAGAAACAGAATTATATTTCCCAATCAACAGCTGAAACTAAGTATGTGGTAGCTACAGTGAACTATTCAAACATTATGTGGTTAAAGCAATTACTAAAAGGTGTGAAAGAAGAAATTATAAATACAATAGTTAGTTGTTGTGATAACACAAGTGCCATTAATATCAAAGAATCCAATGATACATACTAAGATAAAGCACATTGCTATCAAGTATAACTACTTGAGGGAACTAGTGCAAGACAAAGAAGTGAAGCTAGAATATGTGCACACCAAAGAACACATTGCTAACATATTCAAAAAAGCCTTACCCAAATATGCTCATGAATATCTTAGTGGTAAATTAGGGGTGATTCCCCTAGGCAAAGCTACTTAAGGAGGAAAGGTGCATTGCACCAAATGTGTTAATCAGAATATCTTACACATTGATGCAATACTGCTCTACTTTGGGAAATGCCTAAGGTAGATAGTCAAGTACAACATAATAGATTAGTCATAGATAGATGACAGAAATCAGCCAGACATGCAAATCTATAGAATTCAGATCTATGAAGCAATTAAAGCTAAGAAATATTAGTATATTTGTCATTGTTATCAAAGAGGGAGAGATATACAGTAAAAGAGGGAGAGAAAGCCATAGAAGAGCGAAGAAAATATAGTAGAAGCAATATACCAAAGAGGGAGACTTAACCAAATAGACTTGACCACATTAAGGAGTGATAGAGAAAGGAGAAACTATTATCTCAGAGGGAGAAAATCTTTTTGGATTGTATGGTAACCAAGTGCGATACATTTGATACATTGAGATATTGTTAATATTGAGATGTAGAGACATTTGCATCAATGACAAACAGGGAGATTGTTCATTGCAACAATTGTTTTTTTGTCATTGATGTCAAATCTATTGATAAGACATATTGCTACCTAATCTAAATGTCATATCAATTTTATTGATGAAGAGGATTTGAGAAATTTCTCACAACGATAGCACCTAGAGGAAAGGTTGAATTATGAGAAGTAAGCTACAATGGGCATTTGATTAGTTAGACTTTGATGAGACAAAGTGATTATTTATATCATGAAAAGATTAAGCCAAGCTGAGTAATAGAGTAAATGGTTAAGGAATTTTGAGTGATGCTAGTGTCAACCGATCCATAGTAAGTGCCGAGAAAATCTAGTATTGATCGAGCATCAGTATTAATCAAGCAAGATAGTTGATGTTGAGCCAGAAAGTTTTACAGTGATCGAATGTTAAGTGATAACCAAGTGTTAGAACTTAGTAATTTCCAAGTAACACTGTCAAAGATGAATTTGAGGAAATCATGATTCTCAACCAACTTAATTGATTTCTTGGGAGATGTAAACCATGTTGAAGATAAGATTGATGAGTTGGATCATTAAATTCAAGCAAAGGATTAGTTAAATACCTAATAGACTAATTCCAAAGAAGTTTCTAGAGAAAGATCAAGAAGATGGATAGATGCAATGAATCATGTTGAACCTAATCGTAAACCCTTAGATATACAGAGATCCTGGAAAATGGTAAAGCAAGAATTTCCTATATAAAGAGGTAAAGAGGGAAATGAGAGAGTACATGTGTAAGTGTGAGTGTGGTGCGTATGAGAGAGAGGCATACAAAGAAAGGTAGATCAAATACACACAAGTGTGAAAGTGAATGTGAAACTAAAGGAGATTTCTTATGCAAATGTTGTTGATATTGATAAGTGAAATCTAAGCAAGAAGGCTTAAATTTTGTTGAAGGGGAAGACCAATTTCTTGAATGATTTTTGAGCAAATCAAGAACAAAGATGACAGTGAAGAGCTTATCAATGAATCGGCACCTGAACCGAATAGAGATCTGAACTTGCCAAGTGAGTTGTAATTATATAGAGTGAAACCCTATTGTTTTCTTTATAATCATTATAAATAGTTTTTATTGAAATAATTTTAAGAGAGGTTGACCTAATAGTTATTTGAAGGACTTAATAGTCTATGTAAATCCTTTCACAAAATGACATTGTAAACGGAATGATCAAAGTCCTTTGACAAGGCCACTCCTAATAGGGTGATTAAATCCTTTAACTAGGTCACATTTAATAGTGTGTATTGTAACCTTTAACAAGGATGGCTCTTAACAGAGGTCACTTTGAAAGAGTGAAAAAGTCGTGATATGTTGCTGGTGGTTTTTCCCAAATTGGGTTTCCATGTAAAATCCTTGTGTCAAACTTGGGTTGCATGTTTTATATATTTTATGTTTTATATTCAACAAAGTATGATATGTTTGAGACAGTAATTTTATCATTACAATAGAGACCAAGTAACATTAGTATAGCAGAACAATAAGAGTTTAATATTTAATTGTTCAAATGGTCCTTAAGGACTTTGAGTAACTAATTCAACCCCCCCCCCCCAACAAAAAAAAAAATATTCTAATCATTTCTAACATAAGTGAGGGTAGCTAGGAGGTGCCTCTTTTGTAAGTCCTTCCTTGTGTCATGTGATATCAGAGAAATTTTCTTTCATGAAAAATTTTGGGATTATGTAAAACTTTGTTGAAGAATGCTTGTTGGGTGGCAGAACTAGTTTCTAACCAATGACTTGTAGAAGGTCATGATTCTTGCAGGAACTATTATCAAAATGATTTGAGGTAAAGGAAGTTTAGACAATACTATTATGGATATATTAAGAAATATTGTAGCTAGACTTGAAGTTGTTGAAATAGCCCGGCAAAGAGAAGTGCATCCTGAAGATGTTAGTGATGAAGAAGAAGAAGCAATAGCATCAAATCTTGAACCTGAGGTAGACCAAGATGAAGTAAGACTTCTGAGAGCTTTGGATAGAGAACATTCTAGACCTATTTTTGAACTTTCTACATATAGTGGAAGACTTTATAATGATGCTTTGTTGGATTGGATCTCTAAGATTGAGAAATATTTTTTTTATGAAATTATTCTTGGGGATAGTAAGGTGATGATAGAAGCTACAAAGTTTAAGGGACATGCATCTCTTTGGTTGGAACACTTGCAGAATGATAGGTAGAGAAAATGAAAGAAAAATATTGAGACTTCGCTAAAGATGGTTGGTAAGCTAAAAAAAAATTCCTCCTTGTTGATTATCAAGTTAAGTTGTATAGAAGAATGCAAAAATTGAGATAGAAAGATATGACTATGAAGGATGATACTGAAGAATTCTATAAGTTAGATATTAGATCCATTGAAGTTCATGAAAGATCAACCCCACATCTCCCAAGAATCACCTGTTACAGAAGAGAGAAGAAAAGGCTATGGAGGCAAAAATTGCCAAATCCATAGATGAGACATTCTTGATGAACAAAAAGATAAATTTCTATTATCAACAATTAATTAGTCTCAATTCTCAATTATGTATGCTTACAATGAGAGATTGTCCTTATAAACGAGATTGAAACCCTAAAAAGGTTAAAACTAGGTTGCATCATAATAATTAATAAAACTAATTAATTATTAGATGCCTAAAGTTTAGCTTAAGTAGACTAGAGTTAATTAAAAAATATCTAATTACTCTAACACCCCTCCTTAAGATAAACTTACGGAGTACCTAAGAACCTAGAAACTACTACTGAAAGTAGATTTGGGTCTTGACAACAAGGCCTGATGAGGTACCCAAGCACAACCAAATCTCTAAAAAGAGGAGAAATAGAGAAAACCACATGGGGAAAACCCTACTCCAAAAAGAGATGGAAAACATGTTGAAAGAAACTAGTGAAGGACTAAAGAACCCTCCAAACTAGGGAATGTTCTAAATTATAGGAACAAAATATGATCATGAAGAACACCACTAAAGCATGTAGAATCTACAAAGCTCTGTCAAAAGTAACTATTGATCTACAAACATACAATGAGGATTTACAAACATACAATGAAATATGCACTATGTTAGGAGATTTATACAAAGATTGCTAAGTCTACCTTGTTAAAGGATTTACAAAAATCATTCACCTGTTAGGATGAAACAGTGGATCTACTTACAACTTGATTGTTGATTAGATCCTTGAAGTACAGATCACCTCTTGTGACTAATGAATCTTTACTGCTCCTTGTAGACCTTGTTGAATACTCTGCTCTGTTGCTGATTCACTTTTTTTACATGTTCATTCCTTAAAAACATCTTTATATCTATTGCAAATGATATAATACATTACATATATACCATTCCAATAATTAGAATTGCAAGGTCGGCCAAAACACAAGTGAACAAAATATTACTGAGTCGGCCAAAGAGTAGAAAACTTGGGTTCTTCAAGCGGACTTGGTAACCTTCTGATACTTAGCATCCACTACATTACTCAGCATCATCATGCACTCGGTAGAAGTAGAAGCTCGGACCATAGTAATCACACAACGTAGCTTGGAACTCGGTAACCATTGGAGACTTGGTAGATATAGTATCACTTGGTAAAAACTAAATCCTTTGTTTACCTTGCTTTCACTTGGTCAACACTATACTTTCATCACTTAGTAAACATTGGCTTCCATCACACAAACTAATGACTCGATAGACACTGTGAAGTTTGGTGAACACTGTAAACTCGATAGATACTGTTGGGCTGCACACTCACTCGGTAGCTTCATGAATGCTCGGTATGAACTGCTAGACAGCACACTCACTCGGTAGATTCAGGAATGCTCGATATGAACTACTTAAGTAATGAACCTACAAGGTAACCACTGAATGCTCGATATACACTGTAGATTGAGTGATGAACTCAATAATCATTCAGAATTGAATAAGTATTTTCACTAATGATAAAGACAATATAATGCCAATAACATGTTAATCATTGTGAATGTTTAAGTTCTATTAAAGATAACATACATTGCATCTACCAAGTTATAGCATTTTTCTATATAGCTACTGAGTGATAGCAGTAACTAGTTTTATAAGGCATCTAAGGGATCTGTGGATTTGTGGTAACTGATTCACAACTCCCCCCCCCCAATCAGTTACTCCATCTATATTTCCAATAGTGGTGAGCATAGATGGGAGTAGGCACAAACACTCAAGGCCTAAAGATAGCACTGGCTAAATAGCCAAAAATATGCACCTGTTCGATTGTCATGTCACATGTTCCATTTTCCTCCTTGTATGTAACCATTTGATCATGCATACATGCATTTCGGTACACTCGTTCGCACACATCTGACATGCTATTAATATGACAGAAACCAAGCTTACTGTTTATAATTTTAGGTTTTACTATTATTTAATTTTCATTTAATATTTAATTTAACCTGGTGAGAAAAATGTTTAAGATAACAATTTTATGTTTTATATTTATAAATATTTAATATGTGTTTTTTTCTTTTTTAAAGAGGGGTAAACGCTTTGACCTGGAGCTATGAACCAATGAGGCCACAAACGGGGGACCTCATCCCCATTAGATTTGAACCTTGATGGCAAGGATAACAACGCAACAACTTAACCATCACAACATGCCACTATTGGCATAAATATTTAATATGTTGATTTTATAATATGTTATACAATTTTTTATAATATATAATTTTATTTTTCATATTTCATTTCTTAATTTTATTTTACACAATTAATCATTCGATATTTTTCATTTTTGAAAATTAATTATTTACATTTTTAATTTTTAGTTTTAGATTATTATTTTATCTTGAAAAACTATAAGAAGAATTATTATTTTTTAAACTTTTCAATGATTTTATTTTGATATATAAAAGAAATACATTGCAGGCTTCATAGATTTTACTAAAGTAACAAGAAAATATACATATGAAAACGTAAGACACTTGTTTATGTAACAAATAAATCATTAAAATGGTTTTAAAAAATAAGTAATATACAATTAAAAATTTGAATTTAAAATATTAAAGAATTTTTTTTTAAAATTATCAATACTTTAAAAAAAAATATTAATCTTGTTATGATTTAAAGTTTCATTATTTTATCTTAAAAATAAATTTTGTATATATCATATTTACTAAAGAAGTGAAAGACTATGATAAAATATTTGTTTAAGAAATCATTGAAATAGTAAAAAAATATTAATATACAAATTTGAATTTATTAATTTTTTTAATTATAAATATTAAAAAAAGATTAATCTTGTTATGAGTTTAAGTTTCATTATTTTATCTTAAATTTTAAATTTGTTTATATCATATTTACTAAGAAACTAAGTAAACAAGAAGTGAAAGTTTAAAATATAAGAATATTAACAAGTTGTTAGTATCAATATCTATATATAAGAACATGATTCTTAATCTTTCCCCTTTCAATTTACAAACATAGATATTATAATGGACTTTCTTTAGAAACTTTTTTAATAAATGTGAAATTTAAATCTCAAAATAAAATAAATCTATTGTAAATGTGTGTTGTAAATGTAAAATTTATCTATAATTTTTTTTTTTAAATACTATTATAAAATAATGAATTTTAAAATAAAATGTTGGTATGAAAATGAGAATAAAAAATAAATGCAAATACTAGATCTTTAAAATTTAAAATGTCAAAAAAAAATTAAAACTTTGATATAAAAATATATATTATTAAAAATTATATAACTATTATAAAATTAAGAAATTAAAAAAAATTATAAATAAACAATAGAAAAATATTAATTAAATATGAAATAAAAACTAAACAATATTTTTATTGATTTATTTTTGTTTTAAAAAACTTTTATAATTTTAACATGATTTAATTTTAGTAAAGTAAAATTTTAAAAATGATATGCATGCGTGAGAGTAATTTTCCTCCTCTCATGTAACCAATTGACCATTGATTTGATTTTCAAGGTTATAATATAAATCATTTTGTTTTAAAATACCGGTATCGGTAATATATTTTATATTTATATTTAGCTTTGATTTGCTATTGATGACATATTCGATTAGACTGTCAGTTCTACAAAACAAGTGGAGCACCAAATAGAAAGGGGCTGCCAAATTATCAGCATGGCAAAAAAAACATGCCTCCATACTCAGAAGATCTTTCCCCATTTCTCACAAAAACCACCGCTCCAAGCGAGAACAATTTCTACCGATGGAAATCTCTTCGTGTTCGCCAACACCCACTCAATCCTTCTCATTTCCACATTCCATTCAATCTCCAAGAACCATGCATCATCCAAGGGAAAAAGGCCTGCATAGTCTAAATGGGTAGCGCATGTTACAAAAAATTGCCTTCACCATTACAACAAAGCCCAAAGCTGACAGAGGGGCCACAGAGATCAAATCCCAGGTACATCTCTGTGAGGCTCGAGGTGGATAGAGTAGTCTGATCCAATAAAGACCCTACTTCTAAAAATTCCATGCATTTTTATGAAAAATAAATAACGCAAAAAATTGTTGCCTTGATTTGCATGTCCTGGTCGAAACAACATGGGTGCAAAAAATTTTGCCTTGGATTTCAACAGTGTTCAAACAAGACATGTTTTATATGGAAATGGAGATTTTTGAGCACTCTAAGCTCAACGGTAATGTCTGTTTGGGCTCACAGTGCTCCAAAAAATAGTGACCCCCCAGATCCAGTAAAAAAAATACTGAAAGATTAAATTTGAAAACCAATGTCAAATCTCTCAAGAACAAAATAGGAGCATGAAGATTGGAGCTTTGATTTCCAAATCCATAGATGAGACATTCTTGATGAGCAAAAAGATAAATGGCTATTATCAACAATGAATTGATCTCAATTCTCAATTATGTTTGCAATAAGAGATTGTCCTTATAAAGGAGATTGAAACCCTAAAAAGGTCTAACATAGGTTGCATCATAATAATTAATATAATTAATTAATTATCAGATGTCTAAAGTTTAGCTTAAGTAGACTAGAGTTAATTAGAAAATATCTAATTACTCTAACAAGATTTAGACATATTGATCATGAGGTTGAGGAAGTTGATAGATACTTGAATGGTTTGAGGACTTATATAAAAGTTGAAATCAATTTTATAAAGATGGAAAGTGTTGTCCAGGAAGCTTATTTTTATGCTTTTAAGGTTGAAGAAAATTGGCAAAGAAACAAGAGAATAGACATAGAAAAATAGGTGAAAGGCTTCAGTGCAGTAGAGGAAGATCTTATGAAGAGAGTTGCAGGTTTTATAACACATCTAGTGACTAGGGAAATCTAAATTGTAGGAATGGTGTTAGTTACTCTAGGAATGAGGTAATAATATTGGTTACTCTAGGGATGATGGTAGTGGAAGGAGAAAAGATAGAGCTTGGTTTAAGGGAACTTCTTTTAAATGTGGTGAAGAAGGGTGATCTATAAACTCCTTGTTATGAATCAATTTCAATCTTAGGATTCACTAGGATACATATTTAATAAAGATTGTAACTAAAATTGCTTGTGAACTGAGCAAATAATACTTAAAAATGCATAAAATAACTAAGTGGGGAAAACATGCATCAGAAAGAACAAGAGACAAAGTATTTGATTTCGGAGTTCACCAAACTTTGGCCATGAATCTGGATCTGCAAACTCACAAGATTGATGTCATTATTATGATGTAAAAACTCTCACATCACCATGGTCTTCCATGGAGTTACAATCTTCTTTCTTCTTCCACATTGCGATGATAGGAACTTGCTAGCAACATGTTCATACCTAGCTCCTTTGCCACTTTTTACAATACTAAGAAATAAATTTGCAACTCTATCCCACACAAGGATCATAGGCATCAAGCCTTTACAACTGACTTGAAAGTCATGAAAAATCTCACAAAGAAGCCACTGAGTTTTTATCTTTCTATTTTTTCTCACAAGAGACCACTTAGCTCATCAACTCTCAATAACTTTCATTCCAAACCCTTTGTTAAGAAACAATAGACTCTCCAAGAGTTTTTACAAAGAATGAGAAACACAAGAATTTTCTCCAAGCTCCTCTTCGAAAAACTACAAAGACTATCCAAAGTCTCCCTTCCAAGCTCATTGTCTTTAAGAGGGAAAATACCCCCTTTTATACAAAATATTTTCCTTATTTAGTTTAAAACCAAATAACCATCATATCCACTAAATTAATCCTTTTCCGAATTAAAACCTTTAAAATATGGTTCTCATTAAACTAAGAACCTTATAATAACCATGAAGATTTTGGAATTATGTAGTTTTAACATTCTATGCCATTGAGGATTCTTAACTTATTTTTCTAACAATCAAATAGAATGTTGCCCGATATCTATTCCAAGAATCTTGGGTGCCTTAGTGGCATGGAGGGAAAAGAGCATGTGGTTGGTTGAAGATTCAAATCACATGGCCTTTTCCTTTTTCTTATCAGCCACAAAAGTATCAAAAACAAAATACAGCCATATTAGCCAACATAATTACGTTTGGTGCAACGGTAGTAGGAATGAATAACAAATGGAAGGTTGAGTGTTTCACACCCAACATCACCAAAATTTTGTCCAACTAACTTCAATTTTGTGCCACATCATGCTGACATCATCACTAATCACTTGGTCATCTTTTGAGCAAAGAACTTCATTTTTCCATAACTTTTGAGATTTGAAACCCATTGTTGACCACTTTCAAGATGGTCAAATTTTTACCCTTTTTCTAAACCCCTATTTCACCTATTTCACCAATCATATCTCAAGCAAACTAACACGCTTCAAGTTGTGTTAGGAATGTTTCATCATGCTCAATGCATTGATACCAATTTTGGGAGATTCTAAGTGGGTTGATTCTTGAGGTCTTAAAGATCCACCTAGATCAAAGGGCATAGAGATTTTGAATGTACATTTTTTTATAAGAAAATCAAAAGTAGTAGCTTAAATGCTTTGATTCAAGAAGATTATATTTTAATATACATAATGAACCTAAGAAAGGAGAAAGTCTAATGATGAGAAGAACCTTTTGGAATGAGTGGTTTGATAATGAACCTATTTTCAAGAAAAGTCTCTTTAAGACCATATGTAGAATTGTGGACAAATGTTGCAAGGTGATCATTGGACATTCTGAGTTGGTTGAATTTTGAGGTCTTCAAGATCCACCTCGATCAAAGGGCATAGAGATTTTGAATGTACATTTATTGATAAGAAAATCAGAAATAGTAGCATTAATGCTTTGATTCAGGAAGATTATATTGATATACACAATGAACCTAAGAAAGGAGAAAGTTTGATGATGAGAAGAACTTTATGGAATGAGCAGTTTGATAATGAACCTATTTTCAGGAAAAGTCTCTTTAAGACCATATGTAGAATTTTGGACAAATGTTGCAAGGTGATCATTAACAGTGACAGTTCTAAGAATTTGGTATCTGAAGAATTGGTGACTACATTGAAATTGTAGAGGTTGGAGCACCCTACCCCTTATCATATTGTTTGGATCAAGGATGGTCATAAATTGTCGGCAAGTGAATAGTGCCTTGTGAAGTTTAAGATTGGGAATCACTTTGATGAATTTTTGTGTGCTATCATGCTAATGGATTATTTTCACATAGTTTTGGGAAGACCTCAAATTTATGAGGAAAGTCAGTGTACTTTTGTGAGAGTTTATTTGGTTAAAGAAAATTAGCTTGTAAAAGATATGAAGAAATGGAATGTTTTCTTTGCTTTCATTCCTAGGAAAACTAAGAAACAAGATGAACTTGAGCATGCACCTGAGGTTAGATCTTTGTTGGTCAAATTTCAAGATATTATTTCTAATAATGTTCCTGATGAATTACCCCCTTATGAGAAGTATAAGTCATTGAATGGATTTGATACCTAGAGCTAGTTTACCTAATTAAACACCATATAGACTAACACCTGCAAAGAATAAAGAATTGAATAGACAAGTACAAGAATTTCTTGACAAATATTTGATTAGAGAAAGTTTGAGTCTATGTGCAAGACCTATTGTATTAGCAACTAAGTGGAATAGAGAATGGAGAATTGTAATGTCCTCACTAATTAGGATAAGAATACCTGCAAAACCAATGTTAGAATCTATAAAATAATAAATTATATTTCACTATTCTACCCTTTATCCTAATCCTAACCTTAAGTCATCTTCATATCAAGATTGATAAGCTTCTTGAGGACCTTTAGGTCCCTGGTTACTTCTCCATCTTCTATAAATTGCTCTCTTTAAGGTTCTTCGTGGAAGAGACATTCTCTATCCAAGGCCCTTGTCACATATGCATATGTTAACATCTATGGAATATTTTGGCCTTATAACCATAATAAGATCACTCTCTTCCTAATGGGACTCTTGATGTTAAGTTATTAAGATCACTTTGTTCCTGAAAGGACTCTTGATCTAAAAAATTAATCATTTTCCTAGTACATCATATTTATACATTTAATTTGCATATAAGTAAAGATTATTCACAGAATAAACATTCATGCATTCCTTAATAAAACAGTCATACCTTCATTAATAAAATATTCACGCCTTCCTTAATAAAAAATTTATATCTTCAATATAATATTCCCCCCTTAACAAGTTATTCATAAACACTCATTCAAACCCTCCTTCGCAACTACTAACATACGTACTTCAAACTTCTTGCTTTACTTGGCTAGTGGGACACGGTCTTTATGACTTGGATACACCAATCAACTTCTATGGTTTAAATCAATTTTTGACTCCCAAAATATAAGATGTCCCTTACTTGCATCTTAGGCTCAATAAATATGTGACTTGGGCACCACAAGCGATGTGACTCGTGGAAAGCCCGACAGTTCGCATAGTTCATGTCTTATATGTCAATTTTGAAATTTTAATTGGTTTGTTTATGCTTCATTTATTATTATTTATATTGGTGTTCGAACTCCTTCCTAAATCTAATAACATGTGGCTATGCATTGCTTGGTAACCACAATTGGGTTGTGGTAAATCGCATTCTCATAGTCAATGATAATAATGGAAGAGTGATATCATCATTCTAAATATTATGAAGTGAGATTATATTAAAATGAGAAAGTATCAACATTTTAATGTTATGGAATGAAGTATTATTTAAGAATATAAATAAAATCTAATTCTTACATAAGACTACATTGATGAATAAATTGTATTAATTTAATAAACGAATAAGGAATGAAAAATTATTTGCATGTCATTGATAATGAGAACATATTGGTCTAGTGTCATTATTTAATACATGACTTAATCAAGGTTCATTACAGTCCTTCTATCTTGAATTTTTTTGAACTCTTCATCCAAGGGGGGTAACTCTTCACATGGAGTTACTTTTTTCCCTAAAATCTTTTTGAGATGGGAAACATGGAATACATTATGTATCTTACTATCTTTGGGAAGTTCAAGTCATATGCCACCTCTCCAACTTTTCAACCCTCCTAAGTACTTTATATGGTCTATAGAATCCTGACTTTAGTTTCTATACACCATTTTGCTTAATTGATGATTGTTAGTATGGTTACAATTGTAAAAATATTAAATTCCCAATTGTGAAAACCCTTTCTGTTCATTTCTTATTTGCATATATTTTTAGTTGATTATGTGCTTGATATAAATTTTCCTTTAAGGTTTCTATGATGGCCATACTTTATTTTACAAAATCTTGTGCACATGGTATTGAACTATCTTGGGTGATTAGATTCCTAAAAGGTCTAGCTTCATATCCATTGAGTTCCTTAAATGGGCTCATTTGTATTGACATGTGGTTAGCAGTATTATAGTAATACTCTCCTAAGTGCAACCACCTAATACATGCATTTTGTTGCCATGTAACGTAGTTCGTTAGATATCCTTCCAATCACTTATTGACTACTTTTGTATGTTCATAAATCTAAGAATGATAATTGTGTTAGAAGTCAAGGTTGTACTTGCTAAGTGGGAGAGTTCTTGCCTTAGAAACTTGTTATCTCTATCACACAATATTTTGAGGTAGCCCATGGACTTAAAAACCTTCTTTAAAGAATAATGTTGCTACTTGGTGTACCTTGTATTCTGTAGAGATGGAAAAAAAGTGTGCATACTTGGTAAGTATATCTATGACCACAAATATGTTATCTTTTCCTTGGATCTTTGAAAGCCTTTTTATGAAATCCATTGATATGCTTTCTCATTTTTTGCTTGGAATCGGTGATGTGTGTAGTAACCTTACAAGGTGTTTCAATTCTACCTTATTTTGTTGACAAGTCATCAAGATATACTTTAAGAAAAATCCCCTTTGGGAAAGGTGCAAAGACTTGGCAAAAGGTTGAAAGCACCTAACAAAAAAAAATTATCAATTTACAAAGAAAGAATAATAATCTCCATTGGCAAATTATTTATAGTCTCTCGAACAATATACAAAATTCGGAAGAATTGTGTTATTTTTAAAAAATCACAAAAATATATGCATTGGTGAATAAAAATTATTTTCTGCTAAAATATTAATTTCTTGATAACTATTTTATGATTACTATCACTAATGAGAACCCAAGGAGTCAGGGCCTCTTACTGGAACGTATGCAAGGATGGGAAATTATTATCTTGCTTTGAGGGGTACAAAAAATCCATGGGATGAATTATTTTCAATGGTTCTAAAATTAAGTGTGATTAAAACAACCAAGAATTTAGAGACACTAACTAAATCACGAAATTTAGAATTTTTCAATAGCTAAAAGTAGAAAAAAATTGCACTTATTGTTGGTAGCGAGGATATTGTAATAGCTTTTATAAATGATCCCTCCCTACTATCTCTTGTGTGGCATGCCCAAAATTAGGACGTTTATATGATTAAATATCATTATCTTATCTTATGAAGATGCCAATCACTAATCAAGGATAGAAAAAAAGAGGTGAAATGAAATTTATATCGGTTGATTCTGAAATCCAAGAGGCAAAATGTGCGGACAACTCCGATGCAAAATGGAAAATTATTGGCAAAATGGGCCGACTAAAGGGAATTAAAATTAAATACATTGGGAAAACTACCCATACACACTCAAATCTAATGGATTAAGCGATGGCATACATGGCGTCAGTTAGAATAACCAAGTCGGCTTCGTGAAAGGTGAATAGTGCTACCAAAGAAGTCAAATATGAATCCATGCTTGGCAATTGAAAGGAGTAATGACCCACTAATCCTAATAATGTTAGGCGATTGGGCCACGATGTAATGGCTCAAAAATTGCCAAAATCAACACTAAGAAATATAAATATTCGCTAAATAATAAATATTCACCACTAAAAAATACCCTACAAGTCATACATTCTCGTACAAATTTTAGTACATCCTTCTTTAACCCCTTCCAAAAGTATTTCTCTCTAATGTACTTGTAGGTTTTGTAGAATCCTTAATGACCTACTAGTGGGTTGTCATGATAATCCTTTAATTTTTTGCCTTTAATTTTTTATTATGGAGTTAAGTATACTCATTCTTTGTAGAGGATTATGTCATCCTAGACTTTAAAATCTTTATTGGATACTTTTCCTTTTAATATTTCTTGTGCTTGGGGATCCTTGGCATATTCTGCTATGATGTCTCATTTCCAATCCTTGGAGATTCTTGTAATATATTAATATGGGGTCTTCTTGAGAGAGCATTAGCAACCTCATTATTAACTCCTTCAGTATATTCTATATCAAAATCGTAGGCTTGGATTTGGCTAACCCACTTTTGTTGTCTATCTTTAAGATCTTTTTTATTTACGAAGAATCTTAAGCTATTATGATTCATCGTCACAATGAGTCTTCCACAAAAGTATTGTTAGAACTTTTCTAAGGCATGCATGATAGATAACATTTCCTTATCATATATTGAGTAATGTTTTTTTGCCTATGTGACCTTACGAATTTCAAAGGCTATTGGGTGTCTATCTTTCATGAGTACTGCTATGACTCGTCCTGATGCATCATATTGTAGTTTAGAAGATTTGGTGAAATCTAGAATAGCTATAATAGGACAAGAACACGTGGTTTCTCTAAGTTTTTCAAAATCTTGTTGGGATATATCATTCCATGAAAAGTTTCCTTTCTTAGTTAAACATGTAAGAGGGGGTGCTATTTTAGAGAACCCTTTTACAAAACATCTTTGGTAGCTATGTAAATTGACAAACCCCCAGAGTTAGGTTAGGTTTTTGGGTCTTGGTCATTCCTTGATAGCTTTAATTTTTTCCTCGTATACACTTACCCCTTTTGCACTGGTTTTGTGTCCTAAGTATATAATCTCCTCTGACCCAAATTCACATTTTGAAATTTTGGCATATAATGATTCTATTTCTAAAATTCTTAAAACCTCTTCAATATCTCACATATGTTCTTCCCATATTTTATTGTAAATAAGTATATCATCAAAGAATTTGAGTATAAATTTCCTTAGTTCTTGAAAGATGTGGTTCATACATTGGAAAGTTGTTGGTGCATTAGTGATGCCAAATGGAAGAACTAGAAATTCAAAATGTCCATAGTAACATCTGAAGGTAGATTTTGGAATATCTTCCTTCCTCATTCTTATGTGGTGCTATCTGGATCACAGATCAATTTTTGAAAAGTAGAATTCTCTATGTCATTCATCCATTAATTCATCAATCCTTGGATAGGATACCTATTTGTATGTCTCCTTATTTAGTTTTTTGTCGTCAATGCACATGCTCATGGTGTCATCTTTCTTTTTTACCAATACTATAGAAGAAGAAAATGGACTACTACTAGGTTGGATATGTCCCATTTCCAATAACTCTTGAATTGTCTTTTCTATTTCTTCTTTGAATTTCCTGGGGTGTCGATATGGAGTAGTTATCATCAGTTTCGCCCCTTCTTCTAACTCTATAGAATGTTCAAAACCTCTTTGGTGGGATCTACCTAGGGGAAATTATCAAAGATCTTTTTGTATCTTTTCAATATTGGTTTGATATCTACATGAATGATTTTTCCTTGAGGGTTAGATTTATCCATTACCATACATTGTGTGACCAATTCACCTTGGTCATGGTTGAGTATTTTGGCCATTTTCTTATAAGAGACTACCTTTGGGGAAGAATCCAGTAAGCCCATAAGTGTAATTTATTTTCCTTAATGTTTGAAGCATATTTCTGAATTAGGACTACCCATTATGAATCGCCCTAAGGAGTTTATCCATGGTATTCCTAGTATAATATCATTTTGGATATTGGTTACACAAAATTTCAGCTTTAATGTGTGACCTCCTACATTGATTTCCAACTAAGGTTAGAGTAGTGTCATGATCTATGGAACCATTCCCAAAGGCCACTTCTCCCTTAAATTCTTCATTTTTTAGCTTCCTTCTTATTACTATGTCTTCCAATGAAGTCATGTGTAGCTCCTAAATTGATGCAAGAGCATCCAGAGGTATAAGGGCAATCCTGTGTCACCCAAAAAAATGTACTTAGACTTAGTTTCTATTTTATGTCTTTACATTTTTGGATACCCATTTGGCTCAAATAAAGGTTCCAACTCTCATAGTTCAACTATCAGTGCATTTGAAAATCCCGAAAAAATAGGAGCATGCAATTTGGCCATCATTTTAGTGACCTAGAAGGTGTGACTTGGCCAGATGAATGTAATCAAGATTTAGAGCATTCTAGAAAAAGAATCAGGTCAAAAGGCCCCACGGTTTGAAAGTTATTGCAATTTTTCGAGTTTTAGAGACCCCCTAAGAATGCTTCAAAGTCAGGTTTGGGGCATTAAATGACCTTGAAAAGGGTCGAAAAATGGGGGACGAGCAAAGCTTGTCCATAGGGCTATAGAGCGCTTCGAGAGCTTTCCGAAAATGTAAACGGTTCGTCAATCGGAGTTACGGTTCAAAAGTTATGCCTCCCAGAAGTTCGGCTACCGTTTCTGGATTCTTCTAGAATTGCACCGACTTCTAATGCAGCTTCCGAAACCTTCTATTTTGTCGGTGGATGCCTGCTAGCACTTTCTAGAATGTACTCCTAGTTCTTAACCCTCCGGGGTCTATTTAAGGAGATTTCTGGCATTGTAAAAGGCAGTTCGGATTGGAGCTTGAGAGGAGGTGCTAAAAGGAGAAATATTCTCCAGATTTGTGCTATTGTAAGCCTGCAGGGCATGTTTTGAAGTTTATTTTCTTTGCACTATTTGTACTGGCATATTTTCTCAGTTAACATAATTCCCCTTTCTACTGTGTCTATTCTGGTTGTTGGGTTGTGTCCCCATCAAGTGGTATTAGAGTGGGTTTTCCTGAGTGTGTAGACAGAGCGCCGACTGTGAGGCAGTTTGCACCAGGACTGTGTGGTTGTGGGTTCGAGTTAGAAGATGCCTCCACGAAGAGAGCGTGGTGGAAGGGCCAGAGCTGTTGATCCTGAGGAGGTTAGAGCCCTCCAGAGACAGGTACAAGCATTGCAAGAGGAGCTTCGTAGAGGAGCAAATATTGCCGCAGATGACAATAGTGAGGATGACAATGAAGAGGAAGTAATGGAAGTTGACGGGGAAGTTCTGAATCCTGTAGAGGAAAGGCTTTTTAGGGCCATTTCTAGGTTTGGGAAAAGACCTACAATTGAAGTGGGTATATTTTCGAGAAATTTGAAACCAGATGAGTTGATCGATTGGATCAATGAACTGGACGAATACTTTGAGTATGAGGATATAAGGGACCCAGATAGGGTTAAGTTTGCAAAGGCCAAACTAAAAGGCCATACCAAAATCTGGTGGCAAGAGGTTCAACTGGAAAGACTTAGAAGAGGAAAGGAGAAGATCACGAGATGGGATCGCATGGTGGACAAATTGAAGAAGCAGTTCATTCCTGTGGACTACGAGCTTGATCTATTTAAGAAGATGCATGGGTTAAAGCAAGCAGGAAGATCAGTCCAAGAATATACAGAGGAGTTTTATCGACTCCTGATTAGAGCGGGGCATGCAGAAGCAAATAAGGAGAAGGTTGTTCGTTATATCAGTGGGTTACGACCTAGCATCCAGGAGGAATTAAGTCTGGTAAGAATGACCAGCGTTGAAGAAGCATGCCAGTTTGCCCTACGAGTTGAAGAGAAGCTGAGTAAAAGGTTTGAAGGAAGACAAAGAGGGCGCGGTCAAGGAGGAAGGGGAAGCGGTAGATCATCTGGAGGCCGCAATGAAACTCAAAAGAAAAATGAAGATGAGGGTACTAGCAGGAACCAGAGGAATGAGGGTTTCAATCGCTCCCGTGATCAAGATTTTGGAAATCAAAGAGGAAGAGGTAGAGGATGTGGGCAAGGAAGAGGAGGCTTCCGTGGTACCTGTTTCCATTGCAATGAAGAAGGTCATCGTGCCTTTGAATGCCCTCAACGACAAGGAAGGACAGATAGGAGAGCTGAGGGCCAAGCTAGGGTTGCTCATGTGGATGAGGATGCACAATCATCACATTCAGAGGATGCAGAAAGAGGAGAGACCTTGGTAAATGAAAGAGTCCTACTAAGTGGTGAAAATGAACCAGGACAACGGAGGATCTTGTTCCGTACCAGATGCAAGTGTGAGGATAAATGTTGTGATGTGATCATTGATGGTGGTAGCACTGATAACTTGGTATCCGAAGAGATGGTCTCTAAGCTGAAGCTCAAGAGGGAGAAACATCCCCAGCCCTATCGGATTTCTTGGGTAAAAGATGATCATAAGGTCCTGGTAAGTGAACAATGTTTAGTAAAATTCAAAATTGGGAGTTACCATGATGAAGTTCTTTGTGATGTTATTTCGATGGATGTTTGCCATCTATTGTTGGGTAGACCATGGCAGTTTGATAGACATGCAATACATGATGGACATGCAAACACATACTCTCTGACAAAGGATGGAGTTCGCCACAAATTGAAGCCCATGAAAAAGGAAGGTGAAAAGGTATGTAGCGGTGCTAGGATTTGTCTTGTTGATGGAAGGAAGTTTTTAGATGGCATGAAACATCAGCGTATGTGCTATGCTTTGATTCCTAGGAAAGATAAAGAAGGTAGTAGTGAAATACCATGTGAAGTTTCAGATTTACTAGGGGAATTTGGAGATATTATCTCTGATAATGTTCCAGATGGATTGCCACCAGTAAGGAAAATCAGCCATCAAATAGATCTGATTCTAGGAGCTAGTTTTCCTAACAAGGCTGCTCACAGGATGACCCCTACTGAAACAGAGGAGCTAAATAGACAGGTTCAGGAGCTGTTGAGGAAGGGCTTGATTCGAGAGAGCCTGAGTCCATGTGCAGTACCTACAGTACTTGCACCAAAGAAGGATGGAGAGTGGAGGATGTGTACAGATTCTCGAGCTATAAATAGGATAACCATCAAGTACCGGTTTCCTTTGCCAAGGATGGATGATCTTATGGACTGCTTGAGTGGAGCTCAGTACTTCACAAAGATAGATCTGAAGAGTGGCTATCATCAGATACGGATTCGAGAAGGAGATGAGTGGAAAACAGCCTTCAAGACCAAGGAGGGTCTTTATGAGTGGTTAGTCATGCCCTTTGGATTGACGAACGCCCCAAGCACCTTCATGCGGCTCATGAATGAGGTACTTAAGAAGTTCTTGGGAAAATTTGTTATTGTCTATTTGGATGATATTTTAATTTTCAGCAAGACTTTGGAAGAACATTTACTGCATATTCGTAGTGTCCTTGAAAGGCTAAGGGAAGAGAAATTGTTAATTAATCTAAAGAAGTGTGTCTTTGCAAAAAGGGAGTTAGTCTATTTGGGATTTTTTATATCACCTGAAGGTCTCAAAATGGATCCAGAGAAGGTAAAAGCCATCTTGGAATGGCCTACTCCAAGGTCTGCTACTGAGGTAAGATCATTTCATGGTCTGGTTAGTTTTTACAGGAAGTTTATTAAGAATTTCAGTGGCATATGTGCACCCCTAACTGATACAATAAGAGGGGATAGAAAAGAGTTCAAATGGACTACAGCAGCTGCGAGAAGTTTTGAATTGCTGAAGAAGAAGGTGACTGAACAGCCTGTGTTGGCACTTCCAGATTTCAGAAAAGTATTCCAGGTGGACTGTGATGCTAGTGGTAGCGCTATTGGGGCTGTATTAAGCCAAGAAGGTAAGCCTATTGCATATTTTAGTGAAAAATTGAATGATGCAAAGAAGAAGTATTCTGTTTATGATCAAGAGTTCTATGCGATAGTTCAGGCCTTAAAGAAATGGAGGCATTATTTGTTGCCAAAGGAATTTGTTTTGTATACTGATCATCAGGCATTACAGTACCTAAATAGCCAAGGTAAATTGAATCAGAGGCATATGAAGTGGGTAGAATTCTTGCAGAGTTATACATTTGTGTTAAAGCATAGAAGTGGAAAATCTAACAAGGTTGCAGATGCATTAAGTAGGAGATAGTTGTTGCTTACAACAATGCAGGTTGAAGTAGTTGGGTTTGATGAACTCAAGAATTTGTACCCCGAGGATCCTGATTTTGCTGAAGCATGGAGATCTTGTAAAGAACCTGTTGCTGTAGATAGAACCAAGTGGTTAGACTATTTGATTCAGGATGGCATGTTGTTCAAAGGTAGTCAATTATGCATTCCAAGGAGTTCCATGAGGGAAAATCTGATTAAGGAGAAACACAGTGGAGGGATGGCAGGACATTTTGGTCGGGATAAGACCATTGCCATTCTTAGAGAACATTATTTTTGGCCTCAAATTACACAGGATGTGAAGAAGTTTGTACAGAGTTGCCAGGTTTGTCAAGTTGCCAAGGGGTTTAGTCAAAATACTGGCCTATATCAGCCATTGCCTGTTCCATCAAGGCCATGGGAGGACATAAGTATGGATTTTGTTCTTGGATTGCCAAGGACACAAAGGGGTAATGACTCAGTATTCGTGGTGGTTGATAGGTTCTCTAAAATGGCACATTTCATTCCATGCCATAAAACTCATGATGCTGTCCATATTGCAGACTTGTTTTTCAAAGAGGTGGTAAGACTACATGGTCTTCCAAGGAGTATAGTTTCTGACCGAGATACTAAATTTGTGGGGTATTTCTGGAGGACATTATGGAAGAAGTTGAGAACAGACTTGAAATTTAGTTCCACGCATCACCCACAGACTGATGGCCAAATAGAAGTGGTAAATAGAAGTCTGGGCAATTTGCTGAGATGTTTAGTTGGAGATAAGCCCAAAGGATGGGATTTGATTATACCACAGGCAGAGTTTGCTTATAATAACTCTGTAAATAGGAGTACTGGAAAATCACCATTTCAAATTGTATATGGGAATAGCCCAAGGACTGCACCAGAATTGAGGAAGATAGAACAAGGGGAGAGAACAAGTGCTGAAGCTGAGGAATTTGCTGAACACATCAAGCGTCTACATGAGGAGGTTCAAGCACACATTATCAAGATGAATCAAGAGTATAAAGCTAGGGCTGATGCAAGGAGAAGACATAAGGAATTCCAAGTAGGGGATCTAGTCATGGTGCACTTACGAAAAGAAAGATTTCCAGTTGGTACTTACAACAAGCTGAAAATGAAGAAATTTGGTCCCTGCAAAATTTTGAAGAAACATAACTCAGGAAATGCATATGAGGTTGAGCTGCCAGATGGTATTCACATTTCTCCCATTTTCAACATTGCAGATTTGACAGAGTATCATGATGATGGTACTGATGAGGAGCTGGTTTTAGAGCCATGTCCAATTCCTGCTTCTAAGAAGGAGGAGATAGAAGACATTCTAGATCATCGTGTGGGTAGGAGTACCAGAAACAGGCAGTATGAAGAGTATTTGGTAAAATGGAAAGGACGGCCGATCGAGGACTCAACTTGGATTTCAGCAGCTGAGGTTTCCCATTTGGGATTTCCTCTACCATCTATTAAGTGACAGGGTCACTTTTCAATCTACCCTGGGTGTCTGATGCAGGAGCATCCAGAGGTATAAGGGCAATCCTGTGTCACCCAAAAAAATGTACTTAGACTTAGTTTCTGTTTTATGTCTTTACATTTTTGGATACCCATTTGGCTCAAATAAAGGTTCCAACTCTCATAGTTCAACTATCAGTGCATTTGAAAATCTCGAAAAAATAGGAGCATGCAATTTGGCCATCATTTTAGTGACCTAGAAGGTGTGACTTGGCCAGATGAATGTAATCGAGATTTAGAGCATTCCAGAAAAAGAATCAGGTCAAAAGGCCCCACGGTTTGAAAGTTATTGCAGTTTTTCAAGTTTTAGAGACCCCCTAAGAATGCTTCAAAGTCAGGTTTGGGGCATTAAATGACCTCGAAAAGGGTCAAAAAATGGGGGACGAGCGAAGCTTGTCCATAGGGCTATAGAGCGCTTCGAGAGCTTTCCGAAAATGTAAACGGTTCATCAATCGGAGTTACGGTTCAAAAGTTATGCCTCCTGAAAGTTCGGCTATCGTTTCTGGATTCTTCTAGAATTGCACCGACTTCTAATGCAGCTTTCGGAACCTTCTATTTTGTCGGTGGATGCTTACTAGCACTTTCTAGAATGTACTCCTAGTTCTTAACCCTCCGGGGTCTATTTAACGAGATTTCTGGCATTGTAAAAGGCAGTTCGGATTGGAGCTTGAGAGGAGGTGCTAAAAGGAGAAATATTCTCCAGATTTGTGCTATTGTAAGCCTACAGGGCATGTTTTGAAGTTTATTTTCTTTGCACTATTTGTACTGGCATATTTTCTCAGTTAACATAATTCCCCTTTCTACTGTGTCTATTCTGGTTGTTGGGTTGTGTCCCCATCATAAATCCACTAAGGCTATTTTTTTTTTTCCTCTAAGTGTCCCCTTTATCTGAAAAGTTCTATTCTCATTCTCTTGTGTAATAACATCTATTACCCCATGCTCTCGCTCCTTAGTATTTGATTTCTTTCTGGATATATTTTCTTATATATTATTCATTTGCCCTCTTTTGTATTGATGGTACGGCTCCATGTTGTCTTATATGCATAGGTTCTTTTAGTACAACTCTTATCTTTTCAGACAATGATGTTCTTTGCTCCATGGTTCTTTACATATAGCAAGGTCTTCCCTGATCCCCTCGAGGTCTTTCATTTTGGTGAGATGTTTTATATATAAGATATTTTGACAAATGTTTAGGTGTATTAATCTCAACTTTTTAGGTTTTCCAATGGCTTCTTCTAAGTTATGGGGTTCAAGAGGTTTTTCTTATCTCTTAATAGGATCCTTAATTCCTTCCATAAACATATGGGTGAGCCTTTTTTGAGGAAGATCAAGAATCAGAATAGATAATTTTAGGAATTTACATGAATATTCTCCTACGGTTTCTATTATTTTAGGTGGGTTAATTCTTGGAAATGTCATTCAAAATCTTCATCATCAAATCTATTAATAAGCCTTTGTGTGAATTCATTATAAGTGGCAATATTTTTATATGGCCTAGTCTTTTCCGACCACAATGTCACCAATCATGAGTTGGTCCTCTTAAATAAAGTATAGAAAATTTGATGGAACCTTCTTTTGTCATGGGGCTAAAAGATAGATGTGTATCCAATTTGTGAACCGATGATTGAGCAGTTCCTTCCCTTGATTCATCAAAGCATGATAGTAATATCATTTTAATCTCTATTTCAAGATCTTTACTTACAAAGATCTCATTTTTACTTTCTAATAGTTTGCTTTCATAGTATTCCTTAAATGGAATAATGTTCCCAACTTGTTGGTCCAATCTTGCATATATTTGTGTGATTTCTTCCACATTATTCGACGTTGATTCCTCTTCTTCTATAATTGGTTCCCCTCTAGTAAGGAACGAGGGAAGAGTTCCTCGAAAAGATGAATCTTCTATTGAAGCTACATTGTCTGGTGATTAGAATGGGTCTCCCTTCCCAAAATGGGATTGGTTCTTATAGTTTGATTATTATTGCCCAATTTTTGTATAGCTTCGAGGATCATTTTGTTTGTGCTCTTGAATCTTTGGTTAGTTTTCTCCATGAAATTTTTCAATTCTTGTGTTAGTTGTTTGACCATTTTTCTAATCTATTGACGATTTTGTATGGAATAGAAATTACAGGATGGTAGGATTATGCTATGATACCACTATGATGTCCCCACTAATTACTATAAGAAAACCTGCAAAACCAATGTTATAATTTTTAAAATCATAAATTATATTTCACTATTCTACCCTCTATCCTAACCCTAACCTTAAATACATCTCCATATCGAGATTAATAACCCTCTTGAGGACCCTCACGTCCGTGGTTACTTCTACGTCTTCTATGAAGTGATCCCTTTAAGGTCCTTCTTGGAAGAGACATACTATATCCAAGGCCCTTGTCACATATGCATATGTTAACATCCACAAAATATTTCAGCCTTACAATTTAATAAGGTCACTCTCTTCCTAAGGGACTCTCTTGGTCATAAGTTGTTAAGATCACTCTCTTCCTAAAAGGACTCTCTTGATCTTAACAATTAATCATTTTCCTAGTACATCATATTTATACATTTACTTTGCATATAAGTAAATGTTATTCACAAAATAAAAATTCATGCGTTAATAAAACATGCATACCTTCCTTAATAAAACATTCATATCTTAAATATAATACCCCCCCTTAATAATTTATTCATAAATACTCATTCAAACCTTCTTTGGCAACTACTAACATATATACCTCAAACTACTCGTAGTACTTGACTGATGGGACATAGCTTTTATGACTTGGACGCATCAATCAACTTATGCAGTATAAATCATTGTTTGAGTCCCAAAACATATGATGCCCCTTACATCTTAGGTGCAATAAATATATGGCTTGAAAAGCGAGGTGACTCATGGAAAGCCTGACAATTTGCACAGTTCATGTTTTATCTGTCAGTTTGCAATTTCAATTGGTTCATTCATGATTCATTTATTATTTATATTGGTGTTTGAACTCCTTCCTAAATCTAATGACATGTGAGTATGCCTTGCTTAGTAACCGCACTTGGGTTGTGGTAAATCACATTCTCACGATCAAAGATAATAAAGGAGTGACATCATCATTCTAACATTATGAAGTTAGATTATATTTAAAGGAGAAAGTAGCAACATTTTAATGTTATGGAATGAAATATTATTTAAGAATACAATTTAAATCTAATTCTTTCATAGGACTGAATTGGTGAATAAATTATATTAATTTAATTATGAATTAGGAATGAGAAATTATTTACATATGATTGATATGAGAACATATTGGTCTAGTGCCATTATTTAATACATAACTTAATAGATGACTCAATCAAGGTTTATTGCAAGCATGTGCACAAATTCTAGAGCTATAATCAAGATATCTGTAAAGTATAAATTTCCTTTGCTTGGGATGGACGACATCATTTATAGTGGAGCAAAGTATTTTACAAAGATTGATTTGAAAAGTGTCTATCATCAAATTAGAATCAGAGAAGGTGATGAATGGAAGACTACTTTTAAGACTAATGAAGTTAGATAGAAGGAAAATGCAAGGATTTGGCTATGTAAGCTTGAGCTCTTAAGCTTGCTAATTTTAATTTTAATTTATATGGTTGCAACTAGGTAGGTCTTATGCTTGGCTATGTAAGCTCGATCTAGACAAATAGTGATGCGAGGAGGGACAGAATAAACTAGGGCCAAAGGCACACCCAGTTACCCAGACCACCCTACAAGAGACAACACAACAGAAACACAAAACAAAGAACAACCAATGGATGGAGAAGTGAAACTCTTTTATTGATTCTTCAAATATTCAACATACATGCTCAGCTATGAGGCCTTCTAGGTTACAGCTAGATACAAAAATCAATTACAATACTCAATGATCCCACTTTGTATTTTACATTCCCACTACCCTCGGTCTCTCTAAAACTTAGTCGAAGACCTCCTTAAATACTTGTGTGAGCACAAGTCGACCTATCACAAAACTAAACTTTACATTAATTTATACATCGCCATAAGTCAATTTACAACCAATATTAACTACCTATACCAAATTTAAATGCAAGAAAAGTCATCCCAAACTGGAACCAGACATAGACTACTCAGCGAATGAAGACTCTACAAAATATTGGCACTCGAGATCCACATGAACTCGGCATCCAAAGGAATCACTCGGCATCTACTACGAACTCGGCATCCTCCAACACTTGGCAACCAAACAAAATGACTCGGCACCCAAAGGAACTCAGCAAACAAAAGAAATGACTCAGTATCCAAAGGAACTTGGCAACCAAAGAAATCACTTAGCAACCAAAGGAATAACTCAGCATCCACTAAGAACTCGACATCAACTGAAAACTAGTGCTCGGCAATATCTAAAAGAATGAACAAAAGCTGCAAGATTACAAGGCCACCCAGGATGCTCTTGCATCAAACAACCAGGGTTGGAAAAAATGATTCTCCTAAATCATTCAAGTGTCAAAGCCTAAGTTGAATTCAACTTAGATTGAGAAATCCATATAGCATCTTCAATTGGTCTATTCTTCCATTTCACCAAATACTCATAGTAATCTTTTCCTCTTGTGCTCTTACCAACTCTTTGATTCAATATATGTTCAACCTCTTCAATCTGCTTCTTAGGATAATCATCAGGTACAGCAACTTCATCATCTGACTCATGATACTTATATAAATCAGCAACATTGAATATAGGAGATATATCCATGTCATCAAGTCTCAACTTCATAAGCATTACCACTATCAAACTTCTTCAAGATTTTACAAGTTTCAAACTTTTTCATCTTCAGCTTACTATATGTTCCAACAAGAAATCTTCATTTCTTCAAATGAACCATCACCTCATCACCAACCTCAAAAACATGATGTCTTCTAGATTTATCAACATTCTCTTTATACTTCTGATTACTTTGTTCCAACCTCAACTTCACTCCCTTATGCAAAGACTCCATAAAATTAGCAAATGCTTCCCCTGCAGCACTTCTCTTTTCTTCACCAACAATATCTCTCAAGTCTGATATACCTATAGGTTGCATTCCAATAACAATCTCAAAAGGTGTCTTCCCTGTACTCCTATTCACAGAATTATTATATGCAAACTCAGCTTGTGCCAATACCATTTTCCAATTACTTGGCTTGTCTCCAACTTGACATCTTAGCAAATTACCCACATTTCTATTCACAACCTCTGTTTGTTCATCTATCTTTGGATGGAATGTAGAACTAAACTTCAACTTAGTACCCATCTTCTTCCACAAAGTCTTCCAAAAATAACCAACAAACTTCAACTCAGTACCCATCTTCTTCCAAAAATAACCAACAAACTTACTATGTTAGAAATAATACTTCTTGGTAGTCCATGCGCTCACAATTTCTTTAAAAAAAAGTTCGGCAACATGCTAAGCATCTAATATCTTCTTACATGGTATGAAATAAGCCATTTTAGAAAATCTATCCACCACAACAAATATAGAATCATACCCCTTCACTGTTTTAGGCAATCCAAGAACAAAATTCACATTGATGTCATTCCAAGGTTTCTTAGGAACAATAATAGGCGTATACAAACCAGTATTCTAACTCACCCCTTTTGCAACTTGACAAACTCCACAACTATTTACAAATTTTTAAGCATCCTTGTACATTTCTGGTCAATAATACTTATCCTTCAACAAGCTCAATGTCTTATCAATTCCAAAATGTCCAACCAACCCACCACTATGTTTTTCCTTAATCAAATTCAACCTCATAGAATCTCTACTAATACACAACTGAATACCTTTGAACAACATACCTTTTTGAATGAAATACGAGTTCATCATACTTACTTATGTGATCTGTTAAATTTGGTGCTCTGCACTCTCTCCATACCTCAGAAAAATCAAGATCAACATCGTACAACTCTCCCATTTCATCAAAAAACCAAGAACTTCAACCTTCATTTCAGTCAACAAGGAACGTCTTTTGCTCAATGCATCAGCAACTCTATTAGTAACTCCACTTTTGTGCTTAATGACAATGTAAAATTATGCAAATGCTCAACCCACTTCATATGTTTTTTATTCAATTTATGTTGACTTCCCAAGTATTGTAAAACTTTATGATCAGTATATAACACAAACTCCTTAGTAATCAAATAATATCTCCACTTCTTCAATGCTTAAACAATAGCATAAAACTCTGGATCATACACAGAATACTTCCTTTTAGCATCATTCAACTTTTCACTAAAGAAAGCAACAGGTTTACCCTCTTGACTTATATGGCTCCTATTGCACTACCACTTGCATCACACTCAACTTGAAATACCTTATTGAAATCAAGTAAAGCCAATACAGGTAACTCAACAACCTTCTGTTTTAAAGTCTCAAAACTCTTATCAGCTCCCTGTGTCCACTTGAATTCCTTTTTATCTCCTCTCATTATCTCAATCATAGCATTACAAATAGAATTGAAATTGCTTATGATTTTTTTGTAAAAACTAGCCAATTCATGAAATGATCTTACCTCACCCACATTCTCAGGTGCAGACCATTCCAATATTGCTTTAACCTTCTCAAGATCCATCTTCAAACCATCAGCTGAAATCACAAATCCTAAATGCACAATCTCCTCTTGCATAAAAGAACACTTCTCCAAATTAATCAGCAACTTTTCATCTTTCAACCTCTGCAATACTTGTCTAATATGCTCAAGATGTTCTTCCTTAGTCTTAGTGAATATCAAAATGTCATCCAAATAAACAATCACAAACCCAAAAATATTTTCAGAACTTCATTTATTAACCTCATGAAAGTACTAGGTGCATTAGTGAAACCAAAAGGCATAACCAACCATTCATACAAACCATCTTTTGTCTTGAAAGCAGTCTTCCATTCATCACCTTCTCTGATTCTGATCTGATGATAGCCACTCTTCAAATCAATCTTGGTAAAGTATTTTGCTCCACTAAATCAATCCATTATGTCATCCATTCTCAACATAGGAAACCTATATTTCATTGTGATCTTGTTAATAGCTCTAGAATCAGTACACATTCTTCATTATCCATTCTTCTTCAGTGTTAACATAGCAGTTACAGCACATGAACTCAAACTTTCTCTGATCAAACCTTTCTGCAACAACTCATGCACTTGTCTGTTAAGTTCTTCATTCTCTATGGGTGTCAATCTATATGGTACTTTGTTTGGAAAACTAGCTCCAGGAATTAGATCCATGCAATGACTTATACTTCTCACTAGCGGTAAACCATTAGGAATATCTTCAGCAACAATATCATTATACTCATTTAATAATTATATAATTTCTTTTCATACGCTACTACCACTATTTGTTGTCACTCAGTCATTACTAGCTTATGTTGCTCAATCATTACTACCAACACTTGGTCCTCTAGGAATTATTGCAAAACAAACTTGATTCTTCTTCACTTCTTTTTCAAATTGTTTTTCATTAATCATGCAAACTTTTATTGCAGTATAATTAACCTCATATGGACTTTCAATCAAAGGCAACAATATTTGTTTCTTCCCACTCACCCAAAGTGTATATTGATTCAATCTTTCATCATGTATAGCATATCTATCATATTTTCAAGGTCTACCCAACAAAATATGACAACAATCCATAGGCATAACATCACACAATACTTCATCAAACT
Source organism: Cupressus sempervirens (assembly GCA_028749045.1). NCBI lineage: Eukaryota > Viridiplantae > Streptophyta > Pinopsida > Cupressales > Cupressaceae > Cupressus > Cupressus sempervirens. Next base: position 476,871,674 of record CM053789.1, on the reverse strand, counting down.
AATGTTCAATCTTGAACTTCACAAAGCATTGTTCACTTACCAGTATCTTATGATCATCTTTGATCCATGAAACATGATAGGGTTTGGGATGCTTCAGCCTCTGCAACTGCAACTTTGTAACCAACTCTTCTGATGCCAAATTTGTAGAATTTCCACTGTCAATGATCACCTTGTAGCATTTTCTAGCCATCGTACATCTAGTCTTGAAAAGACTTCTTCTAAGGACAGGTTCCTCGTCACTTCCCTTGTTACATAGGGTTCTTCTTACCATCAGATTTTCTCCAACCTTAGGTCCACTTCATGAACCCTCATCATCTCTTTGCATCACAACATTTTTGTTACCTTGCCCACTTTTAGAGGATCTACATTCAATGGATTTATGCCCTTCTTTACCACACTTAAAACAATTACCATGAAAACCACCTCTAGAATAAGAATTACCTCTTCCTCGGTAAGAATTAGTACCTCCTCTATAAGAATTACCACCTTTCCATTCAATTTTGTTTATGTCATCATTCTTCCATTCATATTTGCCCTTATCTTGCACAAAATTGTCAAATATGCTACCTTCTCCATAAGATTTACCCCTGCCTCTCTAGAATGTACTACATATGCCTCTTTGTCTTTCTTCATGTTTCTTAGTCAAGATTTCCTCAACTTTCAAGGCATATTGGTATGCTTCTTCCACACTTTCCAATTTCACAAAACTTATTTCATCTTGAATTCCATATCTCAATCCATTTATGTACCTTGCAATTTTCTCAACATCATCATCCACATGTCCAGATCTGATGTCCAATCTATAGAATTCCTCAGTATACTCCTTTACAGTCATGACTCTTTGTCTCAAATTTTGCATTTTTCTTAACAAACTAACTTGGTAATCAGCAAGGAATTTGTTCTTTACCTTGTTCACCATCTTCACCCAAGTTTTGATCTTTTCCTTTCCTCTCCTTTGTCTATCAATTTGCAAATGTTCCCACCATAGTGAGGTATGTTCTTTCAACCTAGTAACTGCAATTTTCACCTTCCTATTATCAGGAGTGTTTTTATACTCAAAGAATTTCTCCATATCATAGATCCAATCCAATGCAGCATTGGTATCCAATTTTCAATCATAAGGAACTACTTCTACAGCAGGCTTTGAATTTTCCCTAGACAACACTCAACAACCTTGCTTCATCTTGATCTTCTTCAGGTTCTAGATTAGGGTTTGGTGCTACTTACATCATCAAGATGGGCTCCTCTCCTTTGGGTTGTCTCCACAGCATCTAATCTGGCTACAATTTGTCTCAATGTATCTAATATTGCATTATCAGTATTTCCTCTACCTCGAACCATCTTTACAAATCAGGTTCCTACGAGATCGTATCCCTCTACAAGTTATAGGTCAAATCCACATATCTGCAACCCTACAACCAAATTTGAATCAGGGTTCTACATGATCCAATCTCCACAAAGACGAACCTCAAGCTCTGATACCACCTGACACAAGGAGGGACGGAATAAACTAAGGCCAAAGGCACACTCGGTCAACCAGACCACCTTGCAAGAGACAACATAGCGGAAACACAAAACAGAGAATAACCAATGGAGGGAGAAGCAAAACACTTTTATTGATTCTTCAAATATTCAACATACATGCCCAACTGTAAGGCCTTCTGGGTTACGGTCAGATACAAAAAACAATTACAATACTCTATGATACCACTTCGCATTCTGCTTCCTACTACACTCAATCTCTCTAAAATTTAGTCCAAGACTTCCTTAAATACTTGTGCAGCCACAAGTCGGCCTATCACAAAACTAAACTTTACATTAATTCATGCATCGCCATAAGTTGGCTTGCGACCAATATTAACTACCTATACCAAATTTAAATGTGAGCAAAGTCGGCCCAAACTGGAACCAGACACAGACTACTCAACGAATGGAACTACAAAATATTGGTAGTCGGCATTGGCATGAACTCAGGAATCACTCAGCAACTACTACGAACTCGGCATACTCCAACACTTCGGCAACCAAAGGAAATGACTCGGTGCCCAAAGGAACTTGGCATCCAAAGGAACTCGACAACCAAAGGAACTCGGCATCCACTAAGAACTCGACAGCAACTGAAAATTGGTGCTCAACAATATCTAACAGAATGAACAAAAGGTGCAAGATTACAAGGTCACCCAGGATTTGGCTATGTAAGCCCAATCTAGACAGACAAACACGCAAGCAGGCAGACTGAGTGAGTGACTAACAGACAGATAGGTAAATAGGCAAGCAAACAAGGTGACTGACTAACAGACTAACAGAGAGACTAGACAGACAGACAGACAGACAGACAGATTTTCGAATATATTCATCAATTTCACATTCATCATACCAATGTAGTATAAAATTATCAATTTTATTCATCAAATATTGATTCATCAATGATAATAAAGCATAGCAATTAGCATCTAATTGAAAATAGCATCATTTTCAATCATCATCTAAGTATACCAATAATAAGTCAACAAATGAGAGAGTGAAAAATATCATAAATCATATCACGAGGCTGCAATTCTCATCTTCCAACAAAATGAAACCATTGAAATGTTAAAGACTTTAAACTTTTAATGTATCAACTATGGTCTTTCAATGATCATATAATCATTTCATCAATGTATCAAGATTTAAAAATCAATGATCATATAATCTCGAGACAAAACACTTAAGCAACATCATAGTCAAAATGAAAACAAAGATACTATGACAACCACCCCTAATCATCCATATCAAAGTCACTATCATTGTCATCCTAAGCCTTAAGGGATGCATCGTCCAGTGGAATGTCAAGCAATCCCTTCAAGCAGCATTCACCTACAACCTATGGTCAATATCCAATGTCCACTGCATTCAATTATAGGTTGTGGTCAATGCGCCCAAAGTTGCTTTCAAAACCAGCATTCATGTGTGCGTAGATAAGATAAGATACTGTTAATGTCCAACAAGAGATCACAACACGAGTTTATGGGACTCGAAGCTTGCAACCAATAAGATAGCACCAAATGGTGCCAATAAAAGAGTAGGCACAAACCTAAAATAGAAGATGAAGAAGAGAACAAGAGTCACCCCAAACAGGATTAGAGTTTAGGGATCCTTCCTCAAAGAGAAGAAGGACAACAATGACTGAGATGGACGGGAGCAACCAGGGGCTTTGTTCTATTGCCGAAGGGGTAGAGAAATGAAAAAGAAAACAATGAACATTAAAAGAAAATTATAACTTCAAAGAATGTAACTTTCATTTTATACTTTATTTTATAATGTTCATGACTTCAAGTATGGGCCGGTAGATGGCTAAAAAATCAAAATTTAAATGTTTTTATGAGTTTAATAATTTTTCGAATAGAAAAGTTTTTTCTTGTCCCCGAGATGCTTAGGAAACGCCAATGTAGTCCCTAGGACAATCAAGGAGTTGATCGTTTCCAAAGTTTTGGGAACGTGTTTCCTATTTTCCTCTCTGCAAAGGGACAGTTGGGAAACATCCCCTGTCATCCCAGAAACCATCCCCTTTTTGAAACTTGGGGCTTAGCTCCAAAAACGCATCTCCAACTAACATAGATCACATCCTCTATTGATTGGTTGGACAATTACCAAAGTAGTATAGAAGTCTACCCAAACAACAATTTGTCGAACTATGAATAGAGATGCACAAAATGCAGAAAATTGTGATGTTGAATTGGTGGGAGAACTACTTTGCACATACCATGCATTATTTGTGGTTTTAGACACTCATGAATTATTACATGAACAAAGATATGTGGAGTACTGTGAATTTGACTTGTGCCAACATCTAAAAAATAAATATCTAGCAACCTTGGGAGAGATTTGGCGAACAAGTAAATACATCAAGTGAGAAGAATATATTTGACAACTCGATGCATCTACTGGCCACCAATGACTTGGTTAAAGTCCACAACTGAAGAATGCTAAAAATGTTGAACAGACCAATTGCATTAAATATTGCAACAAGCATTAAAAGGGAAATTGACAATGCAAGCCTTGATGAACAGATTGAAAAACATGGGCTTCTATGTAGAGTTCTGTTTATCATGCTCACAACCAACATCTGGACACAAGTAGGACTTATTAATGGAGCACTTGGGGAACTAGTTGAAAAAGTTTACAGCCCTAGTACAAAACCACTTGAAATACCATGTATGTTGTTGCATGGTTCAAAGATTACAGTGGCCCCACATGGAATGAAAAAGGCCCAAAAGTATACCAATAGTTCCTGCAACTTTGGAAAGGAATGCAGATACCCCTCACAATGGCATGGACTATAACCATAATACAGATCCCAAGGCCTCACAATGCATAAAGCAACCATTGATATTGGCAAGGTGTAAAAGCAAGATTTAACATTCACAACAATGTCTAGAGTGAAGCTTTTAAATGATGTTTGCATTCAGCTGACTTTGGCTTTCAAAATATACTCCAAAATGCAAAACAATACATATGCAATTGAGGAACAAAGAATAAAGCTCATTTATCACATCTCTCTCTAACAACACAAAGGTAAACATCCCTCTCTCTCTTAATGATTCACTGCTCATCCTGTGCACAATACTTCAACAAATGTCCCCTTTAAACTTGTAAAATTGGTTGGATTTCTATCCTTGCTACTACCTATATAACTAACAAACTTTTTAGATAACTTCTTTTGCAGGCATCCGGTACGATGTGGACTGGCATACACTGAAACAGAACATGTCATTGATTATGATACAAAGAACCTCTCACACACCACTTCTCTGCATGTGCATTATAGTAGACTACTCACAGCTCTACCCCCTATAACAAGTGCCATTTATCTATTACAAAAAAAAAAATTGGAATACACCTTTCAAGTATATCTTCCGTTTGCCATTACCATAGCACCTCATTAGGGTTGCAATTGTTAGTTTATTATAGCATCTAGGGACGCTCGATATACTAAGGATTAAGGGGTCGTAACATGAAGCGTTAGGATGGCTTAGGTCCAAAACATTAAACCTAAAGAAAATAATTTACCGATTAACAGAGCAGAACCTAACACAAGGGGCCGATAATTGGAATCAATGAAAGGTGTTTGGGTATGACTTAGGACAAGGGCAACCTAGGCTTCCCCATCACTGACAAATTATAACGCGTGAGTCGACATGAGAAGCTTAATACAATATGGCTCAACGCTACACAAATTTGTTGCCCTAAGGACTTTTACAGATCATCACAAAGCAAATGTGAGCTCAGAATCATTAAAAAAATTACCTTCCTAACATGCCCTATCATCGTTGTTCATGGTCCACGGTGCTTCATTGGAAATTAACAAGCAGCCTTGCACTTATTGGAATCTAAAAGCATTCACTTGCCGTAGCATGCCACTACATATTTCAGTAATGTATACAACATTCAAAAGGAAGGAGAAAGTCTATAGTACTGTAGCATTTCTTTCCACTGGCAATGTTGCTCTTCACAAAAAAAAATGCCAACCAAAGCAGCTTTCACCATAGGTCATAAAGATCGTAACAGTACGTGCTACAAGTTGAGTGCTTCGAAAATATCAATTGGGCATCTCTTAATGCTAACATAGACAGACAGAAATCCAATGTGATTTTGTCATATTGAAAGTAGATAAGATTTCCATAAAACTGTGCCATATCTCTGAGCAGCAGCCTCACTATTTATCACTGGAGAAAACTCTAGATTTTAATTTTCAGTTAGACTGAAAGGCTGAAAGGCTGCATCTGTTCAGAATTCCGATGAGAGTGATATTTATAGCATTGCATGAATGTCAAAGCCCCAAAGTGATACACATGCTACTCCAATTACATAGGAAGCTTGGAGACAGACTGTTAACAATATATTTGGTGCCATAGCATACTAAATCCATTTAGAGGAAATCAGGTGTTTTGGTGAGGAAATTTTGTAATTGAATATAAAAAGGAGTACACTTAATTTATTAGTAAAAGACATTCCAGAGCAATGTATGTTACAGAAGAAATTTTTAAATATCAACCCTTTTACCCTGAGAAGGATGAAATCCATTTCTTTCCCAAATAACACAAATATACGTAGCATCACTTATTTTATAGTTATAGAACAAATCATTGGAACCTTTTCTTCATAGCATCACCTTTGTGGACTAGATCATGTCATAGTCCAAAACAAACCGCTGGTCCCATATATTAGAATTATAGGATTGAGAAAAACAGGTCAAATCATGAAGCACTTACAGCAAAAGCTACCAACTAATTGTTAATGCTTGCACCCTTAAACAATAAATTAAGTCCTCACAGTTAAGTATAATATACAGGGACCCACAAACAAGTGGGAATTAGCTATATTCCTTTATGCATTTGACCTCATCTCACTTTGAGGAGTGCCTGGCAAACTTTGTTGCCCTGTGCAGTTCAAGGATCTCGATTGAGATATTACTTGATTTGGAGGCTGAAAATTAATCTGTTTTGTAATTCCTTGATCATACATTTGCTGGCTCATGTGGTTTAGATTTGGAGATTGGCAACCTAATATTTGGGATTGAATTTGACCAGGGCCTGATGACTGTAAATGACTCAAATGCTGTGCTTGCAAAGACGGGTGTGCCTGTGCCGTGTATTGAGACAGAACTTGGTTGTTTGTGTGCGGCTGCCCCTGACTACCAGTATCTACATGTGAACCAGATGGAGGTTGCATTTGATTAGCTGCGTGTGTTTGTAGCAGGCTTGTATTTCGTGCCTCAAACTGATTTCTTATTTGTGCATGCATTTGATTCATGACTGAAGGTGGCTTTGACAATGAAGGGTCATTCCCTTGGAGAATAGACGATGATGCTTGGTTTAAAGAGATCCCTTGCCCTGCTGGCAAAGACAATCTTGGTGACAATGCATATGGAGAATTTGGATTGCCTTGACCTTGAGTTAACTGATTCATTACTTGCTGTTGAAGAAAACCTTCTGATTGCAGCTTCCTCCTTGTTGGAAATTTGTTCAAGCTTTCTGCATAAGTTCATTTCAAATCAAAATAAGTATCAAGGTACAAAATATGTGGTATGGGAATCAAACATGCAGTATAGTTGATAGGTTGCTAAATTACTATTACCGTTAGCTATATTCATCAGGTCAAAAATAAATCTATAAAGTGACAATAGCTTCTTGAACCTATGGTTTCTCTTATTGCTTACCAATTGGCCCATAGTGAGTCTTGTTCTCAAAAGAGATCAAGTCTTTCATACTATTCACCACTTCTGCTATCTGTCACCATCAGCAACAACTAATATTTAATATAATGCAATTATGACACTAAAAACTAGAGTATAATGTGAATAAAAAATCTTTTCTATAAAGAATGATGTGAAACTTAGTCCTAATAAAGCATTTAACAAGACGTGTCCTGCAGCCACTATAGTAGATAGAAAATGTAATTTGTCCTAATAATCCAAAAGAGTGGAAACGGGAAATAACTATCATGATTTTTTCTAAAAATTAAGCAAATTATCAGCTCCTAAAAACCACCAACAAAGAGAAGAAATAAAGAGAGAAATAAAATTCATATTCAACAATGAAGAAGAAATATCAGACTGCAAGTTAAAAATTCAAAAAGCATTATGACAGTCATTGAGACCAACAATCCCAATTGCCCAACCATAGCATTACATTTAATAGAACCATGAGCGCCATTCTCAGCTCCCAAATAAGAAACTAAGTCCTACTATAAACCAGGACAATGAGATTCTGTCACTTATGAGTGAGCAAATACTCATCCTCTATCATGATGCGAAGTCCCACAAAATGATAACAAAATCCTTCAAGTGAAACTCCAAAGGGGCAAACAAATCTTTCAGCAACAGACAAATCAAAACAGCTAAATGAAAATCTCACACAACATACTAGCCCACTACAACAAAGATTTAAGAAAAATTATTTCATACTCAATGGAGAGTGGATAATATTAATAATTATGCAAATTATTTGGCTGTGCCTATAAAATAAGTGCTGATTTTGGATGATCTTATGTTGGCAACAGATTTTGTTTCCTTTTCTGTAATGGTGAAGGCAAATTGATTTTAAAGAAAGACATTTGTCAATTGGAAAGAGAGCCCAATCACCGGACAAGAATTTGATACTTCGTAATTTAACCTAGTTACCGGATTCGCAGCTCCTGGCCTCAAACTGGACTTGGGTTCATATCCATTTCAGATCCACGAATCAGTCCGCGTTTGACCTATGGATCCGAGCAGATTTGTGGTCCACAAATCCGCACGGACCCGCAGGGAAAACTCTTATGCCCATAAAAACATTTAGAAAATGGTTTTCTTAGGGGTTTTTGGCAACCTAACCCTAAAACGCCCCTATTTACTTGATATATAATTCATTTTAGGCTCGTTTGATGTCACAATTAGCTCTCTCATTCTTACAAGTTTGAAAGGAAAAGATTGAATACTGAGGAGATTGATTGTGGAGTGCTAAATTCTTGCTTGAAGGTTGATTTGAGTGTTGAAGGTATGTATTTGAACCATTTGCTTTAGTTTTTTCTTCATTGTTTCAAGTTTTTCTAAATTTTCAAATTTATTCCATGTTCTCTACAAGTTTTGAAAAAGAAAAAAAAAAAATTGTTATAGATTGCAAGTGCAAGAATGAGTAGCCAAAGCTCAACGGGTGGGAAGGGTTCTCAACAAGTTAAAATTGATAAAGGGTCTCCTAAATGGAGACACTACAAGAATTGCACATTGTAGTGGAGGTGGACGTTTCATTTGGAAATGTAATTTTTGCCCTATACAATATAGAAGCTCCTACTCTAGAGTTAAACTTCATTTCTTGAGCCCTGGGGTTAAAGGTATTAATGTGTGTAGGGCCTGATAAGAAAGGGTTGACAGCTGGGCAAATAGCATCATTTTTAAAAGAACAAGAAAATGCTGATAAGATAGTTTCAAAAGGGAAAATGTTCTTTTAGTGGGAACAAAACACTACTCTAGAGTTAAACTTCATTTCTTGAGCCCTGGGGGTAAAGGTATTAATGTGTGTAGGGCCTGATAAGAAAGGGTTGACAGCTGGGCAAATAGCAGCATTTTTAAAAGAACAAGAAAATGCTGATAAGATAGTTTCAAAAGGGAAAATGTTCTTTTAGTGGGAACAAAACACTAACACCACACACTCGCCAAGCCTCTACACATCCTTACTTGCCTATACATACGGAGGATGATGAAGATGTACAGGAAGCACAAATCCACACCCACAAGAGAGGCACATTAGATAAGGCTTTTCAAAAACGTTGCCTCTTTGCAAATAGTGTTCCATTTAACTTAATTAGATCACCTTATTGAAGGGAGATGGTGGAGGGAATAAATATTGTACTATGAGGAAAAATTGTAGACTCAACTCAAACCCATAAGAGATTTATTAGGTTCAAACAGGTGTGTCTATTATCTCAGATGGATGGAAAGATTGTAAAAACTGCCCTTTGATTGTTGTGTCTACCAAAGGGGCAATGTTTTTGAAGGTAGTTGATTGTGAGGGAGAAGTGAAAGATACTGATTTTATTTCTCGCATTCTCATTGATTCCATAGTCACAGTGGGTAATGATAATGATGTCCAAGTTGTTATGGACAATGCAAAAGTTTGTAGGGTTGTGCATTGGTAGAGACTAGATATGATCACATTTTTTGGACATCGTGTACTGTCCATTCTCTCAATTTGGTGGTACAAGCAATTGGCACCCAAATAGAATGGGTGAAGCAAACATATGAAGAGAGTGAGGAGATTCAAATGTTTGTGACAAACCACCATATGTCACAAGCAATTTTCATAAGTTGAATTGAAGTTATTGAAGGTAAATTTTAAAATTTGATTTGACTAGTTTACTTTATGAAATATCAATTTATGAATGTGTTCCTAACTTTCTATTAACATGTTTTTAGGTGGTTGAAACCCACTTTGCATCACACATGATCATCTTTAGACAACTTGTGAGGGTGAGGGAAAGATTGTCACAAATGGTAATTACCAACCAATGGGGTATTTGGAAATAATCCAATACAAGGGCCCAAAATGTTGATGTTTGGTAGCTTCAGTCAGATAAAACTATGGTTATATATAATTATATATTAGATATAATTACATATGAGATATAAGTTGATTAATGAGAAAAATTAATATAATAATGAAAAAAAATATATATATATATATATATAATCAAATTAACTAACAAATATGTCTCATGAAGGGACATGGAAGGGACATGTCTCTTCTTATCCTTTTCTCATTATAAATAAGAGGTCGCTGCCATTTGAAAAACACATACCAAATATTATGGCAGTGCTTAGTACAGTTGCAGCAATCCTCGGCAAATCAACATGGTATCATAGCCATGGTTTCAAATTTCTTCTTTGATGAAGTGTTACCAGAATTTTTCCAATTCTCACGATATATCATGCAGCAGTGGCATGTAATTGTTATTCACGTCTAAGGAAACTGAGTGATTATCTTGTGATTGCCCAAAGTAGATAAAATATAAAATTGATCGACTACATTTGAGGACAATGATTTATCTACTGTGCCCAATTAGACAGCAGTCCAAAGACTAAAATTATAGTTGGAGAAGTCTGGTAACAAACATCTTGGTGAGAGATTCGGAAGCACATTCCTTATTGGCCAGTTTGGGTAACATCCTTGGAACAATCCCAGAAAAGAGGACAGTCAAATATTGTAAGAAAGTGTGTGGAATTCAATGTCGACTGTTGACATGGCGATCATAGGTTAAAACAAGAAATGCATACCAAGCTGAGTAATTGTCGAGCATTAAAACCACAAAAATTGGCGTGGAGATAGATTCACCGTTTTAGATATCGAATAATCATCTAACTTGAGAAGAGGGCATCAAACCATCATTCAGATTACACAGTCGGCAATTTTAGCCATGTTCAAAGAGCACTTTGATTATTATTCTCGGATCCATATCTATAGCATACGTGTTCATACAGATCAAAAGGTTGAAACTGCAGATAACCCATCACGGAGGAAAAAAGAAAACAATGCAAACAGGGAATAAGAAAGAACAGATATTCCTTGGAAGACAGAATTGCTGATTGCCTGAAATGATCAACATGCAGGAAATCCTCTACAGTGCAGAAATATAGAGCACAACCAGAGATTACAAAGGATATATGGACAAGACATCTAGACATTATAGATGTCGTGAACTAGACAAATATAATTCAGTGTAGCTAGAAAACGAAGGTCATTTTTTTTTAAACATTGATTTATCCTGCGCCAAGACAATCAACAACGAAGTTAAAGGGACTGCCACATGATCAAGTCAACAGACATTGCAAGGGGGAAATATTGTTTTGGCCTCGAATATACTTTGAAGGATATATTAGATTATAAATACATTGGTCTATCTTCCCAATCTTCGCGAAGACATTAGTGTCGATATTGAACAACCAAACATGTGATTGGGATAAGGGACAAGAAATAGCATCATACAAAGTCATTCCCTTGTTAGTCCCCAAATAAAGGTATTGGGATTTCCTAGAATATACTTTGAAGGATATATTAGATTATAAATACATTGGTCTACCTTCCCAATCTTCGTGAAGACATTAGTGTCGATATTGAACAACCAAACATGTGATTGGGATGAGGGACAAGAAATAGCATTGTACAAAGTCATTCCCTTGTTAGTGCCCAAATAAAGGTATTGGGATTTCCTAGCTAGAAGATGGATAGACCACGTCGATGGGAAAATTCCAATGGTTGTGTTGACGTGCTAAAAGTGCATCATATGTTTACCTTAAGTGAAGGTATACTAAGAGTGATTAAATATTTTTGGCACTAACCTCCATACATTATTTAAAGTAAATGAATAAATATATTTAGCTCCTTCTATGATATAATGTGGTCAATTATAATAATTCACGAATGGTACTTAGAAATTTATATTCAATATGTTTCTTACTTGAGTTCCTAGAGTGTCAGTATAAAGATGATACTCAACTCTATAAGGAATTGAGGGTATCTTTGTATAAATGGCTATATGAGTAATAAGTAGAACCTATTGTGCTAGTGCAAGAGATGAGTAACCCTCATATAAGTGGCTAGTAGTGCCAATTCGAGAGGTCAATAGAATCTACATAAAAATGGCTAGATAAGAATATAAAAGATAAAGATGAAGTATAGTTATATTTTGACTTCTATTCTTATTTGTATATCTACATGCACTACAAGAATTTTGTGCCTTAAACTTTTCCTCTGAGAATGTTATTACATGGAGATGGAGATTGAGATTCAGAGGGACCCTAACATTTCATTATAGCAACCTTGAAAGAGAGGGAGGAGACAAAGGATATGGTTTAGTCAACCTTTGATAATCTTGACCATATTGAATCAGACGGAGTATTGACTTCATGTAAACTTTTGGTATCGTGAATGGGACTACATGATTTAGTGGGCCTACCACCCATGTACATCATGAGGAAGTGACGACTTCCAAATATGATGTCACTTGTATTTGCATAAGTTATTAAAAGATGACGATCTTACAATAACTTAATTTTCTATTATGATGGATATCTTACGATGTCTATGCAAATCATGATAGATTATACATTGCATGGTAGATGTTTATATGGTAAGCATTATGAGAATGTGTGTGCACATACCTTATAAACTTTTTTTTTGAGTACATGGTGAATGTTATGCAAATTGATGTTCTAGAGGCCATTACACAAAGTATATGGTGAATATCGTACAACTTGATGTTCTAGAGGCCATTGCTCACAGTACTTGGTGAATATCTTGCATCTCATTCTAGAGGCCATTACTCAAAGTATTTGGTGAATATAATATGTTCATATTCTAAAGGTCAATACTCATGATATCAAATATGATATCAAAATAGTGGAAATCTTCTGATCAAAGATTTCCTTAATGTGTCATATTCCTATAGATTGCCAATGGTGTAATATTTGTCTTGCATTTATCCTCCCTAGCTAAGAGGGAGTGTTGATGTTTGGTAGCTTCAGTTTGGTAAAACTATGGTTATATATAGTTATATATAAGATATAATCACATATGACTTATAAGTTTATTATATGAGAGAAATTAATATAGTAATGATATATATATATATATATATATTTTTTTTTTTTTTTTTTTTTTTTTTTTAATTATATTCATTACAGAATGGATGGTATTACATGGATTGTACCTCCATGGGCAAGAATATATGTACCTGCAGCCTCTTGCAATAAAGATCCTATCACAAGTAACTTTTTCAATTTTAATATCCAAGTATTGTTCATTTGTTTTGGCCACTTGCAATGTATTATTTTAACACTTCATTTTGTTTATTTTCTATCTAGGTTGCTAGCTGTTCTGTCGCTGAGACGAATTGGAGTACATACTCCTTTATCCACTTGGTGAAGTGTAACTGATTGGGCTCCAAAAAAAAGCCTTGGTGTTTGTGCACAAGAACTTGCGTCTTCTATCACGTAAGGATCCAAAAGACAAGAAGGGTGCAGAAAGTTTTGGGATGTGGCACCCGAGACTGCTGACTTGGATATGACGATTGATGATCTTGCTAGAGCCACACTACTTGATGCGGCACCCTCTACTGCTGGTGGAACTGCTTATGATTCCAATGAAGAGGATGATGAAATACTTGCAGCCACTGAAGACCCTAATGATCCACATTTTTTAGATAATCCATTTGAAAACACTTTAGTCTTTCATGATTATTGAATCATGTTTCAAAATTATTGAACTATAACTATGTCTAAGTTTTGTGAATTCAATATGATGATTTTCTTGACAATTCATAATGTTTATCTTTGACATTTGACATTGATGTATGGTCAAGTGTCACAGATTCATGGTATGAAATGATCTAGTTTTAGAATTAATTATATTTCTCTTCTTTTTTGAATGTATAATGCATCTATGTATATGTGTATACACACACACACACACACACACACACACTCACGAATCATAATGGGGAAAAAATCCCGAATCCACGAACTGGATTCTTGAACCCGAATCTGTCATCTGTCCCTGAACCCGAACCGACAACTAAGTAATTTAAGCATTCTTGTAATGATTTTAAGCTTCTTCACTAAACATTGATCACAAATAAAGTGTATGGGTTTGTCCATTATTTTATTTCATTCCTCGATAATAGATAACTACCATATCCTCAAGAACTTTTGACAACACAGCAGCTATGATGATGGTGATTGAAAGCTTGAAGCTTTAGCAAGTAATGAGGCATTACCAGTACCCTTTCAACTGCAAAGGATGTCATCCCTATGGAAATGCCTTTAGAAGAATCACATTCTGACAATGGTCTTGAATTCCTCCTACCATGTTGTGTTTCTTCTCCAACATTCATGTCACTTCAGGACAAATATTGCATTGACATTAGCATTACATAGTAACCATCCAAATTAGCCTAACTCACTATCAGTCCCTTTTAATAAAGGGAATATTAAACAACTGTTATGTACTTGATATAATTTTTTATGTCAATCATCATCTACTAATATTACTATATATAAGATGTGATAGTTATATGCCAACTATGGTTATATGCATCTGCAGATGCAGCGTTGAACAGGGTGCAGGTGTATATGCACAAGGATGGCCTGGATCAAGATATCCAGGTACATGCCCCCAAAATTTGGGAAAATTATTACATTTGAATGTTCTAAGATAACTTGATAAATAAAATGTTCACGAGGCTTACCAGAACTTAAACCCAGTTCGTTTCTCTTAATTTTTACATTTTTCTCTTCTAAGATCTATTTTTTATATATCTATTGCAGTTAACTAAGACTTGCACTCTAACCCCTGGTATCAATCTCCTGGGTTGTACTCCAACCCCTGCCATCAATCTCCTAGCTCAGAGACGCATACAAGGACATCTTCAGGCAATAGGGGACTTGAGCTGACATTTCTAAACCTCTCTGAGAATGTCTTTTCAAATCCATGAAATCTCCTATGGGGCTCTGTTGCAAGTAATGGTTTTGTTGAGCATTCAAAAAAGAATGTGTGGTATTCTTAACTCTGCACTTTTCAACTTTCTGGCATCATTTCATCTTCTGTACAGAATTCTAGACGCATAAACAGACATTGCCTATACAAATTAGCATCTAAGAGAAGCATCCAATTGATTTGTTGTTATATTTACTATCCTTTATTGAACAATTATGACCAAGTAAAACTATGACAGAACAAAGAAGAAAATGTGAGACCTTGTGATTTATCATTGGGGAAGAATACAGTACCTTCTTTACTTATTATATGCACAAGAGCCCCAATATTGTAATTGGAATGGAGATAGTCGATGATAAGGTCATTTTTCCTCTTGCAGGAATTCTCTTCCGTAATTTGGATTTTCCATTCGCGTGTTGCTGATTCTTGTTCCTTCTTGTTCAAGTGTTTAGCCATATGCTGCAATTCTTCAATTCTTTTTATTTAATCTGTAATTTGGAACTGTAATGGAATCTCCATCCTAGATAACAGATTACATCAAGTGATTATCTTGACATGTTTACTGGAGAGAGTTTGAATCGAATGGCTTTTGCATCCGCATCCACATCCACATAGCAAGTGAAGCTGTGTTTTGGGTGGGCCCCAATTTCGATCGAACTACAGTTGTAATAAGTGAAGCCTCCAAAATATTTGTACGGCGTGTACATTACAGAGAACATTAATGAAGACTTCTTTTCTTTTATCATATTGTGATGAATTTGTTTCTTTATGTCTTTCATGTCTATACCTGTTTGTAGAAATTTTTCATGTGCTTAAGCAATTAATAACAATTTTTCATGTGCTTAAGTAATTAATAAGTGGTTTTCCATTCATTCATGCAATGAATGTCTAGATTCAAGAAATAGCGAAGTCCAATGGACCGGACAAAGTGTAAATCTGAAGATGTATGAACAAGTTTCAAAGTGTAAATCTGAAGATGTATGAACAAGTTTCAAAGTGTAAATCTAATAGATAATTAGGTGCATTTATTTCATGCTCGGAAGTGAAGCTTGTGTGCCCTTCTACCATCATTTACCCATCAAAGAAAAGTGATGATGAGAAATAGGACAATTTTCCCCAATGACTTCATTATTCATACAATACACAAACAATGGAACTTAATTGTAATAATGTAGCGAAGGGGTACTTTGAATCCAAGTCAAGCCCAAAAAATTTCTACACGACTTGGCTTCATATATTTTGAGTAAATAAAGGATTGTCATGGTTACAGATTTGAAAGTGCAACAAATCAACTTTATAAGGAAAGTAGGATTCGCAAAATATTGCCAATATTAAAAAACTATATTGTATGTTTTACATGGACGTCCAACTATTTGCATTACATGTCTCAGAGACCCATGAAACTCAATGGAGGCATATTTAACGAACCTGCAAGCATCTGACATAACGTTTTGAGAAACCAAGATCATTCACATTAGGGGCCTCCAACTTCGCTTTCAATTGTTTAGCACAAAGAGTGAACCTGTCAAAATAATGAACACAATCATTTACAAGCTAAAATATTATTTTAAAAAAACAATTGGAACTTAATGAATCATGCAAATGTGCTCCACTCACTAAAACGAATTAAGCAGGACAACTGAATAGTTTTGGCAGTTAACATAAAGCATCAAAGCAATCAGAATGTTATCTTGCAAGATAAAATATTAAATTTGAAATTTAATACCTGAAACTCAACTGCTAGTTAGGCCAAAAAGTTGAAAAAGGAAAAACACAACTAGGAAGCAATACTTCTGGATAAGTTTGTAAAGTAAAAGGAATAAGCAACAAACTCATTCCAAATTAATCTTCCCATTGCTGCAGAGGAACAAGGACATTATACAACTCGTTCTAAACTTGTAAGCAAAGTTTGCAAACTATGTGAGCACTCTCGAATATTTTTGCTATGCAAGTTTTCACAAGTTTAACTTGTATTTGTTTCTTGTGTTTGTATATATGTAAAAAAAACTTGAGTAATAAAAATGTCTACACAGGTAAAACACAAATGCATTTGTCACATATTTTAAATTTTTTGCTATAAAACTATGCATTTCTCTTTCGAGATGCCAATTTTCAAATTAATAAATTTTGTAATTGCATTTTACCAAAAACAATGGTTTCTTTAAGAGAGTTTAATTTTTAGTACATTCTAAGTTGCCGAGTTTTTCCCAAGTTTTTGTCTATTTTTACCCCAGTTTCTACCAGGTTGAAATTGTTGGGCTTGCCTAGAACTCTACAAGTCTGAGACTGAACTATACTTGTAACTACCAAATCTTTTAAGTAATAGAATAATAAATATCATGATGTAGTTTGTAAAATATATACATATACACACACTTTAGCTTAAATGGGGTCGAATAGCTTGAATTAATTATGTGCTTGGTCAAGAGGTCAAACTTGAACAATATAATAATATTTAACAATATTTTTAAAAAGCAATCCTATAGAGAAGGTAGGAGTTGGGAGGCAAAACCAGTGTTCCAAGGAAGTGCATCCCTAAAGGCCCCTGCGACATTCTGGACAATCTCCCTGTTTGAGTTTCATCTCAAAGTTTCAAACGCACTTTAAAACAGCCAAAACAAAAACTTTAAAACAATTGAAAAATATTTCAAAACAAATAAATATCTTAAAAAGACCTACAACCACCCTGTGAACCAAATTTGCAATCATCAAAAAAAAAAAAAAAATAGGAGAAGACAAAGGCAAATAGTTTCAGAAATATCAATTGGATAAGTGAATTCTGACCTTGTTGCTCAATATACCTAATATTTCTTCTTTTGACATCTATGCTTAATGATCTATAACAACATCATGGAATCAATGAGTTTTTATTCAATTGGTCTTTAGAATTGCAAACTTTTTATATTATTTTCTCGTATTTCTGATTTCTTTGTATTTTTCAGAATCAGCCTTTAATTTTACATATTAGTTCAGTAGTTGTCCTCTAGCCACCCACAAAATCCATCCTTCATCTATTTACTTGGAAGAGACTCAAAAATACATAAGTGGAATAAATTTATACTCTGTTCTAATAGCGTTATGTTGCATATAATCGTGCAGTGTGCAAAGGCCCATGGTGGTCAGCCAATGCAATTTAAATAGAACAAAAAGAAGATATCAAGCTTAATTTATCCATTTACTTTAGTCAAAGACCATAAAGTTAATAAACAGTTTCTTTTAGTAAGGAAAAGAACATAGCAATCCTTTTCTACTTACGCATTGCACTGGGCTTTCAAATTTTCTGGATCACTGTCAAAACCCTCATGTTCAGTCTCCAATACTAGCTTTGTTAATTGTTGTGCCTGAAGAATAGAAACAAAAGCAACAACTGATATGTATATGCATACATAAGAAAGTATATTGAATGTAAGTAAAGAAAAAAGATAGCATGTTATGATGATTAGAAGCTGCTTAATGTTTAGCATTATAATAATCAGTTTACACTTGAAACAAAAATATATGTCCATTGCAAATACAGTTTAATTGCTAGGTTGGTGCACAGATCTTAATGCTTAAAAGTTTTTTAAAGCTTCAAGTGATCAATCTCCCCCTCTTCTTCCATTATAGCATGTAAAGTTTATTAATTTTCACTGAAAGCGTACCCAATTTGTTTTCTTCTACCCTCACTTGTATATACCACAACTTTTAAAGAAATTGCAAAAATATGTTCGCATTACAGAGAACTTATCATCATATGAGTGCATTCTTGTTTATAAATTGAACTGTAAAGAATTGCCATAATATTTTGTGGCATTACTTAAATACCAGAAGATTTCGTCAGAAAAAGGAATCATGAAATGGCAATGCAAAAAATACCTGCTGAAGGAGATTTTTTCGGGGAACAACTTCATCATGTACTTTAGTACAGAATTCCCAGGACAATATCTAGAAAACACATCCACATTATTGACAAGATATAACAATTAAGTTGGAAAAATTAAAGAAGATTCAAGAAAGTATTAATCCAAATTAAATATAGATGAAACACTTTGTCACAATTTATATAATTACTACCTTCTGGCAATTATTAAATGTGACTCTCAGCTTCCCATAGCGCACCACCTATACATTTTCACAAGGATCAGGGTCTTATTATGGATCAGAAATAAACCAGAATCAAAATGTGCACCTTTTATATGTACATATCTTCAATGTGACTAAGAACATGGTATTGACATGCAAAAGAACTGTGCATGGCTCAAAACAGAATTAATTCACTCTCAGAATAAATAACGCAAGATGTTCAAGACAGTTTAGAAAATTCTCATCCCTTGCAATTTAAAAGAATAAATAACGCAAGATGTTCAAGACAGTTTAGAAAATTCTCATCCCTTGCAATTTAAAAGAAATGATTATATTTCAAAATAAGAAAAAATTTGGCACAATTATTCTTAAATGGATTTTGTTCTTTCCCATTGCTTTGAGGTAAATAAGGTCAAAGAACTTTTCAAATAGCATCTCAATAGCTGGAGGCTTTGGACAAAATGGTAGCAAACGGAAACTAATTGAATTGAAGCTGCTACAAGCAGTAATGAAGCTAGACACAACAAAAGCACAAGGAAAATGTCTGCAACTTTATGATATATATATAATCTGTTGCCAGTGCCAAGCACAGTAGTGTCCTAGACTCCACCCCCATGATCCTAGTACTACCATATCCACTCCCTGGGTCAATGATGCATCTACACTACTCTCCTAGGTTTTTCCAAGTTTACTCATCCTAACAAAACCCCATTAATAACCTCAATTCTATAAAGCTTTTGAATCTAAGTTCACAATTAAATTAGTAGACCATTAACCCTCAGATAGTAGTCCTGATAAAGAACAGAAGCTTTTGAATTCAATATTTAGGCGATCAATCAAAATGCTGTGTCCATCACTTCTCTTGTGTTTAAGGTGTGACGAATCTAATATCCATCTGTTATAGAGAACTTTATAATACTATTTGTTGAGCACTATTATTGTGGCTTTTATCCATATTGTCATTTCTATTGTTATCGCCACTATATAGTAATACAACCACATTGCTGGAGTCGGTCAAATTTCTTGAATCTGACAAAAACTCCTACGCCTCAAACAACTCCCAAAGGAAGAATAAATACACTGGCAAGACCTCTCCCCTTGGGGCTTTACTAGTTCTCTACCAACTGCATCTAAAAATAAGTGTGACAACCTAAGCCTTTGCAACATAATTCTTTATCTTGTAGCATCAAATCCCATTTTGACTTCATCAAATACCAACTGCATCATACTTCATCAAAGAAATGTCTTTATTCTCATTTCATGTGGTTATAAACTAATAAGTTACACACAGCTCGCCTTATTCCTAAGTCTCCTTTCAATTGGTTCCATGCCCTCACATAACTGCCGTTGGTCCACATAGTCACATAGTTATTTTCCATTTTGGAAATGATCATCCATCTCCCAAGCAAGACTGATATGATCCTTCACAACAATTGCAGGGCTCTTTACTCACAAGCCCTCCATCTTAAAATATGAGCTCTTGCAATAGAGGAAGTTATTTGTCCTCATGCTCCTGAATTAGTAATAATGCATTACACTCACCATACAATGCAAACAAATTTGCAATGATTGAATTTGACAAATTATATCAAATGCTTCACATTTGATAGGTAGAAGATACCTTATCTATATTTATTTCCAACTTTGATTAAAAATTATTTGTAAAATGAATTAGCTGATCTACTCCATAACTATTTTTTTGTGCCAATGTACAATTTATAAAATATGGGTGTGCCAATCTATTTGAGCATCATAACGCTTCCATGTTCAGAAAAACAGAATACCCTTCTAGGTTAAAATAAGCAATGCTGGTCTTAGATTTAGTTGTGAAGCCACCCAAGATCAAAATGACTAAAATAAAGCATCACTAGAAAACTTCTTTGGATCAAGACTTGTCAAGTCAATATCAATCTAATAGCCTTTAAATTAATTTTCTGTACTGCAGAATGTTTTCAATTTATCTCAAGCTTCATGCAAACTTGTACATTCTTCAATTTGAAGCATAAAATTGAGAGAAGCAAAACTACAAAGATGTCCAGGAGATTTTGTTTGTTCAAACATCCATTTTATCTTTTCCTCATCATCTGTAGGTTCAGCTACTTTTTCTTCAACATATGGAGTAGACCCAAGTTGCATTGGTTCCATGCACGTCGATGTCAAGTTGCATAATTAGATGGTGTCAAGAAAGTAACCCTATAATGATCCAATTATCTAGGAAAACAAAGGCACGAGAAAACAGATCAAAAAACACACACCAAAAGCAACCCCCTTTTCACTCAATCAAGAATCCCCACACTCATCAAAAAAATGATTTGGCACTTTATAAATCAGTGAGTTTACAAAGCTGGAATTGGTTTCCAGAGTTTTTACAATGCCCAAAATGGACTCAAATGCTGAATGCACGTAAGAATCTCAAAATGAGGACCTCAAAACAATGCCACTATGTATATTGCTCCGAAAAATATCAATTTTTAAAACAAGAATCACCTCGATCTAAGGTCACATGTGAAAGTTACATCCCTTTAAACTTCAAAAATGGTGATTGTCCTTGATGGGAAATGAGTTTATGGAAAAATGAGATCACCTGAGCAAAAACCGATCGAACTCATAAAAGGAAACAAAATTTTACCACAAATCAAAAAAAATGCACTGGAAAATACCTCCATATAACTCAGATATGCCTGTCTGAAGATTAGGGGCAAAATGCAAAACTGCAATTGAGAGGGATCCAAAATTTTGAAATATCAGCTCCACCAAATTCGACCAACTGCCACTAAATCTAGGATATCCGATAAATTTGAAACTACCAACTAAATTTGGCCGATAACCATTGTTGGAAAAACTGCCAAAAATTGCTGCTAAATGGAGATGCCATATACAAGAACAGAGGCTGAGGTGGTCAGCAACAGCAGATGTCTAGTTTTTATATTTAAAATATATATATATTAAGGCCACAAGGGCCAAGTAGCAACACGATATCCACCAAATTTGAAACTATCAACTAAATTTGGCCGATAGCCAATGTTGGAAAAACTGCTAAATGGAGATGCCATATACAAGAACAGAGGCTGAGGTGGGCAGCAACAGCAGATGTCTAAGTTTTTATATTAAAAATATATATATATTTTAAGGCCACAAGGGCCAAGTGGCAACGCGGACACATGTGGAGAATATTTTAAATTTTCATAACCTTTTAGAAAGATTGAGAGGGGGTCAAAGTCCTATGTTAAAAAGAGGCTGAGGTGGGCAGGAATAGCAGATGTCTAAATTTTTATATTTAAAAAATATATATAACGGCCATAAGTAGCAGAGCAGAAGCATGTAGAGAATATTTTAAATTTTTCATAACTTTTTAAAAATATTAAGGGGGGATCGATACACTATGTTAAAAGGGCACGGCTATCCTCCAGACAAAATGCACCTTTGACCAGAGTTCAAAAAATTGAAAACACAAACAATTTTATTGATATTTTCAGCATTTGTTCTTCATAATCTGCATGTTTTGTAATCGAAAACAGCAAAAAAGTTGAAAAAAATCACTGTATTTTTGGAGATCTTTAGAAAAAAAGGTTTGACTGTTGGTGGATTCTGTCTGGAGGATAGTTGGTGCTGTGTTAAAAACGGCAGCTTAAAAATAGGCGTGCACTCTTATTAAAAAAATTGCAGCTATCATAATAGAGATAGTACCAAGTCTGTACAAGCTTCCATAGGATGCCTACACAATGTATTTTTGCTTTTATCTCTTTATGTTTTTTAAAAATACAACTTTTGAAATATGTAAAAGCGGTGTTACGAAGTAAATTTTTTATAAAAAAATTAAATATATAATACAGAAAAATTGAATTCACATTTTTTTGGAAAAATATTTCTTTCGCAAAAATTCTGACATGCCTTGTGGAGGTGGACCACACATCTTGTCTACAGGAAAAATTTTGCCTCATATTTGACAATCAAAAATCAACGAATTGCTAATCAATTTCAATGTTTTGGGGCCTTCCAAAAATGGCACAGTCCATTTGACCTGAAAATGGCCCAAAAGAACAGACATTTTAGATCTGGCTCTGAAATCTCCACTTCAAACCTTCACCAATTTCAACTCTGGAGTACAGTACATTTTAGATGAAGCAAAAGGCAATTCAGACTTTCTCAACTACTCCGATCTCAATGGTGAAATCAGATTTCCTCCAAGGAGCTTTTAAAATACCTGCACTGATAGGCAAAAGACGGGGGACCCCCAAAAACTTGACTTCTTTCAAGTGTTTCTAATTCTCAAGCCTATCACTTTCTAACTGATCTATCAAATTATCATCACTTTTTACAATTCCTAGTCATGCTTGCCCACTCAAGGTGTCAACTGATCTGTGAAGCATGTTACCATGAAATATATAATAATGCCGAATGTGCTGCTTACTACATTCTATGTTGCTAATGCACCAAGAGTGAAAACAGTGATATGCCACCTATAACTTGTAACTCTAACTACAAATGCTGACACAGATCAATCTGCATAGAACATTACAACAAAGTCCATTGTAAATGCCTACATGTTGATTATCACATTGTTTGTTCCAAATAATGACAAGGGTGAAGTGTCATACTCATAAGCTCCCCACAGCATGAATTGAGGTGATCACACAATGTCTCAATCCAACTTGCCAAACTCAAAAATCGCGTGCGGAGGAAATGCTTATCACTCTAGATCATCAAGGGTAATCATTTAGGTTCAGGGAGTAGAATAATGTCACCTAATACCTCATGCAATTTTTCGTAGTAACATGTGGACGCATCCCCCCTTTTTGCCCAAGCACAGGGACAAGGACACACCGGGAACTTGTGAACTCTGTTCCCCCATCCTCAGCAGTGCCACCAGATTCCACCACCTCCGCCAAGGATGGGGCAATGTCCCGGTGTTAACTATTTTCTGATTTGACTGTTTATGCTCAATGTTCGATGTTCAAATTCAATGCAATGTTCAATTATTTGCTATTTTACATCTTTATCTTAAATTGCAATATATCTTCTCATAACTAGCATTTTAAGTACCATATGTATAGTATATACAACCCCCCGGTACCCCATCGCCGTCCCCAAATTAAGGCTCCTCTGTCCCCCTGTCCCGGAATCTTGTTTCCCCGAACTGTCATTCCCATGTCCTAGAATCTTGTGCAACTATGCAATTTTTGAATACTTTGCATAATGGCAGTCATTCTAACAAGCGACAATGTCTACAAAACATTCTTCCCTATGATCCATGAGTTACCACTAGTCAAAGTCAAGCAGACCTTGGCTGATGAAGTGCTATTAGCCTCATTTCTTCACCCAGTTAATCTCTAGTGCTGTGTTTGTCTCCTTCCTGGTGATTGCTAATGTTTCTTCAACTTGGACCAGGTTTATGTTTCTACTTTGTAATTTGTAGCACAAAATTTTGGATAGTCCTTTTCATTGTGATCATCTTCCCAACAACATCCAGATGACAAATCTAAAATGTTAACTTGATAATTGAAGTACCATTTTTAAAGACATGACACAGGGTACAATTAAACAAAATGATAATGGCATTATGTCTATGGCGATCCTGCTAATCTTGTTGGCTTTGATGTTTGTGTTGAACTAATTTCTCCTGCTAATGATGTCTTCACATGACAGATCAATGAAAAGGAAATTGATGTCTATCTTTAAACCATTGCCCTCAAAATGAATATCCTACTCTCTACTTTTCAGACTAACATACAAATACAATAGAAAATATTTTTTCCTTTGCACACTAAGAAGATTATGTTCTCCATATTGCTACAGGATTGCATACCTGAGCAGACAGCATTTGTATTTAAAGCCCAATCAAATTGGACAGGCTAGGCCTCAAAGCTAAGGCATCCCAAATACAAGTCCAGGTGCTCAACCAAGTTATCTGTTATTTGATACACTCAAATTTCAAGTTAAACCTCCCATACGGTTCACTTCAAGTTTGTAAGGTTTACAAATCTAGGTGCTAAAGGCTGTTGGGACAAGTAACATTCTCTGACATTAAGAGAAAACCAAGAAAATATATCAATGATGGAAGCAATTAAATGGACGTAGTAAATGAGAATGCAGGGTTCATGAAAGTCATGTATTAGTCGTCAGAATGAAAATTACATGTATATTGTAACTGTCTATAACAAGTAGACACAAAATATAATGTTAATATCTTTCTTCTAAATAATGACAGCTTGCATCTTATTCTTCGTTTGAGTACCCCATGTTAAATGCTTGCATGCAAAATATGGAAAAAACAAAATTCAAGAAATAAACAGCTCTAATTCCAATCTCATATATTAGACTTCCAGGATTCCATAGGTGAAACAGTCTTGGTTTTGATTTTCATATACAATATCATTTCCTTTTTCTTTTGTGCATTTCAAGTAAACCCTGTTGAGAGAGAAAAAAGAAATGACAAGAATGTCCATAGAATCAAAACCAAATCCTCATTCATTGTTTATCAGTATAACACATCAACTAGCTATCACTTGCCACCTAGAAAATGACAAGAATGTCCATAAAATCAAAACCAAATCCTCATTCATTCGTTATCAGTATAACACATCAACTAGCTATTACTTACCACCTAGAAAATCTACCAAACCTTTAACTAGAGCCTCAGAAGACAGTTTACTCTGTCTATTCAGACTCGGTAATCAATCCACCTCTAATGTAGGATCTAAAAAAGGGCTCATAATGACAAGTGAAAACAAATACATCCAAAGTGGCTGAAGCTTCCCAAACAGATTTCACACCTAGTTTTCTGTAGTTGAACTCTTTCAGCTTTACTTAACCCAAGACACTAATCAGAAGAAAATAGATAGTAACAATCTTGCAGCGACAACACATACAAGGAAAAGGCCTGAAACTAAAAGAGTATCAAATATAATCAACAGGTTCGTACCCGTAGCTCTGGAAATACAGATTCATGAACTGCGCGTGGAAACACCAGTACCTGTTTCCCTGGGGAAACCATGTAGCTCCTGTTATCATCACAAATTACGAAGTCCATTATGCAGCTAAGTCAAGTCATGATTTAAAACAACTGCTTCACAAAAACAAAAAAAAACTAAACACTAAACTTGCCTACTAATTACAAGAGATAGGATAGAACTAATTACACAGTTCTAAATGACAACTATATTGTTACTGAAAGACATTATGACATACTCTTCAGCTGTGTCAAGACATAAGTGCTCATCCAGCAGTCCACTATCATACTTGATCTTGAAAAGTCTTGGTAGCACATCGGTACTATACTCTGGTACAAGAAAATTCCAAAAAAGCTTAAACAACTTGAAACTACAGCTAGAAAATGGTCAGCCTCAAAAAAGAATTCAAATTTAATCACAAGTACCCGCTACAATACAAGCATAGCTGAGTACAAAAATACTTTGAAAAAATGATAATCATAAGCTACAAAGTTGCTCAGAATGTCTCCATACAGCAGAACAAACACAAATAGACATTCCAATAATACATTTGCTCACAGAAAGTCCACAAGAGAACATTGAGAATGCTACTGCTTCCACTTTTATGAATCAAAAACTACATGAAATGACCCAGACTTAACAAAAAGTGGGCCTGGATTAGGATCTAAAAGTTATGGGTCACAGCAACACTTGCCAAAGAATGAATCAGCTAAACTGAAACACGTGCAAATTGAAATTTTCAAGAAAACTAAAATAAAGTTTCCTCATGTAGTGAAAATAATGTCATTGTTAAAACTTTTTGGTAATGAAGTTAAAAATGGATACCGTATAATTGCTCTAATGTCAATTGTATTTATGTTTTTTGGGTATCAAGTTTGTGAGTATTTGGTTAGGAATGAGCATCACCTAGGTCCAATAAGTGATATTTGGACAATTCATGGTTATGAAAGACACTTGGATAATTCATGGTCCAATTATGATATTTGGACAAAATATGGGTCAATGAGTGCATCAGATACTAAGTAGTTGAACCCTGACAAATAAGCATAAATTGGGACGCTGCTGAAAAATACAACCTAATTCTCAGTGGATGAGCTAAAGGGGCTCTCTAATGAATGGCTCATAAGGCACAACACTTGCTAAAGATTTTGCAAATGGGTAGCCAGCCAAGCGGACATTGTCAAAAACAATTGTTGTAGCAGCTCACATGAAACCAGCTCCCATAAGCATGAACAATCACAAGTGCAAAACACTGGGATTCAACAAAAGGTCATCATCCCAAAACCACTCAGTAAAAATGAATCAATCAGTTTAACTCAAAAACTGCATGAATGAGTCCTAATATAACATCACAGCTTGGCACACAAACACAAAATTACCTCCTATTTCGAAAAGGATGAGTTATAGTTTACAAGGTGCAACACTAGATAAAGGTTTTGCAAATGGGATAGAAAGCTAAGTTAGCTTGAGCTTGGGAGGAACTCCATGGTAAAGTGCACTTGAGTCAAAGCAGTGCTAGGACAAGTGTCCTCCAAGGAAGTCCTAATGCTTCATCTATGAGAGCATCAAATAGACACAATGACTGCTAGACACCATTCAAGCTCTTACACAATGATTTTGTGTAAACCATTGCTCATGAGATATGTGTCGACTGATCTGACTCACAAAATACATAATTGAATCCTTATTAAACATCACAATTTGGCACATTGCAAAAAACTAATACCTACTTGTCACTAGATGAGCAAAAAAAGCCCTGCAATGGAAGGTCATAAAGCACAACAATAAACCTTAAGATTTGGCAAATCAGGTAGCAACCTATGTGGAATTTATCTTCCAAGATATAGACTGAAGTAGAACTTGTTACGACCTTTTCACACATCACCCCATTGCAAATGGGAAACATCTGTTTTTTATTTTGTTCACTTGCCTCTTTTTGGGTTTCGTTCTTACCTTAATTACATTGCCTTGACCAACCGGATAACTAGAAGGGGAGACGGAGATGCCTAAATTTGGCAACAGTGGGGGGGGAAGGGGGTGTACAATATGTTATACATGTGGTCCTTAAAACGCTAGTTATGAAAATATGTATAACATAATGATTTGAATACTTAAATATTGCATTGCATATGAAAAAGTATAACACTAAACAATAAATATTAAAATTTTAAATACTTGAATGAGAAAATGGAAGAGTACTAACTTCTATTATATAAATGTTAAATAATAATAGTCATAGATATCAAAAGTGTAGGTATCTCATCATTTTTGGGGGTTGGATAGGGGACGTCCAACCGTCCCCAAGTGGGGTCAGGGGACTTGTTCTCATCTCCTATCCCCTTAGGGGACTTTGAGACGTCCTACCATCTCCACAGAGGAAATTGAGATGTCCCCCCATCTCCGCCAAAATGGCAGCAAACTAGTGGTGCTGCCAGAGTTGTCAGAACAGCATCCCCTATCCTCGTCACAGAGACATTGGGATTTTTTTTTTTTTTTTTTTTTTTGGGGGGTGTGGGGGGGATGCATCCCCGTGTTACACTAGTTCTTAGTAGTTCCGAAATCGGTCTCCTAAAGTTCCCCATGTTCCAAATAAGAAAGCGAGAATTGTGAGTTCAAATGAGAATTGAGTTGAAACCCCTTCCAAAAATAAGCGACTGACATTTTATGTTTTATAGAGTTTCCTATTTTGTAAGAATTTATTGCTTTCTAGGGATGTCTATGTTTAGTAAGTCCCAAAATTGCCCTAATTTCACATGTGAACAACTAGCTACTAATAATAAGTCTTTTTTAGCAAATCATTTCAAGCAACTAATGCACACTAGTTGAAGAGGGTGAAATTAGGTACGCAAAAATGTGATCAAAAAGCATTCCTAAAATAGGCAACCTCCAAAAAAGCCCCGAAAAAGCAGACCAAAAAAAACATTCCTAATAAGACATCCTCCAAAAAAGCATTCATAAAAAAGGCAGCCTTTCAAAAATACACACTTGAAAAAGCATTCTTGACGAAAGGTGGTCTCAGAACAAGCATTCCTAAAAAAGTAGCCTCTAGAAAAGCACTCCCATAAAAAGAAAACCAAAAAGCACCCTAAAAGTAGTCTGAAAAGCATCAAAGCACAAAAAAGCAGCTAAGTGAAAAAGCACAAAAATGGAATTGTTGTGAAATACTGCTCATTTTAACCAAGGTTTGAGCACATTCAAATAACCTATATAGGGGGACATGTTCAATTGCTAGGTGAGCTTCAACGTCGAATGGCAATGCAAGTAAGCCAAGTGGGAAAGCAATGCAAGCAAGTTGAGTTGGGAAAGCAATGCAAATGAGTCTAGTTGGGAAAGCATAAGAAATGGGCAAAAAATTCACTTTAGATGAAGATGCATAGATAACAAACAAAATCCACAAAGCCCAAAGAAAGAAGAAAAGTCTGCATAAATTTATCAAAGTGTTGGGAATCCTCTTTTAGTGGTCCTTCTGTAGTACAGTGCTCAGAGTGCAGATCCAAGGTAGAAAAAGCAAAAAATTGTCCAAGTGCTGGAAATCCTCCTGCAATGTAATGCTCAAATGCACCTTGGGTGTAAATCCAAGGCAGACAAGCAGAAATGTGTCCAAGTGTAGGAAATCTTCCTAAAGTGCAATGCTCAAATGCACCTTGGGTGCAAATCCAAGGTAGACAGAAAAAAAAAGTCTACATGTTGGAAATCCTCCAGTATAAATCATCCTGTCGTGCAGTACTCAAATGCACCTTCGGTGCAAATCCAAGGTAGACAAGACAAAATTTGAAATTTGTCTAAGTGCTGAAAACTTCCTGCGGTGCTGAAATTTGTCTGAGTGTTGAAAATCTTCTGCAGTACCAAAAAACTCCCTGCAGAATTGAAATTTGTAGAAGTGATAAAAACTTCCTGCATTGCTAGAAATTTCCCTGAGCTCTAACATTCTCCTAGATTGCTGAAATTTGTTCAAGTGCTGAAAACCTCTTCCAGTGCTCAAATGTGCCTTGGGCCCAAATCCAAGGTAGCAAAGCCCAATTTTGTCTAAGTGCTAGAAATCCTCTGCAGAGAAGTGCTCAAATATGCCTTGGGTGCAAACCGAAGGTAAGCAAACAGAAACGTGTATCTGTGAAAAGAAATTCCACCCTCTTCGACTATGCACCTAGATTGGAATTTTTGGAGAGAGAAAGAAGGTATGAGAATTTTTAGGAGAGTTTTTTGAAAAGAAAGCGACTTTTTAGAGAGAGAAGGCACGAGAATTTTGATGAGAGAGAGAGTATCTGGAGAAAAGCTTTAGCTTTTAAGAAGGAAAAGGTCCATTTGCAGAGAGAAAAATCTGAGAGATATTCCAAAGAGAAGAGGAAGAACTCAAGTTCAAGGCATTCAATGTTCAAGTATAAATAAAGGAAGAGGCAGCAACTTGAACTTCCTCCCCATTCAAGAAAGATAGAATAAGAATTTTAACTCTAGACATTCAAGAAAAGCATTCAAGTTCCTGAGATCCAATTACAGTATGAAAGACTTCGGCAAGGAAAATTTGGTCAAGAAAGATTCTCTACGTTGAGGAATAGGAATAGATGACATGCTATTTTGGGAAGACAAAAGACACCATTTAATGCATAGTGCGCATTTGCTACCCCACATTACTGGACACGTGTATATCTATTTGTCCACGTGAACCCACTCATTAATTATAGATTCTCTCCTTTCCCTAACCCTAATAAAGGATGAGATGGCAAAATTTGTGTCATTTATCTTGTTTCAATCCCAGCCACCCATTGTAATCTGATACCTATATAAAGGGCTCACCTCATTTGTAAGGGATGGAATTTAACTATTGTTGCTACAAGCTACTGAGATAATAAAGTTGTAATCAAAGTTTGGTGATTTGTTGATGCATGGTCTCTTTGTATTTCCATCCAGATAAAATTGCGCTCAGCATTCTAAGTATTTCCACCTAAAATTGGGGATTATGCCTACCTTGCTTGACATTTCCACCTAAAACTATAAAAGGCACCCTCCTTTGAGGAGCATTTCCACCTAAAAATCATAGTTACACCGCCCTACGAGACAAGGGGAGGGCGGGACAAGGGTACAAGTTTCCGAGGCGAGGGGACAAAGGGGCCTTTATTTGGGGATGATGGGGGGATAGCAGGGGAGGCGTGGGGGGGTGGCAAGGGGAGCAAGGGTGTATAAACTATACATATGGTAATTAAAATGCTAGTTATGAAAAGATAAACTACAATTATACAATATAAGATATAAAGATGTAAAAAACTTAAACATTGAACATTGCATTGAAGTTTTGAACTGGAACATCATGATTCATGATCAAATGACAAAGAATGAACATTGAACATTAGCAAATGAAAGAGTGTCAATTTATATAATTTTAAATTTATAATATATATCAGTCTCAGATATAGAAATGCAAATGTGAATAAAAACGAATAGGAGGCTTTTGAACAAAGGAGGAGGAAGGAATGGGCCCCACATCCCATTATAACAAAAATAGAACCAAAAAAAATTAAAATAATGCCTTTTTTTTTTTTTTATTAAAGCCCCCCATCTTGTTGCCACCTCGTACCCCCGCACCCATAGGGGACACGAAGACGTCTTGTTGTCTTCGGCAGAGGTGGCACTCTGAGTGGCACCGCCCGAGATGACGTCCCCCCATCTCGGGTGCAGTGTGATTTTGGTGGGGGGACGCGTCCCCGTGTTATACTGCTAAAAATTGTAAGCCTACCAGTCCTACATCATGTATTTCCACCTAAAACATGGAAACCCGCCAACCTTTGGAGATCTTTTCCACCTAAGCGTGCAAATCCCATCTCAGGGGAAAAAGGAAGAATTAAAAAAGAAAAAAAATACACCAATACTGGCCAGCCATCATAGAGTTGATTGGGTTGCACGCCTTGGAAGGTAAGCACCTATATAAGAGGAGTTCAAAATATCAGTTAAAACATCACTCATGTGCATTTCAATGGGAAACAAGGGCAGAGATAGAAGCGAAAATCAGTAGTGAGGAGCAGAAGGGTGAATTAGAGCAAAGACAAATCTGATCCAAGCAAATTAAAATCAGAATCAAATGCAAGCAGACCTTGAGGGTGAAATCAAAAATCAGATCAAGTGCAAAAGTGCAATTTCTTAGCAGCAGGTGTAAAATCAGATTAAAAGAGAGAAATTCAGTTCAGACTTGAGACAAATCCCAAGCAAAAGAAGGTGAGTCTATTCAAATGAAGGCAAATTTCCAGAATTATAAGCAGATTCAAGAAGAAACAGGTGAATTTACCTGGCCTAAGGTTTGAAATCAGATCAAAGTGAATTGAGATTACATTAACTATAAATTTCCAGAGTTACTATCATGGAGGCAAAATTCAATTAAAATATAAGGCGATTGAAATCAAGATTGGCACAAATTTTGCAGTCATCTTCATCAAGAAAGTTAGATTCAACCAAAATTAATCAGAGGATCAAATCACTCATACTCTTGCATCATCATTGCAAGAGGGTTTCTAAATCAATTTTCCAGATTGCAAAAATTATAACCCAAATCAAAGGGTCTAAATTCAAAATCTTAAAATAAAAAACCAATTCAACATTCAGAATTCAATCCAACAATAAACAAGATCACTTTGAAGAAGCGTTTTTCATGCAAACCATTTAAAGTTCTTCAAAATCCAACGTGCATTTCATTTTCAATTCATGGCTTTGGTCCAAGATATTGTCTTTTTCTTTTCAAATTTGATGCAAAGATTAAGAATTGAATGAGGGTGATCAAGGCGATGGACAAAAGAACTAGCTCAAAGTATTCAAGTCTTGTAAGGAAATGAACAAAGGATCCAAGGATCCACGAAGGAAGGACATTATAACTTCAGTGATACTATTTCAACATGAAAGATACAACTACAATGTTTAGGAGCTATCAAGGATTGCTTTACTTGAGGGAGATCAAGTCCTCAAGGAAGTGGGCAAAGCAGAGCTCAATTCAAGCTCGAGTAAGGGATATTCTTCACAAGTTAAAGAATGCTATCGTAATCTTTGATTTCCTCCAAGATCAGCATAAGGAAGCATCAATTACTAGATGATGGACGCAACAAACCAAAAGGGAAAGAATATGGAATTCAAATTTGCAAACGATGTTTCAAGACTACAGGAAGATATCAAGACAAGGAAATATTCAAAGAGAACTTCCAAGAACATAGTAGAAGTTTAGGGTATAAGGAAAAGTTTCTACATTAAAAAGATTATGTTGAGTATCAAGAGATATCTCTTCTTTGTGAGACAAGATATGAAAGTTGAGCTGGCATCCGCTCATTTTCAACCAATCTAAGAATTCCATGTCAGCAAGACCAAGGTCATCCAACCATCAGCAAGTGTACATGTGGAAGGCATTTAATCATAGTTACACCGCCCTAGGGGATGAGGGAACAAGTTTTCAAGAAGGGGGAACTGAGGGGCCTTAATTTGGGGATGACAGGGGGATAGCGGGGGGGATAGCAACGGGGACCGGGGGGTTGTATATAGTATACATATGGTACTTAAAATGCTAGTTATGGAAAGATGTATTGCAATATAAGTTGTAAATATGTAAAAGAGTAAATACTTGAAAATTGCATTGAATTGGAACATTGAACATCGAACATAAATAATCAAATCCGCAAATAATTAACACCAAGACGTCTCCCCATCCTTGGTTGAGGTAGTGGAATCTAGTGGCGCTACTGGGAATGGGGGAACAGAGTTCCCAGGTCCCTGGTGTGTGGGACAAGGGGTGGTGGGGCACGCATCCCCATTTACTATGAATTTAATGTAATGGTGCAACATACTTTCTCATTGGTTCATCCTTGAAACAATATTTTAAAAATTTGTAATTTCCTCATCGATGAAATTAATCGTTTGTAAGTGTTAGTTGTAACAACCCTAATTGGTTAACATGTTTGTTGATTCCAAATTGATATGGGCCCTTCATTTGTAAATGGGAGGTCTATAAAAGGCTAGGCTTTCTAATCTGTAAAGTCATTAGAAGTTTAGTCATAGAAGTAGAAGCAAAAGATTTATTTAAAGTTTGAGAATTAATTGAGTATTTGAGTTCCAGCTACATTGAGATAGAATACTTAAGTCTAGAGTTGATTAAGTCCAAGGTTGATTAAATCCAAAGTTGATTAAGTCCCTTGTGTGTATTACAAGCAAAGATCACATCATATTCAAGTTGTATCTAACAAAAAGTTGCTAGTTCACAGCGAAAAAGTGAAAACCTTGGGGTCGCCTTATTTGATCACACATTGTTTAGCATTTGAGGTTTCCTTACTCAGGGGAGAATAGAATACTTGGCATTTTATTTTGTGTTGAGAAGTGCCACAAAAAACTCATCACTAGTTGGCAAATTAGACATTTGGCATGGCGTGGTCTACCTAGTGGGATGCTTGTCCGAGCCCTCCTCATTCATGTCCACTGATGATTAAGACTTCTCCAACAATCAACCATCATAGAGGTTGGAAAGGAATTCACAATAGGATGTCCAAATATCTTTCCATCCAAGCCCAAGAGTAGATTTTCTACCCCCTTGGCCCCAAGTGGCAAGCTCACTGGACATCTATCATCAGGTGGTCTACTGAGATGGTGATCTCATATCTGCTCCCCTCTCTTGCATTTCCTTACTAACCTTGCCGTGATTGATTGGTAGCAATAGACAATATTAAGGTCTGCAATATGGAGTAAGCTCTAAATTGATAGATCTATATATTTAATAGCTGGATACTGTTTGCTCTCTTATGAGTATCATTGTTGCTTTTAAAATGATTGCTTAGTTTTGATTTGTAAGCTGATCTCCCTTTTATAGGTACCAATCTGTTCTATTGTTTTATTTCTTGATTGATTGATATATTATTATATTATGACTCATCTACTCTATATGAGAGCCGATGCTACTTGAATTGTTCTCCTTCATTTTTTTCCTCCATCGTGATATTCTTGCCTTTATGTTCATGTCACTTAAACAAAGACAACTTTTGGATGTTCTCTCCTTAACAGATGGTCACAACCCTTCTTAACCATGCCTCTTCGTAACCAAAAACAGTCACTTCCTTGCTTATTTAGATATCGCTGCTTCAGGTGCCTTAAGTGTTGTTTATTCATTAATCATTGTTTAGCATTATTTCTTTTCCATTATACCAATCATCACTCCTAATCGAATCACAGCTTATACTATTTTGGTAAGTTTTAATCGTTCTCTTGGGTAAACATCATTGTTCATTATTATCCTTAGTTGATCGGTGCATGATTGCTGTCTTATCTGTCTTATAATCTTTGGCTTCCTATAGAAATTGTTAAACCCAATAAATAAGACGATCTTCTTAGTCATCGATATCTTCTCCATCGCAGAACATGACACTGAATATTGATAAAACATTACCATTCAATTTGTATTGATCTATTTGGTTGTTGGGGTGAACAGCTTTCTACAGCAGTTCTATAGCTTTTCAGTGCACAATCTGAGTTAGAATTCTGTTTAAATGTTAATCCCCAGAGTCCAACGAAATAATAACATTTTGGCTTTTGTGCTCATAATAAAAGAAAGGATATTCTTGGTTTGTGAATTATCAATCATCATCCCTCAATGAAATATCAACAATAGTTGCTTTTCTTTAGACATTAGCTCGTCTAAATACTCCTGCCCCAGAGTTCTTGAGCAACACACAAAAAAAAAGTAAGATAAGAGAAATGAAACATGAGATACTATCCGTCATTTATAGAAGGTGAGTCCATTAATAATTCTGACTCTATGAATCTAAACCGCCTCACCGAGTCTGTCAGGTCACTGTGGACAAGTCCAGTCACATGGGTCCCTCCTAGAACCTGTTGATGCGAGTTTTGTGTCACTACATAACATATTAGTAATTGGATGCTTGATACAGAATATCAAATGCACAATTCCTCTCTTGAAAAGTTATCTCTCATGGGACATGAGTATAACTCCAATGTTCCTTACACCGTTGGATACTCGCTCAGTTGTATCAATGTGATTTGCTGGTAATCACGTAGGCGGCCTTATGTTTTCTTGTTTGAGAAAAATTTGGATCTTGGTGAGAAAATGGAGATGGTGGTTCGGTGTGAATGCTAGATGATGTTGATGGCGCGATGATGGCAATGTAGGGTGAATGGCGATGGAAGGTGAGAATGCCGATGTTTTGGTTTACTTCTCTAACTAACCTCTTCTAAGCATGAATTTTGGCTACTCAACTACTCCTACTCCTAAGAATGGAAGGTTAGCAGATGGACGGGGATCGAATCTAATGAAGGCTAACCAACGGCCCTACCTCCATAGATGCAACGCTTCAAAGGAAAGTAAACTAGATCACCACACAAAGCCTCCCAACCAGCCGCTAGGATGCTAGTGGCCTAGTGTTGACCCCTATCAAACATCTACCAAAGCTACCATGCAACTATCCATTTTATTTTACTCTTACTCTAACAACTTGAAATGAAATTGCTTCAACTTGAAAAGAAAATTTAACTATGTGGAAGTAGAAAACATGCAATAACACCCAATGTTCTTAGTCAACATGCAATGAAAAAGAGAGCACTTTGGTATTATTTTCGCAACAATTTCTCCAACCCCCTCTTTACAAATGAGAGCCAATGGCCTTATATAGAGGTCCAAAATACAATGGACGGTAGAGATCAAAACAAGATCGACGATCCAGATTGGATCCAAAACCCTAATTAGGGTTGCCACCCCATCGGCCAATGAGAAGATGCCACCTCATCAATGGACCAATGAAAAAAGTGCAAAAGTGGCAACCAATGAGAAGGCACCAAAATGGTGGCCAATCAGAAACAAACACTTGTCCTATTCTAGAAGAAAGAGAAAGTTGCCACTTGGGCTTACATAAGATGATCTTCTAATATAATTCTTCCTTTTTCTTTTGTTCTTTTAGCTAAGGCAATGAACTTAGCTAGCCTTTCGTTAACTTCTTCCATAGGAGGACAAGGTGTGTGCTTCGCTCGGAGTTCTGCTGACTTTGCCACGCTGTTTGCTGCTTGTAGTATCCTTTCGTGATCCTTCTCATATTCCTTTGCAAACCCAATAAAAGCATTGAGTGAGGAAAGGGTGTTCAGATGTTTCCTTTTGACGGCAGCCTTTCCTAACTCATCCAATCTCGATCCAAATCCTGTCTCACTGACATCCTCCTCTCTAATACCCTCAAAATCAAGCGCCACCCCAATGTCGCTCATCATGGTCGAAATGGAAGTGTCGACGCTTGGGCCGTGTTGTGCAATCTCATCATGAATTTCTTCAAGTGTTCTGAATCTGGTAGTCAATGCGACATACCAAGATTCAACTATGCTCAATCCTCTCTCATCAACCAACCGGGCTCTTTCCAAATATGCCTCCGGTAGCCTAATGAACGCCTGCAGCCTAGGAATAACCAAATCCTTGATGGGAAGAAAATTCTTCCATTCCTCTTCAAATAATCTAAATTTGTTTCTAACAGTCACCAATGACTGGAATGTTGAGATGAAGGAGGGCAAGAAATTTCGCCCATCTTGGATTGTATCATAGATCCAACCCCTTACTTCATGTAACTGAGCTGATACCCCTTCTGAATTGCTCCCACTGTCTTGAGGAAGGGCTGCCTGATGCAGCTGTTGGATTGGCTGGCAATCTCTCCAATATTTGTTTTCGGCCTCCAACTTTACTATCTTTTTGTTTGCCTTCCTCAATCTTTCTCTGATTGATGCTATGCCTTCCTGAACCTCCTCACATTCCATATCATCTGTATTTCTTCCCAAATTATGTTCTACTATTTCGTACTCCTGGGCTGCAATCTCATCCGCTGCCTTATTGATTGTTGGTATAGCAATCTGAACCCTTCGGTGACCATCACTGTCACTTCTGATTACCCTTGCCACCGTATTTGCCATCTGTTTTTGGTTCTCGCTATCATCCTTTTCTATTAGTCCTTGGATATCATCAACTGCGTGAGCCATTACCACCTCGCCTCTCGGCATAAGCATTTGCCTTAACCATAGTGGTGCAGTGCATCTCCCCAAATCCGGATTCGGTTCGACCAACAAAGCATCACCAACGGCCTTAGACGCCTGACTTATCTCTTCAATATCAATCGGCCCCTCTTCTTCTCTACTAGTTTCTGCCATATTTCCTTGCTGGTTCTCCGAGAGAGGGGAGTACTCCGTACTTTCACTGTAGCCACTTGATTCCGAATCAGAGCTCACCTCCACTGCGGCCCCTTTATCACTCGAATTGACCTCTTGGCTTCTAGCCTTAGTTATACTCTCCCTTGACGGCGTTGCCCGCTGTCTCTTGGCTGGAGGTTCCGAACGTTCTTGGCTTTTCTCTACCTCCAAAGCCCTCTTCTTGCTATTTCTCACTGTCTCTGATTGCCGGCCACTTCCTTCACCCTTCTGTCCGATTGATTCTACTAGACCTTCCTTCGGTTTCATCATCTCATAAGTAAGGAGAACCTTTTGTCTTTGTAGCTTTCTCAACTTGGCATTATACCACGACTCGGTATGCAAATCTACTGTCCTTGTGACTGCCTCCAAGGAAGGATCCTGATGATCGTCCCAATCCACTGGATTCAACTCTGTTCCAACTACTGTCTCATAGTCTTCTCTCAACACACTACGATCATCCTCCAATTGATCGGGAATATCAAGGCCTCTCCATCTGATATCTCTCATCATGTTCACCGACAATCTCGAGAAAGCTAGCTTTCTCACGTGAAAATCATCCTTTGCATTGGCCCAAAAGTCCTCTATAGTGGGAACATGCTTAAATTCGCTTCCATGAGATGCCTTGATAAGACCAACAGGGTCGAATCCTTGCCTTGCTCTGTACCATCCTAGATGATACCACTCCAATTCCTTTTCCGCAGCCTCAAAGGTGGCCCGATTTGGGCAACTATCATTGCCAATTATAATTGAGAAGGAAACGCCTGTTTTCCCCTCATTCCTCATTACTCTATCATAGTGCTCAAGCTGCCTAGCCAATTCCATCAAAACTACCTTGTCGGGCGGGTATCTTGGAAGCCTCTTGGGACAAAC
Organism: Cupressus sempervirens; assembly: GCA_028749045.1. Lineage (NCBI taxonomy): Eukaryota > Viridiplantae > Streptophyta > Pinopsida > Cupressales > Cupressaceae > Cupressus > Cupressus sempervirens. The sequence continues at coordinate 476,832,604 of CM053789.1, read as the reverse complement.
TGTACTTCCTGCCACTCTAATGTATGTGAATTGCGGGAATTGGATGAACCAACTCCCAAACTTCTTAATCCTTGCTTCTGCTTCTGATGAAAGTCTCTTAGCAGGCGCCCCTTGTAATACCCTTACTGTCTTCATGGCGAATGCATCGCAAAACATCTTGTAATCCTTGTTATTGTGCAAATGAAGCTGCGGATAGCATTCATGCACCAAATATTGCCCCGGCCCATTACCAATCTCTCCTAAGGCCCTAAGTCCCGGACTCTCATACAATCTAGCAATTAAGTAAAACAGATAGGATCCCATGTAGAATTGCCTTTGGTTTTGAACTGTTCTAAGTTGCAACTCTAAATTTTCACTTATGATCCTAGCCCAATAAAATTTTCCTTTTCCCTTTTCAATTTCATCAATGAAGAAGTACATCCAGTTTTCGAATTGCATAGCTTGAGCTAGGCCCATGATCCGGCTGAGAAGAACAATGAGATCGCCATATTCCGGCTTGAAATCTGCCACTGTAAGCCTTGTTGATTTGTTAACTCCTTTCCTTCCTTCGTGTATCCAATTCCGCTTTAGATGTGAGAAGTAGGCCTCTTGGTTACCTTGAAATGATTTGGCCGCCTGATCCACCATTACAACTGTCATGCCCTTGCTCTGGGGAATATTAAATGTCTCTTCAATTGCTTGTTCGCCAATGTTGGCCAACACTCTCTTCCATTCGCCAAAAATGATGGATTTACTGTCTAGATCAAATCTGGATGCACACTCCATAATCAATTCCGGACAAGGCAAAGTAGGAGGAAAAGCTGCTGCATTTACAATTCCGCTCTTGTATATCCTCTTTGCCAAGGGGGATTGTCCTTCCTTTAGTCTGTCCCTCATCCGTATCATGTCCATTGTAGCGATATTAGTATCGGTTATTTTCTTCATTTTCGAGAAGAAGGAAGTTTTGGGCGTCATATCCTCTTTGTCTTTCTTAGCGTTTGCCCGCTTGGGATTCTTACTTGCACTATCATCCTCCATGCTCGTCGCCCTATTACGGGATGGTAGAGTGGTGGACCAAAAGGCAAGAAGAACCAAGTAGTGCAATTCTTAGAAAAGAGCGAAAGAATGGATGTCAGCTTAAGCACTCCTTGCAACTCTAGATGATGACTTTCACCTTAACTAATAATCTTACAGCAACTTTTCGGAACCCGGGATATGACATCAAAGAATTACAAATCCCTTTGCAAATTAGAAAACAAAGCCTCTAAGCTTATCCAACACTTGCCTTCTATGCAAAAATCAAACTTTCATATGTATCTCTTCTCCCAACAAAATTGCCCAAATCTGATATAAAAATTGCAGCGCCTCTAGAAAATCAGAATTTTGTCTTCCACAAATTTCGGCCCTCACAAAATTCGGCTCCCACAAAATTCGGCTAAGCATGAAAAAAAATCTGCCCTTCCACAAAATTCGCCCAAGCAAAGGAGCAAAATCTGTAAAATCTGCCACCTAGGGCACAAATCGCAGCCCACAAAGTGGAGCAAAAATCCCCAAAAACGCAAAAAATCTGGCCCTTAGACAAATCGCCCAACAATGGCAATGGAGAAATTGCCCAAAAATCGCCAAAAAACTGCCTTCCACCAATTTCGCCCAAGTCTGGAAATCTGCCCTTGCTTCAAATTCGCCCAAGCATGAGGAGCAAATGAATTGATGAAAATGAAATGGGAGGGGACTCCCTTTATAGCAGCTTTCACCTTCCTCCCAGGCTGGCCGACTTGGTCCTATAGAGGGAAAAAAAAAAAAAAAAAAAAAAACCAAAATTAAAGCTAAGTTAGTGGCCCACTTTAAATACTTTGCCAAAATTTTAATTTTCTAAAATGAAAACTGCACTTTTAATTTACTAATTAACCACAAATTGCAAAACGAAATTGAATGGTGCCTTGGGGATGCTAAAAATTTCTATTTAATGAGGGTTTGCTAATTAATACATCCTTGAAGTTGAATTTTGGCTAACCAAAAGCCATTTCTTAATATTAATTTACCAATTTCATTAAATACCAAAAGCTTTCAAGGCAAATTTAATCTATTAAAGCCAATTTTTGCAATTTTCCTCTAAATCGATTTTGCTAAATAATTAAAATTTTATGACAAAAAATAAAATTGCCTCTAGAGTAAAAATCGATTTTGCAATTTAACTTCATCTTACAAAATTAAATTCTATTTCACCAAAAAAAAATAAGATTTTCCAAGAACCTAAGTCTAACGAAAAATTTCCTTATTTGAAAATCATTCAAATTTACAATTAAATCCAAATTTTCAAAAGAAATCGTCTAAGTACAAAATTCACAATCTTATCCTGCCAAGTTGAAATCAATTTTGAACTTATTCGGCCTAAGGATAGAACTGATAGCTCTGGAAAATCAAGTTGAAAACGGGTGAAAAATACATCTAACCTTCTCCACTGGCCCTAAAGGCGATTAAAAAGGGGGTCCCCAAGATTTTGGGGCGATGTGTGAAAACCTCACAACAGAACCTGGAACACGCATTCCATTACTACTAATGTCACAAATTGAAATGTCACCATGCCTTACCCAGTCTGCCAGGTCATTGTTGACAAGATCAGTCACATGGGTCCCTCCTAGAACCTTGAACAGACATTCCACTACCACTATTATCACAAAGTAACTGTCACACATTCCCTCATAAACAGAAAAGTGTATTCCTTGATAGAATTTAGATGCATAATACATCCCAAATGCTATCATGTAGAAAAAAAAATTATCATTTAAAATTCAGAAGACCTTGATAGCTGTTCAGATTAAGGAGCAGTTATAGAACCAGATTCTAGCATCTTAGGTCAACCTCAATTAAAGAGAAGTTACTAGAAAACCCTTAGTATAAGTTAAGATAAGAATATTACTCAAGGACAATACAACAAGAAGAAAATACACCATGAAATATTAAGAAACATATTTTGCGAACCATAGAGAATAAGAGAAAGACCCTCTCAGGTGATAAGAGATAATTAGATATATACCAAATCCTCGCCCAGGTTGCACTCCACAGATGTTGCAGAACCAATATTCCTGACATGAAAATATATACAAAAATGTAAGCATATCCCAGTAGACTAATTTGGCATTGCAAGTAATCAAAAGCACATCTTTGTAGATGTATTCCATCATAATACAACATGCAGAAACAATACAAGAAACTTCTAATAATAAATAGCAAGTTACAAATATGTGACAAATGAAGAAATAACTTACAAGTCAACTGCAAAAAAAATTACAAACAGATACAAATAGCTTAAATGAAGTGCACTACTTCTGCGATGATTTGACATGAACAATTATGGAACAGTGGCTTAAAAAAGATGCAAAGCATAAAACATGAGAAAGACAAGCCTGTATGGAAAATATTTACTCATAAAAGTAAGCCTTCAGTTTAAGAGCACTGTAAACTGCATCATTATCAAAAACACTTCAGCTTACCCTTAAACTGGTGTAAATTGCATATAAGAATAGCCTTTGATATTTAAGTAACCACAAATAGGCTGACTGAGTATGCTATCAACTCTCCCATCTATTAGATTGCACCTTAAACCTTTGCAGGGAGGACCACATCTTCTTTTGGGATTCAGTGCACTATTGATTTTCTCAACAATAAACAGGAGGAAGATATATTTGTGAGCTTTGATGTGGTGAGGTCTTTAACTAAGGTGATAATTGGACAAGTTATCAGCGCAATCAGATATTCTACTGGTGAAGAGAAGCTACCTTAGTGGAAGTGGAACATTGCTTGAAGTATATTTTCTTCTCATTCAGTGAGATTATTTATTATCAGAAAAAGGTGTGGTAATGGGTCCTCCACTATCCCCAACAATTGCTAAACCGCTTATGTAAAAAACTTAAGAGAGAATGCCCTTAATTCCTTTGCATTGACACCAAGATGGTGAAAGAGATATGTCAATAATCAAAGCTCGAGTCGGCAACAAGGCCAGATAAATTAGAGAAATTTCATGCTAGTGCCAACACCTATATTGACAGATAAATACTTAGCCAAAAAACCAATTGCTGTTTTTTCTTAAATGTCCCTCTCACAAGTAATGAAGATGTTTCCCTTGCTCATCAAGCTAGCAGCAAAGGGCCATAAAAATCTATATATGCATACCACATTATGTCATCTCCCTGCACACAAAGCAATTCTCAAGCCTTTGTACATGGGCTTTCAGGATTTGCTACAATGTGCATTTGGAACAAGAAGTCTTAAATTTGGTGACTAAGAAGAATGATTAAATGGATCACCATATAGCTAGATGTTGGGGTCTTCCAAAAACAAATAAAAAGTCTCTAGTTGAATTCCTTAGTGATGCTGAGTACATCCCCAGCAAGATTTCAGTGATTGTGGAATTCTATGGCACCAAAAATATTTCTGTAACTAAACAAAATTAGGTATACAAAATGGTACTCTAAGGATTGGTTGTAATTGAAACAGAAAAGTGGGGTCTATCAGTTGAATGCTCTTGTAGTGTATCTTGCATTCAGAAACAATTTACAAACAGGTCCATTTGCACAATGGTTATAGAACATGTTGCCAGCATTCTTGAGAATTTCAACAGAATACCACATTTGCATAGGATGCCAAGGTAATTGCAATGGAGGGCCACTATTTTAAATTATTATGTAATGGCAGCAGTAGAGATTAAAAAGCAGAAATTCAATTTGAATAGGGATGACAAAATCCATTCATCAAAAATATAATTGCCAAATAAATGAACCATCTTTATAATTCACAGTTGGGAAGCCTTCCTGAAACAACTATACTAGATGAAGATAGGCTTACTGCGAATATGATAAAGCTTTCACCTTTTGTTGCTTGAGAGGTTAACTGTTGCCTCCACGGCTTTCCAAGCCCTTCCTTGGCTATGAAACCTATAACCTTTATAACACTCCTATATGTTAGGCATATACAAGTTTTGATTGCTTCTACTCTAAAAATAGAGTAGCTATGTCTTGACATTAATAATTGTAGGAAAATGTTCAATCTCCTTAAAATTGCAATTTGCCTCATTATTTATCTTGGCATTTAATCTTGTCACTATTTTCATTTTCTTCCTCCCATTTTAATTGCTTGAATTCCTCAAATATCTGTCACTACTTTTTGTTAGATAGTAAGTACAGACCCACAAATGTCAAAATCACACCAACTCTTAAGTTTTTATTTGCAATTGAGGCAGGCCTATCTAAAATGTATCCAAGATATGCTTAGCCTTCACATAAACACTTATCAATAGCTAATTGAGGAAAAGAAGCTTAATTAGAGTATTTTAAATTGTAAGTACAAGGCTTGCAGATTCAAGAATAGAATATTCACATTCTCAAATGTGTATACAGCCATATGAATCCCCTACTATTTTCCATTAAGGATTTTTCTATCCTTCTTAACTCCACCTACCATCAATTTTCCACATGTGCTCAAGCCAAGTGAGAGATTAATGCACCAACAAGTATCCCTTTGCCTCATCCCTTTCATCCATGCCAATTTCATTATTTATGTGAATTAAATGCATTTTCTCAATTTATTGCTTGACATTATTGCTCTGCAAAATGCCCATTCACATATCCACTCAACATGTTGCTTACTTTCCTTTGAGTGGAATGGCTTCATACATTTTAGTGAACATGACATGTATCTTACCCTCCTCAGTGGGGTCATCTTCCCATCATTTTTTCAAATATACATCATATCAAGCCTCACCAGCTAAATCATAATTTTTTTAAATCCTATCACATTATGTCAATCAAAACACGGATTACAGTGAATCAGATATGAATCTTGCCCTCCCATTTGTTCATTCAATGTCTCAGTCATAATTTCCAACCATATCTCCTCTCAAAGCTTTCTAAACAAATAGTTTTGCTCTTAAATTCCCCCCAGTGATATTCTTCTCTTCTCACAATACATTTAATTTAAATTCCCAAGCCAATCTTATTCAAACCTTATATCCTCTACCCCTTTGTCCTAAACTTCATAATTCCTATTAATGATTTCGTTGACATGGGAAAGTCATTAAAACTATTGCCGAACCTTTCAAAGTTTTTACAACTAAAATATCTCTAACAAATAATTTCAAACAAAGCCAATGCCAAGAAAACAATTCACCCTATACCTACAAGTAATTTAAACAATGACCCACCTCTATCGTCTTTCCACAAAGTTGCAAAAGATATATGCCACAAGTGAAATTGGCTTACATCCAACTATCCCATTTCACTTATCATTGAAGCGTTGTGAAACAGAGGCCATTCATTTCAATAAATTAATTCCTCTTTTAAAGTCTCAACAAAATTGATAATCAGTAGAACATGCCAAATTAAACTTCACCTACCATGGATGGTAATATCTAAATTGTATCATACATGGATGGTGACATCCAAATTCCACATAACCAAAAAAGAAACACTCACAACCAAATCATTCATCAACCACTATTATAAAAGTGACAACAACAATAAGAACAAACACTTTTAGTATTTACTTATCAACTTAATCAATCTTGTTTTTTTCTAGATAATGATGACAATTTCTCTTTATTTTGGGTAATTATTCTAATTACGCCCCAATGAGAACCTAGCATGGTTCTAAGAGACCACGCTTCTCAGGCAAAGAATGTTGATTACGACCCAATTTTAATACACAACATCACTCCTACCAATACCATGGTTCCACAACACACTTCATAGCCAAGTGTCCAACATATGGTATTATCACTAGGATGCTATACCAACAATGAAATCACCAACCAGTATCCACTAATCATTCTAAGATTTTCAACGTGTGTTATTGTTCATCTTCAAGAAGCATTCATTTGCATAACCTTAATACCATCAAAATGATCCCCTAAGAGACACTAGCTTTTATGTTGGTGGCATGGTTTTTATATGTGGATGATCACCAAGAGAGTCCACATGCAAATGATTCGAAAAATATAAGAACATCCTCATATGATAGTCTACTTCCTAGTTTGACCATCCATTAATAAGTAGTAGCAAGAATTGCTAAGACAATTGAGACATTGGTGCCAATACACTACCATCTATAAGAAAAGACCTTAAAAATTATAGATGAAGTATGTCATTGTGTGTTGATATTCTAAATCAATTTTTAACTATGATCTCACATTTTCACCCCTTTTGTATGTTGGTTTCTTGTGCAATTCTCTCAATCATGCACTTAGTCTACATCTCAGTTGCTTCTAACATGGGTATGCATTCTTTAATCCTCATTTTCCTCTTTTTGTGAACCTATAGTTACTTGGTCCTTTTCAAAGATTATGTCTTCTCTTATATGCATCCATCTTCCTTTCTTAGGTTCCACCTACTCACTTATGCACCTATTTCAATTTGGCAGAAAATTTCTTGTGTAGCCGCATCCATCAAGAATTGCCTAAAGCTTAATGCTAGCTCTAGAATTATCATATTCACTCTTCTATTTTAGATTCTTTTGTATCTACCATTCAATCCACTTGGGATTACCATTCCATTTTTCTATATATTCCACTTGCATCGATGGCATAGTATCCATTAATGTACGGTGTTGTACAATTCTTTTGTCACTTCTAAAGTAAATCAATTTACCTCACTCATGGTCATTACTAATTTCTCCACCATTACATAACTTCAAAATACCCATACACGAATTTACAATTTTTCTCATCTCACCATCTCCCATTTCCCTCCAATCACACTTTAGGCACTAACAAGACAATGTTCTTTAATAAGGTGCAATTTTTTGCGTAGCTAAGTGTCTATATTTAGATTCTCCTAAATCAATTAAGTGCAAACATTCTCAAGTTATCCATGTCATTTGGTTCTTAGGCTTAAAAATCTGCAAGGACGCTTGAAAAAATGAAATCCCAAAAGCCATAAGTACAAATTCAAAATAAAACAACAGAACAACAAAGAGTCAAAGTCATACCTGTATCATATGAAACCTCCACTATATATCTCTACAATGACTTTTAACTTTGATGGGTCACAAGAAATAGTTGAAAGTCCTAAGGAAAAATAGTACCTCTAAATATTATGAGTTATGTTTTCCATCATGGGACATGGTAACCAACACTGCTTGTTGTTAGGATTAGTGAGACAGAAATAACAATTACATGGAAATATAACCAATATCAAAAAATAATAAATTGCACAAAAGAGAACACAATACACAAATATTTTACGTGGTTCACGCAATCCCTGGGATACGTCCACCAAACAAGGAGTCCAATATCCTTATTATCCAATAATTACAACCTTATTATAATCCATTACCCCTTACAACTCAATACTACCGCAAGAAGCTACAATCTCATCATACATCTTAAAATCTCTAACCCTAAGCTATTTTATACAAGATTTATGCCGCTTCCAAAATTAGGGCTAGAATAAGTCGTCCAATAGAAAAATAGCAGCTGACACCTTTTACAATAATAAATTCGGTCAAGCTTTTGGGGGCAATGCACCCTGTTCTACGACAGTGAGTGAACTTGGGGCTCTGCCCAAAGACCCAAAGACCCTACAAGGGACACTGCACCTTGCTCGCATCTTGGGGGTGCTGCCCCAAAACCCCCATAGTAAAACCTCAGGGGAAACCGCACTAAATAAAGTGGGGAAAAACTAACCTCCTGGTCTGATTAGACTCCACATCACAACACTTGTTCACCCAAATCTAATATTACAAAAAGGCTTAAGAATTTATTACGATGTCCTTCATCTTATGACAATATCTTTCGCTTTGTGGTGCCTCACATTTCTGTCCTTTATTCTTAACATAAATTGCTATCATATGAGCAGCTCTCAATCATCTTTATTTTCCTCACTCGTACATCAATTTTAAAACCTTCATCTATGACTACTTGTCTATCTCATATCTCATTCGATGCATGTTGTCACTGCATTGATTATTTTGCACTATTAATCAGCAGTACATTTTTAAGCGTTCATTGAGGCAATTTGCCACAATTTTATATTCTACTTTACTAATGTCCCCTTATCACTCATTCACAAATATATTGAACTACATGTCATTATTAATCTATTGATATTTGCATTGGTTGCTGGGGCATTACTTTGTTCTTTTAAATTGTCTTGAATGACACATTTGCCAAATTCAAACAGGATTCATGCCCCTTTGCACAATTTCTCTAAACGAACAATAGATTATTCTTAAGCCTCAACATTAGTAAAAAATTGCTCATATCTTTTTATCCTCTGGCCAACTGCAAGGAGATAACCACATATGAGCCTCAAACAACTTAGTTCCTTGCAATTTTGAGTTACTGCAATAATGGTGTGGTCTCCTTCAATCTATTTTGTGTTATTACAATTCATCCTGCCAGTCATGTGGCATAATGCACCAAAACTAATGTAGCTTCTTGGTATTCTGAAAAGTATTTACCTCTTAATTCTTCTTGGTATTCTGAAAATTATTTACTTTTTCGTTCTTCTTAAAAATGTTTTCTTGCAAAAAGAAAAAAATATATATCTAATTATTTATAACATTGATAATACTAATTTTTAAAGCAACTAAAACTCCCCCTTGTCATTCACCTTATGTGATGCATAAAATGTCTTAGGATTCTTCATTTTTCCATTTCATAATTGAAAATTGCAAGTTGCAAGCACTTCCAGGCACATAGTCAGTTCCAGGTTGTTCAGCCATTTCCATAGGAAATCAATATTTTTTATATTCCAGATTTTTATAACTGTTTGTACAGATTTTTACAGGATTTCAGGGCCTCTTGTATCATTCTGTTTCTATGCCCACATCAATTTCCATTTCCTCGAAAACATAGTTGGTCTTTAACACGCATTCAAATCCAAGAAGAATCCATTCCATCTCAATAGAATTAAAGGTCACTAGCTTTATAGCAACTGTTACGCTTGTAATGAAATTCTCATAAGGCTTCGAAAAACTATTCAATATAGCAGGGATTAATTCTTAATCTGAAGTTATTCCACAAGAGAACCTTACTGCTTATCAGACAAATCTAGTCTTATGCTATGTTCCCTAGGATAATTCTTTGACTTGGGCCTGACTCAAAGTGATCCATATAAAAAGGTCTGAATAAACAGACCGAAAGTCACTTTTAACCATTTTAAACAGCAGGTCTTGCTTTCACTGTAAAATTCATTTAAACTAGGAATGTCGGAGATTGCCATGAACTGTACTAAACTTTGGCAATCTCTATGGTGTCAAAGAATACCCTTTTCATCCTACTAACAAGAACCAGAAATGATATCTTTGCCAGCTACATAACCTACATCTTATCTTGTTTTCATAGAGAACCTACAAGCCAAGAATAAGATTGCGTGCCCAAAGCCCATGACATTGTTCCCAAAGCATTGCATATGATGTATGTAAAGTCGTCAACAGATGCCTACAAGTAGCCTTGAAAAGCTCAAAAATTTCCTAATCCACTTATCAAATCTTAACATTGAGATGTATGGATTTGATTTTGATGGCACAATCTGGTGAGGAAAAGAGCTTGCATTGGTTTAGCTGGCATGTCAGAGTAAATCAAATATTGAAATGAGAATTCTACACAGATTATTTCATGAATTTTACCAAGGATATTTTAAAGAAAACCCTATAAGAATGTTAATTGACATTCTTGGAAAAGGAATGTTTGGAGCAGAACTCCAAAAGTATTGGCAAAAAGCTCAAAGGTAGACCCATCATTAGTAATTTGTTATACATATTCAAGTACCATATATGAAAAAAAGTCACAATTGTTAAAGATAGACCGAGGTCATAGAAATGAGTGATCCATATTAAGATGCACTAGAAAGAAAAGGAAATCAAAATTGCAAAATTCAAATAAGACAAATGATGTCTCTATTACGGAAGTAATTGGTAAATACTTGCTTGTTATTAATAGAGACCGAGAGCTCTATATATACAAAATAATAAAACAATTTTTCCATAAGGAAACTATCAAAAAGAATAAAAATATTCTATTCTAACACTTAAATCTAAAAAAGTGAAAGCTAACTAGATATTTACAATAGATTACCAGCCCAAAACTGCTTCGAAACATGTCTGTGTTCGAGCATGGATCGAGCCATCTCGGTGATTGTCCTATTCTGACGATCAACTACATTGTTCTGTTGTGGCGTGTGGGGTGTGGTTTACTGGCATTTGATGCCATGTGTATCCAAGAAGTTGGAGAAAACATTAGAACAAAATTCCCCCACATTGTTTGATCTAAGAGCAATAATAGGTTTCCCAAACTCTTTTTCAACTGAAGGTTTAAACTTTTCAAATACAGGAAATGCATCTGATTTCTTGTTTAGGAAATACACCGACATTTTTCTATTAAAATCATCAACAAACAACAAAAAATACCTGGACCCAAGAACAAAAGGAGTGGCCATAGGGCCACAGATATTAGCATGTACAAGCTGAAGTACCTGAGAAGCTCGCCATGAGTCGCTACTGGTGAAAGGTGTGAGATTGCTTCCCAGCCTAGCATGCGTCACAAACTCCAAGTTGTTGAGTCTGAATCTCTGGCAATCTAAGAATAACCTCATCCCGAGCAAGCTGTGAGAGATAATGCACATTTAAGTGCCCATATCGTTGATGCCAAAGTGTGCTGACATAAGACCGCCGAGCAGCCATAGCTAAGTCCTGAGAATCACCAGAATCGGTAAGTCTGAAAAGACCATAATCCTCAAGACCCACTGCAACAGTAGACTTAGTCGCCCGATCAGTAATGGTGCACTGATGTGAACTAAAGGTGACTGCCAAGTGTGGAGAATGCCGTAGCAACTGATTGACTGAGAGTATATTTAGTGCTATCCCTAGAACGTAGTACACATCAAGGAATATGAGATTCCTCCCAGCAAACTGAATCTGAATGTTGCCTTTACTGACAACCAAGTACTCTTCTTCGCCACCAAAAATAACAGACTCTGAAATAGGCTGGTAGTCAGTAAACCAGTCCCTGCGATAAGTGAAATGACAAGAGGCACCTAAATCAATGTACCAGGCAAACAACTTTATATGATCTATAGGTCTTTTAGCCATGAAGGCGTAAAAGGTAGATTTCGCCTACTCAGTGTGCATTGCACTGTTCGCTTTGGGCTGCGAACCCAATTGCTTAGACTATGCAGCTAAGCGTTTTGAAGATTCAACCTTCATGTGTCAAAACTTGTGGCAGTAGTTGCATTGAATGTTCTTCTTTCGAGAACCATCTAATGCTGGAGTAGAAGACTTTTGCTGAGATGGCTGTTGAAACTTGCCTTTATCCTTCTTAAAGGACTTCACAGCAAAGGCTTGCTCTATGGAGGTGGAACTGGAGCTGCTACCGAACTGTTGTTTCTACCGATTTTTTTGAAGTAGCAAGGTGCAGAGATTAGTGAACTTCAAATCAACACCAGAAGATGTGACGTTGAGAGTCGATAAAATGCTCATAGGATTTTGGTAAACTCCAAAGAATGATAACCACTTCCTCCATCTTGTGACCGATGGCAAGTAACTGATCACAGATTGCCTGAATCTACTTCAGTTGTGTCTGGAGCGAGGTGCGCTCATCCATGACAATAGAAAACAAAGTGTTTTTCAGAAAGAAAGCTTTGCTTTTGTCAGAAGTCTCATGAAGACCTTTCAGATGTGTCCAGATCCCGGCAGCTATCTTGCCAGATGGAATCTGAGAAAGCTGATCATCAGCCACAAATAATTTGAGAAGCATCACTGCCTCTCGATTATTCAAATCCCATGTATCTTGATCAAGATCAGGAGAAGTCGGACACTTTGTAACACCCAGAACAAGTTGATCAGTGTTCCGATATTAAAAAATTGCGAAGATCCACTGCTTCCAAGTGCCATAATTTCGACCATTGAATTTGGAGTTGTGCTCGAGAAGAATGTTTGTCAAAGATGCCATGGCATGTTTTTCAATGAAAAAATGTTAAAATTTGTGAAGGCGCATTCTTCAAGGCAAAAAAATGGAAGACCCCAAAAATTCGAAGAGAAATTCGAAGAGTGACCAAGAAGAGAGCTTGAAAAACCCAAAGGAATATGTTGTCGTGAGAGCTTGAAACACCCAAAGGAGTATGTTGTCGTGCTGGCACTAAAAATGAGGCACCCAGAAAAATCAGACAACCTAGTTGAGCTCTCGAAAAACCCACCAAGAATCTGTGATCAAAATTTTTTCAAGCCCAATAATTACAGTTTTGAAGAAAACCCTAGCTGCCGGCCATTAATGGTCAAAATTGCAAAAAAAAGATGTTTTGTAGGCAGAAAAATGGCTGATTTTATTCAGAACAGAGGTGTTTTGGCTGAGACAGCAGAGAGGATGAGGAAACAGCACCAGAAACGCCCCATGAAATCACTGATTTGCAGATTTTCCATTTTTAGAAAAAACAAACAAGAAAAAAATGCCTCTTTTTAAAACAAATTCACAGATTTTTGTCTTTGAAACCCTGGCCGTGACTAGGTATCATGGAGAACATAAAAGACTTCAGAAAGAATTTTGGAATTTTTTGGAGCAGATAATTTCGAAAGAAATTATAAAAAATTTAAAAAATTTGAAGTCTAGGCTCTAATACCATATTACAGAAGTAATTGGTAAATACTTGCTTGTTATATTAACAGAGACCGAGACAAAAGAAATTATAAAAAATTCGAAAAAATTTGAAGCCTAGGCTCTGATACCATATTACGGAAGTAATTGGTAAATACTTGCTTGTTATTAATAGAGACCGAGAGGTCTATATATACAAAAGAATAAAGTGATGTTTCCTTAAGAAACTATCAAGAAGAATAAAAATATTCTATTCTCACAGATAAAGCTAAAAAAGCGAAAGCTAACTAAAGCTAACTAGATATTTACAATAAATTACCATTAACTAATAATAGACAATCATCTATTATTGTAATAGTCTCTACATAGTTAATGGAATGAAAAAAGGAAAAGTTTATCATTCAATTTTATGTTGCAGGTCTTATTCATGTAACAATTTTATCATAAGCAGCAGGCTATAATATTTTTCCCACAACACTGAAATGCAATCTTGCCAAGCAGAGAATTAATCTGCCAAAGGCCAACAGAGAAAGGCAATGATCTAAATGTTTCAAGAAGGAAAAAAACAGCTATCCACTTGCACAAATTGAAAATGTGAAATCATTCCAAAGACTGGCATTATCTTGGCACTTGATGATTTCACCTTTAGAAGCTTTCCGTAAGCTTTTGTGTTGGAAGTCATTTTATTTTAACACTGGAATCAATGTGAGCAATACAACAGTATCCCTGTATTTTAATAGAAAAAAGCTGAGAACACAGAAGTTCCAGAGGTTGCCTATTTTGTTTATTCACAAAACTATTACAGCACCAAGAGCTAAACCTCCTTAAACTATTTCTGACACGAAAAAAACTCGCTCAAGTCACTCTTGGGAGAAGTTCAAAGAAGCACATTAAGTTGTAAAAGAAAACCAAAATAGATCCTCAAAATCCAACAAAACAAGTTACCATCATACTATCCATAAAAGTGTAATTGCAATACAATTCTGTCACGTTCAGGTTATGAACAAAACAGTTCAAAAATTACAAATTGCACACTTATAATACAGAACCAAGAAGTTCAAACTTCAAAGTATGCAATCTAACATACCAACAGCATGCCTTGGCCATATCATTCAAAAAGTCTAAACTATCTGAAAAAATCACACCTATTTAACAAGCATACATCTTTATAGAATCACAAAAAAATATATATTGAAAGTTTACTTTTTAAAATTATGAATGTAAACTGACCATTGGGAACAAGCCTTGTGCATTCCTGCTTATTTGGGCAGGACTGTAGCTAGATAGACACCAACGTTCTGTTGCTCCAGGTGCAAAGTAATCATGAACAACCTTCCTCCAGGATCCTATGTCATTTTTCTGTTTTGAGCATAATAAGGCATTTCTTTAATTTGCTTATTTTCATAGTATTGGTATTGTTCCTTTTCTAGTTTAATTTCAACACATCCACCATTGTAGACTATGTTTGCAAAATAATTGAAAAGGAAAAAGAAAGGATAAACAACTAGGAACCATAGAGATATCCTTTCCTTCCAAAAACATTTCACATCCTTCACAAAATATATTCATGCTTTTCTTTAAAAACAAAAAATGGGAAAAATGGCTGTGGATGAAAATGTTACCTCTTTTGTTTTCTTCTGTTCTTGAATATATTCAGTGAGAACACGGAGACATTCTGAAGCAACTTCTGACATTTGTCTACGCCCAGTATCAGTGTTACTGTTGATATAAGTTAGGGCTGCATTGGGTGATCCCTGTAGTAATTGCCTCCCACCGACCTTAAGACCTTGGAATACTGGATTCTGTGCTCTTGCTTGGAACTGAGTAAGATTTTGGATACCTGCTAAATGTGATCCAGAATTACCACCATGCTGGTGCAAGTGGTTTGCCTGAGGTTGGCCAAGATGAAAAGCACCCTGTTGATTTGAATGAAATGGGGATTGATGTGACCCATGCTGCAAGTGTCTATTTGGATATGCTGCCTGTTGATTGACCAAAGCTTGTTGATTTGCTGCTTGACCTTGGATATGAGGCTGTGATAATGTTTGCATCTGAGCCTGACCTTGGGTATGACCTCGATTTTGAAAAAGAACTGATAACGGATGGCCGTTTCCCTGCTTTTGTACAGATATGTTCAGCATCAATTAGCACATACATAACAAACAGGGGAAAAAAAATGAAACACCCAAACCTTGAATATAACTCTAATTCATCTGATGAAACAAGAAACTAATACTAGCGCATTTAACAAAAGTTACAATAAAAAAATAAGTGTTCTGAATTTAAAACGTTTATAGCATTATAAACCAGATTAAGGATAACCACAATATAGTTTTGTGTGAGTTATAATGAGGCCCCAGTTGTGTATAGGTGGTAGATAGAGCCCAGAATACAGATTGTTTTCCTGCATAAGTTGTACTATCAAGGACCTTTGGGGTGCATATAACTTCATATATCGTGTAGAAGCCAACTTATCCTTCTGCTTACCATAAAATATTCAAAGAATAGGTATAATGTCCAGAATGTTTGAAATGTATGAAATCCAAAACTAATCATGAAAAATCAAAAAACAGACAAGCTGTTGCAGAAAAACTATTATACAAGCACAAAATGGTACAATTTAGCAGCAAAAATCTCAAAAGTCAAGAGTGGTACACTGATCGGAAAATTGTTTAATTTGCTAGAAAAGCATTGGACAACTTGCAAATGGGCACAAAGAAAACAGGATTAGGCTGTGACAAATGAAGCAATTTTCCAGTAGTTGTTATGATTACAGGCATCCATGATCAAATCCATATTTCAGTAGTTTTTACAGGCGGTGCAATGCTTGAGTTGTTATGATTACAGGCATCCATGATCAAATCCATATTTCAGTAGTTTTTACAGGCGGTGCAATGCTTGTATATATGATTGATAATTCTGTTGCCAAGCCCTTGATTTTAACATATTTTATGTGAAGATTGTAATGTCTCTCATACCTGCCCTAAAAAGCACAAAAAGTTAGAATGCAAATAGGTGCTTGCCAGAGACAAGTAAGGATTGAAGCATTTCAAGGCTTAAAAGGAAGGAGCAGCTATTAAGTTAAAATCTCAACAGAAAATGTTTGAAAATCACAAGAAAGTTAGAAACTAACTAAAAATTAAAAATGCTTTCAATGTATTGCATAAAGTTAGACAGAACAAAATTTACTTCAAATGCCTGCAGCAGCAGCACAATCAGTACAAAACAGAAAGAATCTGTGTGCTGTAAGATTCTAATGTCAATCTCTCAACGGACAAACTTCCAATTTGAGGAAAGAAGCCACTTTCAAAATATTTTCACATCCGTTGGTAATGATTCCTTAAACAGCATCCATGGAAATACCCAAGCATCTGGTTACTAAAAGGGTGGAAACTGCAATGCCGTGAGAAATTTTCTCTATAGAGTGATAGTGCTCAAGGAGTTTGAGACAGCTATAATGAAATGACCAGTCTCCATGCAATGATGCTTTCACTAGAGTAACATAAGAAGATTCAGCCTATTGTCAGGATGTCTTAATTATAAATGTTCCAACTGGTTAGATGCAGATGAGTAAGCTAATGCAAAACTGATCAGAATTGTTTCAAATGGCTTTATAAGAGTGTGCATATGTGGTTGGCAGCCTACAGGTTCTTAAGTGTTTCCTATAAGGTTTTATAGTGGAACAATCCTCCACATAAGTGTACCATGCAATGAAGTCCGAATACATGTTTATGTGGCATCGAAAAGAGTGTGATGAGATGTGATGAGACAGGGAACTCTCATTTGACTGACTCCAATACATCTTTGAACACAATTAGAGAGTTTTAAGGGGGGCCCAAAAAATGGGTAACACATATATCATTACACCCCTTCAAAAACAATATAAAAATCTCTAAAATGCCATTATCATGTGAGATCTGCGGCAACAAGGGTTTGGGGCTTTAATGAAGACCTTTCAGAAATCCACAAATAAGCAAATGGCTGGAATTCTCCAGCCTGTTAAATTTGTGCTGTTACAAAAGCATTTTCTCATAAAGTTCACAACCATGTACACAATCAAGATTCTCAACAATTTCATAACATAAATATGTAATCAGGGCAAAAATGCATTTTCTGAGGAACATTGCCAGATGCCCTTTCATTACCAATCACTGTGCAATTGCATAGCTTCCAAATAGCTCTCTCAATTCCTCTTGAGAAAAGAAGAGACGTGAAGCTGGAGGGAAGAAGACTTGGACAATGTGAGGATCCAGTAAATTATAGAAAGAAGGGACATGTGAGATCTCATACAAAATGATTTAGCCTCACTCTTCAATACCAAGCAACTATTTAAGTGTTATAGCACTAAACGTATGCAAAATCTGACAGAAATACCCTCTGCACATTATTTCTATGCATGCTAATCATATGAAATTTAAAAAACCTTCCATCCCTGTTTATTCTACAGATAGCATCATAATGATGATATCTAGCATGTTTGGAACCTTGTTCTATAGCAGAGAATCCTGCAAGTTCAAACCAGTGGTTGAAATTGACAATTGCCTGGACCACCTCTTTTATCATTATCGCAAAAGAACAAAAAATCTTGCAGATCTTTTCCATCTTTGGTAGCTCTAAATGAAGTTATAGTTAAGAACACTTTCTAACGACTTGTTGGCATTCAGCCACAGAGCTGCAAATTTGGGTTGGATTGTTATACAAGCTATCAAATGTAAGCAAGAAAAGCATAAAGATATCAGACTATAAGGGTGTGCAAGGTGTGAAGTTTATTTTGCAAGGATGTATCTAATAAAAAGCAATGATTGTCGAAATACAAATAAGAGAAATGTGAACATGGTGGAAGCCATGTAAGAAAAAAAAAAAAAAAAAGGATGTACTCAAAAAGAGAGAAGGTGTAGAAGAAATCGGAAAATGTGTTTGAAAGCACTTTTACTAGTTCAGTTACATGGCTTAACGCCAAAATGCTATAATAACAATGGTAGTGACTTTGCTGTGTTTGACAAATGTACATTAGATGGAATAAATATGCAATTATATTGATAATCTGTGGTAGATGAATGTTATTGATAAGAAATCTCCTTGCTATATATTACTGAATGGTTATGTGAAAAAGGTGAGAACTTAAAAACTTTTAATTAAAATTATCATGTGCATACACAACATTCATATCACTAATTATTAAATTAATGTACAAAGTCAAACACATGCCATACAAAAAGCATGTATACAACAGATCCATGTTATGTTACGATGCAGTAGCTCTGTTAGTTTAATTTCACTCTCCAAGAGAAAACATATATAATTAAAATTTTGGGCAAGAATAAAGTAAAATTCTGGATGATGATATAGAGGAACTTCCACCAAATATGCCTTGAACAAAATAGTCAGAGATGTCTGAGGCTCCTAATACATGCCTGACCTAGATTAAGACTAAATGTAATTCTAGAAAGTTTGGGAGCAGATGTGTTTTGTATTTTATATAATTTTCTTGTCCAAAATACTTCATGGTTTGCACTTATGAACTAATGTTTTTCTATAGGGCAGAGATAATAAACTTTTGTTTTCTGTATGTATCTTTAAACATTTCATATGGTGAGAAGGATGAAGCAAAATATATGTCATCTTGGAAGTGGATTGAATAAGAAATCTGCATCAGGCTTTTCCCAAGCCCTTCAGCAAAAAGTTCTGAGGTGAAGTTACAATTTAAGGCCACATGTGTCTTATCAATGCTTTCACTAACAATATGATTCCAACTATGATCTTTAATCATTGTATTATTCTCTATTTGTCCTCTATAACATCCCTTGCACTGCTGCTGCTTCTATTTATTTTTTTTAGGTAAATGAGAAACTTTTATTTTTTTAAATTGAATCTAGCCTAAATACTAAGCTTCTTATTGAGGCCAAAGAATCATTGCATCCTAGTGATATCAACAGATGCATCATCAGCCAACACTGTCATTTTCGTGAAAAAATGCAGTTTTACTGTTGCATTGAACAATATTAGGGGCACAGTTGCATTTTTCCTAACATAAAGAACATTTAAAAAAATCCCACGTCTTGAACTATGTAGATGTTTGCTAAGCTAATTAAGGTTTATCAGCATTTAAACAGGTAAACAATTGAAAAAGAAGAGATGTGCACTTGAAAATTGTATCTAGATTTGTGGCTTTGACGTGAATGACATGGGTTAAATAGAAAGCAGAGGTTTTCAGAATAAGTTCAACCTGTGTACTTAAATTCATATATTGCGCCTGCAGCTGGGGGTGAAAGGCATTCTGAGGATTAACTCCTTGCATTTGAAATCCTAGGCTTCGCATGGTCTGCATCACGGGATCACCTTGAAGTTCACCTTGCTGCATCCCATGGCTATCAATAATATTTTGCTGATTAAGGGTGGAGCCTCTTTGGAACATTGCCTGTTGATTAGTCGACTGCACCCCCGGAAAACTTTGTAAGTGATTATCTATTTCCATCCTCTGATAAACTCCAGGCTGCGACAAACTATGAGTATGGCTATTCATGTGGGCATTAATTTTTGAAGACCCATCAAAGCCCGGGACCTGCCTTGGCTGGTTCTGCTCTATGTCCATCGATTGGGCAACGCCCTTCACTTCCTGGGAAGCTGGTTCTTGTGAATTACCCGTCTGACGAAATCTTTGCTGTTGCAGGAAAGCAGCCTGTATATCTGTTGCCTGTGCCTGGTTTTGAAACTGAGAAACACTGGCAGCCGGAAGCATATTGCTGGATTGCTTTGTGGAGAAGTTTGACTTCGCCGATCCTGTTTGATACCCATTTTGCTGATGATGCTGCTCCTGTCCCCCACCGCCCACTTCTTGATTACCCTGCGATGGCTGTGGTAACCCATATAGCTCAGTGCCATTCTGTGAACTGCCCCATGAACGCTTGTCAAAGCTATATTGCTGCTGCATTTTCTTTGTATCCGAGTTCCCTACCTGTGGTACCTGTACCTGTCCTTGCCCTTGGCTAAGGGAACTCTGACACTGACTAGGCGACGAGTTCTGAAGCCCTTGCTGCTGCTTCTGCTGCTGTGGCTGTTGCCCAGACGTATTTGTAGTACCAGACCACTCATCTGCAGGCATCA
Source organism: Cupressus sempervirens (assembly GCA_028749045.1). Lineage (NCBI taxonomy): Eukaryota > Viridiplantae > Streptophyta > Pinopsida > Cupressales > Cupressaceae > Cupressus > Cupressus sempervirens. The sequence continues at coordinate 476,811,939 of CM053789.1, read as the reverse complement.
AAATGTCATTCTGCCCGACCCCTGTCTGAGATCCAATTCCAATATTGAACGAATTCTGCGAAGTGGACTCCAGTAGAGATGAAAACTCCGAGGTTATGTTCGAAGACAGCGATGGGTTTAGCCCACCTAGGTCCATGGAAGACGAGGGACTAGGGTTCGAATCAAGCATCAAAAAATTCTCATTGCTCAGAGTCATCTGAGGGCTGAATTGAAGCGCCTGGTTGTTATTCTGATTGGAGGAAAGGGCACCCCGCATATCCAACGCCGTGCCCGGAAACCTCGCCATCCTTCAACGATTTATCAAATCCCCGTTACACGGCTCCTTCAATAGCTCCTCCGATGCCTCATTAAACCCTGAAAACGAAGAAGCCCTACAGAAACCACCTCATAAATCCCGAGCAAACTGAAGACAACCAAACCCTAGAAAAGCAACCTGATCCTTCAAAACCGATCAACGAAAAAATTCCCTCGGACATCAAATTCAGCAAATCCTTCCTTTCAAAAACACCCAACGAAAGCAAATTAACCCTAACACGACCGCAAATCCAGGACCATGGACATGGACCTGTTAAAACAACACACACAATCTTATAGGGCCACGGACGTCAAGACTTCGAATCTCTGAGGGCGCTATTTTTAGAGATCCGATTCTACGAGATCTGAACATGCAAACGTGCCAAAAAGAAGAATTTTTTCCCGTGTGAAATGGTGTACCTGGAAGCACTCAACCAAGTACCCTACAATTGAAGGACTATGCTACAGAAATTAGTCCATTTCATACATACCTGAATTTTACAGCTCAATCTGCTCCGGCTGCTCTTCCTTGTGGGAGAAAAAAACAAAGTTCCCTTTTTTTACCTTGCGACCACGGACAAAATACTCGTTAAATTTAATGGGAAGGGACACGTGTCGATCACTGGGGGGCTGCTTTTGAGTCCGTAGTGACGTCATTTATCGGCGGCCGCTGACCTGTGATTTTACCTTTTACGCTTTTTCTTCTCAATCTACAAACGTCGACCCCTCGCTGAAGGGCATTTCTGTCCGGGTGGGGTTCCTACTTTTACCAACCTTTTCTAACTGTTTTGGTGGTGTCTACTCTTCATGTCAAGGGAATTTTGCTATCCAGGTCGTTTTTCAAGGAGACCTAGTCTGGCCATAACAACCGGGAAAATAGTGGTCTTTGGGTGTTTTTAAGACCTTTGGGTAGTTGCAAATTTTTGGCATTTCTAGGGCATACATAACCTGTTTTCATTAGTTGAAGGACCCACTTTCACATATGTTGAGTGGCACTAGCACGCCAATAATCAAGATGTAGGGTGACCCTACTCATTTGAATATGGGTTTTATTTATTTATACAACAAAACTATTATATCAAGGTTACTTGGCCACCCACTTAAGGTCAATTGGGAAAAAAACAATACAAATATTACATGAAAAGATGATTGATTAGTTTAAAATTGTATACATTTTTATAATATAGAAATTCTAGTTTAATGTTTATATATAATAAAAAGTTGAAGTTCAATCATATCTAAAATAGATCGATAGAATCAATTCTTTCTTAGAAAATAATTTAAGATTTGTAATAGTAAAAATCACATACTTTATCTTTATGAAAGCACTTTAATTAGAGTGTCATTTGTGTAATAAAAAAAAAATCATAATTAGCATAAATTTGTGTGAAGCTGGAATTTGATGGCCGTATTTGTCATTTTTTCAGTTTTGAGCCATATATGACAGGCTGAAAAATTGTTGGACCATATTGATTAACATGTTAATTTTTTATAAAATCATCAATATGATACTTAATTTATCAATAAACTATCAAAATTTATTAGAGGCAATATTTTTAAAACATAATATATAAACTTGTTATACCAATTTAAAAGATTAGTATGCAAAATATAAACTTAGAAACTTTCTTAAGTTGACATATATTGCTAATTTATAATTAGTTTCTACAACTTTATATTATTTTGTCAAATTTATGAATTTAGAAATTTCAAAGATGATATATTTGTAATTATTACTAATTTGTGCATATATTATATTGATGTTTGACAATCAATATTTATCTTGAAATGTAAAATGAAAGGTGTTAACATGACCAAACCATCATAAAAAATACATATGATAGGCAAGGGTGACCGTCAAATTTCAGGCCTGGTGTGAAGTTGAACTAAAGACATTATCTTAGGTTGACCCAGAAGCATTCATCTCAAAACTAAATCTAATCCATAAATCTCTCACTCATCACCGTGAATTGTATCTATAGATTCAAAATTCAACTAGTTTTTTTTCCATATGTGTGGATATGAACACTTTGACATTGAAAAATCAAATTTAAACCATGTTAACATTTTCATTAATTATTTTGAATTGACTTACAAGTATTTGAATGAATTTATGGTATTATGTCATTGTATTTTAAGAAATTCATCACTCGATTTGAAATTGTTAAGGATTGTGGAAAAATTTGTAAATGGATTATTTATGGTACATCCATAACAACATTATTGACTTAAGTATACATCATATTAGGTGTCACTAAAGCTCACTTCTTCTTTTTATAAAGCAATTTTAAAATTTTCTCTCTTATAAAAGATTTATTTATAATAAAAAATTCCCTTAAAAAAAAATTTTTTTTGTATTCATCAAAGTTAAAATATTACAAAGAATAAAATGATAGTCCAAAAAGAATTGTAAGGAAAGAAAATAAATGATATACAAAAACATGTTGGCATAATTGATGTAGATTGTATTGAGTAGTGTTGTGAAATAGGTTGATGCTAAAGAGATCAGTTATTGTGTTGTCAGTGATGTCAACTTGGCTTATGTTGGGTGATAGTTTACTAGGAGAGTTGATTAAGTGTAAAAGTAATTAAATAGTGTTGTGATAGGAGTTGGAGTTAAATTGGAGTGTGTGACTCAAATAGGAGATTCAAAGATGTCTCGAGATGTGTGTTGGATTGTGTTTGCTAGAACAAGTTTAGAGAAAGTTATGATCGATTGAATGTTGACAAAGGATCTCGAAGAACAACTAGTGATATATAGTGAATGATATGATTGGTTGATCAAATTTATGTGGAATGATGTGGTGTTGTTCAGTTTACATTATCTAGTCTAAGTTACGTGGTTGTTGTTTTGATCGCATAATGATTGGTGTACCGAAAGATATGGTTTCGATGAATTGAAGATCATTTTATGAAGAGATGACAAAGTATATTAGAACATATGATGTTAAATTTTAACTAGCAAGGATTCGGTTGGTACCAATGAATCTTTTCGTGATTCAAGTATTATGGTGATGTGGCAAAATGATGTGTAATGGTGAGATGGCCTCACATTAATTGATGTGTAATGAAGCATGTTGGAAAAAGTGAAAACGTTTGGGTGTTCTTGATCAAATCGATATGTGGTTGCATTTGGAGGCTAACAAAGATTAGAGAATGATTGATTGGTATTTGGTAATATATTTTGGTGATTATGATGAAGTGATAAGTGAAATTCAAATGTAATATATTGCGTTAAGGGTAGTGGTTGTCCTAGCCAGTAAAGAATGTATCTATAATTAGTTTAGTGGATTAATAAAGTTGTAGATCATGAATGTTGGGTGTGATCGAACAATGTGTGGATTTGATGCAGTACAAGGCAGGTGTATCCCTAAAGGAGATGACCTAGCCCCTAGCCAATAACCATACAATAGAAGATAAACTTTAACACTGAGATTTAGATCGATTGCAACACATATTCTCATAATATAATCATAAGATTAACATCCAACGTGCCCGACTGTAAGGCCTTTCATGTTATAATCAATACAAATAAGAATACAACACAATCCTCATATGCAAAGATCCACCTCCTAGCTATCATCCCTCAAGATGCTCTTAGCTACTTCATCCTTCACTTTGTAATCAATCCATCTAGACATCACCAAATCCTCTACTTATACTAAACCAAGCACAAGTTGACCTAGCGAGTTAGATCAAATTAACACTCACATTAAATAAACACTCAAGCCACAAGTTGGCCCAACAGATTAAATAACACTTAGGACAACCCACAAGTTTAAAATCCTGACTAGCTCATAAGATAACATAACATTATGTAGCCTTAGCCATAGGCCCACACACTATCCAAGGATCTAAATCTATGATCGTACAAGCCAACTCCCACAAATTGAAGCTTGTAGAAACAATCTCCAAAGTCCACCTAGGAAATATGGAACATGCTACCAATAGCCACCAAAAGAGATCTAACTCCAACAAGATCCATCCAATCATTATGCACTCATAAGACAAGGTCCACTAATATTCCTTAAACATAACCCTATCTACGTGAAACATAAGACACACAAAATCTAAGCTCGCTTATCTTGTATCAGGATTGTTTGCAAGAGAAATAGGGATTATGCTTAATTGGATTTGTACAAGAAAAGAAGGAGTGTTATTTTAATATCACTTTTACTTGGAGAATCCTAATGGATTATCCAAGTGTAGACGCTCAAAAATGGTTTGCATCTACGACTTCATCACTTCTTCATACTAATTTGTCCCATTTTCTCATTCTACTAACTTTGATCTTTTGGCCAGATTGACCATATTTCGTCATTTGTATCCCCTTTCACATCAATTTCATATCAACTTGGAATCATATCAAATCAACTCGGAATCACCCCAAATCAACTCGGAATCACCCCAGATCAACTCGAAATCACTCGAAATCAGTCCTAATCAACCCGAAGCATATCAAACATCCCAAATCAATCATCATTTATCCGCTCCTAGGCATTGTTGTGGCTTTCAGTGTCTTGGAAACCTATCAACCTATCAATCTTATCAATCTGACCTTAGTACTGTCATGGCTCTCAGTGCTAGGTCAAACTATCATTCATGTCATTCAATCTTTGACATTGTTGAGGCTTTCAATATCAGATCATGGCATCATCAACCATTTTAATAACATTGACAATGTTCGTCGATGTTATTATGATCAAACCTTATCAATCAATTTCAATCCTGTAGCATTTGCAATGTCGGTTAAATGTTACATATCAACCAATTCATGTGTCCTTGGCATGTTATCAACTTCAATCAATCAATCTGATCATGGCTTTGATCTATTGGTCATCATCTTATTCGATCTATATCATCATCACACTTTCATCAAAGGGTACGGTCGCATTCATTTAATCAATTTGGCCAATCATCTGCTAATTTTCTCTATAGGATTAAATAACCCATAATTTAATCCTATTCTTTCTAATTATTCTTCCTAATTATAATCCTCAATTAATTAATTTTATTAATTAATTGATTCATTATTTGTAAACCATGGAAATTTATAATTTCCTAAGTTCCATTTTCCATCGTTAATGCCATTTTCTACTAATTCTTATTTTGTGGAATAAAAGGATTTTTAATTCAAATATTCCATAAAATATTGCATCCTCATGACACTTGGATGTGACACCTTGTGGATTCTCCTTTGACACTTGGTTGAGATTTGTCATAATCAAATATTATTACCTCTTACGCATGTCCCTATTTGGCTTATTCGTCATAGATTCTTGGCTTTAAGTGGGTTGAGGTATCTTATGACGCGTCATAGATTCTCTTCCACATTTAGCCAAGTTTGACTCTCATGTGTCATAGAATCTTACAATTGGCATATTCTATCATATGTGTCATAAGAATCTCTTGCCACATCACATATCTGTGGGTGAAAAATCCAATGCTCTCACCCTCCATGAAAATTATAAAATGGATACTCTTCCTCTCATTTCGGATCCGAATGCTTAAGTTTTGAAAGTCCAAATCTTTGAATTTTTGAGTCTCTACTTCTTTTGTCATGCCCAAATTTTACCAAGGCAAAATACAATAATTTTATTGTGTTTATTTATTTATTTATTATTATTTTTATTTTTAAAAAGAAACCATTATCATGAGACCTGATATTAATTCATTTTACAAAAGAACGAACTCACATAACATTATTCAATTCCAAAATTGACTCTGTATCATATTGATACTTAATGAATTATCTATATATATAATCTAGCTTGCCATAATGTAAAAGATATTCCATAAGAAAATTAATTCTATTGGTTCCAACTTATTACTTCTAATTTCATAAACTTATTTTCTTCCTCTTATTTTATCCTGACCACTAATACCTGACAAAATAATAATCTAATTTTCAACAATTAACAAAGGCTCATTTAATATCCTAATTCACTATATTTCATGTTAATTACTCTCAAATACAATTTAAAATTTATTAAATTTAAAATCTATTCATTTACCTTAATTCCCATTACATATGCTATTATTTCCTTATCATTTAATTGCTTTACTTTATTTTCCTAACCCTCCTTTTCCAAATTTCGAGCTACCAAGCATAGGCTTACGTGCACATACAAATTTTTGATGTTGTTGACTTGATTACGTTTTCTGATTTTGGACAGGTCTGCCACATATTTTTGGAAGTTTAAATATCCCCCTAGGAACGCTTTCCAAGCTACCAACCCTCCTCTCCAAATGCATGCACTCCTACCAAGACACTTTTTATTGGGGAGAATGTAACTTACAAAATCTGCATACAATAGGCTTTGTTTGACATGAAGAAAGTTGATGGGAAAACTCATAGTTGTGTCAGGAAGCCATAATGTCTTGTCCCCCCCTTTTTACTATGACTAGACACTCGCCTAGTGGGTTCGATGTTATGTTTATTGTTGAGTTGTTTTATTATTATGATTTATTTTTGTTTATCACATGGCCGCCACGGTGCATGGCCATAATTAGTCCCTTAGCATATAGATAATGTATGTATATATTTTTTTTAATAAAACAAGGTGAATTTAGATCGATTGCAACACATATTCTCATAATATAATCATAAGATTAACATCCAACGTGCCCGACTGTAAGGCCTTTCATGTTACAATCAATACAAATAAGAATACAACACAATCCTCATATGCAAAGATCCACCTCCTAGCTATCATCCCTCAAGATGCTCTTAGCTACTTCATCCTTCACTTTGTAATCAATCCATCTAGACATCACCAAATCCTCTACTTATACTAAACCAAGCACAAGTTGACCTAGCGAGTTAGATCAAATTAACACTCACATTAAATAAACACTCAAGCCACAAGTTGGCCCAACAGATTAAATAACACTTAGGACAACCCACAAGTTTAAAATCCTGACTAGCTCATAAGATAACATAACATTATGTAGCCTTAGCCATAGGCCCACACACTATCCAAGGATCTAAATCTATGATCGTACAAGCCAACTCCCACAAATTGAAGCTTGTAGAAACAATCTCCAAAGTCCACCTAGGAAATATGGAACATGCTACCAATAGCCACCAAAAGAGATCTAACTCCAACAAGATCCATCCAATCATTATGCACTCATAAGACAAGGTCCACTAATATTCCTTAAACATAACCCTATCTACGTGAAACATAAGACACACAAAATCTAAGCTCGCTTATCCTGTATCAGGATTGTTTGCAAGAGAAATAGGGATTATGCTTAATTGGATTTGTACAAGAAAAGAAGGAGTGTTATTTTAATATCACTTTTACTTGGAGAATCCTAATGGATTATCCAAGTGTAGACGCTCAAAAATGGTTTGCATCTACGACTTCATCACTTCTTCATACTAATTTGTCCCATTTTCTCATTCTACTAACTTTGATCTTTTGGCCAGATTGACCATATTTCGTCATTTGTATCCCCTTTCACATCAATTTCATATCAACTTGGAATCATATCAAATCAACTCGGAATCACCCCAAATCAACTCGGAATCACCCCAGATCAACTCGAAATCACTCGAAATCAGTCCTAATCAACCCGAAGCATATCAAACATCCCAAATCAATCATCATTTATCCGCTCCTAGGCATTGTTGTGGCTTTCAGTGTCTTGGAAACCTATCAACCTATCAATCTTATCAATCTGACCTTAGTACTGTCATGGCTCTCAGTGCTAGGTCAAACTATCATTCATGTCATTCAATCTTTGACATTGTTGAGGCTTTCAATATCAGATCATGGCATCATCAACCATTTTAATAACATTGACAATGTTCGTCGATGTTATTATGATCAAACCTTATCAATCAATTTCAATCCTGTAGCATTTGCAATGTCGGTTAAATGTTACATATCAACCAATTCATGTGTCCTTGGCATGTTATCAACTTCAATCAATCAATCTGATCATGGCTTTGATCTATTGGTCATCATCTTATTCGATCTATATCATCATCACACTTTCATCAAAGGGTACGGTCGCATTCATTTAATCAATTTGGCCAATCATCTGCTAATTTTCTCTATAGGATTAAATAACCCATAATTTAATCCTATTCTTTCTAATTATTCTTCCTAATTATAATCCTCAATTAATTAATTTTATTAATTAATTGATTCATTATTTGTAAACCATGGAAATTTATAATTTCCTAAGTTCCATTTTCCATCGTTAATGCCATTTTCTACTAATTCTTATTTTGTGGAATAAAAGGATTTTTAATTCAAATATTCCATAAAATATTGCATCCTCATGACACTTGGATGTGACACCTTGTGGATTCTCCTTTGACACTTGGTTGAGATTTGTCATAATCAAATATTATTACCTCTTACGCATGTCCCTATTTGGCTTATTCGTCATAGATTCTTGGCTTTAAGTGGGTTGAGGTATCTTATGACGCGTCATAGATTCTCTTCCACATTTAGCCAAGTTTGACTCTCATGTGTCATAGAATCTTACAATTGGCATATTCTATCATATGTGTCATAAGAATCTCTTGCCACATCACATATCTGTGGGTGAAAAATCCAATGCTCTCACCCTCCATGAAAATTATAAAATGGATACTCTTCCTCTCATTTCGGATCCGAATGCTTAAGTTTTGAAAGTCCAAATCTTTGAATTTTTGAGTCTCTACTTCTTTTGTCATGCCCAAATTTTACCAAGGCAAAATACAATAATTTTATTGTGTTTATTTATTTATTTATTATTATTTTTATTTTTAAAAAGAAACCATTATCATGAGACCTGATATTAATTCATTTTACAAAAGAACGAACTCACATAACATTATTCAATTCCAAAATTGACTCTGTATCATATTGATACTTAATGAATTATCTATATATATAATCTAGCTTGCCATAATGTAAAAGATATTCCATAAGAAAATTAATTCTATTGGTTCCAACTTATTACTTCTAATTTCATAAACTTATTTTCTTCCTCTTATTTTATCCTGACCACTAATACCTGACAAAATAATAATCTAATTTTCAACAATTAACAAAGGCTCATTTAATATCCTAATTCACTATATTTCATGTTAATTACTCTCAAATACAATTTAAAATTTATTAAATTTAAAATCTATTCATTTACCTTAATTCCCATTACATATGCTATTATTTCCTTATCATTTAATTGCTTTACTTTATTTTCCTAACCCTCCTTTTCCAAATTTCGAGCTACCAAGCATAGGCTTACGTGCACATACAAATTTTTGATGTTGTTGACTTGATTACGTTTTCTGATTTTGGACAGGTCTACCACATATTTTTGGAAGTTTAAATATCCCCCTAGGAACGCTTTCCAAGCTACCAACCCTCCTCTCCAAATGCATGCACTCCTACCAAGACACTTTTTATTGGGGAGAATGTAACTTACAAAATCTGCATACAATAGGCTTTGTTTGACATGAAGAAAGTTGATGGGAAAACTCATAGTTGTGTCAGGAAGCCATAATGTCTTGTCCCCCCCTTTTTACTATGACTAGACACTCGCCTAGTGGGTTCGATGTTATGTTTATTGTTGAGTTGTTTTATTATTATGATTTATTTTTGTTTATCACATGGCCGCCACGGTGCATGGCCATAATTAGTCCCTTAGCATATAGATAATGTATGTATATATTTTTTTTAATAAAACAAGGTGAATTTAGATCGATTGCAACACATATTCTCATAATATAATCATAAGATTAACATCCAACGTGCCCGACTGTAAGGCCTTTCATGCTACAATCAATACAAATAAGAATACAACACAATCCTCATATGCAAAGATCCACCTCCTAGCTATCATCCCTCAAGATGCTCTTAGCTACTTCATCCTTCACTTTGTAATCAATCCATCTAGACATCACCAAATCCTCTACTTATACTAAACCAAGCACAAGTTGACCTAGCGAGTTAGATCAAATTAACACTCACATTAAATAAACACTCAAGCCACAAGTTGGCCCAACAGATTAAATAACACTTAGGACAACCCACAAGTTTAAAATCCTGACTAGCTCATAAGATAACATAACATTATGTAGCCTTAGCCATAGGCCCACACACTATCCAAGGATCTAAATCTATGATCGTACAAGCCAACTCCCACAAATTGAAGCTTGTAGAAACAATCTCCAAAGTCCACCTAGGAAATATGGAACATGCTACCAATAGCCACCAAAAGAGATCTAACTCCAACAAGATCCATCCAATCATTATGCACTCATAAGACAAGGTCCACTAATATTCCTTAAACATAACCCTATCTACGTGAAACATAAGACACACAAAATCTAAGCTCGCTTATCCTGTATCAGGATTGTTTGCAAGAGAAATAGGGATTATGCTTAATTGGATTTGTACAAGAAAAGAAGGAGTGTTATTTTAATATCACTTTTACTTGGAGAATCCTAATGGATTATCCAAGTGTAGACGCTCAAAAATGGTTTGCATCTACGACTTCATCACTTCTTCATACTAATTTGTCCCATTTTCTCATTCTACTAACTTTGATCTTTTGGCCAGATTGACCATATTTCGTCATTTGTATCCCCTTTCACATCAATTTCATATCAACTTGGAATCATATCAAATCAACTCGGAATCACCCCAAATCAACTCGGAATCACCCCAGATCAACTCGAAATCACTCGAAATCAGTCCTAATCAACCCGAAGCATATCAAACATCCCAAATCAATCATCATTTATCCGCTCCTAGGCATTGTTGTGGCTTTCAGTGTCTTGGAAACCTATCAACCTATCAATCTTATCAATCTGACCTTAGTACTGTCATGGCTCTCAGTGCTAGGTCAAACTATCATTCATGTCATTCAATCTTTGACATTGTTGAGGCTTTCAATATCAGATCATGGCATCATCAACCATTTTAATAACATTGACAATGTTCGTCGATGTTATTATGATCAAACCTTATCAATCAATTTCAATCCTGTAGCATTTGCAATGTCGGTTAAATGTTACATATCAACCAATTCATGTGTCCTTGGCATGTTATCAACTTCAATCAATCAATCTGATCATGGCTTTGATCTATTGGTCATCATCTTATTCGATCTATATCATCATCACACTTTCATCAAAGGGTACGGTCGCATTCATTTAATCAATTTGGCCAATCATCTGCTAATTTTCTCTATAGGATTAAATAACCCATAATTTAATCCTATTCTTTCTAATTATTCTTCCTAATTATAATCCTCAATTAATTAATTTTATTAATTAATTGATTCATTATTTGTAAACCATGGAAATTTATAATTTCCTAAGTTCCATTTTCCATCGTTAATGCCATTTTCTACTAATTCTTATTTTGTGGAATAAAAGGATTTTTAATTCAAATATTCCATAAAATATTGCATCCTCATGACACTTGGATGTGACACCTTGTGGATTCTCCTTTGACACTTGGTTGAGATTTGTCATAATCAAATATTATTACCTCTTACGCATGTCCCTATTTGGCTTATTCGTCATAGATTCTTGGCTTTAAGTGGGTTGAGGTATCTTATGACGCGTCATAGATTCTCTTCCACATTTAGCCAAGTTTGACTCTCATGTGTCATAGAATCTTACAATTGGCATATTCTATCATATGCGTCATAAGAATCTCTTGCCACATCACATATCTGTGGGTGAAAAATCCAATGCTCTCACCCTCCATGAAAATTATAAAATGGATACTCTTCCTCTCATTTCGGGTCCGAATGCTTAAGTTTTGAAAGTCCAAATCTTTGAATTTTTGAGTCTCTACTTCTTTTGTCATGCCCAAATTTTACCAAGGCAAAATACAATAATTTTATTGTGTTTATTTATTTATTTATTATTATTTTTATTTTTAAAAAGAAACCATTATCATGAGACCTGATATTAATTCATTTTACAAAAGAACGAACTCACATAACATTATTCAATTCCAAAATTGACTCTGTATCATATTGATACTTAATGAATTATCTATATATATAATCTAGCTTGCCATAATGTAAAAGATATTCCATAAGAAAATTAATTCTATTGGTTCCAACTTATTACTTCTAATTTCATAAACTTATTTTCTTCCTCTTATTTTATCCTGACCACTAATACCTGACAAAATAATAATCTAATTTTCAACAATTAACAAAGGCTCATTTAATATCCTAATTCACTATATTTCATGTTAATTACTCTCAAATACAATTTAAAATTTATTAAATTTAAAATCTATTCATTTACCTTAATTCCCATTACATATGCTATTATTTCCTTATCATTTAATTGCTTTACTTTATTTTCCTAACCCTCCTTTTCCAAATTTCGAGCTACCAAGCATAGGCTTACGTGCACATACAAATTTTTGATGTTGTTGACTTGATTACGTTTTCTGATTTTGGACAGGTCTGCCACATATTTTTGGAAGTTTAAATATCCCCCTAGGAACGCTTTCCAAGCTACCAACCCTCCTCTCCAAATGCATGCACTCCTACCAAGACACTTTTTATTGGGGAGAATGTAACTTACAAAATCTGCATACAATAGGCTTTGTTTGACATGAAGAAAGTTGATGGGAAAACTCATAATTGTGTCAGGAAGCCATAATGTCTTGTCCCCCCCTTTTTACTATGACTAGACACTCGCCTAGTGGGTTCGATGTTATGTTTATTGTTGAGTTGTTTTATTATTATGATTTATTTTTGTTTATCACATGGCCGCCACGGTGCATGGCCATAATTAGTCCCTTAGCATATAGATAATGTATGTATATTTTTTTTTTAATAAAACAAGGTGAATTTAGATCGATTGCAACACATATTCTCATAATATAATCATAAGATTAACATCCAACGTGCCCGACTGTAAGGCCTTTCATGTTACAATCAATACAAATAAGAATACAACACAATCCTCATATGCAAAGATCCACCTCCTAGCTATCATCCCTCAAGATGCTCTTAGCTACTTCATCCTTCACTTTGTAATCAATCCATCTAGACATCACCAAATCCTCTACTTATACTAAACCAAGCACAAGTTGACCTAGCGAGTTAGATCAAATTAACACTCACATTAAATAAACACTCAAGCCACAAGTTGGCCCAACAGATTAAATAACACTTAGGACAACCCACAAGTTTAAAATCCTGACTAGCTCATAAGATAACATAACATTATGTAGCCTTAGCCATAGGCCCACACACTATCCAAGGATCTAAATCTATGATCGTACAAGCCAACTCCCACAAATTGAAGCTTGTAGAAACAATCTCCAAAGTCCACCTAGGAAATATGGAACATGCTACCAATAGCCACCAAAAGAGATCTAACTCCAACAAGATCCATCCAATCATTATGCACTCATAAGACAAGGTCCACTAATATTCCTTAAACATAACCCTATCTACGTGAAACATAAGACACACAAAATCTAAGCTCGCTTATCCTGTATCAGGATTGTTTGCAAGAGAAATAGGGATTATGCTTAATTGGATTTGTACAAGAAAAGAAGGAGTGTTATTTTAATATCACTTTTACTTGGAGAATCCTAATGGATTATCCAAGTGTAGATGCTCAAAAATGGTTTGCATCTACGACTTCATCACTTCTTCATACTAATTTGTCCCATTTTCTCATTCTACTAACTTTGATCTTTTGGCCAGATTGACCATATTTCGTCATTTGTATCCCCTTTCACATCAATTTCATATCAACTTGGAATCATATCAAATCAACTCGTAATCACCCCAAATCAACTCGGAATCACCCCAGATCAACTCGAAATCACTCGAAATCAGTCCTAATCAACCCGAAGCATATCAAACATCCCAAATCAATCATCATTTATCCGCTCCTAGGCATTGTTGTGGCTTTCAGTGTCTTGGAAACCTATCAACCTATCAATCTTATCAATTTGACCTTAGTACTGTCATGGCTCTCAGTGCTAGGTCAAACTATCATTCATGTCATTCAATCTTTGACATTGTTGAGGCTTTCAATATCAGATCATGGCATCATCAACCATTTTAATAACATTGACAATGTTCGTCGATGTTATTATGATCAAACCTTATCAATCAATTTCAATCCTGTAGCATTTGCAATGTCGGTTAAATGTTACATATCAACCAATTCATGTGTCCTTGGCATGTTATCAACTTCAATCAATCAATCTGATCATGGCTTTGATCTATTGGTCATCATCTTATTCGATCTATATCATCATCACACTTTCATCAAAGGGTACGGTCGCATTCATTTAATCAATTTGGCCAATCATCTGCTAATTTTCTCTATAGGATTAAATAACCCATAATTTAATCCTATTCTTTCTAATTATTCTTCCTAATTATAATCCTCAATTAATTAATTTTATTAATTAATTGATTCATTATTTGTAAACCATGGAAATTTATAATTTCCTAAGTTCCATTTTCCATCGTTAATGCCATTTTCTACTAATTCTTATTTTGTGGAATAAAAGGATTTTTAATTCAAATATTCCATAAAATATTGCATCCTCATGACACTTGGATGTGACACCTTGTGGATTCTCCTTTGACACTTGGTTGAGATTTGTCATAATCAAATATTATTACCTCTTACGCATGTCCCTATTTGGCTTATTCGTCATAGATTCTTGGCTTTAAGTGGGTTGAGGTATCTTATGACGCGTCATAGATTCTCTTCCACATTTAGCCAAGTTTGACTCTCATGTGTCATAGAATCTTACAATTGGCATATTCTATCATATGCGTCATAAGAATCTCTTGCCACATCACATATCCGTGGGTGACAAATCCAATGCTCTCACCCTCCATGAAAATTATAAAATGGATACTCTTCCTCTCATTTCGGGTCCGAATGCTTAAGTTTTGAAAGTCCAAATCTTTGAATTTTTGAGTCTCTACTTCTTTTGTCATGCCCAAATTTTACCAAGGCAAAATACAATAATTTTATTGTGTTTATTTATTTATTTATTATTATTTTTATTTTTAAAAAGAAACCATTATCATGAGACCTGATATTAATTCATTTTACAAAAGAACGAACTCACATAACATTATTCAATTCCAAAATTGACTCTGTATCATATTGATACTTAATGAATTATCTATATATATAATCTAGCTTGCCATAATGTAAAAGATATTCCATAAGAAAATTAATTCTATTGGTTCCAACTTATTACTTCTAATTTCATAAACTTATTTTCTTCCTCTTATTTTATCCTGACCACTAATACCTGACAAAATAATAATCTAATTTTCAACAATTAACAAAGGCTCATTTAATATCCTAATTCACTATATTTCATGTTAATTACTCTCAAATACAATTTAAAATTTATTAAATTTAAAATCTATTCATTTACCTTAATTCCCATTACATATGCTATTATTTCCTTATCATTTAATTGCTTTACTTTATTTTCCTAACCCTCCTTTTCCAAATTTCGAGCTACCAAGCATAGGCTTATGTGCACATACAAATTTTTGATGTTGTTGACTTGATTACGTTTTCTGATTTTGGACAGGTCTGCCACATATTTTTGGAAGTTTAAATATCCCCCTAGGAACGCTTTCCAAGCTACCAACCCTCCTCTCCAAATGCATGCACTCCTACCAAGACAATTTTTATTGGGGAGAATGTAACTTACAAAATCTGCATACAATAGGCTTTGTTTGACATGAAGAAAGTTGATGGGAAAACTCATAGTTGTGTCAGGAAGCCATAATGTCTTGTCCCCCCCTTTTTACTATGACTAGACACTCGCCTAGTGGGTTCGATGTTATGTTTATTGTTGAGTTGTTTTATTATTATGATTTTTTTTTTTTTATCACATGGCCGCCACGGTGCATGGCCATAATTAGTCCCTTAGCATATAGATAATGTATGTATATATTTTTTTTAATAAAACAAGGTGAATTTAGATCGATTGCAACACATATTCTCATAATATAATCATAAGATTAACATCCAACGTGCCCGACTGTAAGGCCTTTCATGTTACAATCAATACAAATAAGAATACAACACAATCCTCATATGCAAAGATCCACCTCCTAGCTATCATCCCTCAAGATGCTCTTAGCTACTTCATCCTTCACTTTGTAATCAATCCATCTAGACATCACCAAATCCTCTACTTATACTAAACCAAGCACAAGTTGACCTAGCGAGTTAGATCAAATTAACACTCACATTAAATAAACACTCAAGCCACAAGTTGGCCCAACAGATTAAATAACACTTAGGACAACCCACAAGTTTAAAATCCTGACTAGCTCATAAGATAACATAACATTATGTAGCCTTAGCCATAGGCCCACACACTATCCAAGGATCTAAATCTATGATCGTACAAGCCAACTCCCACAAATTGAAGCTTGTAGAAACAATCTCCAAAGTCCACCTAGGAAATATGGAACATGCTACCAATAGCCACCAAAAGAGATCTAACTCCAACAAGATCCATCCAATCATTATGCACTCATAAGACAAGGTCCACTAATATTCCTTAAACATAACCCTATCTACGTGAAACATAAGACACACAAAATCTAAGCTCGCTTATCCTGTATCAGGATTGTTTGCAAGAGAAATAGGGATTATGCTTAATTGGATTTGTACAAGAAAAGAAGGAGTGTTATTTTAATATCACTTTTACTTGGAGAATCCTAATGGATTATCCAAGTGTAGATGCTCAAAAATGGTTTGCATCTACGACTTCATCACTTCTTCATACTAATTTGTCCCATTTTCTCATTCTACTAACTTTGATCTTTTGGCCAGATTGACCATATTTCGTCATTTGTATCCCCTTTCACATCAATTTCATATCAACTTGGAATCATATCAAATCAACTCGTAATCACCCCAAATCAACTCGGAATCACCCCAGATCAACTCGAAATCACTCGAAATCAGTCCTAATCAACCCGAAGCATATCAAACATCCCAAATCAATCATCATTTATCCGCTCCTAGGCATTGTTGTGGCTTTCAGTGTCTTGGAAACCTATCAACCTATCAATCTTATCAATTTGACCTTAGTACTGTCATGGCTCTCAGTGCTAGGTCAAACTATCATTCATGTCATTCAATCTTTGACATTGTTGAGGCTTTCAATATCAGATCATGGCATCATCAACCATTTTAATAACATTGACAATGTTCGTCGATGTTATTATGATCAAACCTTATCAATCAATTTCAATCCTGTAGCATTTGCAATGTCGGTTAAATGTTACATATCAACCAATTCATGTGTCCTTGGCATGTTATCAACTTCAATCAATCAATCTGATCATGGCTTTGATCTATTGGTCATCATCTTATTCGATCTATATCATCATCACACTTTCATCAAAGGGTACGGTCGCATTCATTTAATCAATTTGGCCAATCATCTGCTAATTTTCTCTATAGGATTAAATAACCCATAATTTAATCCTATTCTTTCTAATTATTCTTCCTAATTATAATCCTCAATTAATTAATTTTATTAATTAATTGATTCATTATTTGTAAACCATGGAAATTTATAATTTCCTAAGTTCCATTTTCCATCGTTAATGCCATTTTCTACTAATTCTTATTTTGTGGAATAAAAGGATTTTTAATTCAAATATTCCATAAAATATTGCATCCTCATGACACTTGGATGTGACACCTTGTGGATTCTCCTTTGACACTTGGTTGAGATTTGTCATAATCAAATATTATTACCTCTTACGCATGTCCCTATTTGGCTTATTCGTCATAGATTCTTGGCTTTAAGTGGGTTGAGGTATCTTATGACGCGTCATAGATTCTCTTCCACATTTAGCCAAGTTTGACTCTCATGTGTCATAGAATCTTACAATTGGCATATTCTATCATATGCGTCATAAGAATCTCTTGCCACATCACATATCCGTGGGTGACAAATCCAATGCTCTCACCCTCCATGAAAATTATAAAATGGATACTCTTCCTCTCATTTCGGGTCCGAATGCTTAAGTTTTGAAAGTCCAAATCTTTGAATTTTTGAGTCTCTACTTCTTTTGTCATGCCCAAATTTTACCAAGGCAAAATACAATAATTTTATTGTGTTTATTTATTTATTTATTATTATTTTTATTTTTAAAAAGAAACCATTATCATGAGACCTGATATTAATTCATT
This sequence comes from Cupressus sempervirens, assembly GCA_028749045.1. NCBI lineage: Eukaryota > Viridiplantae > Streptophyta > Pinopsida > Cupressales > Cupressaceae > Cupressus > Cupressus sempervirens. The sequence continues at coordinate 476,793,437 of CM053789.1, read as the reverse complement.
TTACAAAAGAACGAACTCACATAACATTATTCAATTCCAAAATTGACTCTGTATCATATTGATACTTAATGAATTATCTATATATATAATCTAGCTTGCCATAATGTAAAAGATATTCCATAAGAAAATTAATTCTATTGGTTCCAACTTATTACTTCTAATTTCATAAACTTATTTTCTTCCTCTTATTTTATCCTGACCACTAATACCTGACAAAATAATAATCTAATTTTCAACAATTAACAAAGGCTCATTTAATATCCTAATTCACTATATTTCATGTTAATTACTCTCAAATACAATTTAAAATTTATTAAATTTAAAATCTATTCATTTACCTTAATTCCCATTACATATGCTATTATTTCCTTATCATTTAATTGCTTTACTTTATTTTCCTAACCCTCCTTTTCCAAATTTCGAGCTACCAAGCATAGGCTTACGTGCACATACAAATTTTTGATGTTGTTGACTTGATTACGTTTTCTGATTTTGGACAGGTCTGCCACATATTTTTGGAAGTTTAAATATCCCCCTAGGAACGCTTTCCAAGCTACCAACCCTCCTCTCCAAATGCATGCACTCCTACCAAGACAATTTTTATTGGGGAGAATGTAACTTACAAAATCTGCATACAATAGGCTTTGTTTGACATGAAGAAAGTTGATGGGAAAACTCATAGTTGTGTCAGGAAGCCATAATGTCTTGTCCCCCCCTTTTTACTATGACTAGACACTCGCCTAGTGGGTTCGATGTTATGTTTATTGTTGAGTTGTTTTATTATTATGATTTATTTTTGTTTATCACATGGCCACCACGGTGCATGGCCATAATTAGTCCCTTAGCATATAGATAATGTATGTATATTTTTTTTTTAATAAAACAAGGTGAATTTAGATCGATTGCAACACATATTCTCATAATATAATCATAAGATTAACATCCAACGTGCCCGACTGTAAGGCCTTTCATGTTACAATCAATACAAATAAGAATACAACACAATCCTCATATGCAAAGATCCACCTCCTAGCTATCATCCCTCAAGATGCTCTTAGCTACTTCATCCTTCACTTTGTAATCAATCCATCTAGACATCACCAAATCCTCTACTTATACTAAACCAAGCACAAGTTGACCTAGCGAGTTAGATCAAATTAACACTCACATTAAATAAACACTCAAGCCACAAGTTGGCCCAACAGATTAAATAACACTTAGGACAACCCACAAGTTTAAAATCCTGACTAGCTCATAAGATAACATAACATTATGTAGCCTTAGCCATAGGCCCACACACTATCCAAGGATCTAAATCTATGATCGTACAAGCCAACTCCCACAAATTGAAGCTTGTAGAAACAATCTCCAAAGTCCACCTAGGAAATATGGAACATGCTACCAATAGCCACCAAAAGAGATCTAACTCCAACAAGATCCATCCAATCATTATGCACTCATAAGACAAGGTCCACTAATATTCCTTAAACATAACCCTATCTACGTGAAACATAAGACACACAAAATCTAAGCTCGCTTATCCTGTATCAGGATTGTTTGCAAGAGAAATAGGGATTATGCTTAATTGGATTTGTACAAGAAAAGAAGGAGTGTTATTTTAATATCACTTTTACTTGGAGAATCCTAATGGATTATCCAAGTGTAGACGCTCAAAAATGGTTTGCATCTACGACTTCATCACTTCTTCATACTAATTTGTCCCATTTTCTCATTCTACTAACTTTGATCTTTTGGCCAGATTGACCATATTTCGTCATTTGTATCCCCTTTCACATCAATTTCATGTCAACTTGGAATCATATCAAATATACTCGAAATCACCCCAAATCAACTCGGAATCACCCCAGATCAACTCGAAATCACTCGAAATCAGTCCTAATCAACCCGAAGCATATCAAACATCCCAAATCAATCATCATTTATCCGCTCCTAGGCATTGTTGTGGCTTTCAGTGTCTTGGAAACCTATCAACCTATCAATCTTATCAATCTGACCTTAGTACTGTCATGGCTCTCAGTGCTAGGTCAAACTATCATTCATGTCATTCAATCTTTGACATTGTTGAGGCTTTCAATATCAAATCATGGCATCATCAACCATTTTAATAACATTGACAATGTTCGTCGATGTTATTATGATCAAACCTTATCAATCAATTTCAATCCTGTAGCATTTGCAATGTCGGTTAAATGTTACATATCAACCAATTCATGTGTCCTTGGCATGTTATCAACTTCAATCAATCAATCTGATCATGGCTTTGATCTATTGGTCATCATCTTATTCGATCTATATCATCATCACACTTTCATCAAAGGGTACGGTCGCATTCATTTAATCAATTTGGCCAATCATCTGCTAATTTTCTCTATAGGATTAAATAACCCATAATTTAATCCTATTCTTTCTAATTATTCTTCCTAATTATAATCCTCAATTAATTAATTTTATTAATTAATTGATTCATTATTTGTAAACCATGGAAATTTATAATTTCCTAAGTTCCATTTTCCATCATTAATGCCATTTTCTACTAATTCTTATTTTGTGGAATAAAAGGATTTTTAATTCAAATATTCCATAAAATATTGCATCCTCATGACACTTGGATGTGACACCTTGTGGATTCTCCTTTGACACTTGGTTGAGATTTGTCATAATCAAATATTATTACCTCTTACGCATGTCCCTATTTGGCTTATTCGTCATAGATTCTTGGCTTTAAGTGGGTTGAGGTATCTTATGACGCGTCATAGATTCTCTTCCACATTTAGCCAAGTTTGACTCTCATGTGTCATAGAATCTTACAATTGGCATATTCTATCATATGCGTCATAAGAATCTCTTGCCACATCACATATCTGTGGGTGACAAATCCAATGCTCTCACCCTCCATGAAAATTATAAAATGGATACTCTTCCTCTCATTTCGGATCCGAATGCTTAAGTTTTGAAAGTCCAAATCTTTGAATTTTTGAGTCTCTACTTCTTTTGTCATGCCCAAATTTTACCAAGGCAAAATACAATAATTTTATTGTGTTTATTTATTTATTTATTATTATTTTTATTTTTAAAAAGAAACCATTATCATGAGACCTGATATTAATTCATTTTATAAAAGAACGAACTCACATAACATTATTCAATTCCAAAATTGACTCTGTATCATATTGATACTTAATGAATTATCTATATATATAATCTAGCTTGCCATAATGTAAAAGATATTCCATAAGAAAATTAATTCTATTGGTTCCAACTTATTACTTCTAATTTCATAAACTTATTTTCTTCCTCTTATTTTATCCTGACCACTAATACCTGACAAAATAATAATCTAATTTTCAACAATTAACAAAGGCTCATTTAATATCCTAATTCACTATATTTCATGTTAATTACTCTCAAATACAATTTAAAATTTATTAAATTTAAAATCTATTCATTTACCTTAATTCCCATTACATATGCTATTATTTCCTTATCATTTAATTGCTTTACTTTATTTTCCTAACCCTCCTTTTCCAAATTTCGAGCTACCAAGCATAGGCTTACGTGCACATACAAATTTTTGATGTTGTTGACTTGATTACGTTTTCTGATTTTGGACAGGTCTGCCACATATTTTTGGAAGTTTAAATATCCCCCTAGGAACGCTTTCCAAGCTACCAACCCTCCTCTCCAAATGCATGCACTCCTACCAAGACAATTTTTATTGGGGAGAATGTAACTTACAAAATCTGCATACAATAGGCTTTGTTTGACATGAAGAAAGTTGATGGGAAAACTCATAGTTGTGTCAGGAAGCCATAATGTCTTGTCTCCCCCTTTTTACTATGACTAGACACTCGCCTAGTGGGTTCGATGTTATGTTTATTGTTGAGTTGTTTTATTATTATGATTTATTTTTGTTTATCACATGGCCGCCACGGTGCATGGCCATAATTAGTCCCTTAGCATATAGATAATGTATGTATATATTTTTTTTAATAAAACAAGGTGAAGTAGAGTATAGGGGATATGCTAGGTTAGTGTTAAATATCTAGACTATTATTCTAATGATTTAACATGTCCTTGATCTCTACTTGTAAGTGGATTTTGTGCAGACTTAGGGTCACGGGATTCAAGTTGTGTTTCCCTACATGAATTTTGATGATTGTCACTCTATAATACTTAGTTCCACTAGATGTACACACACACACACACACACACACACACACACACATATATATATATTTCAACTAATCTTTCAAGTTCATGATTGTAGGAATCTTCTCTAGATTAAATTATTGCTCTGTATTCTAGGAGAGGATTTTATTTCCCTCCCCGTACATTTTCCAGAGAGAAAAATGTGGACTTTCAGCAAGGTTGAAATATGCACTCTCTTTACTCATGTAAAATCCTCCTTTCATTCCTTCATAATTCAATGAACACTTGTGCTAGTAAGATGGTTAAGCCTTCTTAGCAAACCTAATTGAACTTGGGGACCAAGTACATAATGTTTTATACATGTATAGTGAGCCTTCAAACATGAAGATTTTATTTCAAATTTTGAAATACACAACATACAATCTTTCAATGCATCTCATATATTTTGAATCTTACTAACTCTACTCATAACATTCAACTACATGTCCTTTTATGAAATCCATATCTATCAATACATCAAGGAGAAGAATCTCATTTAATCTTTCTTCATAACATATCAAATTTAACATAGAAGATTTCATTACAAGATAAATATAAGCATACAATTCTTCAACCTTCCACAATCTTCAAATGGAACAATGATGCCAAAGTATTCTACATCTCCTACTATCTCTTCCTTAACTCATGAAGCTTCAAATGATCATTTCTTAACAAGGAACATGCATATACAACATTTTCAATTTTATTTCCTCTACATATGCATTAGGTAACAATGGTACAATCTCCTTTCATCACAATGGGACAACACAAGAGACCTTCCAAAATCATAAGGAACATGAACATTGAAAGACATGAACAATGAGTTGCATGAACACTGATCACCATGAACATTGAAAACATGAACAATGAGAACTTGAACATTGAGACTCCTAGTACACATTTGGATTTTCTCCATTTTGACTAGAGTGAAACCCTAACACTCCATGGTATGCATCTTCACATAACTTGCAAAACAACACAAAACTTGGAACCATGGAGGCTCACCTCCCATCCTAGGCTTCTATGAAGCCACCCACCGAGCAGGGGAAATAAGAACCAAACAGGTTACACACATACTTCACCAAACTTTGCATGAAATACAACACAAAATACAATCAACACCCTCCCATGGCTAGCACAATGTTCTCCATTGGAATCATAAAACGTTGGGTGAAGGTGGGCTCTTCAAGGAGGAGAAATTCTAACAATATATATATCATATTTCCAATGCATTTTTCCTCTCAAGGCCATCAAAACATAACAACATATTGCCACTGCATTGCCTCTCAAGGCCTTCAAAACAACCATCTTCTCCTCATCCACCCAACCTCCTTATTCCTCCCAAACAACAAGATTCATGGCCATGATGGAGCCCGTGCTTCATGATAATAACAAACCTCATCATGAGGTAAAAGAAAAAGATTTCTTTTCTCTCCTGCAATGTCAAGCCCAACTTGTGCCCTTCACCCAAGGCTTCTCTGCCCTCCCAAGGGTGAGTGAAGCCTTCACACCCATAATTCACAATAAACACTCACATTCAAACAAGAAACAACAACAAAACAAAAGGAGAACAACAAAACAAAACCAAGAAAGGATCTCTGAAAGCACAAAACACATTCACTTCTTCCCAACACAATGACAAGCTCATAACACAAGATTGACAATGCAATGCATACTCCATTGATAACTTTTCACAATTGTAGATTTTCTTATCCATACTAAAGAAAAGAATAAAAGAACATGTTTGAGCCACCAACCTTGGTCCAAGCTAGGGTAAGGATAGTTGTAGTAGAGCCCCCTTAATCTTCCTCCAAAACTTAGCTGTCTCTAAAATTAGAGAGTGGGTGAACAACCCACTAACTTGTCACTCCCCCCATTAAAAGACTCTCCACTAACCCTTTTTTTAGTAAGAAACATCAAGCCTCCCTATCTTACATTGTTGCTCCTCCAAAATTAGAAGGTTGACCAAGTGGGGTCGAGAGGGTTTTATCATAGAAAAACTCAAATTTCGAATTGGTTCAAGTTGGCTTTGTTTAAGGGGTTCCCAAAGCTAGGAAAATATTAAAATACTTAAATTTAGGCCCCTAACCTACTATACTACCATTAGGGTAGCTTTTTAGCAATAAAATAACACATTAGGATCCCATTTAGACCCTCTAAACTCCCTATCAAGTTTGACTTCGAATTGCAACATGATGTGACCCATCCAACACTCTCTCCCAAATGGGTGTACTCAAGCATTAATTTGAAAAGAAGGAAGAGGACCAAGATTGAGTAACCTTGAGACCAACACTATAGGTGACACATAGACTATACAAGTGTTAAGTGACACACATAAAAATACATTACATTTTTCCTTGGCATGCCTTTAATGCATCTAATATATGATTAAACATATCCACAAGCAAGCAACCTTACAATTATGAAGAATTTTTTTTAAAAAAAAATACTTTCACAACGAGGCTTTTGAATCTTCCAAAGATTCGCCTTGGTTAAATTGTGTTCACAAGGTTTGGAACTTGTTTCCCCAAGAATTTCCATGGTTCCACTTTCCTGCACACTTAGCTCAATGTCAGTAGTCCAATGAAATAATATAAAAATACATGTAGATAAGTGCAGAATAATCCAATATCACTTAATCCACACTAACTTATTCAGTTCAACTTCCATCTAATTATTTCCATAAACTATTCAAAACATTTCAATATCAAAATATGTGTATCAACATTTATCTTTCTTATCATAATGAAATTACCATTCTATACACTATCACAATACTTATCTATCATAACCATGAACACTAAGGTCATATCTATTAAATTATTTAAGCAAATAAATGGATCCTAGTATATGTATTTAAATGGAAATCACTAATATGCGGACTTGTTAACTAGTATCTTTTCAATCAGGTTAAGGATGATGACATTCCTAGCAATATCCCTTCATCACATAATGAGGGGTTTGTGTGTGAGTTTCTAGGGTTAATTCCTCAAACTGTTAGAATGTTTCCATAATTATGTCATCACAATATAAAACCAATTTTAAAATGTAACCATATGTCTTGTTGTCCTCATTATCAAATTACATTTATCTACATATCACAATCCTTCATCTTATAAAGCATCATAATTGAATTAACGTTTAACTAAAAATCATAAATCATCATAATATAATTAATGTTTCGCATCGCATCGAAATCTAATAGTATCAAGTCATAAAATTTTATCCATATGTGTTCAATCATTTCATACAAAATAATAGGTTCTTATGTAACATGATCAAATTAACATTCTGAACAACCTCATAACCTATTCTCTATCATGGTAATAAGATATTAAATTCATGACTATTAACTTACAGGGTATGTGAGTTGGGTTCATTTGCATATCTAAATCTATCCTTTGGTGCTAATTTTCATTTGAACATTACAATTTGACATTCAAGTATTTATGTAATTCAGTTTCCATTAAAGCAAATTGAAATAGCTTATAACATGAAATAAAATAATTAAATATAACAATTAGGTTCTAATAAGTGTGAATCATCAAAATGTTGATATTCAAATGACATAACCCTATAGTCTCAAAATTATATCAAAACATCAAATTAAAAGTACCATGATGCAATTATGTCATCTATACTATGGTGGATTGGGTGAGGCCTCACATCTTTGCATGTTGCATTCTCTCTCTCACATAAAATCACACTTCAAGTATTCTCATGGCATTATCTACATCATAGGCTTTGGCTTCAACCTTGTGTGCACTATAGGCGAATTGGAGCTACAATCATTTGGAGAAGAAAGAAGAACATGGGAGCTACAAACGAAAAAGGGGGTTTCTATTGCTTTCTTAATTAGTTTGGCTTTCATGGTAGACTAGTGGGTGCTAATGTATGTTGATTGAGTTTTGTGATTTGCTCATAGTATGTTATGTTGCTAACCCATTTTTCTGGTCCTACACCAAGCTAAATCCCTTAATTTGGTCATTCCTAATAGGGTGAGCTAACAAATCTTAAGTCAAAATCCCTTAACCAGGTGGCTCTTTAATTAGAGTTTTAAATCCTCTAACAAGGTTATTTATAATAGGGATAGAGGTAAATCCTTGATGCAGCATGAATCCGAATGTAAAACCCAAAATGAGGTGATCCAGAAACCAGCAAACAAAAACACAGTGGAAAATGAACAAGAGGAACAAGATTCAGATCCAGAGACAATATTCCATATATTTGAATCAAGGAGTTTACATCCAACATGCTCGGTTGTACAACCTTTTAGGTTACGACCATTACAAAGGAGAATGCATCTTTCGAAAGAAGAATAGATCTTCAAACTCAAATGTGGACTTCTATCTCCAAGCTACTCCATGCTAAGACTCCCTAAACAAAAATGACTTCTCCATGCTTCAATAATAATTCCTAAGACTCTACCCAAGTCCCCTTTAAATACTTGCATAGCCACAAGTTGGCCTATTACAAATTACCAACTAAATAAACCCTTACATTAAATGCATAACCAAGCCACAAGTCGGCTCTCAACAAGTATTAGATACCCATCATAAAATTAAATACACGCAAGGTTGGCCCAAACTAGAACTAGACACAGATAGCTCAGTCAAAAAAGGACCAAGACAAATACTGGCACCTAGCACATACAGGAACACTCAGCACCAATAGGAACACTTGGTCAATACTGAATAACTTGGCCAACACTACAACCAACCAACTTAGCACTTGAAATATCACTCAGTCGATACTAGCAGAATAAAAGGGATAACACCCTGACCAGTATGTTAACACGACATCAGAAAACTTCAACTCGGTTAATACTGAATAATTACTAGCACTTGACAATATATGTAACTTGACAACAACCAATAGAATCAGCAAGATAACACGACAAATAGGATGCTCCTGCATCAAACTATTCAAGTAAATAGAAAAGAGTTTAGATGCTCCTGCATCAATCCCTTAATCGAGTGACTCCCAAAAGAGTTTTCTGTTAACAAACATTTTGTAAAGCTCCTAAAGGGCAAGGTCTTTAACTGGGCATACTTCATAAGAGTGCAAATACTTATGGGTGTTGATTCCCACTGTGGCTTTTTCCTCTAACTAAGGGTTTCCATGATAAAAATATTGGTGTTCTTGTGTTACTTGTGTGGATGGTTTTATTTGTTTAATTGTATATTGCTTCACAAATTACAAGTTAATGATTGAGGTTGAATGGTTATTGAAGAGATTTTATTTGTACTGCATGGCTAATAAAAGTTTTGATTTAGTAGATTATTGATTCAACCCCCCCTTTCGGTTATCTTGGACCTTATGATACTAACAAAACAAACTAAAAATTTACATATACTCATAAACTTATTTCACTTTACTAGTAATTCACTTACTTATTACTCTCTTTTTTTAGATGATTGTTATCAAAAGGGGGTAGCTCCCTTTACATCCAATATTAAATTACATGCTTACATAAAATTCTTTTCTAACATACTAAAACCAAGGACCAAATCACACTTATTCACATAGTGGTCCATAAATTCTTACTAGTGCCCATCCAAGCTCCACACATTTATTTTCACCTACAGATGAGAGTCATTTTCATTCTGAATTGAATAATATGTAGAAGGGGGGTAGGTTATTATTTATGATGCCAATATAGTATACTTAATAAGCATAGTCAATAAAAACATTATTTTCCATCCTTCCATTCATGGCAGGCTTGAGAGTCTTCATTGTGAACATCTAACACATAGTTATCATTGTTGAAATAGATCTTCAATATACTAATGATCCCCTCTAAGTCCATATCTAAAATTTCATTAACAATAGCTTCTCCATCCACATCTCTTTTGAAATTGTTTACTTTTTAATACATTTCTCCTTCGAGGCCATGATATCAACCACTAGACACAAAATCATTTTATAGATGAACTCGTCACACCAATGCCTATCTCCACCAAGGTGTCATTAACCACCATAAAAATAGCCTTGTCTTCATTTTTACTACGCACTATAAAGAGACTTCTACATTGCGCTTGAACTTTTTTGTTCCTGCACATGTAGTTGAGGTCAAATGACACACCATTTTTCTTGGAATGTCAATCCTCATAGAAAGATTTTTTTTATAATCCTCCCAATCGTGTTACAAAATTCCACAACTTTTGAACTCACAAGCAATTTTTTAGTTTGTGGTGACTGATCAAGGAAGTACTATACACTAGCCATAATTCCTTGATGGGGTTCACTTTTAAAAATTAGGGCTATTTTATTGGTTATTTTGACAGGAGTCGACATGTTGTAATTATTATAGCCCTAATTTTGTAAGCAAAAAAAATCTTGTATAAAATTATGTAGGGTTAGGGATTTCATGAGGTGTGATGAGATAGTAGCTTCTTGCGGTGATATTGAGTTGTAAGGGATTACATATTATAATCAGTGGATAATAAAATATTGGACTCATTGTTTGGTGGATGTATCCCATGAATTGGGTGAACCACGCTAAATCTTTGTGTCTTGTGTTCTCTTATGTGTGCTTTATTATTTTTCTGATATTGGATATATTTGCATGTAATTTTTATTTATGTATCATTAATCCTAACATAATCCCCTAGTTATTTCATTGTTCAATCATGTCAAAATCCTAAGAAAACTCTTTTTTTTTGAATATTCAAATGTATGATTCAAGAGTTAATGAGAAATATTCACCTATATACCAAGCATCTCCATTCCTTTGTGCTAAACTCTACCACATGTACCATTCAAGGAAGACTTGCTATTCTTATTGATAATTTAAATAGAGTATCATGTCCCAAGAATGTTCTTTACAACCCAAACTTTGACCAAAAAAGTTCAAAGGTAATTTAGGCCAAATTATGAACATCTTATTCTATTATGAGATGTCATCTAATGCCAATCTTGATATCTTCATCTATCCTAGGGGAGTTGTCCTTCAATATTCTCCATAGATCCTAAAGGATATTAGTGAAATCTATGATGTTTTCTTTCACCTTTGTAGCTACCCCTGAGTTTGTCAGGTAATATGCAACTCAATTAGATCCATAGTAAACTAAGATATACTATAGTTAGGAATATTTCCAAGGGGCACAAAAAACATTCCCCATCATCTAGTTAATCCTCCAATTTGAAGAACTCCCCTTTTTATTGCATTTATGATCATATGTGAATCTCTTTTGACGTCAATTACTCCATTCTACCTATCTACACATAACTTTAAACCTCTTTTGAAGTCATCATTTCATGTGCATTATTAGTATCAACACTAATGAAACCATGTATATCAAATATTACATTCCCATGACCTTAAAATCCAAGCATATTTAGCTTCCTTAAGGTTTCCCTTAGTAACACCATCCACATTAAGCTTCATCCTTCCATTTATCGGTGCATTCTATCTATCATTTTTGTGGCATGTATCCTTTAAGGGGATGTTGATGTTAGGAGGAATAAGGCTTTCCCATCTAATACGAATCCTTTGTTCTAATCATTGATGAATCATATATTCCTAATGTGCGCTTTCCTATTAGCAATTTCAACTAGTACGTTGATTGATTATTTCATTTACCTTTCCCACATTGAGTTAGTTTCCTTGAAATATCATTTGGTTCCTTCGTTTCTAGAATGACCATAATACCACTGATGGAGAAATGATCCATAAATTGATAACCATAGTGATATTCTATTTAATATTGGTCAACCCTTGAGAAAATTCACCAAACTTTGATACAATGCCATGGATCACTCCAGTTCTTGACTTAATGAGATCTAACATGGATTTGCAAAGGGGTACTCATATAGTAGATAATTTGTGGTTTCTTCAACATTTATACAAAGGACACGCATGCTTGGCCCAAGCATGCCATATGTTTTTAGTCTTTCACTAGTAAAAATTATTTTGTGTAACCTAATTCATAGGAAAGAACCCACTCTTGGGGTCACAAGTTTATCCCAACAAAAAATTATGGGTCAATTAGTCACCTTTCTCTTTGTGGTATATAATTGATGTACCAGTCTAACATTATGCTCACTAGGCCAAGAAGTACACCAAATGATTTTATCCCTTTATTTTATCTTACCAGTAAGGTTTGATTTTATCCCTTTATTTTATCTTGCCATTAAGGTTTGACATCAATGATAACATGACAACTGCTCGAATTGTAGTTCCAACAATCTCCCTCTTTGGATTTGATGGCAACACCTTTAGTTACCATGCAATGACAAAAGTGTTATTTGGATTTGCATTTTTAGCTCCCTATATGATATGTATTATATCTTCATTAATATCCTTAGTTTCATTATTATTCTCATCCATGCAATTGTTGATACTCTCCCTCTTCGCACTTCTTTTACACTTCTCTTCTTTAGACATTGGATGGTAACTTGTTACACACCTCCCTCTTTGACAATAATGGAAAAGACATCATGTACACATATCCCTCTTTCATCTTTGATTATCTTTGCCCTTAACTATATCACTATGTGTCTTCTTGTAGCTTCATCAACTCATACTAAAATCCTTCTTTTCATAGCTTTAGGCAGCTCCTAAAGTGTGACCTCATGCATCAATCTGCAAGATATTCTTATCATAACAATTGATGCATTTTTGCATCCCTTCTTAGTTTTCTTCAGATAGGGGAATGACCCCTAACTTACCTCTTAGATACTCAAATGAATCCTTGGGTAATGCCTTAGTGAATATATCAGCTAGTTGTTCCTTTGCAATTATGTATTCCAGTCTTACTTCTTTGTCTTGCACCAATTCCCTTAAGTAATGATACTTTATTGTAATGTACTTTGTTTTTGTGTGCATTATAGGATTCTTGGATATGTTTATAGCACTTGTGTTATCACAATATATCACCACAAGTTTAGTAATCTTTTCCTTTGTACCTTCCAACAATTGTTTTATCCACGCTATGTTTGAGCAATTAACTACTGTTGCAACATATTAAGCTTTTGTTGTGGATTGTGAAATACATATTTTCTTCTTACTTGTCCATGAAATCAATCTCCTGCTTAGGAAGAAAGCTCCTCCACTTCTGCTCTTTCTATCATTAATGTTTCCAACCCAATCAACATCTGTGTAAACTTTCAACTCAGAATTGTCATTCTTGTTATACCATAAACCATAGTCTTATGTTCCTTTAAAATATCTCAATATCTTGTTCACATCCATCAGGTGGTTCTCCTTAAGATTAGCAAAAAATAGTGCAATAATTTCAATAGCTAATGCAATGTTGGGTCTCTTATGAACAACATACTGCAATTTGTCAATCATTGACCTACACAATGTTTGTTTTACTTAAGCAGAATCATCATTCTTTGAAAGTTTATGTCAAGTAGTCAGAGGTGTTCCAACTAGTTTTGAATCTTCCAATCTAAAGGTCTTCTATAACTTGCAAACCAACAAATAGTTTTGTCTCTCCAAACATTAACATCTCAAATTCTCTCTTCATCTCATTAGCAAATGTTTTGCACAACAAATCATGTCCTCTAGATATGATATCATCAACAAATATTTCAGCTGACAATATCTTATCCTCAAATTCACTTTTCAAATACAAATTACTATTATCATCGGTTCTTGGAAAACTAAATTCTCATCAAATATGTATGTAACCTTTCATAGCATGCTCTAGGAAATGTTTCAAACATAAAAATTCTTTGTGCAACTTACATACATGTTCTTCTTTTTAGGTTCAACAAATCCATTAGGTTGTTCAATGTAGACTTCTTCCAATATTCTATTCAAAAATGTAGATTTGACATACATTTGGTATGCAACCTTTCATAGCATGCTCTAGGAGCTTATTTCAAACATAAAAATTCTTTGTGCAACTTACATACATGTTCTTCTTTTTAGGTTCAACAAACCCATTAGGTTGTTCAATGTAGACTTCTTCCAATATTCTATTCAAAAATGTAGATTTGAGATCAATTTGGTATACTTTGAATCCTTTGTAAGTAGCACATGCAAGTAATGTTCTTACTCCTTCTAACCTTGCAACTGGGGAAAATGCCTCTCCATAGTCAATTCCTTCCTCTTGTGCATATCCATTGCAAACCAATCTTGCTTTGTTCCTTGTGATTTCACCTTTATCATTCAACTTGTTTCTAAATACCCACTTGGTTGCAATCACATTCTTATCCTTTGGCCTTGGTACCAATGTCCATGTTTTGTTCTTCTCTCTTTGATTAATCTTCTCATTCATTGCTCTAATCCAATATTCATTCTCCAATGCATCTTTAATTGTTCTTGGCTCAAACTTACATAGTAGACATGTATCATTCTTCAACTTGTTTCTTGACATGACTCTCAAATATTTGTCTCCAATAATTTAATCAGGTGTGTGGTTTCTTCTTACACATTTTTCTAAAACAGGTTTAGATCTTCTTTCTCCTTGTAGTGCAATTGGTCCATCTCACTTATTTTCTCTAGGTATCTCCTGGTGTAACTTAGTAGTGCATGTATGTTGATACTCTACGGTCTCTTCCTCTTGTTCAAGTAAAGTACTTGGATATCCTTCATAGATATATACAATTTTTAAAAAATCTTTAGGTCCCTTCTTGTATTCTTCTTCATTCTTTTCTACAAATTCATCAACTCTAACATTTGCACGTTCCACAATTTTGTTAGTGTTTTTATTCAAACACTTGTATGCATTTCTTTTAGTGGAATATCCTAAGAATATACCTTCATCACTCTTTGCATCAAGTTTTCCATTGCTTAAATCTTTCAATAGATAACACTTGCTTCCAAGTACTTTAAAATATTTTACGTTAGCTGCATAGCCATACCATAATTCAAAATGGATTTTGTTTGTACCTTTCTTGACTTCAACTTGATTAAGTGTATAAAAAACAATACTTACATCTTCTCTCTAATACTTTTGTGGAACATTCTTTTCCATCATCAACGTTCTTGCATAGTCCATGATTGATATGTTTCTTCTTTCAACTATCCTATTTTGTGTTGGAGTCCTTGGTGTAGACATTTTTCTTTTGATTCCTTTGTCATTGCAAAATGTATTGAACTCCTTTGGAATTTTCCTCCTCTACCTGATCTCAAGCATTTTAGACTTTTACATGTTTCCTTTTCAACTCTAGCCAAATACCAGTTAAATATTTGAAAAGCATCCAATTTTCCTTTTAGAAACATCACAATCATCATTCTAGAGAAATCATCAACAAATAGGATAAAGTAATTGTCACCATAATAACTTTGCACTCTAGTAGGACCACATAAATCAGTATGAACCAATTCCAAAATATCATTAGAAGAATAGGTATTTCTCTTGAAACTAGACTTTGTCATTTTTCCTATTTGACATTGTTTGCACATTACTTTATTAGGTTTTCTCAATCTTGGTAATCCTCTTACTCTTTCCATCTTACTAATGCTTGCAAAATTATCAAAGTTCACATGACACAACCTCTTCTGCAATAACCAAACATCTTCAAATTGTGCAAATAAACATGTAATTTCATATGGATCTAGATAAAACAAGTTACCTCTTGTTTGCTCTCCACTTCCAATCAATTCACTAGTAGCATCATAGATTTTTGTCCTCTTGTTTTCAAACTCAACTTGGTAGTGTAGTGCCCACCCCTAGTTTACTTTCAGTTACTATTGCCAAACTCTTTTAGGCCAATTTATGTTTATGTTTAATGATTAGTAGCATTATTTTCCAGATTGTTGGATATTATTTTCATACTTAGTTGATTATATGATGGGACCACCTTGGTACTAGTTACTTCAGGTATGCATGATTATACTTTGATGATGATTATTTACAATGACTCCAATTATTTAATGATGTTAGTTAGATGGATTATTTATACATGTTTTCTATGGATACTTACCCCATATTGCATGTGTATGGTGTGCATGCATGTTTTCTTTATGTGTGACGTTTCTAGTGTGGTTAAGGAAGGGAGTTATAGTCACTTGCTAGTCGGGATCTACACGATACACCACTTCCTACCATTGCCTATTTAGTTTAGAATATATGTGTTTGTACCTGCATGCATTTTATGTAGATTGCAAGTACCAAGTATCAACTTCCTTGAATTGCTAGGATGAGTGTACCCTATTGCAATATCTCAATGGTAAGAGAGGGGAGATAAATTTTTGAGTCCAAATCCTAACCTTAAAACCAATTGTCCTAGAAATTAGGACAAGTATCTCAGATGATTACCCTTCCAAATTCATCATATGACATAAATTCATGATTATAACCCTTGAGTTTGATCTTGTATGTGGTATTTTATGATGGGTTTTCATATTTCGTCTTGTAGGTCTTTGGTATTTTTTTGTTAATTAAGTCAAATTGAAAGAATATTTAATGATTTAATTTAATGGAAAATTATTAAGATAATTTCAATATTTAATTATTTTTAATTAATTGAGAAATTAATTAAATAAAAGGATTAAATTTAAAGAGAAATTTATAGTTTTAATTTTAGAGCGTATACTGCATATGTATGGTGTGTGTGTATGTTTTCTTTATGTGTGACATTTTTTATGTGGTTAAGGAAGAGAGTTGTAGTCATCTGCTAGTCAGGATCTACATGATGCACCACTTCCTGTCATTGTCTGTTTAGTTTAGAACATATGTGTTTGTACATGTATGGATTTTATGCAGATTTCAGGTACTAGGTATTGACTTCCCTGAATTGCCAGGATGAGTGTACCCTGTCACAATATCTCAATGGTAAGAGAGGGGAGATAAATTTTTGAGTCCAAATCCTAACTTTAAAACCAATTGTCCTAGAAATTAAGACAAGTATCTGAGATGATTACCCTTCCAAATTCGTCATATGATGTAAATTCGTTATTATAACCCTTGAGTTTGATCTTGTATGTGGTATTTTATGATGGGTTTTCATATTTCGTCTTGTAGGTCTTTGATGATTTTTTTGTTAATTAAGTCAAATTAAAAGAATATTTAATGATTTAATCTAATGGAAAATTATTAAGATAATTTCAATATTTAATTATTTTTAATTAATTGAGAAATTAATTAAATAAAAGGATTAAATTTAAAGAGAAATTTATAGGTCTAATTTTAGAGCATAATAATATTAATTTAATTTAATAATAATATATTTAGGAGATCATTTTTAAATAAATGCTTTAAAAAAAAAAAAAATGGTAAATGACCAAAGCCTTTGATTATATTGAAAAAAATAACAAGAGAGTAAACTTTGTTCAAACGGGCACTGGTAAGAAAGAATGGAGAAGAAAACCTTCAGTCTAGCTTGGGACCATAGTCCTTTATTATTACATTTTAAAAGGGGCATAGTTATTATGCTTTAAAATATTTAATTAATTATAAGAAAACTGAAACAAAACTTGGAAAGATAATCTGAAAACCAAAACCAAGTGGATGAAGACCTTATCACAAGGATCATTCCAACTGGAATTCCAATCTTTATAGGTACCCTTTAATTGTCAATTTCCTTACAATTCTGCTAAACATAAGAAATAACTTAAATCAAACATTAGTAATATTAGTAATAAACATTTCAACATGGACCTAGCTAGATCTAGATATTCCAAAACCAAAAGAAGCAGCTAGACCTGCCCCAACTCAAGGCCAGAGAGCACATGTCTCATTTGATATCTTCAAAAGAGACTGAAACATAAGTTTAATGCTCACATAGAAATAAGGGCATAAAATTTTCCAAGAAATAAGAACCTATCTCAAAGCATATTTTAATTAGTGAACACACTAAAAATATTAGATTATTCTTCTGAGGAACTCTATTTAGGGATCTTAGTTAAAATGTCAACTATAGTATAAGTTAAACATTTTGCCAATGCTGCATGAAACCAAACTCGAAAGTGATAACATTAGGATAGCAATATAGCTTATGTTAAACAAAGACCGGTCTACAATCAAATGGAAAGGAGAAAGCCGTTCTCATCTCCATTATCCAAATTTCAAACATTATGAGTGTTTGTGGATCTCCAAGACAGGAAAAGATCAACAAACCAGAAAATTTAAGGGCAAAGCAAACCATATAATGAACCTAGTTTAATTTGAGTCTGACATGCTTATAAATTCCTCTAAACTAGAAACAATAGAGATAAATCAATATAAATGAAAATTAACCAAATAACAGAGCATCTCTCACATACAATAATCGTTGATTCACAATTCATTATAAAATTTATATATATCTATTTATAGTTAGGAGATATGCATGTGGAGACTGAAACTGAGATATACATTACTACAAAAAGCCTCCAAACTAATCTGTGACCCAAGCATTATGAAGGCCTAAGGCCAATGATATACCCTAACTTTATAACAAACTAAAATCTAAATATAAAGATTGGGAAGCTAACAAGACCAAAAACACTACCAAAGCTAGAGAATATGACCAACCTATTCGATGAGAGCCAGAATAGGGAGAAACCAAAATATAGGGCATCTTTAGAAGGGAAAAAATTTGTAACATATGATATAAAAAAAATCAAAATCTGCAAGACCGACATCTACTTCCAAAATACCATGATAATCTCCAAAATATCCTTGGGGCTCTCCAATTGAAAATTTTGTGGGAACTCGAATGTGGTCTTAACTCGACTTGATTTTTCCATATTTGGAGTACAGAATTCCAAATCCTCTATGTTGTCAAGATCCACACTTGGATGAATGTATGCCTTGAAAAGGCCTAGATAATTTTTAAGCCAGGTTTTGATATCTTCTTTAATGATACCTCTCCAATGAAGGAGAAACTAAATACTAGCCTCCATTTTGGGCCACTCCTTGATGAAAGCCACATTTTCCCAAATGACCAAGGTGGGGTGTTTGATAACCACTTCCAGATCAAAGCTGCCCAAAGGATGCGCCATGTACATTTTTTGTAATGAGATCCTCAACTTGTCGTCGATGCTTTTAACAACTTCCTCTAACCCCACATGCCAGATTAGATCGAACATGTTGCAGTAGAGATGAATCATGGCCCACTTATCTATCCTAGCTCTAGCCAAGCACCCAATGAAAGCCCCTATTATGTCATTGTTGGTGTGCCAAGTAAACCTATAATCAAATATACCCTCTCCAATGGCACGACACACAACAATTTTGGTCATGTTGTCTACAAGCTTCAAGATCTGACTCCATCTTTTTGATTTAACAATTCCTCGAAATGCCATAGTCCTAACTTTAGAGGCACAAAAGAGACAGATACTAGTATCCATTTTGGGGAGAAAGGCGAAAACTAATAGCAATGGAAGATCCAAAACAAAAGGATGTTAAAACTAGCCTATGAAGGATCTAGAAAGGTTGAGAGAGTGACATCATCCTTAACTGACGCTAGCTCATGATGTAGACACCTAGTGTAATCAAATGATGAATAAGGGGAGGCAAACGGTTGGCATTCCCTATAATGATGATCACGTTGTGGTCATAGCCAAGAGAGAATTATGAGATAATGAAGCAAAAACCTGAATCTTACCAACTAAGTAGGAAAATAATAAAAACCTAGGGAGGGAAGCCTAAAGACTATAACCATAAAAATATTTAATATAGGAATCCAAAGAGGCTCCTTACTATAAGAACTAGCTCCCTTAAGAGATTAATAAGCCTAAATCTATAAGGGAGAAATAAGAAGACTCTGACCTGACACAGGGGAGCAAATAAAAAGAAAAACTAAATGGAACCTGAGTTGATCTGCTGGACTACCTATGTGGATAGAACATTTAAAATTGGACTTGATATAAATAAAAGAAAGGGAGAAAGAAAAAGAAAGAAAATCCTAAAATATCCTATTAGCCACTTAGGTTTGTATGTTATTAAATATTAGAAAATCTTCTCCATTAGTGCCTTTATTAGCCAATTGATCTACATTTTTGTTACCTTCCCTAAAAATATGCCAAATTTGTATATCTGAGAAGAGGTCCATAGTATTAAGAAGTTCTTCTAATTTGGAGTTGAGGACCCAATTTGGTGTAGAGCATTCCCTAATAGTATTAAGAACAATTTGGGAATCACCTTCAATGATGATATTCGTATATCCTAAATCTAGACATATTTGCAAACCTACTTGCAAAGCTTCTAATTCTACGAGATTGTTAGTAGTAGGGTCTAAAGGTATAGCCCTTTTAGTGAACCACATACCAGATGCATTATTGACAATACATCTAATACCGACAATACCGAGATTGTGAGGCCTCGCCCCGACCCATCCTAGCACCGATGATACATTGTTATTTTGATACTCATGCTTTGTTATGTCAGAACATTATTGGATACACTGAACATTTTTATGCTATTTTACAATGTGTGATGCTTTACTTCAGTTACTTGATTTTGTTATTTAATGCTTATAAATATGTATAATGATGAAGAAAACGTATGCAACACTAACACTTCTGGTTATGCAAGTCAAAGGGTTAGAAATATGAGTAGAATTAAATAACAACTATTTATTAGGAAATGGATGCTTTAATTTATATAATCCCTCTAATATGTAATTCACATTATGCATGTGGTTTTTGGACCTACTGATGTGTGCAATGAGTGTGTAGGAAAATCAGCCGAGATAACTCAATGGAAAAATGGAGCTAAATTACTTGTTAATTTTGTGCTAACCTTGTATTGTAATTCTTAAAGGTTGTAATTTGATCTTACTATTCTCCTAACTTTTAATTATTCCTAATAAGTCTTTAAAGGCTTAGAAACATTAAATTTAAGTACCCCTATGGGTAAGGGTATGGGTGGGGGTACTTTCCAACCCTTTAGCCTCCTAGGTTGACTCTTAGGGTCACTCAAAAAACCCTATTTTAGGTTGACTTCGAAAATGGGTTGCTTTTTACTTGGGTTAGTGAAACCAAACCTCCATCTTGAGTTACTTGAAGCCTAGTGGAGTTAAAGACCATACTTAGAGGCATTTGGGGGGGGAGTTTTGGTTTTTGTCACCCAATCCTCTAGTTTTGGAGGAAGTCTTGAAGATTGAAGGAAGAAAGGGAAGCTCTTCTCAAACCACCATTGCCATAACTCTTTTATGAAGGTAGGAGTTCTTCACTCCATGAATGGTTCTTTATGTGTGTTCATGTTTTGAATCTTGCTTGAATCATGTTGGAGACATTGTGTAGATATGCATTTCTTGTTTGTGTGTTTGGGGTGGATTTGGGAGAGATTTTATCTTGTCTTATTTTGATGTTATTCATATGCCTTCTTAATGTTTGATTATTTTTTGAGAGGTTTTCATGGGGATGTTTTTGGCAAAACTCACCCTTGGATAGGGAAGAAGTGGCCATGCTTGGGGAAAGGGCCTTAGTTGGACCTCAATAGTGTAGAGTATCCTCTCATGGAGAGAGGAGGGAGAAACGGTAGGGTTTATGGGCCCCTACTTGTCATCCCATACCTTGTTGTTATTAAGAATTCTTGAATGTGGAAAAGAATGAAAATTCTTGTGGATATAGCCTCGAAAGGGCCTTGTGAAAGAATGGAAGTTCTTGAAGTTTTAGCCCCGAAAGGGCTATGTGATGGTATGGCGATTGACTTCTCCTATTGAGAAAATCCACCTTGCCCCTATATTGGCTCATTGTTGGACCTATTGTGCAACCGAGTGGGAATGCATGTCTAATTTTCTTATCTCCTTGTGTTGTTTATCTCCATGTTGGTTCTTGTCTCTTCCATGTTTACCCTTGATGCAATGAAGACATTTGATAAAATTTCTCTTGTGGAATCCTTGAAGAAAACTCAATGAATTGTAATATTATGTAAGTTGTAATTGAATTTGATGTAGTGGCAAAGACATCGGGTTTTCTTACTAGTTCTTTCTCGATGGAGCCTTGAACCAGGATGAATAATAGAGGAAAGAAAAGATTATGAAATTCACCTTGCAATGCTCTCATGTGGTTCCAAATTTTGGCATATGTATGTGAGAAATTAGAATGATAGTTAATGTCTTGAATTGGGAAATTCTGAGTTTCAATTATGATAATGAAAGGCAAATGGATGTGCTGAAGTTTCATTTCAATGTTTTGAACCTTAACATGTTATAATAATCCTACATTGTGATCACCAAGCTAGCGCATTCATTGTTAAGCTCCATTAGTAATACAATTGAATTTGATAAGAATTACTCATCACCTTTTTGAATTTTGAATTTAGGTTCATAATTCCTTGATAAGATTCACAAAGAACAAGAACAATTTGATTAAGAGGTTTTGAATTTCTTGAATTTAAATAAAGATGAAAGAACACATACCTTGTTATGATGACTATATGTAAAACTTAAAACCTTTCCTTTAGATGATTGAATTAACATGAACTATAGTAGAAAGAGAATTTTAATCCCTAGCACCCTTTTGCATTAGTGGGCTTGCTCATAGGAACTCCATTAACTCTAGAAATATCTAAACTCATCTTGCATAACAATGAACTTAGCAAGAAAACATGCTAGAACTTGGCAAAAGAAATTGGTTTTCAAATTGTGCATCTTCAGGTCTAAAAACTCTCTCTCGAAAATGTATGGAAATTTTTTTTAATTCCCTTAGTCATAGAGAATATTCTTTGAACTATTCCCTTTGAACTTCCCACAAAATCATTGTTAAATCCTTTAAGGGGATTATAAGTTAAATAAATTTAAAATTAAAACAATTAAATATGCATCTTGTTGTATCCCTCAACAACAAACTTTATGCTTTAAAAGCTTGCCTTAACAACAAACTTATACAATTCGCACCACCCGAGAGTCTGAGTTAGCACATGGGCTTGAATCAAGTTGGCAAGCCAAAAATTTAAGTTTGACAAGAAATTCAAATCATTCCTTAGCCACCTTGCATCTTGTGCTCCTATGACATGTCAGTTGAGAAAGAATGAAATTAAAACTTGGTAGGTTTTTTTTTTTTTTTTAAAGTTCCTCCCCACCCATCTCATACTTTTTATCTCCTTCCAAGACTAGGCGTGGACTTCTTCCCAACTACCTGCCAACAAGAGTGCACGTAACACTTATGACATGTCATGTCATCAAGTGGTTGTTGGGGGGGGGGGGGGGGGGGAGGGGGGCAAAGAAAGTTCTTTCATTAAATTTTTACCTTGCAAACTGTCCACTCCATTCTCCTTACCAAGCGCTTACCTCCTTACTGAAAGGTCGCGCAATGAGGAGAGGGGCGGGAACCAAGTCTGCACTGCGCAAACATTGGACAACGCGATGCCTTGGGAAGTGGCCCACGCATGGGGTGAGCCACTTGGCTTAGGTTTGTGGAGGGTGGTCTTAGGATGTTGGGTAGTATAGTTAGGATGTTAGTTTGGTTGGTTAGTAAATTTTATTGTTAGGTTAGTGTTATATATATATTTCTTTTAGTGTAGTGTTAGTTGGTATATATATGTATAGCCTAAGTTAGTATAGGATTAATGGGTTAGTGTTAGGTTTAGTAATATTATAAATTAAGTTTAACATTAAGACTTTAAGTTAGATTTGTAGATGTGACTTTTTGGTTAGAAAGTAGAATAATGTTTTTAAGTTAGAATAGAAATTGTTAATATTTTAAATGTGATTCTTTTTGCATAGTGTTAGTATTTTAGGAACTTTATTATAAGCTAATTTAATTGTTATAGTATCTTAATTATTGCTTGTTCCTTATTATTTTAGATAATTTTATTAATAGTTTTGAATAAGATTAGCCTTAAATAGTTATTAGATTAGTAGTCTTTGACAATACTAGGAAGTAATACAATATTCTTTTTTATGTTTGCAACGATGTTAATATTAATAGTGTTTTAGAGGTTAGAGTATTAAATAAATTTTTATTTAAAAAAGGGGGGGTTGACTTGAACTTAGAATATTTTAATTAAAACAAATTTTAATGTTCTATTAATTAGTTTTATACTATTGTGAGCGTTGTCAGTTTGATTTTAATATGGACTTTATTAATGTGGAATTTAAATTTTTGATAGTTTTAAATGAAGCTTAGATTAAATTATAGTTTATTGAATTCATTCTAGACATCTATTTCAATTGTAAATGATAAGTTAGCAAGTGGATTAGATTTTGGATTCAAGTTTTAAACGTGGTTAGTATGCGTTAAATAGTTAAATTTAATTGACCTTCTAAACTTTCAAATCTTCTTAATGTTAAATGAATTATTTGGTAATATCGATCAAGTTATCAAGTTAATATTAGGTCTAGCCAATTAGATCATCTTTAGGGTTAGTGGTATATTACTCGTAATTAAATTGTATCATTAACACAAATTGATAGTTTATGACTTTATAAAATGGAATGGTCGTTTAATTTTATTAATGTATTTTCTAGAGACTTTCTGTTCACCCTAATAATCTCTTTTATGAAATGATCAGACCGAGTCGTAACCCTATTAATTATCAATGGTGATCTTGCATCTAGCTTCATAGTACCTACAAATATCTGAACCTTAAACCCCTTGGACTAGTAACTCTATTGTAGTTCAACATCTAAACCATCATCGACCATATTAACTTATTGAATCATAGTTTCTTATATTTAAAAAAAAAAAAAATTGTGGTCGTTTTGCCGTTATATTTTGGGCATGACATTTTGGTATCAGAGCCCGTGTTTCAACACTAGGAACCTAAAACCATTATGCTTCTAAACTTAACTAAAAATTTTAATTGTGTAGGATGCCTCCTGTTACATGGAGCAACTGACGAGGTAGAGGTCGTAGGGCGAGAGGTGGTAGAGCAGGACAAGAGGATGGACCTCCACCTCCACCACCGCCTCCACCTCCACCACCACCGAACCCAAACCAGGACATTATAGATGCACTTCAGACTTTGATCAGTGTAGTTCAGCAGAGAGTAGTACCTATAGTTCAGCCAGGTCAGCAAATTCCAGTTGTGGAAGCAGAGGGACCCAGAGGAGGCGGACCCAAAGTTTGAGAGAGGACTAGGAGTCCCCCGTTGAGACAGTTAGAGGGACAAGGTGAGCACGAGGAAGAGTCAATACACCAGAGAGGACCCCCACTTGACAGACCTCCTAGACATATAGGAGACGATATTAGGGAATTGATTCGACTCGGGCCACCTTTATTTACCAGTTCCACTGAGGGGACAGTAGCAGAGGCATGGTTACAGAGCCTACAATGGTGCTTTGGATTATGTCCATATGGGAGTAATCTAAAGGCACGACTAGCAATTCATTAGTTGAGAGGAGATGCTGTTGAGATAATGGGTGTTGCACACATTGCATAATATTGTTATTTTATTATTTTATTTTATTATGTATTGTTGTGCCTAGATGGACGTGCAACATGTAAAGATTTCCATGGAATATTCTTGATGAGTTGTATTGTAACATTGTGATAATATTTTATGTAATTATTTAATATTGGGGAAAAGAATTAAATGCGCAATATTAAATGTGGGGTCAGTGGGTTAGGTAGCACATGGTTTTAGCACATGGTTTATGTAATACCACTTAGTGGTTTTGTGGGACTTGCTACTATATAAGCAGCCACAAGGGTAGTTGTTGTATAGAGAGAAAGTGAGAGTGACAAGGAGAAGAAAAAAGGCAAGAGTTGAGCGGGACAAGGCTTGACAGGTTAGCCAAGGGAGCATTTGTGAAGGTTGAAAGCATGGCATGGGATGTGTGGATTCATGCTTGTTCACATAGTTTGCTCGGTTGTGGCTATGGCCATGAAGGCTTCCATTGTTGTATGGAAATGGTATTTTTTGCTGAATAATACATGGTGATGGATGCTTTTAGAGGCTGGGTTTTTCCCTCAATGAGGGTTTCCCAGGGTATATCTTATGTCACAATTTTGTGGGTATGTTTTCTATTCTCTTGCATGTGGATTTTAATTCCGTGTTTATTTTAGATCTATTATGGGTTATGTGGAAACAGTTATATTCTTTATTGCCAAGTTTCCTTACAAGTGGTATCATAGCTATGGTTTTATTATTGTAACCCTAGATTGAATCCATGAAAATGCATGAGAGGATAAAAGAAAAGGGCAAGATATATGAATGATTTATTGCAGATCTAAGGGTTTTGGGTTTTCTGTTATGATGGGATGTTAAAAGATTTGGGCATGTGAAATTGTTGGACAAAAAGATTTTTTCGGATGTTTCATTTAAATGAGGGTTTTGGGGGGTAGCTTGCAGAAATGACCTCCTGGGTAAAAACAGACTTCACCATTGGATCCGGGTCGACATTTCCATAAAATTTGATATATAATATGCCCTAGTTTGGCCATGTTAAGAGGAAATGAAAGAGTTTTTTGGTTTCAGCCCATGATGGCCGTCAAATTTAATCCCGTCGGAATTTTTCGTCATTGAAAAAAAAATTAAAAATGAAAAATCATACTGAAAATGGTAAAAAGACTATCTTAGTAAAATGGCCATAACTTTCTCTCAAAATATCAGATTTCAGAGTTCTTACAGGCGTTGGAAAGCTAATTCAGAGCACTACAAGATGATGTAGGTTTGGTTTTTAATTTTGAGATTTTGTCAGGTTTTAAGAGCCCTAAAGTTAGATGTTATTTATTTTGAGCATGGATTAGGGCATAACTTGGGCATACAGAGTCAAATTTTGGACTTTGAGTAGTCAACGAAAAGCTCTTGGAGAGCTCTACACATTGGTTCAGATTTGGTGCAGGTTTGGCATGATTTATTTGTTGATATATTGATCTGAACAGTTTATAGGTATATTTTGACTATGGTAACATTGTGAGTTTATGGCAT
This sequence comes from Cupressus sempervirens, assembly GCA_028749045.1. Taxonomy (NCBI): domain Eukaryota; kingdom Viridiplantae; phylum Streptophyta; class Pinopsida; order Cupressales; family Cupressaceae; genus Cupressus; species Cupressus sempervirens. The sequence continues at coordinate 476,766,525 of CM053789.1, read as the reverse complement.
TAGAGATTTAAGTTTTGATGTCATTGTATACTCAAGTTTGGTCTCATGATGATATGGTTATCAGTGTTTGGTTTGGATATGTATGATGACTTGTTGGGTCTACAAGTTGTGCAGTGTTGTAAGCGGTCTATACTTACAGGTTGCATTTATGGCTTGGTTATGGGTTGTCTTTGCCCATTGATCTTTCATTATTGATGCATATTCAGATTGGTGGCTTGGATTTGGGTTGTCTATGCCCTAAGTCACATGATTTTATCTTCATGTAGAAGGGATGAGATGTTGTTACTAGGTACAGTCATGGTGGAGGATTGTGGTTGACTATGCTGATAGGTTGGACACTTTGAGAGCCTGATGCTCAGCTCATGGATGTGATCATGGTGCCATGGATTTTGGCATGACATGATTGGTTATACAGGTACATCCTTGATGTTCATTAGCTTGGATTTTCTGATTTGGTTATGGTGGTATATCTTCTTGGTTGAGGATCATGGTTATTTGGTTTTTTTTTTGAGGAGCTCATGATGTGCACTTTGAGTTCTTTGATAGTTTGATGCCTTGGTTGATTCTCATGGTTAGAGGATGGGTTTTCATCATGATGTCATGGATAGCTTGGATACACAGTTTAGTGGGAGCTTGTGACAGTGATGGGGTGACAGTGTAGGATTAGTTCCTGGTTTGGTTTATATCTTCTTGGTTTGGAGAGGATGGATTTTATGATGCCATAGGTGACTTGGTACCATAGTTGAGTGGGAGTTTTTTGGCATTGATATATTTATTGAGTGTTTGCAAATGTTGGAGGTTTGTCTTAGATCCTGTTGCTGTAGAAGCGTCTTTGACATTTGCATGGTGCACTTGTTATCTTCATGGTGTGTGGAGATGGTTTTCTTCATGGTGTGTGGAGATGGTTGCATCTTGAGGACTCACAGGGTTCTTGGCAAAGGTGTGGTTTATGCTTTTATTTGGCATGTTATCTCTTTAGTTGAGATGGTAAGATCATGTTGTCATGTTTATGTTCCTGAGGCCATGGTTGGAACTTTGACATTGATCTTGGTTTAGTTTCTTGGTATTGAGTACACTGATCATAAGCTGGATACTTCATGATATTGCTATGTTTCATTTGGAGTTGGCATGGATTGATTGGTTACAGGTGCTCATGGATACTTAGAGACAGTGGTGACGCTGATTTCTCTTGGATTAGAGAAGTATTTGTTGGGATGGTTGATGGTTTCAGCAGGAAGTCCGAGGGGCAGTCACCTGATATGGACTTGAGAGGAGATTTTTCTTAGATGAGTCTTGGTTGGAGACTTGGGTATCTTGATGAGCATTCTCATTCCCCACTCTTGGTCTACTCGACGGTTTGCTACTTGAGAGGTATAGCCCATTATTTCTCTCAGTTGCATTATATTTATGCTTATCTTTCATGGATATGGATCTTGAGCTATGGTACATGAGTTAGTTCTAGAGGGTTCATGATGGTTTAGCATTGGTTATCTCCATGTGCATATGTTGTTATGCTGGTTGAGTTTGGGAGATGGTTTTATATTGGGCATTTTCCTTGGATTAGGAATGGTTATTCCTTGGTTTAGAAATGGTTTTATTGAGTTTGATCTTCTTGTGAGAGGCTTACATCCATGATTAGTTATATGGTATGGTTTGGATGTTGTTGAGGCTTCTTGTTGGGGTTTTATGGAGGAGATCATACTTGCACAGTTTACATCTAGAGGTGTGTGTAGAAGGACATGATACAGGTTATGATTTGCATGGTTTTTATAGTCTTGGTTATCTTCTTGGATGTTCAGTTTTGCCTACATTGGATTTGAGATTGGTTGGAGATTGTGATCACTGGTTTGTGCTTATGTATGTCATGTGAGAGATGACATGGTTATTCCTTTATCTCTTTCCTCTGTTGGTTGTTGTGAATTTGGGAGACTATTGGAGACTTGTTATGAGAGTTTTTTCTTGCAGGATATTGGTTTATGTATTGTGGATGTCTTTGATACTACATGGATTCACTTCTTTGAGATGTTGTGAGTGGATTGGTTATAGATTTGACATTATCTTTTGCAGTGGGAGCTTCTTGGTATATATGTGGCAGGTATTGCTCTTGAGGCTTATGATTGCAGGTTATAGATTGGATATGTCAGTGATATGAGATTCACTTGTTATACCTTTGAGGTATGGATAGTTGGATGGGTTTGGCACTTTGTTGTGGGTGCTATTTCAGCTATGGATATTTTGACAACTACGGATACATGTGATTACCTTTGGATCAGGTTATTTGTGCTTGGAATTTCAGTTGGTACAGGATTTTATGATCTTCTAATGCGACAGGTTGGGTGGTTTTCTCTTTGGATGGCTTCTATGTATGTCCAGTGGGAGTGGCATAATAGGAGGTGAGATCATTCATGTTCGAGATGCTGGATACTTTGATTTTGTTGCGAGTACCAGGATGGAGCACTTGGTGTATTTTGATCCATGATGGTGGATGTGCTAGGAGGGATTGTTCCCTTGTTCATTTATGTGGCTACGGATTGACCCTATGCAATGTATACAACAAGTGGGAGATTGTTGAGATAATGGGTGTTGCACACATTGCATAATATTATTATTTTATTATGTATTGTTGTGCCTAGATGGACGTGCAACATGTAAAGATTCTCATGGAATATTCTTGATGAGTTGTATTGTAACATTGTGATAATATTTTATGTAATTATTTAATATTGGGGAAAAGAATTAAATGCCCAATATTAAATGTGGGGTCAGTGGGTTAGGTAGCACATGGTTTTAGCACATGGTTTATGTAATACCACTTAGTGGTTTTGTGGGACTTGCTACTATATAAGTAGCCACAAGGGTAGTTGTTGTATAGAGAGAAAGTGAGAGTGACAAGGAGAAGAAAAAAGGCAAGAGTCGAGCGGGACAAGGCTTGACAGGTTAGCCAAGGGAGCATTTGTGAAGGTTGAAAGCATGGCATGGGATGTGTGGATTCATGCTTGTTCACATAGTTTGCTCGATTGTGGCTATGGCCATGAAGGCTTCCATTGTTGTATGGAAATGGTATTTTTTGCTGAATAATACATGGTGATGGATGCTTTTGGAGGTTGGGTTTTTCCCTCAATGAGGGTTTCCCAGGGTATATCTCGTGTCACAATTTTGTGGGTATGTTTTCTATTCTCTTGCATGTGGATTTTAATTCCGTGTTTATTTTAGATCTATTATGGGTTATGTGGAAACGGTTATATTCTTTATTGCCAAGTTTCCTTACAGATGCCTCCAATTGGTGGCATCAAGAGGAGACCATTGGAGGAGTGAGCATGGATACCCTCACCTAGGAGTCATTCCTAGAGAGGTTCAGGGAGAGGTATCTATCTGAGCACTTCAGGCAAAAGCAGATAGAGGAATTTCATTCACTTCATCAGAGGGGTCTCACCGTGGCTCAGTATGAGAGCAGGTTTCTCGAGCTCCTTCCTTATGTCGAGTACATGAGGGACGAGAAACTGCGAGTGCATCGATTTATCATGGGCCTAAATTTCTCACTTCAGGGTCCAGTTCATATGGCCTTTCCTACCACCTTCAGATAGGTTGTTGAGATGGCACTAGTGGCAGAGGACACTTGAGGTAGACAGGAGTCACAGGATCGGTCTCAGAACCGAAACTCTACCCAGCAGAAACCCCCTTGGGAAGGGAATCAAAACTACACAGCAGGGCCCTCTAAGGGCCAATAGTCTTAGCAGTAGCAACAAAAACCCTCACAGGGTTATCAGGGCTCCAAGCCCAAGCAATGGCATTCACAAGGTCCGAGGCAAGATCAAAACGTACAGGCCCCACAGTCACAGCCAGCGAAGACTCAACAGTCTTCTAGGGTGGATTCAGTAGATCTAGCAGGTCAGGAGGCCCACAACAGTCTGGATCACAGGGTGTCTGATCCTATACATGAGGACCATGTTACACTTGTGGTGGCATGGGGCATATTGCTAGAGAGTGTTCTCAGGGACAGTCCTCTAGTGGTTAGAGAGGGGCATTTTTAGAGCTAACAGTTGGCGATGTAGGCAGATCCCACAAAGTTTTTGCAGTGGTTGACAACCGCCAGGCCGAGCATCAAGCCATGATTATTGAGGCTACAGGTAGTATATGAGGTAGCATGGTTACTATTTTATTTGATTCTGGAGCTACTGATTCATTTATATCTCCTTTTGTCGTGGAGCGTTGCGGGCTAGTGGCAGTTAGTCAGGATGTCAGCTGGGAGGTAGAGTTAGCCTCAGGAGCCAGAGTGTCAGTTAGTTCCATGGTGCATAGTTGCCCGATTCAGATTGGAGAATTGTCCACAATGTCTGATCTACGTATTACCCCTCTAGGTTCTTATGATGTTGTTCTTGGCATGGATTAGCTGTATGCCCACAGCGCCAAGATGGATTGTCGACAAAAGAGGGTGGAATGTGTAGATGAGTATGGTATCTCTAGAGTGATCCTTGGGGTTAAGAGACCCATATCCCTTCGTATGATTTTCGCTATGCAGCTTAGACGATGCATGCGAAAAGGATGTCAGTTGTTCGCTATCACCATCAGTGATAGGGAGGAAGATCCAGAGGGGGAGCCATCCCTTGATATTTTCCTATTTTGCAGGAGTTTGCAGATGTTTTTCCTTCAGAGCTCCCTAGTAGGCCTCCACCTAGAGCAGTGGATTTCCATATTGATTTGGTGCCAGGAGCAGAGCCAGTGTTGAGAGCACCGTATATGATGACTACCCACGAGCTTAGTGAACTTAAGATTCAGTTGGAGGAACTCTTAGAGAAGGGGCATATTCGACCTAGTGTGTCACCTTAGGGTGCACTAGTGATCTTCGTTAAGAAGAAGGACACATCACTTAGGTTGTGTATTGATTATCGGCAATTGAACAAAGTAACCATCAAGAACCGATACCCTCTTCCTAGGATTGACGACTTTTTTGACCAGTTACAGGGCACTCGAGTATTTTCGAAGAATGATCTTAAGTCAGGTTATCATTAGTTGAGGATTGTGGATAGTGATATTCCTAAGACTGCATTTCGTACTAGGTATGGCCACTACGAGTTCACCGTGGTACCGTTTGGCCTCACGAATGCTCCAGCTGTATTCATGAGCCTCATAAGCCTCATGAATGGAGTATTTTGCACCTTTTTGGATAAGTTTGTGGTTGTTTTCTTGGATGACATCTTGATATATTCTTGTGATGAGAAGGAGCACGAAGAGCACTTGAGACAAGTTTTGCAGAAATTGAGGGAGAGCCAATTGTTTGGTAGCTTGTCAAAGTGTGCATTCTTTAGACCTGAGATATGTTATTTGGGTCATGTCATATTAGGCGATGGTGTCTCAGTGGACCCATCAAAGATTAGGGCCATCATGGATTGGCCGGCACCCACAAGTGTCACTAAGGTGAGGAGCTTTATGGGTCTAGCAGGGTATTATCAACGCTTCATTGCAGGATTCTCTAGATTGGCACATCCCATCACATCTCTTTAGAGGAAGGGAAAGAGGTATGAGTGGACAAAGAAGTGTGATAGAGCTTTTCAAGAGCTTAAGAGGGCCCTCACGAGTGCACCGATTCTTGCAGTACCAGATCCATCCGTGGACTTCGTGGTGTGCACAGATGCATCTTTGGATGGTATAGGGGCAGTCCTTATGCAGGATGGCTGACCCATTTCCTTTGAGTCTAGGAAGTTGAAGACTCATGAGCTCAACTACCCTACCCATGACCTAGAGCTTGTGGTAGTAGTTCATGCCTTAGTGAGGTGGCTACACTTCCTACTGGGTCATAGATTTAAGCTTCATTCCAACCACCAGAGCTTACAGTACATATTCACACAGTCGAACCTTAATGCTAGGTAGAGAAGGTGGATGGAGTTCCTTTGTGAGTATGATTTTGATGTTCATTACATCAAGGGGAAGGAGAATGTAGTTGCAGATGCCTAAAGTAGAAGGCTCCATGAGTTATCATCTATGACTACTTGTACTAATTTGAGGGAACGGATTCTTCAGCACTTGCTAGCGGATGAGCTTTATTCAGAGGTTAGTCAGGTGGTGCGTTCTTAGAGACCCTTAGAAGGGAAGTATTCAGAGTATTCCTTGGAGTCCGATGGACTCTTGCGCCATAGAGGACGTATGTATGTACCCCTCATTAGGGGATTGTGTGAGTTCATTATACTTGAGGCTCACAAAGCACCTTATGCAGCGCACCCTGGTGTTAAGAAGTTACATGCAGATTTGAGACAATTATATCACTGGCTAGGCATGAGAGTGTAGATTTCTAACATAGTTGCAAGATGCCTCGAGTGCCAGAGGGTGAAGGCAGAGCATTTGACATCCCGGTGGGCTCCTTCAGCCTCACGAGATCGCAGAGTGGAAGTGGGATGTTATATCTATCGACTTTATTGTTGGTCTCCCCTTGTCATCTCATCACCATGATGCCATTTTGGTGACAGTAAACACGTTGACCAAGGTTTCTCACTTCTCTCCCGTGCGTACTACATATACAACACGGAGCATAGCGCAGGTCTTTCTACGGGATATTGTCAGACTTCATGGCGTTCCCCGTAAGATCATCTCCGATAGGGACTCATTGTTCACCTCTTCTTTTTGGAGAGAGTTGCAGTTGGCATTGGGCACTAGGCTCAATTTTAGTACAGTGTATCATCCTCAAACTGATGGGCAGACCGAGTGAGTGAATCAGGTTTTGGAGGACATGTTGCGTATGTAGGTGATGGACCATCAGGTCAACTGGGAGGAATACCTACATCTTGTTGAGTTTGCCTATAACAATGGACACCATTCTTCCATAGGTATGCCGCCTTATGAGGCCTTGTATGGAAGACCTTGTAGGATGCCGTTGAGTTGGGACAGGATCGAGTATCCATTGGCCCTCAGTTGGTTAAGGAGATGGAGTAGCAAGTGACTTTGATTAGACAGCGCCTGAGAGAGGCACATGATCAACAGAAGAAGTATGCAGACGCGAAGAGGACAGATCGAGAGTATCAGGTTGGCGATAGAGTTTTCTTGAGGGTGCGGCCACATAAGAGTCCGATTCGATTCGGAAAGAGCTCCAAGTTGGCACCCTGGTTCGTTGGAACGTTCGAGATCCTAGAGAGGATAGGACCAGTTGCCTACCGTTTAACCCTGCCACCTAGTCTGTCACGCATCCATGATGTGTTTCACATTTTTGTACTTAGAGGATATATTTATGATGAGTCTTATAATATAGATTGGGATGCTTTGCAGGTGGAGTCGGACGGCCAGTTAGCGCTACAACCCATCTGTATTATTGTCGGACGGACCCTAGCACTTCGAGGTCGAGAGCTGGACCAGGTTAGGGTCTAGTGGGATTGCTATGATGAGGTTACGGCTTCTTGGGAGGATGCAACACAAATCTGATTACAGTACCCTTATCTTTTTGATGAACTCTAGGAGGAAGTTCATGCCTAGTGGGGGAGGATGTGAGGCCTCGCCCCGACCCATCCTAGCACCGATGATACATTGTTATTTTGATACTCATGCTTTGTTATGTCAAAACATTATTGGATACATTGAACATTTTTATGCTATTTTACTATGTGTGATGCTTTACTTCAGTTACTTGATTTTGTTATTTAATGCTTATAAATATGTATAATGATGAAGAAAACGTATGCAACACTGACACTTTTGGTTATGCAAGTCGAAGGGTTAGAAATATGAGTAGAATTAAATAACAACTATTTATTAGAAAATGGATGCTTTAATTTATATAATCCCTCTAATATGTAATTCACATTATGCATGTGGTTTTTGGACCTACTGATGTGTGCAATGAGTGTGCAGGAAAATCAGCCGAGATAACTCAATGGAAAAACGGAGCTAAATTACTTGTTAATTTTGTGCTAACCTTGTATTGTAATTCTTAAAGGTTGTAATTTGATCTTACTATTCTCCTAACTTTTAATTGTTCCTAATAAGTATTTAAAGGCTTGAAAACATTAAATTTAAGTACACCTATGGGTAAGGGTATGGGTGGGGGTACTTTCCAACCCTTTAGCCTCCTAGGTTGACTCTTAGGGTCACTCAAAAACCCTATTTTAGGTTGACTTCGAAAATGGGTTGCTTTTTACTTGGGTTAGTGAAACCAAACCTCCATCTTGAGTTACTTGAAGCCTAGTGGAGTTAAAGACCATACTTAGAGGCATTTGGGGGGCAGTTTTGGTTTTTGTCACCCGATCCTCTAGTTTTGGAGGAAGTCTTGAAGATTGAAGGAAGAAAAGGAAGCTCTTCTCAAACCACCATTGCCATAACTCTTTTACGAAGGTAGGAGTTCTTCACTCCATGAATGGTTCTTTATGTGTGTTCATGTTTTGAGTCTTGCTTGAATCATGTTGGAGACATTGTGTAGATATGCATTTCTTGTTTGTGTGTTGGGGGTGGATTTGGGAGGGATTTTATCTTGTCTTATTTTCATGTTATTCATATGCCTTCTTGATTTTTGATTGTTTTTCAGAGGTTTTCATGGGGATGTTTTTGACAAAACTCACCCTTGGATAGGGAAGAAGTGGCCATGCTTGGGGAAAGGGCCTTAGTTGGACCTCAATAGTGTATAGTCTCCTCACATGGAGAGAGGAGGGAGAAATGGTAGGGTGTATGGGCCCCTACTTGTCATCCCATATCTTGTTGTTATTAAGAATTCTTGAATGTGGAAAAGAATGAAAATCCTTGTGGATATAGCCTCGAAAGGGCCTTGTGAAAGAATGGAAGTTCTTGAAGTTTTAGCCTCGAAAGGGCTATGTGATGGTATGGTGATTGACTTCTCCTATTGAGAAAATCCACCTTGCCCCTACATTGGTTCATTGTTGGACCTATTGTGCAACCGGGTGGGAATGCATGTCTAATTTTTCTATCTCCTTGTGTTGTTTATCTCCATGTTGGTTCTTGTCTCTTCCATGTTTACCCTTGATGCAATGAAGACATTTGATAAAATTTCTCTTGTGGAATCCTTGAAGAAAACTCAATGAATTGTAATATTATGTAAGTTGTAATTGAATTTGATGTAGTGGCAAAGACATCGAGTTTTCTTACTGGTTCTTTCCCGATGGAGCCTTGAACCAGGATGAATAATAGAGGAAAGAAAAGATTATGAAATTCACCTTGCAATGCTCTCATGTGGTTCCAAATTTTGGCATATGTATGTGAGAAATTAGAATGATAGTTAATGTCTTGAATTGGGAAATTCTGAGTTTCAATTATGATAATGAAAGACAAATGGATGTGCTGAAGTTTCATTTCAATGTTTTGAACCTTAACATGTTATAATAATCCTACATTGTGATCACCAAGCTAGCGCATTCATTGTTAAGCTCCATTAGTAATAAAATTGAATTTGATAAGAATTACTCATCACCTTTTTGAATTCTGAATTTAGGTTCATAATTCCTTGATAAGATTCACAAAGAACAAGAACAATTTGATTAAGAGGTTTTGAATTTCTTGAATTTAAATAAAGATGAAAGAACACATACCTTGTTATGATGACTATATGTAAAACTTACAACCTTGCCTTTAGATGATTGAATTAACATGAACTATAGTAGAAAGAGAATTTTAATCCCTAGCACCCTTTTGCATTAGTGGGCTTGCTCATAGGAACTCCATTAACTCTAGAAATATCTAAACTCATCTTGCATAACAATGAACTTAGCAAGAAAACATGCTAGAACTTGGCAAAAGAAATTGGTTTTCAAATTGTGCATCTTCAGGTCTAAAAACCCTCTCTGGAAAATGTATGGAATTTTTTTTTAATTCCCTTAGTCATAGAGAATATTCTTTGAACTATTCCCTTTGAACTTCCCACAAAATCCTTGTTAAATCCTTTAAGGGGATTATAAGTTAAATAAATTTAAAATTAAAACAATTAAATATGCATCTTGTTGTATCCCTCAACAACAAACTTTATGCTTTAAAAGCTTGCCTTAACAACAAACTTATACAATTTGCACCACCTGAGAGTCTGAGTTAGCACATGGGCTTGAATCAAGTTGGCAAGCCAAAAATTTAAGTTTGACAAGAAATTCGAATCATTCCTTAGCCACCTTGGATCTCGTGCTCCTATGACATGTCAGTTGAGAAAGAATGAAATTAAAACTTGGTAGGTTTTTTTTTTTTTTTTTTAAAAGTTCCTCCCCACCCATCTCATACTTTTTATCTCCTTCCAAGACTAGGCGTGGACTTCTTCCCAACTACCTGCCAGCAAGAGTGCACTTAACGCTTATGACATGTCATGTCATCAAGTGGTTGTGGGGGGGGGGGGGGGGGGCGGGCAAAGAAAGTTCTTTCATTAAATTTTTACCTTGCAAACTGTCCACTCCATTCTCCTTACCAAGCGCTTACCTCCTTACTGAAAGGTCGCGCAATGAGGAGAGGGGCGGGAACCAAGTCTGCACAGCGCAGACATTGGATAGCGCAACGCCTTGGGAAGTGGCCCACGCATGGGGCGAGCCACTTGGCTTAGGTTTGTGGAGGGTGGTCTTAGGATGTTGGGTAGTATAGTTAGGATGTTAGTTTGGTTGGTTAGTAAATTTTATTGTTAGGTTAGTGTTATATATATATATATATTTCTTTTAGTGTAGTGTTAGTTGGTATATATATGTATAGCCTAAGTTAGTATAGGATTAATGGGTTAGTGTTAGGTTTAGTAATATTATAAATTAAGTTTAACATTAAGACTTTAAGTTAGATTTGTAGATGTGACTTTTTGGTTAGAAAGTAGAATAATGTTTTTAAGTTAGAATAGAAATTGTTAATATTTTAAATGTGATTCTTTTTGCATAGTGTTAGTATTTTAGGAACTTTATTATAAGCTAATTTAATTGTTATAGTATCTTAATTATTACTTGTTTCTTATTATTTTAGATAATTTTATTAATAGTTTTAAATAAGATTAGCCTTAAATGGTTATTAGATTAGTAGTCTTTGACAATACTAGGAAGTAATACAATATTCTTTTTTTATGTTTGCAACGATGTTAATATTAATAGTGTTTTAGAGGTTAGAGTATTAAATAAATTTTTATTTAAAAAAAGGGGGGGGGGGTTAACTTGAACTTAGAATTTTTTAGTTAAAACAAATTTTAATGTTCTATTAATTAGTTTTATACTATTGCGAGCGTTGTCAGTTTGATTTTAATATGGACTTTATTAATGTGGAATATAAATTTTTGATAGTTTTAAATGAAGCTTAGATTAAATTATAGTTTATTGAATTCATTCTAGACATCTATTTCAATTGTAAATGATAAGTTAGCAAGTGGATTAGATTTTGGATTCAAGTTTTAAACGTGGTTAGTATGCGTTAAATAGTTAAATTTAATTGACCTTCTAAACTTTCAAATCTTCTTAACGTTAAATGAATTATTTGGTAATATCAATCAAGTTATCAAGTTAATATTAGGTCTAGCTAATTAGATCATCTTTAGGGTTAGTGGTATATTACTCGTAATTAAATTGTATCATTAACACAAATCGATAGTTTATGACTTTATAAAATGGAATGGTCGTTTAATTTTATTAATGGATTTTCTAGAGACTTTCTGTTCACCCTAATAATCTCTTTTATGAAATGATCAGACTGAGTTGTAACCCTATTAGTTATCAATGGTGATCTTGCATCTAGCTTCATAGTACCTACAAATATCTGAACCTTAAACCCCTCGAACTAGTAACTCCATTGTAGTTCAACATCTAAACCATCATCGACCATATTAACTTATTGAATCATAGTTTCTTATATTTAAAAAAATAATAATTGTGGTCGTTTTGCCGTTATATTTTGGGCATGACAGAGATTATCTCTAGAAGCCTCGTCGAAGTTTAACTTGATCCACCCCATTGGAGGCAGAGTCCATTGTTCCCTTGCTTCTTTGTTCTTTTTTTAATAGGTAAGAGGGGGATTAATAAGATTCATCCAATTATTTTTTATAAAGCCATTCCAATTCGAAAGTGAGCCTTCCTCAATCTAAGTTTTCCTGAGATTGGAATTTAAGGTTTTGACTATGCAAACTTCGATTTTCTTGAGGATCTCCTCTAACATCATATCCATGTTATGAAAAAATCTCTGGTTCGTTTCTTTCCAGAGTTCCCACATCAGAATAGATGGGTTAATATTTCAAATTTTACTATATACATCATTGCTAGTCCTAGTAGGCCATCCTTTAAGGACTTCAAAGAGGGAATTAGGTAGCGTGGTGGTCTAGCCTAACCTCTATCAAAGCCAATCCTAACAGGATTGTGGATATGTACATTTATACAGAATGTGGTTATTGTCTTCACTCTCTTGTCTACATAACTCACATCTTGATGGACCCTTGATACCTATCTTTTTTAAACGATCAACTGTTAGAATTATGTTTTGGAAAGCTGGCCAGAGAAAGAAGCTAGCCTTAGGAAGACATGACACATCCCAACATAGATTTAGAGGGATGTCTATTTTTCCCTAGTCAAAGGAGTTTATGATGACTCTGTAACCATTCTTGACGCTATATCTCCCATCTTTAGAAGTAGCCCATATGAGATTGTCCTTTCATTCTAGTTGCTTGATTTTTCTATTCTGGAGGGATTCCTTGAATATTTTTTTTGCAATTGGGTCTATATCTAGATTATCTACTGACTTCAATTCCCATCTAATGACTTCATTAGAGCAAGATTTAGTTTTATAGTTGCTAACCATACGCCCCCAAGCATTAGTTAGATAATGCTTGATGCTTTCTGGGATCCACAAGCTATCTACTAGGGGATACCCATCCCAAGAGTCTTCCCAAAAGAGGGCTTTGTCCCCCATCCCCACATCCTAGGTAAGGTATCTGCAAATAAGGTCTCAGCTTTTAGCAATGAAGTTCTAGCTCTCAGAGCCTTTGGGGAGAGACTTTATTCTAAAAATAGAACAGGGATCTACTGCATTTAGATATTTGTTGTACATAACTTTAGCCCATTTTTGTTCTCTTTCAACAAAAAGATGCCAAGTGAGTTTAGCCCCAAGAGCTTCATTTTGCTAACATAAGTTTTTTATGCCTAAACCCCCTAAATCCTTTGGTTTACATATGTTGTCCAATTTTATAAGAGCCAACTTATTTGAATCTACCGAATCATTCCAAAGAAATTTCCTAAATTTGTCCTCAAATTTCTTATACATATTTTTTGCTAAAGGAAGGCATGATAGAGGATAGGTTGGTAGGGAAGATAGGACAACCCTAATCTTAGTAGTTTTACTTGATTTAGTGAGCAATTTATCTTTCCAACCTCTTATCTGAGAGTCTAATTTATTGACAACATTGAGCATGCCTTGTTTGATCTACTTCCTTTTTCTAACTCTATTCCTAAATATTTGCAAGGAAAAGATCCTTTTTTATAACCCATGATGTTACAAATCTAAGATTCCTTTTTAGACTTGGTGTTGATGAAAACAATTTCAGATTTAGAGGCATTCACTTTTTGGCTAGAAGCTACCATATACTGTTGGATGATAGATTTGATGTTTAAGGCCTCCATTGTTAAACTTTTGCAAGGTAGGATGGTATTGTCTGCATACTACTGATGAGTGATATTAGGAATATTTTTCATGACCTTGATACCGTTAATTTTCCCTTCTAAGTGAGCTTTGGTTAGTGCCCTTCCAAAGGCTTTTGCCATGGTAATGTATAATGAGGGGGATAGTGGATCACCCTGCCTAATGCCTCTTGAGGTCTTAAAGAAACCTTTAGGGGTTCCATTAATGAGAATTGATATTTTGGTTGTGGAGATACATTAATAGATGTATTTTATCCATTGGTGTGAGAATCCAAAGGCTTCTAAGACTTTGCATAAAAACCTCCAGTCAACCATGTCATAAGCCTTTTGGATATCTAGTTTCAAAAACATGCTAGCCAATTTGTTTTTGTTAGCTGAATACAAAGTTTCTTCGATAATCAGTAGACCATCTAAGATGGATCTACCTAGAACAAACCTGGTTCATTCTTTTGATGTAATTTTGGGAAGAATAGGTTTAAGACGATTGGCAAGGATTTTAGATAAGATTTTATAAATGGTGTTACATAGGGCTATCGGTCTGAACTCACTTGGGTTTTTAGGATCCTCTTTTATGGGGATCAAGGTGATGAAAGTGTTATTAATTTCTGATAGTATTGAACCCCTGCTTCTTGAGGCTTCAATGGCTTTCCACATATCAATTCCAATGATACCTCAAAATTTTTGAAAGAAAAAGGCTTGAAAACCATCTGGGTCTGGGGATTTGTTTGGGTTCATGTCAAACACCACACATATGACTTCTTCCAAGGTTATAGGTCTATTTAATAATTTATTATCTTTGTGGGACACCACTCTCAGAATGGCCTTCAACATCTTTGATTGAACTGTTGAATTTGAATGGTCATGATTATTTAGTAAGCTCTGATAGTGGCTAACAAGGACCTTAGCTATTTTATCCAAGTTGTTTATAACTGACCTCAATGGGTTCTTGATTTTAGTTATCTTTCTTTGAGCTCTATTCTAAAGGGTGCTATTGTGAAAAAAATAAAAAAATTTGGTCGCCTTCTTCTAGCCATTTTTCTCTTGACTTTTGTCTCCAAAAGACTTCTTCTTTGGCCAAGATAACTTCCTGCTTGGCCAGTAGTTCTTTTTCTAAGTTATAGTTGTCATTATTCATTCCCTTTTTAATTACTTTTGTATTTAATTCTTTTAATTTTCGTTCTATTTCTATTTTCTCTTTAAATATGTTATTGGAGTGAACATTATTCCACTTAAGAATCTTTTCTTTAATCATTTTTAGTTTGGATATGGAAATATACATTTTGGGACCTTTGAAATTACCTTGCTTCCACCAATCTTTGATGAGTTCCATGAAATATTTGTCTAAAAACCACATTCTTTCACACTTGAATGGGTTTCTAGCTAGTTTAGAAGGTTCAAAAAATATAAACCAAATAGGAAAATGATATGATCCTGCTATAGGAAGTAATGAAGCTTGGATCTCAGTTTTAATTTCACTGAGATCACCTCTAATAAAAAACCTATCAAGTTTCTCTACTATATAAATGAAATCTTTCCTTTTTTTGTTCCATGCATACTTCTCATTGTTAAATGGGATATCTATTAGCTTGTTCAGGTTTGTCTAGTTCTTAAACTCCTTAGTAGCTTGGGAAGTATGTTGGATACCTCCATATTTTTCATCTAAATTTAAAATAGTGTTGAAATTGCCTTTGAGAAGAATGAGTTAATTATTGTGATTGTTAATGAAGATACTAATTTCATCCCATAATAGTTTTTTAGCATAATTAGTGGTGAGATCATAGATGTTAACTAGAATAAAGTGTAAATTCGTTTTAATGCTACTGATTTTACTGCTCAGGCATAAATTATTTGAACTTAAAATATTTAATGTGACTTTCCTAGGGTTCCAAATCATGCCTAAACCACCTAAGGCTCCTCTAGATTCATGAAAAAAACTGTTCCAACTACCTAGTTTCTTTTCTAATTTAGATCCTTCTTCTATATTTAACTTTGTTTCTTGTAGCATGATAATTTCTGATTCAAATTGTTTTAAATTTTGTTTTAATATATGTTTCTTACTAGGGGCATTTAGGCCCCTAGTGTTCCAAGTTGTGATCTTCATGTTGCCTTGGGAAGGATCTGCCCCTTCCCTACATTAAGTAGATAGCTAATATTTTGTTGTTCTTCTGCCTTCCCATTTGGTTCTCTGAGTTCCTTAAGGGATTTCCTTCCCCTTTTGGCTTTAACTTTACCATAGTTAGGTGATATTAACCCTTCTTGATTCTTCTAGATACCCAATTGATCTGTATTTTCAATAACATTTAGTGCAATGTCGGGTTGGTTGCCTTCTAATTTGTCTTTATCTTCATTGACTAGTTCTTTCATGAATTGCTCTGTTGCGAAAGGTAGATCCTTTGGAGAAGAGTTCTTGCTGAAGTTATCTTCATCATTGTCATTGAACTAGCCTGCTAATGTTTTATTATCTGCTCTTTGTGATATTTTACTTTCCTTATCTCCATCTTCAAATGATATCAAATCTCTTTTAAGATCTTCATAAGTGTAATTGTCTCCACCTAACTATAATACTCGCTGCATAAGATCTTCTTTCTATGAATTGCTGCTCTTGCCTAGATTCTCATAGTCAAATACTTGGATCAGTTCCTCTAAAAGCAATTATAAATTTTCCTTTTTAGCCTCATTTAATTGCAATACTTCCGTGTCTTCATCCTCTTCCAGATCCTTGTTCAGAAAATACTGAAAATCTTGTACTAGGATGTCTTTTATCTTGTTTCCCTCTGTTTTGCTCGCATTGGGTCTGTATTTAGGAGATTCTTTCCTTATAAGGGGAGTCTGCCAGAACTTGATGAATAGATTTGCCGCCTTAATGTTAGGTATTATGATATCTTTTATAGATTCTTCAAGCTGCTACTTTGAGACCTTCAATTTGTCTTCAGAATGATTGATCTTTTCATAGTTTGGATCTTCATCAATGAATAAGAGTGAGTTTTCCATTTCTTCTATATTGCTGAGTGTATTAACATAACTCTTAGTATCCTGAATTCTAGGTTTAGATTCTATTGTAGTCTGTACTTCATTTAATTCTTTTGGGCTCTTGCCATTCTTAGCTTTCTTTTCTTTTCTTTTGGGTTTTTTGTTGTAGGCTACTATGCTCTGCCTTCTGATGTTAGTCCCATCTTGAATGTGTTCCTTTATTGCTTTGTTGGGAGTTTTGTAGTTTTAATTATTTGGCTTAGAATGAATCTTCGAGCTAGGATTGAGACCTTCATGTTCTATCATGTTTCACAAATCCAATATGTCGTTATTCTTATCTATTCTTGGAGACTTATCCATGTTCATGATTTGAAGGTTTCCTTTTATATCCCCCTGTACTGACTTGATTTCTTCCTTCTGATATTCCTTGACTAGGAAAGGAAGGTTGTTACTCTATGAATTTTTCTTAAATGCCTTTCCTTCCACTCCATTCTCTAGCAATTCTTCCCCTGAGTTATTCTTGGTAACCTTCATGTAGTTTTTCTCAGATATAAGCTCCTTTTGTTTCATTCTTTGATTCCTTATTCTAATCATGGGGAAGGTAGCCCTGAGATTCGATGAAGCTTGCAATATTTTGAATGTAATTTTTCTCTCATCATCTAGCCTAATTATTTCTAGAATTTTGCCTTTGCACCTCTGAAAGTTTAGTTTGTAGATAGATCTGTTTGTAATAATTTTGATTGGTTTGAGCTCCATATTATTAGCCTTACATTTAATTAGGAGTTTTATGTTATTGCAACATTCAAAGGAGGCATCTAATCTAATCAGATCTCCTATTGAGTGACCTATTTTCTTAATGATATCTATCTGTTTTAACTCTGGAGGGATAGGGTTAATGGAAAACTAGGTTGGGATTAAGAAATTTAAATTATCTTCCTTGCAATCTAGTGACCATTCAAAAAAATTGACCGTGTGACTTTTGAAAAAATAGTTAGAAGCATACATAAAGTATTTTTTCACAAACTTATCACTACAATGTATATAAATTAATCTGTCAGTATGGTGAGAAATACTTACTTGATTGCTGGAGTAGTCCTGAAGCCAATTAATCAAATTATGCAGTTCTGCTCTTGGCCCATTCCAAAAAGCAAATAGTCCAACCTTTAGGCGTTCCTGCCATCAATTTTCACTATCTTGGTTGATGATGATGAGAACCTTTTCTTCATGCTTGGTTGAAGGAAGGTTGTGATGCGGGGAAGAGAAGGCAACATAATGAAGATGAGGGTTAGGGGTTGGCGACCTGCGATGAGGAGGAATATAAGAATTAGGGGTGGAGGGAACTGGGATGGAACCAAAATTAGTACCATTATCACATCTTATTAGGATCTACAGGGGTTACTAAGGGTTTAAATTGTAAAACCTATTTGCTGGGCGTATAAGGAATTTAGGTTGGATCTTGCATATTTGGTTAGGTTAAAGAAGTGAATTTTCTTATCTAAACTAAGAATGAAATGGATAAAAGGTCAAGAACTATCTGAATAATGATAGGGAGGGTGATCAAACTAGCCACTGCAGGTGTTCTTTGGTGATGATAAAAACCTAGTTCTCCCTGCATTGTTAGTCTGGTTTGTTTTCACATTGGCCCCCACTTTGGAGATTTTTTCTTGAGTGTCGAGTACATCCTGATCTTGCAAGCCATCTAGAGTGGTGAATGGATTTGAGGTTTTGACTGCAAAATTAAGATTTGTGTGAACATTGTTGACGGGAGGTCCAAATTCAGATTTGCTCCTATTAATGGTTTTGTTGGATAGTCTAGTTGCTTCTAGTGAACGGTCTGTATTAGGCACCAAAATCCCTAGCTTTTTAGGGTAACAATGCTGGTCATTTCACTATGGGTCTAATTTCATATGTAATGCCTTCGTATAAATAAATGCTAAATATTATTATTACTTAATAAATATTTTTATCCAATAACGCTCTAAAAATTAAGTAAAGTGAGAAAGAGAAATGAATTTAATAAAGATATTTTAAATTGCAAAAAGTTTGCATGAATATCCAAAAAGTAATAAAATATTAAAAAGATTGTGATCAACGAGTTCCATCATGTGATTGCATAATCAGTGCCCCAAATTTAAGGGAGAACTACTTATCAGAGATTGAGAGTTCATTTCGCAAGGACTGGGGATTTTGGAGGAGGATTTTTAGAAAGAAGGGTTTTAGAGGAAAGAGGAGTTTCTCACATTCTTCATGTGGTTGAGTATTAGCATTGGATTCAGGTAGAATTTTGTGTTTTATTCGCACAATGAATTATGTTCTTTGAAATTCTAATCTACATCATGTTTGTTAGATTTGTTTTCAGAGTTTCTTCTAAAATGAATCTTCCGTTTGGAATTATATTGATATTCGTATCGAATTCTGTCTATATTATGAGAATTGAGACATTAAAAAACCCTCTTTTATATTAAAATTTAGTATTTTAATCGAGAAGGTTTTTGAAAAGAAATCGAAATTGTAGAATATAAATTTGACTGGTTTATCAGATTTTCCCTATCAAAGTGTTTTCATAAATTTCTATATATATATATATATATAATGAATTTTATGGAAATATTGTTTTATTTATTAAAAAAAAAAAATACTTATTAAAATGCAGGGGGGATTTTTAAATTATATATATATATATATATATATATATATATATATATATATATATATATATATATATATATATATATATATATATATATATATATATATATATATATATATATATATATATATATATATATATATATATATATATATATATATATAAAGGTGGGGGTGGGGCCACCAATCCCCCACACCCCACCCCTGCCTGTGACCATTAAAGGTGCATGCGATAGGCCTTATTGTTGCATGCAACAACAGTACTATGTACTGTTGTCTATGGCAGCAGTAACGTCTGTGGCTGTAGGGTTTGCAGGTCGATGGGCCTTTAAAAAAATCGTTTCCTTTGAATAATTTTTTTAAATTAATTTATTTAAAGTTTAATTTATATTTAATTTATTTAAAGTTTAATTTTATTGAAATTTAAGTTTTAGATATTTATAATTTAGTTTAGTTAAATTGTAATTAATTAAAAGTTAATTTTTAACAGGTTTTATTAATATGTTTATTAATAATTATTTTAAATTTTTAAAATATAATAATTCATTTAGGGTTTTATTGAAATAATTGTTATAAACAATTAATTTTATTAATTTAGCTATTAATTAATTAATTGTTGATGGAATGTTATAAAAGAAATTGATTATGGGAATTCTCTATTTAAAATTTAATAATATTAAATAATTGCCAACTAATTATTAAATAATTATTATTTAAAATTTAAGATCTTTATAGAGATAATGTTTGTTTTATGAGTTTATGGTAATGAGGTACTCGTATTTAAATGTAAAAATGGGTTAAGTTATAAGGGGAATATAGTAAAATTTATCAGACCAAAAATGTGTCTTCAAACTTTATAGTAAACTTTATCAAACTTAACTGTAAACTCAATCAAACTTAACTGTAAACTCAAACTGTGTGTCTTCAAAATCAAATAAAACTATGAGTTACATTGTTTGTTGAGTATTTTCTTGTATGTCAAAATTGGGGGTTGACCAGAGTGTTGACCAATCTTAGGATGTTTACTAGAGGCTCAGGAGTTCTATTTTTTTGATGTCATGATGATGATTTGATCTCAATCTTTTATACTCAACCATGGTAATGTGTCTTGTATGCTCCATGAGGAGTTTTGATCTACTAATTGTTATTGCTTTCTAGTGTTCTTGTCTGAAACTGAGGTGAATGGTTTGACCTATCTAATTTAACCTTTGAGTCTCTGATCAGTTATTTTTTGGATGCTTTCTAGTTGCTTGTAAAGGACTGAGGTGTTATTGTGAGTTGTCTTTTGATGTTTTCCAGTCACTTGTATAGGGCTAAGGTGAAAACTATGATTCTTTGATTTGTACTTTTATGAGCCTAGGGTAGGTAATCTATATGTTAAGTTGGGAAGTGGCTTGCAATGGAGGCCGAGGCCCTAAAGAGGCTAACAGGTATCCTGTTGTAAGTAGTTAATAAGTGAAAACATTACACTAAATGGCAGTAAAATGAACCTAATAAGTGTCTTTGTCTTTCCTTGCCTATGCCTCGAGTGCTAGTACAGACTAGGATGGGAGTAGAGAGGATGCTTGGTTGTGCCCATGCATTGTTAGTATGCCTTGTTAGTACAAAAGGATACTGGTGCCACATAGAGTTGCTAGGGGGCTGGAGGATTAAAAGACTAGCCGAGTAACCCTAGAGTTGGCTTGTGCAATGACACTTGCCCACTAGCATTACAGATTCCTTATGTGTCTTTGTTTACCTCTGGGTTTAGATGTTATTTTATCTTGGAACCTTTGAGTTAGATTACTTTTAGGATTTTCCTTGACCTAGACATTACTTTTGACTTTTGGGATTGTTATCCTATTTGGGACTTAAGACTATCTCCTCAACGCGATGGGAGTGGACCTTTTGGGTTACCATGAGGTCAGGTGGTAGTGATTTTTACTTTTACCATTGAGATTCGTTCGTTGATGCCATGGATGAAGTTCCTTTTTCTGCATTTCCTTTCATTCTATCTTTGTGTATTGTGATGAATGGTTATATCTATATGATGGATGATTTTACTTATTGTATTGTATTTTCTTTCATAGATCCTAAAGGGATGATGCAATCTATTTTATAAATGTATATTCTTTCAGCCTTTCATACCCTATAACCTATATAGTGGATGATTGTGCATTCTGATTATTACCAAGTGGTATTCAAAACAAATGTATATTATTTAAATGAATTTGAAATTTTAGTTATTCTTTTATGTGGATGTGTTTTTTATTGGACTTAGTATCATTTAAATTTAAATATGGTTCAATGTCTTAGGATCCTTAAGGAATGTAATTTGTTATGTGTTGCTTATGTATGATTGTATGTTATTGCTTCTGCTATTTTATAATTGTTGTATATATTATTATCTTAAAAAAATATTTGGCAAAAATTAGTAAAACTTTAGGTTAGTTCATTTGGATCCCTTGGTGGGGCATTACATCTGGTATTGGAGCCTGAGTTCTAAATTGGGAGCTTTGGGTATATTGGAACGCCACTAGTTGTTAACTAGTTGAATTGAAACAAAATTTAAATTGTTATGTATATCTATTACAAACTGGAAAAAAAAAAAACCCTTGAACTAGTTGAACTGAAACTATTAGTCGTATATTCTCAAACTTGAACACTTAAACTTCAAAACTAAAATATACATAAACCTAAATTATGCAAAACTGAAAATTGAACTTCTATTAGTTTCAAAACATGTGTCTTTTATGTATGCATTACAATAGTATGTTTTATGGTTATTATAGCATCTTGTTATCTTGGATATTATTGTACGATGGTATCTAGGATAAGATCTTTAGTTAGAGGTTGTAGCCTAGGCTATGGTAGAGGTCGTGGAGGAGGCAGAAACATCAACGTACATGAGTTTTTCCATAAAGGCATTAATTAGGAAGAGGATGGGGAAGAGCATGTTAGTGAGCATCAGGAAGAGAACCATAGAGAGCAGTAGGCCGACTCATAGGAGATTTTCCTAAGGCAAATGATGAAGACCATCATGGATCACCTACCCCCTCTTTAGGGTGTTGGTCAAGATGAAGCACACTAGACAGGGAATGAGAATAGACCTAGGTCTAGGAGCCCTTAGAGGGACTGACAGAGATTAGTTATACTTGCTTAGATGAAGGACCTTTAGAGCTCCAAGGTCAAACCCTTCAATGAGTTGGGTTCAGGTTATGTGGCTAAGTAATGGCTTATTGCTCTAGACATGGTTTTTTCCATATAGGACTTTGACTCTAACATCAAAGTGAGCTTTTCTATCACCAACTTGGAAATCTTTGGAGCCACATGGTGGACTATAGAAGAGAAGAATCTGAGTATAAACATGAACAAAGTCACATGGGAGTTATTTATGGTGAACTTCCATGAGCAATTCCTACTAAAGGAATGGAATCAACTGAGAGCAGATGAATTCCACAACCTGACATAGTTCACTATGATCATAGTAGAGTATGAGCATAAATTCTACGAGCTCATGCCCTATGTGAGAATTAGTGATAACCCAACACAATTGGCACAACATTTCATCAGAGGCTTGAACAACTATCTAGTTGGAGGTGTTAAGGTATTTGAACCTAAAACCCTCAAAGATGCGGTACATCCAGCCATACTTGTAGAGCAGAGTGTTAACCTAGGACAAGGGGGGCTTTGTGGGAGCACCTATAGTATCAGGATCCAAGGGTAACCACAACTCAGGTGGGAATAGGAAACCTCCTTCTAGAGGTAATCAGTAATAGGGGGGGACATTATCCTCCAACACAGAGTGGTGGTGTTGGATCACATGCCTCAGAACCTATGGTTGGAGACATGGTTAGGTCCTAGAGAGTGTTCTTAGTGGAGTCATATCCTCCTACAGGGAGAAAGGGTCCAATAGGACTTGCACTATGAGTTCTTTAGTTTTACCTCTCTTATAGGCTTCCAGGAGTAAGCCTAAGTCTAGGGGGGGTGGATGTAGTGCCTACCCCTAGTTTACTTTCAGTTATTATTGCCAAACTCTTTTAGGCTAGTTTATGTTTATGCTTGATGATTAATAGCATTATTTTCCAGATAATTGGGTATTGTTTTCATACTTAGTTGATTATATGATGAGACTACTTTGGTACTAGTTACTTCATATATGCATGATTATACTTTGATTATGATTATTTACAGTGATTCCAGTTATTTAATGATGTTAGTTAGATGGATTCTTTTTACATATTTTCTGTGGATATTTACCCCATATTGCATGTGTATGGTGTGTGTGTATGTTTTCTTTTTGTCTGACATTTCTATTGTGAAGTAGGAGATGATTTCCACAGCTAGTCAAATTGTGATGTGAATATCAGGATTTAACTGTGTGATTTTGAGTCAAACTCGATGACCCATGTTTCATGAGTAGTGATTCAACATGAATCCATCTCTCATGAGAATAAATGGAACACTTAGCACTCATCCAAGTGTTGTGCCTTATCCAATGAGTGCTAAGTGTTCCATTTATTCTCATGAGAGATGGATTCATGTTGAATCATTACTCATGAAACATGGGTCATCGAGTTTGACTCAAAATCACACAGTTAAATCCTGATATTCACATCACAATTTGACTAGCTGTGGAAATCATCTCCTACTTATCAATTGATGAGCTTAAGGGGCTTTCTAATGAATGGTTCATAAGGCACAACACTTGGTGAAGGTTTTACAAATGGGGTTGCAAGCTTTGGGTTTAACTGTGGAGGAAACTTCGTAGTTAAGCGCGCTCAGGCTGGAGTAGTACTGAGATGGGTGACCTCCCGGGAAATCCTGGTGCTTCACCCCTGTGAGCATCACCTAGATCCAATGAGTGCTAAGTGTTCCATTTATTCTCATGAGAGATGGATTCATGTTGAATCACTACTCATGAAACATGGGTCATTGAGTTTGACTCAAAATCACACAGTTAAATCCTGATATTCACATCACAATTTCTATTGTGGTTAAGGAAGGGAGTCATAGTCACTTGCTAGTCAGGATTTACACGATGCATCACTTCCTACCATTGTCTATTTAGTTTAGAATATATGTTTTTGTACATGCGTGGATTTTATGTAGATTGCAGGTACTAGGTATTGACTTCCCTGAATTGCTAGGATGAGCATACCCTATTGCAATATCTCAATGGTAAAAGAAGGGAGATAAATTCTTGAGTCCAAATCCTAACGTTAAAACCAATTTTCTTAGAAATTAGGACAAGTATCTAAGATGATTACACTTCTAAAATCATTATATGACGTAAACTTGTGATTATAACCCTTGAATTTGATCTTGTATGTGATATTTTATGATGGGTTTTCATATTTTGTCTTGTAGGTCTTTGGTGATTTTTCTATTAATTGAGTCAAATTAAAAGAATATTTAATGATTTAATTTAATAGAAAATTATTAAGATAATTTCAATATTTAATATTTAATTAATTGATAAATTAATTAAATAAAAGGATTAAATTTAAAGAAAAATTTATAGTTCTCATTTTAAAGCATAATAATATTAATTTAATTTAATAATAATATATTTAGGAGATCATTGTTAAATAAATGCTAAATATTATTATTACTTAAGTTAATAAATATTTTTATCCAATAATGCTTTGAAAATTAAGTAAAGTGAGAAAGAGAAATGAATTTAATAAAAATATTTTAAATTGCAAAAAGTGTGCATGAATATCCAAAAAGTAATAAAATGTTAAAAAGATTGTGATCAACGAGTTCTCTTGCGTGATTGCACAATCAAGTGCCCCAAATTTAGGGGAGAACTCCTTATTAGAGATGGAGAGTTCATTTTGTAGGGATCGAGGATTTTGGAGAAGGATTTTCAGAAAGAAGGGTTTTAGAGGAAAGAGGAGTTTTTGACATTCTTTGTGCGGTTGCGTATTAGCATTAGATTTAGGTAGAATCTTGTGTTTTATTTGCACAATGAATTATGTTCTTCGAAATTCCTGTCTATGTCATGTTTGTTAGATCTATGTTTTAAGAATTTCTTCTAAAATGAATCTTCCATTGTGAATTATATTGATATTCATATCGAACTCTGTCTGTATTATGAGAATTAAGATATTAGAAAACCTTCATTTTGTAGATTAAAAAGTTAGTATTTTAATCGAGAAGGGTTTTGAAAAGAAATCAAAATTGTAGAATATAAATTCGACTGGTTTATTGAATTTTCCCTATCAGAGTGTTTTCATAAATTTCTTTATATATATATATATATATATATATATATATATATATATATAAATATATAATGAATTTTATGGAAACGTTGTTTTATTAAAAAAAAAACAAAATACTTATTAAAACGCAGGGGGAATTTTTAAATTATATATATATATATATAGGTGGGGACGGGGCCACCAATCCCCCACACCGCACCCTTGCCCGTGGCCATTAAAGGTTGTGTGTGATAGGCCTTACTACTACACGTAGTAGTAGTACTATGTCTTGTTGTCTACGATAGCAGTAATGTCTGCGACCACAAGGTTTGCAGGCCAATGGGCCTTTAAAAACGTTATTTCTTTTTAATAATTTTTTTAAAAATTAATTTATTTAAACTTTAATTTATACTTAATTTATTTTAATTTTAATTTAATTAAAATTTAAGTTTTAGATATTTAAAATTTAGTTTAGTTAAATTGCAATTAATTAAAAGTTAATTTTTAATAGGTTTTATTAATATGTTTATTTATAATTCTCTTAAAATTTTAAAATATGATAATTCATTTAGGGTTTTATTGAAATAATTGTTATAATTAATTAATTTAATTAATTTAGTTATTAATTAATTGTTTTTGATTAGGAAAACAGGTTTTACAGGGATCCTGAAACCCAAAGTTTTATAGCAGAAAACAACTTAAAACTGAAAAGACAAAAAAAAAAGCTGCCTCAAAAGGCCAGAAACAAAAAGGCCCGAAAAAGGCCAGGAACAGAGCCTGGCGGGCAGACTAGTGTCCCTTCTTTTCCATTGCCTGCAGGGTTTTGCAGCGTCGCTTTGTTGGGTGATGCGACGCGCTCCCCTGCCCACAGGTGGTTAATTATGTGGTGTTCCATGTTCACTAACAGTCATGGCTTTTGGTGCAACGGTAAATGGGCCCAACAATTGGTATCAGAGCCTGGTTTTGGCTTGGTCATGGGTTCAAATCTCCCTGGTGCCTTCCCGACCCGCATAAGCACCTGGTATGCGCGTCGAGGGGGAGATTGTTGGGTGATGCGACGCGCTCCCCTGCCCACAGGTGGTTAATTATGTGGTGTTCCATGTTCACTAACAGTCATGGCTTTTGGTGCAACGGTAAATGAGCCCAACACGCTTTCCTTCTGGTTGGCCTCTTCCTCCTAGATCCTGGGGAGGAAATGCTTCTGGTCCCCCTAACTTTCCTGGTTTCCAGTCTCTTTCTGAGGATCTTCCCAGCTGGTTCTGTGCTCTGTACTCTGCTCCATGTTCCCCACAAGACCGACATTGGTTAGATAGTCCCCCAGATTAACAATGTTTTCATTCAAGGTATGGAGGGTATCCATAATCTGTTTAGTCACAATCTGGTGGATGGAATCTAGCCTTTGGACCTTCTGCTCGAGCCGGGTGATTCTGTCCTCCTGATTGTCTCTGGGGTCTTGCCTTTTGTCTTTTTCCTGGCTGCCCTCCTGGTCTTTACTACCTCTGGCCTCATGATCCTTGACATCACCCCTGTTGTTGGTCTGGTTGGACCTGTCCTTCAGAGTCTCAATTTCCTAAAAAATTCACTTAATGGAGCAGAAATTGTCAATCAGGCTATTCTTTGCATTGTTGAGAAAGTTGAAACCCATTTCACAAACATTGTCAGAGAGAACCAGAAGAGTCGGGTCAAGGAGCTCGTCATAGTGGGTGCTACTATCGAGATCCCCCAACACCTGGATTTTAGGAGGTTCTCTGACAATGCCCATACTAGCCCTATCCACATTGAAATTGCTCCAGGCTCTTCTCTTATTTTTCCTGATGGCCTCCCCCCCTTTTCAACCATGATTTCTATCATCTCTTCTGGGTGTGAAATGGGGACCTCTAGGGGGGAGGTGGGCGCAGTAGGGCTAGGGGGCAAATCGGCGAGGTCACTAAGATGATCATGGATTGGGGTTTGGTCCAATTTTCTTTTCTTGGGGTTATCTTGGGTTACCAAGGGGGTCACCTCCTTCTTGTCATTATCTTTCTCCTTGTCATCGTCCAACTCACTTTCCTTCTCTGCCACCGAATCCACCTCCTTCGACTCCGTATCTGACTCATCACTAGACTCCTTAGGATGAGGGGAAGGGGGGTTAGGGGGAGGGCACCTGGGGCTCTTCCTGCTAGGGAAGTGAGGAGAGGGATTGGCTTTTGGGGTTTCAGACTTGACAGATTTCACAACGCGCACTTCCCCTGAGTCTGAGCTGGCGGTGTCCTCCGAGGAGCCACCCAAAACCCCAATGCACTTGCCTCTTGTCTGGGTTTTTAGAAAATAAAAAATGAGGAGCAGAAGGCCTTCGTGAAGAGCGGGGTTCTTGATAGGACATTTCTTGTAACTCTCTATATTCTTAGTCATAGAAGTATTAATATAGAAAGGAAAGGAGATTTTCACTTTATGTCTAAAATGATTAAGCAGAACAAAATGATGGGTCCTGACTCTATCAAACCTGGGCTCCAAAGTGACATACTCTATGATGATCCTCAGAACATGCCCCTCAGATCTTCTTGATGGACTCAATGTCATAGTAGGTGTCAATCTTTACCAGTTTTCTTTTCTCCTTGTCGTTCTTGACGAAATCGTTGACAGCATTGGTGGACATCTTCTTATCCCTGAAGAAGCTCATGCCTTCCTGGGAGAAGCCACTCACCTCCGCAATGAGACTCTCTATGATTTGGTGGGAAACACCATCAATTTTGACCTTTCCATTGTGCCAGGTTTCAACCATAATCTTGGTAACCCCCGCGTCGAAACCATGGAGCCTCTCCATGAAGTTGGTTATGCCGCCCTTCTGGAGTTTTTTCCAAACCTTCCCTTTTTCTTTCCAGCTCTTCATTTCTCCCCATGGCTCTCTTCTAATCCTTTCTCCCACCATTGCGATATTATGCCTCTCTAACCCTAAACCCTTAACAGAATTGTAAAGCTCAAAGATGAAGAAATCGCTAAGGACGAGAGCTTTAATGCGCGTGTTATTGGGTTTAACTCTGGCTTTTTTTTGCTCATGTATTCTGTACACGTTATTATGAAATGGTGGGGGTTCCGCATAACTCCAAATGATTCCCTTTTTAAAACATGATTTAGCATGTCTCATCATCATAAAAAAGATTTTGAGTTGGTACCTTGAATTTGCTCCTTTCGAATGAGCTCCATAGCCGTTGCCGAAAAATGATTATTGTTTCCCCACGTCATCATCGAATTGAATGTGACCACTACATTTGCAAACCAATCAACAACCACGTTAGCTTCACGGTAGACATGGCTAACGTGGTAATTTTTAAATTTTCTCAAGTCCATTTTTAGGTCCTCAATTATGCTTTCAATGATCCATGAGGGTTTGGTTACTCCTAAAATATAATTTATTATATTTAGGGAGTCTCCTTCAAGCCACAGTTGTTCAATCCCTGAGTCCAGGGCCAGCTTAACAGTGAGTCTGGCCGCACTGGCTTCAGCCAAATGGTTGGTTTGGTGACCAATAGGGGAGGAGATAGCAGCAATGCCCCCTCCCAAGCTGTTTCTTATGATTCCACCGCATCCGGTGGGACCAGGGTTCCCCTTAGCCACCCCATCGAAATTGGCGTTATGCTAGTTTTCGGGGGGGAAGGACCAAGTAGCCTGCTGTCTTCTTTTTATCTTGTCTTCTTTCCTAGCCTTAATTTTCCCTCCATCCTTTATGTTTCCATCTCTAATTGTGGAATAGTTCTCTTTCATGAGGCCATCAATTTTCTCTGTTATAATACCCTCAGGAGCTTCTTTGTCTTTGAATATCCTGTTGTTACACTCCTTCCATATTCCCCAGCAAAAGTTTGGGATAATCTAGGAACTCAAAATTTGGGAGTTCAGGCCTTTGTGGTTGCTACTCCACTGTATGAAGAATTCCTGGATACTGGCTGGCGGGCACTAGTAGAAGTTCATATTGGAAGTCAGAAGACTCCACACTCTAGAGGAAAAGGGGCAGTGAATGAAAATGTGATTAACCATTTCCAGGTCATGCTTACAGAGGCAACATCTGCTGGGTATAATTTGGCCTCTCTTAGCTAAATTATCCAGGGTAAGGATTTTGGGTATAAAGATTTTGTTATTAGTTAATTGTTGATGGAATGTTATAAAAGAAATTGATTATGGGAATTCTCTATTTAAAATTTAATAATATTAAAAAATTGCCAACTAATTATTTAATAATAATTATTTAAAATTTAAGATCTTTATAGAGATAATGTTTGTTTTGTGAGTTAATGGTAATTAGGTACTCATATTTAAATGGGAAAATGGGTTA
This sequence comes from Cupressus sempervirens, assembly GCA_028749045.1. Lineage (NCBI taxonomy): Eukaryota > Viridiplantae > Streptophyta > Pinopsida > Cupressales > Cupressaceae > Cupressus > Cupressus sempervirens. The sequence goes on along the minus strand of CM053789.1, from coordinate 476,736,856 downwards.
AGTTATACGAGGAATATAGTAAACTTTATCAGACCAAAAACGTACAACAAAATAGAAACTTAAACCTAACTATAAACTCAGATTGTGTGTCTTCAAAATCTAAAAAAACTATGAGTTACACTGTTTGTTGAGTGTTTTCTTGAATGTTAGAATTAGGGGTTGACTAGAGTGTTGACCAATCTTAGGATGTTTACCAGAGGCTTGAGAGTTCTATTTTTGTGATGCCATGATGATGATTTGATCTCAATCTTTTATACTCAACCATGGTAATGTGTCTTGTATGCTCTATGAGGAGTTTTGATCTACTATTTGTTATTGCTTTCCAATGTTCTTGTGTGAAACTCAGGTGAATGGTGTGACCTATCTAATTTAACTTTTGAGTCTTTGATCAGTTATTTTTGGATGCTTTCCAGTTGCTTGTAAAGGACTAAGGTGTTATTGTGAGTTGTCTTTTGATGCTTTCTAGTCACTTGTATAGGGCTAAGGTGAAAACTATGATTCTTTGATTTGTACTTCTATGAGCCTAGGGTAGGTAATCTACATGTTAAGTTGGGAAGTGGCTTGCAATAGAGGTCGAAGCCCTAAAGAGGCTGACGGGTTACCCATTGTAAGTAGTTAATAAGTGAAAACATTACACTAGATGACAATAAAATGAACCTAATAAGAGTCTTTGTCTTTCCTTTCCCATGCCTCGAGTGCTAGTACAGACTAGGATGGGAGTAGAGAGGACACTTGGTTGTGACCATGCATCGTTAGTATGCCTTATCAGTACAAAAGGATACTAGTGCTGCATAGAGTCACTAGGGGGTCAGAGGATTAAAAGACTAGCCGAGTAACCTTAGAGTTGCCTCGTGCAATGACATTTTCCCACTAGCATTATAGATTCCCTACATGTCTTTGTTTACCTCTGGGTTTAGATGTTGTTTTATCTTGGAACCTTTGAGTTAGATTACTTTTAGAGTTTTCCTTGACCTAGACATGAATTTTGATTTTTGTGATTTTTATCCTATTTGGATACTTGAGACTATCTGCTCAGCGTAGTGGGAGTGGAATTTTTTGGGTTACCATGAGGTCGGGTGGTAGTACTTTTAACTTTTACCATTGAGATTCATCTGTTGATGTTGTGGTTGGAGTTCCTTGTTCTACATTTTCTTTCATTCTATCTTTGTGTATTATGATGGATGGTTCTATCTATATGATAGATGATTTTACTTATTGTATTGTATTTTGTTTCATAGATCCTAAAGGGATGATGTAATCTATTTTATAAATGTATATTCTTTTAGCCTTTCATACCTTATAACATGTACAGTGGATGATTGTGCATTTCAATTATTGCCAAGTAACATTCAGAATAAATGTATATTATTTAAATGGATTTGAACTTGTAGTTATTCTTTTATGTGGATGTGTTTTTTATTGGACTTAGTATTATTTAAATTTAAATGTGATTCAACGTCTTGGGATCCTTAAGGAATGTAATTTGTTATGTGTTGCTTATGTATGATTGTATGTTATTGCTTCTGCTATTTTATAATTGTTGTATATGTTATTCTTTAAATAAAAAAACTGTTTGGAAAACTTACTAAAACTTTAGGTTAGTTCTTTTGGACCCCTTGCTGGGGTGTTCTAGGTAGTCTAAACTATTTAGTTGTGCCACACTCAATGGATTATATTCTATCCATCAACTCAATATGCATTGTCACATATGATATTTTATTCAATATAATAGATCCTTTATCTTTTACATAACATGGTGCATCATTTCCAAACTTAACACAACTTCCATTATAGTGTTCTAGCTTTTAAAATTACTTCTATCACCAGTCATATGATGTGAACAACCATTATCAATTATCCATTTATCATTCTTAATAACATGTGAAAAAATAGTAATCTCCTCAATCTTTTCACCTTCATTAGATTCATCTTTCATTAAAACATAAACAACTTCTTCATCATGTTCATCATAATCACTTTCAGAGCCATCTTCTTTAACAATGTAACAAGATTTTTTTAACTTTTTCTCTTGCAGTCTTTGTTACTTTGATTTCCTCTATTATCTCTCCTTCCTTGGTATCTATTGTCTTTCCTTTCCTCCTTTTCATCTTTGTCAAGACATTTTGCAACAATATGACCAACCTTATTACATGTAAAACAAATATTGGAAGTTTACCTTTGTATTTTCCTTTTCCTCTTGGTAGCCTTCTTACCATTAATGCTTCTATATCCTTAAGATCATCATCTAATTCACTATCATTGTCCATGGACTTACTTTTTTAGCTCTTTCTTCTTTTAGATTCAGCAAGGGCCAGTTGAGACTTGAAAGAACATTGAACATTAGAAGGTGTATAATTATCAAAATTTGAGAATTCAAATATAGTGAATCTACTAATTAAACTATCCAAAGTTATGTCATTTCCAGGTGTACATCTCAATTCATGTATTGCAAATACTTTAATAGAATAAACAAGAAGTAAAGTTCTTAATACCTTGTTGATCATAATCTAATTGCTTGAGGTATATCTGCTCCATCACATCTAATTGCATTCACCACTTCTTTGATTCAGCCACAATGCTAGGCAACAATTTTTCTTTCTTTCATTCATATGTCATCAAAATTTCAACTTTAGTGTTGGATAAATTGTTCAATTGCGTGTTGTCTTTGATGTTACAAAAATGTCATATCAGTCATCAGATAGAGTCTACCAAGATCAGTTGGTCAGCAAGGCAAAGGATAGAGTCTACTGAGCTCAGAAGGTTAGCAAATCAAATTATAGAGTCTATTGAGCTCAAAAGGTTAGCAAAGAAAATTATAGAGTCTACCGAGTGTTTCTAGAGGTTACACTGTGAAGATAGTTTCTACTGAGCTCACTCGAGCACTGAAGGCTTCTGTGGTAGAAATCAGTTTCTACCAAGCTAGCAAGGTCAGCGAAGGAAAGTTAGTTCTTACCGAGTTCACTCAGTCTCCAAAGGATTTTGTAGAGTTTGCAGTGTTTATCGAGCTTCACTTGATTAATGCTAGAAATCAATTTTTGGAGCAGTGTTTAACGAGCAGGGTCGGCCAATGAAGGATTTCATTGTTTTGGGAAATAAAGTTTATTTGTTCAATGCAATGTTTGTACCCAAATGATGTATGGTTTATTGGTAAATGTATCTTGTAAATGAGCCAACTTGACAATTTATAATGTATAAATAAAAGGTCAAGTTGTGGATTCTAATTGTAAGGAACAAGCATGCAATGAGTTGATTGTGAGAAGAGGAAGTATAAGCGAATTTTGAAGAAGGATCATATATCCTTGAGGAGAAGTATAGTTGTGTTTGATTAGTGAGGATCTATTGAAGCAAAGCAGAGATCTGTATCAACAAAGTTCAGTTGCATCTCATTCAGGTCACTTATTGTTACTTTCTCACCATTGTAGCAGTAATTCCTAAATCTCTTAACAAAGTTGGTCTAACAACTATTTTGTAAATCCTCTAACAAGGTGGATAGTTCTACTAAATTTTTCTAAAGTCCTCTAGCAAGGCCACTCTTAGCAGGGTGATTAAATCCTCTAATAGGATCACACCTAATAGTGTGTTTTGTAACCTTTAATAGGGTTGTCTCCTAACAGGGCTCACTTCAGAAGAGTAAAAATTGGTAGCTAGTTACTTGGTGGTTTTTCCCATATTAGGTTTCCCTGTTAAATTTGGTGTCTTTTGTGTTCATGTTATTTACTTTTTCATGCATGTTAATAATTGTGAATGCTTCAAGATCAGTAACAAGTTAATCTATCGAGTTACAACATTTTTTTGTGTAGCTATCGAGTGACTACAGTAACTAGTTATTTGAGACATCTAAGGGATCTATGGATTTGTTTTTGTGGTAACTGATTCAACCCCCCCGCCCGCAGGTACTCCATCCATAATTCTAACACTTTATCCCTTAACACCTTTTTGTCTCCTTCATGAATTTATGCCAACTTAAACCACATTTTATTTACAGTAGTGCAATCCTTCACATCATCAAACTCAACATAACTTATGGAAGATGTCAGATCTATCATCATTTGATTGTGTTCATGCTTCTCTTTTATTTTCTCAATTGTCATGGGTTTAGGTGCTTATATGTATTCATTTTCTAAGTAGTATAGTGCATAATATCCAACTCTAGATAGATGTAATATCATTAGTCATTGCCATGCTAGGAAGTTCTCTTTGTTCAGCTTAGGCACCCCTCTCTTGTACATCTTGAGCTTTAACTTAAGTCCCTTCAAACTTTCCTTGTAAGATCCAATAATCTAATACCAATTGTTTGAATGATTATAATAACTGGGGCAGGGGGGAGGGGGGGATGGATTAGTCATCCTCAGGTCTAGATGTATCAATTCAAATTTTAACAACTTTAAACAACTTAATCAAACTCATAAATCAACTCAGTCAATATAGAAAATCATTAATAACTCAACTTATTCATATCAACACTTAGCTCTATGGTTTAGTGTTAGCTAAATATCATAAACATGTAACAGTAAATAACATGAAACATGAAAACAACATTCACACACATATGACACTAGGAATTAACATGGAAACCCAATTTGGGAAAAACCACCAAGTAACATTCTACCACTTTTTCACTCTTCTGAAGTGAGCTCGGTTAAGAGCCAATCCTATTAAAGGCTACAAAATACATTGTTAGGTGTGACCCCGTTAAAGGATTTAATCACCCTATTAGGAGGGACCTTGTTAGAGGTCTTCAAAGCACCCTATCAAAATGTCACCTTGATTTAAGAATTTACAACATCACTATTAGGTCAAAATTTATTAAAGAATTTTATTGCTAGAATGGTTAGAAAGTAATAGCTAGGTTGATCTACCTATAAAAAAAAAAGCTAGGTTGATCTGATACATTACAACTCACTTTGCATGTTTAGAACTCCATTCAACTCATTCCTCATTCATTGAACATTCTCCATCTCTGATATACTTGGCAATAATTCAAGTAATGTCTCTTTCACCAACTTCTCACTTTTCCTTTACAACTCTATTGTTTACTCTTTCCTCTCAAATTTGTGATGCAGTGCAAGGTAAGAGAATCCCTAAAGGAGATGTCCTAGCCCCCAAAAAATAACCACACAATGAAAACACAACAACAATGCAAGATCTGATACCAAACTACAACTTTTTATTCATAAGATAATTGATTACATGCAATATGCCTGGCTGTAAGGCCTTCGGGGTTAGGGCCAAATACAAACAACAACTATAGTATCAGTTCTGCAAGACCCCTCATAATCCAACTTACAATCCCAATCCCAACTAGCCCAGATCCACAACTAGATAAGAACACTAAGAAGAATCCACACTTGTACCCTTAGGTCCACCAAATAATCCTTTGTTCTCAAGCCGCGACTACTATCCCTTCAAATTTTGCATCTTCTTCTCCAAGATGGATCCTCATAATTCTAAAGACTCTATAAGACCCCCTACTTATACCCAACTAAGCCACAAGTTGGCCCAATTTATTACAAATTAAATACCCCAAAGTCAGTGCACAAACAACTCAACACCAATAGGAACCAAGATCAAGTTGAGCATTAGAAAGACCAAGCTGAGCATTAGTAAACTCCTAATACATGTCAAGCTCCAAGTACATGATGAGCTCCCAGCACAAGTCGAGCATGATAGTGTTAGGAAATTGACACATGTTGACCACTATAGTGAATGTGAAGCAAACTGTATCTATCGAGCTCCTTTAACGACTGAGCTCCTTCAATGATTGAGCTCCTCGACCATAACTAGATGCTTCAGAGACTGAGTACCACTGTTTGGTGACCGAGTCCATAATAGTTAGCCAAAATACCACCAACCATGTAGGATTGAAAGCAATCCTAGGATGCTCCTACATCAAACACCCCAGGTTCAAAAATTTGTTCTTAGTAGTTCAAAGAACATCTTTTGGGATTTGTTGAGCTATCATTTTGCATGACGCTTAATGAAAAGAATCCTTTGGAACTCCTCTCTGAAAAGCTAATCTGAGGATCAACTCCAAGGTTCTGTGTGATCTTGCGACCTACTAGAATCTGTTTAGTTAAAGATAAATGTGAATGTTTACAAGGAGGCTTTTGCTAGTTCTAAACAATTCAGATAAGATTTTGAATCTGCTTGTTGTCTCAAACAAATAACCACAAAAGAAAGAGATATATTTTTGTATATTTCTATTTTTATGATGAATGCAATCTAACAATGCAACTATATGAATTCCTAATTTAACCAAGGGGTTAGTAAAGTAAATAATGAAGGTAGGGAAACAATAAATTTAAGCAAATAATATGAAAATTAATCCTAATGGACATAAACCATAGAAACAACACGTCTGCGAGTTAAGCTTTCAAAAAGATCGGTAGGTACCAATGAAAGTAGGAGTAGCACTTCCTTAATTCCATTGATGCAATCATCGATGGGAATTCAGTAACTGTAAGATGTTTCACTTTTCATCAAATCATAAGGCCACAAAAAGTATGCTCATGTGAGATGAAAAGCTATGTAGGAACAATATGATGTTCTCTTCTCGAACTAATTATGTCAGCAAAATTTGTAGACTCATAGCAAACACCAGAATTGAAAGATCACACAACCAAAACAATGCAATAAAACTATTGGCTCAATTACATTCCATGAACATACATCCATAAAATATAGCACATTCAATCAAGAATCACTACACTCCAAATGTGAGCATCGACAACATATATTATTGCATCAAAATAATGGCAGCCTAGAATACATATTACATTCCTAAATTTATAAGAAATTTGTCATATAACAAAGAAAGTATGAGAAAATAAGAAAGAGAAAGCCTTCAGATGATGTAGAAGTGTTTGGAAGTGCCAAAAATAGGAGCTCCTTCTTCACTAGGTGTCTGTAGGAGTTAAACTGCTGTCAAAATGAGTTTTTGATGCATGGAAAGCTTTAAATTTAGAACTAGTAGTTAACTGTCAGTGCACCCTTGAATTCTCAAAACTTGCGGCAAACCTCTAAACAACACATCTGTGCACCTCGGAAGCAAGTTCCAAAAAATGCAAAATTTCACTAAGTGTGAAAATTGAAATTTTGGCTTCTAGGTTTTGTTCCCCTTTATACCAGAGCTATGTATGGGTATTCGCCCTTGAATTTTTTGATGATCTTAGTGACTTGAGCCACATCTGGCAAATCTAAAGCTTTGTATTTATCTTTTACTTTCTACCTATAGTTGCCCACCTCGATCTGAGTCTCTGCAAAATCTCCAAGTTTTATATCCAACTCTAATAAGGCTTCCTCTGTTCTAAATGCTTACATGATATCATCATCATTAGTGGCTTCCTCAAAAGTTTTTCAAAATTATTCCACTACTACTCCTACCTTTATTAAATTCACCCATGCATCATCCTAAAAAATGTCTAAACACACATCACTATAATGCTTCTTAGCTTCCAAAATTTGCCTTTGGGTTTGATCCTTGAGCCTGTGAATCTCTACATGTAATGTTTCCATTACTTTATTACCATCCACAATCTTTTCAATCCAATCATCAATCTTATCTAACTTCTTAGCTATATATACTTCTATCAACATCTGATACCTTTGTCCTTTAATCGACAATAATGCCTGCAAATCTTTGTCCTAGGTATGTACTTCATCCATTAGACCAAAATCTTGATTCAAAATGGCCACAAGCCTATCCACATTATCCTGCATAACATATAACAACTTCATATTCCCTTGCATAATTTGTACACCCTTTTCCTCAAAAATCTCTCTCCACTGCTGACAAGCTCTCAAAAATGGATGCAAATATATTGCACCTTTATCCCTTCTCTCCTGTGTTATGTTCAAGGTTTCCTTAGGATGTTTAGGATCTAAGGGACTAATAACTTCATTCAAATATCCCTTCAAGATCTCATTTTGTCTTCAAAGTGTTATCAATTCTGCCCCCTCCTGCTCTAAGCTCCTGAACTCTTCTTTAATTCCTATTGTAACCATCAGCTTAGCAGTATCTAAGGTAGGTTTCCCAAGCATGACCTCCCTGATCTGATAATCCCTTGGAGTCAATTATTTGACATCTATATGCGGAGGAGGGATAGCCACATGTGCAAGCAAGTCCTCATTTTGATCAGTCATGATAAAGGCTAATGCTTGTGTATCCTTTGGTGGTGACTCAAGTTTCCTCATAACTTCAATTAATTCCATTCTATCTTCCTCTTTAGTGGTGAATTGCTGCTTCTTATTTCTTATTACTTCTTTTCTTAGCCACCTTGGGATATGCTCCATCAGAGATTTGCCTTTTGAGGACAAAGGAGTTTGCTCAGCAATACTTTTACCCTTATCTCTCCTTTCTAGAGTCCTCTCCTTTTGTAAGAGATCCACATTAGGAGTCTCTGTATCTGTGGAGTCCACAATTCTCACCTTTGTATCTTGGGAAGCTTGTTGAAGTTGCTCACTTATTTGTCCTTCTTTCAAAATTTCATTGGTGGATACTTGTTGTGGCTCTTCCTCTTGTCCTGCTTGTACTTGTTCTTCTTTATTGTTTGGAGGAAGAGGAGTAGCTGATCACTTATCTACACAAAATGCAACTTGTACTCGGGATGGGGGTGCTATTTTAGGTCCTTATGGATTTGATGACAACTAACTCCAATCCTCCTATTAAGGTTGATTTGTTGAAGCATCTCTGATTTTGTCTTCCACCAACTCAGTTCCCACCAGCATAAAATCAAAATCTGACATCTTAAAGACATCAGTTCCCTCAACATCTTGTTCATCTATCCATTGTTGCATTTCATCTTCAGATGTTGTAGTCTAAATAACCTACTCAGGAATAGGTGGTAGTGTGATTGTGGAGCTTCTTCTCCATTCCAATTCTGTGACTCTTGTAAGATGAGTTCTCCAGTTCAAAGGTAGATTATCCTCTCTGTCCTCATCATCCCCTTCTTTCACTTCTTCTAGGATAGGTTCAGGGACTGATGGAAAAGGAATCACTCTCTTGATAAGCTTTTTCCTTCTCTTAGCACAAGTCTTAATATTTCTTTTCTTAGGAGCAGAAGGGGAGGCTTGTACTGCTTATGAAGGCACTTCTTATACTTCAGTTTCAACTTCTCCTTGGCCTTGTTCAGTTGGTGGCACTTGAGGATTGTCTTGAGTTAGTGTAGCTTCCACATACTTTGATCCTTGCACATCTTCTTCTCCTGTTTGTAGAGGTGCTTGGGTTGCTTTCTTTTCTAGTTTGATTTGTTGAGAAGTCCTCTTCCTGTTTCCTTTAACTTTACCTTTCTGAGCCTTGTAATACCCAACTGGTCTATCAAGTTGGTGTACAATCTTGGGTCTTACTAGCGACTGGGTTGTAAATGTAAGCACTATAACCTTAGCTCCTCAACCTTTAGCTGGGTGGGCTTGAGCATGAAAGACCACTATTTGAGAAATTGGATCAAGTTTGAAAGGTCTCTTGATCCAATCCTTTGTCAATTTGATGACGTGCTTCATCCTGTGATTAATGTTTGAGTTCTGTTCTTTGTCAATTTCGACATTCATAATAGGTCTATTACCAATATTGTCCTTGTTGAACAATGGATCGAGCAAATCCTTTATATCTTGCATAATCTTCAATAGAATATTCACCTTCAAAGCACTTTCTACCATATATAGAGTCATCCTACAATAATCCCTTATGCAAATATCTAGTCGTCCACTGTATTCATCCAATGATCCTCAATCGCATCCTCATGCTAAAATGTCTTACTAGCTAGATGTTGCACTCTTCCAATATTATCAAAGTAGGGTTGAGGAGAATTATATTCTTCTAAGGGATATTGATCCCATTCACACTCAAAAGAAAAAATGTCTTGTCTCTGATCCACACTGAATGGTCCTATAACAATAGGCCACACCCAAGTTATTGTATGTTGTCTTCGTACTCTATCATGTGTAGACAAGAGTTGTTGAGAAATCTCCAATAGTATAAACCTATCACTAGGATACCTAGGGAGCTTCTTAGGATTAATAGTTGTACCTGCTACCCTCAAATATGTAAATGTTTAGTATTGGATGTAGTAGGCTCCAACTTCTAAAATCTTAGTCACAGCCTCTTTTGACATCCTCTTCACATAATCTCCTTTGATGAACTAGATTATTGTGAATATAAAAGCATTATTTACTAACCTGTACTCCTTGCTATGCTCTTGAAGATTCTTCTTTACTAGTTGAGATATACTATGTATGGTCATGCATTTGCATCTTGCATATTGCCCCTTTTATACAACCCTAGATAGTCTATCACCCTAGCAGCTAACAAGTAGAGAAAATATGATGTCATATAGAATTTTTGGTTATTCTTAACCACCACCAGCTACTCACCCAAGTCCTCACTATGAATAAAAGACCAATCAATTGGCATCTCCACTATTTTGATCATCTCAATAAAATACACCATAAAAATGTTCAAGTGTCCAGCTACCAGCAAACCCATAACTCTACTCAAGAGTATATTGAATATCCAATATCTTCCTTCATATAACCTCATGTCATATCCACTTTGCTTACTTTCTACCCTAGAGGAGTCTTCTCAATAAGGTACGAAGACTGGATGATCTCAGAAGCTTCATCAATATGTTCCTTGTACCATCTTTGCCTGGTGACAGATTAATCTAATGAATTGATCTACCTTCGGGAGATGCAACACTTTCTCAATGTTCTTGAGTTGAAGATCCAGGATGATCTCTCCAGTTATGCTCTACAAAACCCTTTCTTTAGGAACATAATTCTTTGCGAGTGTCATAATTAGCTATAAGGACTGCACTGACACTAGGTGTGATGCTGCACTGACAAGTCCTAATTGGATCAATGTAGATATCATCAGAGACCTTTCTGTCAGTTTTTTTCACAATGCTATGTGACCTAGTTCGATGTCTCAAATCTTTGAGTAATCATCTTGAAATTGTGACTTGGTCGAAATACCCTAAAACTTGAACACTACTGGCTTTGGAACCATCTTTGCTACAAGGGAGGATGATGAAGACACCATTGAATCTGCACAAAAAGAATTTGTATTAGTCTAAAGTCAAAGAAATATAGATTAACTTAAACCCCATCACAGACACAATCAAAACCCAAAACCCTAATCTGCCCGAAAACATCAATGAACCTAACTTTATGACCCTTTTTACAAAAAAGGGTGCACCTGTGCATCTTCTACCATTTCAAAATGTGAGGTGCATAGTAGTACACCTCATGTGGTGCATTGATGTGCACCCTATATTAACTTAGGTGGTAAAAAAGGTGTTTGCACACCTTAATTTGGAACTTGTTTATGTTTTAAAATTTTTAAAAAGTTTTTAGCAAGGTAAAAGTGCACAATGGCGTGCCTGAATAGGTACACAGTTGCACACTTTGATTTTAGTTTTTTTTAATTCTTGCTAATTTATGTGGCTGCAGGTGGATGTGAGGAGTGAGGGAGATGATGCACACCTGCTAAGGTGCGGGGGTGCGGCTTAGGAGCTAGAGGAAGACAAAATGAAGATGGAATAAAGGAGGGGATCCTTGGGTTTTATATACTTGAGCCCCAACGTAGTAGTTGGGGGGTGCACAACTACTTTGGTGTGCTACTGCACACTTACCTTTTGTAAGTGTTGCTTCATGGGTTTTGGCGCACTAGTGCACTTGGGGAGGAGCACCAGTGTGCTTCTTTTTTGGAAAAAGATGACTTTTGCACTTTGAAATTGATTATCAAAGTTTGGGTGTTCTAGTCAAGACACAGTCTTGACCAAAAAATACTAGATAAAATCCAAAAAAGACTTAGACCCTAGACTAGGGTTCGGGAAAGCCAAAAAAATAAAGTAGGGGGTCCCCATTTCTAGGCAAAATGGGGAGTGCATTGTGAAACCACAACAAGATTTAACACATAAATCCCAAACTGGTTCTTCACATACATATCCTCCAAGTCTTCAACTTGTACACTCTTTCCCTTGACCTTCTTCTACTTCTTTACATCCATCTTAGGTGTTCCATAGGTCTGCTTTCCATGTTGATCTCCAACCCTCTCAATATCCCTCAATTCAACTCAACTACCAATACTCAAGTTCCTCCTGTTGACCTCTTCATTCTACAAAGGAATCATGGAATGCTTCCTGCCACCTTTCACTATAGTAAACACATTCTTGACACAATCATGCACATCCCTGCAATCGTACCGCCAAGGTCTACTAAGCAACACATGGTAATTGTTCATGTCCATAATATCACACAACACTTGATCCTTATACTGCCCAATTTAGAAATCAACAAGGCACTGCTCCCTAACTTTCAAAGTATACTCACCTTGTAACCAACCAATCCTATAAGGATAAGGATGTCTCACTCTCTTCAAACCAAGTTTTGAACCATCTCCTTAGTGAAAAGATTATCAGTACCACCATCCATAATCACCTTGTAGTCTTTGCCACCAGACTTACAATAAGTCCTAAACAAACTAGTTCTTCAGATAAGATTCCAATGTCCTCTGACCAACCAATACTCATCGAGTTAGAAAACTCTATCCTTTCTTAGGTTGACTATCTTAGACTACAACCTTATTCACAATAGCAAGTTTCCTACCATGGGGACATTCAAAATATCTATGCCCTTCTTCACCACATCTAAAACAATTACCACTAAACCCACCTCCACCTATCCTTCTCTTCTGATCAACAGGTTTTGGTTTACCTTCTACATTCATTTCATCCTTTATTGAGCTATATTGCTTCTCCTTTCCTCTAGTATTACCTTGACTTTTCCTTTTCAACTCAATCATAATCTCTCGAATAAGATGATTTCGATGCTAAGCTCCATTAACAACAACATCATATCTTTAACTGGTTGGATCAAAGATAGAGTTATGAAGGATGATGAGGATGGTAAAGACAGGGAAAAAGCCAGGATGGGGGTTGACACTACAAAGGACAACATCAACAATGGTCAGGACCAGGAGGATCAAAGGGCACACCAGCAAGAGGCTAAGGAGAACAAGATGGCCTATGAGGTAGCTTATGTCATGTAAGACCTAAAGAGAAAGAACAAGGACTAATCCTCTGCCTGTTCTTTTGTTTCTATCTGTGCCTTTTTTTGGCTTTTTGTGAGGGCTTTTGCCTTGGTCATTTCTTGTTGTTTCTGTTCCTAGTCTTTTCTTTGGTATTTGTATTTCGGCTAGGCCTTGTGCTTATTTTCAACCTTTGAACTGGAACTTCTTTGGCTGGGCTTTTCATGCTTATTATCAACCTTGCTAATGTTTTAACTCTTGGGTTTCAGGGTCCCTGTAAAACCTGTTTATCTAATAAAAATCAATGTATATAATTAATTACATAAAAAAAATTTACACTTCAATCAGTGGACCTAACTCATGATATTTTTGTACTATCTTAAAATGGAAGTATCCATCATTTACGACATTTTAGCTCCTGTCCTTTAGTAATTTTATGGACCATGGATGGATTTTTTCTCAATCATCTCTTTCTCTTGCTCAGTTCCTTCTTTTCCAATTTCATCTTTGTAATTTTTGAGACCTCAATGTTACCCCTTCATGGGATAATCATGGTATAGGTCAACTAGGTCAACCTATATAGGTTTAGGTTGACCTAGACAACCTATACAGGTAAAGGTTGAGCTAGTCAACCTATACAGGCACAGGTCAACTAGGTTGAATTTTACCCTAGGCATTTTTTATTCCAAGATTAGTTCTATCTGGGGGATCATATTAGAAAATTAGGTGACCCTGTTGGCGTGCTTTACTTTCGTGCCCAAAAACTAGCATAAAAAGAAGCCTAGGCACTTCATTTTCACATTACTAGACATCATAAGACATCTATTTTGTGCATAAGGATTCTCAATGAAGTAGATTCCCTAAGGAATTTTAAGCATTTATCGAGCATTCGAGGTGTTTTCAAATATTCAAGGATCATTTGTGAGCATTTCCTCTTCAAGATCGAGCATTTTGTTCATAATAAAGGGAGGAGATCTACATTGTGACATTCATCATCTTTTTCCTCCATTGTGCACATTTACATCCATTGCTCCATGATTTATTTTTGGTAGATCCATTTTATTTATGGATATTTCCTTCATTATTTATTATTTATTGAAGATTCAACATCTACATCATTCAAGCATTGCAAAATCCAAACTGACAAGGGTTTCATCAAACAAGGTGAATATCTAATTTGTCTTGATCCTTTACATGCTTTATATTTAATTTCTAAATAGGGGCTTGACCAAGGAAAGGCCACCCCAACCAAACCCCCCCCCCCCCCCCCCCCCCCCCCTCCCCACCCCACCCCCACAAACAAAAATAAAATTTGCTTGTGTGCAAGTGTAGGGTATCAAAATTGAAACTTTGGATCCTAAAACTACTTACTAAGGGATTTTAGTAAAATTTGGGTCAACTTTGTTACAGTGCTCTAGGAACATGTCCAACATTTTATAAACCTAGTGGTATGTTTTCTTTTCATAAAATTATACTTGGAGACTTGATCTTTTTGGGTTTTCTATTTTGATTGTGAATTTGTAGCCAGAATCTCAGTCATAGTTTCACATCCATAGTTTTCAAAGCAGAAAAGTATTTCTCTTTACATAAGATTAGTTTTTCACCCTTATTTTTATCTCTTAGCATATAACTATTTCCATATTTTAATTGGGTTAATTGCATAGATATAACTCCTAGATCTAGTTTATTCTTGTCATTTGATCAATTGGTTCAATTTACATTCATATTTCACATTTAAAGTCAATGAGCATTGCATAAAACAAAAAATTCTTGTGTACTTTGGTATAATTTGGGTTTAATTTTGGCATCCCTTAATCCTATTTGGGTTTGTCTAATCTAACTTAAGCTATATTGAGAGATGTTAGGAAGCCCCTCTTTTTCTTCTACTGAATGACTTAGTGTGAAAGTGTGTTGTAATAAATTTATCTTGTCTAATTTACATTTTTAAATTCATCAATGTCATTTACCCCATAATTCTTTTGGTGAACCTGATACATCTCCACTATTTTATTTTGGAGTTAGATTGCTTCTTTGTACATTCTCCTTTTGTGCGATTTGTGGAGCTATACTAGGCTACCTTGTGAAGTTATACCTCTCTATCTTTTTATGATCCTTATTACATTGATATTCATTAATCTTTGTTGAGGTTTGATCTCAGTAGAGTTTTATTTTGTGATGTCCCCTTATATGAGCTTTATCACATTAAGTCCAATCTATAAATTTCCTTTAGGAGAAGACATAGACTTAGGTGATCCTTTGATTATGATTCCTCTTTCCTTCCTAGGATCCATGATGATACCAACATTTCTACTCATGATCTTAATCCTATCATGTAGAATAACTCTTCTTGCTCTTCCCGTGATGAAGATGAAGCCTCAAGAGTTCTTCCTTCCTAAGTTGAAAAGCTTTCTCACAAATTGGATAAGTTGGAAAATTGGCTCATGCAAGAGAATCAAAATCCCAATAATGTTGCCACTATTGAGGCTATTTAGAATAATATTAATCATGATGAAAATAACATTTCCATTTTTCATGGTATATCTCATCTTATTAATACTCATGCTAAGACTTTGATGGAATGTGCTTAAGAGTTAGGATACACTCCTCCTTCCAAAACTATTGAACCTTACATTCCCACTTCAACTTCCATTCCTATCATTCCCACTTATATTCCACCTCTCATTATGACTTCTATACAAGGCTCTAATCCTTTCAGGATAGATCTTTCTAACCCTACACTTCTGTAATGAACCCTTTTTAGGGTCATTTGTTTATGTGCAACTTTTTCTTTAAATTGTATCCTTCTGCCATATTTTCTCTGATAATATTCAGAAAATAGGGACACTTATGTCACAAAATCCAATTGCAAGACTTGTTTCCAAAAATCCTTTGGAAATATGCGATGGGGGTGCTCTTCCTGATATCTTTCCTTAATTATATGCAACTGATCTGCGAAGAGGGCAACGCTTAATAGAGTGATCCAATAAGGATGTATATGGAAAAAGAAGAAGTAATTGATTATGACATGAGAATGGGATCAATCTCCATTATGTATCTCGCAAGATTGAAGAGTTGCATGGTTTCAAATGTTTAAGAGACATATCTCTTCCTAATCGTATCTCTTCCCGACATAAGAAGATTTGTTTGTTATATAAATTATATCTCTTTATGATACCAATAAGACTATAATGCAAATTGCTTTTCATAATTAATTATTAAGCACTACTCTTTCCAATTGTTGCTAACATAATCATCCTTAACCAACCCTTAATTGATCCTTCTTATACAATGCCAATATGTTTTCCCTAATTTGGTGTTTCTAATATAATAGTTAGCACGTATATTAATATGAGCTCAATTATTTATAATTGATTTATTTATTAAACTAAAATATAGATTAAATTATAATCGTGTGGGTTTCATTATTGATTTTGAATAATTATTATTTAGTTATCATCTTATTCATCATGTTAATTATGTTATACTCATAATATATTGTCATAATTTTGATTACAAGATAATATGCAATTTATAATTGTTAATAATATTTTGTTATAATCTTATGTTAAGAATGGGAAAAGGACAAGTTTTATTGCTACATAGATAGATTTTGGGGATAATCTTTGAAAATCCAATGTTAATAAATGCATTAATCAAATTGTGCTGTAAAAGGACGACCTCATAATGCATGATGGAATTGGTGTGTAGTGCATTTATGTTCAAAGCCCTTAAGTTTGGCTTCTTTAATATATATGAGCGAAGGCAGCACTTTAGTGGTAATGTTTTGAGGGAGCGCAAGAAGAGAGTAGTCATTTTAATATGAAGCCAACGTTCACTTTCAGAACTACATAACAACAAAAAGTGTTGTTTGGAGTAGTGGAAGATCTCAGGATTAAGAAGTTGGTTAAATGCCCAATAGAGGCAGTCATCCAGGCTTTTCAAGCCACTTTGGGGCCATTTTTCCATGAAGCCGATCACAAGTGGAAGCTACAAGTTGACATTGCAGCCATGATAATGGCTTGGGGCCTGCAAATTGGTGAACATGAGTTAGTGGTGGGCTAAGTGATGAAGGAGCTGTTTGAGAAGGACTTAACCCCAAATTTGGATTCCCTTTTGGAATGGGCTCACCCAGGATGGGCTTTTGAGGGTTACGAGGATGAAGCAGAGGGCATAGAGAAAGGAATTGTGCCATTTTAAAATTGGCCAATAGGTTTCAAAAACCAAGAAGCCTACACAAATGAGAGGCATCAGGCATGGAATGCGTTAAAGTTCGCCATTATGGATTTCAAGGAGGAAGAGCGAAGGAAGATGGTGCCTAGTAATTTCCCCAAAGGAAAACGCTTGGCTAGAAGTAAGGGCAGGTCTTGAAGAGGCTAGTTTTTGCTATCCTAAGGGAAGAGGATACGTGTTGTGCGGTCGAATATGTTGAAATTTTTTGGGTGAACACTGTGAATTCCGAATTGTTGCAGGATGATGCCGTTTTGAATGTGTTTAAAGTGGAGGTTTACGCACACTTTCCCTACTTAAAAGGATGATGAAAGGCAGCACTCAGCGGATGAATCTAAGTTGGAGTAGTAGCAGATGTGCGTTGTTGTTGTTTGTGGAAAGAATGTTTTTGGTTATGACAGTCGTAGACCAACTTTTGGCATTTTAGTTGTCCTCTTCACACGCCTTAATGTAAATGTTGTAATTGGCCTAAAAAGAGGTCTTTAAGGTGTTTATGATGTAGAGCTTCTTTTTAGAAAGAAGGTCCAAACTTATAGGTCCTTGTTTATGATGTAACTTTTTTGTGATATTAATAAAACTATCTCTATTACCGACCAATTTTTTTTTTTTTTTTAATATTATAATCATCTTTATTGTGATATTCTTTCTTGATATTATAATATTATCATAATATATTTAATACTATTATTATAATACTATAATAATATTATGATATTATTATTATGTTTACTTGTTAATTATTCCTTCTTGGCTACTATCATATTATATGATTATTATCAACATAATTATTATAATATTATGTTCTCTTTTTTAAAATTTTATTATTTCTTTGACTCATTATATTATTAAATTTTATTAAAAAATAGGGGACACGACAGTCCACCCTTCCCAAAATTGCTTGTCCTCAAGCAATGCTAATCTTCCATTTAGTATTGTTGATTATTGATCCTGAAATGACAATTGCGACTTGAAGTTAGAACTGCAAAACATAAGCTTATCCAAACTAGAGATCATAATATTCACTAAGAATAATTTTTAAAGATGGGTACTTATCTTGATGTCATGTAGTCTATGTCCACTAATAATTTTTGCTCGGCTCCATTTGTAAGAATGTCCTTGCCGCTTGGAGCTTACTAAGTACACCTTGAATCCCCATCACTCACTAAGAATGTAGAGTCTTGTCATAGTTTATTTCTAAGCATTACAACATTCATTAAAGATCCTCTTGATCCAATCTTGATAGAATGTTCTCAATCCCCATACGTGCTATTCATCGTCCATGGTGCATTGACCCTCACTAAGAATCCTTCATGCTTTGGATACTCAAAGATGTTGTCTCTGATCCTAGCACTCACTAAGAAACTACATACTAGAATATATGAAAACATAAGCATGCACTAAAAAATGTATATAATTAGTGTACGAGACACGATGCAAACACAAAGTATACACATTGATATAAGAAGACACGATGAAAACTCGAAGTAGACACATGAATGCATGAAAACATGAAGCATACACGATGAAGACACATCATACATTCTTTGTTGATTTTTACAATAAAGTAGAGTAAAAGGAATGAAAAATATACTTCCCCAATACACCTTTTGATCATGGATCCTACAACACAAATAATTATTAGTATATAATAGCTCCAAAGAAATATGAGTCTTGTGATGATCTCTTTCTCATTTACATAGTTATTTGGAAGGAATATTTCTCTCTCCTCATTAGGATCATCGTAAGATGGTAGATTTACGGTGCAGAGGGTGCATGAAATAGGCTACAAGCGATTCCCTAGAGGATATCCTTTCATGTGCCTGAAATTATTTTGCCTCTCCCTCCACTAAATCCCTACCTTAGGATATCATAATGTGGACAAGAAGATTAATCCAATGAATGTAATTATTTGGAAGATTTTTTTATATAGTACATAGACAACTTTCTCTCTCCTTATTACGATCATCTTGGGATGGTAGAATGACGGTGTAGAGGGTGCATGAAACAAGCTCCAAGCGTATTCGACAAGTGCTCAAAATTACTCTGCCTTTCCCTCCACCAACTCCCTATCTAAGATTACATAATTTGGATGAGAGATAGACTCTCTGTACTATAATTGAAATGTATTACTATGTTTTTCTTAAATCAATATTTATTTATATTTCATTTTTCATATATTCTAATTTCATTTCTTCGTGACTAGAATCATTGATAGACTATTCAATATTCTCCACAATAACAAATGCGTCAGTAATAAGAAAGACACTATCAATTATTTCATAGCAATATATGCACAAAAAATGTATATATCTTACCTCATTACCCTTATGTGTCGAAGTGGTGATTATAGGATATTTATCCATTATTTACTCTTAACTACCTTAAGGATCCTTATAGATTCAACCACCTTTGCTGAATAATTTTCCACTTCCATGTGAATTAAGTGCTTTGGGAGAATAGGTTAATCATGGAGATGTATCGAAATACTTTTACACTAATGATTTTCGTTTGTGTATTTCCCTTTCTTAACGAGCTTGCCTCTAATGAAATTTTAGGCTCCTTTACCTTGGAAGTGTCAAACTCCCTCCGAATCTAATATCAATATCCCCTTTTCTACAAGACTTACTCGAAAGAAAAGATCAAAGAAAGTGCTCGTAGAGAAAAACAAGAAATAAGAGAAAGATTTATATCATACTCAAGAATAAATAATTTTGCACAATAAATAATTCTAATATATATAATAATCTAATTGAAATATATACTTTATATCTTTCCAGCATTTTATTTCCTTATCAAATAACTAACTCTGATTATGAAATTTTGATTCAAAATGAATAAGGAAACATTACACACATAGTTAATTATCTATATAATTGAATAATTTATTATTCATCATTTAATGATAATAGTTCTATAGGTAATATTAAACATGACTTTCTTATTTATCATTAACTCTATTATATTCAGGTTCATATAATGTTAGAAATAATAGTAATGATAAATGTCAATAATCCTTATAAAAATATACGTACCTCATGTACTTTACACTTATCTATCTGCTAATTTTAGTGATTTCCAACACAACACGAGTGGTCATTGAGAGTTTGATGAACATTGTGCACTTTGGGAAAATCTCAAAATGCTTCTTTACTATGGGGCAACGTAATTGTAGTACCATTGCTAGATTGGTAGATGAATTAATCCATAGTATTTGTTATAATATTGGAATTCTTGTGAGAGACAATCATATTAGCAATTATATTCTCACAATCATATTTCATAATAATATTAATATTTGAGGTTAGGTATTCTCCCTCTTGAGAGGCAATATCAGTTTCCATGAGTTATGAACAAGGTATCATTCAAATATTAAGTCTCTCTATATATCTAATATTTGAAATTACAAATATCACATATATTTTACCTCATACTATTGATTTCAACATATAAATAAATAACAAAGGGGAGTAAGTGATACCTTATATGTTGTCTCATAATTTGAAAGTTACCTTATTTGGGATTAGGCCCCACCTTCAATGTTTGTCTCAACGGCTTCAATTTTGTAATGAACCATTATAGTACTATCCGAAGTTTTTGGATAAAGCTGCACTGAAACCTTTAGCAAGCTTTGAGGTTAAAGGACTTAATATTTCTATTTCCATTGTTCATGAGAGTCTTCCTCTTCTCATATTGGCTGTGATTATGTTGATTGAGCCAATAAGATACATCTAATTTTGAGTCTTGAGAATGTTAGCTTTCCCTCTTACACATGTTATAACACAAGGATGGGCACAATTCGTTCCAAGAGCATAAATAAAGATAACATTTGAAAGAGATGGGATATGGTCTTATCAAGGATCAAGGCTGAAAATATTTTTGCCAATGCCATGTTGATCACAACTGTACCATTTGCGCAACCTTCACTTTACCAGGAGGGCTTGATTCAGGACAGAAACCAAAAGTAGTATTCATTGACACCCTTCTCTTCAAACTATTTTTGATATCTGACACGTTATCATTTTGTACTTCCATTGCATCAGCTATCATTGTTCAGTATAAAGGCTTAGGTAAATGTGAAGAAGAATTCCTGGTTCAATGTAGTGTGATGTTATTATGGACAACACTGGTATTGCTGGTTATGGCATTTGGAGTAGTTGTACACCTCGTCATCTCACCATCTCCATTGTTGGCGAGGGTTGTATGGACTACGGTGTGCCTTGCTCCATCTGCCATATTCATGGCGGTCGGTGGTTCTTGCGATGTTCATGGAGAAGAAAGTACATGCACTGGATGCTATTTTTACGTCAATTACAATGTGGAGTTCTTTCATATTATTCTTTCATTTTAGTGTGAGATGAATTTACTTTTCCATGGAGAGGCATTTTCTACAAGCCACATCATGGTAGAGGATTTCATATGAATCAAACTCATACAAATTTAAATTTGAATGCTTATTAAGACTGTCGAAAATGCTTCCATTGATGGATAGCGAATACATGTCGAAGCATGCTCTCAAATTTATCTTGATTGAATCTAAACTTGTCCTTAACCTAGACAAGAAGCTTCTACGCATTCATTTTCCATTGTAGGTAGCCCATCTCCACCAAGAACAACAATGCTTCCTCAAATATTCCTTAAAGACTATTAGTTCAAAGTTTGTACGGTATATGTATTGGTATATTCTTCAAGGCATACAAAGGTATCGGTTTGACATGTAAAAGTACTAACATACAAGGTTGATTAAGGATTTTGAGTCAGGTCCATTAAGGCAACATGTTTCCATTATTCAGCATGGGTGATTGTTCATCAAAAAATAAGGAATTTATATATAAGCTCGGGGAAGAAACATCGTATCAATGTTCGGGCCCATTCAACAAAAATTCAGAGCCTATATATATGTTTAGTCCATGTTCTATATCTTGATTATATAAATCAATACTTCTTTCCTTCAATGATATGTATGAAACTGATTTTCCATGGAACTTAGAATACTAGAGACAAGAGACTATAGAAAGGTCCATTATTAGATTTTTCTTCATCTTTTTTTTTTTTTTTTCTGATTAAACCTTTGGCTATGGCTATACCCAATAGGATGGAAAGATGGCAGGCTCTGATACCAATTGTAATGAACCCTTTTTGGGGTCATTCGTTTATGTGCAACTTTTTCTTTAATTTGTATCCTTCTGCCATATTTTCTCTGATAATATTTAGAAAATAGGGACAATTACGTCACAAAATCCAATTGCAAGACTTTTTTCCAAAAATCCTTTGGAAATATGCAATGGGGGTGCTCTTTTTGATTTCTTTCCTCAATTATATGCAATTGATCTGCGAAGAGGCCAACACTTACTAGAGTGATCCAATAAGGATGTATATGAAAAAAGAAGTAATTGATTATGACGTGAGAATGGGATTGATATCCATTATGTATCTTGCAAGATTGAAGAGTTGCATGGTTTCAAATGTTTAAGAGACATATCTCTTCCTAATCGTATCTCTTCCCGACATAAGAAGATTTGTTTGTTATATAAATTATATCTCTTTATGATACCAATAAGACTATAATGCAAATTGCTTTTCATAATTAATGATTAAGCACTATTCTTTCCAATTGTTGTTAACATAATCATCCTTAACCAACCCTTAATTGATCCTTCTTATACAATGCCAATATGTTTTCCCTAATTTGGTGTTTCTAATATAATAGTTAGCATGTATATTAATATGAGCTCAATTATTTATAATTGATTTATTTATTAAACTAAAATATAGATTAAATTATAATCATGTGGGTTTCATTATTGATTTTGAATAATTATTATTTAGTTATCATCTTATTCATCATGTTAATTATGTTATACTCATATCATATTGTCATAATTTTGATTACAAGATAATATGCAATTTATAATTGTTAATAATATTTTATTATAATCATCTTTATTGTGATATTCTTTCTTGATATCATAATATTATCATAATATATTTAATAATAATATTATAATACTATAATAATATTATGATATTATTATTATGTTTACTTGTTAATTATTCCTTCTTGGCTACTATCATATTATATGATTACTATCAACATAATTATTATAATATTATGTTCTCTTTTTTAAAATTTTATTATTTCTTTGACTCATTATATTATTAAATTTTATTAAAAAATAGGGGACATGACAACTTCTCTTGAGTATTCCTTGTACATCTATTTCTTCTTCATTGCCTTCATATAATATTGTGCCTTTTACATATTCCAGTCCTCTTCCAACTCTTTCCAATCATCCACCAACATCTTTGCATATTTCCTCTGCTTCCTATAGTAACATTGATAACACATCTAATTTTTCTATTCCTACTATTGCATATTTTAATTCTACCATTAGTAGCTTGGTTCAATTTGTCACTGCTTTGCAACAAGTGGCTTAATTCACTCAATCTAAGTACAAAATTCCTACATGTGACATTGCTAATCCCTTTCCCTTAAACATCCTTCATGTTTTTATCCTGCAATACATTGAGATGTTAGGATTAAACCACGAAAAAGAATAAAAATTGCATGCAAATATAAACAATATTAGAAAATAATAGATCACATAGAAAAGAACACAAGACACCAAGATTTAAAGGATTAAACCATAGATACAAAATAACAATAGCATGCAAGTATAAACAATATTAGAAAATAATAGATCACACAAAAAAGAACACAAGACACCAAGATATAATGTGGTTTACCCAAACCTTGGGCTATGTCCACCAAATAACAAGTCCAATATTTTACGTTTCAGTGATTACAACTTGATTACAATCCATAATCCCTTACAACTCAATATTGCCGCAAGCCCTTATAGCTCAATACTGCCATACACCAATTTTTGCATCACCTTATTGAAACAACTCTAACCCTAAGCCCTTTTATACAAGTATTAAACCACTTTAGGGTTATGATTAAATAATTACATGTTAGCCCAAAATCCTGAACCCTGACGAGGAATTATGGAGTATGTACGGTACTTCCCTAATCAGTCACCACAATCTAACAATCTCCCACTTGGAGACTGATCCTATAGCTATGCCGCTACTCCATGAGGCTCCCACTAGATCAAACCAATCTAGATGTTGCTATGCTTTTATTTTTGGTTAGTCTAGAAGACCAACTGAAGTTGAAGAGGAATTTAGCTTTTCCCTTGTCACTACCTTTGTAAA
Source organism: Cupressus sempervirens (assembly GCA_028749045.1). NCBI lineage: Eukaryota > Viridiplantae > Streptophyta > Pinopsida > Cupressales > Cupressaceae > Cupressus > Cupressus sempervirens. The sequence continues at coordinate 476,712,390 of CM053789.1, read as the reverse complement.
CATATATGCGAGATTGTCCTTCATATATATCTTGTCTAGTTTTAACTATCCATCATCCAAAATGGATCGAATGAAATAGTACCACAATTGTATGCATTTTGTCTTCGAATACAGAGCTAAATTCTTTGCAAGATGAATGACACTCTGACTATTTGTAAACAAATAATTATCCTTTTAAGGATGTCCCAATTCATCCAAGAAGAACTAAAGCCATATCATCTTCTTAGCTACCTCTATAGCAGTAAGATACTCTGCCTCTGTAGTGGATAAAGCATTTAGCTTCTGTAACCTAGAAACCTAGCTCATAGCTGCCCCACCAATAATAAATACATAACTTGTAGTACTCTGCCTGGTATCAATACCCCTAGCCAAATATAAGTCAACATAGCCTTGTAAATCAGTAGTAGAGCCCCCAAAGTGTAAACACTTATTGGATGTTCCTCTCAGATATCCAAGAATCCATTTGACTGCATTCCAGTGCTCAATTCCTAGATGACTCATATACTTGCTAATGACTCCCACTGCATGTGCAATATCTGGCCTAGTACATACCATAGCATATATCAAGCTTCCTACAACTGAATCATAGGGTACTTTGGACATCTTATCCTCCTCTTCTTGTGTCTTGGGACACATCTCCTTAATCAACTTCAAATGACCAAGTAAAGTTGTGCTGATAGCTTTAGCATTCTCCATAGAGAAACGTTGCAACACCTTCTCAACATAATCAACCTGAGATAGTGTCAATGTGTTGTTCTTCCTATCTCGACAAATCTTCATACCAAGGATTTGTTTTGCTACCCCCAAATCCTTCATAGAAAATGCATGTGCTAATTGGCATTTTAACCCTTTAATATGATCCATGTTAGACCTAGTTACAAGCATATCATCAACATATAAAGATAAAATAATGTAGCTATCATCATCCAACCTCTTAAATTAAACACAATGATCTAAATGACACCTACTATATCCATGCTCATGCATAAACCTGTCAAATTTCAAATTTCTAGCATTGATGTTTTTTCCTCATACCATGGGCCTTCCCAAAATGACCTCCTTGATTTGGTAGTCTTTTAAAGTTAGTTCTTTAGTGTTAGTGTGAGGAGGAGGAATGGAAATATGTGCAAGAAGGTCTTGATCTCGGTTCTTCATTATGAAGGCCAACGTTCTTGAATCACCCTTAGGTGGCTTAGGCCTCTTCACCACTTTAATCAGTTCCTTCATTCCTTCCTCTATTGTCAATTCTACCTTCCTTTTATGATGAAACATAACCTTCCTCTTTAGCTATGCTGGTGGGGTGCCCATAGGTGACATGTACTTGGATGAAGAATTTGGTTCTCTAGCAGGCTCCTTTCACTTATTACTTCTTTCTAGAGTCTTCTCTTGTCAAGAAAGATCTTCAGTAGGAGTATTTTTACTCTATTGGGTTAAGGATCTAGCTTCTCTTTCTCAAGGAGTTTTCTGAGTTTCTTTTGGTATTTGTCTCTCCTCAGATACTTCATCAGTAGGAAGATCTTAGAATTCCCCTTCCTCAGTTTTTTGTTCTTCTGCTTCTACTTGAGTAACCAAAGGAAGTGGAGTTACTAACCCTTTATCCAGAATGACCAAATCTTATGATGGTGGTGGTGGAATTTCTAAAGGTCCTTGAGGTAGAGAAAGGAATTGATTCCATTCCTCTCCTAAGGGTTCACTCATGGGAATATCTCTAATTTTTTCTCCCACCATCTTAGTTCCCACTAGCATAAAGTCAAAGTCTGAGAGGTCAAAAACATTAGTTCCTTCACTCTCCATATCTATTATCCACTTTTTTTGTTCATCTTCCTAAGTTAATACCTAGATAGGCTCTCTTGGAGTGGATGGAGGTGTTTTTGTAAAGCTTGTTCTCCTCTCTTCCTTTACAACTTTAGCCGAGCAAGTTCTTTGGCTTAAGGGGACAAACTCTATTTGTTCCCCTTCTTCTTCATCCTCAGCTAGTCTAAGGAACTTGTGGGGATGGAGTATTCTTTTTCTTCTTTAGTATTCTTCTTAAAAAGGGAAAAAACATCAATGCTATAAATTTAGTTTTGGACACTTAGAAGATTTTTTGGATTTTTGGAACTTGTCACCAAGGTGTGCAGGTGCGCTGTTGACAAAGGTGCATCAATTTTTTATAATAAGAAGTAGTATGTCAATAATTAACTACCAATTGCTATTTTAGAGCATTCCATGCACGAGAAACACATTTTAATAGTAGTTCAACTCAAAGAAATGCCTAAAGAAGGTCGAGATCCCATTTTTAGAGCTTCCAAAGACTTTTAGATCATCTCATAGCTTCTTTCTTATCTTCTTATTCTTTCATTCTTTTAAGTCATGTAAAGACTCATGCACCCATTAATGGATATAAATAAGGGTGGAGACCTAGTTAGCACCATTTAGAGAGTTAGTTTGTATATAATTAGATTTGTTTTATTACTTTTTAGCATGAGTTTGCATTTTGAGCACTCTTACTCCTAACATAAAGGAAGGAGATGTTTTCTTATAAATACATGGATGTATTATGTATTCCACGCTGTTATTTTGATGCTATAATATATGCTATTGGCTCTCTCATTCTAAGTATATTTATTCTTTTTGGAGTGTGTTATTTTTGTGAATGCATGTTCATGAATAATAATGGAGCCAATAGTTTTATTATGTTGTGGTGATTAAGTGATCTTTTAGTTCTAGTGTTTTCCTTGTGTTAATGAATTCCACTAACATAATGAATTAGAGAAAGGATCATCTTTTGTTCTTGCATAGCATCTTGTCTTGAATGAATGCACTTTTTTGTGGCCTTTTGATTTAATAAAATGTGAAACATCTTTTGATTTATATTGAGTTTCCATCGACGATTGCATTAGTGGAGTTGGGGAAGCACTGCTCATAATTTCATTGGTTTCCTACCTGATCCTTTTGATAATTTTATTCATAGACATGTTGTTACCTTGGTTTATGTCCATTAGGAGTTTTCCTTTTAGTTATTTTCTTTAATCACTCGTTACTCTATCTTTGTTATTTTCTTTTCAAACACTTGGTTAAAACAAGAATTCATATAGTTGCATCGATAAATTGCATTCATCATAAAATAAAAAATACAAAAAATATATCTCTTTTATGGTTACATTTCAAATAGTAGTAGATTATCTAAGATTTTTTAGAACCAATAAAGGCCTCCTTGTGAACATAGACATTTATCTTCAACTAAGCAAACCCTGTAGGTTCCAAGACTGCCCGGAACCTTGGAGTTGGTCCTCAATTATATTTTTAAGAGAGGGATTTGAAAGGATCCCTACCATTCAACATCATGTAAAATGACAAATCAATAGAAGTGGCACTAGAAGGAGGGCCTAAGAAAATTTTGATAAGGAAAACAAGTTGTTGTTTAAAAATTCTACAATTTTTGAAAGTTTAGAAAAAAATTTGTCTGGCATTGTCAGAAGGTGCACAAGTGCACTATTTTGAAGAGGTGCACTTCTTAGAGGTGCACTTTGCTAGAATTGACACAAAATGGAATATCTTGATCCATCATCTCTATTTTAGCGAGCTTTACGGTCTTCACCCGATGAACATGAGTTCCTATAACTCAATCATTTTTGCAAGCCTCATAGTGATAAAGGATTACCAAGAATTCTACCACTTCCATTCCGAATTTCATCATCTTCTTCAGTTCCTCCTCCACCAATGACCTTTTTTGTAAATGCAGTAGATTCATCAATTAGCTTGCAAGGTGCACTTAATGACCTTCCCAAGAATCTTGAGAAATTTTGCCCAAGTTACATCTATAGAGAGACATGAACAACTAAGGATCATATTAAGGTCTTCAAAGAAATATGTAATCAAAAGAAAATTAAAGAAGAGAATGTGGTCCTTTTTTTATTCCCATACACATTGGGAGAAGTTTCCTTTCATTGGTATGTGAATTTGTTGCTAGGATGTATCCAAAACTGGATGACCTTTGAAAAATTGTTCCTAGATCAATTCAAAACATTCATCAACCTAGCAGTGATATATCACCAATTTATATCAATCAAGAGGGACCTAGCGAAGACCACTTCACATTTCACTCATCAATTTGATATGGCATACCACAAGTTGGAGACACCCTACACCATACCAGTTGAAGCTACAATCCAGATTTATCTTTAATGCAATGGACCACCTCATTGCTATCTTCCTATGGAGACTTCCTGTTGCACACATTGATACATTAGATAAAGTCTTCATAGAAACAATTAAATTTACTAAAAAAGCCAATCCTAATGGAGGAGGATTGATGGTTCCAACCCAAGCTAGTACAACCATACCGACATATCTTGCTGGAGCACAAGTGATGCCTAGTCAATTCATTCCAATGATTCCAATTCCACTATGATAGGCACTAGTTGTACTAGTCTGAACCATAACTTACCCAGGATATGAAGCTCCAAAAGTTGCTTTCTTTGAGCAGAAGGCAAAAACATTTGTTGAAGCAGAAAATGATGTTGCAATTGAGATTGGCCAAATGAAGAAGACCATGTCTCAAATTACCAACAAACTAACTCATTTGAGGTTGTTGCAAGGGCAAGACAATAAGTTTTAGAGAATGAATACAGGCCCTTACAACAACAATAATCATGGCCATAATTACAAGAAGAATTTCAATAGGAACAACAATGTAGGGAACAATTTTAATCCTCCAGATAACAACAGTGATTTCCAAAGACAAAATCAACAATGGAACACCCGTCCAAACAATGAAAGTATCTCCACAAATAATAATAAAAATGTTCAATATGTGGACATCAATCAATTTGATAGTAATCAAAATGTACCCAACGATGATGACTCATATTTCAATGAAAATCAAGAAGTGAATCAGAATTCACAAGGCAATAACAATGAACCCCCTATGCAGTTCAATACTATATTGTTGGAATCCTATTGTTCTCCATAGAATTTAGGAATGGAAGAACAAGTTAACAAAGAATTTACTTTTCCATTCAATCAAGAATTAGATCCTCCACCAAAAGAGATGTTTGCTTTTAGAAATGACAATCAAAATATTTACAATTTGAAGAACCAAAGGGAACCCATGAATGATGGAATTCTTTCCACATTATAACCAATGCCTTTAGATCCAAGGGCTAATAAAAATCTAGTGCCTATACAAGCACCCTATGTTGGACAAAAAAATCAAAACCAAGGAAACCTACCTATGATACTAAAGAATCCTACTTGGTCAACTAAAAAGTATAGTGCAGTTGAATACCTAAAAAGGACAAAAGCCAATATATCCTTGTTTGATATGCTATAAAATTGTCCTAATCAGAGAGAAGCAGTGATAAAGACTCTTGATCATACACAGCTAATGCCTAACACAAGTCCTAAAAAAATAGTATCATAGCAAGTCAACACTTTTGAGGCTATGCCAACCATGTATAAAGATAAGGCGGAAGTGCCTCCTTTCTTGTTCAATATTATAATTTTTGGAAGAAACCTTCACAATTGTCTCATAGATTTAGGAGCTTCCTATAATGTCATGCCACTTTCAATAGCTCAAAGGTTGGGAGTCACCCCTTAACCTATGAATCAAATAGTGATTTAACTCGACATTATAGAAGTAAAAGTTATTGGGGTATTGAAAGATGTTTGAATAAAGTTTACTACAAACCCCAAGACTCAAGATATCATAGATAATGTGGTGGAGATTATGGAAACATGAAACTTGTTACTAAGTAGAGAATGGACAAAATGCCTAAGAGGATGGTTCTCAACTAATTTTACTCAACTATGGATACCTTGGAAGGGATATAATAATTAGATCAAGATAGACACTGGAACAAAATTGAAGACAATGATCACATAATATAATGCCCCAAATGAGGTGGCATTTTTCCAATCAGATTTAGGTTCTTACAAGGTGATGTCTTTTGACATAACTTCAGTGAAGAAACCAAACAATCTAAATAGAGAATCTATGATCCCTACCCCAAAAGAAGAGGTTGTGACTAAGTTCATAGACAGTATGGTTGCGAATTTACAATGGTTAGGTGAAGAAGTAGACCCAAGTGTTTTTCTCCTTCTAGGGTTTTGTAGGTTACACAATCTAAGTCATTTCAAATTTGAATGCTCACATTACCAAGAAGTGATTGCTTAGGTACTAACTCAAATAATGCACTTGAAAATGGTCAAACTCCAAGCAAGATACAAAAGGAAAATTCAAGTTCCACATGCATATCTAAAGTTGTGAACAATGTTGAAAAGGAAAAACAAGATCTTAATGTGTCATATAATGAAACTTCTTTAGATGGTGGGGATTTTCTTGTCCCCCACCAAGGATGATCAAAGTCCTTAGGAGGAGATGTTTTGTAACAGGTCAAGGCTAGACCTCAGTAGTTGTTCATAAGCCACAAATTGGTAAAATCATAGAATTGATTGGGGAGATTCAAGATCAACAAGATAAATGGACAATCCCCATATCAAAGGTAAACAATGGCAACTCACCAAGTACACCATGTGAAAGATTACAATGGATCCCTAAGAAACATTCCTTCAAAGTTCAAGTGAAAGAAAAGCTTTGAACAAATAAACACAAGACCAGAAAGCCCAAATAACAACCAATTTGGACACTTAGGTTTGATGGTTCTAAATGCAAATTAGAAGCTGGTGTAGGTATTGAATTAATTAATCCCAAAGATAGGTCTTTTTATGTTTCATATCATTTACAATTTAGATGTACTAACAATGTTGTAGAATATGAAGCCTTGATTCACGAACTTCTCTTCACATTAGAGAAGGACATCAAGGCTCTCATAATTTAAGGAGACTCCTAGTTGGTGATTAGACAAGTGAAATTAATTTACTATTGCACTAATAGAAGATTACTTACCGAAAAAAGAGTTTGGGGTTTGATGGAAGATTTTGAAGCCCCCAACATAAGATCCATTTTGAGAAAGAGAAACATGGTATCTGATGCCCTTGCAATTTCAACAAGTGCATTACAACCTATTGAAAGAACAAAAATCAAAAGGTTTTTAGTTGAACTAGTTATTGCCTTGTCTATTCTAGGAAACATCACTAACTTCCAAGTCTTCCAATATGACCAACATATTCTCGAGTTCATTATGTGCAATGGTCATTTCAAAGGACAAGAGATTTCAATGATATTCCTGATGAAAAACTAGAGGATGATGAACTAGAAGACAAAGATGAGATTATAAATGTGAAGACCAATACTATTCCTAAGGGGGTGGTAGAGTTGGAATTTATATTTGATCGAGATGAATCAACACATAGTAAAAGAACTATCGAAGAAAAATAGATTGAAGAATGTGATTCATATAATCTAGGCACGAAAGAAGATCCTACAATGGTGAGAACTAGAAAGGCATGTAATCCCTAAGACTGAGAAAGTATGATTCAATTGCTTATAGAATATAAAGGTGTCATAGAATGGAGTTATGAAGAACTACAAATGTATGATCTTGAAATCAACACTCATGACATTCCATTGAAGCCTGATGCCAAACATTTTCGTCAAAGACAAAGACCAGTGAATTCCATTATTGAACCATTAATAATGAAAGAGGTCTAGAAGTTGCTTGATGCTAAAATTATCTTTCCAATTTGACATTCTACATGGGTTTCTAACTTGGTTCCAATAAGGAAAAAGGCTAGAGAAATTTTCCTTTTCATAGATTTTTGCAACTTAAACCAAGCATCCCAGGAAGATAGATATCCTTTTCCCTCATTTGATGAAGTATTGCAAATCATGAATGGATCCAAAATGATGTCTTTTCTAGATAGATATTAAGGATACACCTAGGTGATGGTAGATGAGGAAGATAGGTTAAAAATCACATACAATAAAATGGGGAACCTTTGCATACAGAAGGATGCTCTTTGGATTAATCAACGCAAGAGCCACATTTCAAAGAGTGATGGATGAAGCATTCAAGGGGCTGATAAAAAAATGTATGGTTATCTATATGGATGTCCTAACTATCTTAATAGAAGATCTAAGTACTCATATTGATGATTTGAGACAAATTTTCAATTGATGCCAAAGATATGACATATCAGTTAACCCTAAGAAGTGTTCATTCAGAGTCACCAAAGGAAATATTCTAGGTCATATTATTTCTAAAGTTGGGATATCCATTGATCCTAAGAGGATAGAAGTGATTTTGAAGTTGTAATCTCCTTATAGCTGCAAAGAACTCAAATCTTTCTTTGGGAAGATTAATTTTGTGTGTAAGTTCATTAGTGGATTTGTTGAGATAGTACATTCATTTGTTGTCTAGAAATTTAAAGGAATATTTGAAGGTTCTTTATCAGATGATGATATAAGACAAGCATTCAAAACTGAAGAGGTATTGTTGGAGCTGGACACCAAGCTTGAGGATTTTGCGAGTACTCAAATAGAAGTTAGTAATTACCGATAGTTAATAAAAGATAAGTATAGAGCTTTAGCTTTATTGGAAGCAAGCCTAGTAGAAAATATGATAGAATAATTCAAGAAAAACATCCACACATCATTTTTGTATAGAGAGGGAAAAAACCCAAATGTTGGAAATTTAGTTTTGGACACTTAGAAGATTTTTTGGATTTTTGGAACTTGTCACCAAGGTGTGCAGGTGCGCGTTTCACAAAGGTGTGCTGATAGTTTTGAATAAGAAGTAGTGTGCCGACAATTAACTACTAGTTTCTATTTTAGAACATTCCATACACTTGAAACACATTTTGATGGAAATTCAACTCCAAGAAACACCTAAAGAAGGTTGAGATCCCATTTTTAGAGCTTCCAGAGACTTTCATATCATCTCACAACTTCTTCTTATCTTCTTATTCTTTCATTATTTTAAGTCATGTAAAGGATCATGCACCCATTAATGTATATAAACAAGGGTGGAGACCTACTTAGCACCATTTAGAGAGTTAGTTTGTATATAATTAGATTTATTTTATTAGTTTTTAGCATGAATTTTCATTTTAAGAGTTCTCACTCCTAACACAAAGGGAGGATATGTTTTCATATAACTACATGGATGTAATGTGTACTCTAGGCCATTATTTTAATGCAATAATATATGGTATTAATTCTCTCATTCTGAGTATAGTTATTCTTGCAGGATTGTGTTATTTTTGTGAATGTATGTTCATGAATAATAATGTAGCCAATGGTTTTATTGTGTTGTTATGAATGTGTGATCTTTTAGTTCTAGTGTTTGTCTCATGTTAATGAATTCTGATGACATAATGAATTAGAGAAAGGATCATCTTTTGTTCTTGGATGAGCATCTAGTCTCACATGAGCATCCTTCCTGTGGCCTTGTGATTTGATGAAATGTGAAACATCTTTCGGTTTATACTGAGTTCCCATCGATGATTGCATCAGTGAAGTTGAGGAAGTGTTACTTCTAATTTCATTGGTTTCTTACCTGATCCTTTTGATAATTTAATTCATAGACGTATTGTTACCTTGTTTTATGTCTGTTAGGAAGTTTCCTTTCAGTTATTTTCTTTAATTACTTGTTACTCTATCTTTGTTATTTTATTTTCAAACACTTGGTTAAAATAGGAATTTATATGGTTGCATCGATAAATTTCATTCATCATAAAATAGAAAATACATAATATATCTCTTTTGTGGTTACATTTCAAACAATGATAGGTTATCTAAGATTGTTCATAACTAGCAAAGGCCTCCTCATGAACATACACATTTATCTTCAACTAAGTGAACATAGTAGGTTGCAAGACTTCCCAGGTCCTTGGAGTTGGTCCTTGATCAACTTTCCAAGAGAGGGATTCAAAAGGATCCCTGCAGTTCAACATTGTGCAAAATGATAGCTCAACAGGTCTGTTAAAAAGTAAAATCCACCAATATAACTGAGAGGGAAGGGGGTGAATTACTTACACACTTTAAACAACTTAAATTAACTTTATCAAATATGAAACATATAACCAAAAGATATAATGACCATAAAATGATAACCATGCAGAGTGACAGAAGATATGTTAACTAGGAAACTATTAATTAGAGGGAAAACCCCAGTGGGAATGATGCCCACAAGATGATGTACTAATATAGGAAGTTGCTTGTGAAAGGATAAGGTCTTGTTAGAATTTAATGAAATACAATCTATATATATATATATATATATATATATATATATATATATATATATATATATATATATATATATATATATATATATATATATATATATATATATATATATATATATATATATATATATATGAGTCCCTATTAGGAGAATTTTAATCTCTGCTAGAAGATTCCAACCTTGTTAGGAGCTAATAATGTTAGAGTAATAAGATATTGGCTTATTAATTATATCATTTTGATTTAATTATTAAGTCACTTATTATCTCTAGTTTACCTAAGCGAAACTTTAGACATATAATAATTCTTTTATTAATTATTATCGTGCAACCTAGGTTTTACCCTACTATTGTTTTGATCTCCTTTTATAAGGATTTATCTCTTTATAATTTATTTATTCACTTTTACTAATAACAATTTCTCTTTTTGCTCATCAAGAATGTCTCATCTATGGATCTGGGAATTCTAGCCTCCATAGCTTTTTGCTTCTTTCTTTCTATGATAGGTGTTTGCATGCAGGTGATTCTTGGGAGCTGTGGGGTTGATCTTTTATCAACTTCAACATGGTATCAGAGCTCTAGATCTTCATGCCCCTGTTCTATTTATGAGAAGTTTGCCTTGGCTTTTAGATTTGTGCATTTTGTTCTGAAGGTTTCATTTTTTTAGAGTTTTTTTGTATTGAATCTGGGGGGTCACCATTTTTTGGTACACTTTGAGCCCAAATGGACATAACTGTTGAGCTAAGAGTGCCCAAAAACCCCTATTTTCATATAAAATTTGTCAAATTTGAACACAGTTAGAATTTGAAGCTAAGAAATATTGCTCCCAAATTGAGCACATTTCTTGAGGTGGCGATTCTCTAATTTTTTGAGCATGTTTCTCGAGGCAGTGATTCTCTAATTTTTTGAGCACATTTCTCGATGTGATGAATTTCTATTTTTTGTACTAAAATCAAAATTTTTGCACATTTCCCAATGCAACAATTTTCAATAGTTTGGTATGTAAATTGAGTTTTTTAATGAGAATCAAGATTTTGTGTACATTTCTCGAGGTGATGATTTTGTGATTTTTGGTACAAAGGTCAAGATTTTTTTGGCATGCAAATAAAGAATTTTGGGCACACAAATGGAGATAGTTTTGGTACAGAATTGACATAGTTCATGTACTGGTTGTCATGTTTTTTGAGACATTCTAACATAGATCCCGAGGCAATGAGTTTTTTTTCCAGCACTTTTTTGGAGCTACATGTGGTTTTTGGGCCATAACTTGCTCATCCAAACTCCATTTTTCGATTCGAAAGAAGTACCGAAAGATTGATTCCAAGCCCATTGTGATGGTGCAATTTATTTGGATTTTTGATTTTTTTGGTGGCCTATTTTGGCTTTCAAAGTCAGAATTTCTATTTTGCACTCTAAGAGACATATTTTGAGACATTCTATTTTGCAAATTCTGCTCCAGGCACATCCCATTCAGTTTTTTGCTTTTTTACATTTTGATGGATATCTTGGTTGTTTCAGGTTTGGGGATCAATTTTTTTGTTTCAGATGACTTTTCATGGGTTATACTATCTATTGTATTAGCCTTATGTTTCTTTTGGTCTTTGTTGACATCCTTTTTTAGTATTTTTGTAAACACATTGAGATAAAGTGCCACTCTATTGCATTTCAGAATCTTGCACATCTTTGTGTTTTGTTGTACTTGTACTACATTATAAAGTTCCTTGGGGGGTTTTATGTTGGCCATATTTTCCATCTTCCTTTTTCAAGTGAGTGATCCTTCCATGACATTAGCCTCACGATGTGTCAATGACACGTGCTATTATAGGTGTTTGTACTTCTTTTGCACTCTTGTTGTTTCTAGTTCTTCATTCTATAGGAGATATTGCATCAAGTTTTAGTACTCATGTCTTACCTCTCAACACTATAGGGGGGTTATGTTGGTTCTTTATCTTTCTTGGTTTGATGGAGTGAGCTATGTATTTAGTATTTGGTCCTATGTACTAGGCAATTGCAATGGCTGGATACCTTTGCATTTCGGTGAGATGGATCATTTACCATAAAGAAATTATTTCTTTCCTATTTTTGGAGGCCATGTAGATACCTTCCACCTTCAATTGATTAGATCTTTAGACTTAGTCTTCTCTACTTGGTCATGTTCTATACAGTGGAGGTTTTTTAGATTAGCAGTTTGGCAGTGTTTGTAGCTTCATGCTTCAGTGGTGTTCTTCATGATCATCTTTTGTTTCTATCTTTTGGAACATTTTATTTCCATATCTTTTTGGGGTAGGGGTTTTCCCATGTGGTTTTCTCTATTTCTCCTCTTTACAGAGATTAGGTTGTGCTTGGATACCTCATCAGGCCTTTTTGTTGGGACTCAAATTTGCTTTCAACAGTAGTTTCTAGGTTTTTAGCTACTCCCTAAGTTTATCTTAAGGGGGGTGTTAGAGTAATAAGATATTGTCTTATTAATTAAGTCATTTTTATTTAATTATTAAGTCACTTATTAGCTCCAGTTTACTTAAGCTAAACTTTAGGCATATAGTAATTATTTATTTTATTAATTATTATCATGCAACCTAGGTTTTACCCTGTTAGGGTTTTGATCTCCTTTTATTAGGATTGATCTCTTTGTAATTTATTTATTCACTTTTGATAATAGCAATTTCTCTTTTTGCTCATCAAGAATGTCTCATCTATGGATCTGGAAATTCTTGCCTCCATAGCTTTTTGCTTCTCTCTTTCTATGGTAGGTGTTTGCATGTAGGTGATTCTTGGGAGGTGTGGGCTTTATCTTTCATCAACTTCAACAAATAATAGTTCAACTGAACCCATTAACCAAATTGCTTCAAAATTGTTCTCACTAAACAATTTGAAAGATTATATATATAAGAAATGAACTAACTAATACAAAAATGTATCTTGCCAATACAATTACTTTTAAGTTCCCATTGCATCAACAATATCATCCTCTACTATGATCTTAGCAAAATTTTATCCAAAGTTCACATACATTACATATGTCTCATCGTCGCCCAAATCACACTTTACAATCAAGGAAAATGTCTTTTCTTTATATCAAGTCCAAGAATAACTAACTGAGTTGAATTTGAAGCTTTCCAAATGTACAATGAATAATATAGGACCATCATAAGATATTAAAATTAGGTTTGATATGCTACAATACATATTACATAAATTACATAACATAGTCAGTCTGACAGTGAACATGTGACACATTACACTTTGGGGACCACCTTATAATGACCTTTAATTTTACTACCTCAAACTCATAACCATGAACATATCTGTGACTAAAATCTAGGCCTGTTAAACAAGCCTTAACTTTGAAAAAAAAGATATGACTCGATCTTCAACATATTGTTTCTTGCACACTTCATTGCAACAAGTTTTTCATAAAACTATTGTAACAAATTTGAATCTTCATATTTCTTTCAGTGCAATTGGACAAATCATAAAGACATATTCAACTATACTCTAATAACCTTGCTAAATGTAAACCTACATCCTCATACCTCACTAAATTAAACTATATCTACAATTTTGATTGTTCTATATAGAAAGCTAATATGTTGACATCAATCACAAACTATGTCATAAATTCAACACATAAGCACTCAATCATCCCTCCAAACATAGTAACACTCTATCCTTTAGGAATATCATGAGCATTCATCAATCTTCCTTAGGCATTCATGATAACAATCTCCCCCTTTGACATCAATGTCAACATATGATGAAAAATACCAAAGTGTCAAAAATACCAAATATATTTCTTCCTCATTTGTTTACTTCATAATACTCTCTCCTATGCAACAATTATTTCTTGCCCTATTGATGCAACATTCCCCCATAGATGAATACGAGGTTTTCATGTATTTCTCTCTTCCATTTACATCAATGAAAAAGGTGCCATTATGCCAATTCTTGTAGTTCAATAATCTCCAAAATAATATGAAAAAGCTCAGCAAGTGTCAAAAGACATCATTAAACAATACTCAAGAGTTCTCAATAAATCTTCCCAAAAAGAGACTACTCCCCCAAAGAAAGGATCACCATGCATACAATCCCAATGTAAGAATAAACTCTGAATATATTGGACTAATGTAGTCCTACATCAATTACTCTGAAGAAGGTTGGGGCATAACCCCAAGTATGCCTTTCAAGTACTAAAAGGTATCCTTAGACAAAGGTTTAGTAAATATGTATGCTATTTGTTCCTTTGTGCTAACATACTCCAATTCAATTTCCTTCTCTACTACTTTCTCTATTGAAAAATTATACTTTATTGAAACACACTTTGTCTTCAAATGTAACATTGCATTCTTTGACATATTAATTGTACTTGATGATAATAGGCTCTATAAATTCAATACCAATATCTTATAACATCTTCTTCATCCAAATAATCTAATTACAGGTTTTTGCTGCTGCAACATACTTTGCTTCTACTATAGATTATGATATGCAATTTTGTTTCTTACTCAAACATGAAACCAATCATCATCCCAAAAAGAACGCTCCAACACTTGTAGTTTTCCTATCATCTACATTTCATGCCCAATTTGCATCAATATATGCACATAAAGTAATGTAATGTGATTTGTCATACCATAAGCCATAATTTGTTGTTCCCTTCAAATATCTAAATGTCCTCTTTGCTACTACCAAGTGTGACTCTTTAGTATTTTCTTGGAATCTTACCACAATTCCAACTACATTAGCTATATATGGTCTTATATGTTTCAAATATTGCAATCCTCCTATCATAGATCTATATCTGGCTTGTACTACACTAGGAGACTCATCTTTACTTGATAATTTGCATCTTGTAACTATAGGTGTTCCAATTGGTTTAACATTCTCTAAAACAAAGTTTGTCAACAAATCCCTAAGATATTTAGTCTGTGATATGAAAATGCCATCCTTATTCTGAGTCATATGTAATCCCAAGAAATATTTTATCTCACCAATCATACTCATCTCAAATTCATTCTTCATTTCTTCTGAAAATTTCTTTCTAGCTTCATCATTTCCTCTAAAAATAATGTCATCAACAAATACTACAATGATTAGTATCATCTTCATTCATCCTTAAATACATGTTATTGTTAGCATTACCTTTCTTGAATCCCAATTTTTAAAAATGTTTATCCACATCTCTATCTCCTATTAGTGAAAAACCATAAGGATGCTCAATGGAAATTTCTTCCTCAAGTTCTCTATTAATAAAATCCGACTTAGCATCCATTTGGTAAACCTCAAAATTCTTGTTAGTTGCATATGCCAAAAACATTCTTACTACTTCAAGTCTAGCGACAAGGGAAAAAGTTTCCTCAAAATCAATTCATGCTTGTTGTGAATAACCTTTTCATACTAACCTTGCTTTGTTTTTTTACCACTTTTCCTTATTCATTCATCTTGTTTCTAAATACCCACTTTGTCCTGATAATTTTCTTATCTCTAGGTCTAGGGACCAATTCCCATGTCTTCTTCTTTTCAATTTTCTCAAGTTCTACTTTCATAGCCTTTACCCAAAATTCATCTTTACAAGCTTCATCTATAGTTTAGGCTTAAATTGAGATATCAAACATGATTCTTCACTTACTTCTTTCCATGACTCCTTTTTTTTCACTTCTAATGATTTGATTCACAGTGTGATTCCTTGCAACATATCTAGGCATTCCTTTCTCTATTCTTATTTTTTCTTTAGGTTTAGATCTAGGTTCTTCTCTCGATTCTTTGGCCTACAATTCATCATCAGTCTAAGAAAATAGTTTCTGCTCAACATTATGATTTTTAGGCCTTTTATTAGTATCTTAATTCGAATCATAATCAAGTACACTATTATAAATTCTAAACTTCTCATCGTCTTTCACATTCTACTTTCAGTAATAGTTCTCAATATTTGATTAAAACATCTATATACCTTTCTTTTTAAAGAATGTCCAAGAAACATACCTTCATCACTTCGAAAATCAAATTTACCAATATCATCTTGTGTTTTGATATAACACTTACTTCCAAATATTCTAAAGTATTTCACAGTAGGTTTAGTCCAAGTCATAGTTCACAGGGTGTCTTACCAATTTCTCGCCTGATCTATACCTTGTTCATTATGTATAGTGCAATGTTTAATACATCTCTCCAAGTATGTAACTCATCATTCTCAAACACCATAGCTCTAGATGCCTCACTAACTAATCTATTTCTCCTTTTTGCTATCCCATTTTGATGTAGTGTTTTAGGGGATAAAAGTTTTCTCTTAATTCTATTATCCTCACAAAAGAGGTTAAACTTGTTTGAAATGAATTCTCCTCCTCTATCTAATCTAATATTTTATCTTCAATACTGATTCATTCTCTACTCTATTCTTGAATGACTTGAATTTATCAAAATCTTTAGACTTTTCTCTAAGAAATGTTACCCACATCATTCTTATAAAATCATCAATGAAAAGAATAAAGTACCTTTCACCATAGAATTCTCTAGTTCTTGTAGGACGACACAAATATGTGTGTACAATCTCCAACTTTACTGAAGTTGTAAACATCTTGCTTAGAAATGGTCTTTTCTTATGTTTGCACATTTCTTGCAAACCATGTTAGACAATTTCACAATCTTAGGAAAATCTCTTATTGCATGTGCATTACTTAACTTCACAATGTTATAAAATTTAATGTAACAAAATCTGTTATGACATAGCCAACTTTCATCAACTTTTACTACCAAACATGTCATCTTAGTCAGATTCAATTGAAAAAAATTACCTCTACTCCTTCTTCTCGTGCCTATCAACTGACCATATTTGTCCTTGATTATACAAGTCTTTTATGTGAACTGAAATAGATATCCCTTATCCACAAGCTATCCAACACTCAAATTATTATATTTCAATCCATCAACAAAATAAACATCCTCAATTTTATTTTTCCCATCAAGAGTAATAGATCATTTTCCCTTAATAGGACAAGGTGCATTATTTCCAACTCTAACTATTCCTTCATCATAACTGTTAATCTCAACAAAATTAATTTATATCTTCTATCATATGATAAGAACATCCATTGTCTATAATCCAATCATATTTTTTCTTCTCTACATGTGATAGTAAATATTTCCCTTCTTTTAGGTCTTCTTTTTAGGACTTTCTTCTTTAATAGAAACAAATCCAATTTCATCATCCTCATCATCACTTTTAAAGAAATTTATCACCTTAAAATTAGATTCACCATCCTCTTCAACAAAAAAGGAATCTTGTGAAAACTTCTACTTATAAGGCTTCCTAGACGTTCTTTTATTTTCTCTTTTAGGACATTGTGATGAAAAATGACCAAGTTCTTTGCATGTCCAACAAAAAAATATCTTTCTTACCTTTAGGTTCCCTTTTTGCAAGTAATACAAGTCCTTCATCAATCTTCTTACCTTGTTCTTGCTTGACTGCCCATTTTCTTGACTGCCCATTTTCTAGCAAAATATCCACTTGTGCTCACACTCCTAGTTAATTTAGTTATGTCCTTTTGTACACTAAAGTTTGTCTTTGTTCTAGTTTCCTTGTGTTCCACTTTCAATCTCTAGTCAAATGCCTACAACTTCCCAAGTAGTGTTTCTTTGGTAAAGTTTGGTGAAACAAGAATAATCTCTTCAATAGTTTCTACCATGTTCTTACAAGCAGTTAACAAATATTTCAAAATATTCAACACAAAATTATCTTCAATGAAAACTCCATAACAACTCTTAATTCCTGCAACAATCTCAGATATCCTACCAAAATATCCTCTAATTGATTCATCTTCCTACATCTTAGCACAAACAAAAATATCTTTCCAAATCTGAAGTTTAGCTTTCTTTTCAAATATATCACCTTCAAATAGACTTTGTAGTTTAATCCAAATAGCACGTACAAGTTGTAAATGCTTTCCCTCAACATATTCTAATTTTGGAAGAGTTGATAGCAATGCTTCTCTAGAATCCATATTGTATGTGAATAAATATTTTTTCTGTTGTGAACATGATTCCAAATCTTTCTCATCAATCACTATCTTTCTTTCCCTTGCAATCATTTGATATTCAACTCCCATGCATAGAAAATGAGTCTTCATTTTTCTTTTTCCAACTGTCATAGTTCACTCCATCAAATTTTAGACTTTCCTTCTTGAATGTAGCCATTGATCTCCTTAAGTTGTTAAAATTTTTCTTCAAGGACTTGATGATTTGATACCAATTTTTAGAAAGTCTGCCAATATAATTGAGAAGAGGGGGTAAATCAATAATGCACTTAAACAACTTAAATCAACTTGATCAAATATGAAACATATAACCAAAAGACACAACATCCACAAGATTATAACCATGCAAAGTGACATAAGATATGTTAACTAGGGAAACCCTTGATTAGAAGGAAAGTCCCAGTGAGAATGATTCCTGGACAAGATGATGTACTAATATAGGAAGTTTCTCATGAAAGGATAAGATATTGTTAGAAGCTAATGAGATACAATTAGCACATATGAGTCCCTATTAGGAGACTTTGAATCCCTACTAGAAGATTCTAACCCTATTAAGAACTATTTCAACCCTATTAGGAGCTCATAAGAAGTTAACTAAATCCAATGTCCAATTTTCTTTAGAATTATTTTTAGAACTATTTTCTCGAACTAACTCTCCATTCTTGGCTTTGTAGCTGAATTCTCTAGAACTAAAAAATGTGCTAGATCCCTAACTACACTGGCAAATGGCTTAGGCTCAGCATTTGAGCCTTTCTAAACTATTTAGGATAACACAACCAATAAAAGAAATAACTAATACAATAACTTATCTTGCCAACAAAATTTATTTAAAGTTCTTAGTACATCAACAATATCATCATCTGCTATGATCTTAGAAAATTCAGATCCAAAGTTTTGCATAAATCACATATGACTCACTATCACCCAAATAACACTTTACAACCAAGGAAAATTTCTTTCATTATACCAAGTCCTAGAATAACTAATTGGTTAATTTTTGAGGTTTTCCCAATCTAAAATGAATAATATAGGACTATCATTAGATATTATAATTAGGTTCCACACACTACAATACATATTATATTAATTACACAACACAGTCGACCTAATAGTGAACATATGACACGTTACACTTTAGCAACCACCTCAGAATCATCCTCTGATTCTTCTACCTTGAACTCATAACTATGAAGATATATCTAACCAAAATCTAAGAGCTATTTGAACAAGCTTTAACTTCACCAAAAAGATACAACTCAATCTTCAACATATTGTTTCCTACACACTAGTTGGCAACTAGTCTTCTATAAAACTATTGTAACAAACTCGAATCTTCATATTTATTTTTTTGTAGTAAGATATCTCATAAATATATATCTAACTATACTCTTATAACCCCAATGAATATAAATCTACATCCTCTAACCTTTTTGAATGAAACTATCTTTGCAAAAATGATCGTTCTATCCAAAAAACTAATGTGTTGACATAAATGACAGACTATGTCATGAATGCAACACATAAGCACTCAATCATCTCTCCAAACATACTAATAATCCATCTTTAGAAATATTATCAACATTCATCAATATTCCTTAGGCATTCATGCTAAAAATGTCAACTTGGTAGTAAAGTGTCCAAAAACTTTACGGTAAGATGGACATGTTCTTAGGACACCATAGCAAAATTGACCCAACTTCTTTAGAAAGTTTTCAATGCATAGTTTCTAGATCTATGGTCACAATTTTGATATCCTACTCTTACAAACAGTAAAAATTGGTTTTTGTTTTAGTTTGACGAGGGCTTGCCTTGGTCAAGCCCTATATTAAGGAATCAACCTTGAAATTAATATGTAAAAAAACTAATAAAGGAAATGCTAACATATTGTAAGATTGCATATATAAATGTAATAGCATTGACACAAACAAACCAAAGGGAAACCATAGAAGTCAAAACCTCATGAATGTGAATTTATTTGGTATGTGTTGATGAATAATGGAAGAACTTTAACAATTTGGATGATATATCTCCTCTTTAGAAGCCAATCTCCACTATCACCTTGAAGGAAAAAGCTTGATGCAAGAAGGAAATGCTTGATCTTAATGAATTCTTGAAGATGCTTGAAGAATGCCTTATGAATTCATGCATGATTTCTCTTGGTTTATCATAGAATAATGGTGATGTATGATGAAATTTTCAAGCCTCCTTATATACTAGTTTTTGGGATAAAAAACAAAGTAGGTTGACCTGGGAGAAATATTAAGAAATTTAGAAAGTCAAGGCACCGACATTTTTAACCATTGAAGAATAGGTCAATTTGGGTCAACCTATTCTTGAGGAAGTTCAAAAGAATAATCCCCTAGGGTCTTAGAGAAAGTGTAGAAAGATCTAGAAAATAAGGAAGCTGTCGAAAGATATGACCAAACACCAAATGGTTAAAAAAACACCAAAAGGGTCATACCAGAAAATGAGAGATGACTTAGAAATGTGAGAAAGATTGGGAGAAGAGAGAAATAGACCAAAACCACACCGAGGAGGGCTACAAGGTATCAAAATTAATTGATTCCATTTTAAGATGATACAAATAGTATGAATAAATCTATTGCACCTCCTAATTACAAATTGCAAATTTACACTAACCCTTACCTTCACATTTAACAAATGCCATTAATCAACCTTCTTCTCTAGTTAATAATATCCCTTTTGATGATAATGAAGAAGAAGCTACTCATGTGGTTAATCATGTTGAATCTTAACTTCAACCCTTGAGTTTTCCTCCACCTGAACCTACACCTTCACTTTATGTCACCTTTGATCATTTTGAGATGATTAAAGCACCTAATGGTCCTTTATAATATTGCTAGGGTTTTTTATATCCCTTCCCATGGTATTTTGATTAATCCTTCTTCTACAATTAATTTAATCATTGAAGAGAATATCCTTAGTAAATGATTACATAAGGATACCTATGACACATCTAGCATTTGGATTCAAACTTGTAATGGTTTCCTTTATTTCCTTCAAGGTTCTATGTCTCTTCCTATGACTCTTTATGGAAAAATTGTGGATACTACCTTCATTTTCATCCCTAGCTCCAATAAATTTTAGGTTAATCTTGGTATCCCCACAATATAGAAATTGTCACTATTAATCAATCTCTTTAAAATCCTTCTCTCCCTTGAGATTGTGCTAAAATAGACTTCTATTAGCCTTCTCTTCCTAAAAAACCACCTACTCATCCAAATCATCTTTATCAATCCTATCAACAATACAAAGTAGATAAGGTTCTTGAGATTATCCCTCCCAATCCTTCTACAACTATCTTTTCTACTCTACCCATTCCTTCTTTTCATAACACTTCTCAACCCATAGTAGTTACCTCTTGGGAACCTATGCCAATTGATCCTGATCCTTCAAGTTTTTCTCATAAGACAATTTTTAATCAACATGCTCATCAAAGTCACAAGAAATTCCAAGGTAAGGCTAAAACCTGTTCTTTTTCTTCTCAAATGACATCCTCTTCTCAATCTTTTCCTTCCTTTGATCAACTCATGCTTGAGTCCCCCAAGGAGACTAATCATAGTAATAACATGAAAATAGATAAACATGATCATTATATTCATGTCTTAGATTATGTTGTTATTAATCTTGATTAGGAATATACTTTTAATGATGTTTTTTATTCTAATGATAACACACATGTTAATGATGAAAAATATGAGAATATTGATATGGATTATGATTTTCCTAACATGATTTCTAAATAATTGACACTTTCTTCTTTTATCAAGAACAATGATTCCATTAGAGTCCTTTCTTAGATTTGGTTGTTGTTCCTCTTGCAAGTTTCCCACCTTTCCCTAATGATAGAAACTGAGATGGGGGATGGCAGGGGGCAAGCAACATGCTTGAAGTGGACTTTTCAAGCATGGAAGTCTTTGTGTGTTTGTATTTTCTCTCTCTCATGTTGTTCTCTTTGTTATATATTTTGTCTAGATTTCTTTAGAAAATTATTGTTTCTCTATTGGTACAAGGTGATAAAGGAATTGAACACATTGCACACACTCTTCTATTTGTATCTCTCATCTTCTATATGTTACATGTTGTGTTTTAATTTTGGTACATGTGACCTTGTGTAGTCTTCTTGGATGCTTGTGACATGGTAGCATCAATTCTTTTTGTTCTTCATGTTGTCGGCCCAAAAAAACTCTTCTTTGTTTCTCTTTAGTACTTTCTCCTCCATTGTGTTGTAGTTCTACCTCCCTTGGATAATGATGATGTTTCATACTTGATATAATATTACATATTATAATATGATGACACTGACCTCAAATTTTGTAGATCTCTTTCATGCTCTGTCTTTTTATCATGTGTTTTTTTTCCTTGAAGTGTTCTCTCTTGGGGGAAATTTGTAGTGAAAATATTTCTAGTGGATGCATGCACACTTTCATTAAATTCATTTCTCCCTTTGAGATATTTTTAATCACTTTAATGTGGGGGCATACACTTTGCTCACTTGTGTACACACACACGCACACATGCAGGCATGTGCGCGCGCGCGCGCACACACACACACACACACACTCACACTCTTTGATGGTTGGTTGGTTTTAACTTCTTGTATCCTTCTATCAAACTATTAATAGTTCAAGGGGCCTAATCCTTATAGATCTTCTTGGATCCCTCTATCAAACTATCAATTGTTTGAGGGCTTGATCCTAATTATTATTTATAGATCCCTCTTTGGAGTGTTAGCAGTCTAAGAATCCTGGTCATTGTTTTTGATCCCTCTTTTTATTACTAAAAATTTGTGAGGTCTATGTTTTTCTTTTGAACCTTATTCGGACTATTGATAGTCCAAGAAGCCTGATCTTGTTTTTAATCCCTTAAGGACACACACATCCTTATTCCTGGGTCATTTTTTATTACCCTTTTAGGACATGGAGTTCCCTCAAGGATGAATATTTGTAATGGAGGTCACAAACCTTATTGGATGACTTCACTACACTTAGTCTCTTTTTCTTGTTAGTGACTTTCTCTTGTTATGATTTTTGATATGATGGATACTCAAGTCTTTTGGGAGCTTGGTAGTTTCTTCATCTCCTTAGTTATGGTGAGATTAGTTATTGTTTTTTTTTTAAAAATCCCATCCTAAAATGGAAGTGCCCATAAATTAAGACCTTTTATCTCCCACCTTTTAGTGATCTTATGGACCATATATGGAGATGTGCTCAATTAACTCTTTCTCATACCAATTCCTTCTTAATTTTTAATTTTATCTATACAATTTATGAAACCTTGGGATTGCCCCTTCTCAAGATAACCCTGGTATAGATCAACCCAATCAACCTATACTAGCATAGGTTGACTAGGTTGAACTGTACCCAAGGCATTTTTGGTCTACAAGGACCCAAATTAGAAAATTGGGTAACCCTGTCGTCTTACTTTGTTTTCATGCCCAAACACTAGTATAAGAGGAAGCCTTGAAACCTAATTTTAACATTACTAGACACCACAAGACATATATTGTGTGCATAAGGACACTTAAGAAAACATATTACCTAAGGCATTTCAAGCATTCAATATATTTTTATAGATCCAAGGATCCTTTGTGAGCATTTCTTTTTCAAGATCTAGCATTTTGTTGGCCATCAAGGGAGGAGATATATATTATGAAATTCATCATATTCTTCCTTCAATGTGCATATTTACATCCATATCTCCATGATCTAGTTTTGGTAGATCTATTTCATTTGTGAAGATTTCCTACATCCTTCATTGAAGATTCAACATCTAAAAAATTCAAGCATTATAAAATCCTTATTTACAAGGGTTTCATCAAGCCAGGTGAATATTTACATTTTTCCTACTTCTTTACATGCTTTACATTTTATTTTATTTCAAGGTTGATTCCTAAGTAGGGGCTTGACCAAGGAAAACCTCTCCTCCCAATGGAAATTATTTTTTCTTGTGTGCAAGAGCAGGGTATCAATATTGCGACTTTGAATATGAAAACTCCTTGTTGAGGGATTCACAAAAAAATAGGGTCAAATTTATTCTAGTGTTCTTCTAACATGTCCAACATTTTAAAAATCTGCTAGTAGGTTTTGATTTGGTCAACATTGACTTTGAGGCTTGATCTTTTTGTGGTTTCTTGGGTTTTTTGTCTAGATCACAAATCCATAGTCAAAATCTTAGTCATAGTTCCACATCCATAATTTTTTTGGAGTAGAAAAGCATTTCCCTTCACATATCTGAAGGTTAGTTTTCCACCC
This sequence comes from Cupressus sempervirens, assembly GCA_028749045.1. Lineage (NCBI taxonomy): Eukaryota > Viridiplantae > Streptophyta > Pinopsida > Cupressales > Cupressaceae > Cupressus > Cupressus sempervirens. The sequence continues at coordinate 476,687,960 of CM053789.1, read as the reverse complement.
TTATTTTTATTCCTTAGCATAGACCTATTTCCATATTTTAATTGGGTTGATTGGATACATATAGCTGTAAATCTATTTTTCTCATGTCATTTATTCAATTGATTCAATTGACATTCACATTGTACCTTTAAAGTCAATGAACATTGCACAAAAGAGGACTTGCTAGCATACTTCCTTGGTATAATTTGGGTTTAGTATTGGCATCGCTTCATGCAATTAGGTTTTGGTAATCCGACTTGAGTTATATTGAGAGCTATGTTTGGAAGCCCCTCTTTCTCTTGTATTGAATGATGTTGTATGAATGTGTGTTTTTTTATGAATTTATCCCATTTAGTTTACATTTTAAAATTCATTAATTTCATTTCCCCCTTAATAATTTTAATTTTGATTTGGTTTTTAGATCTCTTATTTATGCATCTAGATCCATCATATTCTCAAATCGGTAGTTAGATCCTCTTTGCATGATATGTTTTTATGTATTTAGATCTATTATGCTTTTGATTTACATCAAAGAGGATCTATCATAGTTAGATTCTCTTTGTATGCATTTTGATACATCATAATTTTGATTTAATGTCTAGATCTAATTTATATGCATCATTTCTATCACATATTTGCTACATCTTGCATTTACATATTTATAAAAAAGTACACAAATAAATCTTGGATTTCATGAATTTTTGTTACCTTTCATAGATTTGTATACATTTCTTTATTTTTTATCATGTTTCAAAAATTGTTTAGGGCATTATCGAGAAAACATTCTATCACTTTTGAGATAAAACATGATTCTTCTATTAGCTTGCCTTTGCATTATGTTAGAACTATAAAGAATTAATTTAATACATTGATGTTTTTTCAAGTTCTCTTATATCACCTTAAAATGATATATTAGAGGAAGATGATGTTTCTAACCTTTCTCTTAGTGACCTTCCTCTTTGGGGAGAAGTGTTGAGGATTGATGTCAAATATTCTCATAATATAAGCCTTATCTATGGGAATACCTTGGTTAGAGGTGATGATTTTCCTTATGACACTTCACCTTCTAGTTATTCTAAAAAATCTCTTTTAGGGATGAATCCCTAGTGAGTTATACTTACATATCTCCTAAAGTTTTCTTTATTTATAGAAAAGTTTCTTTTCTTGACGATCTCCCTATTTGGGATGAACCATTAGATGACAATGTTGACTATTCTCTCTCCATATAAAAAATATTCTATCAAAGAAGATGATAGTGTGGTAGAGGAGACCAATATAAACAACATTCCTTCTATTAATGAAGCATTAATAAGTTGTACTCATCCCTCTTATAATGTTTTCCTAAATCATGGAGATACCTTGAACAAAGAGGATAATACCCTTGATGCTCTCCCTATCATAAATGAAACCTTTGAGGAAAAGATCCTACCCAAGCTGACACTACTACTGCTTTGGGTGCTAAAAATCCCACTAAAATTATTGTCTATCTTCATCAAGATACCCCTCTACCTTAAAAAATAATAAACCAATCATTGTGGTAAAAGGTGCTCAACATCTTGACTATCATCTAAATTTTATTTATTTATTTTTGAACATTCTATTTATATCAAAGTAAGTAGTGCTCAAGAGGATATTTATGGCTAGCCATATTAGAAAATCCAAGGCAGAGTAGAAAGAAATGATTTATTAGTCCTTCCCTATATATAGGCAGGGCACTATTGTTTTCATTAGATCCCCTCCAATTAATTAGTATGACAAATGAAAAATACAACTCTAAAGTTTTGATGACTATATTTTTTAAATCAATTTTTGAAACAAAATTTCTTTTTTCTTATTGGTTAAAGACATTTTTGCTGGGGGTTATTTTGATTTTTCAACAAAAAAAATAAGAAAAAAATATAAGATAAGAATGAATTTATTTTTGTCATAATTCCAGAATCTAGACACTTCCAGACTCTACTGCAGAGTTGGCTTTTCATGTTCTTTTGACATGTAGCAGTAAACTATCATTCTTGTAAGTTTATGATGATTCGTTGGAAAACACAAAATCATTTTTTGTGTAGTGCAATAGCTGTGAAAGGGATGGTTTCTAGATGGAAAAGGATGCCTTCTTTGCATTCAATGGCTTCCTTTGCTGAATTTTTTTATATGGTACGCCGAACTTTTTCTGAAGCTATTGAAAAGGCTAAATCTTTAGTCATAAATAGTAACTCTTCGAAACAAGACCAACACAAGACCAAGTTTGCTCATGATGAACACAGTTCTTCATTCCATGTATCTTCAAATCACCTCCTTTCCTCGCGCTTGAAATGCGATTTGTAGCACTAAGATTGTTGTCATCACTTTTGAATGTTTTGGTTCTATTAGCTTATTACTCCTTAAGAATATTTCGAGATGATCAGCGAGTTGCAAGCATTGCCTGCTTTGCATGTTGATTATATAATTTAATGGAAGGCAACCGAAAAATTGGTCACATCTGAACAAAAAATTACCAGGCGTCTATCCAAACAAACATTATGATTGTGTCTGTTCTTTGATTGCTAATGTCAGTTTCACTATGGCTTGACATCTTGGAGCACACACAACATTTACAAAAAGAATTTAATTGAACCCAACACCACATCCCTTTAACTCAGTCATGCCATTTGACTCATTATGTTTGTATTGCATACAACGATTTATATGACATATTTGGTCTCTCTTGATGTTTCTCTATTGTTCTGACTTATTACAATTGCTGTTGTCAGAGTATTATTGTATATACCATCATCTTTCTCTTAAGTTTTAAGTGTACATTCACATGTCAGACGAGAAGCCACCTTTTTGTGATTTATATTTAGCATAGTTGGATAAAATAGCTTCTTTTGATTTTTTGATTTTGTAATGTTCATATCAAGAGCACATTGTAGGGAAATCATTTGTAATGGAATTCTGGCACAAATCATAGTTCATATGCCACAGTTTTTAAATGTTGCATGTTTCTACATTGGTCCCATAGACTTATCTTGCCTTGTTGAACTCTTACCTTTCTTCAGTCATTGACAGGAATTGCTTGTTAATTTTAAAATAAAATACAATTGTTGTTAACTTCTAGTTAATTAAAAACTCTGATTAATGCTAAAGTTTGATTCCGGACAGGCATTGCCTCCTCTTAAAGACTTGTTTTCTAGTTTAAATGAATGGCACAGGATAAATGTTAGAAAGGGAAGTTGAATGCACAACAATTGACGATTCAAAATGTATTTAAATTTGTAATACAAAGAGCTCTACGAGAGCTTGAGTCCAGTTAACGATTCATATTTTAATAATAGAATAAAAAATCATTTAATCAATCAACCATACAGATGTAATAGTCGAAGATATACAATGTTTTTGAAAAGGGAAGTTATAAATTTTAACAAATTTAATTTATATTTTTAATTAATATCTTAAATTTTAGTCAATGTTTTTGAAAAGAGAAGTTATAAATTTTAATAAATTTAATTTAGATTTTTAATTAATATCTTAAATTTTAGTTTTATAGAATAATGTGGCAACTAGCCATTGTCTAAAAATATAGAACTTTAATGTAATGCATTGTAAAATCACAAGATTTGGATTAATAGATTTTTAACCAAGAAATTTAAGATTTTTACAATTTTATTACATAAGTTAAATTTAGAAATTAACTATTTTTTATTTTTTTAATTAATATATAGTAAAGTCTATATATATAAAAATCAATACAACTCTTAATAGCAATAGTATATTTTAGTAATTTAAAAAAATAATAATTTACTATGATTATTCATTTATATAAAACTAATTTTTAAAATAATTTAAAATATATTAACATTTTTAAAAACTATTTTCAAAACTAAGAATTGTGATAATTAATATTGATTAGACATTATTTTTGTTCTGGAAGATAAAAATATTACTTTTTGAAAATATGAACTTGTGACAAATGTGGAATGTATTTTATTTTAATATTTTAAACTTACTTTTAAAACAAATTATTAATTGTCTAACTTTCCTCATTACATTTCCTTATTGGCACAAAATGTCTTAACCACATAGAAAATCTTCCTCCCCTTTTGACAAGAGGTAGGGACTCTAGCTCCATTAGAGCTCTTGTTATAACATGAATTCTAGTGCAATTGAATGACATAACCAAAAGAAAGATAGAATGTATCAAAACATTAAAGAGAAACTTTGACATTATCCCCATGCTGAATGAGAGTGAGAAAGGAATCATTTACAAAGTGCCCTTTGACAAGTTGAGCAGGTGACTTAGGCATGAAAATTTCTCTATCAAGACCAAAAGAGTGGCAAGCAACCAAAGCCTTCTACAATACAAATAAATAAGATAGGAGCCAAAGGACAACCCTGGTCGATAGGTCTAACAAGACCAAAAACCTTAGATTGTCAGCATTAATGGTGACGCAAGTAGAAGTATCACCAAAGATCACTTGTACATCCTAGATCAGACTGGGTCCAGAACTGAGAACTTGAAGCATAGCTAAATAAAAGGCCATTCTATATGGTCATAAGCTTTAGCAAAGTTAATCTTTAAAAAAATTGTAGCTTGTTTAGACTTTTGAGCCCATTCCATGCCTTCCTAAACATCAGTGACATGGTCAATAACGAATGAGGATTTAATTAACCTAATTTTTGTAGGTCCAACCACAAAATAAAGGATATAGTGGATCTCAAGGGCTAAAGCTTTTGTAATGATCTTGTAGGAGACATTAAGCCAGGTAACAACTCTCCAACTACAAATGTCTTTAGGACCTCCTAATTTGGGAATAAAATTAATGTTGCTTCTATTAATAATTTTCCCTGGTGACTAAGAATGGTAAGCTTCCAAGTAAACCTTATGAAGGCCTAGGATAACAAGGTCCTAGAAGGCCTTGTAGAAATCACAAGGAAATCCATTGTACCTAGGGGCGTTATCATCCACAATGGAAAAGATGACTTCCTTAAGGTCATTAATAGTGAGAATTTGATCATAGAAAATATTTTTCTCCTCCAAGAGCCAATTAGGCACAATAAAAATGCAATCCTTGAAAGCTTAGACCTAGCAAGTGAACATCCTTGTGCTATGAACACCTTCTCATAATGTCAAACAAAATCTTGAAGAAGGTTAGGAAGTTGAGTAAGCAAAAGTGTCCCTTTATTAATCTTCTTAAGCCCCACAATAGTATGATGGGTTCACAAAGCCAAGAATAGTTATTTAGAGGCCCTATCACCAACCTTAATCTAGTGAAGTCAAGCTTTGATCCAAGTACCTTTGGTAGAATAGTTGTCAACAACTTGTTTCTAATACTGAAGCTAGGCTAACTTGACCCCAAGGCCAACATTGAAAGGATTCAAAGCCAAAGATTTAGTGGCAACACAAAGATCTTTTTTGTACACAATGTGGCAAGATGAAAACAATAAATTTACAAGAATCTAGCAGTGTAGGCTATGACATCATTCCACCACTTAATCTAGCCAAGTGCTTGATGTGGTCTAGGCTCTAGGTTCTAGACCAATTGAATGTGGGTCGTAGTGTGTAGTGCCTACACCTAGTTATTATTGCCAAACTATTTTAGGCTAGTTTATGTTTGTGCTTGATGATTAGTAGCATTATTTTCTAGATTATTGGATATTGTTTTCATACTTAGTTGATTATATGATGAGACTACTTTGGTACTAGTTACTTCATGTCTACATGATTATACCTAGATGATGATTATTTATAGCGATTTTAGTTAGATGGATTATTTATACATGTTTTCTATGGATACTTACCCCATACTACATGTGTATGGTGTGCATGTATGCTTTCTTTATGTATGATATTTCTGATGTGGTTAAGGAAGGGAGTCGTAGTCACCTACTAGTTGGGATCTACACGATGCACCACTTCCCACCATTGCCTATTTAGCTTAGAATATATGTGTTTGTACATGTGTGAATTTTATGCAGATTGTAGGTATCGGGTATTGACTTCCCTGAATTGCCAAGATGAGCGTACCCTATTGCAATATCTAAATGGTAAGAGAGGGGAGATAAATTCTTGAGTCCAAATCCTAACTTTCAAACCAAGTGTCCTAGAATTGGTTTGAAGGTTAGGATTTGGATTTAAGAATTTATCTCCCCTCTCTTACCATTGAGATATTGCGATAGAGTATGCTCATCCTGAAAATTCAGGGAAGTCGATACCCGACACTTGCAATCTGCATAAAATCCATGCATGTACAAACACATATATTCTAAGCTAAACATGCAATGGCAAGAAATAGTGCATCGTGTAGATCTCAACTAGTAGGTGACTATGACTCCCTCCCTTAACCACATCATAAACGTCATACATAAAGAAAGCATACACACACACACACCATACACATGTATTATGGGGTAAGTATCCATAGAAATGATTACCCTTCCGAATTTTTCATATTATGTAAATTCATGATTATAACCCTTGAGTTTGATCTTGTATGTGGTATTTTATGATGGGTTTTCATATTTCATGTTGTAGGTCTTTGGTGATTTTTCTATTAATTAAGTCAAATTAAAAGATTGATTAATGATTTAATTTAATGGAAAATTATTAAGATAATTTCAATATTTTGGAGTGTAATAATATTAATTTAATTTAATAATAATATATTTAGGAAATCATTTTTAAATAAATGCTAAATATTATTATTACTTAATAAATATTTTATCAAAAAATGCTTCAAAAATTAAATAAAGAGAGAAAGATAAATTATTTTATAAAAGATATTTTAAATTGCATAAAGTAGGCATGAATATTCAAAAAAGGTTAATAAAGAGTTAAAAGATTGTGATCAACGAGTTCCCTCACGTGATCGCACAATTAGTGCCCCAATTTTAGGGAAGAACTCCATATCAGAGATTGAGAGTTCTTTTCATAGGGACCGAGGATCTTTGGAGAAGGGATTTTTCAGAGAGAGGGTTTTGAGAGAAGAGAATTCTCTCACAATCTTTTGGTGATTTCATATTAGCATCAGAACTAGGTAGAGCCTCATGTTTTATTCACCCAATAAATTATTGTTTCTTCAAAATTTCTGTCTACATCGTGTTTGTTGAATCTATTTTCTAAAATTCATTTGTGATGAATCTTTCAATCTTTCATTGTGAATTACTGTGATTCATATCAATTTTTTCTGTATATGTGAGGATTGAAAATAGGTAAAACCCTTGTTTTGTAGATTTAAAAGTTGTTAGTTAAATTGAGAAGGGTTGGAAAAGAAATGGAAATTTTAGATTGAAAATTTGACTAGTTTGTCTGGTTTTCCCTATCAAACTAAATTTGCAATGTTAATATATATATAAAGGTGAGTTGGGAGGGGCTTGTTTAATTTTTTTTTAATATAAAAATTTATAAAAAAAAATTTAAATAAAATTGGAAAGGAGGTGGGACCACCAAATCCCCACCTCCCTTCTTTCCTCCCTACTCTCGACGAACTCTGCCACGGTTGCTCGCAGTGGTACTGCAGCAGCAGCCGGCCATTAATGACTGACCGTGCAGGCCCTAAACGCATAAGGTAAGGTTTTGTTTTAAATTTAAATTTATTAAATTTTAATTTAATAAAAAAATTAATATAGTTTTTTAAATTATTATTATTAAATGTTATTAAAATTAAGTTTTATAATTAGTTTAAATTAATGATGATTAATTTAATAAGATTATTATTATTAATTTTTTAATATTTATTTGTTATATTATGAAACTTAATATTTGTTATTATTAATGATTTAATATTAAGTTATTATTTTATTAATAAGATAATAAATATAAAAATTGATAATTAATAATTATTATTAAAAGTTGATAATAATGGGATAAATACATACTCATTTACTATACATTTTATTAAATACTTTATTTGTAAAATTTTAAATGAAGTAATTTGATGATTCTTACTTCACTAGGAAAATCGATCGTTTTTATTAAACTTAGATTTCTTTTGGTTTAGTTGATTTAGTGTGATGCTTAGAATAGATTCCTTTCTCTAAAGACCTTGAATTAATTTGAAAATTTTAATATTTATGATACTTGGGAAATAGAAACTTGAAAACCTATAGTAAAATTAAACCTTTGTGTTTTCAAAATGTAATGTATTGAGAAAGCTACATTGTGTGTTCTGTATGTGATGCATATTTTATGATTTGGGTTTTAGGGTTTGACTTAGCTTTGACCAAATTAGGTTGTTTTACTAGAGGCTTGGGAGTTCTATGTTTGTGATGTCTTGATGATGATTTGTTCTTGATCTTTTAAACTCAACCATGGTAATGTGTCTGGTATGCTCTATGATGAGTTTGGATTTAATATTCATTATTGCTTTTCAGTGTTCTTGTGTGAAACTGAGATGAATGTTATGACCTATTTGACTTAACCTTTGAGTCTTCGATCAATTATTTTTGGGATGCTTTTCGGTTGCTTGTAAAGGGCTGAGGTGTTATTGTGAATTATCTTTTGATGCTTTCCAGTCACTTGTATAGGGCTGAGGTGGAAGATTGTGATTCTTTGATTTGTACTTTTATGAGTCTAGGGTAGGTAATCTATATGTTAAGTTGGGAAGTGACTTGCAGTGGAGGTCGGGGCCCAAAGTGGCTTCCAAGGTAACCCATTGTAGGTAGTTAATAAGTGAAAAAACTACACTAAATGAGAGTAAAATGAACCTAAAAAGAGTCTTGTCTTTCCTTACCCATGCCTCGAGTGCTAGTACTGACTAGGATGGGAATAGAGAGGATGCTTGGTTGCAACCATGCATTGTTAGTATGCCTTGTTAGTACAAAAGGATACTAGTGCCACATAGAGTCACTAGGGGGTTGAAGGATTAAAAGACTAGCCGGGTAACCTTAGAGTTGGTTTGTGCGATGACACTTTCCCACTAGCAGTATAGATTTCCTATGTGTATGTGTTTGCCTCTAGGTTTAGATGTCATTTTATCTTGGAACCTATGAGTTAGATTCCTTTTAGGATTTTCCTTGATCTAGACATTACTTTTGATTTTTGGGATTGTTATCCTATTTGGGACTTGAGACTATCTCCTCAGCGCGGTGGGAGTGGACCTTTTTGGGTTACACGAGGTTGGATGGTAGTGCTTTTTACTTTTACCATTGAGATCCGTCTGTTGATGTCGTAGCTAGAGTTCCTTGTCTGCATTTCCTTTCATTCTATCTTTGTGTATTATGGTGGATGGTTATATCTATATGATGGATAATTTTGCTTATTGTATTCTATCTTGTTTCATGGATCTAAAAGGGATGATGTAATCTATTTTATAAATATATATTCTTTCAGCCTTTCATACCCTATGACATGTACAATGGATGATCATGCATTCCGAATTTATTGCCAAGAGGCATTTGGAACGAATGTATATTATTTAAATAGACTTGGACTTGTAGTTATTCTTTCATGTGTATGTGTTATTTATTTGACTTAATATTAATTAAAATTAAACGTGACTCAATGTCTTGGGATCCTTAAGGAATGTAATCTGTTATGTTTGCTTATATATGATTGTATGTTATTGCTTCTGCTGCTTTATGATTGTTGTACATGTTAGACTTAAAAAAAAATGTTTGGAAAACTTAGTAAATCTTTAGGTTAGTTCTTTTGGATCCCTTGGTGGGGCGTTACATAGTGGGTTTATGATTAAGAAATGAACTATGTTTTTGAATCATGCATATTAATTGTCTGCCATTCAATGATAAAAAGAATAGGAAAGTGATATGAAAACATCACATCAACAAAATGAATGATATTTAATTCTCATTCTTCAAAAAAGATGAAAAAAATATTGTGTAGTAAATCAAGCCTTTTGAAAATTGTATCAGAGCCAACTCTAAAATTAGACCAAATGTGCCAAATACCATCAAGGCAATGACAATTTGTATTGAAATTAAAAAAATACCCAACTTATTATGCACGTAGTATCAAGATTCCCTCTCCCCACTTGTCCATAAAAAGGTTAAAATCCCTTCCTTTTTTGAAGCTACCTCAACCATATTCAAGTCACCACACATGTACTAAGTTACATATGAAAGATAGTCCATAATCCATCCCTAGAGTTTTGATCTTTCAACAACATCATTGGAAGCATAAGCATTAACTATCCCAAAAGAATGATTGTCTAATGACATCAAAACCTATACAATTATTTGCATGGTATTAGAACCTTGAGAAATAATAATAGAATGTCAATAACGGGAAATGAGAGTAGTGACTCCACCTCAATAAACATCATGCTAAGAATAGACAATAAGGTTATCCAACCAAATAACATAACATGCAACATTAATCATGAAATCAACAATTTTAACTTCTTGGAAAAAGATAACATCCAGGATAGAAATCCTTTAGCAAATATATCTAACAAAGTACTTTCTATGCAAGTCAATAAGTCCTTGAATATTCCTCGAGATGTAATTCAAGTAAAAATATATGCATATAATCTTTGTTCCCTAGAAAGGAGAAACTATTGTGCAAGAGTTTTGAATTGGTTATGAAGCCAAGAAGAGAATCACCCCCTAAGATGACTCTCCACTTCTCTAAACCACCATCGATAGTCTCAACATTCCCATAAGTCCTGTGAGAATGATGCAAGATTTTGAAGAACCAATAATGTGCATCACATGCAGAATGCGGACCCAAGAGGGTTAAGAAGCACATGTAGAAACCTCCTTCCCATTTGGCTAGGGTTTGAAACTAGAGTAGACACCACCATAATAGAAGTCAGATTGGGATATACTGATGTCAATTGGGAAGAAGAATTATGAGGTTTCTTCTAGGTCCAAGTTGGAGAGTTCTTTCCTTTCTAAAGCACCAGAGTCCATTCTTCACTCTTTTTCATGTTTCCACCAGACAAGAGCCAAACTCCTTAGGAGGAGGCTTTATTTATGGCATAACTAGAGGAAAATTCTTGATCTTACGCTTCCTCTTGACACTTATAATAAGTTCTAGGAAGATTTAAATAGAGCTCCTTATGGGAAAATGTGTAATTTCCCATATGAATCTCCATAGTTTCTTTGAGATCCCTCGAAAGGTCAACCTTAACATAAACCCTCTTCAAGACAAACCACCTATCTAAGAGACTGAGAAATCGTTTGCATGAAAAGGACAACATGATAAGGGGAGACTAGAGAACACAACCCACATACGAATGCTCACTTTCTTGTCATTTGAGATATAACTGCCTTGAGACCAATGTTAACAAAGAAACATGAAGATTAGATAGACCATGGCCCATGAGAGAGGATAGCCTCAACATGGGAAATATTGGAGAAATGAAAAAACAACAACTTTGGATTCCATCAAGCCAAACTCCATGAGGAGCCCCAAATTTGGCCACCCACTCTCCCAACATGCTTTTAGGAGGGATTCTACCCATAAAATAACCTATCAAAGTATGCTTCTCTAGCCATTCATAGAAATTATCAAAATATTGAACAAGAAGTACAACATTAGCCGAGGGCATACCTTCTGAAACACTTTTGAGATAAATTTGTGAGGGCATTTTTTTGGCAATGACACCATGAGCATTTGTTACAACAATTCCAACACTAGCATCGATTGTTGGGTCAAAGTTGGTTAGAGCCATTATACCCCCTATTAATCTCATAGTTAATATGGTATGACACATGCATATACAAAAAGATTACTCAGAATAGAAGTACACAACTCAAAACCCTAGTAGAGCTCAAAGCATGCATTCTTTCAAAACTCCACTAAGTCAACTTTAACTATTTTTAACACTTTATCCTAGGAATGATGCCTATGAATTAATCCAAAAAGTAATAAATACATTAGTTAGTAAAGTAAATTTCATTTCAACATGCACCAAGTCATTGTACTAAAGTGAATTAATCCAATAGAACTAATAAAAAACAAAGAACACTTATCTAAAATAACTTTCTATAATAGAACATGCACAATCTTATAAGAAAAGAAATATACGAAATAGGCTCTTTAAAAAATCACAATCTAGAATGCATTAATATATAGGGGAATCCATACATGGCATAACAAAGACCATCCTCCTTAAAGTCTTTAAATCTCTTTACTTAGAAAATAGTTTTGATCAGAACTACAGAAGCCATATATGAAGGACCTCATTCACAACATGAACATTCAACAATAAGAACTTAATATGGGTTAGACCTTGGTAGAATGCATCACAATAATACAATTTAACCACCACATTATGCCATCATCAACAATTGTCTTTCTACATTTATGGACTTCCTTTTTAAAAAAAAAAGACAATAATCAAATCACATCCCTTTATAACAAATGTAATATTTAATTTTGGCATACCTTTTACAAAGAATTTTATTTATTAAAAAACTTTTCAAAAGTATGATTTTATAGACAATTTTTTTTTATAATATATTGACAAATCAAATTTGACATTATTAATAATATAACCATCCATTTATAATTTAGTTTAACATTGTATTTGATTTATTTAAATTTTAAATTTTATTATTCAATTCCCAACTCTACAATCCTAAAACAAATCACATATAAGCATTGATTTATTCCTCCACACAAATTAATGAAATAATAGCCAAATAATTTTATAGAGTAATGTCCATTTTAAGAAGATTACATGTATCTTTCTAAAGGAAACTTTAAGCTATTTATACAAAATATTTTGATTATATTAGTGAGATGATAATAAATATTTTAGTTAATATTAAAAGTTGATATTAGAAACATGTGTTTGAATGGTTGTACACTTAAAATAAGATAATAATAAATATAAGTGTATTTTGAATTTGGAGAAAAAGATATTATTTTTTTTAGTAATAATTTTTAAATTTTACTAAAGATGAAGTGTCATTAAAATTGTAGAAAGAAACATAACTTCACTAGCTGAAACTCTCATCAATTGTACTTCAACCAAAAAATCCCAATCCCAAGAGACCATCCCCAGTCATTACAAAAGGATTTTACAACTCAAACTAGTTCATTGACATCAAAACCAGGCTTTCAACCATGCCCTTACCAACCCCCCAAACTAGACCAAAGATCATGTTGTAATTACAATCAAAATTGGCACTTGCAATCATGTCATAAAAGAAAATTATTTCGTACAAAAAATGAACAACTACTTAACATCTTCTTTTTCAAAACCATCACCAAACCAAAATTTTACATTGTTTATACAAAGACCACAAAAATAAAGAGTTTATCAAATCCAATCCTCAGAGAAAGAAACTTGAACCAGATAATGGAAGTGGAAGAAACACATAGAGTTCAATAAAGATGGAGGAATAAAGTCTCTAATTCTTTCTCCCAACATTGCATTGATGCGGGCTTCTAAGAAATCCTCCTCTTCTTCATTTGCCTCTGGTCATGTACACATAAACTCCTACAACTTTTCCTCATCTTTTGTCATGTATCCTGCCCTAGATTTCATTTTTCAATGTCCTCATCAATGATCTATCTCATTACCAACAATTTAAGGTCATACCATCCCTTCCTAAGCTCCCTAAATATTTTGTTCCTAATTTTCTCTTCAAAGCACCACACAAAAGTGTGTACTTCATCCCAAGAATCTTATCCAATCCACTCAATTTATTTTTCAGATTTATTCCAATTCCTGATATTGTAGCTTCCAAAATTTTATCCATGCCTTGTAGAGCCTTTGGCGAAACTAGTTTTACCATTATAAATCTCACAATCTCCTTGCCTTCTCCAAGTTGCAAAGCCTACACTATAATCATTGAATGAATGTTACTATTTATTCGATGACAATTTTCCAACTTGTAAAACATCTCTCCCAATAACATGTCAACTATCATGGTGATTCTGTGATGAAAAAAATAAAATATTTTTTCCATTCTCACCTTCTTGTTGTGTCCATGAGATGGCTTTTTTTGTTGAAGGTAGGTAACTGTGAATGTCAATTCCAACTCTACTCAAAACCAGACCAAACACTTAATTATTTTTCCTTTGCCATTTATAATTCTTTTTTGATGTTGAGAGCACACACCTCAACCTTTAACATGATTGTCAATGAGAATGGTTATAAAAGCATATTACATCCATCTTTTACTTACATGAAAACCATCACATTAGGGTTGTGGTTTGCATGCTGCATTTATTAGGAGGAATGATAGCAACCACAATGCATTTGAGGATAAATTTTGGAATTAAATGAGATTTCATTCCTCAAATATAACATCTTGGAAATACTCAATAAAAAATCCAAACATGTTTAAGATTAATACCTAGTTGGACATAATGTCAACCTCTTTATTTCCTTGCCTTATGATGTGTGATACTTTAAAGTCTACAAGAGATGCTAATACATCATTAATTTGTATAATGTATTTTTGTAGGTGTCAAGCTTCCATGTCAACTTTGATGATGGCATTTGTAATAATATGTGACTTGCCTTCCACATGTAGTTTCCTAGTACCTAACTTCTTGGATGCTCTGATTGCTAAGAGAGAAGCTTTAACTTCTGCCACATTGTTTGTTCCATCCACAAGATGCTTTCCTCGACATATAATAAGATCACCTTTTGAATCTTAGGTTATAAATCCTACACCAAATGGGCTAGGGCCCCCCTTTAAGGTTCCATCAAAAATACATTTTCACCACCCTTATTTAGGTTTTTCCCAAAAAACCACATTAAGAAGAGGAGAGGGATAAACCCTAAAATACCCATTCATTGGTGGAGACAAAAATATTGTTATAGATTATCAATATTTAAATTCTAATGTCAAATATAAAATTGATTGATTGAATCACTATCATCTATAAGGTCTAAGTTATCGATGAACCTATGTTGTTTGTGCAATCACAAAATGCTCTTTGTGACTATACATCTAAATTGAAGATTCAAAAATGATCTTTAATTGCAATAATGAACTTTCTAACTAAGAAACTTTTGCACTTGTAAACATAGGTCTACCTAAATTTAGATGCATAATTAGGTGGACAAATACATTTGAAAGTTTTCTATGCTTAAAAAAAAGTAATTTAGCAAAACAAGGGTGTTGAGCCTATATAACAAGCCAAAAGGATGAGAAACCACATAGCCTAACTAATGATAGAGTAACATTATTAGCAGAATGATGACCTCAACAAAAAAAATCAAGAACAAGACATTGACCATCCAAGCAATTAACCTAGTACACATCCTATAATTACTATAAATAAACCAAAAAGATCAGTAAGGTAAAAAAGGACTTAAGTATAGTTGGTATAGTGCATGAAAACTAGAATAGTAGTAATAACCTCATCATAAATGATCCAAAAAACATAAGAGTCCTTTGTAAGGTTCATTAACACATTAATAATTTCAAACAATTTTATTTTAGGGCCATAACCAACAATAAACATAGTAAAAGTCTACAAATTAACAATAAAGCCTAAATTAACCACCACATGGTCATGAAGGCCAAGGCTGGCCATAGTTAAAAAACCCCAATGAGGGTCCAACCCTACTTATTTTTCTTCTTCTATTCATTGGTGAGCATCATCACCACCCAATCCTATACGAGGAATTTAAAGAGGTCCTTTCATTCCTTTGCATCCTTGGTGTCCTTGTTGTTGACAATTTGTATCATAAACGACAAAGTGGCCAAGCTATGCATCACCTTCAACATGAAATAGAAGACATTGTACAAATTCTCATCTACCTCTACAAACTTCCCATCCACCATCACAATCTTCTTCTCTACCTCCACTAGTTTTTTTTTCCAGCACGTCAATCTCATCCAAAGGCAAGTCAATTTTAACTTTGTCCTCCTTTAGAGGGCCATTTCCTTTAACATCCATCACATGAACCATATCAGTGACAATAATATCCTAGATTGGCTCCTCATGGCCAGACATAATGCTAGTTGAGACGTGAGTAGAGTTATTGCCCAAGGTAGAATCAAAGGCCTCATCCTCACCCACATCCTTAGTATCCTCATTTTCTAAGTCAAAGGCATCCTTAATTATTTATTTACCTAGTTTTACCTTGAGGTAATTAGATTGATGGGGGGTACTAGTCTCCTTAGTGATTTCAACATCATAATCAACTTGCATTTTCACCTCTATAGCAATCTCAAATTTAGTTTTAAAGGGAGAATACCACTTGTTACTCTTTTCCAATTTTCCCTTGGAATCATTCTAGGGGGATTCAAGCTTTCTTTTGGTAGTAGGTGTTTTAACATTATAGTTAGGGCTAGGAGTATCCATAAGGATACCATAAGACACAAATTCAAAAAATTTGATGTAAGAGTTGATAAATAATTAGTCATTGGAAAAAAAAATAATTGAAAGAAGATTACTCTCAACCTATTTGAAATTTTAACAGTCACACCTACAACTCTAAATTGAACAAATATATATATTAAAAAAAAGCAAGAAGATAATTTAAATATATAAATATTTAAAATTTTAAATATTATTGAACTCTTCCTTCCTCTACCCATTAACTTTAAAAAAAAGTCAAATCAATCAAAATCCCCATTACAATATTTAAATATTTTTCAATATTAAGTACGCGTAGTTACAATTAAACCATTTATCTTAATCTAACATTCTTCAACGCTGACAATGTGAATGAGTTCGGTCATAATATTTTGTTGATGCCACCATTCAACACCACGTTGCACTAGACGGGGGCATTTTCTTCCTCAGATATGTTGTTGCACTTCCAATTATTTTGGGTCCAGGTTTATTTTAATTTTATTATATTAATACATACGGATGTGCAATGATTGGGTTTGTTTATTGCCGAAAGGACGAATGCTTGCTGTTAAAGCTGTAACGTGTTTACGTTTGGTTGGCCAGGTGTTAATTTTTAATTCGTTTATTCTGGAAAGTAATAATTGGAAGATTTTTTAAAGCACTTTAGTTGGTAATACCATATAAGCGATGATGACATTTAGCTTGGTAGGAAGCTTTATATGGACTAGTCCCCACCAATAATGGGTGGAGTGGCTTTATATAGGAGGGATTAGATTCTTCCTATGCTCCCCATTTGGATCTGGATTTCTATACTAGATTTCCAGGAATCTCTATTTAATTAAATTCTGATTTGAAATGTAGGCAACAAATATATGCATGGTCAAATCAATTAAAAAAAATGGAATCATGATGAATTGTGGACATTTCATGAATTTGACAATTTTTTGAGTTATGCATTTTAGAGAATATGATTTTTAAATATTCATTTGTATGCTAAACACTTTAAACACTAATGACTTTGTGTTTAATAACAAGTTCACGGTTCCTATACTACATTGAGTTGTCGAATATGAAAGCTAGTTTTTTGTAATAAGTGATATCTTTTGGTATTATGAGTTTTTTAATTATTGAAATGGATATTGAAGGTGAAAATGCAACAATGTTTACAATGCAAATAATAAGAACAATATTGAAAACTAAACTTGAATGTATTGTTTAATCTAAAGTTCTAAACGAGCACTATTGAAATACACTCATGTCAATTTAAAACAATGATTTATCAACTTAATATCCACAATCCACAATCCAGTGTAATATGTTTTTGAAATAAAAAGCGACAAAAAACAAGGGGGTTGGCCCTTACAAACCAAAAGCTGGTAACTAGCACATTACCAGCAGTGACCAACAACAAACAAAAAAACTAACTAAAACATCATAGAACCATGGAACGACTAACTTAAGAACAACTAAACTAAAATAAAAGTCCAAAAGATCTAACAACTATGAAAGTTCAACAAAAACATTGTTGGCAAAACAAGCCAACCCAAGTCTTAGTTACAGCCAAACACCAGCAAAATCAGTAACAACAAAATAACAAAATTTTTTTGGATCCAAGGATCCCATTAAACTAAAAAACACAATTATCTTTTTTCTCTTTCTCCTTTGCAGCCATCAGAATCCAAGACCAGTCTTCAGCTAGGAATTTGAAGAGGAGCTTATGGTCCTCCATATCCATCCCAGTATCTTCCTTTTCCTGTGCTAGCAGTTGGAGGGTGGTGGCCGCGACATGGGTGACTTTGAGGGAAAATTTAGAGTAGGTAAAGAACCCTTCCTCTAGGATTTTAACTCTCTTATCCAAATTGGCATACACCTTTGCTTGCTCGTCAGTTTCTTCCTTGATATCCGTTTCCACCTTTTTTGCTTCTTCTTTTATTTTTTGTACCTAGATGTTATCCTGCAAAACACTAGGATTAGTAGAAATCTTAGATTTTTCCTTAGCCAGGGATGAGATAGTTATGGGGGAGGTGTCCACTTTGCTGCTCTCTTCACAGCAGGTTATGGGCTGGAGGGTGAAGCTAGCCGAAACATGGGTGATCTCCGTGGTAGCAACATTGTCAGTTGACACCTAAGTCTAAGCATTTTCAACAGAATTATCCTCCTAGTTAACACTTTTTTCTACCTCCTCCTTTCCATCTTCTCTTTTAGAATTAGAGTTGTCTTCCTCCTCCCTTTCTTCTTTATTATTATCTGAGCTTTCCTCCTCAACCTCCTCAAATCTGTATCTGTTGGATTTCTGTTTGCACCTTGCCTGAGATTGGGCAAGTCTCCTAGATCTCCTTCTAGTCTTACCCTTGGCCTCCTCCTCCAAATCCTCCTCTTCCATCTCAACAGGTTTTTCAATTTTTATCTTTTTGTTGCCCTTTTGTTCTACAGCTGTATCAGGTTTTTTCTTTTTCTTGTTTTCCCAACTAGGAGAGGGACAGGGGGTATGAATTTTAGTGCTAGTACTGGTGCTCGGGGGTGAATTCTGGCGGTGGCGTTGGTTGTCAACCACCACCACCGTAGGGGGGCCATAGGGCAAGGTTGAATTGGTAGAGGCAGAAAATTAGTCCTTGATGGATTATGGTAAAATTATGCCCTTTACTCCTCTTTTCCCTAACATCAGCTACCATATCCTCAAGAGAATGCAGAAGGAAAAATGAGATAGAAATGAAATCCCTATTCCTAAAATGATTTAACAAAGGGAAATGGTAGTAGTAGTAAACACCAAACTTTCCCTCTAGTGCCAGATATCTCATGAGAACCAAGCACACATCATCCCATGTGGCTGGCAGCTTGTCCCTTTTAAACCCTCCTCTATATCGAACCAGTTCCTCATCTTCTGCAAATAAATTTTTCATATTGGCTTCATTAGCAGTTTTAGTGACCTTTCTCCATTTTTTCTTTTTCATTGAAAGGCCAGTCACCATGGCAATCACTTCCTCATTCACTTGGAAGGTGATTCCATTAATGGTGACCTTGTGGTCATTCCACCCATTAACAAACTAGAGGGCACAATTCTTGTCGTACCTTGTCATCGACTGCATGTAGGGTAGAAAACCCCCTTCCTTCAGCAAAAACTAGGTGGCCATTCTATCCTTGAAGTTTTCCATTTTTGTGGGCTCCAGCCTGTTCAAGTTCCCCCCCCCCCCCCCCCCCCCCCCCATCTATTCCGCCAATATCCCGTTCCTCTTCTTCAGTGGTGCGCATCTAAACTTCCTTCTCTGCGAAATCTCTACAACTACTTTCCACCTTGAGACCTTTAACAATAAGCAGATTAATTTTATAGTCCCATGCTTGATAAGTTTCAAAATCCCATGCAATTTCATTATGGGAATCATGATTGTATAGTATCATAACTTTCACACTTTGAAAATCTCTGACAGTCTGATAAAAGATATCATTCAGACTTTTAATTAGTAAGTAATTTAAATTCTATGATGGGTAACCATAATGGTGAAAAGACGTCTCTCTTAAATTGCATTCACTCATTTTTCCATTTTTACGACCATGTCTCCTAATCATTTCCAAAAAGCCTTTGTTAAATTTAGCGAACACCAAAACAAAATTGCCAAAATTGGCCCCAACTTTGAAATTTATAGTCATAATTAAGTGATATTCCCGACTCTTTCTTTGGTTATCAATGACTTAATGTTTGCGTTAAGATCTATCATATCCCTCTAGCACGTGATTGCCATTGATTTAAACCCCATAGCAACCGCCATGTCAGCCACCTTATTCCCTTCCCTGTAAATGTGTTGCAGGTGGACACTTTCCATCCCTTCCAAAATTTGCCTTATATCCATAATGATAGTTCGAATGTTCCATCTTGGTTGGGACATTCCCTTAACCAGATCAATGATTAATTTGGAGTGTCCCTCAATTGTTATTTCCCTAATTTTCATTTCAGTAATCAGCTGAAGGCCCCAAAGCAATGTAATTGCCTCATCTAGATTATTGCTTCCATTTCCCACCTTCCCAGCATAAACCAACATAGCATCGCCATTCTTATCTTGCAACACTCCTCCCACTGCTCCTATACCTCCTCTTGTAGCACCATCAAAATTTAGTTTATATTATGTAAGGGTAGGTGGTTTCCATCTTGTTTGCTGTCTCCTTGGCATTTTTGAGTTATCAAAGAGGAAAAAATCCTCATGACAACCCCACTTTTCAACAATTAGTCCTTCTTGTCTACCTGGTTCTTCCTTTGGCATTTTACATTTAGCCACCTTTACATTTTCCTTCAATAATTTTTCCATTATTCACAAAACCACCTCCACCAGTTTATTCTCCTCTCTAAATATTCTATTATTTCTTTCTTTCCATATATGCCAACAGACATATGGTGGAACAATTTTCCATAGAAAAATCAATCTAGGGTGATAAAAGGGACAACTCCAGTTTTCCACAAATTGACCCATATTGTCCTTCATAACCTAGTCCAAACCAAATCTCTCCCAGACCCTCATCCATATTTCTAAGGCATACTGGCATTCCAAGAATAGGTGAGAAATAATCTCTTCCTTTTCCTTGCAAAGATAACAACGATTTGTTATATAAAAGCCCCTTCTTTTTAGGTTGTCTAAGGTTAAAATTTTTTCATACTGAACCGTCCACCAAAAGAAATTGATTT
The DNA here is from genome assembly GCA_028749045.1 of Cupressus sempervirens. NCBI lineage: Eukaryota > Viridiplantae > Streptophyta > Pinopsida > Cupressales > Cupressaceae > Cupressus > Cupressus sempervirens. Next base: position 476,667,105 of record CM053789.1, on the reverse strand, counting down.
TAGGAATAAGGTTATTAATCCATACCTTACTCCACAATGGTGGGCAGGGGTCCTTGCTAAACAAGTGTAAGTAAGCCAATTTTATAGTGAAGCTACCACTTGGAGTTAAGTCCCAAGCCGTAGTGTCCTCCTATAATAGAACTGGGGGTCTCTGTTCTCCAATTAGCTCTTCCAACTCCTTGAGAAGTTGAATATCCTCTTGAGAGTAAGTTTCCTTACAAATTTTCTTCCACTTCCTCCCTTGATCAATATAGTGTCCAACTTTTCTTGCCACATCTTCTTTAAGCAACTCCATTAATCTTCTAAATTTTCTGAAAACTAGTGGTTTCCCTCCCATCCACTTGTCTTCCCAAAATCTGGTACTATGACCATTCCCCACAATCCACCTTGTCCCTTCCCTTAATAATCCTCTACTCTTGACAATATTCATCCATATTTTAGACCCTCCTAGGAGGTCATTATTAAAAAGATTCCAATTGAAAGGGGAATTTGATAGATATTTAGCTTTCATAATATCACCTCAATCTGTATTGTCTTCTCCCAACCTCCAACCAACCTTCATTAGGAGAGCTTTGTTAAGGTTACAAAGTCTTCTTACTTCCAACTCCCCCTTATCCTTTGGTTTACACACCTCCTCCCAATTGACTAAACTCAATTTATTTCTCTCATGTGTTCCTGATCAGAGGAAATTCCTTTGTATTCTCTCAATCCTCTCTGCCATGTTTTGGTTAATTTTGAAGAGGGAAAGGAAGTAAATGGGAATAGCCTGGAGAGTAGTTGAGAGCAATTGTAGTTTTCCAGCATTGCTTAATGTCTTCCCTTTCCATCTTGCAAGTTTCCTTTGAATTCTCTCCACTATCGTATTCTAGAAGTCATTAGTCACTTCTTTAGTGATTAGTGGTAGTCCAAGATAAGTATCCGGGAGGCTGGCAGATTGACATTCTAGGTAATTCCTTATCCTCCTTTGTAATGAGACATCAGTATTAAAGAAATAAATCTTACTCTTATGATAATCAACTTGCTATCCTGGACTTTTTTCATAATTATGAAGTATAGTCTTCCAAGCTTCAACCTCTATAATTGAAGATTCTCCAAATAGAAATGTGTCATCAACAAATTGCTGTAAGACTTCAGTATGAGCGGTAGTGGTAGGCTTTACCCCTTTGACACAACTAGTATTCACTAGTTTATAGAATGGCCTCCCTAAGACTTCAACAACCATAATGAAGAGGTAGGGAGAAAGTGGGTCACCCTATCTTAGACCTTTCTTCACTCCAAAATTGCCCCAGGGAGAACCATTTAGGAGAACTGAATATTGGACTGAGCTAATCATCATCTTGATAAAATTTATGACCTTGTTATTAAACCTCACTCTTTCAAGTACGTCATAGAGGAAGTCCCACTTAACCTTATCATAAGCCTTAAAGATATCCAATTTGAATGCCATCCTCGATTTTTTGCTTTTTTCCATTGAGTGAATAACCTCATGTGTGGTTATGGCCGCATCTAGAATTTGTCTTCTTAAAACAAATCCTTTTTGAGGGCTGCCAATTATTCTATCTAGAAAAGGCTTTATTCTATTCACCAAGACTTTAGCAAATATCTTGTAAATAGTATTACATAAGCTTATAGGTCTGAAATCAAGCAGGCTGAAAAGTGTGGGGATTTTAGGAACTAAAGCAATAAAGGTCTTATTGATCCTCTTCAACATCTTCCCAATTCTGAAAAAATCCCTAGTAGCTCAAACCAATTCAAATTTAATAACCTCCCAAAAATGCTGGAAGAACACGGGAGGGAACCCATCTGGACTTGGGGCCTTATAAGCTTTCATAGAGAACACCACACATTTCACCTCCTCCTCCATAATATTGCCAAGAATGTGATTGTTTTCCTCCATCCCTAGTATTTGTGGAATCGTATTAATCAAGCTTCTTCTGATCACCAGATTCCCAATTTTATTGTCCTTAACATAAGCCTTGCTAAAGTATTCCACCACATGTCTTCCCATCTGCTCTTGCTCCTTAAAGATCCTTCCCCGTTCACCATCCAACCTATTGATTGTGTTTCTTCTCTTATGGTTAGATGCTGACCTATGAAATAAAGTGGTGTTCTTATCCCCTTCCTTAAGCCATTGTACTCTTGATCTTTGTTTCCAAAAAATTTCCTCCCTTAAGAGAATATCCTTCCACTTTTTTCTATACTCCTCCTCTTCCTGAGTTGCCTTGTCTAGGTTAATCCCTTCAGCAATTTCCCCTTGGAGTTTTTAAAGCTTTTTCTCCACTTCTCCTTTGATTTTGAACAAGTCTCCAAATGAACTCTTAGCCCAACCCTTTACATTCCTCCTTATGTTATCTAATTTTTGTGTCAATCTATACATAGCAGTACCATCAATCCTTATATTCCACCAATCTTGAACTCTCTCTTTGAATTCTGGGTGAGATTGCCACATTATTTCATATCTAAAAGGTTTTTTCCCACTTTTGATACCATCCTCCCATTGGAAAATAATAGGGGAATGATATGAAGCTGTTCTAGTGAGGTTATCTAGATGGGAATTCCTAAGACTATTCTAATTCCCTATCACCATTAACTTGTCCAGTCTAACCTGGATAAGGTCCTTCCCCTTTCTATTGTTAGTCCAAGTATATGGGTTCCCTCTCAGTTCCACATCAATAAAGTCCATTCTGCTCATAAATTCATTAAGGTCTTGCAAACTTTCTGGGTAGTCCCTATTACTACTCAATTTCTCTGAATGGTACAGGGGGGTATTAAAATCTCCCATACACATTAGTTTCTTTTCCTTCATTGTATTAGTAATCCTAACTAGTTTATCATATGTTTCCTTCCTCCCCAATTTGCTATTAGAAGCATAAATATTGATCAACCCCCAATAATGAATACTAGAATGGAAATTAGCAATTATAAAATTTCTATCTTTCCAAACCTCAGCTCCCATCATAGAATTTGGGTTCCACATAGTAGAAATACCCCCTGAGGCACCATCACCATCCATATGTAAATACTCAGTACCCAGCCAAATATGACTAACTATTTTGTCAAAACTAGCACTAGACATTTTAGTTTCTTGTATTAAAATGCAATCTACTTTTTCCTGAAATATGCATTGCTTCTGGGGGTTATTTAACCCCCTCAAGTTCCAAGAAAGGAATTTCATTTCTTACCCTTAGTGACTGTCTCTAGAGTAAGTTGCTTACCACTAGCCACATCCCTTGCTGCTTGTTTTGTCCTAGTTGCTCTACTAGACGGTCTTCCAACTATCCCAGCGGCACCAACATCTGGTTTTTCTACCCCCCCTCCTCTTCTTTTTGTGAACCTCCCATCCCCATTATCCCCATCTTGTGGTGAGGTAGGGCTAAGCTCCTTTTCAACCTTATCAATGGTTGCCATGACTTTTGCTACAATCTTCACTGGGGAGGCATTTACCATCTTTAATGGGGTACTAACTCTCTCCTAAGTATCACATCCTTCTTGCTGGCTGTCACCACCCAAATTTTCTAGGGAGCTAGAAAGAGGGTGATACACCTCTATTTCGCCTACCTCCAACCACTCACCATCCTTAGTCCCTCCCCTGGGTGGACTTAATAGTTCTTCTAAATCCCTTCTAAAGGGGTATTCAACCATTTTCGTCTTATCCTCCATAGCTTCCCCTTCCCCTGGGACCTTATTTTTATCTAGCGTGGAAAGAATTGAAGGAATCTCCAATGTATGAATATCAAAAGACTCCACCACCTTCTTAGAGGCCTCTAAAGATTCCTCCAATGTTTCCATAACAATCCCTAGAGAACCCTCCTATTTGTCCTTCCACATTTGGGCCTTGCAATCCATGATAAGATGTCCAAATAGACTACATTTTTGCGAGAACAGGCCCGCATTCTCATATTCTATAGGCTATAATTTCTCTCCTCATTTGGTCTTCAGGGTAACTACTATAGGGAGTGCTCAATTCAAGTTGACATTCACACAAAACCTTGCATAAACTAGTTGTGTTTTTTGCATAGTCACCTTGTCTGCCATGACAAAATGACCAAAAGAATTCCCCACCCACCTTAGGATCTTATCTTCCCAAAATTCAAGGGGTAGTCCAAGTAATTTGACCCAGATAGGGGCAAGTTTATTCAACTCTGCACTAGCATCAAAGCCCAGATGCCATTTTGTTAGGGCAAGATAGTGCTTCCCATAATACTAGGTACCAGAGAGAATGAGGTTAATATCCTCCTTTGTGGTGAACTTAAAACAAAAGAGGCCACTAGGCATTGCAGAAACACCAACACTACCCCTGACCTTCCATTTCTCACTCACCCATCTCCACACCATCTCTATAATGGGTCTAAATGCAACAAATATGCCCACAACACAAAGTTTGAGGCTAGATGTCACATTATCCACCAAACTATCAAGGAGGGAGATCACCAGACCATCTTGGCCATGGGCAATCTTGGGATCCTTCGTAGGGACCTTCGAGGAGCCCACAAGTGCATTCTTCCAATCCATCAGGGTTTCATCTGCCTGCATCTGACCATTCTCTAGAGGACAACTAGTAAGGCATCTATTCTCCAATGCAACTATGTCAGCAATCTTCCCATCAACCCCTATGGACCCACAACCATCCAACTTGTCCTCCAAGTCCCTGCACACCACAAGAATGAGTTGCAGGTCTAGGAAAGGTGGCAGATCCAGAGGCTTAGGGCCCTCCATCATTCAAGATTCAAAATCCAAATTCAAATTCAAAGTTGGGCAGTAAGTTGCAGAGCGGTGACTATCTAGTGTATTATGTTGGTCTTAGAATAGGTCAATATATTGAGGGGGTGGGGGGGGGGAAGGGGAGAATCAATATACTCACTAGTTAAAAAATTTCACTCTTACTCACACTTTATACTTGTCTACAGGTTCATGCTAGCTAAAATTTGATCGACCAAGATTAAGAAAAAATAAAATATCATGAAAATAGAAACACATAACACATTATTTATCTTGTGGAAACTTGACTAGTGTAAAAACCATAGTGTGTGAGTCAATCCTCACAGAGCTTACACTCTCCTAAAGTGTGCCTGATCAAGAACTTATCTTTGTTAAAAGATTACAAAGATACTATTAGGTCCCATATAGTTAAGTGATTTTGATAAGACCTATTAAAGTCTTGTCCTGTTAGGAGAAGCCTAGTTGGAGGACTTTTGAACACAAGTTAATGTGTCACCTTGTTAGGGGATTTAGTACAAAAATCTTATTAGAGTCCATCCTCGATGAAATTTACTATTGTAAATATTAGTAAACAATATGAAATGATCTAACAAAGTAGCTACTGCACTTATCCTAAAATAGATCCTTCTTCAGCTCTCTTGACCTGTCTAGAATTATGCTCGAGCTTCTCTTGATACTGCAACCTTAGACTTTGATCACTTGTGCATTTTTCTCTCCTTGCTCTTGAACATGATTACGCTTGTGTTGTTTGAGCTTATTGGCTTCTCCTTAGCACATGAACTCTTAGTTGGTGACTTATCTTTGTCACTTTTATTCACACTTTGAGATTACACTTAGCTCAACTATTCTGGCTCTCAAGCTAATCACTCATGAACCTAACATTTTATCTTTCAACTTTGTCTACTTTTATACTTCTTTATTTTCTTGGAAGCCCTAATATGAAAATTCAAAATTTTAATTCTTACCCATACTACTAGTTTGACTTCATGTTGTGACAGTACTTCGTTCTTGTCAAAGGTAGCGTGTTCCTACAAGAGTCATGAGTGTCATGTGTCCTTGATGAGTTTCTCTTGTTGGAAATAATTCAAATTTGGATTCTTTTAACTATCCCTCAATATGTTATCCCATCACCATTAAGTGAACCATTGAGTGCACTCCTATGCTTTTTATGACGTGATAGTCACAAATACCCTGCTTTATGCTTTCCATGCTGATATGACCAAACCATCTTGTATGTTCACTAACTGATCTATTCTTCTTTTTGCCTTGGAATCCTTATGCTCACATGGACTTCACTTAGCATGCTCTATCTAAGTGGAACACCTTTCTCATCGCCTTTGTTGGGTCCACACATCTTCTCTTCTATGATCACCCTTGTGAATTTAGAGTTGCACATTAGTTTACCTTATCAATTGTTGTTCCCTATTGATCTTAGTTCCTTCATGTGTCTTGATGTCAATGATAACACCTTTGATTAATGAGTCTACCAATTAGTCTTTAGGGTTCATGATAGTTATGCCAACAATCTTCCCCTTTTGGAATTGATAGAAAAACTTACACATTTTGTTACACACTATTTTGGTGCCTTGCCTTTGCTTGCATTTCTTCTTTCAACACCTCTCCCTAAGATGATGCATCCACGTGATTTGATCATTCTTCCTATAGATCCTCTCATCTTCTCTCTTGTGTTCTTCTAAGCTCCTTTTGTTCCTTTGCTCCCCCTTTGTTCTTTTTCTTCTTCTTTTGCTCTTCTCAACTTCTTGTCCTTTGACAACAATGCCAAAGGTGACCATCTTTTCTCTTCTTCTTTTATTTTGACTACTTTCCCTATGGAGTAGTCCCTTTGTCTTATCAATCCACCATTAGACTTCTTGGTTTCCTGATCAAAGATTGATGCCTACATGTCTGCCCTTAGTTTAGGTTGGATAGGGGTAAGACCCCTAACCTTTCTCTTAGATGCTTGAAAGTATCCTTTTGTAGAGGCTTTGTGAATATATCAACCAATTGCCCCTTGGTTGGTATATATTCTAGCCTGACCTCTTTTTCTCACTTGTTCCCAAGTAGAAAATGGTACTTGATGGATACATGCTTTATCTTTGAATGCATTACTAGATTCTTAAATATGTTATTTACACTACTAATATCACAATTGATAACCATTGGTTCCTCCATTTTCTCTTGAATTTATTCAAGGAATTGTTTGATCCAAAAAACTTTCGTGTAATTCATTGATACAACAACATAATTTACTTCAATTGTTGACTATGGCATGTAGTGCTACTTCTTGCTGGCCCATGTAACCAGTCTTCCTCTAAGAAAGAATGCACCATTGATTGTGTTTTTTCTATCATCCATGTTCCCCACCTAGTCAACATCGATGAAGACACTGAGATTAAACTTTCCCTTGCAAGGATACCATAAGCCATACTCTTAAGTACCATTTAGATATTTGAGGATCCTCTTTATAGCTACCATGTGTGATTCCTTTGGGTTGGAAAAAAATCTAGCTACTACTCCAACCATTTATGCATTGTCTGGCCTGCTATGTATGACATATTGCATTTTACCAATGATAGACTAGTAAAACATTTCATGTAATTCAGGGCTTCCATCCTCCTTTGAGAGTTTGCATTTGGTTACCATTGGAGTACCCACTAGTTTTGCTTCTTCTATACTGAACATATTGAGTATTTCCTTTACATGTTTTGTTTGCCCTATGAAGATCCCTCCTTTTAGTTGGGATACTTGAAGTTTGATGAAGAACTTGATTTTTCCAATCATTGAAATTTCAAATTCTCTCTTCATGACTTCAACAAACTCAAAATTTAGCTTATCATCTCATCCAAAGATGATATCATCAAAAAATATTTATGTAATCAACAATCTTCCATCTATCTCTTGTATCATGTGCAAATTGCAGTTGTCACTTGTTCTTATAAACCTAATCTTTATTAAGTATGAGTGTAGTCTCTCATGCCATGCTCTAGGTGCTTGTTTCAACCAATACACAAATTATCTTAGTCTACATAGTTTATTTTTTCCTTTTTCATTATCAAAACCATTGGGTTACTCAATATGAACTTCCTCCTCCAAAACTCCATTTAAGAATGTAGGCTTTACATCCATTGATATAATTTTAAGTTCTTATAGGTTACAAATGCTAGGAGTATTCTAAATCATTCAAATCTAGCCACTGGTGCAAAGGCCTCTCCATAATTTATGCCTTCTTCTTGTGCGTAACCTTTGTAGACAAGTGCGGCCTTATTTTTGACTACCTCTCCATCTTTGTTCATCTTGTTTTAGAACACCTATTTTTTGTTATGATGTTCTTATCTTTTGGTTAGGCAACCAAGGTCCATGTATTATTCTTCACTATTTGATCAATTTCCTCCTCCATGGCCTGTCTCTAGTATTTTTGTTTCAGTGGTTACCTTGTAGCTTTGGATTACATGTGTGAGAGAAGACATACTATCTCTATTTCCTTCTCCTAGTTATCACTCCAACAACCTTCTCTCCAATAATCTAGTCAGCTAAAAGTTTCCTCCTCCCATAATTTTCTAGCATTGATTCTCCTTCAGGTGCTTTTGTGCTTAGTTATTCTTATTGAGCTCCTTCTATCTGAGTTGGTACACCTTCTTGTGCACGTTCCCCCTCTACCAGTACTCTCCCTACCATTTTACTTAATGAGATGTACTCAAACTGCTTGTAGTCTTCCAATTCTTTCTTACTATCTTCCCCATTCTTCTATGAGAATTCATCCACCTTTACATTATTAGATTCCACAATCTTGTTTTTTTCAATGTTCATACATTAGTAAGCTCTTCTCTTGGTAGAGTATCCCAAAAAGATACCCTCATCACTCTTAGGCTCAAACTTTCCTTGGTATTCATCCCTCTTGATGTAGCATTTTCTTTTGAATACCTTGAAATAGCTGACAGATGGTGTGTCAAAAAACCATAGTTCATAGGGAGTCTTCTTTGTTCCCTTCTTCACTTGTACTTTTCTTAAGGTGTAGACACTTATTCTTATAGATCCTCTCCTGTAGATATGTGCAACATTGTGTTGAGCTATCATTTTGCATGATGATGAACTATAGAAGTCCTTTCAAAATCCTCTCTTGAAAAGCTAATCAAGGATCAACTCCAAGGTTCTGAGCGATCTTGTGACCTACTGAAATCTATCCAATTGAAGATAAATGTGTATGTTTATGAGGAGGCCTTTGCTGGCTTTGAACAATTTTAGAGAATCTGTTTGATCTATTGCTATTTGAAAAAGTAACCACAAAAGAGATATATTTTTGGTATTTTCTATTTTATGATGAATGTAATTTATTGATGCAATTATATGAATTCCTATTTTAACCAAGTGTTAGAAAATAAAATAAAAAAGATAAGGTAATGGGAGATTAAAGGAAATAAATTGAAAGGAAAATTCCTAATAGACATAAACCATGGTAACAACACACTGTGAATCAAATCATCAAAAAGATTGAGTAGGAAGCCAATGAAATTAGGAGCAATGCTTCCTCAAATCCATTGATGCAATTGTCAATGTGAACTCAATAATAACTGAAAGATGTTTCACATTTCATTGAATCACAAGGCCACGGAAAGTGTGCTCATGCATGACAAGATGCTATGCAAGAACAATAGGTGATCTTTTCTCCAATATGTTATGTCAGCAAAATTTGTTAACATGAGGTAAACACCATAACTAAAAGGTTCACAACCATAACAATACAATTAAACCATTGGCTCCATTATTATTCATGAACATGCATTCACAAAAATAACACACCCCAACAAGAATAAGTAAACTCAAAATGAGAGCACCAATAACATATATCATTGCATTAAAATAATAGCCTAGAGTACATATTACATCCATGTATTTATAAGAAATCATTTCGTCCCTTTGTGTTAGGAGTGAGACTTCTTAAAATGAAAACATATGCCAAAAAATAATAAAAGAAATCTAACTATATACAAATTGACTCTCTAAATGGTGCTAAGTAGGTCTCCACCCTTGATTATTGTTAACCATTTTAGCCCGCCCTTCCTAAAATTCTAGTCTCATGAACATCCAAGGTGATAGCCATATCTACATTCATTAGCTTATTCATTTGTTTCCATGCAAGCATATAAGGGACACATAAAAATTTGACTTTTCCTTATATCCGTAAGTCTTTTATCCCTTTGCATCGAATGAAAGATTTCAAGTTGTGACAATGCAGTTTTCATTAATCGCTCTATCACTCTAGTTGATGACTTAACCATTAGGGGGCCGTGAAGGAGTGACTAGCTATAGATCGCATGATCAAATACAACTTTAGACTTAAGTGGATTTAAGTTACAACAACGTGAAAGCTAACCACAACAATCCATTTATGTGCTTTCACATCATCACAAGTGGTCAAGGCTAACCTAGAGTCAAGGTGGCAACGCTCCAAAGGCTTTGGCTGTAGTTTTGCAAGGTTAGAAGATGGGTTGACATTTCATGTGGAAAATTTGTGAAAAGGTTTTGTTCGCACCAACACACATAGTTAAGAACAAACCAAGGTTAAGGTTGGAAAGCTGCGCATGCCTTTGTTCACACTATCACAAGGTTCATCATTAAGTTAATGATTTAAGTCATGATGGTGCAATGGTAGTTAGTTTCAAGGCTAACCACATAGTCACAATGGTTAGTTAAAAGAAATAATAGGAAATCACGATAGAGTGATCAATGGTTTAGGGTTGTTTTCACTTCACAAGTCAACATAGTCAATGAAGGAATCAAGTTGCAAGGAGAATCAAAAAGTCAAGGATGTGGTCTTTGCACTATCACAAGTGTCTAAGCTACATTTACGTTCTAATTTGTGAAGCAACATAATAGTAATGATGGCCAGCCTAGCCATGTTCAAAACATCACAAAGTTAAACATGCTTGATGTCTGGCAGTCACGAAGGGGATACAGAGGTAAAGTGAATAGCTTCGTATCATCACATGGTTAAAAGGTTACTAATTCCAAACTATGGTGAGGGTGTGAGAGGGTCAGTTTCATATTGATCATTTGCTCACAATGGTCAGAGGGTTAAAGTGATAAAGAGCTATGAAGCAATAATAAGGCATAAAGTAGGAAAGTCATAGTTTCATAGAGCCATACAGTTAATAGAGAAGACAGGTTGTGAAGCTATGAATGGTTGTGAGCATAGGTCAATGAGACAATTAGAATGTTGGGTAAGGTGGTGAAATTTTTCAAGGGCATAGGGTCACATGGCAGATGGAATGGTTGAATACAATTGACTTGTTGATGTGGTTGATCTAGCACGACGTAAATGTAATCAATGCAATAGTTAGAAAGATTAAGGAGAAATGATTTGTTCATCTACAATCATTTTTCGATGTCCTCAATGCCATTGTATTCCATGCTCCTTAAATGCATATCATGATCGATTATGCTTTGATTTGATCTCTTGTAGTTGAGTGCACTCTTTCCCTTGTTCTTTTTGTCATTTCTTGTGGGTAGTTGCACTTCATGATAACATTTTCTTATGATTCTCAGTTATTGCTCTCATTTATAATCCAATCTCATGGTTGTGTGAGTTTAAACTCAAGGTTGTATTTGGATTATGCTTACACCTTGTAAAGGCACATTTGGTTGTTGTTCAAAGGATCTCTCTTTTTCTAGTCTTCTACAAATATTCTTTGTAATTATTCTTGCCTCTTATTCAATAGAAATCATTGTTGTCATATCCATTCTCAACTAGTTAAGTTTGTGTAATCTATTATGCCTCATTACTTTGGATGTATTTTGGAAATTTTAACACTCTATGATCTAGTTCATTTCTACTGCCTAATCTGATAAGTGAAATCATCATGTTCCTTGCATGGTTATGTTGGTTCTTGACTGTTATTGTTAGTTTGTGGTGACTGATCAGGGAAGTACTATACATATTTCATAAATTCTTTTGGGCTACTATTCACCAATGGCTAATATTCGCCAATTGGCTATTTATTTATTTGCCAATTTATGGCCAACATGTTGTAACTAATTTTAACCCTAAAGTGGCAAAAATACTTGTATAAAAGGGCTTAGGGTTAGGGATTGTTTCTTAAGGTGTGATGTGAAAATTGGTTCTTGCAGTGGTATTGAGCTGTAAGAGATTATTGATTGTAATCAGGTTGTAATTACTAGATCATAATAATATTGGACTTGCTATTTGGTGGACATAGCCCAAAGATTGGATGAACCATGTTAAATCTTGGTGTCTTGTGTTCTTTTCTATGTGATCTATTAATTTTTGATATTGTTTATATTTGCATGTAATTGTTATTTCTGTTTGTGGTTAAATCCTAACAAGTGGTATTAGAGAGAGGTTATTTTTTTTAATTATCCTTTGCAGGAAAGTCTCACGGTTGAGTGGGAGTGATGGAAGATGATGGTAAGTTGAGGGTTGACAAGTTTAATGGGTAGAATTTTCAATTATGGAAGATGCAAATAGAAGACTATCTTTATCAGAAGGATTTATGGAAGCCATTGGAAGGAAAAACCAAGAATCAGGGATCTATGACAAATGATGACTGAGATCTTTTAGATAGAAAGACACTTAGAAGTATTCAATTAAGCCTGGCACTATCTGTGGCATTTAATATTACAAAAGTGAAGATGATGGAAGAGTTGATAGAAACCCTACCAAAATTGTATGAAAATCCCTCCACTTCAAATAAGGTATTTCTCACATGAAGTGTTTATTTAATATGAAAATGGTAGAAGGTGGATATGTTGCAGATCATAGTTTAATACTATTACTAGTCAATTATCTTTTGTGGGTATTAATTTTGATGAAGTAATTAAGGCTCTCTTGATTTTATGTTCTTTGCCTGAAAGCTAGAATGGCTTGGTAATGGTTGTGAGTAATTTCATTTCTAAATCTAATACTCTAAAATATGATGATGTGATTGGTGTTATTTTGAGTGAGGAAACTTGTAGGGAAATCTTGAGTGGATCTACATATGGAAGTGATTTGAATGCACAAAGTCAAGGTAGAATGACTGAGAGAGGAAGTAATTCCAAAAATCATGAGAAATCAAGAGGAAAGTAAAAAAGGAAGAGGTCTCAATTGAGAGGACCAAATGACTATTGGTACTATGGGAAACCAAGGCATAAGAAGAAAGATTGTTGGACTCGAAAGAAAAATGAAGGGGAAAATCAAGATGGAGACAAGGAGGCAAATGTGGTAAGTAACAAATCTAAAGAGGATACTTTGCTTCTTTCTTTAGAAAGTGTTCATGATTTATGGGTTTTAGATTCTTGTGCTTCATTTCATGCTACACTTTATAGAGTTTATTTCATTAATTATGTCAAAGGGGATTTTGGGCTTGTTTATTTGGGGGATAATGAACCTTGTCAGATTGTTGGAAAAGAAAAAGTTAAGATTAAGTTGCAGAATGAGAATCATTGGCTACTACATGAATTAAGACATTTTTCAAGGCTATGTAGGAATTTAATTTCAGTAGGGCAACTTAGTGACGAGGGTTGTGTAGTTACTTGTAATGATAAAAATTGAAAGGTTTCAAAAGATTCCCTTATAGTATCAAGAGGTGTGAAAGTAGGCACCTTATATCTTTGTACAAGTCATATTGTTCCTTCTACTTTGATTGTTTTAGAGAAAAATGAATATTCAGGAACAATCGCTGCAGTTGAGCAGGGAGAACAAATAGTTGCTGTAGATTTTGATACAACACTATGGCACAATATACTTGGGCACATGAGTGAGAAAGGTATGAAAGTAATTCATTCAAAGAAATTTTTACCAGGTCTAAATTTTTTTAATATGGATTTCTATGGAAGTTGTGTGTATTGAAAAAAAAAGAGAGTGAGTTTTGTGAAGACTGGGAAGGAAAATAAAAGGGAGAAATTAGAGCTTGTGCATAAATATGTATGGGGACCAGCTTATGTATCTTCCCTCAATGACTCAATTTTATGTTACATTTATTGACGATGCAACTAGAAATGTATGGGATTATTTCTCTAGACAAAAATTTGATGTATTTCAAACTTTTAAGAAATGGAAATGCTTGGTTGAAAATGAGATTGGTAAGAAATTAAAATATCTTAGATCTGATAATGGTGGTGAGTATTGTTGTCATGAATTTGAAGATTATTTCTCTACTAATGGTATTCATAGATAGAAAACTATTCCAAGGACTCCATAGAAAAATGGAGTGACTAAACGCATGAGCAGGACTATAATGGAGCACGTAAGAAACATGAGCTTGCATGTTGGGTTGCCCTTACACATGTGGGTGGAGGCTGTCAATACTATTGCATATTAGATTAATAGAGGTCCCTCTACTCCTTTGAGTTGTGGTATTCCAAAGGAAGCATGGAATGGTAAGAAGGTGAGTTATTCTTTTCTCAAAACCTTTGATATGAAGCATTTTCTCATATAGATTTTGAAAATAGAACCAAGCTAGAAGCTAAGTCAAAGAAATGGATATTTGTTGGATATGACATTGATGAATTTGATTATAGGATTTGGGATTTTGAAAATCATAAAATTGGAAGTAGGGATGTCATATTTAATGAGAAAGTGTTGTACAAAGATTTGTTGAAGCAACATGAGAAGAAAAAAGATAATTATGTAGTGCTAGATGATACTCCAAAAGATGATGTTCTAACAATTCCTCATGATGTGCAACAATCACAACCACAAATACCACACACCCTAGTGAATGTTAGATGATTAAAAAGGCTAAGTAGACCTCTAGAAAATAATTATCCTTCTTTGTACTCTTTTACTAATTAATGCTAGTGAACCTGAATGTTATGATGAAGCTGTGCAGGTGGATACTAAGATTCAGTGGGAGTTTTCAATGAAAGATGAAATGGACTCTTTTCTAAAAAATAAGACATGAGATTTATGCAATTTGCCTATAGGTAAAAGGGCTTTACATAATAAGTGGGTTTATAGGTTGAAAGAAGAGGATGGAGGTAAGAAAATATTTAAAGCTAGGTTAGTGGTAAAATGATTTGCATGGGAAAAAGGCATTGATTTTGATGATATATTCTCTCCTATTATTAAAATGACTTCTATTCACACTGTTTTAAGTATGGTGGCTACTGAAGATTTGCATTTTGAGAAACTTGATGTTAAAATAACCTTTCTTCATGGTGATTTGGATGAAGAGATCTATATGACATAGCCATAGGGATTTGAGGTCAAAGATAATGAGAACTTAGTATGCAGATTGAAGAAAAGGTTATATGGCTTGAAACAAGAACCTTATCAATGGTATCTAAAATTTGACATGTTTATGCATGAGCATGGATACAATAGGTATCATTTAGATCATTGTGTTTACTTTAAGAGGTTGGATGATGACAACTACATTATTTTATGTTTATTTGTTGATGATATGCTTGTAGCTAGGTCTAACATGGATGATATTAAGGGGCTAAAATGCTAGTTAGCACATGTATTTGCTATGAAGGATTTGGGGGAAAAAAAACAAATCCTTGGTATGAAGATTTGTAGAGATAGGAAGAACATGAAATTGATATTATCTCAAGTTGATTATATTAAGAAGGTGTTGTAATGTTTCTTTATGAAGAATGCTAAAGCGATCATCACACCTTTACTTGGTTATTTGAAGTTGACTAAGGAGATGTGTCCCAAGACACAAGAAGAGGAGGATAAGATGTCCAAAGTACCCTATTCTTTAGCTATAGGAAGCTTGATGTATGCTATGATATGTACTAGGCCAGATATTGTACATTCAGTGGGAGTCGTTAGCAAGTATATGAGTCATCCAGGAATTGAGCAATGGAATGCAGTCAAATGGATTCTTAGATATTTGAGAGGAACATACAGTAAGCGTTTACACTTTGGGGGCTCTACTAATGATTTACAAGGATATGTTGACTCAGATTTGGCAGGGGATATTGATACCAAGAGGAGTACTACAGGTTATATATTTACTATCGATGGAGTAGCCGTGAGCTAGGTTTCTAGGTTACAGAAGGTTGATGCTTTATCCACTACAAAGGTAGAGTATATTGTTGCTATAAAGGTAGCCAAGGAGATGATATGGCTTTAGTTCTTCTTGGAAGAATTGGGACACCCTTAGTGGGATAATTATTTGTTTATAGTTAGCCAGAGTGCCATTCATCTTGCAAAGAATTTTGCTTCACATTCAAAGAAAAAACACATTCAGTTGTAGTACCATTTCATCTGGTCAATTTTGGTTGATGGATAGTTAAAGCTAGACAAGATACATACAGATGAAAATCAAATAAATATGGTTACAAAGGTAGTGATAAGGGAGAAGCTGAATTCCTCTTCAGCTTTGGTTGGTCTTCTAAACTAAACAAAATAAAAGAACAATAAAGTCCAGTGTGGTTTGATCCAGTGGAGCCCCATGTGGTAGTGGTATTGCTACATGATCAATCTCTAAGTGGGATATTGTTATCTAGTGTGGAGTCTGATCAGTCCCCAAGTGGGAGATTGTTAGTTTGTGGTGACTGATCAGGGAAGTACAATACATACTTCATAAATTCATAATTTTTTTTGGGCTATTATTCATCAATGTCTAATATTCACCAATTAGCTATTTATTTATTTGCTAATTTATGGCCAACATTTTGTAACTAATTTTAACCCTAAAGCATAAAAAATACTTGTATAAAAGGGCTTAGGGTTAGGGATTTTTTCATAGGGTGTGATGCAAAAATTGGTTCTTGTAGTGGTATTGAGCTATAAGAGAATATAGATTGTAATCAAGTTGTAATCACTGGATCATAATAATATTGAACTTGCTATTTGGTGGACATATCGTAGGGATTGGGTGAACCATGTTAAATCTTTGTGTCTTGTGTTCTTTCTTGTGTGATTTGTTATTTTTTGGTTTTGTTTATATTTTCATGTAATTGTTATTTCTATCCATGGTTAAATCCTAACAACTATAGAGTATTAAGTTTAAAAGAGTACATACAGTGGTATATCTTATGATTTTTGTTGTATTTTAGTGCAGTTATCAAGAAGAAGTAGATAAAAAATACTATTTAGTGTATCACCCCCTCTAGATTAGAATAGGTAATTTTATTTCTATGCATTTCCTTCTCCCTTTTCCCTTCAAGAAGTAGTTAGGTGCACCTTGATAGTAAGGAAACTGGCCTTCTCCAGAGATTCAACCTATGATTGCAAAGTCCCACACTTTTGATATTGTTTCCATGTTACATGAGGTCACTTGAGGGTCATGTCTTAAGCAAAGGTGCAAGCTTTTATGTCAACAATTTTTGGTATGCCTGGTGGGACAAATATTGAAGCATTTGTTAAGTCTACTTGTTCTCTAGTGTCAAAGAAAAGAACTTCAAGCTTATGCTAAGAAGATAGTGTTGCTCTTAGAATTTTAGCCTTCAGGAGGCTCTCATTCAAGTGCTTTGTGACTCCATCTCTATATCTTGGTTTTAGACTAGAATTGTTGTGATTCATGCCCTAGATTCAAACAAGGGCATCTTTTGGAGGTATTTTCAAGTATATTGAACTTTCATTTTCAAATCCTAGAAGAAAGAAATAGATTCTCTCTATCAGTAGTTAGGAGTTCAAAAGTAACACATACACCTATTAGATCTCTTTCTACTCCTCCAGTTGATAGGTCACAACCTAGGGTACCATCTTTTCATCTGAATAAATCATTATTCCACATGGACCTCCTAGAAACCAAGTTTTTACCACCTCCAATGGTGGGAGTCCTCTTATTTTGGTCCAAAGACATAATATCCCAATAGCTGCTCTTAAAAGTCTACCTAATTTTATTGGTGAAACTTCAATTTCTCCTAAAGAGCACATTCAAGAAATTTCAAACATTTGCAATATACATGGTATTATGGAAGATGATATTGTTGTTAGACTTTTAGCTTCATCTCTAAAGAGAAAAGCCTTATAATGGTATAGAGGATTGCCACACAACTCTATCAATAACTAGGATGAGCTAAGAGAGTGGCTGTGAAAATGCTTCGAAGATAAGAGTGATCATCTATCACTCTTGGAACAACTAACTACAATCAAGAGGGAACGTCATGAATATATGATAGATTTCAATTTTAGATTCCAAAAAATATGGAATATAATCCCTACTACAATAAAGCCTACTCCTAGTAATGCTTTCTTGCACTACCTTAGAGCCTTTAATAGTGATATTGCTACCACATTGCAAACCATGGGAGGGGACACTTTTCTAGATGCTTATGAAAATTGTGATAAAGGCATAAAACACTCTAATCCAAGACCCCCAATGCCACTATTTCCTGACATGCTTATACACCAACCTGAAATGGCCCCCATCCCAACTACAACTACATGTCTACCTCTTGTTACTATTCCTTCAACTTCCACATATTTGAATGAGATATATGAATCAAGACCAGGATTCTAGCTATGATGCAAAATCAAGGATCATAACTTTGATATAGATAACAAATTTTAGGATCAAAATGTAGTGATGCAAAAATTAAATAATGAATTGGTGACTCTAAAGAGACAAGCTTAGCGTAGCAAGCCTTTTTAGACCAACTATCAGAGTCATCCACTCAATAGGAAACCAAACTATGGTCAAGCTTCATATGACTAAAATAGGCTTATGGGTAATGCAACCCCTGCAAATACAAGTGCAAATCTAGTAGGGACTGTAGTTACTGAAAATAACTTGGCTCAAGAACAAGAATATTGTTTAATTTGTAATTATTCTTATGATCAATGTATCTGTCATAAAGTGGAACCTTCTCAAGCCTTGACTACACAAGAGAAAATAACAACACATCAATATGATGCTAATAAGCTCACTATTGGTTTTCAATCCCAGTAGCAAGGGGACTATACTTTTATGAATCACTAGCCTAAAGATTATTGCCATGTAAATCATGGTGGTAATGATGGAATAGCTCATAACACTAGAAGTAAAAGGAAATCTATAATGGAAGCTCCATCCTCTTCATCAAGTTAAGCTACAACCTTGAAGACTATTGCACAAGCCACAAGTGCAAATGTATAATAGAATATTGCTGCTCCATCAAAAAAATAGAACAAAAAGAAGACTAAAGAGCCACATGTTTCTCCATCACCAAGGTTACAACCAAGTCAACAAACTCTCCCCTTTTTTGGGACTCAAAATTGAAGCCCCGATTTTGAGTACCATTGAAAAATCAAGCCTTATAAACGCTTTTAAATGCAAGTTTACCCAGTCATCCATTTGAAGCCTAAGAGATGTTTAATGTTTCTAACACCTTGCATTCAATGCCTCTATGTGTTCCATGATGATAAATTTCCATTCCGAGCCTTTCTGTGAAGTCCCATTTTGAGCAATGTCCAATTCTGCATTTTTTTCGAAGTGTTAAACAACGATAGGAGACCTTGTTTGCATTTGAATATCTTGTACCCAATAATGTTTCATGAATCATTTCTTTGGGAGTATTTAGTGTCCATACTAGAGAGACGATGTTTCAAATTTTGAGTCATTTTGAATCCCTTTGATTAGGTTTTGAATCTCTCAAAGTTGGTCATTTATTATTGTCATGTTGATGTGAATTACTCTAAATTATGGGAAGCCCTGTTTGACTTGTCATAAATTTGACCCAGTTGATTGAAATGAAAAAATTAATGTTACATTGAATTCTAGAGGTTAGAGACACTCTATGTTTCAATTTTGAGCTTATGATGAATCCGTTTGATCAGTTTTCGAACGTGATTCCAATTGCAATTTGCAACTTTTACTGGTGTCAAGAAGTGCAGAGTTGTTAGTACCCCTGTTTGTGATGTTGTATCTCTGAATCCATGATAGATGAGATTGAATGGATTGTACCATTGTGTTTTACTCTAAAAATGCTTCAAGTTTACCAATTTTCAAGTCTTGATGAATCCATCTGCACACTTTCCTAGGTTATTTCCATTTGCAAAAAAATGCTTTTCTGCCATTACTTCCAATCTACAAATATGAGTAGCCCACTTTGACCGCTTGTCATTTTCATCTTGTTATTCATTGTAAGCCCAAATCATAGATTCATATTTTCCTCATGACAGTGAACCAATGCCCCAGTTTTCATTCTCCCAAGTGTTAGTCTGCCCAATTTTTGAAGCTAAATCCAAACGTGTTTTGTGGTTTTCTGACATGTTTACTTGCAGGTAATTCTAAGAGGGAAATTTCAATAGTAAATATATTTTTACTGATAATTTTTAATGAGATGAGATTTGACAGGGTAGGAGTGTATAGAATAAAGATTCAGTATGTTCAATTTTAGGACCCAGTCAGGTGTTTAGATCAATTTTTAAGGCCAATCAAAGAACCTCTTGGCACGAAGTTGATAGTTTGTAGAAAATGATAAAATGAGATTTTAATGATCAATTAATTCTCAAAACTAATTCAATAAATATTAGAAGGTGAATGGGCCAGTTATAAGGTTTAGGTATTTGAAAACAAATTTTTTTTAGTCAGACCCACTTTGGGCCCGGATTGATTTTGCTAGCCCGATAAGACAATCATGGGTTTTTCAAAGATGTTAAGGATGAAATCACTATGATTTTATTCTTCATAATCAATGGATTGTGAATCTTTTAGAAATCGAAGAACTATTGTTATGGAGTGTAGGCGTGCAACATAGACCGATTTTCCAAAGGGGAATTGGTTATATAGATTCCAAAGTGTAAGGAAAGGGAGATGAATCCCACTTCATAGGAATTTTAATTTTCTAGGACTTTCATGGTATCAAAGAATGAGAAGGTCATTGATTTTTTAATCTTCATTCCTAAATAGGAGTAGTGGGAATTATATGACAATGGGCCCGACGCTTGTGTAATTGCACAACCCATGGATTGTGTGTCTTGCATATAGGACTTGATTAATCTAAAGTGACTAATAAAGTCTTTAATGGTCTGTGGTAGCTTACAAGAAAGCATCGACTACATGGTCAAATAGGTCTCTTCAAAAGTGGGTTTCAAAATCCTCGTCTTCTTCAGTAGCAGGGGATCAGCTCCCACATTGGAAAGTGAGGAGGCTTGAACAAATTTTCAAGGTACACATAGGAGGAAGAAGACCATTAAACTCTGAGCCACCCAGATCACAATTAACAATGGTTTTGAAATGATGTCTTTGGTGTTAAAGACCCATGTATCCCCTATTTCTAGCACACTTGCATGAAGTCTGCAAGAAAGGAAACCCCACGTCAAAGACCAGGGAGGTGTCTTCAGAGCAAGATGGACAACATGTTGAGGAAGCTGTGTGAGCATCAATTGATAGAAATTATAAACAAACATAATGTCCATGCCAAAGGGGAGACACTAGCAGGACAAGGGCAAGGAAGCCCATGAAAGGGAGAATGGATGACATTTTTTGTGCATTGAAGAGGAGCTCAATGTATGAAAAGGAGGCGAAAAAGAGATTTGGAGAGCATGTGGTAAGGAAGTATGTGGAGAGTCCAAAGCCACCATGGAACAAAGAATCCACTTCATAGTTTTAGCTGCAGGCCTAAGAAGCAAGCCATTGCATAAAAGAGCCATCCAAAGAGGTGGGGCAGCTAAGAAGAGAGCTCCACACAACAAAGGAAAGACACATGCTGTAGGTCAAAGATAAAAGGGGCTTTCTTAAGAGCCATAGTCAAAGTGGAAGAAAAAAAAAAGAACCCCATACCATTAGAAAGGCAAGAAACATGGCAGAGAAGAGTAGGAACATTAGGATGTGGTTGTAGTATGAGAAGGAAGTGGTAAAACAACTCTGTTGCGTTGCCTAGTTGCACACACAAAGATGTTTGGAATTTGAGGATATGTTCTGAAGCTAGACCCTGTAGTAATGACACTACCTTTTGGTGCTAATATTGATATCTAAGACACTATTAAGTACAAGGAAACATGAAGAAGTCCAAAGTGACATGAGGGAGAAGCCACAACACATGAAGAACCATATCGACAAAATAGAGCTCTAGGCCTTCTAAAACATAAAAAAGCAACACGTAGACCAAGCAAAGGAGGTCATAGATAATGCAAGTCCAAGGTGGCGTGTGGAGAAAGGGAAAACATAGGATAGATGACACATAAAATAACAACGCCATAAAATGGAAGCCCACCCCACGTTCAAACAAAGACTATGCCAGGTTTTGTAAGCAGCAAACAACATGAGCTACAAGGGAAGGAAATCCCACATAGTAAGAAGATGTGAAAGTAGCATGGAAGATTTTTTTTTCAAACCAGCTATTCTAAAGAAAGAAGAGGGTAGTGCCTAAGACCAAGCATCATGAGAAGGAAGGAAGGGCACCATAGGAGAGCAAACCACCCCATGATGTAGCAGGAGAAATAGAGTGTAAGGCCTTTGATCCCACATTGGTCATGGGGCATTCACCACTAATGTTTAAGAGTAAAATGGTGTTATTATGTGGTATATTAATAATGTGGGTTTTTTGAAAGCCATGGCCTCATGTAAGAGGACCCCACTGGCCATGTGAATGATAGTTGGACTGCACAAATGAGAAAGTTTTGACCTAGTATGCTGATGTTATCTAATGATATGGTGACTTGAGCAACAAATTGAAGAAGATGACGTTAGCAACATTTGAGCAGCCAGATGTTGACACATGGAGGATCTCTTGGTAGTTGCTATGTCACCAAGGGAAAGATGCATGATGGATAACTATGCGACATAGCGACCAACCCAGGTGGTGGTGATGTGGCGATGATTAGGCATTGAAATAGCATTGACAAGTGGCATCATATGATTGGTTAAAGAAGGATATGCCAGAAAGATGGTCAAAATCTGGTGGTCACTATGTTGCCATAGGAAAATAGGAGGATTTTTTGGCAAGCGACATGGTGACCTACTGAAAAATCCAAAAAATTGGCTAGTATATGTGGGACCTGCAACGACTAGAGGGCCTATCAAAATTTGACACGTGGCACTAGGTAGTAGAGGTTGACCAATTAGGTACTGCCATGTGGTAGGCTAGTCAAACCTTAGTTGACCTAAGTTGTAGGGGTAGGGACAAATTTTAAAATAATAAAAAATAATTTTAAATCATCTTTAAAAAAAAAAAAAAAAAACCCTCATGTAGAAGCTTTAAATTTTTTTAAGGATTATAACCTAAAGTTCAGACTTTAGGGAATTTTAAATTTTTGCATAAAAGTTTAAAAAGGTAAGTTGTAGACTAGAGGTTTATAGCAGAGAAGCTAATTTTTTGAAACAACATGTTGAGAGTTCCTGATGGGTGACCATAGGCTTATTAATATTGCAAAAACTAGGAAAAGACAAACTTTTTGATTATGGAGTTTGTTTTCGTACAGGAAGTCACTGGTTCAAGTTATAGACATAAATGTAAATTTTGGGCCTTCTCAATGAAATGGGTGAAAATTGAAAATGTAGTTATAGGTTTAGTAAAAACACATGTTAAAAGGTCTATTGGATTAATTCTGAGGATATTATGTCATTCTGGTATAATTTGGTTCCAATTCTTTGTAAGGAAGTCAAAATGATTGAGGACTTGATTTACCAGTTGTAGAGATAGATTAGAGAGATTCTTTTCACTATTAGGAGATGTTTTCCAAGTGGACACGTGTCAGATGTACAATAGATCTGGGAATTCACTCTCCTCTATATCATTCTCTTTCTCATTCTTTGTGGAGGTTCCAGTCTTTGGAGAAGTTTTCTCATTGTTGTGATACCATGTTGTTGCTGGTTTACTTCTTGTCTAATTGAGCAGAGCTCTAGTAGTGAAGGCCACACATCCACTCTTGTGCAAATCTCATTTCACTTTATGTGTTGTTATTATGAGATAAATAGAAATTGATGAAAGATCATGTAACATAGCTTGAGTTGCATTTAGTATTATCAGTTTAATGTATTTGGTCTTTTCAAGGATAAATATAGAAGGGGATTTATAATGAACTATCTGGTTTCTCTTATTCTGTCTCCTAATTCTTCATATGTTATTGACTTTGTAACTGAATGAGTAAGGTTTATTCAATTTAAGGCATCTTGGATGAATTGTATATTAGATCTATTGTTGCTTTTAACTCAAGTAGTTAAGAAAATGCTTCAATGATTTGATAGGGTTTCTGGGTGTATGGAGGGGATATTTCATAAGAATGGAATTTGGGGATTTCAGTTGACAAACTTAATTGTAAGGCAATCAAGTTAGGTCATCCTGCTGGTAGTGACCCTATGTTACAATGGATAAGGCATTGGTTACTAAATTAGATGCAAGATGATATGGAGGTTTTTTGCATAGTTTATTTTAATCAAATCAAATCAATTCTTTTATGTTTTGTAGTGGGCTAAAAGGAATTAACCCTCACTTAGCTTATGAGTTCATAGGTTATAATTTGTAGCTATTTTGTTCCTATGTTATTGCATAAGTATCAAAAGAGATAAGGGTTTCATCCACTGTTATTAGGTTCAAATTATATGTTTAATTGCATTGGTACTATATATTAGAACCTCAAGGTTAACTTGCCTAGGTTTTGTAGAGCCTAAAGTGAAGAAAGAGTTATGCCTTATAGTTGGCCCATGATTGCAGTTGAGTGTGTCTATCATAGAAATTTTCTAGCCTTAGATGTATTGGTCCGGTTTCTTGGTTCATTTTAAAATTGTTAAATTAGGAGCCAAAACCCTTAAAATTATAGATCAAATGAAGAGGACCAATATCAATGTACCTATGTGGGATGTCCTTGCAATGCCATCTCAATTGGAATTGTTGCAACACAAATTAAAGCTGTCAAGATACAAGATAGACCAACCACTATGGAAGGAGCAACAAGCTTTATGCAACCTACAAGAGAAGAATAATTAAGTAAAAACTGTAAGCCTTCCCCTTTTTATCTCTCTTTGATTATAGGAGATCAGTTAGTTCACAATTGCATGATAGACTCTAGAGCCAACAGTTCAATTATGCCCAAGTGTATGGTTGATGGCCTTGGTATCTAGTATAAACCAATGGTTAAAGGGGCTCTTTAGTTGGATGGTAGCTCCATCAAAATAGTAGGAGTCTTTAAAAATATGAAGATGGCATTGCATGAATGTCTTGGTTGTATTGTCACACAAGACATATCAGTTGTTGAGCTCCCTCTACATTTTTCTATTTGCCTATCTAGGGATTTTACTACAAAAATTGGTGGTTACATTGCATCTGATTGGTCCTACATGTTCTTTAGAACAAGATATGGAACAAAGGCTTCCTTAAAGTCTAAGCCATTAGCCCGTGAGCAAATAGAAACTTATACTCCCAACCCCATAAATATGAATTGCACAATCTGAGAAGAGGAGGATGAGGAATGCACAATTCATGAGAATGCTATACTCTTAATAGGGTTATTGACTATCTTTTAGATGAATGGTGTAATGCTTTCCAACTTGACCCAATACAAGAGGTTGAAGAGATAGGTCTTGGAACTTATTGTATATTTGAGGAGGATGGTCCTATTCCCAATCTCATGAAAGAGAAAAAAAGATACTAATGGATTGTGGAATATATTCTTTGATGGCTCAAGGAAAAAAAATGGTTTAGGTGCTGGTGTAATTCTTGTTTCCCCTAATTTGGAGAAATACTACTTTTCATATAGACTCCAATTTAGTTGTACTAATAATGTGGAAGAATATGAAGCCCTGATACAAGGTCTCCAACTTGTACAAAGGAGAGGCATTAATCTCTTGAAAGTATTTGGGGATACTGAGTTGGTTGTAAATCAAATAAAAAATTAGAGTGTCACAAAGAACAACCTTCTTAAGTCATACAAGCATAGATTTTAGGATTTACTTGAGGGATTCCAAGCATTCAACATTCAGAGTATTCCTAGGAATGAAAAAAAGCGTGCTTATAGGCTTGCAACAATTGGTGATCATCGTGACATATCAAAATATGTTGCTAATGTAAAGGAACAATTGATCAAACTAGTTGTAAGGCCTACTGTTCAAGATAATTGCACAAATTGGTAAGTATTTGATTTTGATTTGCAAATTGTTAATTTCCTACAAAAAGAAGCAAAGTTCTTAGCTAAAAATCATTCTAAGCTACAAAGCTAGTATGGGGACCAGATTGTGAATCTTAATTCCAATAAATTTCCCATAGGTCTAGTCACTTTAGAAGGAATATTCAACTTTGATGATCAAACAAGAAGTAGGGGTTCAAACCTAACTATAAGGAGAGATGACTACATACTTGTCACTATTGTTGATGGTAAGACTCTTAACTTGGGAAAGGTATGCACTGAGATTAAACAAGAAGTTTTCATTAAACTATTTTAAGAATTCAGTAATCTTATTTCTTGTATATAT
This sequence comes from Cupressus sempervirens, assembly GCA_028749045.1. Lineage (NCBI taxonomy): Eukaryota > Viridiplantae > Streptophyta > Pinopsida > Cupressales > Cupressaceae > Cupressus > Cupressus sempervirens. Next base: position 476,641,099 of record CM053789.1, on the reverse strand, counting down.
GAATAATTAAAGGGATTTGACCCAAGCTTATTTTAGCATACTATAGATTTAAATTATGATGCAAAGTCTGGTAGACAAAAGAAAAGGTCAATTAACCCTAACGTTGAATCATTAATGAGAAAATAGCTATCTAAGCTCATAGAGGCTAATATCATTTTCCCTATTAAGCATTCCTCATGGGTAGGTAATCTTGTTCCTTTTAGGAAGAAGAATGGAGAAATTAGACTACGTGTAAATTTTAGGGACCTTAATAATGCTTCTCTTAAAGATCACTATCCCCTTCATTCTATGAAACAAATTATGTCCAAGATTTGTGGTTCAAAGAGTTTTAGTTCTTCTATTTTTTTTAAGGTTATAATCAAGTGTTAGTCCAAGAGTCAGACTGATACAAGACAACCTTCACCACCAAATGGGGAACTTATGCCTATTGTAAAATGCCATTTGGACTAACCAATGTAGGTGCTACTTTTGAAAAGGAAATGGATATGGCCTTCAAGGGCGTAATAGAGAAATTTGTGTTGGTATATCTTGATAATATAAATGTCTTTTCAAATCATGCAAAAGATCACTTTGATCACTTGAGGAAGCTCTTCATCAAATGTAGAGAGTATGGTTTGTCCCTAGACCCAAAAAATTGTGTGTTTTCCATTGATCAAGGAAAGCTCCTAGGACACATTGTATCAAAAGGTGGGCTATCAATAGATCTAGAAAGGGTAGAAGCTATTCTCTTTCTCCCACTTGCCAACCACAAGAAAGGGTTGCAAATTTTTCTTGGTAGGATCAAATTCATGAGAAGGTTCATCCCCGATCTTGCTTCTATGGTGAAACCTCTCACAACCATGTTGAAGAAGAATATGATGTTCACTTGGACCAAGGAAGGGAAGGCTAGTTTTGAGAAGATCAAGAAATCAATTGCATCAATTCCCACTTTGGTCAACCCTAAATTTGACAAAGATTTCATCCTTTACTCTCTTGGAGGAGAGTCAAGTATACTAGCTATTCTGGAACAACTAAATGAAGAAAATTTGGAGCATCCCATTGCTTTCTTTAGTGAAGGGCTCGAAGATTATGAGAGAAAATATAGCTATGTAGAAAAGAAATTTCTTTTTGTTATAAGGGCTCTCAAAAAGTTTAGACATCTTCCATATCATAACAATGTCCAACTCTTGGTCCCACATGTAAGTGTGAAGGAGTTCCTCCTAAATAAGGATATCAATGAAAAGAGAGCTAGATGGATTACCAAAGTCATGGAATATGAAATTGATATTAAGACCACCAAGCTTGTGAGAGGTAAGGGATTGTGTAAGAAAATAAACTCATCTTTTTAGACACTTGAGGAAGCTGCCCTCTTAAAACAAGGTGAGCAACCAATAGAGAATGAAAATCAAAGTGATTGGTTGCATAACATGACTATCTTCTTGATAGAAGGAAGAAATCCCCAAGGCCTAGAAAAAGCCAAGAGAAGACACTTTAGATTATAGTCTATTCCTTATATCTTGGTGAATGGAATATTTTTTAGGAAGGATTCTAATGGAATCCTATTGAGGTGTATCCAAACTAATTAGATCAATAGGATATTAAAAGAGTTTCATGATGGCCCTACTAGTGGCCATTTCTTAGTTAGGATTACAATAATTAAGATAATGAGCAATGGTTATTTTTGTCTGACCGAATTCAATGATTCTCATAAGTGGGTGATGAAATGTGAGAAGTGTGCATTCTTCTAAGAAAAGCAAAAATTAGTTGCCCTTCCTCTTCATCCCATTCAAGTAGATCAACCCTTTGCTCAGTGGGGTTTGGATTTCATTGGCCCAATAAATATACCTTCTAGCTTTGGTAACAAGTGGATATTGATAGCCATAGATTACTTCACAAGATGGACAGAAGCAGTAGCTTTGAGAGATATAATAGAAGCTTCAGTGGTAGGATTCCTTAATGGAATTGTTACTAGGTTTGGTGTTCCTTTGACTATCATATAAGATAATGCGAAGTCTTTTGTTGGAACTCATAAATGCTCTTGGGATTTGGAACATGGAATATATTTGAGCACTTCCTCAAATTGCTATCCCCAAGGGAATATTTTAGGTGAATCCTCTAACAAGAACCTCATCAGAATAATGAAGAGGACAATTAAAGATAATCAGATGTGTTAGCATGCCAAGCTAAAAACTGCGCTTTGGGCTAATAAAATCACACCTAAGAGAGCAATTGGGAACTCACCCTTCATGCTAGTGGGAAGCAAGGCTTCCTATTTATGTTGAGTTTTCCTCTCGTGAATTGGCTCATTAGTTAGAGCTAGTTGAGAATGATGCTATGACAGTTAGGGTGATAGAACTAATTGAATTAGAAGAGAGAAGACAACAAGCTATGCATACACTTGAGGCATGTTAGCAAAAGGTCAAAAGAAGTTTTAAAAAAGAGGGCTACAACTATAATTCTCAAAGAGGGTGACATTGTTCTCAAATGGGATGTAGACAGAGCTAAACCAGGTAGACACTCAAAGTTTGATGCTATATGGAGTGACCCATATGTTATCACCAGTTGTAAAGAGGCCAATGCTTTTCAATTATCAAAGCCAGATGGTGATATTTTGCCAATTCCTGTTCATGGAATTCACCTTAAACCTTGGTTCTAAAGAATGTTGAGGTTTTTATATATAATAGAGAAATTTTCCTAATTTTAATAAGCATATATGCATCAACTATTTCTCTGTAAGATAGAATTTTTTTGTAGCTACAGAAGTTGTAGGGGTTCCAATTTTGTTGTAGAAAAAGGTTTATTTTGTGATTCCAACCCAATGGATTTCTCAAGGCCACTAGTCCATTCTTAGTAGGCAAGCATCCCTTAACCATTTTAGCCCCCCCTTCCTAAAATTACAAATGTTGACTAGTCTCATGAACATCCAGGGTGATAGCCTTATGTACGTTCATTAGATTATTCATTTGTTTCCATGCAAGCATATTAGGGATACGTAAAACTTTGACACTTCCTTATATCCCTAAGTATTTTATCTCTTCACATTGAATGAAATATTTTGAGTTGTGATAATGCAATTTTCATTTATTGCTCTGTCATTCTAGTTCATGACTTAACCATCAGAGGAGCCACAAAGGAGTGACTAGCTATGGATCACATGATTGTAGGTAGCTTTAGACTTATGTGGATTGAAGTTGCAACAATGTGAAAGCTAACCACAACAATCCATTAATGTGCTTTTACATCATTGTGAGTGGTCAAGGTGGCAAAACAATGAAGGCTTTGGCCATTGTTTTGCAAGGCTAGAATATGGGTTGATGTTTCATGTGGTGAAGTTGCAAAAAGGTTTTGTTCGCACCATCACACATAGTTCAGAGAAAACTAGGGTTAAGGCTACAAATCTGTATAGGCCTTTGTTTGCACTATTGCATGGTTCATCACCGAGTTAATGATTTAAGTCATGATAGTAGTTAATTTGAAGGCGAGTCACAAAGTTACAGTAGTTAGTTAAAAGAAATAGCACAGTTGTGATGGAGTAATCAATAGTTGAGGTTTATTTTCATAGCTTTGCAAGTCAACACGATCAATAGAGGAATGAAGTTGCAAAGTTGTGAGAAGCATAAAAAATTCAAGGATGTGGTCTTCACACAATCACAAGTGTCTAAGCTACATCCATGTTGTAGGTCGCAAAGCTGCGAAATAGCAATGATGGTTAGCCTAGCCATATTTGCAACATCACAAGATTAAACATGCTTGATGTCTGGTGGTCATGAAGAGGTGATAAAGGTAAAGTAAATGGCTCCATATCATCACATAGTTAAAAGGTTTCTAAGTCCAAAATGTGGTGAGGGTGTGAGAGGGTCAGTTTCATATTAATTGCAGGGTCATAATGGTTAAAAGGTTAAAGTGATAAAGAGTTGCAAAGCAATGATGAGACAAAAAGAAGTAAAGTCATAGTTTTGTAGAGCCAAACAGTTAATAGAGAAGATAGGTTGTGAAGTTGCAAATAATTGTGAGCATAGGTGAAAGAGATAGTTAGAATACTAGGTGAGGTGGATAAATGTTTCAAGGGAATAGGGCCACATGGAAGATGGAATGCTTGAATGCAGTTGACTTGCTGATGTGGCTAATCTAGCATGACATAAATGTAATCCATGTAGTAGTTGGAAAGATTAAGGAGAAATGATTTGTTTTTTTACAACCATTTTTTGATGTCCTCAACACCATTACACTCCATGCTCCTTAAATGCATATCATGATTGATTCTTCTTTGATTTGATCTCTTGTGGCTGAGTGCACACTTTCCCTTATTCTTTTTGTCATTTCTTGTGGGTAGTTGCACTCCATGATTATATTTTCTTTTGATTCTCAGTTATTGCTCTCATATATAATCCAATATCATGGTAATGTGAGTTTAAACTCAAGGTTGTATCTAGGTTATTCTTGCACCCTATAACAGAAAGTTTGATTGTTGTTCAAAGGATCTCTCTTTTTTTGGTCTTCTGTAGATATTCTTTGTAATTATTCTTGCCTCTTGTTCAATAGAAATCATTATTGTCATATCCATTCTCAACCACTTAAGTTTGTGTAATCTATTATGCTTTATTTTTCTGGATGTATTTTGGAAATTATAACACTATATGATCTAGTTCATTTCTACTAGCTAATCTGATAAGTGAATTTATCATGTTTCTTGCATGGTTATGTTGGTTCTTGACTATTATATGGTGATAAGATTAAAAGAGTAAAGATAGTGGTATATCTTGTGATGTTTATTGGATTTTAGTGCAATTATCGAGAAGAAGCAGATAAAAAATCTATTTACTATATCAACCCTAGTAGATTAGAATAGGTAGTTTGATTTCTATGCATTTCCTTCTCTCTTTTCCCTTCAAGAAGTAGTTAGGTGCACCCTGATAGTAAGGAAACTTGCCTTCTCCAGAGATTCAACCTTCGATTGTAAATTCCATACTTTTGAGATTGATTCCATGTTACACAAGGTAGCTTGAGGGTCATACCTTAAGCAAGGGTGCATGCTTTTGTGTCGACAATTATGTCAATTAATGGGTGCATGAGCTTTTACATGAAACAACAGAATAAAAGAATGAGAAGATAAGTAGAATGCAACTATAAGATGATCTGGAAGTCTCTAGAAGCTCAACCTTCTCTAGGAATTTCTGGGAATTGAACTATTGTTAAAATGTATTTTTGATGCATGGAATGCTCTAAATTAGGAACTGACAATCAATTATCAGCACACTCATTCTTACTCAAAACTATTAGAGAATCTCTTTGAAAAGTGCACCTCTATAGCTTGGTGACATGTTCCAAAAATCCAAAAATCTTCTAAGTGTCAAAATTAAATTCCTAGCATTTTGGTTTTCTTCCCCTTTAGACCAAAATGATGTCTGGATACTTTCTCTTAAACTTCTTGATTATTTCCACCACTTGGGAAGCCTCTAAAAAATTGAGACTCTCATACTTATTCCTCACTACTTGCTGGTAATAATTCACTTCAATCCTTATTTCTGCAAAATCCTCAAGCTTGGTGTCTAGTTCCTATAGTGCTTCTTTGGTCTTGAAGGCTTGTCTAATGTCATCTTCTAATGAGGCTTCTCCAAATGTACCTTTGAATTGTTGAACAACTGAATGCACCACAAAAATCTTGGTCTTTGACTCATCCTAAAAAAATCTCAAGGCTAGCCTCATTGTAGTACCTCTTCTCTTCCAAAAATTTCTCTTGAGCCTTATCTTTAATCCATTGGATTTCTAACCTTATTGTCTGCCTATATTTTATCTATCCAATCATCTAGCTTATCAAGCTCCTCAACTGTATATACCTCCATTAATGTTTGATACCTTTGACCTTTGATTGATTTAAGAGCCTCTAGGTCATTTTCCTAGGTATGAACTTCATCCATTAACCTAAAATCTTGGCTCACTTTGGACACCAACTTGTTCACACTCAACTTGATGTGGTGTAATAGACCTAAATTTCCTTGTATGATCTACACACCTTTTTCATCAAAGTTGTCATGCCATTGCTGACATGCTTCTAAAAATGGATCTAACTATGTCACCCATATTCCTCTTCTCCCTAATGCTTCTACAAGAGTGATCTCTAGATTTTTTTACATTGATTGGGCCCAAAAATTCCTACAAGTAGCCTACTAATATCTTATTTTTCTTCCATAATGCTATCAAATTAGACTCATCCCAGTCCATATGCCTGAACACCTATTTCATACCCATAATGATCATCACTTTGGTTGTGTCTATCATGGGTCTTCCAATATGACGTCCTTGATTTGGTAGTCTTTAGGAGTCAATTTTTTAGTGTCAACATGTAGAGGAGGAAGGACTATATGTGCAAGCAAGTCCTAATCTTGGTTCTTCATTATGAAGACCAGTGTTCATGCATCACCCGCAGGTGGCTTAGGCTGCTTGATTGCTTTTACTAATTCCTTCATTCCCTCCCTGGATATTAGGTCAAACTGCCTCTTTTGGTGAAACATAACCTCCCTCTTCAAATATGTTGGTATGGTGCCCATGGGAGACATGTACTTTATTGAAGAGGTTATTTCTATTGTAGGCTCCTTTCCCTTATTAGTCCACTCTTGCATCTTTTTCCATTGAGAAAGATCTATATTTGGAGTCTCTATATCTAGTTGGGGAAAGATCCAAGCCTCTATATCCTAAGGAATTTTTTGAGGCTCTTCAAGTATTTTCCTTTCCTTAGATACTTCATTTGGATGCAGCTTCTAGGGCTCCCCTTCCTTGGTCACCTGTTCTTCTTCTTGTATAGGCTTGGGAAGTGGAGTCACTGGAACTTTATCCAAAAATGCCAAGTCATGTGATGGTGGTGGTGGAATGCCTAGAGGTCCTTGAAGTAGAGGTAGCAATTGATTCTAATCCTCTCTTAAAGGTTCACTCATGGGAGTGTCTCTTATTTTCTCTCCCACCATCTTAGTACCCACTAGCATGAAGTAAAAGTCAGAGATGTTGAAGACATCATCTTTTTTCCCTTCCATATCATCTATCCATTATTGTTGCTCATCTTATAATTTTGATACCTGGATAGGCTCCCTTGGAATAGATGGAAGTGTCACTATGGAGATTATTCTCCTCTCTTCCTTTGTGGCCCTAACCAAGAAGGTTCTTTGGCTTAAGGGGACAAATTCATTTTTCTCTTCTTCTTCTTTCACCTCCACTTCTACGATTGTCTTAGGCATTCGTGGGAACAAAGTGTTTTTATTCTTTAATCTCCTCCTTCATGTTCGAGCCACAATTGACTCAACCCTTTCATTTTTGGGAGTTGAGATGGAGGCTTCTTCCTCTTGTGTTTCCACTTGTGGTACCCTCTACTCCTCTAATTGCTGTTCCTCTACTTGTTGACTCTTGAGCTTTAGGCTTAGCTTGTTTAGGCTGTACCTATTCTTGTTGAGGTGATTGGGCTTGAGTTATTTTCTTGGCCTCAAAAAGTACTCTTTACCTCTTGTTAGTTCCCTGATCAACCATAAAGTACTCAACCTCTCTCTCATGTTGGTGTACCATATTTGACCTTACTAGGGATTGAGAAGGAAAGGTTGGGACTATGACTAACACATCTTTTCCTTTGATTGGCCTTGCTATGGCTTGCAGGGGAATAGCTTGAGGAATTGGATCCATTGTGAAAGATTTCTTGATCCATTCCATTTTCAATTAGACTATATGCTTGGCCTAATGATTTATATATGCATTCTCATCTCTCCCTATTTCTACACTCATTATTGGTTGGTCATAGATCTTGTCACTATTGTATAAAGGATCCATGATATCTTTGATATCCTTTTTTACAACCTTTAGAGGTATCTTAATCTTCAACACATGTTCTACTAAATATATATCCATCCTACAATAGTCCCTTATATGGACATTGTAGTCATCTACCTCATTCATCTAGTGGTCTTCTAATGCATCCTCATGTATGAACTCTTTCCCTACAAGGTGCTATACCATCTCAATGTTATCAAAGTAGGGGCGAGGGGAGTTGTAATCTTCCAAGAAATATTTATCTCACTTAGAATCAAAGGTGATAAATATATTTCTTTTGTTTCACCTCAAAATCACCAATTGTGATGGGCCACACCCATGTCTTCTTATGTTTTCTTCTCACTCTGTCGTATGTAGAAGTGAGTTGGAATGCAATCTCTAGCAAAATTAGCCTATTAAATGGGTATCTTGGGAGCTTCTTTGGATACAATAGAGTACCAACGACTCTAGGATAGGTGAATGTTTTAAACTTAATGTAGTAAGTGTTGATCTTTATGGTCCTAGCCATTGCTTCTACTGACACTCTTTTAGCATAATAACTCTCTATGAACTTGATGATTGTAAAGATGAACTTGCCATTCACCACCCTATATTTCACACTTTGTAGTGGGAGCTTCTTCTTGATAAATTATGGATATACCACATAGGGCCAAGCATTTTCATCTTGCATGCTTCCCTTTCTATAGGGGTTAGGTAATCTATGGTTCTAACCACCAAGTACACCATGTATGATGTAATATAGAAATGCGAGTCAACGTTGATGGGTACAAGTTGCTCATCAAAGTTTTCACTTAGGATGGTAACCCAATCAATTGGCTTCTTTTCCATTGTGAGGTTTCTATATAGTAGACCATCTAGGTTAGAAGTCGTCTTACCTCAAGAAGTCCCATAGCTCTACTTAAAAGTATAATTGTATATTTGATGTCATCTTTCATATACCCGCTTGTCATATCAACTTTTTCAACTTAGTGACCCACTAGTGTCCTATCAATAAGGAAGGAAGCTTGCACTATTTCTTGTGATTCTTTGAGATTATCCTTTTACCATCATTCTTCTCTATTGTATTTTATCTTTAAATATTGATTCACCCTTGGTAGATGGAATACTTTCTTAATATTCTAGGGTCAAAGGTCCAAGACTATCTCTCTTGTAATACTCTTAATTACCTTCTCTTTGGTCACATAGCGTTCCACAAGGGTCATTATCAGTTCTAAGGATTGAACTGATATTTGGTGAGATGCTAAATTCACAAGGCTTGAGCACATAAGTGCTAATATCATAAAAAACCTCTCTTTAGGCTTGTTGCAAATTGTAAGGAATACATTCCAGTCTATATGCTCAATTTTTGTATCTCTAATCTTGACATGTCCATCTTGAAATCGTGACTTTCTGGGTGCTCCTTGGTACTTGAATGCTACTGGTTTAGGAGCCATCTTTTTTTCCATTGAAAAGGATGATGATGCCATCTTATACGTACAAGATAAAGACACCATTAGTCAAAAAGTTAAAATTTGACCTAAAATAAACCCTAATTAACTCCACAACAGGTCAAAATTGGGAAAAACAAGATCAAACATAGTCAAGTCCCCTAAAAAACCCTAAAATGTACTTTAGCACATCTAGCACACCATTATAGGTGTGCAGGTGTGCTATTTTGGCCATTGAATAACCATTTATGCACAGTTACACACCTATGCATATGCACAGTTGTGCACCTGTGTAGTGCAATTAGGGGGGCGGGGGAGGAATTAGGTTATTCTTGTTTTGTGGAGACAAATGTGTGCACATACACACCTTGGGAAGGTGAACATGTGCACACCTCTAATACCTTAGTGTTTTTGCAAGCATTTTGTTTTATTTAGTCTCTTTTTATGTTGGATGGTGCATACATGCACACCTTGTGGAGGTGTGCATGTGTGCACCTTCTTTAGTGGTTAGGTTTAGGATCTTTTCGTTGTTTTAGTTAGGCTTTCTATGGAGGTGTGCACATGCACACCTTAATGGTGACTCTAACCCCTAGCTAGATACTAGGGTTTGATGTAGACTCTTGGGGAGTCCAAAAGTGACCTAGGCTCTGAACTAGGATCATAGTAGGAAAAAGATTACTAGGGGGTGTGCGTTGTGAGACCACAACAAATAGCCCCAACAAAAAGGGAAGAAATGACAAAGGCATTTCTTCACCAACAAGCATTCTTCTAACATTTGTCAAATGGAAACTAAATTTTGGACACTTCAAGAAGCTTTCAAGTCCCTTGATAGTCACAAATTTAGAGTCTCAAATCTTGAAGCTCATTGTGTTCATAGTGTATTTATTTCCTTTCACTTCTCAAGGTATAGTCTATCATGAATATCTAGCAACTTAGAAAAAATATTTATCTCCATTGGTCCATTCATTAGGAATCCTCATAAAACCTGTTTATCAATCACTACCTAAATAGATGAGAGAATCTATTCTAAGGGCTCTTGATGAGTTATCAATTCTTTATTTTTGGTCCTTGGTAACCTCTTTTGATTCTCTTTACAGAGCTTGCATGTTTCCATTTGATTCTTCCTTGAAGCTTTTTGTGTATTTGGTGGATAGCCATTTTGGAGTGCATATCCCTTTTGTTTGATTACCTTAAGGATCTTTTGGAATCTTTAAATTTAACACCATTTGTAATTAATTTCTTTCTTTTGTACCCTAACCACACTTAGACTGTGTGGCCAAGGCATTGGTGTCATCTCTAAGATTTGTTCTTTCGCTTGATAACCCTTGCATTCCTCTTTTATTGAGCTTTTGATAAACTCTCATGCCAAACAATGATCTTAGCAATTTGTTGAAGGGACCATTTGTCTAAACCAACAAGTTTGGACAATTCCTTGCTACTATTAACCTAGATTTGAAAATCTTTGAGATATTCAATCATTAAAGTTCATAAAGTGTTGAGAGCTATTAATGTGCAACTCTAATTTTAAGATTGAAATTCCTTTACAACTGCAAGACATATATGTTTTTCAATTGGTACAAGAAACAAAATCATCTAAATAATTTGATAAAGAAATACTTCTTCCCTAAAGTTGAAACTAGAAAAAGTGATGTATGGGATGCATCAAGAAAGATTCTTTATTGCACCTAAACCTCGAACTGACAAGAAGTGATAGACACAACTTTTAAAGCAAACACACAACTTGAAATAAACACACTTGCAGAAAGTAAACACACTTGCAGAAATTAAACACACTTAAAAAAACTAAATTTATTTTTATTTTATTTTTTAAAAATTATTTATAATTTTAGGCCTCAAAGTAATGTTTTAGAAACTGGCCATTAACTGGAAATGGGACCAATTCCCCTTGTAGATAACTTAGCCTAAAAGTATTTTCTCCCAAAATCTTCACAATTTGATAAGGGCCAATCCATAAGCATTGTAGCTTGATGTGGCTTCTCGAATTTTCTTTCACCTTGTCCCATAGGAGAACAAGGTCAAAAATTTTGAAAGGTTTGATTCTAGTTCACTTGTCAAACCATCATTTGATGATAGCCTGATGTTTCACCATATGCTCTAAAGTGGCTATCCTTTTCTCATCCAATTTGGAGAGATTCATTAATCCAATCTAAACTCTGTCAACATCCTCTACAGACCCCCTCATGAATTTTAAAATTTGAATCTTGAGATTGAGTGGGAATATTGGTTCCTGTCCATAGACGAGTAGATATGGAGATGTCCCCAAAGCATTTTTAATCCTAAATTTGTCCATCCATAATACATATTTCAACTAAGCGTGCCAATCTTTTGTGTTATCTTGTAGTAATTTCTTTATCACTGTGATTAATTTCTTATTAGTGGACTCAACCACACCATTCACTTGGGGATAGTAATTAGATGAGAAATTGATTATGACCTAATTTTTTAATGCCCATTAGATAAGAAATATTGATGTAAAAGATGGCCCATTATTACATACAAGGAAGAACAACATGCCAAACCTTGTGACAATATGCTCTTCCAATAAATCAATAACCACTTTTACTATGCAATTTTGAAAACTCTCATCTTCTGTCCAACACGCAAAATAGTCTGTAGCTATAAGGATGAACATATGTCTTGTAGCTGATGGTGGGTTTACTAGTCTTATAAAGTCTAGCCCCCACTTAAAAAAGGACACACCTTAAACACTAGTTGTAGTGGCATAGCTAGATGTCTCTCTCTATTGGCACTTGTTTAAAAAATGTGACAAGAACATACATGTTCAAATGTATCCTTGAAGATGGTAGGCCAAAAGTAACTTGATCTAAAAATCATGTGAACTATAGCCTCTTTTAATCCGTGTCCCATGCCATACTCATAATGAAATTGTTCCAAAACTTCTTTCACCTTTTTGTGTCTGAAACACTTCAAATAAATTTGCCTATCTTGAAGAATATAAGATTTACATTTCATCTTGAGTCCTCTCCATTGGGAAATAGTCATCCAGTTATGGTATTGATTTGGAAAAATATAATATGCAATATCATGATACCATACATATGTGATTATTCCTTAATCAATATCCACTTGAGACACGATGATGTTTTGTTGATTGTCGGTGCTAAATTTATCATCAAATTTGATTTCATTGTCATTACTAATCTCATTATCAATTATTATGTTACTCAGTCCTTGTCCTCTCACCAACTTCATTGGTTGAATCTCTAAATCAAACTCTTGTAATATAGCCATCCATTTTCCTCATCTTTCACCTAACTTATTCTACATCACTATTGTTTTGACTATAGGATCTGGCATAATTGCATATACCTTGCTCCTGAGTATGTAATGAAAAAAATTCTTGACTGTCTTTATTAGAGTGAATGATCGTTTGTCAAGATTGGAATAGTTTAATTTAGTGTTCTTTAGTATACAACTTATGAATGCAATAGGTCTTTCATTCTCTTTGTCTTTCTTTTGAGTGAGAATCCTCACACATGAATGTTCTGAAGAAAATGAGTAGATTTTGAAAGACATGTCATAATCTAGACTTACCAGTATGTGAGATGTAGAGATTACTACTTTGGTAAATATTTCTTTATTTGAAGGACCCATTCAAAATTTTCTCCCTTTTTCAAAAATTCATTGAGAGGGTGTACTATCTTAATAAATCCACTAATGAATTTATGTACAAAATTGATCTTACTGAAGAAATATTTCAGCTCTTTACGACTATGAGGAGGTGACAAATTAAGAATCGCTTACATCCCAACTTTAGAAATAATATGGCCAAGAATCTTTCCTTTTGTGACATCAAATGACCACCTTTTGAGATTAGGTGATATGCCATACCTTCGACATTGGTTGACTATTTTTCTCAAATCATCAATATGAGTACTCTAATCTTTCAAAAAGATGGTTATGTCATCCATATAGATAACTATACATTTTTTTATCAACCCTCTGAATGCTTCTTCCATTGGTCTTTGGAATGTGGCTCTTGCATTGATCAGTCCAAAAGGAATCGTTCAGTATGCAAATGTTCCCCATTTTCTTGTAAATGCAGTCTTTAACCTATCTTCTTTATCTACCATTACTTGGTTGTCTCTAGAATATCTATCTAGAAAATACATCATTTTAGACCTGTTCACAATTTACAATAATTTATCAAGAAAGGGAGAAGAGTAGTTATCCTTTTGGGAAGCTAGGTTCAAATTTTGAAAATCCACACAAAGGAAAATTTCTCAAATATTTTTCCTTATTGGAACCACGTCAGCAATCCATGTAGAATGTTGGATTGGGAAGATAATTTTAGCATCAAGTAACTTTTGGACTTCTTTCATTACCAAAGGCTCAATTATGGGATTCACTGGTCTTTGTCTTTGATGAAAAGGTTTGACATTAGGCTTTAGTGGAATATCATGAGTGATGATTTCAAGATCGTATGTCTTGAGTTCTTCATAACTCCATGCTATGAAATCTTTGTATTTTGTAAGTAATTGAAGCATACTTTCTCATTCTTGACGGTTACATGCCTTGATATTTCTTACTAATTTATGATCTTCTTTCATACTCATATTATATGAATCACTTCTTCAATCCCCTTTTCTTCAACATTTCTTTTACTACATGTCGATTCATCTTGATCGAAGACACATTCCAAATCTACCATCCCCTTAGGAATAGTATTGGTCTTCAAATTTAAAATCCCAATCTTCATCCTCTAGCTCATCATTCTTAGGTTTTTCATCGGGAGTATCATCAATCTCTTGTCCTTTGAAAAGGAAATTGCACATAATGAACTTGAGAATATGTTGTTCATCTTGGAAAACTTGGAAGTTTGTAATGTTGTCTAGAATAGATGGGGTAGCAACCAATTCAATTAAAAAACTCTTTAGTTTTGTTCTTTCAATAGGTTGCAATGCAATTGCTGAAATATTAAGGGCATCAGATACCATGTTCTTCTTTCTCAGAATGGACCTTATGTTCAAGGCCTCAAAATATTTTAATAATTCCTAAACTCTTTTCTAGTATGCAAGTAATCTTCTATCATTGAAAGAATAAATTAATTTCACTTGTCTAATGACTAATTTAGACTCTCTTTCAATTATGAGAGCTTTGACTTCTTTATCTAATGCGAAGAGAAGTCCATGCATAAAGGCTTCATGCTCTACAACATTGTTAGTACATCTAAATTATAAGTGATATGCTGCATAAAATGACCCACCTTTGGGATTAACTAATTCAATACCTACACCAAATCCTAATTTGCATTTAGAGTCATCAAACTTGACTGTCTAAATTGGTTGTTCTTTGATCTTTCTGGACTTATGTTTATTCTTTTGAATATTTTTTTTCACTTGAACTTTAAAGGATTGTTTCTTCGGGATCCATTGTAATCTTTCATGTGGTGGACTTGGTGAGTTGCCATTGTTTACCTTTGATATTGGGGTTGCTTGTTTTTCTTGTTGATTTTGAATATCCCCAATTAATTTGGTGATTTTATCAATTTTTTGTTTATGATGAACAACCACCAAGGTACAACATTGACCTTTTGCAAAATGTCTTCTCCTTAGGACTTTGATTATCCCTAGTGGAGGATTATATAAACCCCCACCATCTAAAGATGCATCACTATATGACTTATTAGAATCTTTTTTTTCTTGTTCATTAATACCCACAAATTTAGATATGCAAGTGGAACTTGAACTTTCCGTTTGTATCTCTTTTTGAGTTTGACAATTTTTTAATTGCATTATCTGAGCCAATACCCTAGCAACTACTTCTTGGCAACATGAGCATTCAAATCCTAAATGATTGGCTTGGTGAAACCTATAAAATTATGGAAGAAGCAAAATATTTGGGTCTACTTCTTAACCTAAGCATTATAAGCTCACAACCATACTGTCTATGAATTGAGTCACAACCTCTTCTTTCAGGGCAGGGATCATAGATTCTTTATTCATATTGTCCTATCTCTTGGTTAAGGTTATGTCAAGAGCCTTCACTTTGTAGGAACCTAAATCGGCTTGAAAAAATTCTACCTCATTTGGTGCATTATATTCTATGATTATTATATTTATTTTTGGCTAAGTGCTGATCTTGATCTAATTATTCAGTCCTTTCCAAGGGAGCCATAGTTTGTAAAGTTAGTTGAGAACCATCCCCTTAAGTATTTTTGTCCATTCTGTACTGAAGAAGAATTCGTATATTTTTGGAATATCCACCACATTTATATCTATGATGTCTTGGATTATGGGGGTCTATAGTCAACTATATTCAAACATCTTTCAATACCCCAATAATTTTTACTTCCATCTTCTCAAGTTGAATCACTATTTAGTTCGTAGGTTGAGGAGTAACTCCCAACCTTTGGGCTATCAAAAGTGGCATGACATTACAAGAAGCCCCTAAATTAGTAAGAAAATTGTGAAGGCTTCTTCCAATTATTTTGATGCTGAGCAAGAAAGGAGACACTTTAGCCTTGTCTTTGTACATAGTTGGCATAGCCTCAAAATGGTTGAATTGTTACGATACTATCTTTTGAGGACCTGCACTAGGAATTTACTTTATATGATCAAGAGCCTTTATTAATGCTTCCTTTTGATTAGGATAATTTTGTAGCATGTCAAACAAGGATATATTGGCCTTCGTTCTTTTTGAATCTTCTGCTAAACTATACTTTTTAGTTGACCAAGTAGGATTCTTGAGGATTTTAGGTGCATTTCCTTGGTTTTGATATTGTTGTCCAACATAGGGTGCTCTCATAGGTAAGAGATTGTTATTAGCCCTTGGATCTAGAGGCGTTGGCTGCAAAGAAGGAGGAATCCCATCAGTCATGGGTTCCCTTCAATTCTACAAATTGTAAGTATTTTGATTGTCATTTCAAAAAGGAAGCATCTCTTCTAGTTGAGGATCTAATCCTTAACTAAAAGGAAAAGTAAATTCTTCACTAACTTTTTCTTCCATCCATGAATTCTATGGAGAATCATAAGATTCCAAGAACATAGTAATGAAATGCATAGGGGGGTCATTATTATTGCCTTGTGGATTTTGGTTCACTTCTTGATTTCCATTGAAATATGAGTCATCATCATTAGGTACATTTTGATTACTGTCATATTGACTGATGTCTACAAACTATACATTATTGTTGTTATTTGTAGGGATGCTTCCATTGTTTGGATGGGTGTTCCATTATCGATTCTATCTTTGGAAACCATTGTTACAATCTAGAAGATTGAAATTGTTCCCTACATTGTTATTTCCTGCTATACATGATATATTCATGTATTCATGAGACTTTAATACAAAGTGTAGATAAAATGATAATGAACTAAACTAAATCCAAGAAATCATTATCAAAATAGAAACTCTACAAACATCCCATGTTTCTGCAAGGAAACTCAGGTGCGGAAACAACTTCCTAGACTAATCTCTTAAGAGAAGCATGGTGCAAATCCTATTAAAATCTTTTACAGTTACAGATTCAATATCATGTAAACAACAATATTTCAGCAAACCAAGCATAAAGAAAATATATAGAGAAAGAAACACATAAGACAAAGATTTTCTGGTGGGGAAAAACCTTTCGGTAAAACAATCCCACCCCTCCAAAACCTACACAATGTATGATCTTCAACACAAGGTTACAATACACTTGCAATGAAAGTTCAACAGTGACAACAAAAGACTCCAGTAGCAACTCACAATACCAACAATATACTTTTTTGCATACCCCTCTTTGCAACCTTAAAAATTCTTATAACATGTGCTTCACTTTTAGGGTTACTCCCAAAGGTAACCGTATTATAGTACTCAAATTTATTAGTTGTGACATGTCTTCACCTGTCATAGAATCTTCCTAACATAGCTCTTACGTGCCATAGGAATCCATCATAACTGTTTTAGCTATGATCTCCTTATACACAATTCAAGATGCCGACACATCAAATTTATTTGCAAGAAATATATTTTACAAAAAAAATAATAAGAATAAGAATTATCCAAGGTTGAGACACCTTATTCCTAACAATTTCCCTAATTATAACCGCTAAGAATGCTCTTAGACTAGCATCTCAATGATAGTTCTAGAATGGGAGTATGCTTAAAATGCAGATCTACAAGAAAGTATACAAGATCTATGACTAAATGTAGATTATATATGTGTAACAACTCTAGAATGCTATTAAATGAATATGCAATGAGCTAAACATGTTCTGAAATGATACTAAATATGAAAAAAGAAAACTAAAATGCTATCAAGATGACATGAATTTTCTATAATGACAATTCTAAAAGATTATAACTCAGAATGTGCCTATAGTGAATATGTCTAAAACTTGGGTCCCTTATTTCTTGAATTTCCCTCCTATTTATAGGATTTTAGAAGGGGTTGGGGTAAGAATCAAAATTTTACCTTTGACTAGAGGATGGAGGTGAAACTAAAAATATCTCATAAGGGACCAGGAGGAAGAGTCAAAGAGACTTAGTTTTGAGGATAAATGAAGATTTTTCCAATTCTTTTAAATGTAAAAGGAGGATTTTCACTTTTATGAGGATAAATGACTTTATTGATTTAATAAATATTCTATTTATTTTTAAACTTTTGTATTTTTCCTTTTCCCTTTTTGAATTTCATTTTATGATTTTGAATTATTTTTCTCCTCCTTTTAAACTTGATTTAGGCTTTATTGATTTGATAGATGATTTGATTAACTAATGACCTAATGTGATCCTTGATTTGAAAGTCTATTGTGTTCCTCTTATTTCATCCTTAATTTGTGTTGATTGATCAAAATTACATAGTTTAGGTCTTTGCCAATTTTTGGGTGTCTACAAATGCCCCTCTTTGAGCTAACATGCGAAGCATATTATTTCAAAGACTGTCTTGATTTTCTAATTTTAAGTCAAATTATGATGATTGGATGTCTAATCGATGATGTTTTGATCTTTTGAGGTTGACATGATGTCTAATTGTTGATGACTTGATGTCTAATCATCAATGACTTGATGTCTAATTGTCAATGATTTTGATAATTGATGTCACAATGTTTTTGCTTGGATACCTTGGTTTTGTTTGATTTTGATGTTTAAAATTTTGGCTAGGGTAGAACATTTTTGATTTTTTAGAAAATTTTGATGCTCTAGTTTGGATGTGTTATTTTGATATGGTTATACTACCCCCTAAGAAATGAAATTGGAAAAATGGATGGTCAAAAAAATATGGATATTCCAATTTTATTTTTGAAAATATTGATGATAAAAAATGATGGTATAGTGGGGTAGAATCAATCAGATGATATGGGGTAGATAAAAAAAGTGTCCTCCCTTAGGATACAGAGTAGGGAAAACTAACAGGTTCATCTCAGGATACAGAGTAGGACAAATAACTAGTTCAACAATTTGTTTCAACAAAGTGATGTGTAAAACGAATCTGGCGATGTTGGATGAATAGAAAATAGTGCTCCCCTCAGGATAATGAGTAGGGAAAACTAATATGTTCATCTTAGGATATAGAGTAGAACAAATAACATGGTCAAGATAGAACCAATAGCTGAATAGATAGATGCTGAGATGTGATTGATGTAGGATGTTCACTTGTAATGAAAAACTAATGTCATTGTTCGGTGGTTAGTTGTTCGAGATGGGATGAGTGCCCCCAGTGAGTAGGGACCTTTGGATCAAACACATACATATGATGCAGTCTAGGTGAGACACATGGTTGATTTGTGGAGCTTTTATTTTCATTTTATTAGCTTATCATGTATGTCATTTATGATGAGGACCCTTTTATGTTGATGTTGATGATCTTTTGATGTTGATGTTGATGACTTTTTTATGTTGATGATTTGATCTCAAGATGTTTGAGCTTTTTGATGTTAAAACTTGTGCACTTGATAGCTCATGGACTTTTGTATGCATGTGATGTCGTGATTTGATTGATATGATAGCTATAGATGTTGATGTATTTGTGGATGATTAATATAGTATATAGAATAGCATGATATGGGGATAGTGAATGAAGTAGTTGAATGACCTGAATGAGTGAAATGTGTTAATGAAATGTGTGAAGGAAATGTTAAGTAATGCGATACATGAATAGAATAGAATGTAATGAATGAAAATGTAATGTAATAATATGAATGTAATGAAATAGGCGTAATTAAAATGTAATGAAATATGGTGAAATGAGATGTAATATGATTAAATGAAATGAAATGTTGTATGTAGTGAAATAAAATTTGATGTAATGAAATGAAATGTGGCATGTAATGAAATGAGATTGGATGTAATGAAATGTGATGTAATGAACTGTGATAAATGAAATGTAATGAAAGAAATGTGATGTAGTGAAGTGGAATGAAATAAAATTAAATGAAATGTGTAAATAATAAAAAATGTGATAAAATGTACTGGAATGAAATGTGAGAAAATACAATGTAATGAAATGAAATTTGTAAATGAAAGGAAATGTGATAAAATTTAATGGAATGAAATGTGATAAAATGGAATGAAGTGAAATGTAATGTAATGAAATGAAATGTGTAAATGAATGGAAATGTGATAAAATAAATAGAATGAAATGTGAGAAAATAGAATGTAATGAAATGAAATGCAATGAAAAGTGATGTAATAAAATGTGATTAATATGTAATGGATGAAGTGAAATGAAGTGTGAGGAAATAAAATTTAATGTGTAAAGGAGATGTGAAAATGAGATAATGATAATGAGATAAAAATAGAATAAGGAAAATGAGGCGAATGAAAGTGAAAAATGGAAGGGAATGAATGCATTAGAGATGAAAAGACATGAAGGGATGGGACCCAACCTTTGAGTTTCAAAAGTTATGAAATGAAACATGAGACCCAAGTAAGAATAGGCAAAATAGTGAATGCATAAAATATGATGAATGGTGTAATGAATAGTGACCATAATCATTTGAGATTCAAAGATTACCCAATATAATAGGTGACGTGGTGTAAAGAATAGGGGAAATTAGTGAACATAATTGTTTGAGATTCGAAGGGCACATAATGCAATAGGTGGAATAGATGATAAGAAAGAATGAAGTGTGATGCAAGGGGGTAGTGTTGTGATGAGACCAAGTCCACAATAGTAGAGTGTTAACTATGCACAAGTATGTTGGTTTGTGTCCTATTATTTGATAATAGTACTTGAATTATTTAGCCATGTTGTTGATCACTATTGTTGAGACTTGTGTGTTGTTATCCTGATGTATGTGCCAACTGTGTATTTTTAAGGTACCCAAAATGAAAATGCAAACTAAATGAATGCAACTAACTATCACTTTTTGTGAAGAGATGCAAATCAACTATCATCATGGAGTGTTAAATAAAAAGTGACCTATTTCAACCACCATTAGCTCAACTATGGTGATATGAATACTGCATGACACCAAGAATTACAACAAAAAATAATGTACATGAAAGATAGAACAATCAGTAAAACCAAAAGTTATAGCCTCAGTAAATGAAAATAGGCACACAAATAGTCACATGTCAGATAAAAAAATCTTACCTAAGATATCATACAAAATTGGTCGAGTCACACATGGTCTTCCAAACGAGAGGAGACACTTACAAGTGGACACTACTAATGCAGGAAATCAAGGGAGAACTAGAGAAAAACTATAAAAAATGAAAGGAAAATAAAATATCATGATTTCATCCTAGTACCTCTAGTCAAGTACATCATCGAGGTACTATAAGCTCAGAATAGTAGAAAAGACATAATTTACATACCAACAATGCTGATAGTTGTGTGGAATAGTGTCAAGCTTGTTCAATTCTTCCTAGAAGCAACTATTGTAAAAGTCTAATAACAAAGTGTGGGATGTGTCAGTGATGATTCAATAGTAGGATCGTGCGATTGTGGTAGAAGATATGTGTTGGTGTGGATCAAGGTGTCCGAATGCTAGGGTCAAGTGGCAAGTGTACTTGGTACTGGTGTAACAGGATGCAAAGTGTAGATGTGTGGCAAGGACAACAAAGTATGAGGCATGGCAAGTGATGACCATAAATAGGCGGATAACATAGCTATGAAAAAAAGCAAGGTGAATAGTATAACATGGTCATTGGTTTATTGAGAAGTCCAAGGAAGTGTGGTAGCAAAAGTATGTTGGGATCAGTAGATTAGTCATAATAGGGGGTGATGTTAGCTAGGGTGGATGGATGAGGCTAGGATGGAGAGTGAAACATAGTCAGTGAAGTTTTATGGAACTAGTGTGTCAATATGAACTTCAAGCATTAGTTCATGAATGAGGGGAATCAAGTCATGCGAAACTAGTGCTAGTGCAACCTAAGGGTGTAGGGATAAGTGTGAAAGAAACATCATTGTCAACATTAATAATATTGTCAAGGAGCATAGTGTAATAGGCATTGCAGGTGGTATTAGATGAGGAACCAATGATATAGGTAGGGAATAGTCTACCTGGGGTGGTGAAGAATGTGTCAATAGCTGCAACGAAGGTTAGGAGATGAAGTCTCCTGTAAAGTCTACGAGAAAAGATCTGAGAGAGGTGGAAGAAGTTAGTGTGGGTGAGGTGATGAGTAGAGTATCAGTTAATTAGTCTTCGGATTCTAGGACAAGGGTCAATGAAAGAAGAAGCTGGAAGTTTGAGCGTAGAGGAGTCGTGACTATAGGTGAGTGGTGAAGATCAATCATCAAGTGATGTGGAAGAATTATGAAGAATGTTGGTCTCAGAGAGAGTTCAGGTAGAGAATGTCGAATAGGAAGTCAAATTTTTGCTAGGGTTGATGGAGAAGGTGCAAGAAGATGGAGCACAAATAGAGGCAAGACGACTCCAAGAAGTGGTGATAATAGAGCGAGCATGAGTATAATCATTAGAAGTAGAATTATAGGTAGAGCAATCATGAGGAGAGGGAAATAATGCAGGAATGTGGATAGAATGGTCATGAGCTTAGAGGTTATAGGAATCCCTAAAGATGGTGCAAGTGGGTTTGGAGAGCACACAAAATGAGTTGGCATTACTATAGTCATAGTCTAAGTCATTTAGTGAGGCAATTACGAAATTGAACACCCTAGCATTGCAGCTGCAGGAACATTTAGCATTTAACAAGTTGAAGGTTAGATAGTTGCAGTAGCGGTTGGGTGATATAATAGTGGACATGGAATGTTGGCGAATAGTGATTGATCAAATATAGTAGGAGCAAGTTGTGGCCCAATGAGCAATTACTGTACTAGGAATAAACAAGCTAGTGGAGAATGTGTTCATGTATATGCAATGGACTGTGAAAGTACATGAAGGAGCTACCTATTATATAGGACTTTATCATTAGGCATTCCTTAATGAGAACTAATGGGAGACATAGTTTGTGGATAGTGAATTTACACAACTATTGAATGCATAATTACATGGTGGTAGATTTCTGAATCCCATGGATGCAGTGTAGGTATGACGAGGATTAACACCGGGGGCTCCTTCTTCTAGAACTAGGTTTGGAGAAATGCCCTTGATTGGACACCCTATCTTTCCACCTCCCCTAGGGAGGCTAGAATAAATGATATACTATATTTGATTTGAATGTAATAATGTCATTGCCATTCTAATAAAATAAGAGTGTTAATTTTTTTATGGAAAGCAAAAGGACGACTAGTGTTGATGTTAATGTGTCAAACAAACATTGTCATGTTTATTTTTGATATTTTGGAAAATATTTGGGAAAGGTGTCAATATCTATAAAAGTGGTAACAATATCATTTGTAGAGGAAGAAAGACCTTTACTTATGCATAGGGTGCCGAATGTCGGTGTAAGCTCTCAATGATAGATGAGTAGAAACTTGTGTAATATTTGTAGAACTATAGTGTTTAAGGTGGAAAAAGTAGGAAGTGCTAAACCATGAATTATAAAGCCCAATTCTGTATAAATTGATAGCCTTTATAGACAAGCTTAAGACCAAAGTTGAGATTTTTTTTTTAGGTGTGTGTCAAGACAGATGCTCACGAGGCCTGTGAAAAGGAGTTTGGGCCTATGGGAGGCATTGATGACCAAAATAGCCCTAAGAGGGGCCTTGAAAAAGGTGCTTGGGGGTTTGAGAAGGACATTTGGGCTTTGTAAAAGGTGCATGGGGTTGGAAATGCCATTTGAGGGCCTAAGAAGGTACTTTGGAGGCTTGAAAAGGCATTTGAGGGGGGGGGGGGGGGGGGAGGAGGTGGGGCAAAAGGGTATAACAACACCTTCAAAAAGGTGTTTTGGCCTAAAAATGTGTTAGGGAGCTAAAAAGGTGCGTGAGGGCCCAAAAAGGGTGCTTGGGCCTTGAAAAAGGTGCATGGAACCTAAAAAGGCACTTTGGGGGCTAAAAAAGTCAAGGATATCATTACAATCTCTCAAACTTATGCTTACTTATTTTGTGCCCCCTATTAGGTTTTGATGAAAGAGTCCAATGGATATATGGGCCTTTTGGGATATCATTTATATATTTGTTGAAGGGGTCTAGATTAATTGTGGCCATTGCAACATAAATAAGACTAATAATCTGTTAGGAATTGTTGTTCTTTGATAGGAGGAAAGGGAAGGGGACTCTACTGGCACCTCTTGCACTATTAGCATTGTGCCAGATTTTCAAAAGCCTAGAAACATGTTTCAAGACATAACTAAACTACTTCTTGATGCCTTTGAGGCAATCTTTATTATTTTTTAGAGGTAATATAACCATAAAACATGCCATAAAATATTTAAAATATTTTTCAATATAATTTGCCTCACTATTGATAACCTTTCCTAAAGGAGCAACAATTATAAATGGACACCAGGTCAACATAAAATTGATGGATCATCGGTTTGAAAAATACAACAATATTTTATGCATAATTGAATAGCCTATTTGAGTTGAGGTGGGCCATGTTTGACTGGAATTTTGGGTTGTCGCTATTTTTTATGGATTTTTCGGCTAGTATTGGCAATATTTTTGGTGATTTTGGATAGTTTTTGAATTTTTGTTTTTGAGAATTTTGAATAATTTTTGACAATTTTAAAACTTTTTTGGCAATTGTTGGCTATTTTCAAATTGGTGGGAGTGAAATGAGGATGTGAGTAAGATTTGTTGGAACATAGAGATAACCAAGATAGTGTGGAGGCACCTAAAGAGTCAAGGAGACCAAAAGTTGGCAAAAAAGGCTAAGAGTGGGCCTAGGGAGCTATATTGGAGACAATGGAGGAAAAAGGAACTTTGAGAATTCAAATAGATTGGATAAGGGCTAAATTGGATATTGGGAATTATTGGTCATGGAAAATGGCTGAGATGTGCACTAATTTTCCTGCAATTCATGTTCATGGTATCTCAATACATAATCTGACTCCATGTTTCTCTTGATTTTTTATTCTTCCCCTTGTTACTATTATGCTGACTGTCTCTATTATCATGAATTTTTTCTAATGCCAAAAAACCACCAAACTGTAACTTGCAAGTGTTTCTTAATTGGGTATGTGTGAAATTAACTCAACTATGCTAAGTAAGCCACAAACAAGTAAAATTTGTCTCTAAGAGGGTTGCTTGAGTCCTATCTTGATTGTCTTTCTACATTGAAGGACTTGTGTTGTTTAGAGAAGTTCAAAGTGCTAGATACAATTGTTTAATTGTGTTTTGTCTTTGATGTTACACAAATGTCATATCAGTTGTCAGTCAGTGCTTACTAAGCTCATTTGGTTAGTGAGACAGTTTTTCTTGTCTAACAAGGATTCCTAGAGATTACTCTACGAAGATAGTGTCTCTTGAGCTCACTCGGGCATCGAAGGAAATTATGGTAGAAAGTAGTTTTAACCAAGTTCTCATGGTTAACGAAGGAAAGTTGGTCAGAGTCAATATTCATTGAGTTCACTCAATTATCAAAGGATTTTGCAAGTTTTTAGTGTTAACCAAGCTTTTGTTGGTTAACACATGAAATCTTGTCAGGACCAGTGTTTACCGAGAAAGGTCAGCCAATGAAGGATTTTTGTTGATTTGGCATATGAAGTTTAATTATTTCAAGTATTGATTCCAACCAACTATGGTAATATTTATTGGTCATTAATTGGGTGGACTTGATAATCTAGATGGTATATATGAATGGTCAAGTTGAGATTCTAATGTGAGTGAGAATATGCAAGTGTATTGATTGATTGAGAAGGAAAGTGTGAGAAAACTTGAAGGATGATCAAACATCCTTGTGGAGAAACAAAGTAATATTTGGTGAGGAAGGATCTAGCATGAAGTAGAACATAGATCTATAATCAGCAATTTAGTTGTATCTCATTCATGTCATTTCATTGTTACTTCTTACCATTGTAGCAGTGATAAAAAATCTCTTCACAGAGTTGGTTTAATAGCTAGTTGTAAATCCTCTAATAAGGTGAGAGTTCCATTGAATTGTTTTAAGACATCTTGCAAGGCCACTCCTAAGAGGGTGATTAAATCCTCTAACAAGGTCACACCTAACAGTGTATTTTGTAACCTTTAACCAGGTTGGCTCCTAACAGGGCTCACTTTGGAAGAGTGAAAAACAATAACTCGTTACATTGGTGGTTTTTCCCATATTGGATTTCTACAATAAATTCTAGTGTCTCATGTGTTCATGTTATTTATTTTATGCTTGCAAGTTAATCACTATGAATGTTTAAGATTAGTTGAAAGTAAATCACACTCCTTTTACTGACTTACAATAATTTTTGTGTGTTTACCGAATAAAAAAATCAATTAGTATTAATGTTAACATCCAATGGAACTGAAATTTTTTTTTGGTAATTGATAAACCCCCCCTCTAAGTTACTCCATCTATATTTCCAACCACTAGTATCAGAGGTTTTGGTGCTTGCAGGAAACGTTTCAAGGACCTAAGCTAAAGATCAGGATGTCTTACAAGAGAGAAATTCTAAAGCTTAACAGAGACAACTTTTCAGCATGGCAAGGATTCATGAGACTTCATCTGGCTTCCATTAGTGATTTAGGATTGAAATGCCTTGATGAAGAATACAAACTCCTATTGGTACATTATCTATTGGAGATATTGTTGAGAAAAAGAACCGTAATACCATGACAATAGATATTGCATCTGCTCTTAGCTATGAGGAATTTGATGATATCAAGGACTGCAAAACCACTTTTGAATTGGAAAAAGCTAAAGGAAATCTATGGTGGTGATGAAAATGTGAGGAGAGACAAAGTAGAAAGCCTTAGAGGACAATTTGATCAGATGAGAATGAGAGAAGATGAAAATATTGACAAATAATTTGAAAGAATCAAAGCCAGTGTCAGTGCAATTAAAGCTTCTAGAGGAGATATCAAGGAAGAATTTCTTGTAAGTAAAGTTCTCAGAATATTGCTTCCTATCTATGCAATTAGAGTGTTTTCTATTCAAGAAAGGATATGTGAGACAAATCATAAGATAATTTTGGATATATTAGTAGGAATATTGACAGCCTTTGAGCTAGATAACTTTGACAATTATGTTACAACTTCCAAGAATATTGAATCTACATTTGAGGCTAAGATTTCACTTAAGGAGAAAGGAAAAAAAATAAAGGACATTCAGTTAGAAAGTGAAGAAGAATTAGAGGAAAGTTTTGATAGTGACCTTGAAGTTGTTGAAGCTTTACTTACAAGAAAATATTCTAGAGGTAGAGGAAAATACAAAGGTAAAGTTCCCCTAATCTATTTTTCATTTTAAAAAATTGGTCATATCGCTGCCAAGTGCCCAAACAAAGAAAGCAAGGATGAGAATAAAAGTCACAAGTGCAATGGCAAGAAGGATTTTGAAAATCTGAAATCATTCAAACACAAAGGTAAGAAGACTTGTTTTATGGCTAAGGATTCAGATAATAAAGAAGATGAAATAGTTTACATTGTTGTGAAAGATGAATATGATGATGAAGAAGATAAGATGGAACTTATCTCTCATGTGAGCAAAAATGATACATGGATTATAGATAGTGGATGTTCACATCATATGACTGGTGATAAAACAAAGTTTGAACAATTTGAAGACTATGATGGTGGTAGTGTAAGGTTTGGAAGCAATGAACCTTGTTGCATAAAAGGGAGAGGCCAAATCTCATTAACCAAAGAACTTGTATGTGACAATGCCTATTGGGTTGAAGGACTAAAGCATAATCTGTTGACTATGGCATAACTAATCAACATTGGATTCAAGGTGAAATTCATGCATGGCAAGGCAAGGCTATTGAATGACAAAGGAAAACTGATTGGATCAGGCAAACAAACAAAAGGTAACCTATTTTATCTTGACCTTGGTGATTGCTCATGTTTTATTGCTCAAGTTGAAGAAAGTTTGTTATGGAACAAAAGGTTATGTCATGTAAATTTTGATAACATAGTGAAAATAAGAAAATTTAGGAAAGTAAGAGGTATTCCTAGTTTGAAGAAACCAGATGTTGGACTATGCAAGAATTGTCAGATTGGTAAAATGGGAAAGACTAGTTTTAAAAGAAAAAACTATCAATCTGAAGATATCTTGGAAATTTTGCATACTGATTTGTGTGGACCTATTGGAATAGAAAGCTATAGTGGAGAAAAATTTCTTATTTTTGTTGTTGATGACTACTCTAGAATGATGACTATTATGTATTTAAGAGAGAAGTCAAAAGCATTTGAGAAATTCAAATGGTATTTAGCAAGAATAGAGAAGGAAACAAGGAAAAGATTGAAATGCTTAAGATCAAATAGAGGTGGTGAATTCATCTCCAATGAATTCAACAACTTTTACATTGAAAGAGGAATCAAAAGATACGTATCAACCCCTAGAACTCCCAAGAAAAATGGTATAGCTGAAAGGAGAAACAAATCCATCAAATATTATGCAAGGACTCTAATGATTGAAAAGAACATTGCTATCAAATACTAAAAGGAAGCTATCAACACCGTAGTTCATACCTTAAATTGAGTATAGTTGAAGAAGGACTCATATAAAACTCCCTATGAATTATGGTATGGCTATAAACTCAATGCAAGTTACTTAAAAGTATTTGGAAGTAAATGTTATATCTTGAAAGAATCTAGAAATGGAAAATTTGATGTGAAAGGTGATGAAGGTATATTCTTAGGATACTCTTGCAGAAGTAAGGCATATAGATGCTTGAATTTTTCTACTCACACAATCATAGAAAGTGTACATGTGAGAACTGATGAGTTTGCAGAATGGACTGAAGAAGAAAGCAAAAAGGAATGGGAAGATTATAGGAAATTTGTTTACATCAAACCTGATACATTGTGAGAGACATCTATCAATAAGGAGACCTATACTCCTGACTCTTCCTTAATCATTGAGTTGGAAGAAGTTCAAACCGAGTCACAAAGACTTGAGTCACATTCCAAAGCTATCAAGCCAATGCCTACCAAGTTTGAGCAACCAGAAATAGAAGTGTAAGTTCAAGAGGATGTCAATGCAATTCATTCAAAAGGAAATGGACCTATATTTGCCAAGTATGTTAGGAGGCATCATGCACTATATTAGATTATTGGAGATAAATTAGAAGATACTATGACAAGAAGTAAGCTAAAAGGTACATGTCTACTTGCTAATTTTGAACCTAGAAATGTTAAAGATGCATTGGAAAATGAAAGTTGGATTGAGGACATGAATAAAGAAATTGAACAAATAGAGAAGAACAAAACCTGGACTCTTTTACCTAGGCCTAAAGATAAAAATGTGATTGGAATAAAATGAGTATTTAGGAATAAGTTGAATGAAGATGGCAAGGTATCAAGAAACAAAGCTAAGTTGGTATGTAAAGGCTACTCTGAAGAAGAAGGCATTGATTATGGTGAGATTTTTGCTCCTATTGCAAGATCGGAAGGTGTCAGGATCTTACTTGCACATGCAACACATAAAGGATTTAAGGTATATTAGATGTATGTTAAATCTATATTTCTCAATGGTATTCTTAATGAAGAAGTCTACATTGAACAACTTGAGGGTTTTGTTGATCCAGACAAAAGGGACATGGTTTGCAAATTACACAAAGCATTTTATGGTCTGAAACAAGCTCCTAGAGCATGGTGTGAGAGGTTGCACAAATACCTTATATGGATTGGTTGCAAGAGAACTGATGATAGCAATAGTTTATACATCAAGGAAGGACTAGATAATAAGATTGTATTGGTAGAAATATTTGTGGATGATATTTTATTTACAAGGAATGATGATCTATGCAAAGAATTTTTAGAGTAAATGACCAAAGAATTTGAAATGTCTATCTTTGGTGAGATTAAGTTCTTTTTTGGACTTCGGATACAAAAAAGTAGGAATGGTATCTACGCCACTCAATCTAAGTATATCAAGGAGATACTCAAGAAATTTTTTATGGAAGATTCAAAACCAGTTGGAACTCCCATGTATACTGGACTAAAGCTTACCAAATATGATGAGTTAAAAGAGGTAGATCAGACCTTATATAGATCAATGATCATAAAATTATAGTATGTAGTTCATAGAAGACTTGATATTGCTTTAGTAGTTGGTATAGTGGCAAGATTCTTGACAAAACCTAGAGAAAACCATATGATGGCAATCAAAAGAATCTTGAGATATTTGAAAGGTACTAATGACTATGGATTATTGTATAAACTTGGAGGAAATCTAGACCTAAAAGTGTTTGCTGATGCTAATTGGGCAGGAAATATTGATGACAGAAAGAGTACAAGTGGTGGAGCATTCTTTCCTAGTAAAAGGTTGGTATCTTGGACAAGTAAAAAGAAAAATTACACATCCCAATCCACAATAGAAGCAAAATATGTTGTAGTAGTAGTGAATTTTTCTAATATTGTTTGGTTTAAATAGTTGATGGAAGGCATGAGGGTTGAGATCTAAGAACTAGTTGTCATGTTTTGTGATATACAAGTGCAATTAACATATAAAAGAATCTAGTGATGCATTCAAAAACCAAGCATATTGCTATCAAATATCATTTTGTTAGAGAATTGGTGTAGGACAAAGAAATTAGATTGGAATATGTCCATACAAAAGAAAAAATTGCATACATATTTACCAAGCCATTACCTAAGGATGCATTCTTGTATCTAAGAGGTAAGTTAGGGGTCATTCCCCTATCTAAAGCTCACTAAATAAAGTTTTAGTGATGCATCAAATGGAACCAAGTTGGAGATCTATTAGTTGATGCATCATAGTCAAGAGAACATTGCATATGAATTAGTACTCAAGGTACATTGATGTTCATTTGGTACGTGTTGTATTTGGCATGTGTTGTCAAAGAGAGAGAGTTTACTGTCATATCTTTCTAAAATTTGTTTTGGGAAGAAGTTATGTAATTCCTTTATAGAGGGAGAATACGAGATTAAAGAGAAGCTTGTGATATAAAATCTAAGGGGGAGAAACTTTCTATCTTAGAAAACCTTGTTTTCAAATTTCATTGTGCTATGACATATTGTGTTGCCATCAATGCCAAAGAGGGAGATTGTTGGATATAATTGTCTAATTGTGTGTTGTCTTTGATGTTACACAAA
Source organism: Cupressus sempervirens (assembly GCA_028749045.1). Lineage (NCBI taxonomy): Eukaryota > Viridiplantae > Streptophyta > Pinopsida > Cupressales > Cupressaceae > Cupressus > Cupressus sempervirens. The sequence continues at coordinate 476,610,364 of CM053789.1, read as the reverse complement.
TGTCATATCAGTTGTCATTCAGTGCTTACTGAGCTCACTTGGTTAGCAAGATAATTTTTCTTGTCGACCGAGCATTCCTGGAGATTACTCTGCAAAGATAGTGTCTACCAAGCTCACTTGGGCATTGAAGGAAATTATGGCAGAAAGTAGTGTTAATCGAGTTCTCATGGTTAACAAAGGAAAGTTGGTCATAGTTAGTGTTCACTAAGTTCACTTGGTTGTCAAAGAATTTTGCAAGTTCACAGTGGTAACCAAGCTTTTGTTAGTTAACATAGGAAATCATGTCAAGACTAGTGTTTACTGAGTAGGGTCAGCCAATGAAGGATTTTGTTGATTTGGCATATGAAGTTTAATTATTTTAAGAATTGATTCCAATGGACTATGGTAATATTTATTGGTCATTAATTGGGCTGACTTGATAATTTGGATGGTATATATGAAAGGTCAAGTTGAGATTATAATGTGAGTGAGAATATGCAAGTGTATTGATTGATTGAGAAGGAAAGTGTGAGCGAACTTGAAGGATGATTAGACATCCTTGTGGAGTAGGAAAGTAATATTAAGTTAGAAAGGATCTAGCATGAAATAGAACACAGATCTATAATTAACAATTCAGTTGCATCTCATTTAGGTCTTTTCATTGTTACTTTCTTATCGTTATAGCAAGGATCCAACATCTCTTCATAGAGTTGGTTTAACAGCCAACTGTAAATCCTCTAATAAGGTGAGAGTTCCATTGAATTGTTTTAAGACCTCTTGCAAGACCACTCCTAAGTGGGTGATTAAATCCTCTAATAGGATCTCACCTAACAATGTGTTTTGTAACCTTTAACTAGGTTGGTTCCTAATACAGCTCACTTTAGAAGAGTGAAAAATAGTAACTAGTTACATTCGTAGTTTTTTGTATATTGGGTTTTCATGTTAAACCTTGGTGTCTCATATGTTCATGTTATTTTTTTTATGCTTGCAAATTAATCATTGTGAATGTTTAAGATCAGTTAAAAGTAAATCACACTGCTTTTACCGAGTTACAACAATTCCTATGTGTTTAGCGAATAACAACAACAATTAGTATTATTGTTAACATCCAAGGGATCTGAAATATTTTTATGGTAACTGATTCACCCCCACTCTAAGTTACTCCATCTATATTTCCAACAATTGGTATCAGAGGTTTTGGTGCTTGTAGGAAAGGTTTCAAGGACCTAAGCTAAAGATCAAGATGTTTTAAAAGAGAGAAATTCCAAAGCTTAATAGAGACAACTTTTCAGCATGGCAGGGACTCAAGAGACTTCATCTAGATTCTATTGATGATTCAGGATTGAAATACCTTGATGAAGAATACACAACTTCTATTGGTACATTATCTATTGGAGATATTGCTGACAAAAAGAACTATAACACCATGATAACAGATATTGCATATGCTCTTAGCTATGAGGAATTTGATGATATCAAGGACTATAGAACAAATTTTGAAATGTGGAACAAAAAAAGGACATCTATGTTGGTGATGAAAATGTGAGGAGAGCCAAAGAAAAAAGCCTTAGAGGACAATTTGATCATATGAGAATGAGAGAAGATGAAAATATTGCCAAATATGTTGAAAAAATCAAAGCTAGTGTTGGTGCAATTAAAGCTTCTAGAGCAGATATCAAGGAATAAACTATTAGAAGTAAAGTTCTCTGAACATTGCTTCCTATCTATGAAATTATAGTATCTACTATTCAAGAAAGGATATGTGAGACAAATCATAAGATAACTTTGGATACCTTAGTAGGAATATTGACAGCCTTTGAGCTAGATATCTTTGACAATTATGTTCTAGCTTCTAAGACTATTGAATCTGCATTTGAGGTTAAGCTTTCACTTAAGGAGAAAGGCAAGAAAATAGAGGACATTCAGTTATAAAGTGAAGAAGAATCAGAGGAAAATTTTGATAGTGATTTTGAAGTCATTGAAGGTTTACTTGCAAGAAAATATTCTAGAGGCAGAGGGAAATACAAAGGTAAGGTTCCCCCAATCTATTTTTCATGTGAAGAAATTGGTCATATTGTTGCCCAGTGCCCAAACAAAGAAAGCAAGGATGAAAAGAAAAGTCACAAGTGCAATGGAAAGAAGCATTTCAAAAATCTCAAATTATTCAAAGATAAAGGTAAGAAGACTTGTTTTATGGCTAAGGATTCAGATAATAGTGAAGATGAAATAGTTTACATTGTTGTGAAAGATAAATTTGATGATGAAGAAGATAAGATGGCACTTATCTCTCATGTGAGAAAAAATGATACATGGATCATAGATAGTGGATGTTCACATCATATGACTGGTGATAAAACAAAGTTTGAAAAATTTGAAAACTATGATGGTGGTAGTGTAAGGTTTGAAAACAATGAACCTTGTTGTATAAAAGGGAGAGGCCAAATCTCATTAACCAAAGAACTTGTATGTGACAATGCCTATTGGGTTGAAGAACTAAAGCATAATCTACTGACTGTGGCACAACTAATCAAAATTGGATTCAAGGTGGAATTCATGCATGGAAAGGAAAGATTGGTAGATGACAAAGGAAAACTGATTGGATCAGGAAAAAAAACAAAAAGTAACCTATTTTATCTTGATCTTGGTGATTGCTCATGTTTTATTGCTCCAGTTGAAGAAAGTTGGTTATGGCATAGAAGGTTATGTCATGTAAATTTTGATAACATGGTGAAAATAAGAAAATTCAGGAAAGCAAAAGGCATTCCTAGTTTGAAGAAACCAGATCTTGGACTATGCAAGAATTGTTAGATTGGTAAAATGGGAAAAACTAGTTTTAAAAGAAAAAACTATCAATTTGAAGATATCTTGGAAATTGTGCATACTGATTTGTGTGGACCTATTAGAATAGAAAGCTATATTGCAGAAAAATTCTTTATACTTTTTGTTGATGACTACTCTAGAATGATGACTGTTATGTATTTAAGAGAGAAGTCAGAAGCATTTGAGAAATTCAAATGGTATCTAGCAAGAATAGAGAAGGAAACAAGGAAAATATTGAAATGCTTAAGATTAGATAGAGGTGGTGAATTCATCTCCAATGAATTCAACAGCTTTTGCATTGAAACAGGAATCAAGAGATAGGTATTAGCCCTTGGAACTCCTGAGAAAAATGGTATAGATGAAAGGAGAAACAAATCCATAATGGATTGTGCAAGGACTCTAATGATGATGAAGGTATATTCTTAGGATACTCTTGTAGAAATAAGGGATATAGATGCTTGAATTTGTCTACTTACAAAATCATAGAAAGTGCACATGTGAGAATAGATGATTTTGCAGAAAGGGCTGAAGGAGAAAGCAAATAGGAACCAAAATATTACAAGAGATTTGTTTGCATCAAAATTGATATATTACCAAACACATTTGTCGGTAAGGTGACCTATACTCCTAAGTTTTCCTTAGTCACTGAGTTGGAAGAAGTTCAAATCAAGTCATAAAGACTCGAGTCACATTCTGAAGCTATCGAGGCAATGCCTATTGAGTCCAAGCGACCAGAACCAAAAGTTGGAGTTCAAGAGGATGTCAATGCAATTCATTCAAAAGGAAAGGAACTTGCATTTTCCAAGTATATCAGGAGGCATCATGCACTAGATCAGATTATTGAAGATAAATTAGAAGGTACTATGACAAGAAGTAAGCTAAAAGATACATGTCTACTTGCTGATTTTGAACCTAGAAATGTTAAAGATGCATTGGAAAATGAAAGTTGGATTGAGGCCATGAATAAAGAAATAAAACAAATAGAGAAGAACAAAACCTGGACTCTTGTACCTAGGCCTAAAGATAAAAATGTGATTGGAACAAAATGGGTATTTAGGAATAAGTTGAATGAAGATGGTAACATATCAAGAAACAAAGCTAGATTGGTATGTAAAGGCTACTCTCAAGAAGAAGGGATTATTTATGGTGAGACTTTTGCTCTTGTTACAAGATTTGAAGGTGTTAGGACCTTACTTGCATATGCAAAACATAAATAATTTAAGGTATATCAGATGGATGTTAAATCTATATTTCTCAATGGTTTTCTTGATGAAGAAGTCTACATTGAACAACCTGAGGGTTTTGTTGATTTAAAAAAAAGGGAAATGGTCTGCAAATTACACAAAGCATTGTATGGCCTGAAACAAGCTCCTAGAGCATGGTATGAGAGGTTGCACAACTACCTTATACAGATTGGTTGCCACAAAACTAATGATAACAATAGTTTATACATCAAGGAAGGACCAGATAACAAGATTATATTGGTAGAAATATTTGTGGATGATACTTTATTTACAAGGAATGATGATCTATGTAAAGAATTTTTAGAGTAAATGAACAAAGAATTTGAAAGGTCTATGTTTGGTGAGATTAAGTTCTTTTTTGGACTTCATATACAACAAAGCAGGAATGGTATCTACATCACTCAGTTTAAGTATATCAAGGATATACTTAAGAAATTTGGTATGAAAGATTCAAAATCAGTTGGAACCCCCATGTATACTGGACTAAAGCTTACCAAAGATGAGGATTCAAAAGAGGTAGATTAGACCTTATATAGATCAATGATTAGAAAATTAGAGTATGTAGTTCATACAATATCTGATATTTCTTTAGCAGTTGGTATAGTGGCAAGATTCTCGACAAAACCTAGAGAAAATAAAATGATGGAAATCAAAAGAATCTTGAGATATTTGAAAGGTATTGAGGACTATGGATTATGGTATAAACTTGGAGGAAATCTAGACCTAAAAGTGTTTACTGATGCTGATTGGGTAGGAAATATTGATGACATAAATAGTACAAGTGGTGGAACATTCTTTCCTGGTAAAAGGTTGGTATCTTGGACAAATAAAAAGCAAAATTACACATCCCAATCCACAATAGAAGCAGAATATGTTGTAGTTGCAATGAATTATTCTAATATTGTTTGGTTTAAATAGTTGTTCGAAGGTATGAAGGTTGAGATCAGAGAACCAATTGCCATTTTTTTTAATAATAAAAGTGCAATTAACATATCAAAGAATCTAGTGATTCATTCCAAAACCAATCATATTGCTATAAAATATCATTTTGTCAGAGAATTGGTGTAAGAAAAAGAAATCAAATTGGAATATGTCCATACAAAAGAATAGATTGCATACATATTTACCAAGCTATTACCTAAGGATGCATTCTTGTATCTAAGAGGTAAGTTAGGGGTCATTCCCCTATCTAAAGCTCACTAAATAAAGTTTTAGTGATGCATCAACATGAACTAAGTTGAAGATCTATTAGTTGATGCAACATAGTCAAGAGAACATTGCATATGAATTAGTACTCAAGGTACATTGATGTTCATTTGGTACATGTTGTCTTTGGTATGTGTTGTCAAAGAGGGAGAGTTTATTGCCATATATTTCTAAAATTGGTTTTGAGAAGAAATTATGTAATTCATTTATAGAGGGAGATTATTGCATAAAAGAGAAGCTTGTGATATAAAATCTAAGAGGGAGAAGCTTTCTACCTTAGAAAGCATTGTTTTCAAATTTCATTGTGCTATGACATGTTGTGTTGCCATCAATGCCAAAGAGGGAAATTTATGGATACAATTGTCTAATTGTGTGTTGTCTTTGACATTACACAAATGTCATATCAGTTGCCAGTCAGTGCTTACCTAGCTCACTTGGTTAGCAAGATAGTTTTTCTTGTCTACCAAGCATTCCTGGTGATTACTATACAAAGATAGTATCTACTGAGCTCACTTAGGTGTCGAAGGGAATTATGGTAGAAAGCTATGTTAACCAAGTTCTCATGGTTAACAAAGGAAAGTTGGTCAGAGTTAGTGTTCACCGAGTTCACTTGGTTGTCAATGGATTTTGCAAGTTCACAGTGTTAACCAAGCTTTTGTTGGTTAAAACAAGAAACCATGTTAGGACTAGTGTTTACCAAGTAGGGTCAACCAATGAAGGCTTTTGTTGATTTGGCATGTGAAGTTTAATTATTTACAGTATTGATTCTAGCCAACTATGGTAAGGTTTATTGGTCATTAATTGGGCCAACTTGATAATCTGGATGGTATATATTGTTATAATTCTTTAGAATAACTGAGAGGGGGGGTGAATCAGTTATTCAAGGTCTAAATGACCTAATAATACTTTTTCTACAAATCCTTAATGGTGCATAATTGAAATTATCATACATTCAATTGGACATTAAACAACTATAAAAATTAAATATGCATCACATCATAATACTGAGAATTTGATAACCCAGAAACCCTCCAGGAATAAGAAGGTAAAACTGGAGTGGGAATGATACCCACAAAATAACTGTGCAATTGTTTTCAACCACTTCTGATGGTCTGCCCTATTAAAGGCCTGCCCTATTAAAGGCTACAACACATTGTTAAATGTGACCTTCTTAGAGGATTTCACCATACTGTTAGGAATGGGCATGGTTAAAGGACTTTGGAACATTCACTTGGAATGTCACCCTATTAAAGGATTTAAAACATGGCTATTAAACCAACCTAAGCCCATAGGATTTATTTTAATTGTTACAATTGCTAGAGAGTAAAAATAATGGCTTTTGATCTGATACAACTTACAGCATATCTTGCAGATTACAAATCACACTTCAGTTCAATCCTTTGCTTGGCTTTAATCACTGCAGCTTTGTAAGCTTGTCATCTCAAGCTTTGTCACCTTCAGTATTTTTACTCATCATACCAATGCAATCATATCTATGGTCACCTATCAATGCAGAGTATTTGTGACCTCTTCCACCTTAGCACCTTCTTCAACACTTCATGCTTTCATGCTTGACCACCCCTTTTCTTCATGACCTTATGACTCCTTAAATAGAAATTTGGAATACCTTTCTAGCATGATTCTCCCTCTCCAACTTTAGGGTTTCAATAGATTAGGTAAGATACAATGTATCTATCCCATATCTTGCTCTTATCTAGAAACTTTGTCTAGAATCCAATTGTATATGCCAAAAATGTTTTACATAGTGTTCTGTGCCACTAGCTCATCATTCTTATCTTCTATCTAATTCACAAAATTCTAGATAACTACGATGTCGGCTCAGATCTGGTGAATCTTCAATTTTTAAAATAATGCAGCAACTCAACATTATTGATTTACTAATGCTCGATTTCTTTTGTGTTACTTGGCACTTGTATCTTGCTCGACACTTGTATCTTTACTCGGCACCTATTTCTTTTCCACTACTCAGCACCTGAAGACTGCTCAGCATTTGAAAACTTACTTGGCACCTATTTCTTTTCCACTACTCAGCACTTGATCTTCACTCAGTACCTGAAGACTACTCGATACTTGATCTTCTCTCGGCACTAACTAGGATTTAGTTAATCCTTGCATCTTTGATATGTCTTGGTGTGTCCATCCTCTATGTCTTAGAGTATGTCATCAATACACCATTTCATCAATGGTTTAGCTGATCCTTATACTTCATTACAACATCATAACTTCAACCTTTCTCTAGGTACTCTAGTTACATCTTATTGATTTCCACCTCCTTGTCAATCAACCAACTTATAGTATTTGGATCACTAAAGCAATTGTCATTCCTGCAAGTAGCAAGTTTGACATCAATGACAAAAAAATGATTGAAAAAATTCTTTACCAGTTCCATTACTCTTCATTCATGAGCTTTTCAATCATTTCCAACATATATGAAAGGTCGAGTTGAGATTCTAATGTGAGTGAGAATATGCAAGTGTATTGATTGATTGAGAAGGAAAGTGTGAGCGAACTTGAAGGATGATTAGACAACCTTATGGAGTAGTAAATTAATATTTGGTCAGGAAGGATGTAGCATGAAGAAAAAAAAAGATCTATAATTAGAAATTCAATTGCATCTCATTCAAGTCATTTAATTGTTACTTTCTTACCATTGTAGCAGTGATCCAAAATCACTTCACAGAGTTGGTTTAACAGCTAGTGTAGATCCTCTAATAAGGTGATAGTTCCATTGAATTGTTTTAAGACCTCTTTCAAGGCCACTCCTAAGAGGGTGACTAAATCCTCTAACAAGGTCACGTAACAATGTATTTTGTAACCTTTAACCAGGTTGGTTCCTAATAGGGCTCACTTTAGAAGAGTGAAAAACAATAACTAGTTACATTGGTGGTTTTTCCCATATTGGGTTTCCATGTTAAATCCTGGTGTCTCATGTGTTCATGTTATTTATTTTATGCTTGCAAGTTAATCACTGTGAATGTTTAAGATTAGTTAAAAGTAAATCACACTACTTTTATTGAGTTACAATAATTTTTGTGTGTTTACTAAATAACAACATCAATCAGTTTTATTGTTAACATCCAAGGGATTTGAAATATTTTTGTGGTAACTGATTCACACCCCCCTCTTAGTTACCCCATCTATATTTCCAACACAAATGTGCTATCTCTTGCTTCTTTTTGAACCAAAGGTGGCATTTCTCATCTCTTTTGTGCCATTATATATGTATATGTATACCTACATCTATATCTATATCTATATCTATATCTATATATTTGTGTTTTATGGTATTCTTGATTTTTTTGGGTATTTCGATGATGAGTTGTTTCCTCAAGCTTTAGAGATAAAACCTTTTGAGATGGATGCTATTGATGGGCTCTGTTGGGTCTTCTCCATCACAATCTGAAAGTCTTTAAGTACCATGTTAGCCTACTTTCAACACCCAAACTTTAAACCTTAAAAATAGCCTTGTTGGAAAAGATTCTTTGATTGTTTTGGTGTGATGTGAATTTTTATGGCTAACATTGTCCCTGTAAAAGATTAATTTGTGAAAAAGCTATCATTCTGAGATTGAGTTGAACTTGAACTTGAACCAAAATTTTTAACTTCAAGTTCATGTTCGAGTCTACAGAGTCAAAGTTCAAACTTCAAGATTCAAAAGTTCAAATATGTGATGCAATGATTGAAAGTTCTAAGTTAGAGTTTTGAGTTTTCAAATACAAGGTTCTCAATCTTGAACCCCAAGTTCAAGTTCAAGTTTGGGTCTATAGAATCAAAATTTTAGATTCAAAGTGCATGTTGGATGGCCCCAAGTATAGATATCCATCAGATCAAGAATTTAGTTCAAGGTTTAGAATCTAGATTTGAAAGGTGGATCAAATGTTACAAATGTGTGACTGAATTTCTCAGATATCTATTTTGCATCAAACTAAGCCTTCTACTCTCTTTTGGTTAATTTGCATATTAATTTCTCTTGTGAAGTTTGTGTTCAAGAATGTCAATTAATGGGGAATGAAATTTGAAATTCATAATAGGAATCTAATGGATGTTATGAAATGGTTTCATTAAAAATTTGAGGTCAAACTCATAATAACCATGACATGATTGACATAGAAACTGTTGGCGCTCAAAATTGCATTCCCATTTTGAGCATCTATTTCAAATTTTGAGTCAATTCAAGCCCTTTAAATGCCCATAAATGCATGTATACCTAGTTGTACCTTTGAGGCCCCTAAGGTGTTTAATGTTTCTAACACCCTTCATTTTAGTGTGTCTACATATTCCATGAAGTTAAATCATCATTCTGATTCATTTCGTGAAGTCCCATTTTGAGAAATTCCCAAATCTGCATTTTTACCCTAAGTGTCAAACAACGATAGGAGGCTGTGTTTGATACTAAATATCTCGCACCAAAAAATGTCTCATGACTCACCACTTTGGGAATGTCTAGTGTCCATATTTGAGAACCTATGTTTCAGATTTTGAGTCATTTCGAGTGCATTGGACTAGGTTTTGAATCCCTCAAAGTTGGTAGTTTATTGTTGTCATGCTGATAGAAAATGTTCAGAATTATGGGGAGCCCTATTTGACGAGCTATAATTTTTATCGAGTTGACCAAAATTTTGAAATTCCTTTTGCATTGCATTTTAGACGTCAAAGACTTATTATGTTTCAATTTTTAGCTCATGATGAATCTGTTTGATTAGTTTTCAAATGTGATTCCAAATGCAATTTTTATCTTTTACTGGTGTCAACATTTGCAGATTTGTCAGAACCCCTGTTCGTGATGTTATAACTTGAAATCCATGATTGGTAAGCCTAAATGGATTGTACCACTATGTTGTACTCTAAAATTGATTTAAGTGTGTTGATTTTCAAATCTTAACAAATCTGTTTGTACACTTTTTCACCTCATGATAGAGAACCAATGCCCCAGTTTTTGTCTTCCCAAGTGTCGGTTTACCCAGTTCTTGAAGCCGATTCTGTACCCAATTGGTTGTTTTCTAACATGCTTGCTTGCAAGTAGTTTTGAGAGGTCAACTTTGACGGTCAATAACTTTTGACTGAGAATTTTTCATGAGACAAGATTTGACAAGGTAAGATTATGTAGACCAAAGAATTAGTGTGTTTGATTTTAGAGCTCGATCAAGGGTTTTTGTCAGTTTTCAAAGTCTATCAAAGGACCGCATGGCACAAAGTTGACAAGTTGAAGATTAATGATGACATGAGCTTTTAATGGAAAAGTATTGATCGAATTTGAATCCAATCAATATGGGATGTTTAGTAGGTCAGTTTGAGAATTTAGCTATTCGAAAATGATTTTTTTTTTAGTTGGACCCACTTTGGGCCCAACTGATTCCATCAGATGAGTATGAGTTTTGTAGAATCCTGAAGGTGTCTTGATGTAAAAATGGAAACTGTGCAGGAGCTTAAACATGCGGGGAGTATGTTAGGTTTCTACACTTATGGTATGGTAATAGAATGCAAGTTTAGGTAAGAAAGTACACAAAAGGATTAAAAGATAGAATGTTGTGACCTAATGGATAGCCAGAATTATTGATTCGATAGGATGCTCATAAAAAAGGATATGGTTTTCAGTTCTATAACAGAGGTTGTGCAAGTGGTAAAGCATCCCCATTTGGTAGCTAAGCCAAATATCCAAGAGAATACTTGTCAATCTGAGTAAAGTGTATCACCATTGCATCTAGAGTTAATAACCAATAAGGATATGGAGAAGAGGAAATCTAACACTACAAGTCTATTTACTTCACAAGCAACTAACATGGAGATCAATAAAATTACATGACCGATGCCAATTCTTTGAAGTGGTGTGACTCCTCTTTCTATTTTTGTGATGCAGTTGGTGAGAGGTATTAACACTCTGTCATACAATGGAATCCATGTTATGATCACCAATTGTGTGATGATGTTTATGGAGGCGGTGGGCACTTTGATGCCCATGGAGCCCAATCTTTGGTTCAATGTTAAGGCATGAGATATTATTAAAAGATTATTTTTTTGGGCAACTTTACAAGTTATATTTCATTGGCATCCTTGTCAAGTCAGTTAAATAAATAGCCAAGGAATTTGTAGTGAATTGAAAGAAGCCGTAGCATGCAATGTAGAAAAGATAAAGGGCAACGCCAGTCAAGTGAAGCCCATGCAAGGAAAAATAAGGGAGATCACGCCATTAAAAAGAAACATGTCCAATGAAGCCCATGACACATATAGATACCTCACACCTGTGGCTATGAAGCAACAAAGAAAGCTATAGGGGATTATTCATGCAAGGGAAATTTTGAAGAGGGTCCACGTAGTAGTAGAGAAGCTTGCGCAATGGGTAAAGGGCATTAAAGAGGTTAAACCCCATGAAAAAAAGTCAACAAAATTAGGAAGGCAACTCACGCAAGTTGCAAAGCCAAACACAAACATAAGAGGAACCCACACAACAAAAAGTAGGGCTTGGTGGCATGTGTGGAAGGAGACAGTGAGCAACCCGCAGCACAAGAGGTTGATCTTCAGGAGCCTTTTGGTGAGTATGGAGAAATAAGAAACCTGCACCTAAATTTAGATCGCAAAACTAGATTTTTAAAGAAAGAAATAAAGCTTCTATCAGAGAAAAAATGGTTGGTGTAGAGGTCGATGTAGTAGATTTTGAGCCAGAAGATGATGATCTTATGGAAGCTTCTGTAAAGAAGGAAGGCAAGTGAAGCATTTTCTAGAGTCGGGGAATGCATTTGAAATGTAGAGAAACATTTTTATGCAAACTAGCCTGAGCCTACTTTATCCCATATTGACTGTGGGAAGGGATTTTGAAGTCTTTAAATACAAAGGCTTACGCATAACCAAATGAATTAAAGAAAATGGCTTTAGTAAGCCATAAGCTCACGTGAGGCTCCTATAGTTGACTTGGTGATGTGGATGCCATTTGGAGTTGACATAAGCATAATTTTGAATGAAGGTGCTTAGGTGCTAATGTGGCAAGATTGCCAGGATTTTGCCACATGTCCTGATCGGAGGGCTGGCGCATGCCCACAAAATGGAGATGCACACCAGTTAAACAATGCAGGTATGCGGGCATGCACCACGTGGCAGTGGCCCTGATTGGCGGTGACGTGACATAGTAGACAAGGCAACCAATAAAATAGTGCCATGTGGCACACGTCAAGGCCTAGTGGGGGTGATTAAAAATAAAGTAATTTAAGTTGTCCTTTTAAAATATTTTATTTTTGAAAATGGGCGACGTGCAAGTTTTTCTTAAATCAAACAGGGCATTTATTCTAAAGTTTAAACTTTAGATATTTGAAATTTCTGAAAATTTAAGTTTTAAAGTTGCATACCAAAGAAGTTATAGCAGGGGAGTGATTTTCAAATCAACTTTCTGGAGGCTCTTGGTAAGCAATTATAGCAATGTTCTATATCGCCGGAACCGGGAAGAGAAAAACTATCCAAAAATGAAGTTGGTTTTTGTACAAAATGCCACTGGTTCATGCTATAGGAGGTTTTCTCTCAGAGATTGATCTACATATTTTATCAGGTGTTTCAAGTCACCAGTTGCAAAATTCAGTGGAAAAACATCATAAAAGTATTCAGTGACTATTGTATCAGATTATTTTGAGTTTTTGTGATGTTTTGGCTTCAATTTGATAAATTGACACATATTTGGGTTCATTAGTAGATCTTTGTCTTTTGCTGAGATATTTTGCATTTGGAAAGGCAAAACAGAAAGGATATGATTAGCAATTGAGGGATTTGATTCACCCATGGAAGAGAGAGATTAGAGAGAGTTTTTTCTTTGCTAAGGGATTGAATTCCAAGTGGACACATGTCATTCTAAGATCAAATCTAGGAATTGATCTGTCTTCTATATCTTTTTGTCTTTCATCCATTGTTGGGGTTCCAATCTTAAGTTTTCTCAGATCTGTGATACCATTCTTTAGCATTTTATTCTTGTATTGAGCATCATATAAGTTTGAATGCAAATAGTTCTTACTTGTTAAGTGATTTGTGAGTCATTTCTGTACATCTTTCATGTATTTGGTTTCAAGGAAAACAAATAAAGAGTAGCAAAGGATTTAAATTCAGTTTGAATCATGTCTCCTTATTTGTGGATCTGTAATCTTTTCTAGTTTGTGATCAAAGAGCATAAATTGGGTTGCGTTTCATTTAGAAATATATGTGATTGAAATATCTTGCTAGTGGAACAAAGAGCCATGTAATTGCTTGATGTTTGTCACAGGGTTTGCAGATTTCATGAAAGGATTGTCTGAGTATGAGATTCATTCTAATGTAGATGTCTATTGACAAGGTGAAAGATAGATCAGGGATCTTGATGTAGGAATTGTGTCAAAGATTTCCAGAAGGTGTATCATTGTAATTCATTTAATTGCCCAATAGATAAGGCACTGATCAGAGATAGGATCATTAGGTTTTGTTGCTCATACCCAGGTCTTGCTGATATCAACATATTAAATCATCTTTTCCCTTTTATGTTGAAAGTAATTCAAAGTTTAACCCGCACTTAGCTTTCCATTTTCATGAGTCATGTTTTTAACTATTTCATGCTTGTGATTTCTTGGTTACCTATAGAAGAATTGGGGGTTTTATCTGTTATTCTAGATTCTGATTATGTTCATTGCACTAGTCACATAATTGGATCCTAAGAGGTTCACCCGCCTAGGTTTTATAGAGCCTGAAGTGAAGAAGGAGTGTAGCCTTATAGTTGGCCCAAGTTCTTGGTGAATTGTGTCCATTATTGGAGATAGCTGCCCATAGATGCAATCTTACCCTGTATACTTGGTTATTAAAACACTGTTAAATTAGGAGCCAACATAACTGACATGGGGACTACAATGTGATCTTTCCTATTTGCCATAAAATTGCATATGGGTCAATGTCAAGCACAATTAATATAGGATATGAGGTGGCTTTTGAAATTAATCTCCAGAGACTTGAAGGTTTTAAGGTTTCTCAGCATGTGAATAGTGTTGCAATAACCATCTAACATCCAATCTCATCAAAGCAATATACATATTTAGATATGTGCTTGAACCCATTAATGGACGTACATTTCTAAGGCCTATAAATCTCTAAAGTTTTGCCTCTACCTCATGCATATTGTAATAGGACTGAAATTTGAGAGGGGACTTTGCAATTCCAATCATCATCTATTGAAGGGATACACAGATAACCAAATCACACAAATAGCGGAGCATGGGCCTGTGATAAATAATATCACAAGAATATTTCAATAAGAGCATGAAAATCTTGTTCTTCCTGTAATAGGGCCATAATCCCATGTAGACAAGGTGAGTGAGGTGATGAACACGTGCATGCCAACCATTTGAGAAAAGGTGAAGACACATGCAAATGGTTTTATTGAATGCCAACTAGTGATTGAAATGGTAAACATGGATTTCCACTTAGCACTCCAAGTGCTAAGACATGTGCACTAATAGTATAAAGATGCAACATTGATGTGTGTAAGTAAGGCACAACAAATATGGGTGAGTTCCCATATGGAAGACACATGATCCTCTCTCGACAAACCCCATACCTAGCAACACATCAGATGAAATTCCAATCTTTGGCCAAGTCATGATGAAGAATAAGATAACATAATTAAGAGAAGAGTGTGACCTTCACTCGAGTATGCCCAACTCTCATAAGTCTCTCTTTGGCACCCAAGAAAGAATGCATAGTGATAGTAGTATTGACTCAGATAGAGGTTGAGATATAGGTGATTTGTATGAAAGAATGCCTCCGGTGGAGAGAATTTGATTGACTTCCTTGGCATGTTGCATTCATCAAGATAAGATCATAAAATGAATTATTTGGCTGAGTCAAATATTGAAAGATGCTAAGATGCACATCAACTATTTGGAAAAGTTCTCATGATTATATCAAAAAAATGGCAAAACAGGCTTGATGATGACTGATAAGTAAAAGAATGCCATCGAAATCCCAAAGATCCACTATGTGTATTTTTGAAGGGTGATTGAAATCTTTAGAAGTATAACCAATGAGCATATGGAGAAAACCAAATGAGATGAACATGGTAAACATTTTGGTGTTGATGCAACATCACGACCAGTAATAGAGACCACCAAGTCATTTCTCAGTGGAATATGGTCAATGAGTTATCTTGCCTCCAAATCTTGACAGTCCTATGAGATTGAACATTAACATGCAAGAGAAGATTCATATGTGAAAAATAAGTGTGGCAAATCAGGTTTGGAGAGCATAGGTAAGCTATTTGATAGAATGCCTCTTAACACAAACATAGAGCCACATGAGCTGTTTAGTGGAAAGATGGATATCACAATCTCTTCCTCTCACAATAATGTTATTGGGTATATGCAGAGATGAATCCTAGAGCATCATTATCCTAATGTAATAGTGAGCTTGAAGCTATATGCATCTCATTTATTCTAATGATTTTTAAACAAGAAATAGAAATTTGTGAGGCACATGGAGCCTCCTTGTGTGAATATTAATTAGATCCTTACATTGTTGATAGACTTAAGAATTACGGTGATCCATATATAATATCTGTACAGGTTGAATCGTTAAGGTGACAGGTGGCTTTATCATCCAATGGAATATCTTTGTTGGTTGTCTCAAATTTTAAGTTGGAAAAGTAATAAAGTTCTTCAAATAGAATCAAAGGAGAAAGAAGGATATCTTTTTCCCACTAATTAGTTATTCAACTAAACAAAATTGACAAGTAAAGAAGATAAATATGCCACAGTAAGAGGGGTAATGGGTTCTTCTTTCTGGTCTACAAGTTCTATAGCTACTACAAGGAGAAGAGAGTTCTATTCTGTAATAGGGTAAAGTAGAGATTTATTTTGTTTTACTTTACTTTGATTTATTTTGTAGGAATAGGGTAATCCTATGGTTATGCTGTTATGTATTTGAAATGTAGGAACTCTATTTGTCAGATTTTGAAAATTAAATGTTAATTTCTTAGATTGATGTTGATTATATAGTCACTTTTGTTTCATTTTAAATTCAATCTTTGTATAGTTATTGATTGTTTGTGTAGAAAAGAATCATTTCTTCTATATTCTCTGTAATAGGAAATATTGGCTAGGTAGTCTTGTGACTGCCCCTACATCTTTTTTCCTCTATTTAGTTCTATTAAATTTGGGAATCACATTCATTCCATGTATATGAATGAATTTCATAAAACCTTAAGTACCTGTTGGTCATTTTTGCCTTCCCGCCAGAATCACCACATTTGAATTCAACGTAGTAATGTTCACAGATTTTAAATATCCAAATATTCAAAAGGGGCACAAAATACTTTATGCTAACCTTGTAATATTTCTTTCCCTATGCATTTTAATGTTTTTGCAAGCCCGTAAGTCCCCATCATTAGATCAAGATATATCTATGGTTGGCGCTATCTCACTATGGGAAGTTGCACATTGTTTTGCCATAGCGACATAAAACTTTTAGGCCATGTGTTAGGTGGGTCCTCCCTTTCCTTTTTGTTTCTCCAACTTTGAATTTTGATAGATCCATGGTGGGCACTATGGCGCTATCAAAAAATTTGTGTTCCTTGTCGTTAGCGACATAGCGCCCAGACAGAAAGTGATATTGCGACGACATTAGAAGGAAGGTGGGTCCCAAGTATGCCCCATTAGATATCAGTGACGAGGATTTGTTAGACAGGTTGGCACATGGCCAATTTCTATTGGTTGGTATAATAATAGGTTAGATCTATCTTGCTCACCACCAGATCTCATAAAATCAACGGTGGGCGATATCTCGCTATGGAAAGCTGCAAGGATATTATCCATAGCGACATAGCACCTCAGCAACGCGTGGCACAAATGACGTAATGGGCTCACCCTTCTCCAAAGTAATATTATGGCTCATGCTTGGTGGCAGTTGTTAGGTGGGTCATAGTACAGTGGTGATATTTCATTGGTCCATTCAGCCAACCCAGTGTGTAGTTGTACAATTTTTTTGATCACTGTAGATCTAAGGAAATCAATGGTAGGCGCTATCTCGCTATGGAAAGCTGTGAGGATATTACCCATAGTGACATAGCATGATTGTGCCATGTGGATTAGTGGGGCTAGGTCTCGCCAAGATGAGGATGCCAGGTTATGCCAGGTGGTTTCCAAGTGTTTCATGGGCCCAAAGGTTTTAAGGAGATAGTGCAATAATACGAGTCTTCACGATTGTCAGATTAGTCTAGATCCATAGTGGGTGCTGTCTCACTATGGGAAATTTCTCAGAGGATATGCATAGGGACATAGTGCCCCAGTGACACGTGTCCCAGTGGGTTCGATGGAGGTAGTAACAGTTAGCAGCCAACAACTAATGTGACTGTCGCGATCAGGGTTGCAAGGTGGCGCAGTTAGTAAAGAAAGATTGGTCAGGCTCAGGAAGACCTTGTGGGTGCTAAAGAGAAATGAATTGATTGGTGCATGTGGCCTATTTCACTTACAGTGTTTGACTGACTCATTGACTCTACTGATTCATGCACCAAAAATGATAAGAAATCAAGGTTCTACAAGCATCCGATCTATGATTGATTCCAACCACCAAAAGTGAATGTGAAGCATGTAGAGAGAATCTACCACCCTGATCTAATCTATCTATTTGGTCAGAGCATAGTTATAGCATCGCCTCTATCTTTTTGAGGCCCTTTTTTAGTTATAAATCAGATTTCATGGTACCAAAAAGCTATATTAGGATCATATTTTCTCCATGATTGTTCTCTATAGTACTTAATGGCAGCTTGTTGCGAAGTAATTACAGTTGGAGGACACCCTAGTTATGCTTGAGCTATAAAGGAAAAATTTTATGAATTTTGAAGGGTCGACCTTTCTCTATTTTCTCTGTTACTGCTCTATAGATTCTTTGTGTAAATTCCCCTATGCCTCTGAACTACATGATCTTCTGCCTTATCTCTTTTAGCCATTGGTATTCAAGTGCAAGAACCCTTTGCCTCTTAGTAGTGTTTTATAGAGATCTATGCTCTGCATGACTGTATCTCCTTGGCCTATGAATGATAATATAAGTGAATCTCTCCTTCCTTGTGTCATTCATCTTGGTCTTCTGATCTGCATGTGATTATTAGATTAAAGCAAGTCTGAATGTGTATATCCTTAGTTTCATTCTGGTTCAATAGTGCATATATGGGCAAAGTTTGGTCCGAACACTCTATTTTGGTGCATCACCTCTTTAGATTAGATTAGGTAGATTTGCTTTCATGCTCTCCTTCTCCCTTTTCCTCTCCAAGAGTAGTTAGGTGCATCTTGATAGTAAGATGAAGCTGGCCTTCTCCAGAGACTCAACCTCATAGTTCAAGTCCCATAGCTTGGAGGTTGTTTCCATGCTTCACTAGGTTTTCCTCATGCATAGGCTTTGGACAAGGGTGCAAGCCTCAGTGACAATAGTTTTTGGCACGCCCGATGGGACAACTTTTTAGAAAAACTTCAAGCCTATTGGTGTCAAAAGGGAAGATTTCAAGATCAATATTGAGGAGATAGTACTAGCTTCGATGTTTAAGCCTTCAAGAGGCTCATTCTTTAAAGTATTTGGTGACTCTGAGCTTCAAATACATATATGGTTCTAGACCAAAGTTGCAGTGATTCATGCCTAGAGCTGAAACAAGGGCATCTTCTAGAGGTAAGTTTCAGTATCAAGAGCTTTCATTTTCAAATCCTAGAAGAAGGAAGACTAGAATATCTTTATCACTAGTTAGGAGTGAAATAGTAACAAATACACATACAAGATCTATCTCTACTCCTCCTACTATTAGATCTCAGCCTAGACTGCCATCAATACATATAAATAGATCACTTGTCTATATGGCGTTTCCTAGAGCTCATACTTTTGCCACCTTTAATGGTGGGAGCCCTCCCTTATTAGCCCAAAGACATGACATACCAGTAGCTGCCCTCAAAAGTATACCAGAGTTTACTGGTGAAACTTCTATCTCTCCCTTAGAACACATTCAAGAGGTTGCAAATGCCTGCAATATCCATGGTATTACAGAGGATGATGTTGTAGTTAGGCTCCTAGCCTCATCCTTGAAAGGAAAAGCACTAAAATGGTATAGAGGTTTAGCTCATGGTTCTATAACAGATTGGGATGGATTAGGAGTAGGATTGTGCAAACATTTTGAGGATAAAAGTGACCATTTGTCACTTTTAGAGCAGTTGACTACTATAAAAATAGTCCCCCATGAATGTATGACTGATTTTAATTATAGATTTCAAAAGACATGGGATAGAATACCTACTTCAGTGAAGCCTACCCCTAGTAATGCCTTCTTGCATTATCTTAAAGCTTTTAACAGTGATATTGGCACTACAATCCAAACTATGGGAGGAGATACCTTGCCTAATGCTTATGACATAGCAATAAATTTAGAGAACATCCTAATACAAGGATGTAAGCTAGCTCCAAGGCCTCTTATGCCTTTCTTCCCTGATGTTCCAAATTATCAACCAGCAATGGCTCCTCTTCCCATAACTTTTACATCACAATCCCTTGTCCCAGTCCCTCAAGTTTCCACATCTTCAAATGGGATAGATGAAATCAAAGAGATGATGCAATCTCTGATGTAGAACATGGATAAAAGAGAAAAGAACCTAGAGAAAAGATTGCAAGATTATGGGAAGAAGCTGGAAGATAACTCCTCTATGATGCAGAAAGCAAGCAACAAGGTGGTGACTTTAGAAAGACAACAAGCTCAAGATAGTAAGCCTCATAAATTGTAATATCAAACTCCAAGCAGTGGTAGAACTCCAAATCCTAATCATTGGAACAATTCTTTCGATCAGAGTAGGCAGGGCGGTCATGCTTCAACCTCAAATGTAAACCAAAGTAGGGCCATAGTCCCTCAAAACAATATGGCTCAAAATCAAGATTTTTGTCCCTTCTATAAATACTCCTATGCCTATTTTTTGTGTCAGAAGGTTGAATCTTTTATGGCTTTGATAGTCCAAGAACCTATAGCAAAACAATCATACAAGGAGGACCAATTTAAAGATGCCTTAGACATGCAAAGATAGGGCAATTGATCTTTTATGAATCATTAGATGGAGGAGCATTGTAATGTAAACCAGGATTCCATTGCTCATAACACTAGAAGCAAAAGAAGAGCTATGGAAGATGTTGTCCCTCCTCCTCCTAAGAAAGCCTCAACTTCAAATGCAATATCTCATGAGCAAGAAACAAATAATCAATCAAGTGCCTTTCAGAAGCAAAGGCAAAATCATGGCAGAAAAGATACAAGTGATCCTCAGGTTATTCCATCTCAACCTCATACAATTGTAGCTCCCAAAGCTTCTATCAAAACACCTACTATGCCATTTAGTGTGGTAGAGAAAATGAAGAAGACAAATGTGAATATCTCCATGTGGGATGATGTTGCTACTATACCCATGCAAAAGAGGTTGCTACATCAAGAATTGGAAAGAATTGAACCAAAGGATTAGACACTCAGCATGGAAAGTGCCACAAGCCTAGTACAACAATCAAGGGAGGTAGAAACAAGTAAAAAGGTTAGACCTCCTCCATTCTATGTTTCTCTAATTGTAGGGGGAAAACTAGTCCATAATTGCATGATTGATTCAGGGGCTAGCAGTTCAGTGATGCCTAGGTGTGTTGCTGATGCTTTGGAGATGAAATATGAGCCCATTATTAGGGATGTATTATAGTTGGATGGTAGTACTGTCAAGACTGTAGGGATCCTTAGGAATGTGGAGATGGCCTTGCATGCCCTAGTTGTATTGTAACCCAAGATATCTCTATTGCTGAGGTCAAGCCATATTTTGCCATCTGTCTGTCAAGAGACTTTACTGCCCAAATAGTTGGTTTCATATCTTTTGATTGGTCATATATGTCTTTCAAGATGAGATATGGAGCCGATGCTTCAATCAGAGTAGAGCCTCAAGCCATCCATCATACTGAATCTTACACCCCTAATTCTGTCAACATAAATTGCCGTATCCTAGAGATGGATGAAAATGACATAGTGAATGAGCCCACCACTTCCCTAGCAGAGATACCTGATTTTTTCTTGGATGAGTGGGCTAATGCATATCAATTTGACCCTATGTCAGAGACCCTTGAGACAGGTCTCAGTACATACTGTATATTGGAGAAAGATGCTCTAGTTCCCAATCTAGTGGAGACTAAAGAAGATATGAGTGAGATATGGAGTATGCACTTTGTTGGCTCAAGGAATAAGAATGGATTAGGGGCTGGTGTGATGTTGATTTCTCCTGCACAAGTAAGGTACTATTTCTCCTTTAGGCTCCAATTCAATTGCACTAATAATAGGTGCATCTTATGATGTGCCAGGGAATCTTGAGGAAGAGAAGAAGCAAAAATTAGAGTGGTAGTGAGGCCTATTATCCTTGATAACAACACCCATTTGCAAGTGTTTGAATCTGATGAGTAAATTGTCAGCTTCTTGTAGAATGAGGCAGAATTTTTGGAGAGAAATCAGTCAAGACTGCAGGATCAATATGGTGATCAGATCATTAATCTCAGTTCTAACAAATTGCCTAAGGGTCTCATCACCCTAGAGAGTGTTTTTAATCCTGATGATCAAGCAAGAGGTAGGTCCATGAACCTAGCTACTAATAAGGATGATCACATTTCAGTCATGGTTGCTAATGGAAAATCCTTGAACATGGGGAAGGTATGTTCTAAAATTGAACAAGAAAATTTTATTCATCTATGTCAAGAATGTAATGATATATTTTCTTGGACATATGATGATTTAAAGGGTTTTGACCCAAGGTTATTTCAGCATACCATAGATTTAATTAATGATGTAAAACTAGTAAAACAAAAATAGAGGCCAGTGAATCCCAAGATTGAACCCCTAATGAGAAAAGAGCTATCCAAGTTCATTGAGGCCAATATAATTTTTCCCATCAAATACTCATCATGGGTAGCAAACCTTGTCCTTGTTAGGAAGAAGAACAGAGAAATTAGATTGTGTGTGGACTTTAGGGACCTTAACCAAGCCTCCCTTAAAGATCACCATCCTCTCCCTTCTACAAAGTAGATTTTGTCCAAGGTCAATTGTTCGAAGAGATTTTCATTTCTTGATGGATTTTCTGGCTACAATCAAGTGTTGGTTAAAGAGTCTGATAGGTACAAGACTGCATTTACCACTAAATGGGGTACCTATGCTTATTATAAAATGCCATTTGGACTAACCAATGTAGGTGCTACATTTCAGAAGGCAATGGAGATGGTCTTCAAAAGATTGATTGACAAGTTTTTCTTAGTTTACCTTGATGATATCACTGTATATTCAAAAGATGTAGAAGATCATTTTGATCATCTAAGATAGGTATTCCTAAGATGCAAAAATTTTGGGGTTTCCCTTAACCCAAGCAAGTGTATCTTTGCTACTAACCAAGGAAAATTATTAGGACATATTGTATCTGAAGATGGCTTAACCATTGATCCAGAGGGGACAAAAGCAATATTTTCCCTTCCTCTTCATAAACACAAGAAAGGGCTGAAAAGTTTCTTAGGTAGGATAAATTTTGTGAGAAGATTTATCCCTAATCTTGCTACCATGGTGAAACCTCTTACAACTATGCTCAAGAAAGGGATGGTCTTCGCATGGACCAAGGAAGGGAAGAGAAGTTTTGAAGAGATCAAGATAGCCATAGCCTCAACCCCTACTCTCATGAATCCAAATTTTGAGAAAGATTTCATCCTTTATACCCTAGGTGGTGAGTCAAGTATTTTTGCTGTCCTGACTCAAACAAATGCTAAAAATGAGGAGTAGCCCATAGCTTTCTTTAGTGAAGGGCTTAAATAATATGAAGATAAATACAACTATGTAGAGAAGCAAGCCCTTGCAGTCATCAAAGATTTAAAGAAATTTAGACACCTCCTGTCTCATAATAAGATTCATTTGTTAGTACCCCATGCCAGTGAGAAGGATTTCCTTTTGAGCAAAGATATTAGTGAGAAAAGAGCTGGCTGGATTACTAAAGTGATGGAATATGATATTGACATTCAGATTACCAAGTTGGTAAGAGGGAAGGGGTTGTGTAAACAGATGTTATCATCTCAAGAACCTGATGAGGAAGCTGCTATGATACTGACAAAGCAACAAGAGGTAAGGAATAGTGACCCAAGGAGTTGGATGGATGATATGATGAATTTCTTATTAGGCAATGGATACCCTCAAGGATTAGATAGAACTAAAAGGAGACAATATAGATTACAGTCAATTCCTTATGTCATAGTTGACAGTGTCCTCTTTAGAAAAGATTTTAATGGAGCCCTATTAAGATGCCTTGATACAGACCAGGCTAAAAGAATGATCAAAGAACTTCATAATGGTCCTAATGGTGGCCACTTCTTAGCAAAGACAATTGCAATGAAGATCATGAGGGCTGGTTATTACTAGCCATCTCTATTTCATGATTGTCATAATTATGCAAGGAAGTGTTAAAAATGTGCCTTCTTCTTTGGAAAACAAAGATATGTAGCTCTTCCCCTTCATCCTATTCAGGTGGACCAGCCTTTTGCTCAATGGGGATTGGATTTCATAGGCCCTATCAATCCTCCTAATTTAGGTCACAAATGGATTTTAGCTACTACAAATTACTTCACCAGATGGACAGAGGTAGTTGCATTGAAGGATGCCACTGAATCTTTAGTTGTTGAGTTCCTTGATGAAATTATGACCAGGTTTGGTGCCCCTTCAACCATTATTTCAAATAATGCAAAGTCTTTTGTTGGAGCTCAGGTTTGTGCATGGGCCATGGATCATAATATCTATTTGAGCACATCCTCCGATTACTATCCTTAGGGTAATGGTTTGGCTGAGTCCTTCAACAAGAACCTGATCAGGATCATGAAAATGACAATAGAAGATAACTAGAGGTGTTGGCATAAAAAATTGAAGACTGCAATGGGGGCTGATAGAATAATGCCTAAAAGGTCATTAGGAAATTCACCATTTGTGTTAGTCTATGGCAGAGAAGAAAGGCTTCCAATTTCATTGGAGTTCCCATCCGTAGAGCTAGCTCATCAGCTGGAGTTAATTGAAGATGATGCAATGACAGTAAGAATGGCAGAGCTGAAGGAGCTGGAAGAGAAGAGAAGTAAAGCCATGCAGACCCTAGAGGCACACCAGTAGCAGGTAAAAAAGAGTTTTGACGAGAAGGCTAAGGTCAGAATCTTCAGGGAGGGAGATTTGGTTCTGAAATGGGATGCAGATAGGGAAAAACTAGGAAGACACTCAAAGTTTGATGCATTGTGGAGTGGTCCCTATCTGATTGTCAGTTGCAAGTAGGCCAATGCTTTCCAGTTAAGCAGGCCTAGTGGTGAAATTTTTCCCATCCCAGTCAATGGGATCTATCTCAAGCCATGTTTTTGAGTGTTTGAGATTACATGTACATAGTTAGTTTAGTTTCATTTCTAGTTTGTTCTCTGCTTTTCCAAGAAGTGCACGAGCACAGGATTGTCTTTGTGAGACAACAAGTTTTGAAATTTTGAAGGTTTTGGTCTCTGGTTCCAGTTGCAGAGATAGGAGTTTCAGGGTTTCCCTCTCAGAGGTAGGGTTAGGGTTTCACCATATACATAAGATCCACATCTTTTTGACTCTGTAGCCAAATTGATGCATGAGGTCACTGGTCTATGTGTAGCTGGCTTGCATCCCTTCTACGTCACCAGATTTGTTGGTCATTTTTGCCTTCTCACCAGAATCACCACATTTGAATTCAATGTAGTAACTGTCATAGGTTTTAAATATCCAAATATTCAAAAGGGGCACAAAATACTTTATGCTAACCTGATAATATTTCTTTCCCTACGCATTTTAATGTTTCTACGAGCCTGAAAGTCCCCATCGTCAGATCAAGAGATATCTACGGTTGGCGCTATCTCACTATGGGAAGTTGCATGTTGTTTTGCCATAGCAACATAGCACCTTTTGGCCATGTGTCAGGTGGGTCCTCCCTTTCCTTTTTGTTTCTCCAGCGCCAAATTTTTCTAGATCCACAGTGGACACTATGGCGCTATCAAAAAATATGTGTTCCTCACTTTGATAGTCCCATCAGTTATTAAATTTTATATGGCTCCCTTAAGGGTGAAACAATTATTTGTTAAGTTCCCCCTATTCTAGTGGTAGGAACAAAAATGTTTATTACTCCACCACTTTGGTTTAACTTGTGGTTCATAGCATTTGGCCTTGGGGAGTACAATGAGTTTAGCAGCCAAGTGGTTTTGCAAAGCACTCTCATAAGACACCCCAATAGATGTATATTCTTTGGGTTTGTTAGAAGATTGATATCTTCTCAGCAGATGTGCTTGATTATAAGCAACTTGTTGATTAGACATCAAGGGAGTTGCCATGTTACTGTTAGCATGAATACTGATGCTATGGGGGAGCATTATAGAAAAATGTTATGACTATGTTTGTCATTGATGACAACATAGTAATGAGTTTGTAAAAGATTGACAAAGCAATAGAATAAGATTTTTGTATTAAGGAGATCACATTGTGTATCTGTTTATGTGTAGTTACCAACATATACTACAACATGTATTTGACATGTGGTCAAGTGCATAGAACCTAAATCAATAATGTACAAAAGATATTGATGATTTATAGAGAACCATAGGGAAATAGAGCATTGGGAAAATAGTTTCTATTGTATGATCGATATAGCACATTGTATTTGGAATAAAGGGTTGTGCAATTAACTAGAGGAAATATACTGACCATTGATCATGTTAGTGAGTGCACAGGTATGAAAGTCACACATGTGAAAGTTTGTGTATAACTGTGAGCTGACAACATTAATTAAATATATATTTCATTTAATTAACTTATAATAATGTATGGAGCTGACTCAAGGAATCAATGTTGAGTATGGTATAAAGGAAATATGTTTTCTGAGTTTTAGAGATCGTCATTGAAATCAAGAAGCAGAGAAGACTTGCAAATTGTAAAGTAGAGGAGTAGAGTATTCTTCTAATTCATGACTTCAAGGGTTACTATTGATGGGTTTAGAGTTCTAGATCTAATTGCATGATCTGAAGGTGAAGAAATCTGGTGTACTAGATAGAGGAAGAAGCAAAATATTGTCTCACATCTATTGTTCTTAAAGGAATAGTACCAAGATCAATTAGACAGTGGGTTCATTGATCTAATCTGGAAGCTATTTGGATAGTGGGTTCAACTGCCTTCTACAACTCCTAACAGGGTTGGAATCTCCTAATAGGGATTGAAAGTCTCCGCATAGGGCCTCTTTGTACTAAGTGTTGTAATAGACTCCTAATAGGGTCCATCCTCTAACAAGGAATATTAAAATTAGTACATTATTTTGTGGGCATCATTTCCACCGGGGTTTTCCCTCTAATCAAGGGTTTCCCTAGTCAACATATTTGGTGTAATTGTGTATGTGCATTTTATTATGATTGCTGTTTACTTTGGTTGAATAATTAAGAATTTTTTAAGATTAATATATAACTAATTCACCCCCCTATCAATTATATTGGTGGTCTACTATTTCTAATAGTTACGTTGGTAAAATGGATAAGCATTATCTTGTTAAGGTGTGTTTGGATTGGTGTTATTGACGATAGGATACTGCTAATTTGGATGGGGTTGGGTTTGTGGTTTAACATGGTTAGATTCAACCACCCCATCATTGATGGTGTTTTTGTTGTTGTTTCTCCACCATGACTTTTGTTTATTAGCAGACCAATCAAAGGAATTGTGAGACTATGAGGAGTTATTTGAGGAAACCCTTACCGCCTTTTGATAATGTGATGATATTATTGTTTATTAGGGCCTCTTCTACTTTGTTGGCATTCTCTAGGGTAGTCTTAAAGTCTTTAGGCCCTTGGAGCTAGATCCAATAGATCATGGGTTTAGAGAGACTATTGATGAAGATGTCAGTCTTCTCTTTGTCTGGGATGTCTCTATGGTATTTGGAAAATGCGTGTCTCCACCTATGTAGGAAGACTTTGAATGATTCTCTAGGAAGTTGTTTCATGTTATATAAATGAATCATTGTAACTTCCCTTCCAATATTATAAGAGTATAGGGAAATGAAAACAGAAGCCAATTAATCAAAGGACTTAATATTAGAGGGTATCTTGGAGAACCACTCCATGGCTTTCCCTCCAAGGCTCCTAGGAAATATATGCATTAGGTAAGTTGTGTCATGAACAAACTCCATACTTAGAGTATAAAACTGCTTAAGATGATCTTGGGGATTTGATGAAACAAAATATTTATCATAGGTATCTATACATTTTGAGGGAAAGGTGTGAAGGTAATGCTTTTATCGAATGGAAGAGGACACACCTTTTGAAGGCTAAATCCTCTAGGTTATATTTTTTCTCGCTTCATCCTTTCCATTTCCAATTGTAGGTCTTGTAGCTTTTTTGTAACAATATCAAAAGATGAATCTTCTTCATCTCATTTTAGGTTGCTTACATCAAAGTTGGACAATAGTTTTGCAACTTGTTGTGCTAATGTTAGTATGTAACATTTCTTGTATTTTTCAAGTATCTTGTCCATGATATCGACAAGCTTAGGATTTTGCTAAAAGTCCTCAATTTTGGTTTTGATGCTCTTTTCATCCCATGCATTGGATGAAACCATTTTGGAAAGAGGTTATGAATTTTGGTTGAACAAGGGTGACTCATGGATAACTATATTTTATGAATAATCCATTGGTGTGACAGGCTCAATAAGATCTAGAGATTTTGTGTATTTGATGGTTCTGCTAGCTATTTTACCACTCACCCATATAGGTGATCATTTTGGTTTTGGGGCTACACTAATTTTATGCAGTGGCATTAGATTTGGATAGGCTTCTTCTAACTCATGTGTTTTCACAATATGAGAGTTTGTGTGGATCGTGGTTCATTTGGAGTAACAATCTAAGCTTGAAAAGGTGTTTGGACTATTGGTAATGGCAAGTTTAATTTTATGAAGATAGGTAGGGAATAAATGTGTCTCTAGATATTTCTAGCTTGATATACGAGGTGAAGCAATAATGACAATTGGATAAGAATATTTCAAGGGAACTTGTAAATTTTCTTATTTCGAAAATGGTTGTTGTCAATTTTTGAATCTCTCAGTCTTGGAAAAATGCCAATGAGGAAAAAGGGTATCTAAATTTGTTGTTTATTTTCTAGTGTCATGTATGTAGATAGCCTCTATTTTAGATTTTTCTCAAATGTTCTATAGGATTTCTCAAATGCGCTATTTCATTTATTATGTGCACTATTTAAATATTCACTAGGGATTGCTCTATAGGGAAAACATGCTATTTAAATGTTTAGATGCACTATTTTATGTATCACTTGCACTGTAATAAAGAGTAACTGTGCTATTTAAATGTTCATAAGAATTTTTCTATAGTTAGATGTGCTATAATAGAGTTCAAATGTGTTACAGGATGAGATAAATATGTTTAAAGAAATAAATGCTCTATTGCAAGGTCTTTAGTAGTGTTCTTGTTTTTAACTTGGTTTCTCATATTAGTTTATAGTTACGTCTTTTGGAAGGATTGTGATTTGAATTGGAATTTGTTATTAAATTTTAAAAAACATATAAGCACAATAGTAGAAATAACAATAAAATACAATACCACATGCACCTAGAAAATGGAAGAAAAAGGGCTTCCTAACAAGATTGTCTAGAGTTGGTGACTAGTGGGTTTTAGTTTTTAACCAACAATGTCCTGATTTACCTCTCTTGTGACAAAGAGATTCCCACCAAATCTAAGGAGGCTTCACATAATCCCTTGCGAGAATAATAGAGGAAGGATATACTTTGAACATGGCTGGCTTGAATTTTATTGGGAATGCAAGATTGGAAGGTGTTCCCTTTCATCAACCCTACTAAGGCAACTTGAGAGGTAGCTTTTCTATGGCCAAGTAATCCTACCTAGTAAAAAGTAAGAAAATGGAAATAAAAAATAGGTTTGAGAATTTGATCACTCTAGGATCTAGTAAGAGCATATCCCTACTATCCTAACCTCCCAAACAAAACAAATAAAGTTGTTCAATTACAAGCTCTTATACTGTAGAAGACAAGGGGCTCCTAGTTAAGCTATGTGTGGGTTCCTTCCTCATTTGATTATAACTAATCTATATAGAAGGTTAGGCATTTTGATCAGCTCAAAAGATTTGAGAGCATAGGCCTACTCTCATTTAGGTCAATAAGATCAAAAATTTCTATTAAACTAGGTTTTAAGCTTAGAAATGTCACACTTTGAATTGAAAAGGGCCAAGGTCCACTTACCTACTTTGAAGCTAGCAAAAGCTAGGTGTATTTTTGAGGGTCTTCATTCTTGTCATGCATTTTTAGTAGTCTGGAAGTTCCCATTAGCTTGGAAGAGACCTATTAGTAACCAAAAATTAGATCTAGAAGTTAGATTCAACCTGTAGACGCTCAAAAATGGTTTGCATCTATGACCTCATCACTTCTTCATACTAACTTGTCCCATTTTCTCATTCTACTAACTTCAATCTTTTGGCCAGATTGACCATATTTTGTCATTTGTATCCCCTTTCACATCAATTTCATATCAACTCAGAATCTTATCAAATCAACTCGAAATCACCCCAAATCAACTCGAAATCACTCAAAATTGGTCCTAATCAACCCAAAATATATTAAACATCCCAAATCAATCATCATTTATCTGCTCCTAGGCATTTTTGTGGCTTTCAGTGTCTTGGAAACCTATTAACTTATCAATCTTATCAATCTGAGCTTAGTACTGTCATGGCTCTTAGTGCTAGGTCAAACTATCATTCATGTCATTCAATATTTGACATTGCTGAGGCTTTCAATTTTAAATCATGACATCATCAACCATTTTAATAACATTGATAATATTTGTCAATGTTATTATGATCAAACCTTATCAATCAATTTCAATCCTGTAGCATTTACAATGTCGGTTAAATGTTACATATCAACCAATTCATGTCATGTGTCCTTGGCATGTTATCAACTTCAATCAATCAATCTGACCATGGCTTTGGTCCACCTTCCATCATCTTATTTGATATCCATCATTGTCACATTTTCATCAAAGGGTGCAGTCGCATTCATTTAATCAATTTGGCCAATTATCTACTAATTTTCTCTATAGGATTAAATAACCCATAATTTAATTCTATTATTCTCACTAATTATTCTTCCTAATTATAATCCTCAATTAATTAATTTTATTAATTAATTGATTCATTATCTGCAAACCATGGAAATTCTTAATTTCCTAAGTTCCATTTTCCATCATTAATTCCATTTTCTACTAATTCTTATTTTGTGGAATAAGAGGATTTTTAATTCAAATATTTCATAAAATATTCCATCATCATGACACTTGGATATGACACCTCGTGGATTCTCCTTTGACACTTGGCTAAGATTTGTCATAATAAAATATTCTTACCTCTTATGCAAGTCCTTATTTGGCTTATTTGGCTTATTTGTCATAATAAAATATTCTTACCTCTTATGCAAGTCTTTAAGTGGGTTGAGGTATCTTATGACGCGTCATAGATTCTCTTCCACATTTAGCCAATTTTGACTCTAATGTGTCATAGAATCTCACAATAGGCATATTCTATCATATGCGTCATAGGAATCTCTTGCCACATCGCATATCTATGGGTGAAAAATCCAATGCTCTCACCCTCCATGAAAATTATAAAATGGACAACCTTCCTCTCATTTCGGATCTAAATGCTTAAGTCTTGAGTCCTCAAATCTTTGAGTCTTTGAGTCTCTACTTCTTTGCATGTTGCATTCTTGCTCTCACATTAAATCACACTTCAAGTATTCTCATGGCTTTATCCCTATCATAGGCTTTTGCTTCAATCTTGTGTGCACTATAGGCAAATTGGAGCTACAATAATTTGGAGAAGAAAGAAGGACATGGGAGCTACAAACGGAAAAGGGGGTTTTTGATTATGTTTTCTTTCTTTTGATTAGTTTTGCTTTCATGGTAGACTAGTGGGTGCTAATATATGTTGATTGAGTTTGTGATTTGCTCATAGTATGTTATGCATTTAACCCATTTTCTGGTCCTACACAACCATTTATGACTTTTATCAAATGTACTACAGGAATAACCATTTGTTTTATAGAATGGATTAGATGCACTATTTAAACTAGTAAATGCACTATAGAAAGTTCTTAATGCACTATATAAGGCTTTAAATGCACTATAGAATGCCTTAGATGTGCTACAAAAAAGTTTAAATGTGCTACAAAATGCTTTAAATGCATTAAAAGATTGCTTGTAAGCATTAAAATAGATTTTAGAAGCATTGTAGTGTCAGAGAATTGTAGATCTAGCCTTTTGTGCATTTGATGCTATGGTTATGAAGCTTCCAAATTTTTGTAAAATCTGCAATCAATCAGATTTGTACAAGAAACCAAGAGAAAACACAGATCTATAATAAAAATAGAAGATTAGATAGAAATATTGAAGATCAGAGAGGCTTTAAGTTCAAGCCCCATGATGGGCACCAATTTATACATGGTATATTCACACATTCATGAGACTTTAATACAAAGTGCAGAAAAAATGATAACAAATGAAAATAAACCCAAGAAATCATTGTCAAAATGAAAACTCTACGAATATCCCATGTTTCCCTAACTACAACCACTAAGAATTCTCTTAGACCATCATCTCAGTGAAAGTTCTATAATGAGAGTATGCTTAAAATGCAAATCTACAAGAATGTATGCAAGATCTATGACTAAATAAAGATTATATGCGTGTAACAACTCTAGAATGATATCAAATGAATATGCAATGAGCTAAACATGTACTGAAATAATACTAAATAACATGAAAAAAGAAAGCTAAAATGCTATCGAAATGACATGAACTAGCTATAATGACAATGCTAAAAGATGATTATTCAGAATGTGCCTATAGTGCAGATGCTTAAAACTTGCATCCCTTAGCTCTTGAATTTCCTTCTTATTTATAGGATTTTGGAAGGGGTTGGGATAAGAATTAGGATTTTACCTTTTCCTAGAGGATGGAGGTGAAACTAAAAATATCTCATAATGGACTAGGAGGAAGAGTCTAATAGACTTAGTTTTGAGGATAAATGAGGATTTTTCCAATTCTTTTAAATGTAAAAGGAGGATTTTCACTTTTGTGAGGATAAATGACTTTATTGATTTAATAAATATTCTATTTATTTTCAAACTTTTATCTTTCTCCTTTTCCCTTTGTGAATTTCATTTTATGATTTTGAATTGTTTTTCTCATCTTTTTAGAGTTGATTTAGGTCTTATTGATTTGATTGATGATTTTATTAAGTAATGACCTAATGTGATCCTTGATTTGAAAATTTGTTACGTTCCTCTAATTTCATGCTTAATTTGAGTTGATTGATTGTCTCTGCATAGTTTAGGTATTTGTCAATTTTTGGGTGTCTAAACTGGCATTATTATTTCTATTATAATTCTTATTGTAATTTTGACTATAGTTGTTGTTGTAAGGACCTACATTCATTATCTAAAAGTTATTATTCTGCCCTTGCAAAAACCTCAAATGGGTTAATTCGTTGGTAATTTGAGACAATCTTCTTTTATTGGCAAATATTAGACGTAACATTATTTTCTACTTTAGCAGATGTGGTTGCCTTCTATTCAAAGAAAGCATCTTTTGGAGGTTCATATCCTAGATAAGTTATGGATGGAACTAGTACAACTATAGCTTATTGTAGTAGAATTGGATTCATTGGAATGAATTGACTAGGCATTACTTGTGCTCCAACAAGATATGTTGTTATTGTTGTAGTAGCTTGAGCTAGGACCATCAATCTTACTACATTAGGATTTACTCATATAGTAAAGGTAATTACTTCTGAGAAAACTTTGTGCAATATGTTGATGTCTACAACATGCAGTCTTCTTAGGAAAATAGCTATAAGATGGTCCATAGAATTTAAATAAATATAGTTTGTAGCTTCAACTGGTAGGGTATTTCCAACTTGTGGTAAGCCATGTGAAATTGATGGTTGAAATATGAAATGATTTTCACTGGATCCCTCTTGGTTGATATAAATTGATAATATATCACAACCAAGTTGATGAATGTTTTAAATTGCTCAAGGAACAACTTTTCAAAGGTAACCCAATTCTAGATACATCTTGGTGGAAAACTCATGTACTAGTTAAAGGAAACTTCTCCCAATGAGTATGGGAATAAACAAAGGAATACATTCTCTTCTTGAACCTATTTTTGATTTTATATTTATTTGAATACCTTGATATGGTCCTTTTCTATTCATGTTTCTCCATAGATGAGCCTTGGGTAGAATTTCTCACGATTCTTAGGAAGGTCATTAAGTACACCTTGCAAGTTAATTGGTGAATCTATTGTGTTAGAAAAGAAGGTTGTCAGTGGAGGATTTGGTGGAATGATACGTGGAGGTTGATTTAGAAGTTGAACTAAAGAAGATGATGAATTTTGAAATGGAAGTGGTAGAATTCTCGGTAATCCTTTATCACTATGAGGCTTGCAAAAATGGCTGAGTTCTAGGAGCTTCTATACCCCAGGTGAAGACCTTAAAGCTCACTAAAATGGAGATGAGGGAGTAGGATCTTCCAGTTAGCATCAATCCTAGAAAATAACACCTCTCTAGAAGCACAACCTTTCAAAACAATGCACTTGCACACCTTCACACTTGTGCACCTTTTGACAATGTTAGACAAATTTTTTTTCCTAACTTTTAAAAACTACAAAATTTCAAAACAAGTTTTTTTTTCTTATCGAAATGGTTCATGGCCCTCCTTCTAGCACCACTTCTATTGAGCTATCATTTTGCACAATGCTAAATGACATGAATCCTTTCAAACTCCTCTCTTGAAAAGCTAATTGAGGATCAATTTCAAGGTTTTTGGCGATCTTGCGACGTACTAAAATCTGCTCAATTAAAGATAAATCTGTATGTCCACGATGAGGCCTTCACTAGTTCGAAATAATTTTGGATAATCTATTTGATGTATTACTATTTGAAAAAGTAACACAAAAGAGATATTTTTGGTATTTTCTATTTTATGATGAATGCAATTTATTGATGCAACTATATGAATTCCTATTTTAATCAAGTGTTAGAAAATAAAATAAAAAAGATAAGGTAATGAGAGATTAAATCAATTAACTTGAAAGAGAAATTCCTAAAGTACATAAACCATGGTAACAACATTTCTGTCAGTTAAATTTTTAAAAAGATTGGGTAGGAAACAAATGAAATTAGGAGAAGTGCTTCCTCAACTACACTAATGCAATCATCGATGGTAAATCAATAATAATTGAAAGATGTTTCATACTTCATCAAATCACAAGGCCATAGAAAGTGTGCTCATGTGAGACAAGACACTATGCAAGAAGAATAGGTGATATTTTCTCTAATTCATTATGTCACTAGAATTCATTAACACAAGGCAAACACCAGAGTTGAAAGGTCAGACAATTATAACAAAAAAATAAAAACATTGGCTCCAATATTATTCATGAACATGCATTCACAAAAATAACACACTTCGACAATAATAACTACACTCAGAATGAGAGCATGAATAACATATATTATTACATTAAAATAATAGCCTAGAGTACATATTACATCCATGTATTTATAAGAAATCATCTCCTTCATCTGTGTTAGGAGTGAGACTTCTTGAAATGAAAATACATGTGAAAAACTAATAAAATAAATCCAACTATATGCAAATTGACTCTCTAAATGGTGCTAAGTAGGTCTCCATGCTTGATTATATTAATTAATGGGTACATGAACCTTTACATGAAACAAAAGAATAAATAAATTAGAAGATAAGAAGAATACAACTATAATATGATCTAGAAGTCGCTAGAATCTTTAAAATGGAAGCTCAACCTTCTCTAGGTGTTTCTAGGAGTTGAACTACCATCAAAATTCATTTTTGATGCATGGAATGCTCTAAGTTAGGAACTAATAGTTAACTGTTAGTGCACTACTTCTTACTCAAAATTTTCAGCACACCTCGATGAAAAGTGCACCAACGTACGTTGGTGATAGGTTCCAAATATCCAAAATTCTTCTAATTGTCAAAACTGAATTTCTAGCATATGGGTTTTCTTCCCCTTTAGAACAAAATGATGTCTGGATACATGCTCTTAAACCTCTATATTATCTCTACCTCTTGGGTGGCCTATAGAAAATTGTGACACTCAATCTTATTCTTCACTACTTGCTGGTAATTACTCACTTCAATCCTTGTTTTTTTGAAATCCTCAAGCTTGGTGTCTTGTTCCAATAGTGCTTCTTTGGTCTTGATGGCTTATTTGATGTCATCTTCTAATGAAGCTTCTTCAAATGTACCTCTAAATTGTTGAACAACTGATTGTACCACAAAATTTTTGGTCTTTGACTCTTCCTCAAAAATCTCAATGCTAGCGGCATTGTAGTACATCTTCACTTCCAAAAATTTCTCTTGAGCCTTATCCTTAATCCACTAGATTTCTACATGCAATCCCTCCATAACCTTATTGCCTACTGATATTTTCTCTATCAAATCATCTAGCTTATCAAGCTCCTCGTCCACATATATGTCCATTAATTTTCAATACCTTTAATCTTTGATTAATGTCAGAGCTTGTAGGTCATTTTCCTTGGAATGCAATTTTGGTTTACTATGGACACCAACTTGTCAGCACTCGATTGGATGTGGTGTAACATACCTAAATTTCCCTATATGATTTGCATACCTTTTTCTTCAAAATTATCACACCATTTCTAACATGCTTCCAAAAATGAGTCTAATTGTACCACCCCTATTCCTCTTCTCCCTAATGCTATTGCAAGAGTGATCTTTCAATTTTCCACATTGATTTGGAAAAAAAATTTATGTAGATAGCCACTTAATAGCTCATGTTTCTTTTGTAGTGCCATCAACTAGGACTCATTATAGTCCATATTCCTGAACATCTCTTTCATAAAAATAGTGATAATCACTTTAGGTGTGTCTATAGTGGGTCTTCCCAACATGACCTCCTTGATTTGGTAGTCTTTAGGAGTTAGTTATTTAGTGTCAACGTGTAGAGGAGGAATGACTATATGTGCAAGAAAATCCTAATCTTGGTTCTTCATTATGAAGGCCAATGTTTGCACATCACGCATAGGTGGCTTAGGCTTCTTGATTGCTTTTACTAATTTCTTCATTCCTTGCTTGATTGTTAGGTGCAGCTGCCTCTTTTTGTGAAACATAACCTCCCTCTCTAGCCATGTTGGTGTGGGCCCCATGGGAGACATGTACTTCACTACAGAGGTTGTTTTTGTTACACGCTAGAGCTACCATTGCACCAAAAGATCAACCTATCAATGCTTGATAGAATGACTAGACTTATAGGACATAGGAGATGGTTAAGACATATCAAAAATCTCAAAGGGGAACATTGGTAGTTAGTACAACAATCCCCCCCTTAGCATTGCCTGAGGAGATTTGAATCTATGACGAAGCTTTGATACCACTTGTTACAAGCTAGAGTTGTCTTTGCACCAAAAGATTGACCTATCAATGCCTGATACAACCACTAGACTTATAGAACATAGGAGATGGTTAAGAAATGTCACAAATATCAAAGGGAAACATTAGTAGTTAGTCCAACAATCCCCCCTCAGCATTACCTGATGAGATTCAAACCCATGACCAAACTCTAATACCACTTGTTACAAGCTAGAGCTACCATTGCACCAAAAGATCGATCTATCAATTCTTGATATAACTAGTGGACATATAGAACATAGGATGTGGTTAAGCCTTGTCACAAATCTTGAAAGGGAACATTGGTGTTTAGTCCAATAGTTTCTAATGTAGGCTCCTTACCTTTATCAACCCTCTGTGGTATCTTTTGCCATTGAGAAAGATCTATAGTTGTAGTCTCTATATCTTGTTGGTCTAAGGTCCTAGCCTCTATATCCTGAGAAATTTTTTGAGGCTCTTCAAGTATTTTCCCTTCCTTAGATACTTCATTGGCATGCAATTTCTAGGACTCCCTTTCCTTGATCACTTTTTCTTCTTCTTGTGTAGGCTCTGAAATTGGAGTCACTGAAACTTTATCCAAAAATGCCAAATCCTAAGATAGTGGTGGTGGAATGCTAAGAAGTCCTTGAGGTAGAGTTAATAATTGATTCTGATCCTCTTTTAAGGGTTCACTCACGGGAGTATCTCTTATTTTCTCTCCCATCATCTTAGTGTGCATGAAGTCAAAGTTAGAGAGGTTGAAGACATCAATTTCTTTCCCTTCTGTATCATCTATTTGTTGTTATTTCTAATGTTCTGATGTCGAAATGTGGATAGGCTCCCTTGGAGCAGATAGAGGTGTTGCTATGGATCTTCTTCCCTTATCTTCCTTTGTGGCCCTAACCAAATGAGTTCTGTGGCTTAAGGGGACAAATTCATTTTTCTCCTCTTCTCCTTCTTCCACTTTTACTTCTAGGATTGTCTCGGGAACTTCTGGGGACAAAGTGTTTTTCTTCTTTAATCTCCTCCTTCATGTTCATGCCATAGTTGATTCAACCCTTTCCTTTTTTAGAGTCAACGGGGAGGCTTCTTTCTCTTGTGTTTTCATTGGTGGTACCCTATGCTCCTCTACCTCCTCTTCCTCTACCTCCTCTTCCTCTACCTATTTCAATTTTTGTGGCACTTATGGAGCTTAAGTGGGCTCTTGAGCTTTAGGCTCAACTTGATGCTTATCTTGTTCAGGCTATACCTATTTTTGTTAAGGTGCTTGGGCTTGACCTATTTTCAAAGCCTCAAAAGGTAATATTTTCCTCTTGTTCATGCCCTAATCAACCCTAAATTGCTCAACCTCCCTCTCATGTTGGTGTACCACTTCTGACCTTACTGGAGATTGAGTAGGGGAGGGTGGCACTATGACTAACACACCTTTTCCTTTGATTGGCCTTACTGAGTGTCACCAAATTTTAGTTCTTTCATTGCCAAGTTCAAGTGATTCATGTTTAATGAGTTTTTGTCTAAAGTTAATGTCTAATGATCCTTTAGGTTACTTCTCATCTTTCTTGAGTATCTCACTTCTTATGTTTTCTAGGTCTTCCTTGCATTACCTTTACCTATTTCTTTAATGTAGGTTTTTTGTTTTTCAAATGTGTTACAAGGTTTAGGTGATCTAGGTGTGGTTGGGATGTGTTTAGATGTCTTCCTAACGAGAAGTAAGTTTTTCATGTTTCAACATCTACTATCTTGCCCCAGTATCCATTTTCCTATGGATATTGAGCAATTGAGCTAGTTTTCCCCTTTGATGAACTTCATCAACTATGTTCCCAAAGAGCAAAGCCATGGTAATGATCAAAAAGTAGTGCACATGATTATTTCATAATGGAAAGACCCAAAAAGCTGCAAATCAAAGTAGGGGTCTATGGGTTTTCTATTGCACACTAATGGAAGCAAAGGTGTTTTATTTTGCTTCTAAAGTTACAATTACTTATAAAAATCTAAGTTGTTATGTATAAATAGTGTGAGCATGATGTTGAATAAAGTATTATGGGCTCATAATTAGTAAAGCATGCGGAGAATATAACCTTGTAACTATTAGATTGAGATTAAAGGGTAAAGTGCTATTGGTTTTACTTTATTCCAAAAACTATTGCTTAGAGAGGAGTTTTTCATCCCTAGGTAATGAAAAGGCCACTTCTCCAAAGGCTTTGGAAATGGAAAGACATGTTACTTTAAAGTGTGAATATTCTTTAGGCTTAAATGATACTTCTAGAAAAGACAGTGGTGAAGATGCAACCCTGACATAAAGGAAAGCAAGCGCTAAATGTTTAGGATGGAAAGTAAAAGAATCAAATGCACAAGCTATTGAATGATCACTCCCCACACAAAAAATTATGAATGAAAGGAAGGTGGGCTTATCGAAAAGTTGAGTTTCTCTATCTCCCCCATATAGTAATTTATCGAATATATCTTCATGCCAGATTCTAAAGGGAAACAAGGCACTTCCTGTGGAACTAAGGTACTTTTTTTGGTAAGTCATATTTAGTAATATTACTTTAAGTAAAGTAATAAATATTATAGGATTATGAGTTTATATATGCAAGAAAATAGAATGTTTACATAGCCATTGATTATGGAATCAAATGCAAATCCTACCATTATAATTGTTAGCCAAACTTAATTTCTTTTACGAGGTGCCAATGTTTTAATTCCTATACCTATTTAATCAGAATTTTTTGAAATTTGTTTCCATAAGAATTTTAAAAATAGTTATTTTTCAAGAAATGCATCATGTGCAATCATAGCTAATGACAATCAGAGCTGTGGGTTATGATAAGTTAATAGCCTTGGAGTGTGGTTTGAAAGAGTTAACAAATAAATCATTCAAATTTTATGATTCGGGTAATCTCCATAGAAGAATAAATTCTCAACCGATTCACATGATCACTCAAAAGTTAAAAGAGAGTGAATTGATAGAAGATATTAGTTTTTCAATGGCATTACATGCACCAGAGCTTGTGAGAGAATGTAAGGAGAGATATGATCTAGAAACAAATAAGATTTTTTTTCCTAATCAATCTATCCTCATTTAAATCAACAAAACCCTAATGCAGTCTACTTTTGACATTCTTGTAAAAGAGGTGTATTTTGAGATTGAATTCATCGCTTCATTATCTATGTTTTGAAATAAAAAGAAAACCCTAAAAGGGAGACATGCAGAGGACATGGTTTCAGACTCCTCACTCAAAGAAGAGAAAAATACCAAAGATCCTATGTGGCACTAATATAAAGAGGGAGATCATAGATATCCTCTCTCTACTTCTCAAATTGAAGGGAAAGGAGGAGATTCTGGAGTTCATCGAGCACTATTTCTTCCTGGTGCAAGTTATTATGCTGAATGTATGTAGATTGATTGGGCATAGATTATTTGTGATGAGCTCACTTGATGGATGAATTAGGTCAAAGGATTAAAATAATTTTACATGTCCTCCTATCTAATTTACACCTTAGCTACTCACCACTTGTTGCCTAATCTTCCAATCATCCATAATTATGATTTACCCCCATCTACAGTTGCAAAGAAGCTTTGAGGAGTATGTGGCAATAAATGATGCCTTCATAATGAGGCTATTCCAAGAATTTCAAGGATGCCCTAAGAGGAGATTTTCACCAAAGAAAATTTTGGTTGTTAGTTAGTTTGGATGCTCATTCATCTAATTTTTGAGCTTCTCTTACCTACAAATAGGCACCTCTGATGATTTTCGCAAGAGACTGCCTAAATACCTAGAGGAAAAGGTGATTCTAGTCAATGTATGTCAAAAAATTCTTGAAGTGAATACCTTGTGTTCAAACATGAAGAAAATAGTTAGAATTTCCTTCCCATAGTGGTTGGATGCTATTCATGTGTTTTAGATTTGATTCTTGGAATCTAGTGAACAATTTTGAAAGAAAAATCAAATTGGTTGAATATGATCTGGTGAACTTCATGAGGGACCACTTAAAGATGGCATATAGCTATAGACATGTTCTAGATATTGAAAATTACTAGGCCAGGTGTCTTAGTGAAATACCAAAATTAGGAGAGTTTTTGGTCACAATCAACTATTGATGAAATTAAGCCATATGATGATCCTATTGATATTTTTAACCTTGTAGTTGATGGTGCCTACATGTATCCCTCATCTTATGAGATGATCAAAGGCACTCCTATTGTATCTAATCCACCTATAGGTCATATCATAGACACCATGGAGGTCATCATGCATGGAATAATCAAGAGAATGGATAAATGGGTAGAGTGGACCCAAGCAAGGAAGAAGAGGACAAGGAGCACCAATTCTACTGGTGGAGTATAGTTTAGTGCTACCTAGTCAATTGTAGTAGCCACTACCACAACTACTACTTCAAATTCTACATGACCAACTCAATATATTGGGAAAGGAGGAGACCAACCTCTAGGAAAAAATGTGTCAACCACTCCTTGTAGAGGTGGCTCTCTTATTGATACTGGAAAAGTTGGAGAGAAGGAAGGGGATAAGGAGAAGGAGAAAGAATAAGAGAAGTTAGTCACCAAACTTGTCTCCCCTGTTCAAGTCATCAACCTAGATGGTGAAATGAACCCTATGGATGGACAAGACACATCTCAACAAGGGGATACCTTGTCCCTTTCTTTAACTAAGGTCACTACCTTCCTTATTGCTTCCTAGAGAAAGAAAACTCCCCTAATACCTAGGAAGCTATTCGATCCTACTATCCTACAATCTACTATCAATGTATTCTCTACTGAGTCATGGATTGAGGAGAAGATTGATAGAAAGAAGAGAATATATGAAGAAGCCCCTCCATCAAAATATTTGATCACACAAGCACTTCTTCTCAACCACCCTCCAAGAAAATGAAGAAGTAGAAATCAATTGCAACATTGGCCACTGATCCCTCTACTTGACACATGTTGGTAGAGATTGTAGAACCCCAAAAGAAAGGAAAATTATATGAGCTTTCCATATATGACTTCTAGGTCAAAATGATGGATCTTGGTATCCTTATTCATGAGTCCATGGTGAATATATGGAAGTCCACCAACTAAAAGATTGAGGATACACTTGAGGAGCTAAGAGAAGAGAAGGAGGTCGTAAAGGCCTCAAATGGAGAGTTAATGGAATAAATTTGGGAGAACCTCAACTAGCCAATTTGAACCAAATATAGAGGAGAAAAAAATCTACCTCTA
This sequence comes from Cupressus sempervirens, assembly GCA_028749045.1. Classification (NCBI taxonomy): domain Eukaryota; kingdom Viridiplantae; phylum Streptophyta; class Pinopsida; order Cupressales; family Cupressaceae; genus Cupressus; species Cupressus sempervirens. The sequence continues at coordinate 476,568,345 of CM053789.1, read as the reverse complement.
AAGCTACAACAAGAGAGATATTTCAAGAAAATTGGCAGAACATAGGTGGATCAAATGAAGGTTCAATGTGCCCCATTAATTGAAAATATGGAAGGCCTTATGTTGGATGCTAACAAGTTGAGGGAAGATACTTCCAACCATCAAGTCACCATGCAAAAGGTAGCAGATAGCTTGATAGAGTAGATGACCCTATTGCAAGAGGTCATATTGCAAGAGGTCATAGATATGAAGACCAATGTTGCCATCTCTCATAGAATCATCAAAGTGGGCAACGAGCCTTTGTTTCATTGGAAAAAATCTTTGGAATTCATTATTGAAAGCTTTGTGAGGTCCATGAATGAGCTTAAGGATGTGCATGACCTGGTATAGAAGGTCATTGAAAAGTTATTTGAATATTTGAAAGTGCTACAAATAGAGTCCTACATGTCTGCTAATGGAAAACTTCTGGATGTTGAGAGGATGAAGTCAAAGTTCTTGGAATTTTTTGATGAATTTGCTGATCCACTCAACTTCTAGATGTCAAAGATCCAAGAGCTCTCATCAATAGACTCAATCATAAGGAGGACATTAGAGAATTTCTAATCAAAGGTTGCCAAAATGGACAAGTTGATAGAAATGCATGACTACTAAATGATTCAAGCTGACAATATCATCATCACAACTGTCGAAGAGTTAGACAAAGTAATTGATACAATGAAACCTTATAGGCCTAAGGTAGTTACTACTAAGAAGGCATGATGCTCTAAAATTCTTCTAGACATCTATAATTCCTCTCTCTCCCCTTCTTTTTATAGCCATTTACGGCATTATGTTAGTCTCTATAATGGATAATGATTCAATCATGTTCTATTTTTAGTTTATTTTGTTTAGAGGCACTCTATAATATAATCATCTATTGTAACTAGCCATTTTGAGAAGGCCTACATATGTAACCTTTTGAGAAGTTAATAAGATCAACAAAATTACTCTTGGGAAAACCCTTGTAGCTAGGACTACTGTTTGTGACTCTGAGTCCATTTTTAATTCTACTATTCATTTAGTTTTAGTATAGTAAGTGGAATGAATGTGCTATTTTTGAAAATTTAATGAATGCAAATGAACCTAGTTTTATTTCCTTCATTCAATAGATTGTATGCCTTAGTTTCTTCAGCATAAGTATCTTTTTATTCTTTTTGCTATATACTGTAGTTCATGTGTGTAGTGTGTAGTTTAGTTCATTGTAGGAGAGGACCGAAAACTAACTAATGGAATAACTGAAAGATAGAAAATCTAGGTATTGACAAAATATCAATTAAATTTTTATTCTAGGAAGGGTGCCATCCTTCCTACTCTCTTGCTATCATAGTTAGTCATGCATGTTTACATATCTTGCATTTAAATCTAAATAGATTTCATTTCATGAGTTAGTCCCTATTTTCACTTTCTTGGGTTGTTTAAAGTGTTGAATAATCTATTCTTAGGCTCTTCTACTATCTGGTTAAGATCATACCCCCAAAACCTAAAAAAAAAATTCATTGCAAATATTGTATTCAAAAGGGAGTCGTACCTTTCAATTTAGGGGTCTTTGATAGATTACTACACTAACCCATTCTGTTGTTAACTTCTTTGTTCTCCACAAGCCATGGGGAAATTTAAGAGTCAAGGTATAAACCAAAGAAAATAAAGGAGACAAACTATTAACCTACAATTTTTGGAGACTCTATTGGGGCTCAAAATTTATATATCCTAAGTTTTCTTAGTAAGTTTGTCTGTGGCTTTACTAAATAACTTAGAGCTTATGTACATGGAAATAAATTTTTTGAGTAATACATACCAATTCATAAGGATAAATAATGTTGTGTTATGAAGGAAAAATATCAGTAGTGCAACCTAACCTTAGCTTCTAGGATGAACAAGAAGACATAATAAATTAGTTGAATACGCTTGCTCTAAAAAGCCAAAAGTACCTTGACTAATATAGAAGAGTAAGCTTCACCCTTGAAAGAGAAGAGGCTAATGTTGAATATTGGGAGGGAGCTTTATAAGAAAGAAGATTAAGAGAAGTGCACCTATTGTGAAATAAGAAAGTTCACCTTAGATCCTAAATATACACAAAGTGTTTGTGGCAAAGGGAAAGTTTACCCAATGTTCATGGCAAAGGGAAAGTTGATGTAGTATATCATGGTATCCATGGTTCTCTTTTTCTACCTTTCCTTATTTCCTATATATGTACTCATTCATCTTTGCCTCCTATTTTTTGCATTCAAATCCCATAATTGTGTATCGCTCACACTCTTAATGAAGTAGTTGCCCCTACTTCTATCACTTTTTAGGCCATACCAGTAATCCTTCCAGCCTCAATGGCTATTCCTTTGGGTAATGCTATTAGCCCCCTTCATCTTGTAGTTAATAATGATCTACCTAGAGCCTCTTGGAAGAACTTTCCCAACTTCAATGGTGATGGGAAAGTCTCTACTGATGAGCACATTGCGAGCTTTGCTACATGTAGTATCATTTGTCCTGATCATGAGGATATAGTTGTGAGGATGTTTGTGGAAACCTTATTTGAGGACATGATTGAATGGTTTCAACACCTTCTAGTAAGATGTATCACAAGCTAGAATGACATGCAAAATTGATTCAAAACATGCTACAAAAGCATAGAAGATTCAAAATTCAACAAGTTAGTCAATCCAATTCCTACCATGAGTAGACCGACAACTATTAATTAGAAAATATTTTTCATTAGCTCCATGCCCCCTGACATCATTTTTTAGATCAGACAAGCACATGTAGCTAATCTCTAGGCTACTCAAACCCTAGAAATAGAGTTGGAAGATGATCTCATAGTTGCTGGGAAATGGAAAAGAGAGTTCAAAATGGAGCCTTAATAAGATCTTCCTCTAGTACAACTAATAATACTAAAGAAATTTTTTAGAAGCTATCAAATGATATGACTTCCATGACAAGGAAAATGGGGAATACTGTTCCCTCATTCTAGCAATTGTACCAAGATAGTCCCTGAAGGCAACATAAGGCAAAAATTTGCAATTACCATCTTCTCAACAAAAGCTTTCTATTTAGGCACCTCCCAAGAAGAAAAATATGTGCATATTTCATCAAAGAGTAGATCATGATGGTGATTATTGCCCAGAGAGAAATAGGTACAAGAAACTCACTACTAGTAATGAGCTAACAATTGAGTGCCCTAAAAGTGAAGAATAATTTTCTGCCCATGGTGACTCTAGAATATTCTTCTTGGAGTATGAATTAGATTTGAAGGTTGGAGGTGACTATGTCACAACTTGGATGGACTATAGATGACTATGACAACAAGAATATAGAGAGAGAAGAACCTGGTGAACTCTATCCCCTACTCAAAACATAGCCACTGGCCCTTTACTAGTTGTAGCTAGAGCATGTACTTCCTTATCCTAGAGGAAAGAGTAGAAAAATCTTAAGCCCAATGGTAAGCCTCACTCCTAATTTTACATAATGCAATATTGTAAAGATGCTCATATCTAGATGTCTCCCCTTGATTATCTCAAAACCTACCCTGCTGAGTTACCAAAGTTAGTAGACTATTGTAAAGGTGATGTCAATGCTAAAAGTTAGCCTAATATCAATTCTACCATTAAAAATGATCAACCCAAATTGAATAGTGGCTCAACAGCTAATGAAGAACCTAACTTTCCTTTTCTCTTCAAAGAGGAAAAAACATCAACCTTGGCCACCTCCCCTAGTCAGAAATTTGACCCATTTTATGTATCTTTATATATAAATGGTCATAAGCTTGGTAATACATAATGAATTTTGGAGCCTCTGATAAACTCATGTGATCTTCTATTGCTTATGCCGTAGGCTTTACCCTTACCAAGACATTTGGACATTGCTATTCCATGGATGCAAAATAGGTCCCCCTCTCAGGGCAAGTGAAAGATGCATAGGCAGCATTGGCTGCACATGCTGTAATGAGAGTGAAGTTGACCACCCTAGTAGCTGATATTCCAGCTAGCTAGGACATGCTTTTGAGTAGAAGATTTTGCAGGGATACAGGAGGGGAAATCAAGATGGATTGGTCTCATGCCATAATTTCAATGGGAAATAAGAAGATAAAGTTAGAACCTAAGGAGAAGGCCAAATTCATAGTCTTAAAGTCTAATGATCCTAAGGCACAAATCCTATACCAAGAAATGTAATTTGGAAATTACATGATTTTCTCTAATTCCTACAACTTAGAAGAAGAATTAGTACCTCTTGCCGACTAGGAGATTTGGAGCCTAGAGTTTGATGGTCATTGTGCCACTGCTAGGTCTGAAGCTAGTATAGTGCTTGTTTCCCTAGATGGAGATGTAATACAACATGCATACAAGCTATAATTCAAGAATACTAACAATACAATAGAGTATGAAACATTTCTATTGGGTATCATTACTACAAAGTAGAGATGAGTGAAGGTATTGAGAGCTCAAGGAGATGCAAAGCTCATAGTGAGGCAAGTCCAAGCTCCTTACACTATGAAAAATGGAAAACTTTAGAATTATATAAACTAGGTTTGGGATGGCTATTCCAAGAGAACAAAATGTAAGGGTAGATTTTATAGCTACCTCATTCTCACTTCTACTTCCACATTCAAATTTCTTAGATAATCTATACAAAGTTGAAGTCTTATTCAGGCCCAATGTTCTTGATAATGTTGAAACATGAGAAGTCTTCAATAGTGATAAGTAGATCCAATCTTTCTTGGAAGGGTTTGAATCTTTTAGTGATTAGTACTTCAAAGGAAGCAAAAATTCCTACAAAAATTTCTCGCTTGGCAATAAGAAAGAGTTAGAGCTTGGAGCTAAGAAACTAAAAGGTAGTAAGATTCCTAAACATCTCATTTCCTTTGAAAAACTATTTGATAGACATGATGCATTTATTAGAAGGGAAAGGGGTAGGAAAGGAGGCACTTTCAAAGAATTTGAAGGAATGAACATTGGCACTGAATATAAACCTAAAATGGTTAATATTGTTAGCAACTTCTCAAATGAAGAAAGGACTAAGGTTAAGGGACTACTATTAGAATACAAAGATGTATTTGCTTGGGGATATGAAGACCTAAAGACCTTAAGAAATGGTGAATTCAAGAACAAAATTCCCATCAAATCTGAAGTCACTCCCTTTAGATAGAAATAATGTAATTACAAGCCTATGGTCTCAGATGCCATCTTTAGAGAAGTTCACAAGATGCTAGAAGCAATAATTATCTATCCTATACACCATTTGAGATGGATAGCCAATATTTCCCCTCTCTGGAAAAAGAAAGGGGAGATCAAAATTTGCATGTATTTTAGAAATTTGAATCAAGCATCTCTAAAGGAAAACTATTCCTTGCCTAATATGGATAATGTACTACAAATAGTGGCTGACTCTAAAATGATGTCCATGTTAGATGATTTTTTGGGTTTCAACAAAATTGAGGTAGACTTAAAAGATTAGTTCAAGATAATGTTCACCACCCCTTGGTTAACATTTACATATAATAGGATGCCCTTTGGGCTCATTAATGTTGGAGCCACCTTTCAAAGGGCAATGAATTTCTCTTTTTTTGACCTCAAAGATAACATCATCATCATATACTTGGACGATCTAACAATCTTCTCCAAGAAAAGAGAGAGTTACTTAAGAGACATGGAGAAAGTGCTAAGAATATCTAGGGAGCATCGGATTTTAGTTAATCACAAGAAGTCCATTTTATGTGTTATCAAAGGGAAATTGTTAGGTCATATAGTCTCCAAAGAAGGCATCAGGATTGACCCAGAACCCATTTGTGCCATCCAGAAATTGGATTTGTTGGGAAGAAAGTCTGGAGTCAAGCCAATCTTTGGACAACTGAACTTTTTGAGATGATTCATCCCTAATTTTTTTGAAATCAACAATGTATAGTTAATATGATGAAGGGGAACCAAAGCTTCAAATGGAGTGACTTTAGGAGAAAGGATTTTGATCAAATCAAGGATTCCATAGCCAAAGCACCCATTCTAGTCCACTTGAATTACACCAAGGATTTCATACTATATTGTTATGCCTCACCCCAAAAAATTTCTACAATACTTATGCAAGAAAATAAGGAAGGCATCCAAATGCTAATCACTTTCAAGAGTAATCATCTCAAGGAACATGAATTGAAATACTCTCAAATGGAAAAGCATGTTTATGAAATAGTAAGAGTGCTAAAGAACATTAGGTTCTATGTCTTACACTCACATTCTATTGTATACATGCCCGATTCAATTTTCAAGAGCATATTAACCCAACAAGAAATAAGATGTAACACTAGAGGTGCATGGATAAAAAAATTCCAAGAGTATGACATTGAGCTAAATCCAAAAAAGTTGGTGCAATGAAATGGATTGTGCAAGATGATTGTAGAAAATCATGACTCAAGTCAAGAAGAGGAATCTTAAGGAGCATTAATAGTTAGCCTCCAAGCCCCTAGTTCTCAAACATTACCTATTTTATTGCTTATAGAAATTTCCCTGATGGACATATATACAAGAAGAAAAGAGACCTTAGGATTAAGTCAACTAAGTATGTCATATATGAGACCAACTATATAAGAGAGCAATAGATGGAACCTTCTTAAGATGTGTGGATAAGCCCCAACAAGAAATATTTCTCCATACTTTCCTAAAATGAGGCATGTGGTGGGCATTTCTCATCCAAAATCACAATATACAATATTTTGAGGCAATGCTAGTAATGGTCTAGCATGTTCAAGGATGCTTATGGGTGGGTGGCCAAGTGTGACAAATGTAGGATGTTTTCTAGAAAGCCTCAACTAGCTACCCTATCCCTCAAGCTAGTTCTATAGAAGGTCCCTTTAAGCAGTGGGGAATTGTCTTTATTGGACCAACTAATCCTCCTTCTACTAATCACTTGTACATCATCACTACTATAGATTACTTCACCAAATGGGTAGAAGCTAAGCCTACCAAGAGAATAACCTTTGGAGTTTTTTGTGGGTTCATCAAAGAGAACATCTTGGTATGATTTGGGTTTCCATTAAAGCTTGTCATGGATAATGCTACTTATTTTTCTTCTATGAAAATTATAGAGTTCAACTATGAAAAAAACATACACCTTAGTCATTCATCAGACTGCTTCCCTTAAGGGAATGTACAAGCATAATCAATTAATAAGAACTTGATCAATATCATGAAGAAATTAGTTTCTAAGAATTAGAAAGCCTGGCACAAAAGACTGCATGAAGCTCTCTAGGTGGATAGAGTGACACTGAAGAAGGTCGTTAAAATTTCTCCATTCAAGCTATTATACAAAGTTGAGGCTAGCCTTCCACTCACATTAGAATTATCCATCTATAGACTACAGCAAGTGATCAAGGATCCATTATTCCAAAATGGCTTGGAAAGGTGCATCATGTACCTAACTAAGCTGGAAGAAGAATGTGAGAGGCTGGTTGATCACTTTATCAAGCATCAAAAGCATGTAAAGTCATTCTTTGACAAGAAGGCTAGACCAAGGAAATTCATGGAGGGTGATTTCGTCCTATTGTGGGATAGAAGGAACGAACCCAAAGGTATGTACCATAAGTTTGTCTCCCTTTGGAAAGATCCTTTCAAGATTATGCAAGCAAACTAGAATAATTATTTCATTCCAATGTATCCCTATGGAGAGATTCTATCATTTTTCTATAATGGATAGGATCTAAAGCTGTATCAAGTTCATAATTTAAAGAAGGTAACACTTGTAGTTAGTGTTAGTCTAGGTAGGTTTACTTTTGCATCTTTCCTTGCTTTGTTTTTCTACTTCCCTAGGTTAGTTTTCCTTTCTATTTTATGTGTAGATTAGTTTTCCCACTGAAGCTTGCAATTTTGGTTGTGTGAAACTCGAGATTTTGGGCCCCTTCTTAGACATTGCAATGCCTAAGTCCCTAGTCAGAGCCAATTGTTTCCAAATTTTAGTTCTTCCCTTGCCAAGTTCAAGTGATTGGTGTTTAATGAGTTTCTGTCTAAAGTTAATGTCTAAGGATCATTTAGGTTACTTACTTGTCATATTTCCCAAGTATCTCACTTCTTATTTTTTTCAAGGCTCCCTTGCATTACCTTTACATATTTCTTCTAAGTAGGTTTTTTGTTTTTCAAATGCATTTTAGAGTCTAGGTGATCTAGGTGTAGTTGGGATATGTCTAGGTGTCTTCTTGATGAGAAGTATGTTTTTTATGTTTCAACATCTACTATCTTGCATCGGTATCCATTTTCCTATGGATTTTGAGAAAATGAGCTAGTTTTCCCCTTTGGCAAAATTCATTAACTCCTTTCCCAAAGAGCAAAGCCATGACTATAATTAAAAAGTGGTGCACATGATTATGTCATAATGGAAAGACCCAGAAAGCTACAAATTAAATCCAAGAAGAGTCTCATTCATGTTATAGAGGTAAAATATAATTTCATGAGGAAGAGTGGGTCTATGGGTTTTCCACTATGCACCAATGGAAGCAAAGGTTATTTATTATGCTTCTAGAATAATGACTTATTTCAAATCTAAGTTGTTATGTACAAACATGTGAGCACAAAGTTAAATGAACTATTTTGGGCTTATAATCAGTAAAACATGCTCAAAATCTAACCTTGTAACCATCAGATTGAGATTAAAGGGTTAAGTGCTATTGGTTTTACATTATTCTAGAAAATATTTCTTAGAGAGGGGTTTTTTGTCTCTAGGTAATGAAAAGGCCGCTTCTCCAAAGGCATTGAAAATGGAAAGACAAATCACTTTAAAGTGCAAATATTCTTTGGAAATGCTTAAATGATACTTCTAGAAAAGTCAGTGATGAAGATGCAATTCCAACGTAAAGGAAAGCAAGTGTTAAATAATTAGGGTGGAAAGTACAAGAATTAAATGCACAAGCTATTGAACGATCACTCCCCACACTAAAATTCTGAATGAAAGGAAAGTGGGCTTACCAAAAACTTGAGTTTCTCTATCTCCCTCACATATGTTAAGTTATCAAATATATCTTCATGCCAGATTTTGGAGGGAAACAAGGCACTTCCCATGGATCTAAGGTACTTGTTTTGGTAAGTGATTTTTAGTAACATTACTTTACTTTAAGTAAAGTAATAAAGCTTCTAGGATTATAAGTTTCTATGTGCAAGAAAATAGAAAGTTCAAATAGCCATTGACTATGGAATTAAATACAAATCCTACCATTATAATCATTTTCCAATCTTAATTTTGTTTGCTTGGTCCCAATGTGTTGATTCTTATACCTATTTCATCAGAATTTCTTGAAATTTATTTTCCTAGGCATTTTAAAAACTATTATTTATCGAGAAATACATCTTATGCAATCATAACTGATGACAATAGGAGCTGTGGGTTATGATAAGTTAATAGGCCTTGAGTCTAAATTGAAAGAGTTAACAAGTATGTCATTCAAATTTTATGATTTGGGTGATCTCCATAGAAGACTGAATTTTCAACCCATTCACCTAATCAGTCAAAAGTTAAAAGAGAGCCAATTGGTAGAAGAAACTAGTTTTCTAATGGCATCACATGCATCAAAGCTTGTGAGGGAATGTTTCAAGAGATACTACCTAGAAAAAAAATAGATTTTGTTTCCCAATCAATCTATCCTCATTTCAATTAATAAAGCCTTAATGCATTGTGCATTAAATATTCTAGTAAAAGAGGAGTATTGTGATATTGATGCCAACTCTTCCACATCTATGTTCAATGAAAAGAAGACCCTCAGAAGGGAAGACATGGAAAGGAAATGGTTTTAGATGCCTATATCAAATAAGAGAAAAATGCCCAAGATCTTTTTTGGCACTAATTTGAAGAGGGATATCATAGATATCCTTGCTCTACTACTTAGGCTGAAGGGAAAGGAGGAGATTCTAGAGTTCATCAAGCACCATTTATTCCTATGCAAGCTATTTGTACTGAAGGCATGGAGGTTGATTGGCACATATTATCTATGATGAGATTACCTCATGAATGAATTTAGCTAAAGGATATAAACACATTTACATGTCCTCTTATTTAATTTATACCCTAGTTACTCACCACTCATGGTCCTATCTTCCTAGAATCCAAAATTATGATGAGCGTAGGAAGGTATACGAGTGCTACCCCCATCTGTTGGTGCAAAGAAGCTTTGAGTATGTGGTAGTAAATAATGCCTTCACAATGAGGCTATGCAGGGAATTGCAAGGATTCCCTAACAGGAAATTTTCACTGGAGGAAATTTTGGCTATTAGGTAGTTTGGATGCTCATTCATCCAATTTACGAGCTTCTCTTACTTGTAAATAGGTGCCTTTGATGGTTTTCCCAAGAGACTGCCAAGGTGCCAAGAGGATAAGGTGGTTCTAGTATGTCGAAAAATTCTTGAAGTGAACACCTTATGTTCAAACATGAAGAAAATAGTTAGGATGGTCACAATCTAGTGAAGAGTTTTGAAAACAAAATCAAATTGGTTGATTATGAGGTACTCAGTCCTTAATATGATCCAATGAACTTTGTAAGGGACCATTTGAAGTTGGTATATGCCTATAGACACATTTTGGATATCAAAGATTACTGGGCTAGGTGTCTTAATGAATACCTGACTTGGAACAAGTTTTGGTCTTGATTAACTATTGATGAAATTAAGCTATATAATGCTTCTATTGATGTTTTTGACCTTGTAGATAATGGCATCTAAATGTATCCCTCATCTTATTAGAAGATCAAAGGCACTCCTATTATATTTAACCCAGCTATAGGTCTTGTCATAGACACCATGGAGGTCCTCATACATGCAATAATCAAGAGAATGGACAAATGGGTTGAATGGAATCAAACAAGGAAGAAGAGGATGGGGAGCATTGGTTCTACTGATGGAGTATATTCTAGAGCTACCTAGTAAACTACAACAACCACTACCATAACTACTACTTCAAATACTATTGGACCAACTCAATCTATTTGACAAGGATTAGACCAGCCTTTGGATAAAAATGTGCCAACCAATCCTACTTGTGGAGGTGGCTCTTTTCTTGATACTAGAAAAGTTGGAGAGAAGGAAGGGGACAAGGAGAAGGAGAAAGAACAAGAGAAGTTAGTGGCCAAGCCTGCCTCCCTTGTTCAAGTCATCAATGTAAATGGTGACACAAACCTTATGGATGGACAAGGCATATATCAACAAGGGGATACCTTGGCCCTCTCAGTGACTATGGTCACTAGCTTCCCTACTACTTACCAGAGCAAGAAAACTCCCCTAATATGTAGGAAGCTATTTGATCCTACTACCTTGCAATATGTTATCAATGTACTCTCTACTGAGTCGTGGCTCAAGGAGACCATTGATAGAAAGAAGAGAAGATATGAAGAAGCCACTCCATCAAAATATTTGATCACACAAGAAATTACTTCTCAGGCACCCTCCAAGAAGACGAAGAAGCAGAAATCAATTTTAGCATTGGCCATTGATCCCTCTACTAGCCACATGTTGGTAGAGATTTCAAAGATAGAAAAGGATTGAAATTTCCACAAAATTTCCATGGATGACTTCTAGATCAAAATAGTGGATCTTGGTATCCTTGTTCATGACTCCATGGTGAATATATAGAAGTCCACCAATGAAAAGATTGAGATAGACTTGAGGAGCTAAGAGCAGAGAAGGAGGTTCTAAAGGCCTCAAATAGAGAGTTAATGGAATATATCAGATCTAAACTCAAGAGTGCCTCAAACAACTAATTGTACCCAAATGTAGAGGAGAAAAATAATCTACTTCTAAAGCTACAACAAGATAGACAATTTGAAAAATTTTGTAGAACATGGGTGGATCAAATGAAGGCTCAAATTTCTTGATTAATCAAAAATTTGGGAGGTCTTCTTTTGGATGTTGACAAGTTGAGGGAAGCTACCTCTAGCTACTAGATCATCATGAAAAGGGAAATAGATATCTTGACAAATTATATGGCCCTATTGTAAGAGGTCATAGATATGAAGACCAATGTTTTCATCTCTCACAGGATCCTCAAAATGAGAAAATAGCCTTTTTTTCATTAGGAAAAATATTTGGTATTCATGATGGAAAGGTTTATGAGTTCCATAAACAAGATTAAGGATGTGCATGACGTAGTACAAAAGGTCATCAAAAAATTATTTGAATATCTAAAAGTGTTCCAAATAGAGTCCTATGTGTCTACTAATGGAAAACTTGTGGATGTTGAGAGGATGAAGTCAAAGTTCTTGGCATTTGTTGATGATGTTGCTAATCCACTCAACTTATAGATATCAAAGATCCAAGATCTCTCATTAGTAGACTCAATCATAAGAAGGGCATTAGAAAAGTTCCAATCGATGGTTACTAGAATTGATGAGTTGATAGAATTGATGAGTTGATAGAATTGAAAGACTATTAGATTATTTGAGCTAACAATATCATCATCCCAGGTTTCGAGGAGTTAGACAAAGTAACTAATGTAATGAAATCTTATATGGCTAAGGTAGTTACTCCTAAAAAGGCATGATGCTTTGACATTCTTCTAGACATCTATTACTCCTCTCTCTCTCCCCTTCTTTTGGTAGCCACATGGTATTCTATCATTCTTTGTAACACATAATGATTCAATCATGTCCTATTTTTAGTTTTTTTTTTCTAGAGATGCTCTATAATACAATCATCTAATGTAATTGGCCATTTTGAGAAGGTCTATATATGTAACCTTTTGAGAAGATAATAAGATCAAAAAAATTACTTTTGTGTAAACTATTGTGTGACTTGAGTCCATTTTAAATTCTATTTTTCATTTAGTTTTAGTATAGTATGTGGAATGAATGTTCTCTTGTTGAAAATTGAATGAATGCAAATAAACTTGTTTTCTTTCCTTCATTCAATAGATTGTATGCCTTACTTTCTTCAAAATAAGTATCTTTTTGTTCTTTCTACTATACACCATATTTCATGTGTGTAGTGTAGTTCATTACATGGGATGAGCAAAAACTAACTAATGGAATTGTAGAAAGATAGACAATCAGGGTATTGTTAAAATATCAGTTAACTTTATAATTCAGGAACTACTCATTCTTCCATCCTTCCTACTCTCTTGTTGTCGTAGTTAGTCATGCATATTTCTATATCTTGCATTTAAATTTGAATAGATTGCATTTCATGAGTTAGTCCCCATTTTCACTTGCCTATATTTTTTAAAGTGTTGAACAATCTAGTCTTGGCCTTGTAGTGCCTGCCCCTAGATCGCATTTCTGTTATCATTGTCAAATTCTTTTAGGTTGATTTTATGCTTTGATTAGCTTTAGAGATACTAGATTTGTAATATTATGATATTATTTCATGACTTTGATTACAAATGTATCAGTTATTGTTGCTTAGTTGATTTCATTCATGTGTCGTTAATGATGTCTTAATGATTCCTAATTAGTAAATGTGGTTTCTTTTGTAACAATGTTAATGTGATATCTTTAATGATGATTATGTTGTATTGATAGAGATGCATTATTACATGTGCGCATTTGATATTAGACTTGTGATTTTTACGATACTTACCCCATACTTGCATGTGTATGGTGCGCGTGTTTATTTTATCTTTCTGTCTGAAGTGTTTGATGTGGTTAAGGGAGGGAGTCGTAGTCACCTGCTAGTCGGGATCTACATGATGAACCACTCTCCGCCATTGTCTGTTTAGTTTAGATATATTATATACATGTACATGCTCGTCTTTTATGCAGGATGCAGGTACCGGGCATCGACTTCCCTGAATTGCCAGGATGAGCGTGCCCTATTACAAATACTCAAATGGTGAGAATGGGAAGATAATGATCAGGTCCAATCCTAGCCATAAGCCTATAATACTTGTCCTGCAAGGAGGAGTCGTAACAGACCGTCTACCCTTTTTAAATCCATGAGTCTTTTGTGCGTATGTTGTTTTATGAGTCTTTGATGAATTTCTATTAATTAAGTCTAATTAATAGATTAAATTAATAATTTAATTTAATGGAGAATTATTATGACTTTTTGCATATTTGATTAGATTTAATTAATTGAGAAATTAATTAAATATAAAGAATTGAATTGGAAGATAAAAGTTTTAATATTAAATTCAGAACATGATAATATTTATTTAATTTAATAATAATATATTTAGAGTTCATTTTTAAATAAATGCTAAATATTATTGTTATTTAAGTTAATAAATATTTATCAAATTAAACGTTCAAAATGTATTAAAAAGGAAAAAGATATTAATTATGAAAATGATTTAAGTTCGCATGAATGAGTTTTAAATATAAGAAATTAATTAAAAGATAAAACATGTGAACTTGAATAAAGATATTTTAATAATGTGCACATGAGATTGAAGTTAATAAATTAATTTAAAGAAAAGTAAAGTGAAAAGTTAAATAAAGTAATTTAACAATTCACTTAAAGTGCATGAAGGATTAATAAAAGAATATCTTAATTAGAAAAGAAAATTAATTGTGCATGAATGAATGAATTAAATAAAATTATTATAATTTTAGATTGGTGGTGATAGAAACCCTAAAGGGTAATTAGAGTCTATATTAGAGGTTTTTGGGGTCATTATTTGGGGGGAGAGTTTTTCAGACACAGATTTCAGGACACACACAAGTTTTAAGAGAAAATCAGAGGGTTTGGAAAAGAAGGGAAGTTTTTCATAGCTTGAAGGGTTTCACTTGCAGTAGGAATCTTTATCTAGCTGCCACTGTTTAGCATCAGATCCAGGTAGGATCTCGTGGTTTAATTGTATAGTAGTTTTCGCTTTTCAAGTTTCTGTCTGCTCCGTGTCTTTTGCATGTGTTGTTTTTCGGGTATGCAATATTGTTCTTGTTTGGGAAATATCTGTACATGGCTTAGATGGATACTTCATTGAATTTATTTTAGAGGATTGCATAAGATTGAATAAGAAATCAAACACTACGAGAATCTATTAGATAATTGAAATAGGGTTTGAGGTTTAAAAGTAAATTTAATTGAGAAATTCGAATGTTAGATAAACCCTTTTATCGGATGGTTTGGGAAGAATTTGGAAATTGATATTGGACTTTGCAAATTTTATATATATATATATATATGGTTAATAGAAATTCTTCTATCAGACCATATATGCAAAATATGTTTAAAAAAAATAAAATTATATATATATATATATAATCAAATAATAAAACAATTCTTATTTTTTTTAAAAACAAATATTTATTTAAAAAAATGGCCGATTTTAAATGTTATATAAATTTTTTTAAAAAAATAATAATATGGGGAGGGGCAGGTTTTACCCACCCCCTACCCCCTTACCCTTTCTTAATGCACTGCCGCGCGCGCAGGCGTACTGCTGTACGCAGGCACTGCCTGTGGCAGCAGTCAGCCTGCCACACGGCAGGCACCGTATATCATGGCCGGCGGGCCTTAATCGCATAGTATATAGTTTTATAAAAAAAATCATTTTTGTTTTTATTTATTAAAGTTTTTTTTTTAATAATAGTAATTATTTAGTAATATATATTTATTAATTAGTATTAATATATATAAAATGCTATTTAATATGTAATATATATATTAATAAGTTTTAACTTATAAAATGATTATTAAGAATTATAATTACATATAGAATTCAGATTATTAATGGAGCTGATTTGAAATTAATGTTATTGTTGAGATTATTATTGTTTTGGTAATATAGTTATTTCTCGTATGATTATTAATTAATTTAATTAAAATTGAATTTAATTAATGATTAATGTTGTTTAAGAAATATAGAGTTACTTCATTATTGTTATCAATGAAGTTGATAACGTAGTATTATATCAATGATTATTATTTTAATAATTAAATAAATGATTACTCCCTGCGTAATTATTTAAATATAGCAATTGGTTAATGGTAAGGATTAATTGCAAAAACTTATCACTTGGAAATGTATATTGAAACGTAAACTGAAACTTTACCTTTAACCCAGTTGTGTATTTTCAAATCAAACTAAACTATGAGTTGGACTGTTTTACTTGTACTTCCTATGCTTTGAGATGTTGGTGTTGATTAGTTGTCGACCAGTCTAGGGAGTACACCAGGGGTTGTGAGATTTATGTTATACCATTAATGTGACTAGATGTCGTGATGTGTCTTGTGATTCAGATTGAGATTATACTTATGAGATTTGTTTTGTGGAGCATTTATGAGTACTTGGATTTAGTTTGATCCATCTTATTATCAGGTTGCTTGTTAAGGAACCGAGTTGATCTTTATGAGTATTGTGGTATGGGACAGAACAATGTTTTATGTGCCTAGGAGAGGTTGTCTAGGTACATGACTTTGGGAGTGGCTTGCAGTAGGTGTCCGGGACCCAAAGTGGTCAGTACTAGGGTAACCTATGCAAGTTGTGTAATAAGTGATAATCTAGTAATGAAAAATCTTTGGGGGGAAAATACATTAAAAAGATAAGTTAGAGATATTTGATCCACCTATGCCTTGAATGCTTATATAGACTAAGGATGGGAATGAGATGAGTGCTTCGTCTTCTTGAGAGGGCTTTCTGGTTTCCATATGTGTGATGTTGAGGGTCTGGGGTTCAGAGTAACCAGTCCAGGTTAACTCAACACTTGAGGGTCCGGGGTCTATTAATAGATCAGTCCAAGGTAACTCAAGCAACCATGTGATGACACTCCCTAGTATGTAGCCTGAGTCTCCTCTGTATATTTGTGTATCTCTGGTGGTGTACTTATTGTTGGATGTGCTTATTGTGGATATTTACTTTCATTGAGGATTATTGGTGATTCATGGATGTTGTACTTTTGACATGTGGCTTTTGACTTGAGATGATTATCTTTCGTTGACTTTATCTTTTGATCTTGGTATTTGGTTTATACTTGGTTTATGTATGATGTTTGGTTATGTGGTCTCGGTATTGGATTGAGTGTTCTTTCTGGATTATTTTATCTTCTTGAGTAGCATGTGTTACCTTTGAGGTAGTTTTGACTATTAGGGGTACCTTGCCTAGGAATGTTTTATGTTTGATAGCCGTATGTGGATCGTTCATTATCTTCCCTGCACGGTGGGAGTGGAAGCTTGACTAGGTAACCACGCGGTCGAGAGGTAGTGCCTTCTTACCATTTGGGTTCCCCTTTACATTGCTAGCTGTTGGATGTTCGTTGCAGGAGATGTACCTTTATTATTCTTATTTCTTATCTTAAAGACTTCTTTTCAGATGATGTATATATGTTATCATGTATTCTGATTTATTGTATCTATTTTCTCATATCCTGTGACATGTGCAGTGGATGTTATTAATTGGATATACTTTCATTGTATTGTTTATACTTATGCATTTGCTTATGCGATTATGTATCTGCTATTCCTTTATGATCTTGAGACATTGTACTTGAAACTTAAACTAATTAATTTAAAATCATTAAATGTGACTCAATGCAAAGGAACTCTTGAGGAATTGAAACTATATCTGTAATTGATTATGTGTATTTGATGTGTATGTTCATGTTGCTTCTGCATTAATGTTATCTTGATGTTGTTTAAACTTAAAAAAAAAAAAAAAAAGTTTAGTAAACATTGTAACATGTTAGGTTTAATTCTCTTGGGTTCCCGAGTGGGGCGTTACATATGGTATCAGAGCCAGAGTTTCAACATTGGGAACTCTAGGCATTATGTGCGCCATCACTTGAGCAATTAGTAAACTTGCAACTTATTTAAATGACAAACTTATATTGACATCAAACTTGAAACCAAACTGTTGAACAACAAACTCTAAAATGATACAAATTCTGAACATGGAACTAGAAAACTTATAAAACTTTTTGGATTATTGCTTTATGTCAGTAAGTTATGACCCTATGGTTATGTTGGATTCTTAGATGTTGTTTTTGTGTTTGGGTGTTGTAGGAGAGATGACTTTTGGTTCTAGATCCATTGCTAGGGGTCGTAGCTCAGGTCATGGTAGAAGTCGTGGGAGAGTTAGTCACCGTATTCCTTCCTTGTTCCATTTAGGGGACCCTATTCAAGAAGAGGTTAGAGAGGATGATAGTGTTAAGCAAGATGCTAAGATAGAAGGACCGGTCACTAGAGACTTGGTCAAGGATATCCTAGCACGCCTACCTTTGCAAGATAGAGCTCATAATTTAGAGCATGGAGATAGAGATAGGTCCATGAGTCCTAGAGGGAGGCACCTAGAGAGCATAAGGCGGTCTAGCTAGTCCATCTAGATGAAGGACCTATTACGGGTCAAGATCAAACCTTTTAATGGAGAAGGTATTGGATATGATGTTGAGAATTGGTTGATTGCTCTAGATAGATGTTTTTCCATGCAAGACTTTGACTCCAATGTCAAAGCAAGATATGCCATCACCCATTTAGAGCACTTTGCAGAAATTTGGTGGAATATAGAGGAGAATAAACTTGGGATAAATATGCAGACTGTCACATGGGAGTTGTTCCTTGAACACTTCCATGAGCGATTTCTATCAGAGTAGTGGCAACTTCAGAGGGCAGATGAGTTCCATCACTTGAGACAGGGTACCAAGACTGTGGTGGAGTATGAGCCTAAGTTCTTCGAGCTTATGTCTTATGCGGGAGTCAAAGAAGAAGATACAATACTTATATTCCATAAGTCTAATTACTTGTTTGGGTAGTGAGCTCTTCTCGTAATTGGAAGTGCATGTTTGCGCAGTGGGCTTATCTTGCATTTACTATACTACAAATCCTAATAGGGTTGGAATCTCCTAATAGGAATTCAAAGTATCCTAACAAGGACTCCTTATCAAATTTTCTCAATGACTCCTAACAGGTTTCATCCTCTAAGAAGGAATTTATATATTAGTATTTTATCTAGTGGGTATCATTCCCATCAATGTTTTTTCTTGGCCAGGGTTTCCCTAGTTAACAAAATATAGTGTTATGAGTAATCTTTGTGCATTTTTACTATTAGGATTCAACATTACTTTATTGTTTTGTTATGCATGGTTTATAGTAAGAAATAATATCTAGTTGGCAATTAAAGTTTGTAGATCACTAATTCACCCCCCCTCTCAGTAATCCCTATTTCTAACAATTGGTATAAGAGCATAGTTACTTTGAAGAGGCTTAACAGCTTGACTAATATCCCTATGGATATGGAATAGTTGATGAAGAGCCTTGAAGAAGATCTTGAACAAATTGATGTCCTTACTAAAGAAAGAGATAGGCTGAACGATAGATATGAAGACTCCAAGGTATACATTGGTCAATTAAAGGAGAAGATTGAACATCTCAAATCCAAGCCTGAATCTTCTAAATCCAAAACTAGTGATGATGATTATTCAAAGATGAAGACATTATACAAGATCTTGAAGCATGAATTGAAGATTATAAATCTAAAATTGACTTTGAGAAGTGATCCTAGCAAAGTTGAATCTAATTTAAAGACTAAAAATGTAGATCTAAGAGAAAGTTTGGCAAAGAAAACATCTAAGTTTGAAACATTGAAGGAAGATCATGAAGAACTTCACAAGTACAATATTATTATGAAACATGAATGAGCTCAGTGCAAGCAGTAACTTGAGAAGCTTTATTCTAGTAGAGAAAAGCTTAATGATTCAATATCAATATAGAGGCTGAATTATGATAAGACTGGTCTTGGTTATCTAATTAACATGTCTATGAAGAAACTTGAGATTAGATTACATCTGAAAGAAAAAGATAAATCTAATGATAAGATTGAATCTAGTCAATCTTTTGATAAATCAAAAGAAGCTGGACAAGACAAGGAAGTTGAAATTTTGGATGAACCAAAGCAAGTGGAATCTCCTAATGAAACCAGTTATGAATTTAGAGGTAAGTGCTTTTTATGTAATGAAAAAATTCATATGAAAAGAGATTGTAAAAATAAGTCATTTGATCCTGTTAAGGACTTTTATTGTCATAATTGTCATGATATGAGTCATAATGCAATTAATTGTAGGAAACCTAAGTATAATAATGATAGAAGAAATAGTAGACTATCTAGAAATACTAACTCTATATATAGAAGAATATCAAATAAAAGGATATCAAGAGAAGGAAGATCTTATGAAGACAAAAGATAGATCATGTGTTATAAGTGTAACAATTTAGGACACATTGCTCATAATTGTCATGTACCTAATGATCAGTAAATCTTAGAAGTAGAGCACTTGTATGTCAGTTGTGCAACAACTTTAGACACACATCAAAGTACTATAGAATGGTAAAAAACTTTGGAGATATAAGGAATAATGGAAGAAACTTTGGGTACAAAAGGAGTGATGGAAAGAACGCCATGTTGGCTTCTGAATTAACAAATTTTGAATAACCTCATGGAAGAACATTCACACTTAGGGGAAACTAACTCCCATCCTCAATTCACCTATTTAGATAGCAAGGGAAACTATAAGGATATTTAACTCTCCTCCTTCTTTAGGATTTGTAAGACCTAGGTGGTTCGACCTCAAATTCTTTATATGGTACCAGTGTGAAGGCATACAACTAAATCTAGATAATAGATAAAACCCCTTAATCTTCTATGTTTATAAAAGCATTTATGGATGTGAAATAGCTAATAACAGAGCACATGAACCTGATAAAACAAGTAAGGGAAACTCTTTCAACTCTTAAACATAGAGGGAAAGAATATTTGATTAATGATTGAATCATTAGCAAAACCTGGGCATGCAACAACAAAAACATGTAACCTCTAAGTTGATCAATACCTAATCCATTGGGCATTAACCAAATCTTAACATAAAGATGGACACCTAAAGTATACTCATATATCCAGACATGTGATCTATCTATCTAGCTTGTAAATAGATATCAATCTTCAAACGAAATTCATATTTATCAAATCCTCCTATTACCCCTACAGTTTTGTCTATGGCATATCAAGAAAATAACTCAAGTAATTGACCCAATAGAAAGACAAAGAATGACATACAACTTTCAATAACAAGATGCAAATGGAAAATATGCACTTTGGACATATATCAATAGAGAACTATGAAACTCACATAAAAGGAGATAAACTTTAAAATGAAACTATAAATGAAAAATCTATATTAAGTTCTTGAAATCAATAGATCATTTGTATGTCAAAACTTAGAAAATAACACCAAGGAATGATTGTGTAGTATAAAAATGCTTGAAAAGAAATACACTACTTCTATTCATAACAAAGGAATACTAAGGAAATATGGAATCATGGTTGTAGAGGAAATTTTAATTAGGCTGGAACCAACAGAGTGGTCACACAACAATGAAAAATGTCCAAAACTAGAACCTTTACAAAGAGAACAGAGGAGAGATTTATAGAGAAGAAGAAGTTTCTAGGTATGAAATATGATCTTGACATGTGTCATGCTGAAAAAATTCTCTATTTTGATGCTGTTGAAACTGATCTTTTTCATCAGCCGGCAATCAAAACCATAAATGTTGTTGTTGAAATATCTAAAATATATCCTAAAAAGGTAATAAAAAAAACCCCTTTCTAAAGGAAACATCAGATAGCTATCATAATATGTGCTAGAGCTTCAAATCTGATCTTGGTTTGTCATGTTTTGCTTTATTTGTTAAACTCAATTATACTATTGGGAAAACCTTGCCACTTGCAATTGCTTGCTTTAACACATTCAATTCATCTTTAAAGTGGTCAATGAAATCTAATCTTATGAAAATATGATCATATCCAATTTTATTTCAAACTGAAAATATCAAATCTACACTTTAAACTGAGGATGCCCCAAAATTATGAATATACTTGTAGCTACTTCTGGTGACTACCTGTGCAAAAACCAACTATAGAAATGGATAGTTCATCTCTTGCCAATTCTAACGGTATATTAAACTATATATCTTAGATAAAAATAATGCCTCTAATATCCATTTGAAATTTTAGGCCCTGAGCCATGAATTGTCATTAAAATTTGAAAAATAAAAACTATATAATTAAAACTATATAATATATCATTTCAATTCAAATCTTTCAAATTATCAAAATGCATGCTCAAACTTGAAGATACATGATTTTAATCTTTATTTTACTCCCTTTTTTCCTCGTCTCTCCTTCCATGTGGTGAATTTCCGTTTGCCCATTGACCTGAGTGGGTCCCACATAATATTATGCATTTGAAATAGTTGAACTTTGCCTATGATATTATGCTCTTGTGAACTTATGATGAAATTGTAATATCTCAACACTAGGCTTTTACCTTGGTGATGTTATGACCAAATTTCCTTTCAATTTGAAGCATTTGTCAAATTCGTAGCTTCTTATCCTAGAAATTTGCCTCTTCCAATACTATGATTTATCATGACATTGTAGGTCTTTGAATATCCATTTTTGATTACATAGCAATGAGCCTTGTCATGGAATCTTATGCCTTTTTTCTTATCTCCCTGATCACACGACCACTTCACATTCCATAATGTCTTACCTTCAAATTTTGCTTCTCATGATCTCCTGATGGTGTATCATCTTAGGGCTTAAACCTTCATTTTATGACCTTACGATGGACACATTAGTTGTAGCATCTTACTTCAATAATCTGGGCTCCCCAATGTTACAAACGAGGTAGATTTCTATAACAAATTATGTCCTTTGATCATACAATGGGCTCCTATATGTGCCACATCACCGTTCTTATGCAATTTTGGCATTTTAAAATAACGTGAACACTCAACGTTAATGACCATGGACCCATAGGTGCTATGAGTGATGCCCTAAAGCAAGAAAGATTTAGATAGTTGTTACTTGTAGATCAGCATATTAAAATGACTAAGGAGATGCCACCAGCCACAATGTGGGACAAAAGTGATATTCAAAAACAACAAAAATGATACAAGTAGTAAATAGAGGAAAATGAGTGGGGAGAGGTAGAAGAGGGCAATGCGGAAAGTTTATGGTGGCATTTAAAGATTGGGGCATCCTTATGATGAATCATGATCGATATCTTTTTACACCATCAACTAGACTAGAACTGGCATCTATCAACCTCCCATTATGGCATGTTCCAATTCTATGATGCAGTGGTCTTCCCTTGCTATCGTGCCATGATGTGGGGCATTCTGTACATTTGACCTACTGTTGTGGATTTTTATATCTTTCACTCAATATGGATGCTCCTTTATTTTCCTTGGATTTTTCTTCCATATGCTGTAACTGTGCTATATGCCTTCCACCTTTCATGCTGCTACCGCTGAAAACTCTACAAGTCACCTTCAATGTTGTGGATGTTGCTGCCATAGCACTTGCTTCCATGGCTCAAACTAATTGCTTGGGGAACCTGTACCTAGCCAATTTAAATCTTCTTCACTCCCCCTTTTGACGTGGATCACTTGTTCTTCGATGTTGTGGGTGCTCCTTTGGTCTTATAGGTCTACTTCCTTTTCCAATGCTTTTTTCTCTCTCTCTCTCTCTAATTTTTCATTGTGGGGGGAGGGATATACTGTGTCATATTAACAAAACTTTAATGTGAAACTACATTTCTTGGAGAGAGCCTCAATGGGATGGATGTCCTTGTGTAGCCAAAAAGAAGTTAAAACAATGCTCTATCTACAGAGATTCTTACTTTATTATTCAAGCTTGGTGATGGTTACATAAACATGGTCAATCTGATTAGATGAAATAGATGGAGGGTAATTAAGATGATGCTCATCATACTCCCCAAACTCTGGATTCCTATGCTTAGAAATGAAGTGCACATTATTGGTAGCTCCACATTTATCTAGCCCAATCATAATGGAGTATGAAGCCTCATTTTCAAATTCCTTTGGCTTCCATTCTATTGGCTACTATTTCCTTCTACCCAAATTGAGTCCTCAAAAGTGGTGGTGAAAACAGTAATTTCATTCTAAAGTTTTCACAACACTCATTCAATTGCTACAAATAAGTTTTCTCCTTCTAATATTTCAGTAGTTTGATTTATTCCAAAAAATTCTTTAATCCCTCCCTTATCAAATCACATTACCTATAATACACATTTTCTTTTCATCCCAAAAGAAGAATATAACTAATTTTTGATCATTGCAACTTTTGAATGCATCTTTCAACACCCAAACATCTTAACAATCTAACAAGAGTCAGTCAGGCCCCAGAGTGGGTTTGGCTAATTTTTTTTCATTTTCAAACAACTGCTAATTCAAACTAATTTGATGAACATTTGGGAAAGATTAAAATCAAAATTGACCACGGAAACATCATTAGAAATAGAGCTTATCTTTTATCTGCAAATTGTGATTTGCTGACAAGAAGGTCTGAAAACTAGCTTTAAAAACTAACATAAACAAATAATAAGGCCCTAAAAGTTGACATGTTGATACTCTATTCAAAATTCATGCATCCTACCAATTCATGTGTGATAATGACACCTGGGTCAAAAGATATTGACCATCAAATATTCCTAGCTAAAACTGTCTGCAAATAAACATGTTAGAAAATCATAAAATGCATTTGGTTTTAGCTTTGCAAATTGGGTAAACGAATACTTGAAGGCTTGAAAATTGGGAAATTAGTTCATTTCCATGAGGAGAATGTAATTATATGATTTTTCTCATAATGAATAGCAAGATGCATTTGGCAAGCGTGCAAAGTTAGGTACATAGAATTGCAAGACTAGAAACATCAGTAGAAAAGTATTTTTTACAAATGGAATGGCCTTGGGAAAGTGTGCAGATAGATTTGTCAAGGTTTACAAATAGGAAAAATTGATGTATTTTTAGAGTAGAATGAGTGGTAAAAACCATTTGATCTATTATGGATTCAAATATATGAGATCTCGAACAGGGGTACTTATTAATCTACACCTCTTGACACTAGTAAAAAGTTATAAATTACATTTGGAATTGCATTCAAAAACTGATCAAACAGATTTGTCATAAGCTCAGATATAGGACATAGCAAGTGTGTGACTACTATGATGAAATGAGAAAGGAATTTCTTAGTATGGTCAACTGGGTCAAAGTTATAATTGGTCAAACAAGGTCTTCTAAAATTTGGGGCAAATCTGCATCAACATGACAAAGATAAGTAACCAAATTCAAGGGATTCAAAACCTAGTCAAAACATATTGAAATGATATGAAAATTGAAACATAAGTTCACTAATATAGGTGATAAATACTCCCAAAGTAGTGAGTAATGAAACACAACTGGGTGCAAGATATTTAGATGCAAACTAGGCCTCCTCTCACTATTTGACAGTTGGGCAAAAATACAAAATTAAACATTGCTCAAAATGGAACTTCGCAGGATGATTCAGAATAACAATTTATCATTATAGAATGCATAGATATAGTGAATGAAAGGTGTTAGAAATATAAAACACCTCTTAGGCCTTAAAATGATAGCTAGGAACACAAGCAAGAAAATGTGCTTATAGGGCTCAAAGGGACTCAAAATTTTGGAATGGTACTCAAAAAGAGAATGCAATTTTGAGTCCCATCACATTAAAAATGACATAAGGAACCATGAAAGAAACTCTAGAACAAATAAAGATAATTAGGAACACAGAAAAATTGTTAGTGAAAGTGGAGAAGAACTTAATGAGGCATTTGTAAAAAGAGTAGATATCTAAAAGGAAAAGCTAGATGATGATGATGAGATAGGAAGATCACAGTTAATTGTTGATTTTGATTCAATTAAGTTGAATTAAGCTTGTTCATAGCATCAAATTTTGAAAACTTCATTCAAAGATCAAATTAGAGGTAGAAAAGTTGGAAAAAGATGTATCAAGATAAGTTTGGATGGTATCTAAGCTCACTTGTAATTTGGAGCTCATCTAAACAAGTTATGAAGGAATTTAGAGTTATTGGTATTATAGAAAAAGGTTATTTTTAGAAAGAGGTATTTTATCATTTTTCCACATTTTTTTTTGGTAAAAGTTCATAATTGATAGAATCATGGATATCTTAGTAGTGCACAATGTTGAGAATGAGGATAAACCTAAGTTGAAGTTTATTTTTGTAAACCCTACCAAAGGAAACCCTAACTCAACATTGTCTATCACTCCAACCAACAATATATCTCAAAGATGTAGGATGTTATCTGAATAGTAAGTTTGAGTTTATTGGTAGTGAATTCATGAACAAAGATATGGAATTAGTTTTCAATCACGACATAACTATGAAGCCCAAATTTGAACATTTAAGGAAATAGACCTGTTCAAGTATCACTTCTACCATGAACTGGACACATATGAGTGGACACAGATCATATTGAGTAGGATACATGATGGAAAATTATGGATGCAAGATAATGTAATTGATATTTCTGCCAACCTTATTCATGAGGTAATTGGTCTTAGTAAACAAGGAAGTGTACCTATAGGTGAGAAATTGGTCAAGAAAAAGGTTGAGTGCTACAATGAAGCAGTGTATAATGGAAAGGCTATGGTGATCAACACCATCAAGCAAGATGATGTAAGATTTTTGAGTAGAATTATTGCCTATTCTATTTGTGTAAGTTCAAAGATTGATAAAATTTAAACATGATTCATCTATGTAGCATATAAAATATGTGTAGAGAAGGAACAAGTGAATCTTAGTGAATTTTTGAGAATACAACTCTTAGAAAACCTAGAAAAGATCAAGAGGAAAAAGAATGGTGTGTTTAGATTTCAATCATTGATCAATAATATATTCTTTCATGTACTTAAAATATTTCCTTACTTATTAGCCATAGACATAATGAGTAGTGACATCTGTACAATGGAGAAGATTATAGAAGTATGTAGAAGGAATCTTGCAGATATGATATTGGATAGTGGCAACCTAATAATGACAACATTTTAGAATGAAATGAAACAAAGATTCAAAATTTCACTTGCAATTATTGATAGATTTAAGGAAGACATTTGTATTTTGGTTGATACAAATTATACCTATATTCAAGTAGTTGAACCTCAAGAAATATTTCTTGATGCCTTGGGTTATGAATTAAATGATGATATAATAGTTGGTTATATTGATTTATTCTTGAATTTATATTTAAAAAAAGTAGAATACAAATTTGGTACTTATGATGAGATCACACAATTAGCTCATCAAGCAACCTTGGAGAAGGCATCACACAAAAAGATAGAATCTATTATGAAGAAGGCACTATCAAAGGTCAGAATGACAAAGAGTGAGTTAGAGGCTATAAGGAAAATAATGAAGCAAGGGATATTGAATATTCAACCTTTGTTAGTATCTACGTGGAAACATCTTTAGAATAGAGCATTCCATATGCAGTAGTGTCAGATGTGCAACCTAGTGAATCAAAAAGAAAATCTAAAAGATTGGTGGAAGTAGTGACTACTAAGACAAAGAGGGTCAAACAACAAGCCATCAGACCAAGAAAAAGATAGAAATCATTGTTGAAAATTGTTGAGTCTAGTGATGAGGAGGAAGAAGAACAAGAGATCAAGAAAGTAGAAAAAGTGGCTTCATCAAAGAAATCAGTAGGAAAATCTTGACAATCTTGGAAGCTGAAGATAGGGAAGATCAACACAACTATTGCTAATGAAGGTAGCTTTGTTCAGATGAACAAGTTTTATGATTTGTATAACAATTTTAAAAAGGATCAGATTGATATATCTACTATGAGATATATCATAGTAAAAAATTTAAAATTGAAGGATCTTGAGAGCATAATTAACCAGAAAGTCTATAAAAGACTCATTCAGAAGAAGGCTCCTACAAGGGAAGAAGATCTAGAACTTCAGAAGTCTATGCTTAGAACTTTTTGCCAGAATAATGATGAAGAAGAGATTAAAAGATTCTTGAATAACCTAAAAATGTATTTAAGGAATAAAGTAAGACCATTTCTATATATGGTGGGTGAAAAAGATAAATTAAGGAGTGAGACTACGAAAACTAGTAGTCAGATCTTGACAGAGTCAAAGGTAGTATCTCCTCCAACACCTAGAACTGACCAATATTACCATTAACATTAATGATACCAACCCATTTTGAGGTTTCGAACCCAATGAATCCAACATCAAGGATTTTGCACACAAATTAAGACAAGTTGAAGAAGAGAAGAGGCTACTTGAAGAAGAGAAAAAGAGAAAAATAGAAGAAGCCAAAAAGAAATTACTTGAGGAAGAAAAGAAAAGAAATGAAGAGGAGGAAATGGGGAGAATTGTAGAAGAAGAAATGAGAAAGAAAATAGAGGAAGATGAGAAAAAGAGATTGGAAGAGAAAAGAGAAAAGGGAAGAGATGAGAGAGAAAATAAAGAAGAAGAGAGAAGAATAAAGGAAGTAGCTAAGAAACAAAGAGAGGATGATACTAAACCATCTAGTTCATCCACTCCACTTTCTCTTGCTAGTTTAACTACCAATGATGATGATCAAATAGATTTGATCTCATCCCTATCCAATCTTATATAGAAGAATAGAACATTGAAAATCTTACAAAAAACTTTAATGAAAATTACACATAGACTACACAGTACTTTGACAATACATCACACTGAGTTAGATCCTAAATAGAAGGCACAAGTTGTACTAAAATCATTTGATGAAGAGTTTACCAATTTGTTAAATGTTGCTAGAGAAAAGGCACAAATTCCCCATGATGCTAACTTGTTTAGCACCATCTATCACAACATTAAGAATGATTTGGTTAATCTTGATACTTGTATCAAGGAACTTCAAAAATACCAATAGGATGGGAAAACTTTGTATATCAAGTGTACCTTATCACACAAGCTAACCAAGGAAATCAACAATCATATATAAGGTAAGATGAGTGAGCTAGAGGCTATATCCAACTATATCCAACATCCATCTTGTAAAGTAAATGATGTTGAAGGAAAAGTGGCCAATATCCACAATGATATCAGGAAACTAGAACTTTAGAAGGAACAAATTTTGAAGAGGATATCAGATTTTAGAGAATCTATTATTGTGAAATTACCTTTTGTTGAGAAATAATTAGATGAATGTGTCAAGGCTAAGGACACATATTCTAACTTTTTGTATTTAGATCTTAATTCAGTTGAGATTGCATCATACACTTCATGTGCAATTCCAACCTTAGCTAAATCCACCAAGGAGACATGGAATAAAGGTATGAATAGTCTTAATCCAAACTTTGATGATTGCATGAAAATCATATCAACATAAGGAAGGACAACATTTTTGGATAGATTTCTAACATTTTGACATTTGTCATTGATGTCAAAGGGGCATTAGTTGTAGAAAATTGTGAAGTATATTGTAAGGGGGAGCTTATGTAAAGTTGAAGAAATCATAATAGATGTAATGTAAGGTGTTATTTGTTTTTGTTGTGTTAAGTTTTTGGCACTTAGCCAATTTTCCCTATTTTGTAGCCGTTAATGCCAAAGGGGGAGATTTTTGACAATTGGCTAATAGTGATATGTAATTTTTTATATTTATGGAAACAAATTATGTACATGCTCAAAAGAAACCTCAGAAATAAAGATACTTAGTATATAATCAAAAAATTGTCTAATTATGGAATTTGGTTTACAACAATAGATTGTTTTGTTTATAACTTGTTGTTGACTTCATATAATGACTAGAAAAGTTAGATGTAGATAGCGTACATGTTGGTGATGATCTGTATAACCTCAAAAGTTAGTACAGATTGCATGAAACAAAGATAACCATGTTTGAAGTGAAACAAGACATCATAATTGAAGGAAAAAATTGTTTTATTTACAAGATAATCACTTGTCCAATTATTGATGACATCCTAGATATTTACTCTAAGTTGCAAAAGTGGATTGGGGTCTTAGTCAACCTAGAAAAAATTTGTGTAAAAGAATGGTATTTATACAAAGGATATTTTGTGATGAGGATTGTGATTGTGATTGCAAGTGCTATCTTGTAATTGTGACTATATGCAAACTTTTGTGGAAGTGATATATGCAAAGTTTAATATGAGCTATCTTGTGATCCAAGATCAAGTTGAAGATTAGAGTTCATTCAAGGAAGAAGATATAGTACTTATATTCTAGAAGTCTAATTACTTTTTTGGGTAGTGAGCTCTTCTTGTAATTGAAAGTGCATGTTTGGGTAGTGGGCTCATCTTGAATTTACTATACTACAACTCCTAATAGGGTTGGAATCTCCTAACATGGATTCAAAGTATCCTAATAGGGACTCCTTATACTAAATTTTCTCATTGACTCCTAACAAGGTCCATCCTTTAACAAGGAACTTATATATCAGTATATTGGCTAGTAGGTATTATCCCCACTAGGGTTTTCCCTTGGCCAAGGTTTCCCTAGTTAAAAAAATATGGTGTTATGTGTTATCTTTGTACATTGTCACTATTACTATTCAACATTAATTTATTTCTTTGTTATGCATGGTTTAAAGTAAGAAATAATATCTAGTTGGCAACTAAAGTTTGTAGATTACTGATTCATCCAGTGGTCTTCTAATACATCCTCATGTATGGAATATTTTCATGCCATGTGCTATACCATTCCAATGTTGTTAAAGTAGGGGCAAGGAGAGTGGTATTATTCCAAGGGATATTGATCCTAGTAAAAATTAAAGGTGATAATATCTTGCTTTTGTTTCACGTCCAAAACACCAATTGTGATGGGCCAGACCCATGTCTTCTTATGTTGTTGTCTCACTCTATCATATGTAGAAGTGTGTTAGTGTGTAATCTCTAGTAGGATTAGCTTATCAAATGGGTATATTGGGAATTTCTTTGGGCACAATAGATGGAGTACCCACTACTGAAAGATAGGTGAATGTTTTAAATTAAATGTAGTAAGTTTCAATCTTTGTGATCCTGATTGCTTCTTCTATTGATAGTCTTTTGGTATAATCACCCTCTATGAACTTGATGATTGTAAAGATGTACCCACCATTCACCACCTTGTATTCCACTTTTTGTAGTGGGAGCTTCTTTTTTAGCAATTTTGGATATAGCATATAGGCAAAAGCATTTACATTTGGAATGCTTCCCTTTTTGTAGAGGCTTGGGTAATCTATGGTTGTAGCTACCAACAAGTACACCATGTATGTTTTCATGTAGAAATGTGAGTTGATTGATGATTACAAGCTGCTCATCCAAGTTATCACTTAGGATGGTATACCAATACATTGGAATATTTTTCATTCTAATGGTTTCTTTAAAGTGGACGATTTAGGTTAGAAGATGTCCTACTGCAAGAAGTCCCATAACTCTTATTAAAAGCACAATTGCATATCCAATGTCATCCTTCATATACCCCCTTGTCATATCAACTTTTCCTACTAGGTGATACACTAGTGTTCTATCAATAAGGAAGGAAGATTTCACTATTTCTTGTGCTTCTTTGAGATTATCCTTGTACCATCATTCTTCTCCATCGTATGTTTTCTTTAAATATTGATCATCCATTGGGAGATGAAATACTTTCTTAATGTTCTGGGGTTTGAGGTCCAAGACTATCTCTCCTATAACACTCTTAATTATCTTCTCTTCAATCACATATTGTTCACAAGGGTCATTAGTTCCAAGGATTGAATTGGGGTTGGGTGAGATTCTACATTCATAAGGGTTGAGTGCATAAGTGCTAATACCATTGTAAATCTCTCTTTAGGCTTGTCACAAATTGTGAGGAATGCATTCTAGTCTATATGCCCAATTTCCATGTCTCTAATCTTGATATGTCCATCTTTAAATCTTGACTTTATGGGTGCCCCTTGGTACTTGAATGCTACTAGTTTAGGAGAGATATTTTCGACCATTGAAAAGGATGATGACACCATATTATCTGCTTTAGAGAAAGGCATCATTAGTCATAAAGATAAAATTTGATCTATAAAAAATTCTAATTGACTCCACAATAGGTCAAAATTAGGAAAAACAAGATTAAAACTAGTCAAGTCCCCCAAAAAACCCTGAAATATACTTTAGCTCATGTAGAACACCTAGCACACCCTTACAAGTGTACTATTTTGGCTATTGAATAGCCATTTATGCATAGTTGCACAGTTGTGCACCTAGGTGAGATGCACACATGTGCACTTGCATAGGTGCACACATGCTCACTTGTGTAATGCAATTGGGTGGAGGACTTAGGGTTTGCTTATTTTTTGGGCACAAAGGTGTGCACATGCACATCTTATAGAGGTTTACATGTGTGCACCTCTAATGCCTTAGTGATTTTGCAAGAATTTTGTTTTACTTAGTCTTTTTTATGTTGAAAGGTTCACATATGCACACCTTGTAGAGGTGTGCATGTGCACACATTCCTTATTGGTTAGGTTTGGGTTCTTTTTTTTGTTTTAGTTATGTTTTGTGTGGAGGTGTGCACATGTGAACCTTGTGGAGGTGTGCATGTGAACACCTTTATGGTGACTCTAACACTTAAAGTAGTTTTAAGAAAAAAAATCACTTTTCTCTAGACTTTAATTCTTTGGACTTCTCGAGTCAGATACTGGGGCTTGACCTAGATTCCTAGGTGTGTTCAAAAGTAACCTTGGCTCCAAACTAGGAGCCTAGTAGGCATAAATTTACTATGGGCCCCCATTTCTAGGAGAAATAGGGCATGCATTGTGAGACCACAACACATTGTTTTGAATCATTAATTTTCTATCACAGTCTATGATTGTTCTATTTCTTCTTTCAATAAGACTATTCTACTGTGGTGTCCTAGGAGCTGACACTTGTCTTTTGATTCCATGCTCCTAATAGTAACTTTCAAACTCTTATAAGGTGAACTCACCGCCCCATTTTGATCTCAAACACTTCAATTATCTACCAATCTCCCTTTTCACTTTTTCTTATAGACTTTGAACATGTGGAAGGCCTCTAAATTTTCCTTAAAGTATACAATCCACATCATTCTTAAAAAAATCAATAAAAAACATAAAACATCTGTCACTAGATACATTCTTCATCCTCATGGGACTGCACAAGTCAGTATGAGATGGATCTAGAACATGTTTAGAAGAAAGTGACTTGCTAGAAAAAATAGAACTTGTCAACTTTCCTAGTTGACAATCTTTACACATGACATTGTTTGATTTGGTCATAGGAGGTGAACCCCTTATACAATTATTTCTTCCTATATTAACAATTATTTCAAAATTTTCATGACATAGCCTTCTATGCCACAACCAAATACTATCTTTTTAAAGCTACTATACAAGTATTTTCATAAATATTGAAGTAGAAAAGATTACCTCCACTTTTTTCTCCTTTATCTAAGAGCTTGTCTGTCTTGTCAAATATTCTGCAAGACCCTTTATTAAAATCAAAGTTATAACCTTTTTCCATCACTTGGTCCACACTCAAAATGTGAAATTTCAATCCTTCCACTAAATATAAATCTTCATAAGCAGTGGATTCATTCATGGCTATAATAACCTTATCTATTGCTATGCATGGTGAGTTTTTTGAAAACTTCACTATTCCTCCATTGTAGTCCTCAAACTCATGGAACTTGTTCCTATTACTAGACATGTGGTTCAAGAAACCACTATCTATTGTTCAAATATTTTGGATACTAGTACTACTTGTTTGAGCTCTCTCCACCCTTTCTTCTGTGATAGAAATAAAGGATATTTCATACTCATCCTCATCATCATCACTAGTTGAGTTTTCTTTAGTCACACCTTCTTCAACAATACAACTTTGATTCTTCTCCTTTTCTTTGGGTTGTGTCCACTTTT
The DNA here is from genome assembly GCA_028749045.1 of Cupressus sempervirens. Lineage (NCBI taxonomy): Eukaryota > Viridiplantae > Streptophyta > Pinopsida > Cupressales > Cupressaceae > Cupressus > Cupressus sempervirens. The sequence goes on along the minus strand of CM053789.1, from coordinate 476,534,714 downwards.
TAGTAGTTCCTTTCTAAATATTTTTCTCCCTCAAGTTTTTTCCTCTTTCTTGTTAGGTTATGAGAATTTGGTAGCATAATTTCCTATCTTCTTGCAGTTAAATAATTTGAAATGAATCTTACCCTTATACTTCCCCTTTCCTCTGACCATTGTTTTTTTGAATAGAGTCTCCAAATCTTCTTGTTTGACTTCTTCAACATACATGGTCTCTAGTTATCTTTTGTATTTGGACATGCTTGCCTCCTCCCTTCATTTTTGTTGTTCAAGTGGTGCAACTAAGGCTTTGAATACAATTTCAACCTTGGGTGGCTAACTATTGTGAAAATTTCTAAGCTCTAACGATGTCAGATTTTCTACCAAGGCATCAAGAGATACCTCCATCTATATTATTATTATCAACTCTTGAATGAATGAAACCCTTATGGAATATTTAGGTTGCAGGTTTCTCAAAATCTTGCTCACGCATTCATCTTCTTGTAGTATGCTTCTAAATTCTTTGATGGCTAGCATGACATCATTCACCTGCTTGTCATATGCTTCAATATATTCACCTTATAGCATCCTCATGTTATCAAACTTTCCTCTCAAGATCTTAGATTTAGCCTTATTGACATGATTATTACCACCATAGATGATTTTGAGCTTTGCTCACATCTCATATACTATTTCTAGGTCTTCAACATCTTTTTTTAAGAGTAGGACATGGTGTTGACTAGAGAACCCATTGTGGTTGTGTGTAGCTCATTTTTTTTCAATTCATATGGCTTAAGTTGACCAAAAGGCTTGACATATTTGACCTCTACATGAGTTTAGTAGGCATCACCAAGAGTTCTCAGATGCAAGTGCATCTTACTACACTATGAGCTATAGATTTCCTTAGAAAACATTGGTGCATCTCTCTTAAACATCTTGATCTTTACTTGGCGTACTTAAACTCTTTTCTTCTAAGGATGTGAGTTCTGATACCAATAATTGGTCCTACCATAGGTTGACATGCTAAGGGGGGGTGGGGGGTCGGGGGTGAATCAATATACTCACTAGTTTAAATTTTCACTCTTACTCATACTTCAAACTTGTCTACAGGTTTGTGTTAGCCAAAAATTAGCTTCTTAAGATAAATAGATAAATAAAAGGTCATGATAATAGTAACACATAACATAATATTTATCTTTTGGAAACCTAGCTAGGACTAAAACTACAGTGTGTGAGTTGATCCTCAAAAGACTTGCACTATCCTAAATGGTGTCTGGTGAAGAGCTTATCTCTATTAGAAGATTACAAAGACAATGTTAGGTGCCACCCAATTAATTTATTTTGATAAGACCTATTAAAGTCTTTTCCAACTAGGAGAAACCTGGTCAGAGGACTTTTGGGTACAAGTTAATATGTCACCCTGCTAGGGGATTTAGTACAAAGAACCTACTAGGGTCCATCCTTAATGATATTTAATGTTGTGAAGATTAGTAAACAATAGAGTATGATCTAACAAATTAGCTATTGCACTTAGCTTTAAATAGATCATTCTTCAACTCTCTTCACCCATCTAGAAATATTCTCTGCCTTGTCTTGGATCTACAACCTCAGACTTTGGTTAGTTGTGTAATTGTCTCAGATCTTCATTCTCTTGCAATTGATTACACTTGTGCTATTTAGGCTTACTAGCTTCTCCTTAGTAGATGATCTCCTAGTTGATAATTTCTTATTGTCACTTTTCATAACACCTTGAGATTACACTTATCTCAACTCTTCTAGTTATCTAGCCATTCACTCAATAATATAACATTTTGTGTTTTGACTTTGTCTCCTTTTATAGTTATTTTTTTCTTTCCTTGGTGTAATCACCAAAAAATGGTCATCTAGACCATGAACCCCCTTTCTATAATTTTTTCTTCAAGTGTCCATCTCTTATTCTTGTTGAAATCCTCAAAAAATTATTTATTTGATTATAACTTGTGGTTTGATCACTTTGTCCTAAGTCTCTTATTTAATTAAAATAACTTGCTCCCTTTTAATCAAATAAAATTCCCCAAGACATATTTACCCTAAGTGTGCACACATAAAGCATTATTCATTTTTTTTTAAATAAGAGGAAAAGGGAATTTTCGTCTACACATGAATGGATAATTTTCTATTTGAGAGGAATCTTGTATTTTCAAGATAACTTTAATTCTCCTCCACACATCTTTGTTGGAAATATAAGAGGAGTAATTGAGAGGGGAGGCGTCAATCAGTCACCACAAAAATAATTTTAAATCCTTTAGATGTGAGTACATACTTCTTATTAACTCAAATCCTTGCATAACTTGGTTAGAACTAGATATTCATTGTAACTTAGTTAATAAAGAAATATTTAGATATTAATCTCTATTAAAATTTAGTAACTTAGTTGTAGAAAGATAAAGCAGTAAGAAAATAACATGAACACAATAGACACCAAGATTTAACTTGGAAACCCAATTTTGGAAAACTACCAATGCAACTAGTTACAACTTTTCACTCTTTTGAAGTAAGCCCTATTAGGAGGAAACCCTATTAAAGGTTACAAAACACACTGTTAGGTGTGACCTTGTTAAAGTATTTGAATCACCTTATTAAAAGTGGTCTTTTTAGAGGTCTTAAGACACTTCAATATAGAAATTTCACCTTGTTACAAGATTTAAAAAATGACTATTAAGTCAACTCTATTAAGAGATTTCTTGACTGCTATAATTGTTAGAGAGTAATAATGATTGACCTGATCAGTGAAGAAACTGATTTGCAGATTCAGATCACTATTCTAGTTTATCCTTTGGATCTTACCTAATTAAAATAATCTTTACAACTCCTTGGATATTCTACGCTTAATTAGATATCCTTTTTTTATTCATATCTTATATTCTTCCCCTACTTCATATTTCAATCCACAATTTGAGCTTTCATATATATGAAACCCAATGCCATGTTAGCTTGAATACCTTTACAAATAAACAATTAACATCCACTAAGTTAGCTTGCATAAATCAAATAATAAACATCACTATTTTGTTATAGGTCGGTTGATAGTGGAACTGGGTGACTTAGTTACCAGTGAGTTCCTTGGCAACCAACTTGACCCAGTTTGGACTAAAATTGTTTGGTAACTTCCTTGACTCGGTTTACATAGGAATCCTTCAATGACCAACCTAGCTCAGTTTGCACTTGATAAGTGAACTTCACTTCTTCTAAACTTCTATTTGACTAAGATTAGAGTCTTCTAAGCTTGATTATTACTATCAGTGCTATGTTAAAATGCAATATTTATGTAACATCAATAAAAATATACAATTGAATAATTATTTTCAACAATTTCCCTCTCTGGCATTAATGGCAACACAATATGTCATAAGAAAATAAAAATAATTTATAAGATATTATAATATCCTTAGTTTCATTTTGATTCTTCATCCATGAAAACTCCCTCTAATATCTTATCTTCAGACTCCATGTGATCAAGTTCTCCCTCTTGTTGATATACAAATTTCTTCCTCTGATTCATCAAATTATCTTTCAATACCTTTGATATCTCTCCCTCTTTGACATCTAATGTCAATGACTTGATATAATGTGTTTACAATGTACCTGATGTACTGCTTCATATGCAATGAGCTCCAACTTATTTGCATAAACTTGATAGATCTTTAGTATAGCCAGGTTCTCCATTACTAATCTGTACTCTAGTGAGCTAAGATAGTGGAATGACCCCTATCTTTCATTTGAGATAAAATAATGTATCCTTAGGTAATGGTTTGGTAAACATGTCAGAAACCTACTCCTTTGTGTTCACATATTCCAATCTAACCTCTTTATCTTGAACTAATTCTCTCAGAAAATGATACTAACACATCATTTTAGTGTAGCTTTCATTGCATTGTATTCCACATTGTGATTCTAGTATAAGTACATGATTTTAGTGTAGCTTGCATCTTACATCTTGCATTTTGCACATCATTTTAGTGTAGCTTGCATTGCATTGCATTCATCGTTGTAATTTTTAGATACTATCGCTCTTGATCTCATCTTTAAATCTTTCATTCTATAGTGCACCTTGCAAGGGTTGTATAGCTAGGTTAATTTCAGAGTCACCATACTTCCATTTATACCTTTTAACATCATAGATAAAGAGCTATAAGAAAACTCTTGAGATGTTCTTTTTCATGGGTATTCTTAAGAATAAGGGTTCATAGAAGTGTGCCACATTTTTGGTATACATCTTTGGCACCTACTATGGGGTTGGGTGACCTTGTCTAGCTCCATTCCTTGCATTGTCATCATTATTTTAGTTTAATTATTATCTTACAAGAAAAAATATCATATGACACTTTACCAATATCGTGTGGAACTGTTTGTAATAATAATATGATACATTACTGGTTTCTCTATCATATTGTGTACTCTGTCATACTCTTATTCTACAAACTATTGTATTGCCTGATACAAAGTATCACACTAGACAAAAATACTATCTGATCATACAGGAAAGTATTGGATGATAGAGTTGTAGCTAGAATGATTGTCCAACTTTTTTCAATTATCTAATTTGTTTTTTTAGTTTGCATTTTCCTCTTAAAAATTTTACATTTTGGGTTTCAAGTTTTCTAATAGCTTCTAACAAGTCATTTTCCAAGGTATTTTCAGATTTTACTAATCCTTTTGTGCCCTAACCCTTATTTTTTAGGGGCTATTGTTTTCTCAATTTCTAAGGATATTGCTAATTAAAAAAGGGCTAATAAATTTATTGTTGGGCTGCCCAAGGAAAAAGATAAAAAGAAAAAGAAATATTTGCGTGTCTTCTTTTCATTTCCAAGTGTGACATATTACTACTTGTTTCATTTCATAGGCACATGAAACTCACAAGTAAGGGTTCATTGTTGGTAGGAGAGTATGCTATTTTCTTTTTAGGTGAATAAAAAATCTTGACCCTTCATTGAATAAGGAAAGTGGTTGGGATACTCTATTCTCTAGTGGTTTTATTTAATCTTCTTGGTGTGTTTGGGGGAAACATTAGGGAGTAGGAGAGTATTCTCTTCACCTTTAAGGTGAATAAAAAATCTTTACCTCCTTGGAGTTGATCCATTTTTTTAATCTCCTAGTGATATTCATACCTTTAGAGGGATTTCTATTGGTGAAAAGTTACCAATAGGAATGACCTAAAGTGGGAACAAGCAAAACCCAACCAACCCAACCCACTATAAGCATAAACCCTTTGACACAAACCAAAGCCTGGGGGGGGTGTAACACTTGAATTCACTTAGTGAAATTACTTGTGGGAGTGGGACCATGAGGAAATTACTAGGTGGGTATGCTTAAGGTGCTCCTATTGCCATGCTGTCCATTATTATGTCGTGTATCAGGTGCAAGAGAGGTATTATGAATGAGACCCTTAATAGACACTTTAGGATTTAGAGGCCACATTTTTTAGCCTCTCAATATCTTGTTTCAAGGATCTATCCTAGTGGACTACCCAGATCACCCCAAGATTTACACTCACCATATGTGTCCCTCTGGTTGTGTTGATAACACATCCATAACAAAGCAAATAACTAGTGCCGGTAACCACTTTGTGTGAGGTGAGGGGCTATCATGTTGTGGAATAAGGTATTGAGTAATAAACCATTACCTTTTAGGTAGATATTTCTTGGTGTGTCTTTGATTTGTCCTAGACCCATGGAAATGTATTTAACATACACATTGTTTCCTAAATTTTAGTTCGTCTCATTTGGCTTTAGGTTGAAGTCAAGTCAATGTGTCAATGTCTTGAGTATATGTCTAGAGTTCCCCTAGGATGACCTCTCTTCTCATAAACCCATTTCAAGCTATCCTATGTGGGAAATCATGTGAACATTGTACTAGTCAAGGGCTAGGTGATTTAAGGTTTGGTGGGTTAGTTTTTCTTGATGAGAAGAATGTCTATGAATTCCAATGATTCACCATCTAAATATAAAGAAGGGTTCTAAGAATCAATATTTACAATGGTTTTTATTTCAATGGAAGATATCATAGGTGATAGAGCATAGAAGGGAAACTAGTTGTTTCAGAAGAAAACCAAGTTAAAATCCTCAGATATATTGAAATATAAAGGCAAGAAAACATGCATTGTTGATCTGTCACATGAATGGTCCATATGTGATCTTAATAGCTAGAAAAATGGTTGGAAAAGTCAATCAAAAAAAAGAATGCACACCATTGGATAGTTAAAAAGTCATGCCCTTAAGTATTTTAAGTTGCATTGATGCATGGGGATAACCACTACAGTTAGATCAAAACATTTCACAACATCGCAAGCAATTAAAGTTAACCATAAGTTAAGGTAGTGAAGCAATGAAAAGATGAATATTGCATCATCATAGGTGGTTAAAACTAATTTAAGGTTAGGGTTTTGAAAGAAAAAAAAGCATGCATTCACAACCTCATAGGGTTAAATGATGAGTTAGAATTTTAAGTTGCAAGCTTGTGAATGAGGTAACATTTAAACTCAAAATGATCATTGCAACATTGCAAAGTTTTAATGTTGACTCTCAAAGAAGGTTACAAGGGTGCAAAAAGGGTGCTACATGTTGAGAAAACATAAGCTGGATCCACAAGCATTGATACAAAGGATAAATCTTAGCCAATGATAAAGCACATGATCGATAATGTTTCTTCATTTTGGGAAGATTTCTTGCAAGTAAAAGATCACATAAGAAAATATTCTACAAAGGAACCACATGTCTTCACATTTTAGAAGTGAAGACGAGCTTGAAATGTTGCAAAATGATGACATGTGTTTATAGGTGGACCTACTAAAGAAGAAAGGCAGTTCTTAAGCTTTGGAAGATCGATGACCTATGTTTAATCGTAACTCTTACACAAAAGGAAAGAAAAGATGCTATTGCCCATGAATGGTCCACAATTATTTATTTGGTACATGTTCATTTAATAATACATAAGTGTTAAAAAAGAGCCATGCATTATAGATTTTACGTTGTCAATACTAATCCTCTCAATTTTCTTGTCTCAAAAGTCCTTTAGTTGAATAGACCTGTAAAATTGAACATTGAGCTCTTTGTTTGGTGTTCAAGGTTCACCAGGTACCTTAGTCATTTTAAGGAAGTTAGTCATGTTTAAACACTAATGCTCATCACCAAAATGAATGTGAACATTGAACACTTTGTTCATTTGTTCAAATTCAAAGTTTACGAGTGTGTTTTAGTTACAGGTCAAGTCACGAGAATAGTTTCCAATATTTTGTGACCTTTGAACATGAACATTGAACTACCTCATAGTTCAATCATTCATGTTCACTCAATCATCAAGATGCATTCTCTTGGTGTCACATATCTTTTAGACAACTTAGTAGTGGCACAAGTTGCTAAATCTATAGAAAAGATCTACATTAATGAGGAGTTAAGGGTAATAATGAAAAAGTATGTGGTGATACATGTGGAACTTGGGTGAGTTGGTAATAATTGTAATTCTTGTCTTGTTACTAGTTGTGTCATCCACATGTATCCTTCAAGTCTAAGCATCATGTTTTAAAAGAAAATTGCCTTGTTTACATTCCCTACTATTTCCACTTCTCAATAAATGATTTATCTTGTCTAGGTGTACACCATGATAGCTTGAGCTTTACCTTCCTACAAATCTGGATGTGCTAAGCCTAGCGAGTCCCTAGTCCTTCACTTTCAAGGTGCCTTTTCCTTTTACATTTATTTAAGACTATACATTCATTCTGTATCTTTCTTTTCTATTTGCAATCTTGTCATGGCTACCCCTATTTGTCCAAAACTCCCTAAAAATATTAAAGAGTTAGTGATAAGTAGCATCCTCCCTGACATGGAAGACACCTTCCTCACCAATGAAGATATGAACAGATTGCTGACTAGGTTTACAATCTACCACCTAACTCTATATCCCAAAAGGTCATAGATAGTGGTCTATTGTAGGTGTCCATATTCCCAGAGGCTTTCCCCAATCCTGAATTAGTCCTAGCTTGTAAGGATAGATATGATGTGACTAAGAAATGTATTCATGCTTTTAATGGAAAAATCCTATTATACATGAGTAGAGTAGTTGCTATGGGCACACTAAGAATTCCTCCATGGGAAGTGTAAAAAGACTAGACCATCAATTCCTCCTATGCTCAATTTTCCATGAATATCATAGAGTTGAACAATAATATTGGTAAGAGTTGGCTCTTCAAGTCTAAAAGAGGGGGTTCCAGCCTTGCAAACCCTTTGAGTAGAGAGCATATGATCCCCAAGATTAAGGATGTTATTACATTTCTAAATAGGGTAAAAGAAAATCCTCATACCTTCCATTAGGAAAATTGGATGTATTTATTTGCTTAGACTATTCTAGGGGAGGATAAATGCATTGATTGGGTGGATATAATAGCAACTAGGTTGCAAGAAGAACTTTCCCAGTCCTCTGGAACTGCTAGTTTTCACATGACCTCATACTTGTTCTACATCCTAGCTTGAGGAAAGGAGTAAAAGGGCCTTCCACACTTAGATTATAGCCCAAGTATACCCATTTATGAATATTTCCCACTCTTGCAGAAGAAAAAAAGCCCTGATAGATTCAAGATAGTCCAAAACACATTTTTAGCCAAATTGGTGTTTGAGTTACAAGGGAGAGAAAACATGAGATTGAAGGAAGAGGCTACTTAGTTGATCAAAATTTACGGTAGTTAATTCACCTAGTTTCCACATTTCACATATCTCAGAATTGGGGGTAATGAAGGTTGTAAGAATTTTCCTTAGGGAAAAATCACCCAAGATCAAGGAACTTAAGCACACACACAAAATAGAAGAATGTATGATCAAAATAACAATAACAAAATGAATTGATATAATTTCATGTACATACACACTAGGAGTGCCTAAATGTAAAGGAATCTGGAATGCTTCTAGAATGTCTAGGAGTCATGAAACTAATAAGTATTATAACCAAGCACATGTCCACTAGGAGTGGATTATCCTCCATTAAGCATATGAGAAAGTGCGATGATGAGAGGATAAGCCTACAAAGGTGTAGAACATAAAATTATGTTGTAGACACCATGTGCTAAAATAAGAGTGTGAACAACTATTTTGTCAACATGAAAACTCAGTTGATTATGCAAACTCCAGTATTGTAGACACCATGTGCTAAATTAGAGTTTCTTACTGCTATGTTGTCAACATGACAACTCATCAGAGTATGCAAACTCCTAAGTGTCAAACTAATAAATAATAAAATAATGCATTTACATAAGTAATCCTAAGTAAAGTGTAATAAGTAAATACTTATTTACACCAACACCCCCCTTAAGTTGAACTTAGGGGAATGCACTTAAGCTTATGAAAGCTAGGATGAAAATGCAAAATGGGTCCCAACTATTAGGCCATGTTAGGTACCCATGTACAAAATGCAATGCAATCTCTCATAAAGTGGAGAAAGAGGGAAAACCTCATGAGAAAAACCTTCCCCCAAAAAGAGAGATGAAAAATCAAGATGCATGGATGGATGGAGTAATCAAGACCCCCCCCCCCCCCCCCCCCCCCCCCCCATTATGACATACATTAGGTATATACAATAGAGAAGTATGAGAAGAACATTATCCCAAAAGAGGAAAAACCCACCCCCCCACCATAAAGAGAAGAAGTAGAAGAAAGGAGATAAGATAGTCCGCCCCCCCCAATGTAGAATGCCGATTAGTGATAGCTGCTCCAATGTAGAAGCTAATCCATAAGTGATGAATAATGTTCCTCCCCTTTGGAAGAAACAATATCATAGGTATAAATGAGATGTTTCCTCAATGAGTAGAAATAATCTTGATGATGAATGGTGTCTTTGAAACCTACTCAACTATCCAAGTGTTGATATTGATTGTTGCCCCTTCCAATACTACTAAAAAGAACAATGTCAGATATAACAAGGATGGATGTAGAACATGTCCCAAAGAACCACATGTCTCCTGAAATGATAAAGAGACCTCCTACAATTGCTATACATAAGGATCCACAATAATATCAACCTAGAATGACTGATCATGTAGAGAATGGACAAGAGGGTCAATGTGAGTCCTTGCAACTGAAGAAGGATCTTCTTCATCGAAGAGAAGATTTATATCATCAATGATGTCTCCCAAATCTACTATGTATGAATCCACAAATAAACTTGAAATATCTATTATATATTCATCCACTGATGCTGGAACTAGAAGACTAGGTGTACCCTACTATGTTGAATTACATGGACCTATTACTATAGCAATGTATGCATGTGGAATGTGTTGATGCAGTGACATTATCCTATATTTGTCAATAGGATCCCACATATTTGAATCTATTGAATAACTATCACTGGTGTCACTATTAGTTTCCACAATGTATGAAGTGTAGAGAGTATTAGAGGATAAGCTAGGTGAACTTTTCTCAAAGTGAACATTCCTCTCTATAAAAATCCCATGAGTCTCAGGATCCATAAGTTTGTATGCCTTAACACTGTCTTCATATCCAATGAAAGTACAAGGCCTTGGTTGTGGTACCTTGCATTCCCTTGAAGATATGTTTTCCCATGTTGGACAACCAAAGACTCTGAAGTGTCTCACAATTGGTTTTTTGCCACACCTTACCTGAAAAGGAGTCTTTCCATCTAAGACATTATGAGGATATCTATTAATTATGTGATTGGCACTACTTATAGCTTTGACTTCAAGTGATGGATCAAGAGGCTTGGATTGAATCATGCAACTTGCCATAGACTTAAGAGTTCTAATCCTGATTGCTACAACATTTATCTTTTGTAGACTAAATGCTACTAGATTCTAAAATGAATACCCTCAAGTTCACAAAATTCTCTAAGTCTTGAGTTCACATATTTGCTTTCATTGTCCATATGAAGAACCTTGATGGATTTCCTTGATTTCTTTTCAACATGATTCTTGATGGATTTCCTTGATTGCTTCTAGAATGTCAAGGAGTCAACACACTAATAAGTCTTATAGAAAAGCACATATCCACTAGGAAAGGATTATCCTCCATTAAGCATAGGAGTAAGTGCGATGGTGAGAGGATAAGCCTACAAAGGTTTAGCATGTAAAATTATGTTGTAGACACCATGTGCTAAAATAAGAGTGAAAATAAATGTGTTGTCAACATGACAACTCAGTTAATTATACAAACTCCAGTGTTGTAGACATGATGTGCTGAATTAGAACTCATAAGAGTACACAAACTCCTAAGTGTCAAACTAATAAATAATAAAAGAATGCATTGACCTAATTAAATTTAAGTAAAGTGCAATAAGTAAATACTTATTTACACCAACAAAGATAAACCACTTAGGCTTTAACAATATTGCCTAGATTGTATGGTGCTAATTGAAGTGTGTAGACAGTTGGTGGAGGTCAAAAAATGTTGTAAGGGAAGCAAAGGATTAGGATATAACTTCCCTATCTAGCTTGGATATTACAAATACAAAACCATCTAGGACGCTCTCAAACTCAAAATAGACATCAATTCCCTCAACTTATTGACCTATGCCCCTAGGCTAAATTTTGACAGCCATGATTTTTCCATGAAGTATTTTGAAATTGCTTCTTTTGATGCAAACATAACCTGTTTAGAGGATTTTTGGGCCAATTTTCAAATTGACTTTAAAGTTAGGAAAATGATTTGGTCTAGGTTAACTCTATTACTAATTAAGGATTTCAATCTCCCAATTGATATCTTAGGGGTGATTGAGGAGGATGAAGAAGAAGTTGTGGACCTTGTCTAAATTGAGAAAGCTGAAGCCTATCCCTTACTAGAGATTGACTAGTCAGTGCTAGAAGTGGATGATTTACACAAAAGAACTTCACTTGTCTTGGCCCGAATAGAGCAATGGCTCACAAAAAAAGGCATTCAAGAATAGGAGATTGTAATGTTCAAAGGATTCAAGCTTGTCTAGGTTTGTCATTGGTTATTTATAGTTCTAACAAATTTTTTACTTCACCCACTACAGGTAAGTAAAGGCTTTGTGTTGAACCTAAACATCTTGTTCAAGGCTCATTTCACCTCCCCATTTTTGTCAAGTGGATAGGTTCTCATAGCTAAAGGAAGTAGGAATAATTGAAGAAATTGAGTATTTCTCATGATGAGCTTGGAGCTATAGAGCTAGACATAGTAGAAGATCAAGAAGAAATAGGGTAATCTCTCATTGGTAGAATGGAATAAGTAAGTCAAAAATAATAGAAGGTGCTACCACATCAGCTACAATGTCTCTCAGTCCTACACCCATGCTAAAAAATCCCCCCCTAAGTATAATCATCCAATGCCTAATTGGTGCGAGTTTTTTGTGAGAAAGAAGAGAAGTTTAGTACCAAACACTATTCTAGTTGAAGACATGATCAACAAATGCCTTGGGAAGAGCCCTAAAACCAACATGCCCAAGGTTGAGACTATATTGAACATTGATGATGAAACATGGTAGTAGGTAGCAGAGGTTATGAAGCCAACAATTGGGAAAAGAATATAGGAAATAAAACCTCAAGACTATGCAAATGAAAATACCATCCTTGGTCCTACTTCAAGGGATACTACATAAAAATATAGTGTGCAGGGAATGCTTAGATCTCTCATCAAATATGGAAAGACAAGAGCAACAAGAAAGGATTAAAATAATCCTAGAGGAAGATGGCCGAGTACATACAAAAGCTACATAGCTGTCATGTGGAAGCATTGCCTAATTCTATGATAGTTATTGATGTGGAATCTCCTTTGAAAAAAAGCTTTCTAGAATAGGTGAAGAGAGATCGTTCAATTTCCCAAGCATATAGTGAATAGATGAGTGTTGTACTCAAGTAACCCATTACTTTTCTTATTTTACTAATACTAATGAGAGGGTAGATAAGTTAACCACACTCTTAGATTTTGAAATGAATTCTTGAGAATTTGAGAAGATCAAATGGGATGATTACATCATTAATATCACTAAATTTCAAGAGTATGGCATCGATAAGTTTGTGAAGGAGAATTCAAAGGCTAAGGTTGACATTGAACTTGTTCATCACCTACACCAACTTGGAATGGAGAAACATAGTAATGGAGCAGATACTAGATGAATGTTCTAAGCTATTAAAGGAGGTAGGCTACCTAAAAGAAATCTTAATGGCCAACATGAAATGCATTGATGTGAAAATCAAGGGGAATGAAGACCACATTGAAAAACTTGCTAAAGAGGTAGAGGCTACCTTCTTCATAGGAATCAATATGTTGAAATAAATGATTGAGGTATTGGTACATGATTTGACTATAGTTGCTAGGGTAGACTCTATGATGATTATTTACACTAACCACCTAGAAGTTCATGACAAGAAGTTGGATCACATTGGCTGAATCATGAAGATGTGGGAACTTAGGCTGGAATAGTTAGGCATTTCATAGCAGCAAGAACTTGTTAGTTTCCTTGCTACTCATAGAGTGTGGAAAGAAATCAAAATTAGTGATTTTGACACCCATGAACCATAGGATTTGAGTAGTATAGATAGAGCTTGAGGGAAGACAAAGAGACACTTTATCTCTTTCTTTTATTTTTACTTTATACGTTTATAAACTCTGCTAGTGTTTTGCAAGAAACGCTTTGACTCCTTGTGTGTAGTTATTTTAGTTTGAATTTGGAAAGCCCGAAGTGGTTATATATGTAATATTTTAAGCAATATTAAAGGTTAGCTCTCTAGATTTTCTTAGATAGTTCTTTGGTTAAGTAAGTATAGCTAGCTGCTTTTGTGTTTTATGAAAAGCAAGTTAATGATAATATATACTGATTGTTTGGTTATTTTTACAGTTTTGTCTGATAATCATGTGGTTATCTTATTGGTTTATGGAGTTTGTGTGAGGTTCATTCCATATAGATGATATTTCATTGATTTTTTTATTTCTATTTGATCTTTTGGTTTGTTCTAGTGAGCTTGATCAAATTTGAGATTCCAAATAGTGTGTTGTATGGCATACGTTTGATTACAATTATTCAAATATCAAATGTTCTTTTATGGTTATAAAAGGATGTTTACATCTTTCCTTAAGTTCTTTCTAGTTAAATGAATGATAACAATAATTCATCTGTAGAAAGAGTTATATTACAAATCATTTTAGAAGTAAGTTGTGCCTTTTAAACATAGAGAGTGTTTCCAATTATAAAGACTCAATTATTGTGAAAGTGGGTTTTTCTTGCAAATAAAGCATAACAGGGGGGAAAAACCATTCACTTAATTTTTTTGGTGACTCTGCTGGGGAATCATGAATATCAATTTAAGATGGTCTTGCCTCATTAAGACATTATCCCAGTTCTCCAACCTAGTCTATGGTTTGATGATACTCAAGAATACATTATGTCTAACTTAAACACCCTAGCTCTAAATAAGAAGAGTAGCAATTAACAATACTTGCAAGTCAATCAGGTCCTTGAAGATGAATAAGAATGGGATAAACTAATTAGGGGAGTACTCATTGCATAAGAATAAGTTATTGTCAGAAGGTTAACTTAGCATGCTCCAAACCCTAATCTTGTTTAATAAGCCTAGTAGTTGATCTTCCCCTGTTAGGCTGGTTGGAGGAAAATATACCTGGGGTGATAAAAAAAAGGCACCATTGATGAATTTTTTAATTTTGTAAAATCCCTAAATTTTTCCCCTGATTGTAACCTCAAGAGGAAGAAAAATATTAAGTGTAAGAGTCAGCCCACCTCTCCCACCAAATCTTAATTTGTTGCCACTTCTCTACATGCTTTAGATTTGTGTGGTACCCTCATCCCCTCATACTTTAATAGTCAATTGATCAATGTCTAGATACCAATCATGGCTACCAATTCCTGGGGTGCCGAACTAGGACCTTTAGCCCTAGGAGAAAATCCTAATCCATTACCTAAAGGAGCTCATGTTGGCAATACATGACCAATCAATCAGATAAGGCAAGTTATATGGTTGTCATTTATGGAAACATATTTGTTTTGTAGATTATTTATACATGAAGGAAAATTGTCTAAGTATTAGATAGTGTTATAGCAACATGATAGATTATTTGATAGCAAAATATTCCCTAGGAATATTCTCTTACACAGTTAACCACAGATGCATGACATCGTACTAATGATGTATACTAGTGCTCATGTCCGTACATGTAACTGAGTTCAAGTTATAAAGGAATTAGTGATGCAATGATGTTATAGTGCAGAACAAAGCATATCAACAGAATGTGTTAAATGACCTGATTAATTGTTTTAATTATTATTTCTTAGTGAGGTGACTCTAAGGATGTTATGGTGGCTGACTAAGGAAGAGTTTATGAATATGTTTGGTATAAGAAAAGAACTTCATTTGAAAAGTTAGTGTGTAGTAATTGGATGATTATGTGTAACCTGTAATTGCAAAGATGATATGATCTTGTGAAATGCGAGTAACAAGTGAATGCGATGTTATGAGTTGTGATGCAAAGAAATACTATGCAAGATATGATGCGAATTGATATGTGTGCAATCATTATTTGTATGAAGAATTGATAATAAGAAGATTTGTGAAGTAAAACAAATAATCCAGTATTGCATGTATATCTATTCTCTTGAAGAACTTATTGTATAGTTGCATGTTAGGGTAGTGAGCTCTTCTTGCACACATTTGTATATGGTCTACCAACTCCTAATAGGGTTGAGGCTTCTAACAAGGCCTAGTCTCCTAACATGGACTCGAGACACTATACATACTTTATAGACTCCTAACAAGGTCAATATCCTTAATAAGATCCTTTATATAGTGAATCATCTTGTGGGTTCCATCCCCACCGGGGTTTTCCCTTGGCCATGGTTTCCCTAGTTAAAAAAATATGGTGTAATGAGTTCTCCTTTTGTATGGTTGTGTATTTTTTTATGCACTATTGTCTCTCTCTTTGATGCATGCAAAAAAGCAATTAATAAAATTGAGTTGTGGATAAAAAGATAGAAAATATTGATTCACCCCCCCTCTTAATATTATCTATTTCTAAAAATTGGTATCAAAGTCTACTTATTTAGAAGAGGTTTAATAGCTTGAATAAGATACCTATGGATATGGAGCACTTGAAGAAGAATTTTGAAGAAGCTCTCGAACAAATTGATCTCCATACTGATGAAAGAGATGGCCTTAAGGATAGATACAAAGTTGCAAAAGCTTACATTGGTGAACTAAAGGACAAGATAGATGATATGAAGAAAAAAGGACCTATTAAGCAAACCAGTGATGATGATATTGAAGATCTAAAGAACGAAAATGAGATCCTAAAACATGAGTTAAAAATAGTTGAACTTAAGCTAAGTCTTAAGAAAAATGGAGGAAAGGATGACTTTGAAATAAAAGTTGAAAATGTAGATCTAAGATCTTAGTTAAGAAATGTAATATTTGAATTGGAATCTATCAAGTTAGAACATGTAGAATTAGGAAAATACAACACTATTCTGAAAGGTGAGTTGGTGCAAACCAAACAACTTGAGAAATTATATACTAGTACTGAAAAGATTGAAGAACAAATATCTGTACAAAGACCCAGTTATGAAAAAATAGGACTTGGATTCTTTCTTGGAAAATTCACCAAGAAATCCTTTGAGAGAAAAGAATTTGAGACTCCTAAAGTCAAGAAGGACTTAAACAAAACTAGTGATACATCAAAAGACAAAGAGAATGTTACTCACTTTGAGAAAGCTAAAGAATCTAATCAAGATGAGGTCAATAAAAGAAGGGAATCTCATGCCTACTATGATGAACTTGAACACACTAAAGATGATTGCAAAGGTAAGTCTTTCAAACCTATTTAAATTTTTTATTTCCATAATTGTCGTGGATCTGGACATTATGCAGAAGATTCTAAGAAAACTAAATTTGATAGTAATAATAATAGAAATAGAATGTTTAGGAACACTAACCATGTAGGAAACAAAAGAAGATCTAATAGCAATGAAAGTGGAGAAAGAAGACAAATTGTTTGTTACAGATGCAACAATATTAGACACATTGCAAGAAATTGTAGAGCACCTGACGACCAATAAAATGAACAAAGAATGAATGAACTAGTATGCCAATTGTGTAACAACTCTAGACACACAAAAAGTTCTACAGAACGGATAGAGTAAACCTAAATAGGAATCAAAATTATAGAAGGAACAATAGAAGGAATAAAGATAGTTTGAAGGAAGAAATGATAGAAGAGTTAATGGAATGATTTGTAAAGGCAAAGGAAATAGAAAGTTCTCACACAATTTAGGAAGAAACTCATCCTAATGTACTTGATAAGATAGTAAGGTCACTTATTATCTATGAATCATCATACAAGAATTAAGCATTTTCATTGGAATAGAGTGTCAGTTATTGATAACTGATGTGAGAAAGAATATTATAGGTTGCACAGTTGACAATATATACTAGACATTGAGAAAAGTCTATAGCTAAGTGCACATTTCTTAATATGATTAGGATAAGGATATATAAGAAGAATAAACTCTCTATTATGTAGAGATAGTACTGAACTAGTGGCAGATATGCATTTAATGCAAAATATAGATTGTGAAATATTTAAAGGACGTGAATTGATTTTAATACATCATTTGTTTGTGCAAAATCTAAGTGTGAGATCAAAGAAATATTTGAAGAGTTAAAGAGGTCTATAGACACATGAAGTCACCAAAAACCCTAATATGTGAGGTTAAGGTATTTCCTAAATTTTTTGAACATAATATTTTATGAATGGCAAGACAAGAAGTTTTTAATGTGAGCAAAAGACCTAGATACAATTTCATGAAACACCAATTCGTTTCCTTTCTTGATGACTGTATTGGAGCATTTTCGCAAGTTCTAGAAAATGTTCTTCATGTCAAGGATATAAGAGGTTATATCCATTGCAAAATTGAAAGCATAGGTGATACAAAGATTCATAAGGAGCTGGAGAAAATGAATAAAAATGATTTGTCACTAAAACCTAAATATGAATATTTAGAGCAACTTATTCTAGTTAAGCATATGTTCTACATGAACTTTGATAATCATGAATGCACATAGATAATTCTAAGTAGAGTACATGATGATATTTTATGGCTAGGAGATTCTATAATATGTATTGATAATGAACTAATTCACAAGGTCATAGGTCTAAGTAATGAAGGAATTAATCTAGTAAATATTCAGAATGTGTGAAAGATAGTTGAGACAAATCTCAACAAATGTTTCGATGGTAGAACCATGAAGGTCAAAAAAATTCAAGATGATGGAGTAAGACTAATTTTAATTTTTTTTGGATACAAATTCAATCATGGATATATGATAGATTTAGTCCCTATAAGATTTCTTCATGCAGCCTACCTAGCAGTAAAAGGTGAAGATGTTAACTCATGAAATGTTATCCAAACACAACTATTGGATAATATATCAAGAATCAAGAAGTCTAGGAGTGTAGTCTTTAGGTTTGAATCCCTACTAACACACATATTCTTCTACGCATCTAAGAAGTTCCCTAGAATCATGAATTGGGATGGAAGTGAGTGCATAATGTAGACAATCACTTGCACATTTAGAACAAGACCTAAAGTAGTCAAAGAAAATGGCATTGATAAAATGATGAAGTCTTTTCGAGTAGAAATAAAGCAAAGGTATAGGATACCTCCTGTGCTAGTAGAAAAATACAAGGATGAATTGTGCTTTATGGTTGAAACAAATTTCACTTGTATGGAAGCTGTAGTTCCTTGAGTTAAGTTTATTGAACCCATGGGTTATGAAATGAGTGAGGAATTGATTGAAGGGTATGCACAGATAATCATTCACTCAGAATTTGTTTCTGAATGTCCTAGATGGGGGACATATTCTAAGAAAATGAGAGAAGTCAAAATAAGACAAATAATAAAAGACTCCAAGAACAAGGTGGAAAAGGTGATTGATTCTATTTTGAAAGAATCATGAATGACAAGAAAAGAATTTGATGAGGTGAAAGGGATAGCCATGGAAATAAAGGCCAGTGGTCAATTTGAGAAATTGACCCCTACACCCATTGCAATGGTAGGACCTACTAAAAAGGTCATAGTTGCCCAAACAAGTGCACAAGAACCTACTGTGCCATATGTAGTAGTTGTGCAACATGAACCACCAAGAAATCTGGTAAAGACTAAGGAAGTGCCTGCATCGAGGAAGTCTACAAGAACCCCTACTAAGAAGAGTCTCAAGTAGACAAGTGGTCCAAGCAAGAAGAGAAGAACCTTGTAGATTAGTTCTTCAGAATCTAAAGGAGAAACTGGTGACAAACTAGTAGAGCCAGCTAAACAAGAAGCAAAGACCTCAACCAAACAAGAAGCATGGAAACCAAAGGTAGAGAATCTCAACATGTAAATTATTAATGACAAAAATTTTGTGCAATTAAATAAATGCTATGATTTGTACAATAATATGGATAGAAGACAACTAGAGAATGCTATAGTTAGAAAAATGATTCCTAAAGATAAAATGTTTGATAGTATCAGAGGAAAGATACCTGAAGACTTCTATAATAGATTGAGAAATAGAAAAAGTAGAGTAATAGAGGAAGATACATAAATAAGAATCAATATGGTGAGAAAGCTATGTATTGTAAATAACAAGGAAGAGATACTAGAAAATTTGAAAGGTATAGCACCTCTATTGAGAAACAAAAGAATATCAATTCTCCTCATTGGAGGAAATTATGAAGAAATAAATGTGGAGACTAAAAAGGCTATAGTCACATACATGACTACTATGCCAAAGAAGAGTGTGTAGCCAAAGAAGGAAATCACTATGACAAAGAAGAGAGGATAGATAGAAAAGCCACACCCTATGTTAGAAAAAAGTGCAGAGAAGGTAAACCCTATGCGTAAGGAATTTGAGGAGTGTGCACAGATAGAGGAAGAAAGTCCTACAACACGAAGTCCACATCATATTTTTGAGCAACTAGCAACAACACCAATTTCCAATGATTCACCAAATATCACCATCGGTAGTGAATCTATGCAAGTAGATAACAGTAATGTGATAGTTGATAGAATTTAGGACCCATTCAAAGATTTTTTTGCCAACATTGTTGGCAATATTGTGGACTATAGTAGCTCATCTGATGAAGAAGAAGATCAGGAGTGTAAGGAAGAAGATGCACCTCCTAAAAATAAAATTGAATCTAGCATTAAAGTAGCTATTTCAACTATGCCCTTGGCAGAAAAAGCAACAACACCCTCTACACCACCTACTCAAGCAACAATAATCTGATTAGTATAAGTTCAATTAGATGAAGAAGATGAAGCAGATGAAGCACAAAATCTCATATTTTCTCTAAGTAAATTTCTTGAGAAGAAGAAATTAGTAAAGTCCATTAAAAAGACTTTGACTTCAGTTCTAGATAGGATGGAAAAGATAGTAAGCCCTGTTGACACACCTACAAATATTCAATAATGCACAACCATTTTGTGTAAAGCTTTTTATAATTAGTTCTCAATACTTTCTAATGTAGCTTCAATTCAAGCACAAACAAACCCATGATGGTAAAATCCTTAATACCATGTGTACTAATATGAGGAATGATATAGAAAGTTTGAATATATGCATTAAGGCATTAAGAAAGTGTATAGAAGGAAAATAGGCTTATGCTAATTGCAACTTGGCATACATCCATCTTCAAGAATTTGATGATCAAATCAAAGAAAAGGTAACTGAGCTTTAGATGCTCACTGACAACTATCTAAAGTAGAATCATAAGTTAAATAACATTGAGTATACAATGCAGACACTTCATGACAGCATAAGGAATACTCAAGCAGAAAAAGAAAAAGTTTTAAAGAGATTCACTATCTTAAGAGAACACTTATTCCCACAGGTAACATTGCTATAGAATTAGCTGGAGGAATGCTTGGTAGCAAAGACCTCATATAAAAAGTTTGTGGCTACAGACTTGAACATAGTAGAGTTAGCCACATATACCTTATGTACACTAATCAGTGTATCTAATGCACCGAAAGAAAGTTGAAGAAACACTTTGTGCAGTTGAAGACCAACTTCAGTGATTGCTTTTCCAAGTTTTGATGTAGCTACCAGATTTTTTGTGATACCTTTATCATTGATGTCAAAATGGGAGAAATATGGAAAATTTTAATTGTAAGAGGGAGAAATAAGGAAGAGTATAGTAGTAAGTTTTTCTAACTTTGTAATTAGAGTTATAAGGGATGTAATCTTTTCAAAACATGAATACAATTTTCTACTATGTTATGGTTATCTATTTTGATTAGTATGACATGTTTGGGACTTAGCCAATTTTCCCAAAATGTTGCTATCAATGCCAAAGGGGGAGATTTTTGGCAAAATGACCAATCAATAAGATAAGGTAAGTTATATGGTTGTCATTTATGGCAACATATTTTTTTTTTAGATTAGTTATATGTGAAGGAAAACTGTCTAAGTGTTAGATAGTGCTATAGTAGCATGACAAATTCATTGATAGAAGAATATTCCCTTAGAATATTATATTTTGTAGTTAACTAGAGATGTATGACATCATACTGATGATGTATACTAGTGTGCATGTCCATATGTCCAACCAAGTTCAAGTTATAAAGGAATTAGTGATGCAACAATGTTACAGCATATAACAGAGAAAATCAATAGAATGTGTTAAATGATCAGATTAATTGTTTTAATTATTATTTCTTGGTGAGCTAACTCTAAGGATGTTATGTTAGCCAACTAAAGGAAGAGTTTACCAATATGTTTGGTATAAGTAAAGAACTTCATTTACAAATTTAGTGTCTAGTAATCTAATGATGATGTGTAACCTATAAATACGAAGTTGATATGATCTTGTGAAATGCGAGTAACTAGTGAATGCGATGTTATGAGTTGTGATGCAAAGCAATGCTATGTAGGATAAGATGTGAATTAATATGTTCATAGTCATTCTTTGTATGAAGAATTGATAATTAGAAGATTTTTGAAGTACAAAAAATAATCTAATATTGTATGTATATCTATTCTCTTGAAGAACTTATTGTATAGTTGCATGTTAGGGCAATGGGCTCTTCTTGGACACATTTGTATATGGTCTACCAAATCCTAATAGGTTTGAAGCAAATCCTAATAGAGTTGAGGCTTCTAATAAGGCCTAGTCTCCTAACATGGACTCGAGAAACTATACATACTTTATAGACTCCTAACAGGTTCAATATCCTTAACTGAATCTTTTATAAAGTGAATCATCTTGTGGGTTCCATCTCCACCGGGGTTTCCCTTGGCTAAGGTTTCCCTAGTTAAAAAAATATGGTGTAATGAGTTCTCCTTTTGTATGGTTGTGTATTTTTTTATGCACTATTGTTTCTCTCTTTGATGCATTTGGAAAAGCAATTAATAAAATTCAGCTGTGGGTAAAAAGATTGAAAATACTGATTCACCCCCTCTTAGTATTATCTATTTCTAATAGTTTGGGAGATTCTTACTAAGTTGAATGGGGATGGGAAGAAATCCATTGATGAGAATCTAAATGTGTTTCAAACTGCCTACAGGGTTATTGTTGTTAGTATAGAAAATGTGGCAGTCAGATTATTTATCCAAACTCTAAAAAAAGCTATAGTGGACTGGTCTCATCATCTCCCTAATGGATCTCTCACCAACTAAGATACCATGAGGAATTCTTTTGAATCTAGATTCAAAGTGATCAATGATCAAAAAACTCTTTCATTACAACTCTCACAATTAAAGAAGGAAGTTCAAGAGCCTATGCGAGATTTTATAGCCAAATTCAACAAGATTCTTTACAAAATCCCTACCACAAAAAGATCCAGTGCAAAAAATCAAAGGGGTTTAGTCATGAATGCTATGCCTCTCGATATTAGTTTCTACTTGAGAAGAGATAGGGTGGCACATGTTGATGCACCACATAGATTAGTAGTGGAGTTAGAAGATACTTTCTTGGCCGTAGGGAAGTGGAGATGAGGAATGCAACACCCTCAAAATTAGACATCCACTACTGGTCCAAATGACCCTTCAATTCAAAGATTGTTAAGTGACATTTCAAAAACGAAGAGGAAGATTCCTAGGATGACTTATCACAATATCTCCAAGAACAATAATCAGCCTAGAATACAAGTAACACAACCACATATGTTTCTTGGAAATTTGAGGCTAGCAATTGAAGGAGCTTCCCCAAAGAAGGCAAGCATGTGTATTTTTCATCTAACTGATGAACATGATGGATTGTATTATCTAGAAATGATGTTCTATAGATAAATGGGAATGCACAAGGAAGTCATAGAATAAATACTTGTCAGTAAGTAATCCCTTTGAGGACCTAGTGACTCTAGAAATTACTACTTTGAATATGAATCTAACTCAAAAAATGGTGGTGATGTATATACTACTCTAGAGGACTCTTCCTACATAGTGCTCACCAAGAGTAATCATAATGACAAGGCTTCTATCACTTCATCTTCCTCCATATCTATGAACAAATGGTGCAATTAGTTTGGAAAATGCAAAGGTGAATTCAAAATACAAAATAATCCAATGCATGAAGAAAAGGTGTTGAAGAAGACTAGTCCCAAGTTTGGTTTTGACATTTTGGAATTTTGTAAGTCCTCTAAAATTCAAGTTTCCCCATTTGATTACTTGAGATCCAATCCCAATGAACTAAACATATTAGTTAAATGTGTTAAAAGTCTAGTTCAATCAAACAAATTAGGTAATAATTCCAAGGCCCATGTTAATGCTAATATTGAACTTAATAATGGTGAAACATCTAATCATGCCAAAACCTTTGAAATGAATGCTAATGCTAAAAAACCCAACCCATTTTACATATCCTTATTTGTTGATGGACATAAACTAAGAAATTACATAATTTATTTGAGAGCCTTTGATAATATTATTCCTGCTACAGTAGGTAAAGCACTAGACCTATCCTTGACTAAAATATTTGGTAAGTGCTATGCCATGGACTCTAAATAGGTCCCCTCATAGGAAAAATAAAAGATGCCCAGGTAGCTTTAGTCAATTTTCTTGACAAAAGGTTTAAGTTGACCATACTAGTTGCAGATATCCCTGCTAGCTATGGAATGCTCTTGAGTAGAATATTTTGTAAAGATCTAGACTGGGAGGTAAAATTAGATTGGTTTCAAGTTACTATCCTAATTGAAAATAAGAAAGTGATACTCAAGGCTGAAAGTTAAACCAAATACATGGTCTTTGTAGACACCTAAATTTGATTACACCTCTTTGGTAATCCTATTTAGTTATCTCTAAAGGAATCATTAATTAAATTCCTATTTAATTAATCCTTTGCCATCCCCTAGCTGATTAATTTAATTAATAATCTATAGTCTTAATTGATAAATCAAATAATCTATTATTTAATCCTATTCTTCTATCTAATTCCAAAATCCCCATTTATTAAATAAATCTATTTGATAAATAAATCCATCAAATCTAATAACCCCTAACCTATCCCTAACCCCCTTTTTTATCCTAATCCACCCCATCCACCCATACTAACCAAGCTTAGCCACTAACTCACCCACCCTCATGAATGCCATCCACTTGCAAATCTCTAACAAGCTTAGTCTAATCCTAAATCACCTCTAATCCCCCCCCCCTAACCTTGTCACATTCCTTAAGTAAGCTTAAGACTTTCCTAAGCCAAGCAAAGTCAACAATCTCAACTCCCTCCAAAATATCCCAACCATCCAACAATGAATGCTCTTACAAAAGCTATAAAGACTCTTACAAGCCCATTCATTGCTCTTACAATCCATTATGAAGGGTCTTTATGAAGATATTATCCCTTGAGCCTCCTTTGTTGACTCATCCATCCCCTTTCCTCCATCCACTCACCCTGTGACATGTCTCACTCCCTGGTTGGTGCTAAAGAAGCACAATCCATGTGCTCCCCTTTGAGTGCATACTAGCCCTCCTTAAGCTTTCATCTTTCCTTCCATCTTAGCCCTCCATACCTGAAGCCCTTAGCCTATAAATTGAATCCCCTCCCAAGCTATTTCATCACAACCTTTAAGCCAAAGTTATAATGCTAGTTTGAGAACCAAATGCCATCAACCATACCCTTATAATGCCAAATTGAGAGCTCACAAAGCTACCAATTTGCCATTTACTCATCCCCACCATTACCCAACATCCATTGAAGCAAACTTTTGAGCACTTGAGAATACATCCCAATCCTTAGACTCATCTACCAAGAAAAGAGTTAAATCCTATTGGGAGAGTCCATTCATTTGGCTCACATTTCCAATTGGGGTTTCCTCTTTAGTCTCTCATTTATGTTATGGTTTCTAGTTTGTAAATGCTTTTGATTTCTTAATTTAGTTTTTCTAACATACTAATATAGCATATAAATTTTGGCACACCCGGTGGGACCCCACTATGGGTCATTTAATCATCTATTTCTATCTATATATTGTTTTTTGCTAATAATCTAATATTTCTTGTTCTTTGAGTGAGTTGTAGGGTTTAATCTTGTTCTTGTAGGTTAAAGGAAGCATTGGGGAGAAAAAACAAAACTTAAAAAATCAAATTCCAAATTTTTTTTGAAGAAAATCCGTGTGTTTTAAACCCAGTTTGGCGTAGTGTCGTCTCCATAGATCGACGTCTCTGACTAGATGACTTTCATCTCCGAATCCTAAACTATCATCTCCGAAGTGAATCCTCTCATCTGCACAGATTAGCATCTCTGAGTTTCAGCGTCTCCACCTGGCTTTTGTCATTATCTTTGCCTCTAACCATCATCTCCACCTAGCCAATTTTCTTATTCAAACCACACTCTGTCGTC
Source organism: Cupressus sempervirens (assembly GCA_028749045.1). Classification (NCBI taxonomy): domain Eukaryota; kingdom Viridiplantae; phylum Streptophyta; class Pinopsida; order Cupressales; family Cupressaceae; genus Cupressus; species Cupressus sempervirens. The sequence continues at coordinate 476,508,921 of CM053789.1, read as the reverse complement.
TTCGCTGCTGCCAGTAGTCAAACTATCATCTCTGTTGCCGCCAACAGTCAAATTATCGTCTCCACTATCGCCAGCAGTCAAACTATCACCTTCAACACCTCAATCCGTCAACTATCATCTCTGACGCCGCTAGCTACCTTCTTTATTAGACTATTGTCTGCGAGTTTCACCGTCTGTGAGTTTCGACATCTCTGCAGATTGGCATCTTTGCAGATTAGCGTCTCTCAATTTTAGCATCTTCGCCTGATGAAATGTTATCTCTGCCTGTTTATGTTGCATTTTTGTTTTAGCATATCAATTCCTGCACTTTTTATTTAAAAAAATAAAATAAAATAAATTAACTTTTAGTGGTTCCGTAGGATCTAGACCATTCTAAGCATTTTTACGCCTAGAAAAAAGAGAAAAAAAAGTTAAATTTTTTTTTCCCATAGTTAAGCTTTCATTTTGGAAGATTTTGGGTGACTAATCAATTTTCTTTTTTGTCTTATTGCAGGTTGGAGCAACAAACTTAATCATGTTTTTTTAGGTTATTCGTGGAATGAACTTGAATGGTTAAACATGTTTTCCATTGAATGAATGTTGCTCAAAACACACTCTTGAATGCCATGGATTAAAATCAATTTTCCTTGGAATGCATGCTTAAAACAAACAACTCAATCTTGAATGAAAAGATCAATTAACCATTGCAATATCTCACACTTCAATTTTTGGTGCATTAAAAAAAACAAACCAATCGCTCTTTTGCATGCAACTTAGGAAAAGTTAATTTTTGAACACTTAAGAAATTTGTTAAGTTAAAAATAAATCAACAAAAATCAAATTGAGTAGTTTCTTTATTGGACTCACCCTCTTTAATCACCCATCAATTCAACCATTGGTTGCAATCTCAGTGCCATCTATGGGAATGGGTCCACCTAAGAGAGTGTTAGGTGTTCCATAATCAGATTCTACTTAATTTTCTCTTTGAGGGTTTGTCTTAAACTTATAGGATTTCTTCAATGTCCAAAAATCTAGATTAAATCGATCACACTTCAAGTTTGGATTTTAAAATTGAACAACTCTTGATGTGGAGGGTCTCCGGGCGCGCGTTTGAAATCGAATCTCACACACATTTTTTTTGGGCTTAAAAAAAAATCACACCAACTCTTGAATGCCTTAAAGGAAATTAATCGATACTTGATGTGGAGGGCCTCCAAGTGCGTGGGTTTACTTTTTTGTTGACCCTAACTCTTCTTCTTGTATTCATTCTTCGATTGATTTTGCTTTGTTGGCGCATTTCAAAGTTGGAATTGAACATTGTCTCTTAAACATGAGTGCTTGCAAAGTCTAGATCAATACAAATAAGAGTCAGTTGGTAAAAGAACAAGCGTGCTTTTTAGGCCAAGGTCATCCAAGTCTTCTCTCCCCTTGTCATCTTTTGAGGCCATCTTGGGTGCATAAGATTAGGATCCAAAACCTTGTTTCTCTTTTTAGGAGGCTTGCTTTGGGATTTCATCACCCCTTGGGATGACCTCAACTCCAATGTTCTGGCAGAGTATAAAGATCAGGACGTGAATCTAAAGACACCTCTCTTGGAATCAAGATTTTGTCACTCGGGCTAAGCCTCAAGGAACTTTATACCCTTGAGAAGTGAAAGAGGAGAAGTGGGTTATCGCTCCTCTCGGCTGTGTGACATTGTTTTGGTTTCATCTACGGACTTGGGCCTCACATACTTTGGGTATATCAAGGACTCCCTAGCTAAACCAACTGCCAGCCTTGTAGACAACCATCTAGAGTGTTAATGTGTTTGTAGTGACTGATCGAAACATTTGTAAAACATACACACTCCTCAGCGCAAGTATCACATTCTGAGAATCAAAAACTTCTATCTGGTTGTTCCTATCTATTGCTTGATTTTTTATTTGTTGAATGAATGTTTGCCAAACTTGGTCAATCCTAGCTTAGGGCACACTTAGCATAGTCACCGCATGTTCCAGAAGTTGGACAAGTTGAAGCAAAAACAATCGAGATCTCTCAAAGCCAAGCAAATTTAGAAATTCATGTCAGAACAACCCAAACCCAAACAGAAGTTTCACAAAGTCAAACTCAAACCATCTCAGGCATACCAAGAACTTTTAGCCAAGAGAAAGGAACTAACACCAAGCCCTTGAATTTCCAAACTCCACAAAGCAGAGGACAAAGCTATTGACGAAACCCTTCAAGACACCTGGTTAGATTGCACCATCCAACTTAACCAACATCCAGGAGTTAACAATGCTTATGCCTTACCAACTAGGCATGACTTCTATGATTAGACTCCTTTGTTTCTCCACATCTTCTTGCATAAGTTTAACTTTAGAGTCATCTTTTTAGGAAAGCCAACTATCTTTAGTCATCCCCTTAAGCATTTTTAGCTCATCCATCTCATTTAGAACCAAACCATCTAGCCAACAATCCAAAAAATCTTCACATCCAAGCCTTCAAAATTGTTGTCACTTTGCCAAAAGTTTTCCATTCCTAACATCTTCCAAATCTACCAGCCTCACCAAGGTTATCACTTTGATAGAGCTTTGTCTAGGGTAATCTATCTTTGTCACTTGTTATCCCTCATCACCTTGAGCTAAAGGTTGGAATCCACAAGTGGTCAATCTCGTGTTCTTCCTAAAGGATCATCAGTCTATCCTTAAGTTGACACAATCACCACCAAGATTGCACATAGGAATGTAGACCTTTCATGTTTTGGTAACATATCTTTGAAGTTAGAATCCCCAACCCAATCCTCCTTAGGTTTTTGTCATATAGCTTTGCCTCAACCTAGGAAATCATTTGCATAGAAAAGCCTTCCCCTCTTTTGCATCCATCAGCATTGTTGCATCTCATCCCTAGGAACATTCTACATTTTCATGCCACCCGTCACTCGCTTAGGTAAGAAGAAGAAGGAAAAAATGGAGCCCTATCATTTGGATCCAACAGCATCGCTCCCCTTGAGCACTCAACCATCCTTTAGCCCAGAGAACGCTATACCATCACCTATTGACATTGAATCTTTCATGAACCAACCAGGAAATGCAGTATTGGTGAACGCCATTATAGAAAAAAACAAGGAAACAATCATGGAAATGTTCAAAGAACTAGATAAGATGCTAAAGGTGTGCATAATTTACCCTATTCATCATTCAACATGGGTAGCAAATATAGTTTTGGTTAGAAAGAAGAGTGGAGAGATTGGAATTTGCGTCAACTTCAAGAATTTAAATCAAGTAAGCCTGAAGGATAATTTCATGCTCCCACATATGGACCATATCCTATAGATGGTAGAAGGCTTAGAAATGATGTCTATGCTCAACAAATTTTATGGATATAACTAGATTAGTGTTGCTCCTGAAGACTAACACAAAATTGCTTTCATTATACCATGGGGAACCTTCGCATACAACAAGATGCCTTTAAATATGATCAATGCAGGAGCTACTTTTCATAAGGAACTGAGTTCATAATTCAAGCACTTGCTAAACAAGACAATTGTCATCTACCTAGATGACATGATAGTTTTCTCTAGGAAAAGGAAGAAGCACCTGTGTGATCTAACGTTGGTTCTCTAGAGATGCAAAGAACACACTATCTCCTTGAATCCCCAAAAGTTTGTATTCTACATTAATAAAGGGAAACTCTTGGGCCACTTAGTGTCAAGAGATATGATTTCGATAGACCCAAAGTGATTCAAAGCTATTCAATAGTTGTCCCTTCCTTATAATAGAAATTACACTCACTCTTTTATTTGGCCAGATTAACTTCTTGAGGAGGTTCATCCTAGATTTTTCTAAAACAACATGACCCATAGCCATGTAAGGAAACTCAGGTGTGCAAATAGCTTCCTACACTAATCTCATAAGGAAAGTATGATGCAAATCCAATTAAAATCTTCTACACTTCCAGATTCAATATCATGTAAACAAAAATATTGTAGCCAACCATGCATATAGAAAATAGACAAAGAAAGAAACACATAACACAAAGATTTGCCGGTGGGGAAAAACCTTTAGGTAAAACAACCCCACCCCTTTAGAACCTACACAATGTATTATCTTCAACACAAGGTTACAATACACTTGTAATGCAAGTTCAACATCGACAACAAAAGACTCCAGTAGCAACTCGTAGTACCAACAATACACCTTTTTCACATCATCTCTCTTTGCAACCCTAAAAATGCTTATAACATGCACTTCACTTTAGGGCTACTCCCAAAGGTAAACCATATTAGGGTTTTATAATTCTTTGAGAAAATAGGAACTCCAAAAAAAATTTACCCCACTATTGGGGTAGAGTGTACAGTACTCAAATATCTTAGTTTCCACATGTCTTCACCTGTCATTGAATCTTCCTAACATAGCTCTTATGTGTCATAGGAATCTGTCATAATTGTTTTAGCCATGATCTCCTTACACACAATTCAAGATGTAGGCACATCAACATTATTTGCAAGAAATACATTTTAAAAAACAAATAATAAGAATAGGAATTATACAAGGTTGAGACACCTTATTCCTAACATTCTCCCACTTGTCGAACACCTTGTAAGAGCAATAGGAACATAACAGGAACTAACCGCTATAGGCCGAAAGGCCCATAGACTCTGAACACCATTTGAACTTCTCATTGCCCACTGGTTTCGTTAATGCATCTGCAACATTCTTTACAGTATCTACCTTCTCCAAATTTACCTTTCCATCTTCCACAATATCTCTCACAAAGTGAAACTGTACATCAATGTGCTTCGTTCTGGCATGGAAAGTTGGATTCTTCGTAAGGCAAATAGTGCTTTGACTTTCACACCAAATAGTAATCAATTCTGCATCAACACCAACATCTAAACACAATCTCTTAAGCCAAATGGCTTCCTTACAAGCATGAGTAGCAGCCATGTACTCAACTTTTGTAGTGGACAAAGCGACCATAGGTTGTTGCTTGCTCATCTAACTGATGGCACCACCAAACATAGTGAACACATAACCACTGGTGGATCTCCTGCGGTCAATATCACCTGCCCAATCTGAATCCACAAACCCATGAATATAAACTAAATGTAGAAATCCAGAAGAGTTACCATGATGACATATGGAGTAATCAGATGTACCCCTCAAATATCTGAATACTCACTTAACTGCATCCCAATGTACCCATCCAGGGCTAGCCATAAACTGACTCAGGACTCCCACTACTTGGGCAATGTCTGGTCTAGTACAAACCATAGTATACATAAGACTGCCAACTGCACTAGCATAAGGTACTCTAGTCATGTCCTCCACCTCACTAGGAGATTTTGGAGAATCATCTACAGATAAATTTGTTCCCATAGGAATAGGAACACATAGTGGTCTACAATCTGCCATGCTGAACCTATCCAACACAGACTTCACATACTTACTTTGATTCAACCAAAGTTTTTTGTTAGACCCGTCTCTACTGATTTCCATACCCAAGATGTACCTAGCTGCCCCAAGATCTTTCATCTCAAACTGTGCTGACAATTGAGATTTAAAATTAGAAATCATACCCTTACCCTTCCCAAACAACAACATATCATCAACATATAATGCAATAATAAGAAGGCGATCATTTTCAACTTTGAAATAAACACAATGATCTGATTTCAATCTTACAAATCCAATTGACAATTTAAAAGGAATCAAACTTAAGGTACCACATCCTAGGAGATTGCTTCAAACCATATAGAGATTTCTTTAATCTACAAACTAAGGATTCTTTACCTTTAACAATGTAGTGCTCAAGCTGTGACATATAAATCTCTTCCTCCAAATCACCATGAAGGAAAGTTGTCTTCACATCCATCTGTTCTATCTCTAAATCATATGATGCAGTAAGAGATAATAGAAATCTAATGGATGTCAACTTTGCAACAGGAGAGAATATTTCACCATAATCTATTCCCTCTACTTGTGAATACCCCTTTGCAACCAATCTAGCTTTGTACCTTTCAACACTGCCATCTGCACAAAATTTCTTCTTGAACACCCATTTACAGCCAACAAATTTTCTCCCTTTAGGAAAAGGTACAAGGTCCCAAATTTTTTTTTTCTCTAAAGAAGCCATCTCATCATCCATAGCTTCAATCCAAGAACCTACATCTTTCATGTCCAAAGCCTCTTTCATAGATCTAGGCTCATCAATGTTAGTAATCAAAGCAAAAGCACAACTAGAATCTAACATAGAATAACCAAACCTTTCTGGTTGCTTTCTTTCTCTTGTGGATCTCCTCAAGGGCTGAGGTTGAGGTTATTTTTCCTCTTCTTTTGAATTGTCAGAGCTATTAGAGCTCTCCTCATCATTAGAACCAACATGGTCTCTCTGTTCAGTCTTCTCAAGGGTAGGAGGCAACTGAACAACATCTTTTTCATTTTCTTTTTCATCTGGTTGTAGCACAATAGGAGAAGATGTTAGCTCTCTAAAAATAACATTTATTCTATACAACACCTTACTAGTCACAGGATCCCAAATCTTGTATCCTTTCACACCAGCACTGTATCTGATGAAAATACATTTAACAACTTTTTTTCCCAACTTAGATCTTTTCTCCTTTGGAACATGTGCATAAGCTTCACAACCAAAAAATCAAAGATGTCTAATTGAAGGCTTCTTACCAGACCACACCTTCATGGGTGTCTTACCAACAAGGGCTGATGTAGGAGATCTGTTAACCAGGTAGCAAGCAGTGGCCATAGCTTTGGCCCAAAAAAATTGTTCTAAACTAGCTCCACTAAGCATACTCCTAGCCTTCTCCATTGCTGTCCTGTTCATTCTCTTTGCAACTCCATTTTGCTCCAAGGTATAAGGAGTTTTCTTATGCCTCTTGATACATTGTTCTTTATAGGATTGTTCAAACTCTACTGAGAAAAACTCATCACCATTGTCAATTCTCACACACTTAATCTTCTTACTAGTCTGATTCTCTACAAGGGCTTTAAATTCCTTGAATCGACTAAAGACTTGTGTCTTACTTTTAAGGAAATAAATCCATGTCCTTCTACTGTAATCCTCTATGAAAGATACAAAAAATATAGACTTGGAGATTGAAGGATCTTTTATAGGACCAAATACATTAGAATGAATAAGATCCAAAACATTAGAAGATTTTTGAGAACTAGAGTAAAACTGAACATGATTTTTTTTACCATAGACACACTGTTCACAGAAGTCAAACTCGAGATTGCAATCATTTAACCCCTCAACAAGATTTTTCTTTTTCAGGGTTCTGAGACCCTTTTCACCAATGTGACCAAATCTCAAATGCCATAACATTGTCTTTTCTGTAGGAAGCTTACCTTCCAAAGTGTTTGCATTGCCATTAGAACCAATAACCATAGTATTCTTCACTGCTCATTTAGATGGTGAGGATGAAGAACTATTACATAGAAGAATACATGCATCTAGCTGAAATAAGGTACCTCTCCTAGTACCCCTTGCAAGCACTATCAATCCTCTCATCATCTTGCATCCTTCTTTCAAAAAAACAATTTGCACACCTATATCATTTAGCATACTTACAGATAATAGGTTTCGTGCCAACCTGGAATGTGCATAACTCCATTGATTCCCTTTACTCATCCATTAGGAAATTTGATAGTGACCCTTCCACGTCCAACTATCTTTAGGTGAGAATCATCACCCAAGTACACCTTTCCACCATCAAACTCTTCATATCTTGAGAACCAATTTTGATGAGAGGTCATGTGAAAAGATGCACCTGAGTCAACCAACCACACGTCATCAGATGCATGGGCTGCCAAAGCTACGATGAATGCATTGCCATCTTCTTGAGATTTTTTAGAACCAGAATCTGAGGCTTTCTTCTTCTTCTTAGGCTCTTTACAGTCTTTACGGAAGTTCCTAGTCTTATTACAGTTCCAACATTTTGCCTTGGATTTATTGGAAGTCTTTGACTTCCCATGGGATTTGGATCTACCGTTATTGTTAGACTTATTGTCATTTTTCTTCCCTCTTTTTGTGGATCTCCCACGAACAACAAGGGCTTCTTTTTCTCAAATAGAAGCCTTTCTCCGCATCTCCTCTGATAGCAAAAAAGACACCACATCATCCATTTTTAAGGTGACTAATGTGCTTCTGAGAGCCATCACAAGATGGTCCCATGAATCGGGTAAAGAACAAAAAAGTGTGTAGCAATGATCCTCCTCCTCTAACTTGACACCAACTGATGTCAACTATGCAACCAACAGATTAAATGAATTTAAATGATCTATTAAGGATCCACCTTCCTCCATTTGCAGAGAATACAACTTCTTCCTTAGGAACAACTTGTTCACCAAAGATTTGGCCTGATAGCCCCAAGTCTCTCCCACAAACTATATGCAGTTTTCTCATCTAGAACATTCAGAAGAACTACATTGGTTAAATAGAGTCTTATGAGACCCTTAGCTTTATGGTCTTTGATATCCCAATCTGCTTGAGCTATAGTTTCTGGTCTTGTAGCACTTGTAGTCACTTCCCATAGGTCACAATCTTCCAACATGTCTTCCATCTCGAGTTTCCACAACTCGAAATTAGTGCCATTAAATTTCTCCACCTCCATTCCTCCATATGATGAACTTGCCATCTCAATCTGCAAATAAGATTTAGGATGCTCTACACAAGACTCCCACTCGACTTGAGATTAGCTCAAAAAACCCTACCCAACAACTAGGATCAAAAGTTGATCAAGCTCTGATACCACTTGTAAGGAAACTCAGGTGCGAAAATAGCTTCCTACACTAATCTCATAAGGAAAGTATGATGCAAATCCTATTAAAATCTTCTACACTTACAGATTCAATATCATGTAAAAAATAATATTGTAGCCAACCATGCATAAAGAAAATAGACAAAGAAAGAAAAACATAACAGAAAGATTTTCTAGTGGGGAAAAACCTTTTGGTAAAACAACCTCACCCTTTCAAAACTTGCATAATGTATTATCTTCAACACAAGGTTACAATACACTTGCAATGCAAGTTCAACATCGACAACAAAAGACTCTAGTAGCAACTCATAGTACCAACAATACACCTTTTTTGCATCATCTCTCTTTGCAACCCTAAAAACACTTATAACATGCGCTTCACTTTAGGGCTACTCCCAAAGGTAAACCGTATTAGGGTTTTACCATTCTCTGAGAAAATAGGAACCCCCAAAAAAATTTACCCCACTATTGGGGTAGAGTGTACAGTACTCAAATATCTTAGTTGCCACATGTCTTCACCTATCATTGAATCTTCCTAACATAGCTCTTATGTGTCATAGGAATCTGTCATAACCATTTTAGCCATGATCTCCTTACACACAATTCAAGATGTCAACACATCAACATTATTTGCAAGAAATAAATTTTACAAAAAAAAAAAAAAAAGAATAGGAATTATACAAGGTTGAGACACCTTATTCCTAACAAGCCAATGTTCTCAATGAGAAATTAGTTTTCAAATGGAGTTAAGAGGACATGAAAGAATTTGATGAGGTCAAGATTACCATAGCTAAAGAACCCATCCTTGCTCACCTAGATTATAATGAAGATTTTGTTATCCATTGTTATGCCAATGAACACACCATGTCTATAGTCTTGCTACAAGAAGACACAATAGGCTCCAAAGTGCCAATATACTTTATGAGTGCACCCTTAAAGAATTATGAACTAAGGTATTCATTGGCAAAAAAGAAAGCCTTCTCAATGATAAAAGTGGTAAAAAACTTTAGGTATTATATCTTACACTCACATTCGATTGTGTTTATTTGAAGTTTAACTATAAAGAGTATCCTTACCCAACAGAAGGTGTCAGTTAATAAAATAGCTACCTAGGTATCCAAAGTACAAGAATTTGACATTGAGATTAAATCTATGAAACTAGTAAGGGTAAGGGACTAAAGCCTATGTAAATTGATGGTGGATGGAAAAGGAGACATCACAAAGGATGACTCTTGTCTATTACTAGTAGGTCTTTATTAGAAACAATACTCCACAAAGATAACTGAGGGGGAGGGGGGTGAATTAGTTATCCAATAGTTAAAAAATTTATCTTCTTAAACAAACTTAACCATTCAACCAAAGTAAACAAAAACCATAATAAGATGCACATAAACAATTACACCAGATATGTTAACTAGGGAAACCCTTGATTAGAGGCAAAACCCTAGCGGGAATGATGCCCAAAAGATAATGTAATAATATAAATATTCCTTGTTAGAGGATAGACCCTATTAGGAGTCTGTTACAAAATTTAATACATATGAGTCCTTGTTAGGAGACTTTGAATCCCTATTAGGAGTTTTAGTACAATGTATGCAAGAAGGCCCCACTACCCAAACATGCAATTTCAACTACAAGAATATCATTTACTATCATGTTCTTCTTTTCTTTGTTCTATCAAATGAACTAATTACTGTCAAACCTTATAGACTAGGTCATGAACCTTGGATCAAAATATCAAACCTTGGATCACTCACCAAAACCTTAGTAATGCAATTTCCTTTACTTTCACTCTACTCTGCTCAACTTTTCATTTTTCTCTCCTTCGTCCTTACAATTGCTTCTTATCAATCCTAATCCATTCCATATGATAAAGGAAAATTTCCTTCCTTTATACAGAGTCTATCAAACAATTCCTTGAGTTCGTTGTTAGACATTCTCAATTAATCATTATAGGACCACATTAAGAACCTGTTACACTTAGCGATAATATTAATATTTTGCCTTGCAACTTGAATATCTTTCTATACACATAATATTATGAAGAGTGATCTTATCCATGTCATCATCAACATGTCTTCTTCACATCCTCAACCTTGATTCTTAGAATAACAATACTACTAAGAGATATAATAAGTTTACCAAGACATACCTCTATAAATTCTATCTTAGAATAGACATCACCAAAACTTACATAACTTCTTCCAGACTTATCATTTCTTCATTTGACATTGACTAATTAGACTAGATACTCAGAAGTATCTCCTATAACCTTGGATAGTTGGAATACTCAACTAGCTATCTATATCAACTTGATCTTTTCGCTTTTCTTATGTCAGATACCATAGAAGATTGCTATGTAGACATCAAAGACAAAATCAGTCATGAATGTAACATATCATTACACTAACATATCTATAATACTCCCCCATGGGAATAACATTAGCATTCATGCTTCTAAAAATCTTCCCCTTTGGCATTAATGGAAACATAGATGGAAAACATCTAGTTCTACTAATACCAACAAAAGACTATTCATCTTTCTTTTCAAATCCTCTTCATCCATTGATATACCTTGGTGTGATTTATATCGAACTATCATTCCATGCTATACTTCTTCTTGACATGCTATACTTTTTCTTGATAGTCTTCTCCTCATTATGTTCTTCCTCATGATCTTCTCATGATGTTTTTCATGCTAAATTTCTCCCCCATTGACATCAATGTCAAAGATTTCAGAAACCATCAAACTCTACAACAAATGATTCTTACTAGCTCAAGTGTCCAAAGACATTGTTGAAAACAACATTCAACAAGAGTCCTAGATGAATCTGTCCATCACAAAAATTGCCCCATATAGAAAGCATCAACATTCAGTCTAGACAACAATGGTGCTCTATTACATTGGATTGATGCACTATTGCATCATCTACTTTGATGTAGGAAGGGGTATAACCCCTAGTATACCTCACAAGCACTCAAAAGTCTCTTTGGGAAGAGGCTTAGTGAATATATCTACAATATGCTCTTTAGTGCTCACATACACCAATCTAATTTCATTTTCTGTAACTTTCTCTCTCAACATGTGATACTTAATAGAAATGTACTTGGTCTTCAAATGCAACACTAGATTCTTAGACATATTTACTGTGCTTGTGTTGTTAGAATGTATGACAACAGGTTCACTAATTTCTATACTTATATTCTTCAGCATCTGCTTCATCCAAACAACTTGATTGCAATTTTTTACTACTGCTGACTTGATTGCTGTACTTGGTGAGGTACATCCTATTTCTTGCTTAGCCAAGAAACCAATCTTCCTCCAAGGAGGAAGGCTCCACCATTGGTCCTCTTTCTATCATCCATACTGCCTACCCAATCAACATTAGTATAAGAACATAAAATGAAATCATTAGATCTGTCATACCACAACCTAATCTTAGATGTTTGATCTAGGTGGATCTAGAGAACTTGAAACTTTTACAGTCTCAAAATCTCATAGAATCAACATCAGTGACAAGAGCTTGCTAATATGATCCTGACACAATTTGAATTAAGTTGAAAGGAGATCATGGTGAAAAGTTATGTTTGGTCAAAGTTTAGTTCAATTTGGAAAACTAGAGGATGACTTAATAAAGGGGTAAAATTTGATCATTTCAAAAGTGGTCAACAATGGGTTTTAAATTAAAGAGCTCATTGGGAGCTTTCCAATGACATTTGTTTCATTGAAAATAAAGAACGTATATGGGAGTTATGCTCATTTGAAACTGGAGAAAAAATGCAAGTAATGATGAGATCATCATGACATTAGTAGTCTAATCAGCATGATGACATGGAAGTCATAAATCCACATGGAAAATAGTGAGATGGCAATTTCCAATCATCTAATAAGATATGTTATTGTGAGCTATTAAAATAATACAATTAGCACAATTCCAATGTAGGCAACTTCACTTGAAGGTTAGTTGTTGAGTTGTCCAAAATCATCTCCAATGAGGCTCAAACTTAGAACCCTACCTTTAAAAATGTACCCCTCTACCACCTTACCACATGAACAAGTTTGACTATCATGTGAGCCAATATCTACTTAAGGGAAACTAATAGGTTTAAAAAAAGATAAAAATAACATTATTGGGATTTGAACCCATATCCACTACTATTTTATTTCCTTCTTCGACCAACTACAATAGCGTGATCTTTAGGATTAGATTTGGAAAATTTTTAATTTAAATTTGGTAGTCATTGGTTTTGTTAATAATGAAGTGATGCCCATTGTTAAAGGAGCCCAAGACTCCAATATAGGGAATGGGTGAAAACCAATCTCCTTCATTTTTCTATCAAACGATTAAACTCCAAATAAATTTAGTTGAGGTTATTGATTTTATAAGGAAGATAGTGTAAATTTGGGAGATATGGTTTTATCCCTATATTAGTATATTTTATGTATAAAAGGGGATTATTTCCTTTGGAAAGATAGCTAGTCCTTGGAGAATTATTATAAGTCTGAGAGCAGGAATTATTGTGAGACTAGAAATGATTTTTGAATTCTTGAGAGGAGATTACAAGGTTTCATTTTCAAAAAAAATATTTTAAAAGAAAGGAGATTGTGAATGAATTCTCTAAGCTTGGATGTTGTAATAAGGAAATTTGAGCTTGGCGACATTAATAAAGTGGTCCCTAAATTGAGAAGCAAACCTAGAGACATAGTACTAACTGGAGAAACTCTATTATCGAAGTGTTTGCATCTTCTCTTCTATCTCTCTTTCTCTCCTTTATCTTCATGTTATCTCAGTTTTTCTTACTAGTAATATTTTCTATTATGTAATTAAACACATTAGTCAATTAAGTGTGTAAGCATATATATTCTTGTAATCTCAATGGCTAAAATGCATAGCCACACAATTACTACCTAGATTAGGGATTAAATCTATAATTGAGTTAAAGTTATAAAACTTGTAAATCCTAGTTTATAGATCAATGTTCCTTTCATATATCTAAATATCCTTTTGACTACTACATAATGTGTTTGTTTGGGATTAGCTTGGAATCTTGCAACAATTCCAACTATATTTGCTATATTTGGCCTTGTGTGAGTCAAATATTGTAATCCTTCAATCATAGATCTATACTTCTTTTTCTCAATACTAGGTGTCTCATCCTTTGTAGATAACTTGTGTCTAGTTACTATAGGTGTTCTAAAAGGTTTATATGTTTCCAAACCAAATTTTTTTAGTAAATCCTTCAAATACTTAGTTTGAGAACTAAAGATTCCTTCTTTATTCTGTAAAATTTGTAATCCTAGAAAATATTTCATTTCTCTGATCATACTCATGTCAAATTCCTTTTTCATCTCTTTTGAAAACTTGTCACTTTCATCATCATTTCCTCCAAATATGATATAATCAACAAATATTACCAAAATCATCAAACCAACATCAATTTCTTTCTAATAGAGATTACTATCTACCATACCTTTGGTATACCCAAGCTTTGTCAAATGCTTGTCCAATCTTGCCTACTAGGTTCTGGGTTCTTGCTTCAAGCCATACAATGCTTTCTATAGTTTGTATACTATGTCCTTATCATCTGTCAAAGAATAATTGTTAGGCTACTCAATGTACCCTTCTTCTTCAAGTTCTTCATTCAAAAGTACTGACTTGACATCCATCTAATACACTTTGAGTTTCTTTTGTGCTACATAGCCTAAGAATAATTTTATTGCTTCTATTTTAGCCACTAGAGAATAAGTCTCATCATAGTCTATTCCTTCTTGCTATGAGTAACCTTTACATACCAACCTTTCCTTGTTCCTTACAACTTCTCCTTGCTCTTTCATCTTGTTTCTAAATACCCATTTAGTTCCTATCACATTCTTGACTATTGGTCTAGGGACCAATTCCCATGTCTCATTCTTTACTATCTAGTCTAATTCCTCTTTCATAGCCAATTTCCAATAGTTATCTTTAAATGCTTCATCTATATTATTCAGTTCAACTTGAGATATAAAACATAGTTCTCTATTGACTTTGCTTCTCATCATCACACCTTTATCTCAAAGTATGAGTTGCTATCTCAACTCTTGGCTCTATTGAATGTTTTGAGCTTTGTTCCTTCCTCGACTCTCCTTTATTCTGCAAAACATTGTTATTCTTAAGAAATACTTCATCATTTCTTGGCTTAGTAAAAACATCATCATATGAATTTTAGTTAATGATTCTTTCTTGTATCCTATATTTCTCATCAAATGTTACATATGAAATTTCCATAATAGTCTTATTTCTTAGATTATAACGTCTAAAAGCCTTTCTTTTCAATGAATAACCAAGAAACATACCTTCATCACTTCTAGCATCAAACTTACCAATATCATCATATCTTTTGATATGACACTTGCTCCCAAAAATTCTAAAATACTTAACTGTAGGTGAGTGACCAAACCACAGTTCATAAGTTGTCTTATATGTGTCTTTCTTGACTTGCACTCTATTCATAGTGTAGACTATTGTATTCACAACTTCTCTCCAATTTTTTTTGGATACATCATTCTTTGCTAACATAGCTCTTGCTAGTTCTGTATTTGACCTATTCCTTCTCTCTATAATGTCATTCTATTCAGGGGTTCTTGAGTTGATAACTATCTTTTAATTCCATTTTCTTCACAAATAATGTTAAACTTGTTGGAAATAGATTATCCTCCTCTACCTCATCTTAAATATTTAATCTTGATAATAGATTCACTCTCAACTCTATTCTTGAATATCTTGAATTTATCAAACGCCTCAGATTTCTCTTTAAGAAATGCAACCCACATCATTCTTAAAAAGTCATCAACTAGAATCATAAAATACCTTTCTCCATAGAATCCTTTAGTCTTCGTAGGAACGCTAAGATCTCTATGTAAAATCTTTAAATTTTCTTTAGTAGTAAAATTCTTATTGGGAAAAGAAGTTCTATTATGCTTTACCAAAACACACTCCTTGTAAATTGTGTTAGTAGGTTTTACAATATTAGGAAAATCTCTGACTACAAACATACTACTATTTTCACAATATTATGAAAGTTTATATGACAAAATCATTTATAACATTGCCAACTATCATCTAACTTTGCAAAAAGACATGTCATTTTAGTAGGATTCAACTAATACATTACCTCTAGGTCTAGTTCCTATTTCAATAACCTTTCCATATTTGTCTTTGATCATGCATGTCTTTTCTGTGAACTAAAATTGATAACTTTTGTCCACTAGTTTTCCAACACTCAAAAGATTGTGCTTCAAACCATCAACAAAATATACATCTTTAGTATTAGTTTTACCATCAGGAGTTATAGATCCAATACCTATAACTTGGCATGCTGCATTGTTTCCAACTTTGACAATTCCTCCATCCTGACATTTGAAGTCAATAAACTTGTTCATATCACTAGTCATATGATGTGAACAACCACTATCAGTTATCCAATTAGATTTCTTTTCAACTTGTGACACCAAAGATACTTTCTCTGGACTTTCTTCTTTAATTGCCACAAATCCTATTTCATCATCACTAACACTTACTACTTGTTCATTAGAATCATTTTCTTCATTTGCATACAAACACTCTCTATCTTTTCTAGGCTTGTAATTTCCTTTATACTTTTTCTCTCTTTTAGGATAGTTAGATGCATAATGACCATATTCATCACAAGTTCAACATTTAAGAATTTTCTTACTACCTTTTTCTCTTCTTACCATAAGGGCTAATCCTTTAATCTTTTCATCCTTATGAGATCTATTTCTATTAGCAAAATCTCCTCTAGCACTTGTTCTCCTTTATAAAATAGGTCAAATAGTCAAGGCATTGAAAGCTCTCTCTATTCTAGTTAATTCTCCAAACTATCTAAGCTCATTCTTAACTACTTCAAGTCTTCCAAGTAATGTCTCCTTTGTGAAATATTTAGTACAAGATATCATTTGAATTGATGGCTTAAATGGTGGTGTTAATCTCTTCAATATCTTCCATATAACCTCATCATCTTCTATGGTTCCTCCTTGAGATCTAATATCTACAGTAATTTCTGATATTTTGCCTACAAATGTTCTTACAAATTCATCTTCCATCATTCTAGCATCTTGAAATGCAAAAATCCAACTTTGTATTCTCAATCTCTTAGAATGTTCATCACCTTCAAAACTAGCTTCCAAAGCTTTTAAAATCAAATGTGAATTAGCAAGTGACTTTACCTGATTGTATTCAATTTTAGGAAGTGCAATCAATAGGGCTTCTCTAGCTCTTGTTAGAAATGCTTTAGAATAATTGAGCGGGGGGGTGGTGTGGAGGGGGGTGAATTAGTTATTCAAGGTCTAAATGTCTAGATATATTTTTTTCACTAAGTATAGTGAGCCCAATTAAGCTAATCATGTATCCAAGCTAAACATTTTACTTAGCAAATTACTAAAAATCAACATGCAGGAATAAAACATGAAAGATCAACACATAACACAATGATTTATGTGGAAACCTAATTTGGAAAAAACCACCAGTAACATGCTACTCAATTCTCACTTTTCTAAAGTGATGCCCTATGAAAGGCCTGCCCTAGTAAAGGCTACAACACACTATTAAATATGAACTGGTTAAAGGATTTCAACCACCCTGTTAGAAGTGGGCCTAGTTAGAGGACTTTAGAACATTCATGTAGAATGCTAGCCTGTTAAAGGATTTACAAATGGCTGTTAAACCAACCTAAGTCCATAGGATTTTACCCTAATTGATACAATTGTTAGAGAGTAACAATAAGGCTTTCAATTTGATACAACTCACAACATAACATGTAGATTTTAGATCTTAATTTAGGTCTCAATTTTTCTTGGCTTTCAGTCTCTACAGCTCTGATAACTTGTCCTCCTTTCAAGCTTTGTCTCCTTGAGTCTCCATTCTCAATGTACTAGTGTAATCACCTCTGTGGTCACCTATCGAAGTAGAGTCTCTATACTCAGTTATTCCTTCTCAATGCATCTAACCAACCACTCAACTTGGCAACTCTTGCTTCTTGACCTATAACTCCCTAAATAGAAGTTTGGAATACTTTTCCTACTCTAATCCTTTCATTCTTAATTTTGATTCGAATGGATTAGGTAAGATTCAATGAATCTACCCCTTATCTTGTTTCTTCTAGAAACATCATGAAGAATCCACTTGTATTCACCCAAAAATGGTTTATCTAAAATTCTATGCCACCAGATCATCATCCTTATCCTCCATCTGGTTCAAAAAATTCAAGGTAACAAACTTGTCAGCTCAGATCTGGAAAATCTTTGACTTTTCAAATAATGCAGTAGCTCATCACTATTAAAATTTTGACGCTTGACATATCTGTGTTACTTGACACCAACTATGTTTTATTGATACTCAACACCTACTGTGGATTCACTTAGCATCAAGTAAATTTTACTAATGCTTGGCATTTATTACATATTCGGCACCTAAACTTGCTCGGATCCTTCTATTTCACTCCGTACATTCTAGATTTTGCATTTTCTTGACACTTACTGATAATCTACTCTAAATGAACTAGGTTGCTTGGCATCCACTAATGAACTTAGTCAAGCTTTAGAGACAACTTTGTTACAACTTATTCTTCTAGAGTTTCTAAGTGTAGCCAACCTTTGTATCTTCAAGTATATTATTAGTACATTATTTTATCATTGTCTTAACTGATCCTTGTACTTCATTGCAAAACGATAACTGAACCTTTCCCTTAGGTTCTTTTGTTACATCTTATTGATTAAATCCTCTTCATCAATCAACTAAGTGATAGTACTTACATCTTATAAGAAATTGTCATTCCAAAAAATAGTAGGTTTGACATTAGTGACAAAACAATGATTGAAAAAATTCTTTATCAACAATCTCCCTCTTTGCAAAAAAACTTCCTTCTTCAATAATAATCTTTTCAATTATATTTCAACAATCTCCCTCTTTAGAATTGATGGCAAAC
Source organism: Cupressus sempervirens (assembly GCA_028749045.1). Classification (NCBI taxonomy): domain Eukaryota; kingdom Viridiplantae; phylum Streptophyta; class Pinopsida; order Cupressales; family Cupressaceae; genus Cupressus; species Cupressus sempervirens. The sequence goes on along the minus strand of CM053789.1, from coordinate 476,490,206 downwards.
CAAACTGATCAACCAAGTTATCAAAATGCTAACTAGGTTAAATAGTAAGTGAAATTCCAAAAAGAAAACTTTATCTAAAACTATTTATTCTATTAGCAACTTTGAATTTCTTATTACTCCCTCTAAATTCTATATGTAACCTTATGACTCCCTCTCTAATTTATCTTGACTGATTCCTTTGCTTCTACTTCTCCCTCTGAACTTATGTTTCCTTTTTCTTTCCTTTCTACTATTTTTCTAAACTTTATCCCTCTACATGTCTGATCAGTTTCTATCATTTCTTCCTATTTGACAATAATACCAAAGACATATTATTTTAGCATCTTGTCATGCAACTGTAGTATTTGTAGGAACTCCGATTTCTCCCTTTGTCACCTTGCTTGTGACTTTTTTTGGAATTTTAGTACTTTAGTTACTTCAAGAAAAAGCCTAGAATAAGTATCCTCTACATCAATTTATAACATTTCAACAATCAACTCATTTGATGCAGGGCAGTATGACTGGTACTCAAACAACCTTGGATAAGGGTATCACCCCTAACTTACCTCTAAGATATTATGGTAGTAAAGAGAATATTGAGGTACCTAAAAGGAAATAATGACTTTGGTTTATACTACAAGAGGAGTGAAAAGTTTGAGTTGAAAGCCTACTTTGATGTAGATTTGGGACATAATATTGATGACCAAAAGTGCATCAATGGAGGAGCACTTTTCTTAGGTAAAAGATTGATTACTTGGTCTAGCAAAAAGCAAAGTTGTACCTCACACTCTACAATAGAAGTTGAATATGTTGTTGCTGCTATCAATTGCACCAATATTGTTTGGATCAAACATTTGTTGCAAGGCATGAAGGAAGAGGTAATTGAACTTGTGATACTCTATTGTGATAACACAAGTGCCATCAACATATCAAAGAATCCTGTGATGCATGCCAAAACAAAGAATATTGCAATTAAGTGTCAATATGTAAGAGAATTGGTAGAAAATAAGCATATCAGGATGGAATATGTTAGTTCAAAGGAATAGATTGCTGAAATCTTTATAAAAGCACTACCTAAAGATGATTTTGAGTATCTCAGAGGTAAATTTGGGGTGATACCCCTATCCAAGGCTGTTTGAAGCAAAAGCAAGATTTCCCTACATCAAATGAGTTGATTGTTGGCATATTACAAATTGATGTAGAGGAGATTTACTTTAGGATCATGCCTGAAGTAATCAAAGTACTAAAGTTCCAAATCAATCACAAGAAAGGTGATAGAGGGAGAAATTGGAGTACCTACAAATGCTACACTTGCATGTTAAGATGCTGAGATAGTAAGTCATTGGCATTGTTATCAAAGAGGGAGAAGTAATAAGAAACTGATCAACAACATTTGATCAAAAAAATTCAATTGGATAGAGTAAGAAGTAGCAAGAACTAATAAAATCTATAGGATCAAATGAGAAAAGGGAGAAAAAGAATGTTTCTCAGAGGGAGAAAATAGTGTAGACAAGAATCAATCAGAGGAATAGCACAACAAAGAGGGAGAAGATAGTTTATCATCAAAGACTTGAGAGGGAGTCATAAACTAACTTATGTTGCTAATAAAATAAATAGTTTTGAATGAAGTTTTCTTTTTGGAATTTGATTTACTATTTCAACCTAGTTAGCATTTTGTTAACTTGGTTGATCAGTTTAGTTTGCCGTCAATTCCAAAGAGGGAGATTGCAAAGAATTTAGAGGGATTCATAAGCTAACTTATGTTACTAATAAAATGAATAGTTTTCAATGAAGTTTTCTTTTTGGCATTTGATTTAATATTTTAACCTAGTTAGAATTTTGTTAACTTGGTTGATCAGTTTGGTTTTCCATCGATGCCAAAGAGGGAGATTGTTGGAAATCTGATTGAAAAGTGAATACTGTCAAAGAGGGAGATTATTGTAAAGAAGAAAGATTGTTGATAAAGAATGTTTTTCAATAATTGTTTTGTCATTAATGTCAAACCTACTATTTTTTGGAATGAAAATTTCTTATAAGATCCAAGTACTATTACTTAGTTGATTGATGAAGAGAATTTAATCAACAAGATGTAACAAAAGCACCTAAGGGAAAGGTTGAGTTATGGTTTTGTAATGAAGTGCAAGGATCAGTTAAGAAAATGGTTAAATGACGTATTGATAACATACTTGAAGATACAAAGGTTACTCACACTTAGAAAAACTGGAGGAATAAGTTGCAAAGAGGTTGATTGCAAAGCTTAACTAAGTTTATTAGTGAGTTCCAAGCAACCTAGTTTGAGCCAAGTAGATATTTTAGTTAGTGCTGAATGATATAGAAGGAGTCAAGTGTGTTCAAGTGTCGAGAAGAGTAACAAGTTTTGAGCATCAAAAAATCTTATTGGATGCCAAGTGAATCCACAGTAGGTGCGAAGCATCAGTAAAACATAGTTGATGCTGAGTAACACAATATGTGCCGAGCACTAGAATTTGAATAGTGTTGAGTTGTTGCATTATTTGGAAAGTCAAAGATTTTCCAAATCTAAGTTGACAAGTTTGTTACCTTGAATTTTGTGAACTAGTTGTAGGATAAGGATGATGAGCTAGTGGCACAGAATTTTATGTTAATCATTTTTGAGTGAATTCAAGAGGATTCTTCATGATGTTTCTACAAGGAAAAAGATATGGGTTAGATTCAATGAATCCTACCAAATCTATTCAAACTAAAATTAAAGTAGGGAAGAATCGAGTAGGAAAAGAAATTCCAAACTTCTATTTAAGGAGTCACAAGCCAAGAAGCTAGAGTTGCTAGTGTGCCAAAATTGCGAAGTGGTTAAAAGGTGTCAAGGAGAAGACATCAAGAGGAGAAGGAAGAACAAAACATAGAAGCTCTACTTTGATAAGTGGTTAGAAAGGAGATTGCACTAGTATATCAAGCATGGAAACTCAAATTGACAAAGCTTGAAAGGAGAACAAGTTGTTAGAGTTGCAAAGGCTGAAAGCCAGGAAATGTGAAGAGCTGAATTGTGATCTGAAATCTACAAGTTAAGTTGTGAGTTGTATTAGATCAAAAGCCCTTGTTGTTAGTCTCTAACAATTGTATCAGTTAGGGTAAAATCATATGGACTTAGGTTAGTGTAACAACCGTTTGTAAATCTTTTAATAGGGTGATATTCCAAGTGAATGTTCTAAAGTCCTCTAACTAGGCCCACTTCTAACAAGGTGGAAAAATCCTCTAACCAGGTTACATCTAACAATGTGTTGTAGCCTTTAACGAGGCATCACTTTAGAAGAGTAAAAATTGAGTAGCATGTTACTGGTGTTTTTTCCCAAATTTGGTTTCCATGTAAATCACTATGTTATGTGTTGATTTTACATGTGTTATGCTTGCATGGTGATTTATAGTAACTTGCTAAGTAGGAAAGTTTAAGCTTTGATGAAAGAACAGTTTTAAAGGCTCACTTTACTTGATGAAAAGGTTTTAATTGGATGTTTGGACCTTGAATAACTAATTCACGCCCCCTCTTAGTTATTCTAAAGAATTTCTAAAAAAATCATGAAGAATCCACCTATATTCACCCAAAAATAGTTTATCTAAAATTTTGTGCCACCAGCTCATCATCCTTATCCTCCATTTGGTTCACAAAATTGAAGGTAACAAACTTATCAACTTAGATCTAGAAAATATTTGACTTTTAAAATAATGTAGTAGCTCAACACTATTGAATTTTTGATGCTCGAAATATACTATTTTACTTGACACCAACTACATTTTACTGATACTCGACACCTACTATAGATTCACTCAACATCAACTAAATTTTTGTGATGCTCAACACTTATTATGTACTCAGCACCTAAACTTGCTCAACTCCTCCTATTTCACTTGGCATACACTAGATTTTGCATTTTCTCAGCACTTACTGATAATCTTCTTGGCATGAACTAGCTTGCTCAACACCCACTGATGAACTTAGTCAAGCTTTGTAGACAACTTTATTACAACTTATTCTTCTAGAGTTTCTAAGTGTAGCCAACCTCTGTGTCTCCAAGTATATTATCAATAAATTATTTTATCATTGTTTTAACCAATCCTTGTACTTCATTAAAAAACCACAACTAAAGCTTTCCCTTAGATGCTTTTGTTACATCTTATTGATTAAATCCTCTTCATCAATCAACTAAGTGATAGTACCTGGATCTTATAAGCAATTATCATTCCAGCAAATAGTAGGTTTGAAAAAATAATGATTGAAAAAATTCTTTATCAACAATATCCCTCTCTGCAAACAAACTTCCTTCTTCAATAATGTTCTTTTCAATTAGTTTTCAATAGTTCTCATGTTACAAATAAAAAATTCTCTTTTTGCCTCAGTACAAGTTTCCATTCACAACAGATGTGTCTTTATCTTTTCTTTCTAGCTATCATAATTTGTTCCATCAAACTTTGAACTATCTTTCCTAATCATGCTTACCATGGATCTCCCAAATTATTTAAACTTTATCTTCCATGACCTAATTCTTTGATACCAATTGTTAGAAGTAATAGTCCACCAAGATAACTTAGGGGGGAGGGGGTGAATCAATTATCCAATAGTTAAAACATTTATCTTCTTTAAACAAACTTAACCATTCAATCAAAGTAAACAATGACCATTATAAGATGCACATAGACAATTACACTAGATATGTTAACTAGGGAAACCATTGATTAGAGTGAAAACTCCAATGGGAATGACTCCCACAAGATAATGTACTAATATAAATATTCCTTGTTAGAGGATGGACCCTGTTAGGAGTCTATTATAAAATTTAGCACATATGAGTCCCTATTAGGAGATTTTGAATCCTTGTTAGGAGATTCCAACCCTGTTAGTAGTTTTAGTATGATGTATACAAGAAATGCCCACTGCCCAAATATGCAATTTCAACTACAAGAATAGCTTACTGCTCAAACATGTAATTTATTATTATGTTATTCTTCTCTTTGTTCTACCAACTAAAAAAATCACTAGCAAACCTTATAAACTAGTTTATGGACCTCAGATCTAAATATCAATCCTTAGATCACTTAGCAAAACCTTGGTAATGAAGTTTCCTTCACTTCCACTCTACTCTCCTCAACTTTTCATTCTATTCTCTCTAGTACTTATAATTAATTCTTATCAATCCTAATCCATCCCATATGATAAAGGAAAATTTTCTTCCTTTATACCAAGTCCATAAAATAATTCCCTAAATCAGTTGCTAGACATTCTCAAATAATCATTATAAGACCACATTAAGAACATGTTACACTTAGGGATTACATTAATCTTCCACCTTGCAACTTGAATATCTTTCCATACACATAATATTATGAAAAGATATCTTAGCCACATCATTATAAATATGTCTTCTTTACATCCTCAACCTCGATTCTTAGAATAACAATACTACTAAGAGATATAAAAAGTTTACCAGAACATGCCTCTGTAAACTCTATCTAAAAACAAACATCACCAAAACTTACATAACTTCTTCTAGACTTATCATTTCTTCATTTGATATTGACTACATATAGTAGATACTCAGAAGTATGTCCCATAACCCCATATAGTTGGAATACTCAACTAGCAATCCATACCAACTTGATCTTTCCACCATTCTTTTGTTACATAGCACAAAAGACTACTATGGTGACATCAATGACAAACTCAGTCATGAATGTAACACATCATCATAGTAACATGTCTATAATACTCCCCCATAGGAATATCATTAGCATTCATGCTTTTGATAGTCTTAAGGATGATTGATTCTCAGACATCACATATATTCTCACTTATGGTGAATGCCTTGAACACCTCACTAGTAAGGCAAAGATAAACTTGAGATTGAAGCTTTCTAAATATACCATCATTGATGATATCCTATATAAGAAGGGTCTCAATGGTAGATCCCTGAGATGTGTAGATAAGGATCAAGATGATAAATTACTCAATTCTCTCCACAAAAAAGCTTTCTAAGGACACTTTGCATCCACTATAACTACTTTTAAGATTATAAGAAGTGGATTCTGTTGGTCTAGATTTTTTGCAGATGTGTACGAGTGGGTAGGGGAATATGAGAAATGTAATTTTTTTCCAGAAAACCCAAACTAGTAGCACTCCCCTTGAGGCTTGTAGTCATTGAAGAACCTTTCAAGAAATGGGGCTAGATTTTATAGGACCTCTTAATCTAGCCTCGAGTGTAGGCCACACTTATATCTTAATTGCCACAAATTATTTCACTAAGTGGGTCTTAGCAACACCCATTAAAAATAGTACCTTTGAAGTGGTGAGTAAATTATTAATGGATTATATCCTAGTTAGATTTGGTATCCTTGAGAAAATAGTGATTGATAACACCCAAAATTTCTCCTGAAAGAAAATATAGTTGTTCTACCATGACAATGGAATTTACTTATCCCATTCCTTTGACTATTTTCCTTAGGGCAAGGGTCAAGCAAAATCTTCCAATTAGAATTTGATTTCAATTATGAGAAAATTGGTGAGTGAAAATGCTAAAGATTGGTACAAAAGGTTATATGAAGAACTATGGGCTAATCAAACTACTCCTAGGAGAAAAATTGGGATGAAACCTTTTGAATTGGTGTATGGAGTCAAAGTACAACTATTCTTACCACTAGAACTAGCCATAGTCAAACTACAAAAGGTGATTGAAGATGAAGTTTTTCAAAATTCATTAGAGGAAAAAATATTCTACCTCCCAAAGATTAAAGAAGAGAGGGAGAAAGCAATGGACCACATAACTATCCACCAAGCATGGGTTAAGAATTTTTTTGATAAGAAATCTAGGCCTAGGAATTTTATGGAGAATGACAAAGTATTTCTTTGGGACAAAAGAAGAGAACCTAGATGTGCACATGGAAAATTTGAATCGCTTCAAAAAGGGTCATTCGAAATTAGGTACATGGATGGTATAGATTTACCCTTGTCCTAGAATGGGGAGGATTTGAAACTCCTCTAGTTTTGAGAAGGCTTGTCTCTTTGTTTTGTTATGTGTCTTAGCGTAGTTTCTTTCTATTTTGTTGTGTGTCTAAGATTAGTTTGTTCTTCCTTGTTGGTCTTGTGTGAAACTAGAGATAGCTAAATTCCTTTTCAGTCCCTCACAGTCTAAATCCCTAGTTAGAGCTAGCGATTACCCATGAATTGTTGACAATTATTATTTTGGTACATGGTCATGTAATAATACATAAGTGTTTAACAAGAGCCATGTCTTATAGATTTTCCATTGTCAATATTAATCCTCTCAATTTTCTTGTCTCAAAAATCCTTTGGTGAACATACCGGTGAAATTGAATATTGAATTCTTTGTTCAGTGTTCAAGATTCAAGGTTCACTAGGTACCTTAGTCATTTTAAGGAAGTCAATCATGTTCAGACACTAATGCTCATTGCTAGAATGAACATGAACATTGAACACTTTGTTCATTGGTTCAAAGTTTAAAGTTCACAAGTGTGTTTTCATTACAAGTCAAGTCATGAGAATAGTTTCCAATATTTTGAAAACTTTGAACATGAACATTGAACTAGCTCATAGTTCAATTATTCATGCTCACCTAGTCATAAAAATGCATGCTCTTAGTGCAACCTATGTTTTAGACAACTCAACAACCACACAAGTTTCTAAATCCATGAAAAAGATCTGCATTAGTGAGGAGTTAAGGGTAATAATTAAAAATTATGTGGTGATGTATGTGGAACTTGGGTGAGTTGGTAATGATCATTAATCCTATCTTGTCACTAGTCATGTCATTGATATGTATCCTTCAATTCTAGGCTTCACATTTTAAAAGAAGATTGCCTTGTTTTGATTCCCTACTATTTCTACTTCTAGGTAAATAGTTTGTTTCATTTGGGTGTACGTGGTGATAGTTTGAGCTTTACCTTATTGAAAATTTTCATTTGCTAAGCCTGGCGAGTCCCTAGTCCTTCACTTTCAAGGTGCCTTTTCCTTCTGCATTTCTTTAAGATTGTACATTCATTCTATATCTTTCTTTCCTATTCACAATCATGTCATGGCTACCCCTTTTCATCCAAAACACACTAAAAATATTAGAGAGTTGGTGATAAGTAGAGTCCTCCCTAACATGAAAGACACCTTCCTCACTAATAAAGATATGAATAGATTGCTAGTTAGGTTCTCAAATCCATCGCTCGACTCTATATCTCAAAAGGTCATAGATAGTGGTCTATTACAAGAATCTGCATTCCCAAAGGCTTTCCCCTATCCTATGTTAGTCCTAAGTTCTAGGGATAGATATTATGTAACTAAGAAATGTATTCATGTTTTCAATGAAAAAATCCTAATATACATGAGCATAGTAGCTATTATGGGTTCTCTAAGAATTCCTCTGTGGAAAGTGTACGAAGACTAGACCATTAGTTCATCCTATACTCAATTTTCCATGAATCTCACAGTGTTGAACAACAATATAGCTAAGAGTTGGCTCTTCAAGTGTAAAAGAGGGGGTTCCTACCTTGCAAAACCTTTGACTAGATAGCATATGATCCTCAAGGTTAAAGATGTTATTACATTGATAAATAGGGTAAAAGGAAATCCTCATGCCTTCCATTGGGAAAACTAAATGTATTTATTTTTTTATACTATTCTAGGGGAGGATAAATATATTGATTGGGTGGATATAATAGTGACTATGTTGCAAGAAGAACTTTCTGAGTCCTTTGGAATTTCTAGCTTTTACATGACCTAGTTGTTCTACATGCTAGCTTGTGGCAAGTAGTGGAAAGGCCTTCCACACTCAGATTGGAGCCCAAGTATGCCCATTTACAAATATTACCCACTCTTGTATAAGAATAAAATCCCCGGTCGATTCAAGATAGTCTAGGATACATTTTTAGCTAAATTGGTGTTTGATTTACAAGGGAGAGAAAATATGAGATTGACGAAAGAGGCCACTAAGTTGATTGACATCTATGGTAGTTACTTCACCTAGTTTCCATGTTTCACATATATCAAAATTAGGGGTTATGAAGGAAAACCACTGAGGCTTCCTAGATATTTCCTAGACCATATGGTGCTAATCAAAGTGTTTAGACAATTGGTGTAGGTCAAAAAATATTGTAAGGCAAGGAAAGGTTCAGGATATAACTTCCCTCTCGAGCTTGGACATTACAAATGCAAAACCATCCAAGATTCTCTGAAACTCAAAAAAGAGATTAAATCCCTAATTTACTGACCTACACCCCTAGGCTAAATTTTGATAGCCAACAATTTGCTATGAAGTATTCTGAAATTTCTTCTTCTAACATACACACACACACCATTTAGAGGGTTGTTGGGCCAATTGTCAAACTGACTTTAAATTCAGGAAAAGCCTCTCATCTAGGTTAACTCTATTGTGAATAAAGGATTTTAATCTCCCATTTGATATCTCAGGGGTGACTGAGGAGGATGATGAAGAAGTTGTGGATCTTGTTTACATTGTGAAAGTTGAAGCCTATTCTTTACTAGAGATTGATTGGTTAGTGCCAAAAGAGGATGATTTACACATGAGAACTTCACCTATCTTGTCTTGAAAAGACAAATGGCTAACAATAAAAAGGAGTTCAAGAATAGTAGATTGTAATGTTCAAAGGACTCAAACTTGTTTAGGTTCACCTTTGGTTATTTTTAGCTATAACAAAATTGTTACTTTACCCACTATAGGTAAGTCAAGGCTTAGTGTTGAATCTAAAAATCATATTCAAGGTTCAATTCACCTCCCTATGTTTGTAAAGTGGAAACATTCTAACAGCTAGAGGAAGAAGGAACAATTGAAGAAATTGAGCATGACTTGTGATGAGCCTGTAGATATAGAGCTAGATGTAGTAGAAGATCAAGAAGAAATAGGGGAATCTCTCATCAACAGAATGGAATAGGGTAGTCAAAAAATCATAGAAGGCACTACCACATTAGGTATGATGTCTCTTAGTCCTAAATGAATGCTACAAGCTCCTCCCTCTAAGGATAATCATCTAGTGCCTAATTGGTTCAAGTTGTCTATGAGTATGAAGAGAAGTATAGTACCGAAAATTCTCCTAGTCAAAGAAATGGTCATAAAATGCCTTGGGAAGACCCCTAAAAACAAAATCCCTATGATAGAGACTATATTAAACATTGATGATGAAACATGACAGTGGGTAGCAAAGGTTATGAATCCAACAATTGGGAAAAACACATAGGAAATACAACCTCAACATTATGCAATAGAAAAGGCCATCCTTGGTCCCAATTCAAGGGCTATTTACATGAAAATATGGAGTGTAGGGAATATTCAAATCTCTTATCAAATATGGAAAGACTAGATAAACAAGCAAGAACTAAAACAATCCCAACAAAAGATGACCAAGTACATACATGAGTTATAGAGCTCTCATGTGGAAGCATTTCCTGATGCTATTATAGTTATTGATGTGGAATCTTCTTTGAACAAAAGATTCCTAGAATAGGTAAAGAGAGATCATTCAATTACCCAAGAATATAGAGAATTTTTGAGCACTGCAAACACTCAAGCAACTAGTTACTTTTCTCATTTCACTAATACTAGTGAGATGGTAGATAAGTTAACCACAACCTTAGATTCTAAAATGAATGCTTGGAAATCTTAGAAGATCAAATGGGATGAGTACATGATTAATATCATTGAATTTTAGGAGTATGGCATTGATAAGTTTATGAAGGGGAATCCAGAGGCTAAGGTTAACACTGACTTCTTGTTGATTAACCTTATCAACTTGGAATGGAGAGACATAGTAATGGAGAAGACACTGGATTAATGTTCTAAGCCATTAAAGGAGGTGGGCTTCCTAAAAGAAATATTAATGGGTGACATGAAATGCATCAATGTGAAAATCATGGGGAATAAAGACTGTGAGAGGTAGATGCATCCTTCTTCACAAGAATCAAGCTATTGAAAGAATCAAGTGAGGTATCAGTACATGATCTAACTATAGTTTCTAGGGTAGACTCTATGATAATCATTTGCACTAACCACTTGGAGGTTCAAGAAAAAAAGTTGGATCACATTGGCTGAATTATGAAGATGTGGAAACTCAGTTTGGAAAAGTTAGGCATTATGTAACAACAAGAAATTGTTGGTTTCCTCACTGCTCATGGAGTGTGGAAAGAAATCAATAGTGGTGGCTCTAATGCACATGGACAATAGGCTATGAGTAGTAAAGCTGGAGCTTGATAAAAGACAAAGAGACACTTGCTCTTTTTATTTTATTTTTAGTTAATACATTTATAAATTTTTCTAGTTTTTTGCAATAAATATTTAAACTCCCTGCATGTAGTTATTTTTGGTTGGAATTTGGAAAGCCCAAAGTGGCTATATATGTAATAGTTTAAGCAATCTTAAGGGTCAACTCTATAGATTTTCTTAGATAGTTCTTTGGTTGAGTAAGCATAGTTAGCTACTTTTATGTTTTATGAACAACATGTTAATGATAATAGATAATAATCATTTGGTTATTTCTATGGTGTTTATCTGATAATCATGTGGTTATCTTATTGATTTATGGAGTTTGTGTGAGGTTCATGCCATATAGATGCCATTTCATTGATTTTTTCATTTCTTTTTTTATCTTTTGGTTCATTCTAGTGAGCTCGATCAAATTCAAGATTCCAAATAGTATGTCATATGACATGTTTGATTATAGTTATTCCAATCTACAATATTCTTTTATGGTTTTTTCGTTAATTTATTTCTGGTTAACAGAATGATAATAAAAATTCATCTATAGAAAGATTTATATTGCAAATCATTTTAGTAAGAAGTTGTGCCTTTCAAATATAGAGAGTTGTTGCAATTATAAAGACTGAATTATTGTGAAAGTGGGTGTTTCTTGCAAATAAAGCATAAGTAACTAGAGGGAAAACTATTCACTAACAAACATGATGTTCATTGATTTCATCATAGGTAAATGTAAAAGGGAGTACCTACATTTTAATTGTGACCATTTATTTGAGATTGACAATGGAGATTTAAAATTATTGTGACCGTTGAGATATGAATTATAAGGATTTAGCATCAATGATAGAATATGAAGGAAATGAAGATCTTCATAGGGTTTCTAAAGCAGCATGAAGATAAATAGTTTCTAGGTATTCTTAGTGGTGCCATGGGATCAAGACCATTAGTGGAAAAATTGCCGTAGGTCCATACCATGTTACATATTAGATATTTTCATGTTTTATTCATATTTTCTTTCTATTGTGTGACTATTATACTGCCAAAACTGAGGAATGACATAAAACTATAAATATAATTTTTGATGATAATGAAAATGTTAGCAAACTTGATATTGGAGATTTGGTAATTCCATTTACCTTTATTTGGCTTTCACATTTGTTGTTCCAATCATAGGTTAGATTAGGTTTGCATTGAGGGATAAAAGACAATTACATTTGGTACTATGATTTTGTCTTGGATTCCATTCCATTATGGTGATTACAACATAGGTAATTCAATTTATCTTCCATGTGTAGTTCTTTTTTTTCACCTTCTTATTGTATCTGCATATTAGAATCACTAGTCATGATTGCATAAGTAAAGATAGATCGTAGTTAGAAGCTTGATAAAAGTACTACAAGATAAATTATAACAAATATTTCCTTGAGGGTTGTATGTTATCTAAATCCATTTCTTCCTAAATTTTTTACATCTACAAGAAATTTGGTTAATAACTTTTTCTACTCTCAAGCCAAGAGCTTATCCTATAAAATCATGATTAGATAAAGACATCATTTCAGTGTATATCATTTCAAACCAAAGGGATATGTACCTTCTAATTTATAGGGTAGTGATATAACACATACACTGACCCATTTTTTGGTGACATCCTTTTGTTCCTCCAAATATTGGACATTTAAAAGAATTAGGTTATAAGCACTAACAAGAGAACAAACTATTAACCAATAGTTTTTTGTGACTCTACTAGAAATGAATTCAAAATAAAAGAGCTTTGAAAGAATTTCCCTTCATAATTAGTTTGCACTCTAATTACTTATATATTTTGAGTTGCAATATAGGTCTTATGGAGGTGAGGTGTTTACCATAAGAATCTAAAGATGAGGACTAGTAAAGTTTCCTTGATCACCAGGGTTAAGGTAAACTCAAACACCATTTTCTAAGTACTTGTTTCATCCTAGTGATTTGGCACCAATAATAGAATATGAAGGAAATGAAGATCTTCATAGGATTTCTAAAGTTGCACGAAGATAAATAGTTTCTAGGTGTTCTTAGTGGTGCCATGAGATCAAGATCATCATTGGAAAAGATGCCACACATCCATATCATGTTGCATATTAAATATTTTCATGTTTTATTCATATTTTCTTTCTATTGTGCGACTGTTGTATTGCTAGAACTGAGGAATGACATAAAAAGATAAATATAATTTCTAATGATAATGAAAATGTCAGCAAACTTGATAGTGGAGAGTTGGTAATTTCATTTACCTTGATTTGGATTTCACATTTGTTGTTCCAATAATAGGTTAGATTATGTTTTCATTGAGGGATAAAAGACAATTACATTTGGTACTATGATTTTATCTTGGATTCCATTCCATTATGGTGATTACAACATAGGTAATTTGATTTATCTTCCATGTGTAGTTCTTTTTTTGCATTTTCTTATTATATCTACATATTAGAATTAGTAGTTATGATTGTGTAAGTAAAGATAGATCATAGTTAAAAGCTAGATAAAAGTACTACAAGCTAACTTATAACAAATATTCCCTTGTGGGTTGTATGTTATCTAAATCCAATTCTTCCTAAATTGTTTGCATCTACAAGAAGTTTGGTTAATAGCTTTTTCTACTATCAGGCCAAGACCTTATCCTATAAAATCATGATCAAATAAAAACACCATTTCATTGTATATCATTTCAAACCAAAGGGATATGTAATTTGTAATTTATATGGTAGTGATATAACACATACACTAACCCATTTATTGGTGACATCCTTTTGTTCCTCCAAATATTGGGCATTTAAAAGAGTTAGGTTATAAGCAGTAGGTTATAAGCACTAACAAGAGAACAAACTATTAACTAATAGTTTTTGGTGACTCTACTAGGGATGAATTCAAAATAAAAGAGCTTTGAAGAATTTCACTTCATAATTAGTTTGCACTCTAATTCCTTATGTATTTTGAGTTGCAATATAGGTCTTCTGGAGGTGAGGTGTTTTCCATAAGAACCTAATACTAGTTTTATAGCCACAATGTGCTAGAAAAGTGAAGCTAACTCAAAGATGAAGACTAGTAAAGTTTCCTTGATCACTAGGGTTAAGGTAAACTCAAGCACCATTTTCTAAGTTCTTGTTTCATCCTAGATTCCAAATATAGTAGGAGTGTCAAAGAAAGAGGAAGGATTGACCCATTATATGAGGAACTCAAAAAATCCAACTTTCCTATTCTAGAAGATATTTTTAGAAAGGGAAGAGCACTTAAAAGGGAATCTATGTCTAAGAAATTCAAAGAAGCTCACTTACCTACAGTTCTTTCTACCAGAATAAGGAGAAGTCAATATTCTTCCCCTTGTTGAATTTCATAGATTTGTTGCAAATGTATTAGCATTGCCATTATATTCGATATGTATTTTCCACTTTGCAATAATCTCTTTGTTATATTGATAATAATAAATTAAGAGGAGACATGAATAGAACTATCCCCTTAAGGGACATGTCTATTTGTTAATCAATAATTAATATTATATAAATATAACCATTGTTATTTATTATCATTTCATTAATTTATAATTAATATAACCATAGTCATATATATTATTATTATATTAATTTATCTCATATAAAAATAGAGACATATATAACTATATCTCATAGGTTTATCCAATTGAAACTATCACACATTAATACTCCATCTTAGCTAGGGAGGATAAACATCTTATCATATATCACTGCACTATAAAAATATCTTTGATCAAAAGATATTCAATATTTTGATATCATGAGTTTTGGTCTCCTAGAATATTGATATTTGATATCCACCAAGCACTAATTTTTTTTTTTGATATTACGTACTATATTGAGAGTATTGGCCTCCCAAAATATCAATGATATTCCCCAAATACTTGGTAAGGTTTGATATCACATTTGATAGCAGGAGTATTGGCCTCCCAAAATATCAACAATATTACCAAATACTCAATAAGGTGTTGGATATAACTGATCAATTGTGTATTGTCTTTGATGTTATAGAAATGTCATATCATTATCTGTTAGTGTATGTTGAGCTCACTCAGGCAATGAAGACAATTTTCTGGATCTACCAAGCATTCTTTTGGTTTCCTAGTTTAGAAGGAAGTATCTACTGAGTTCACTTAGGTGTTGAAGGAAAGTCTATAAAATATGAGTGCTAACCAAGCTCACTTAGTTAATGAAAAAAATTTGGATGGAACTAGTGTTAACTGAGCTCACTTGGTTCCCAAAGTATCTTTGCAAGTATGCAATGTTGATTGAGCTTCTATTGGTTAACACAAGAAATCATTTCTGAGTTAGTGTTTACTGAGCTAGGTCAACTAATGAAGGATTTTCTTATTTTGGCATATTAAGCTTAATTGATTTATCTATTGGTGCTAGCCAACTGTGATGATGAATACTAGTTATTTTAAGTTGCAAATGAGCTTACTTGATAATATGAAAGATATAAGTATAAGTTCAAGTTGTGGATTCAAAGTGTGCGAAGATGTAATTAATTTATTCAAGATTTAATGATGGAGAGAGAAAGTGAAGTTGAAGGATAAGTAGAATATCCTTGTGGAGTAGAAAAGCTATATTCCATTAGGAAGGATCAAGTACAAGCTAGAATAGAGGTCTGTAATCAGAAAATTAGTTGCATTCAAATCAGGTCATCTCATTGTTACTCTCTAACCATTGTAGTAGTGATGTAAATCTATTAACAGAGTTGGTTTAACAACTATTTGTATCATGGTGAGAACTTATGAGATTACTTTTGGTGACTATCAACAATTCTAGTTGTTAATATCTTGGTGCTGAATACAAGGTGCCCATTGCAACATTATTAGTTGAAGACATTTATAAGAAGAAGAATTATACCATTATGATGATTGATATTGCATCTGCTCTTAGTTATGTTGAATTTGATGAAGTAAAAGACTGTAAAATAGCACATGAAATATGAACCAAATTGAAAGACATTTATGGAGGAGATTACAATGTAAGAAGAGCCAAAGCAGAAAGTCTCAGAAGTTTTTTTGATTAGAATAAAATGAGAGAAGATGAAAACATTGCAAAATATGTGGAAATAATCAAAGCAAGTGTGAGTGCAATCAAAGCATCTAGAGGAGACATTGATGACAAAACTATATTAAGAAAGATACATAGAACTCTTTTTCCTATTTATGTAATTAGAGTATCTTCTATTCAAAAAATAAGATGTGATCCAAATAAAAAAAAATCTCTAGATGCTCTAGTTGGAAGATTGTTAGCTTTTGAGTTGTATAACTATGATAACTATGTTCCTAGTTACAAAAATATTAAGTCTCCATTTGAAGCCAAACTCACTCAAGGAAAAAAGAAAGAAATCAAAGACCAATCAATCAAGAAATGAAGAAGAAATAGAATAAAATTTTGATAGTGATCTTGAAATTGTTGAAGCCTACTTGCAAAGAAATACTCCAAAGTCAGAGGAAAGTACAAAGGAAATATTCCTCTAATCTACTTTCTTGTGAAGAAGTTGGTCATATGCTGCTAGGTGTCCAAATAGAGAAAACAAGGATGAGAAGAAAAGTAATAAGTACAAAGGCAAGAAGGAATTCAAAATTTATAAGAACTATAAGAAAAAAAGTAAGAAATCTTGTTTTATGGCTAAAGATTCTGATAATAGTGAAGATAAAATGTTATATATTGTTGTAAAAGATGAATTTGATGATGAAGGAGATAAGATAGCACTAATCTCTCATGTTGGAAAAAATGATACATGGATTATTTATAGTGGTTGCTCACATCATATGATTGGAGATAAAACAAAATTTGAACACATGGAACATTATGATGGAGGTAGTGTAAGATTTGGAAACAATGAACTTTGTTGTATAAAAGGAAAAGGCCATATCTCATTAACTAATGAACTTGTATGTGATAATGCTTATTGGGTTGAAGTACTAAAGCATAATATAATTAGTGTGTGTAGTTGAATAACATTAGATTCAAGGTAGAATTCATGGATGGAAAGGCCAAACTATTGGATGGTAAAGGAAATCTAGTTGAATCTGACAAGGAGACAAATGGTAACCTATTTTATCTTGATCTTAGTGAAAGTTAATATTTTATTGCTCAAGTAGAAGAAAGCTGGTTATGCCACAAAAGATTATGTCATGTAAACATTGATAATATTTTAAAGATAAGCAAACACAAAAGAGTAAGAGTTATTCCTAGTTTGAAGAAACTGGATATGAGTCTATGCAAGAATTGCCAAATTGGTAAGATGGTAAATACTAGTTTCAAATGCAAAAATTATCATTCTAAAGAAGTCTTAGAGGTTGTGCATATAGACTAATGCGAACCTATTGGAATACAGAGTTATAGTGGAGAAAATTTTTTCATTCTTTTTTTTGATGATTATTCTAGAATGATGATTGTAATGTATCTAAAAGAAAAATCTAAAGCTTTTCAAAAATTCAAGTGGTACTTGGCAAGAGTAGAGAAAGAAACTAGAAAGAAGTTAAAATACTTAATATTAGACAAAGGTGGTGAATTCATCTCAAATGAATTTGATGAATTACGCATTGAAAAATAAATTTAAAGACAAGTATTAGCCCTTGGTACACCAGAGTAGAATGGTATAGCTGCAAGAAGAAACAGATCCGTCATGGATTATGTAAGAAAATTGAAGATAGAAAAGAATTTTCCAATCAAATACTAGAAGGAATCTATCAACACTGCAATTCATACCTTGAATAGAGTATAGCTAAAGAAAGAATCAAATCAAACTCCTTATGAACTATGGTATGGCTACAAATCTAATGTAAGTTACTTGAAAGTATTTGGTAGCATATATTATATATTGAAAGAATGTAGAAAAGGACAATTTGATGTCAAAGGTGATGAAGGCATATTTCTAAGATACTCCTACAGAAGTAAAGCATACAAATGTTTGAACTTGTCTACTCATAAAACCATTGAAATTGCACATGTGAGAATTGATGAGTTTGTAGAAAAGAGTGAAGAAGAAAGAAAGAAACAACTAGATTATTATAGAATATTTGTTTACTAAGAACCTGATACCCTACCAAATCTAGCTAAAAGAAAGGAAGCTTCACCTCTCAAGTCCCCAAAATCACCAACAGTTACTGAGTTGTAGATAGTACAACCCAAGTCACAATTTGAAGGACCCAAGTCATAGTTAGAGGCTACGAATCTACTTCAAGAGTAAACTGAGTTTGATGGACCCAATTCATAGATAGTGGGACCTGATCTTGACATTAAGTTCATAATGAAATCAATAAATTCAAAGAACTTGTGTTAGCATGATATGTCAGAAGGCACCATGCATCTAATTAAATCATTGGAGACAAATCAGATGGAATAATGACAGAAGCAAATTGAAAGGTACATGTTTACTTACTAAATTTGAACCTAGAAATGTTAAAGATGCTTTGGAAAAGGAAAATTGGATTGAAGCAATGAATGAAGAAATAGAAAAAATAGAGAAGAACAAAACCTAGACTCTTGTTCCTAGGTCAAGGGATAAAAATGTGATTGGCACAAAGTGGATGTTCAAAAATAAGCTAAATGAAGATGGAAAAGTATCTAGAAACAAATTAAGGTTGGTATGCAAAGGTTATTCTGAAGAAGAAGGTATTGATTATGGTAAAACTTTTTGCCCCTATTGTAAGATTAGAAGTTGTTAGAACTTTACTCGCATATACAACTCACAAAGGATTTAAAGTTTATCAAATGGATGTTAAATCTGCATTCTTGATGAGGAAGTCTACATTGAACAACCAGAAGGCTTTGTAGTTCCTACTGTTGGAAATGATTCAAATGATCATAAGAACAATTATTGAAATAGTATATGGAATTGGTAAAGAATGTCCTCAATCATTGTTTTGTCATTGATGTCAAACTTGCTACTTGTAGGGATGACAATTGCTTTAGTGATCCAAATACAATCAATTAGTTGATTGTCAAGGTGGAGGCAATCAATAAGATGTAACTAGAACACCTACAGAAAGGTTGAAGTTATGATGCTGTAATGAAGTACAAGGATCAGCCAAGCCATTAATGAAATAGTGTATTGGATGAAATACTAAAAGATACAAAGAATGAGCACACTGAAATGTATCAAAGATCTAAGGTTTTAGCTAAGTCTTTTGTAAAGCTCAAGCTAAGTTTATTAAAAAGAAGGTGCCGAGCAAGTTCAAGTGTCGAGCAAGTTCAAGTGCCGAGCAAGTTCAAATGCTGAGCAAGTTCAAGTGCCAAGAAGGTATAGGTGCCGAGTAACATAGAGGTGTCGAGCACCAGTAACTCAATGATGCCGAGTAACATAGAGCTGCCAAGCACCAATAACTCAATAATGTCGAGTTGCTACATTATTCAAAAAATCAAAGATTCGCCAGATCTAAGCCGACAAAGTTGTTATCTAGAAATTTGTAAATTAAAAGGAAGATAAGAATGATAAGCTGGTGGCACAGAACACCATGTAGAACATTTTCAAAATACAGTTGGTGAAGAAAACAAGATATGGGGTAGATACATTGTATCCTACCTAATTCATTTTGAAACCCTAAAATTGGAGAGGGAGAATTGAGCAGCAAAGGAAAATTAGACTTGTATATAAGAAGACATTAGTTAATGGAAAAGAGTGGAACAGAGTGGAATAGAGGGGATAGTGAAAGAGAGAGCCATGGTCAAGCATAAAAGCATGAAATGCTGAAGAATAAGCTAAGGAGAAGATAACAAAGGAACTCTGTTTGAATAGACGACCGCAAGGATGATTGCATTGGTAGAATGAGTAGGAAGACACAAGGAGATGAAGCTTGAGAGGGAGACAAGTAGTCAAAGCTGAAGTGATTAAAGCCAAGCATAAGGATTGAATAGAAAGAGTGATCTAAAATCTGCAAAGTATGTTGTAAGTTATGTCAGATCAAAAGACCATTATCGTTACTTTCTAGCAATTGTAACAGTAAGATAAATCCTATGGACTTAGGTTGGTTTAACAAACATTGGATAAATTCTTTAACAGGGTGACATTCTAAGTGAATGTTCTAAAGACCTTTAACCAGGCCCATTCCTAACAGTTTGGTGAAATCCTCTAACAAGGTCACATTTAACAGTGTGTTGTAAGCCTTTAATAGGGCAGGCTCTTAATAGGGCATCACTTCAGAAGAGTGAGAATCAAGTAGCATGTTACTGGTGGTTTTCCCAAATTGGGTTTCCACATAAATCATTGTGTCATGTGTTGATCTTGAATGTTTTATCTTTGCATGTTGATTTACAGTAATTTGCTTATATGAATGATTTAAGTTTGAATAGATGAAAAGGGTATGGATTCATTAAAAAGGTATTAATAGGGCATTTTGGACCTTGAATAACTGAACGAATTCACCCCCCCCCCCTTAGTTATTCTAAAGAATTATAATAATTGGTATCAGAGCCTAACTGCTGATTCAGTTTAAAGGGACTAGTAGTAGAAAAGATGAAAATGCCAAAGAGAGAAGTTCCCAATCTCAACAAAGACAACTTTGTTGCATGGAAAAGTTTGATGAAGCTACATCTTGGATCCATAGGAGATTATGCTCAAAATTCAATTGTCACTGAACATGTAGATCCAACAGGTGCTCCTACTGCCAAAGACATGAAAAACAAACAAGAACACAACCAGACAATGCTAGAAATTGCCGCTACACTCAGCTATGCTGAATTTGATGATATCAAAGGATGTGACACTGCATTCAAAATGTGGAAAGCCCTATCAGACATCTATGGAGGAGATCAGAATGTACAAAGAGCAAAAAGAGAAAGTCTTAGAGCAAAATTTGATGACATGAAAATGGAAGAAAATGAGAATGCTGCTCAGTATGGTGCAAGAATAAAGGAAGTGGTAAGTGCAATAAGATGCTTGAATGGTCAACTAGATGAAGATATTGTTAATAGTAAGTTCTTAAGAACCTTGCTTCCTATCTATGCTATTAGAGTATCAACAATACAACAGCTAAGATGTATACCAAGAAATAACCTAAGCTTTGAAGGTATAATAGGTAGACTCACTGCATTTGAGTTATCTAACTTTGACAACTACAAACCTAAAAATGTTGAATCTTCTTTTAAGGCCAAGTTATCACTAAAAGATGCCAAACAGGTGTAGTCAAGGAAAGGAAGAAAAATAAAGTATGTATCTAGTTATAGTAGCACTGATGAGGAAGATGTGGAACAATTGGAAGAATTGCTCACTAGAAGATTTCACAAGGGCAAAGGAAAATTCAAAGGTAAGATGCCTATCATTTGTTTTAATTGCAATGAAGTAGGTCATATTGCTACAAGATGTCCACAGAAAAAGGATTCAAAGGAAGGCAACAAATACAAGAACAGAAGAGATGATGACAAGAGAGTCTACAAAGAAAAAGGTAAGAAGTGTTATATTGTTGAAGAAAATTCTGATGACAATGATGATGAAGTTGTTTATGTAGCCATGAAGGACCAATATGATGAAGAAGAAGTCTAAATTGAACAACTAGAAGGATTTTTTGATGAAAACAATAGGGATATGGTGTGTAAGTTACATAAAGCACTCTAAGGTTTGAAACAAGCACCTAGAGCATGGTATGAGAGACTTCACAAGTATCTAGTGCAAATTGGATTTGATTGAACTGATGATAACAACAACATGTACATCAAAGCTGAAGAAGGTAAAGACATTATTGTATCTAAAATTTTTGTGGATGACATAGTATTTGGTGGTAAGGAAGTACTTTGCAAAGGCTTTGCTGACAAAATGAAACATGAATTTGAGATGTCTATGTTTGGAGAAATCAAATTTTTTGTTGGATTGCAAGTTCATCAACTCAAACATGGAATATTTATTACACAATCAAAATACATCAAAGAAATTCTTAAAACATTCAGATTGGAGGAATCCAAACCAGTCAGCACACCAATGGCCATAGGAAATAAGCTATCCAAAAATGATGAGTCAGTTGAAGTCAATCAAACAATGTACAGATCCATGATTGGAAAACTACAATATGTTGTACATAGTAGACCAGACATAGCGTTAGCAGTTGGAATAGTGGCTAGGTTCTCTGCTAATCCTAAAGAAAATCATCTCATAGCAGTAAAAAGAATAATAAGATATCTCAAAGGGACTGATGATTTTGGTCTATTCTACAAAAAGAATGGAAAATTTGAACTCAGTGCGTATATAGATGCAGACTGGGGAGGAAACATTGATGATAGAAAAAGCACAAGTGGAAGTGCATTATTTTTAGGCAAAAGGCTGGTTACCTAGACTAGCAAGAAACAAACATTTATATCCCAGTCCACTGCAGAATCAGAATATGTGGCAGCTGCAGTCAATTGTACAAACATTGTATGGCTCACACATCTATTGAATGGAATGAAAGAAGAAGTAACAAAATTGGTGATATTGTATTGTGAAAATACAAGTGCTATAAACATATCCAAAAATCTAGTGGTGTATGCAAAAACCAAGCACATTGCAATCAAGTATCATTATGTAAGAGAATTGGTAGAAGACAAACAAGTGAAGTTGGAATACATTCACACAAAGGAACAAAGTGCAAATATCTTCACCAAACCATTGCCCAAGGATTCCTATGAATATCTTAGAGGCAAGCTGGGGGTTATACCCCTAACTCAAGCAGTTTAAGGTGACAAGAAAGCTGCCTTGCATCAACAGGAATAAATCATTGAAATATTAACAGGTTGATGCAAAGGATGACAGCAGGAACAGAAACTCCAAATCAGTCACAAGCATGGTGATAGAGGAAGAAAGACAACAAGAAGCCAAAGCTTATATTTTGCATGATAAAGATGCTACATCTTTGGCATTTATGTCAAAGAGGGAGAAATATGCAGAAAACTGATCAATGCAAAGAAAAAGGGAGATATATATGAAAGAGGGAGATATATGTGATCAGTAGTAAAAATCCAGCAAATCAATACAAGATTTGGTGGTAACTAAATTGATTACTTGATTAGTTTGGTTTGCCATCAATGCCAAAGAGGGAGATTGTTGGAAATGATTGAAGTGATCATAAGAACAATTGTTGGAATAGTACATGGAACTGGTAAATAATGTCCTCAATCATTGTTTTGTCATTGATGTCAAACTTTCTACTTGTAGGGATGAAAATTTCTTTAGTGATCCAAATACCATCAATTAGTTGATTGTCAAGGTGGAGGCAATCAATAAGATGTAACTAGAACACCTAGAGAAAGGTTCAAGTTATGATGTTGTAATGAAGTACAAGGATCAATCAAGCCATTAATGAAACAGTGTATTGGATGACATACTAAAAGATACAAAGAATGAGCACACTGAAACATATCAAAGATCTAAGGTTTTAGCTAAGTCTTTTGTAAAGCTCAAGCTAAGTTTATTAAAAAGAAGGTGCCGAGCAAGTTCAAGTGTTGAGCAAGTTCAAATGTCAAGCAAGTTCAAGTGCCGAGAAGGTATAGGTGCCGAGTAACACAGAGGTGCCGAGCACCAGTAACTCAATGATGCTGAGTAACATAGAGGTGCCGAGCACCAGTAACTCAATAATGCCGAGTTGCTGCATTATTTAGAAAATTGAAGATTCGCCAGATCTAAGCCGAAAAAGTTGTTATCTAGAAATTTGTAAATTAAAAGGAAGATAAGAATGATAAGCTGGTGGCACAGAACACCATGTAGAATGTTTTCAAAATACAGTTGGCGAAGAAAACAAGATATGGGGTAGATACATTGTATCCTACCTAATTCATTTTGAAACCCTAAAATTGGAGAGGGAGAGTTGAGTGGAAAAGGAAAATCATACTTGTATATAAGAAGACATTAGTTAATGGAAAAGAGTGGAAGAGAGTGGAATAGAGGGGATAGTGAAAGAGAGAGCCGTGGTCAAGCATGAAAGCATGAAATGCTGAAGAATAAGCTAAGGAGAAGATAACACAAGAACTCTGTTTGAATAGATGACCACAAGGATGATTGCATTGGTAGAATGAGTAGGAAGACACAAGGAGACAAAGCTTGAGAGGGAGATAAGAATTCAGAGCTAAAGTGATTAAAGCCAAGCATAAGGATTGAATAGAAAAAGTGATATGAAATCTGCAAAGTACGTTGTAAGTTATTTCAGATCAAAAGACCATTATCGTTACTTTCTAGCAATTGTAATAGTAAGATAAACCCTATGGACTTAGGTTGGTTTAATAGCCATTAGATAAATCCTTTAATAGGGTGAAATTCTAAGTGAATTTTCTACAGACCTTTAACTAGGCCCATTCTTAACAGTTTGGTGAAATCCTCTAACAAGGTCACATTTAATAGTGTGTTGTAAGCCTTTAATAGGGCAGGCTCTTAACAAGGCATCACTTCAGAAGAGTGAGAATCAAGTAGCATGTTACTGGTGGTTTTTGCCAAATTTGATTTCCACATAAATCATTGTGTCATGTGTTGATTTTGAATGTTTTATCTTTGCATGTTGATTTACAGTAATTTGCTTATATGAATGATTTAAGTTTGAATAGATGAAAATGGTATGGATTCATTAAAAATGTATTAATAGGGCATTTTGGACCTTGAATAACTGATTCAACACCCCCCCCCTCAGTTATTCTAAAGAATTCTAACACCTACCAAAAGAAACATGGTCTATAAATTATGTAAGGCATTATATGGTCTCAAGAAAGCTCCCAGAGCTTGGCTCAGTACATATTGGTTTTCAAACAACAAATGATAATAGTAGTCTATATATCAAAGAATGACCAGACAAGAAGATTATGTTGATAGAAATATTTTTTACTGACACATTATTCACAGGAAATGATGACTTGTGCATGGCATTTTTAGAAGAAATGAGTAAGGAATTTGAGATGCCTATGTTTGGACAGATAAAATTCTTTGTTGTATTATAGATTTAGTAGAAGAAAAATGGTATCTACATTACTCAATCTAAATATAACAAGGAGATAATAAAGAAATTTGGAATGGACGACTCAAGACTAGTTGGAGCCCCTATGTCCATTGGACATAATCTTTCCAAAAATGATGATTCTAAAGAGGTAAATCAGACCACATATATATCAATGATTGGAAAATTTACATATGTAGTGCATACATGGATTGATATTGCATTCACAATCAGTATGGTGGAAAGATTCTTAGCAAATCCCAAAGAAAATCACATGATGGCAATCAAAAGAATCATGAGACATCTGAAAGGTAGTAAAGAATATGGTTTATGATACAAAATAGGAAGTGATTTGGACTTAGAAGTATTTACAGATGCTGATTGGGTAGGAAGTCTTGATGATAAAAAAAATACGAGTGGTGGAGCATTCTTCTTTGGTAAAAGACTAATGTCTTGGACAAGCAATAAAAAAAATTGTATCTCTCAATCCACAGTAGAGGAAAAATATGTGGTAGCAATAATTAATTGTTCTAACATTGTTTGGTTCAAACAACTAATGATAGGTATGAAGATAGAGATCAAGGATCATATACTGTGCTAACACTAGTGCAATCAATATATCAAAGAATCTAGTGGTGCATACCAAAACAAAGTGCATTGCTATAAAATATCACTTCTTAAGAGAATTGGTGTAGGATAAAGAAGTTAGTTTATAATATGTGAACACAAAAGAAAAAAATATAGACATATTCACCAAGCCATTACCTAAGGATGCATTTCTGTAGCTAAGTGGTAAGCTAGGGGTCATTCCTCTATCTAAGGCTCACTAAATAAAGTCTAGTGATGCATCATCCAAAGCATGTTGAAGATCAATTAGTTGGTGCGGTACTGACAAGGGTATATTGCAAATGAATCAATATTTAAGGTACATTGACTTTCATTGAGAATTGTGTTTGGCATGAGTTGTATAAGAGTGAGAAGTTTACTATCATATCTCATAGAAATTTTAGTTATATAGAAGGAGAAATATGCTATCATAATAAAGAAATGTCAAGGAGGGAGATTGAAAAAGAAGAATTATCAAAGAAGGATAAACTAAAGGCAGAAAGAGTTCACACTAACAGAGGGAGATCTCATGGATAAGAATCAAAATGTAACTAAGAATATGTTCCTTATTTTATTCTTGCTCCAACATTTCATTATAATATGACATGTTGTGTTTCCATCAATGCTAAAGAGCGAGGTTGTTGAAACAATTGATTAATTGTGTATTGTCTTTGATGTTACAAAAAATGTCACATCATTATCAGTCAATATATGCCGAGCTCACTTAGGAAGTAAAGATAGATTTCTATGGCTATCGAACAATCTAGAGTCTACCTAGTTTAGAAGGTAGTGTCTACAGAGTTCACTTGGGTGCTAAAGGAAACTTTGCAGAAGATGAGTGTTAACCAAGTTCACTCGGTTAACGAAGGAAAAGTTGGATAGAACTAGTGTTAATTGAGCTCACTCGGTTACCAAAGGAACTTTGCAAGTATGTAGTGTTGATTGAGCTTCACTTGGTTAACATAGGGAATTTATTTTTGAGTTAGTTTCTACTAAGCAGGGTCAACTAATGAAGTATTTTATTATTTTGGCATATAGAGTTTAATTGATTTATCTTCTGGTTCTAGCCAACTAAGGAGATGAATATTGGTTATCCTAAGTCATATTCTAGCCAACTTGATAATATGAAAGATATAGTTAAGAGGTCAAGTTAAGGATTTGAATGTATGGAAATGAGAGAAGTTTATGTGTTATTTAATGATGCTAAGAGGAAGTGAATTAGAAGGATAAGTAGAATATCCTTGTAGAGATGAAAATATAAATTCTATTAGAAAGGATTGAGTATACAAGCCAGAATTAATATCTATTATCAGCAATTAAATTACATCCAAATCAGGTCATCTCATTGTTACTCTCTAACCATTGTAGTAGTGATCTAAATCTCTTAACAAAGTTGGCCTAATAGGCATTTGTAAATCCTCTAACAAGGTGGTAGTTCTATTTAATTATTTAAAGACCTCTGACAAGGCCATTCCTAATAGGGTGATTAAATCCTCTAATAGGATCGCACTTAACAATGTATTTTGTAACCTTTAACAAGTTTGGCTCGTAATAGGGCTCACTTCAAAAGAGTGAAAATAGTAACTAGTTGCAATTGGTGGTTTTACCTTAATTGGGTTTCCACGTTAAATCTTGGTGTCAAATGTGTTCATGCAATTTATTTTCTATGCTTTCAACTTAGTTAAAGTAATGATAATCATAGATAACATCTTAATATTTGCATGTTATGTAGTTGCCAATCATTCTCAGTGTTTACCAAGTTACAACATCTCTTTGTTTTCCAAGCATCAATAGAATTATGTTTTGACAAAAGTATTTTGTATTGATATCTAAGGGATTTGGAATTTATTTTTGTAGTAACTGATTTACTCCTCCCCTCTCAGTTAATCCTCCTCTCATTTTTCTAAAATGAGCTTTCTCTCATCTTCCTCCATTTTTTCATTTTGGTTTTTGTAGTTGATGTTAATATTTTTAATAGAACTAAATGAATATTTCTCCATTATAAAAGTGTACATAGATATAGATTCAATCATTTTTAGTGCACCTAGAGGAGGTTGACAATCAATATCTTTCAGATCTTCCTCCAAAAATTTGACATATATGTCATCCACATACATTTGTTGGAAATGATTGAAAAGATCATGAATGAAGAGAAATAGAATTGGTAGAGAACGTTTCAATAATTGTTTTTTCATTGATGTCAAACTTGCTACTTGCAGGAATGAAAATTGCTTTAGTGATCCAAATACCATCAATTAGTTGATTGACAAGGAGGTGGCAATCAATAAGATGTAACTAGAGTACCTAGAGAAAGGTTGAAGTTATGATGTTGTAATGAAGTATAAGGATTAGCTAAGCTAGTGCATTGATGACATACTCTAAGATACAGAGGATGGCCACACTAAGACACATGATGTAAGGATTAAATAAGTCCTAGTTAGTGCTAAACAAATTCTCAGTTGAAGCCAAGCAAGTTCAACTTTAGTGTGTGCCAAGTGAAGATCAAGTACTGAGAAGCCTTCAGGTGCCGAGTGAAGATCAAGTGCCGAGAAGCCTTCAAGTACCAAGTGAAGATCAAGTGCCGAGTAGTCTTCAGGTGCCGAGCAAGATACAAAAGCTGAGCACCAGTAAATAATATTAAGAAGCTGAGTAATATAGAAAGTGCCAAGCATCAGTAAACCAATGATGCCGAGTTGCTGCATTATTTTGAAAAGTCAAAGATTCACCAGATCTGAGATGACATGGTAGTTATCTAGAATTTTATGTACTAGATAGAAGATAAGAATGATGAGATGGTGACACAGAACATTATGTAAAATGTTTTTGGCGAATGCTAATGGATTTATCATGAAGTTTTTAGATAGAAATAAGATATGGGATAGATACATTGTATCCTACCTAATCCATTGAAACCCTAAAGTTGGAGAGGGATATTTGAGTGAGAAATCAAGAACAAAACTTCTTTATAAGGAGTTACAGGTCAGAGATCAAGTGCGCATGCATGAAGAAGGAGTTGGTCATACGTGTGATCATGTGAAGAAGCCAAGAGGAGTAAGAATAGAGTATCAAGAATCTGAGTTGATCAAGCAACCATAGAGTGCTTTGGCATAACAAGTGGAAAAACTCAAGGAGACAGATCTTGAAGGGTGAACAAGCTATTAGCACTACAAAGGAGGAAAGCCAAGCAAAGAAGAGAATTGAAGAAGTGATCTAAAATCTGCACAGTTAGGGTTGCAATCTGTATCAGGTCAAAACCCTTCTAATACTTTCTTACCATTGTATTATATATTGAAACCCTACATTACTAGGTTAGCTTAACAGCTAGGTGGATAAGCCTCAGGAAAAGGATAAAGAGATCCCTAGGAGAAGGATAAAGAGATCCTTAGGAGAAGGATAAGAGATCCTTAGGAGGATGCAAGATCCTTAGGATGAGGATAGGAGATCCTTAGAGAGGGATGAAAGATTCTTTTGAGAAGGTGATTGTAAATCCCATGGACTTGGGTGAGCCTAACAGCTCTATATAAATCCTTTAACAGGGTGACATTCCAAGTTGAATGTTCTTAAATCCTTTAACAAGGTCACATTTAGCAATGTGTTGTAGCCTTTAACAAGGCAGGCCTTTAACAGGTAAGACCATCAGAAGTGGTTGAAATCAATTGCATAGTTATTTTGTTGGTATCATCCCCACCCCAGTTTTACCTTCTTATTCCTAGAGGGTTTCTGGGTTATCAAATTCTTAGTGTTATGGTGTGATGCATGTTTACTTTTCATGATTGTTTAATGTTCAATTGCATGCATGATAATTTCAGTTATGTGCCATTAAGGATTTGTAGAAAAACTTGTATTGGACATCATTGGACCTTGGATAACTGATTCACCCCCCCTCTTAGTTATTCTAAAGAATTATAACAACATAGTATTGGTGATAGGGAATTATGTCTCTTTATTTTCCTCATTCTTTACCTTAGAATCTTTAGGGGACACATTAAGAGGAGAATTATCTAGCTTAATGTACACATCATGAGTCCCATACCCTCAAAAAGAGTTATAGAGCATGGCCTCTTTATTATAATTCTCCTCTTCATCAGTAGTGTCTACACTTTTTCCTTCCTCATCTTCTTCATTAGTCTCAATATTTTTGCATCCCAAGTCCTCCTTAAATTCTATGAAATATCCTTCTAATCCTTTGAATGAATAGAGACAAGGGATGGACAAGTGATTGATGGTATGAAAAGTTTTTCTACCAACCCACCAAAGTATTCTCTCTTTGCATTATCCTCCATTTCTAGGCTTTTTCAGTCTCTCCACTACCTCCTTTAGAATCCATCTTTTTTTTATTGTATTTCACACTCTTTTTTTTTTTTTTCATCAATCCTATTTTCACATCTCTTAGCTTATCTATCAATGTTTGGCCTTTACCTTTTTTACAACTAGAAGTTTTAAGATTTTTTTTCTTGTTTAATAGGGAGAGTTGAAGGGAGAATTTCATTCACATGGTCCATCATAAATTTAGAAATTAACAACATCAACCCTTCATAAAGAATGTGTTTATTTGGTTTCCCCTAATACTCCTTAATGCTATAATAAAGAGAGCACAATAGATAACATGGGAAGTAAAGCCTAACTTTCTATCTAAAATGATTTACTAGAATGGAATCATGATTTTTTAGCCTATCATACCCTCCCATCATAAGTAATATACTAGATAAAAAATTTGATAACAACTTTCAACAAATTTTTAATGGAAGAAGCAACCATGACACCAAACCCTCTCTTTTCTCTAACAAGAGTCCCATCCTCAGACTTAGGAAATTTACTCACCGCTTCCTTAAAATTTTCTTTATATTGATGGATATTCATACCTTTTCCTTTGAGTTTTGTAATCATAATCTATATATCAATGTTTTATTTGAAATGAAACCTAACAAGAGTAACCATACCAACTTCCTAGCCATTGATGGATGGATCTTTAATATCTGGCTTAGCATCCTTCATTGTAGTCATGTAAGGCACTAGACCACCTTTACTTAACATCTAAAAACCGTTGGGTTCTTTTTTCCTAACATCATAGTTCCCTAGATCCTTCCTTTTAGAGGCTCCACCCATTTCAAAACTTGAGAAATTTTCCTTAACTCTCAAGAAACTCCAAATGAAACTCTCTATTCTCAAAGGAATGCTAGAATAAATGCTCAAAATAATAAACAATCACACAGTGTGATAAAATCTCTAGAATCAAAGCATTATCTTGATATAAGTACTACCATCATTACATTTCATGTCCTAAGGTATTTTTTTCATTAATAACAAGATTTTTAAAACTTCAAAATTTACAATACACTTTTTCAAGATTGATCACATCTTTTGGATTTTTGTACACAATTAAATACTCATTCCACATAATGGATTTTGAGCTGCCAATAGCTAAGCTAGCAATAATATCTTCCACATTGTTTTCTTCCCTATACATGTGGCTAATGACCACTTTGTCTAAATTATTCACAATAAAAAACAATTCTAACATAATTTTATTAGTTCTCCATGTGGCCTTAACCATATTTTGCAAATAGTTAAAAAATTTCATGGAATATACTTCAATAAAAATCTAGAAGTAAACAAAAAGATGATGGGAATTGAGAAGGAGAAATAATGATAGAGGAATTTTTTTTCACTTGACTGTATATGTCCTTTTCCTTTTAATAAGGATACATGTGTCTTTTTTTCCCTGTAAGACTAAACTTCCAAAACATGGCAAGTATGATTGCAATAGAGATACTTATGATCACCATAGGGTGTTTTTTTCTCTTACCATGGAGGTTATGCATGAAGAAATATATCTCATGAGGTTACTTCCAAGGAGTCTAAGTAGACAAGCCATGGAGTGGTTCATCAAACTATCTTTTCCTATCAATTTTTTTTATTAGTTGGCAAAAAACTTTATCCAATAGTATGCATACAATATTTAACATCCTGTCATCATGCTTGATCTTTTCAATACAAAAAATGGATAGGAGATCCTTTTGATACATTCCTTCTATGATGAAGAAAAAACCTCTCATGCTA
Source organism: Cupressus sempervirens (assembly GCA_028749045.1). Classification (NCBI taxonomy): domain Eukaryota; kingdom Viridiplantae; phylum Streptophyta; class Pinopsida; order Cupressales; family Cupressaceae; genus Cupressus; species Cupressus sempervirens. Next base: position 476,458,400 of record CM053789.1, on the reverse strand, counting down.
CCCTTGAAAAATACCTTAATCTAAAAGAATTGACATCTTTCTAAATAACCATGTCCCCAAATTACACTATGAACTTAGGAAGTAACTCTTTTGTAAGTTTGATTTTATGGTCGAATGTCCTTTGCGTATTGAAGAATTTACTATTGAAAAGAGGAAACTCACTTTAAAAAATGACAATTATAACAATAAGAACAAAAAATCAAACTACAACAATAATAAATATAAGGAAAAACCATGAAACAAAAATAAACATGTGGATAATGATGGTTTAGTTGATGCACCCAAGACTAAGGAGCTCATATTTAGTTTGACTAGTGGTATTCAAGTAACTAAACAATAAGAAGCTTCTATATGCAATGAATCAAAAAAATCTAATGATTTTACTGAAGGTAAACTAGCATGGGAATCTAAATCTAAGCAATATTTACACCTTTGGGTGATTCACTTGAAGTGGTGTTGAAAACATGAGCATCAAACAAGATTATCACATTCCTAGACAACTCTATGTTGGAAGTCTTATTGGAAAACAAGATCCTAAGGTGGGGGGGAGGTGGTGAATTAGGATCTATAATTTTTTTCACTAATTAAACAATATAATAGATTAGTTGCATTCACTCCTAATCTATCTCATATCTTAGATCTCATACCATATAATTATAAACTATGATGCTGAAATAAAATCTATCTAAGAATAAAATCCATGAAAATATATACACATAACAAAAAGATTTTGGTAACTCACAAACCCTCTAAGGTGAAGGTAAAATAGAGGTGGGAATTAAAACCACAAATCTTTACTACTGAAAAAACAAGGTTTTCCTACTAGAGCTGCAATTTGTCCACTTTTGATGATCTACCCTACAAAGGGTATGATTGGTTAAAAGAAATATAAGACTATTATGTCTACCTTGTGCTGGTGTTTTGAAACATCATGCTTCAAATTATCTCGATGAGAACATAATACATCTAGGGGTAGTTACTTCCCATTTGCAATATATCCTTTCATAGATCAGGCAAAATATAAGTCTAGACCGTTCTTCTACTTTAGGCTCTGCAAAAGCTAGGTGGGTACACCTATAGATTTATTTATGTGGTACTAGTTGTTGAAAAGCATACATTGAATCTAAAAAAAGCTGATAGAACTGTTATATCTTCTATACTTATGCAAAGATCATAGACATGAAATAGTTAATAACATGACCTAATAAATTGATAAGCTAAGTGAGGGCACCCTTTTAGCTCTTAAACAAAAAGGTAAAATGGATGATTATAATTTTGATTTTAGAAAATCCCCAAATATGCAATAATAAGAACAAGTTGATCTTGTAGTTGATCAATGCCTTATCTATTGGGATGTTCCACAAATCACACACATACATCTATGATACTAGTGACATATTCCATACATCAAGATATTTGCTTTATCCTATCACTTTGTGAATCAGACACAAGTGTTCATAAAGACCTCATTCTCATGAAATATCCTTCTCAAATAACCAACAACCCTGTCAAATACATCAAGCATTCACTTGGCTTTTCATTCCAATAAAAAAACATACCAGGCATACAACCTTAAGGGGTTGAAAATAGGGTTAAGTTCTTAGTCCCTAAACCACACAACATTGCAGATTATAGAGATAGGAGGGGGGAATTAGAATGAAACTAAGAAGATTCTTTCTCATTGTATTCATTTCTTTGAAACTATACATTCAAGATGCATATGAATAACTCCTAAAACCACTAAATAGATAAGAACTATCTATATTAGCTTAACTACTACTATTCATTGTAGAGAAATATGCTCAAGAGAATGATATCATAGTCATAACAAAAATTCCAACCTAACTAGAACCATCTTTGTGGTATTACAATAGTAAAAAAATTTCCAAGGAATTGGAACCCTTACATTGAGAAAGAAAGAGAGAGATATAGGAAAGGAATGAAATCCAAAATCTAATATGGAAGTGACATGTGTCTACTTGAATCTTCATTCCCTACTATTGTAAATCATCTCTCATATTTCTACAACCAAAATCTAATATGATTCTCATCATTGTTGTGTAACAAACTTGAAATATCTCCTCCTAATGATGAAAAAACCTTACTCTAATAAAAACATCAAATATGCATCTGAAATACTAATAAAACCTTCACTAAACCAACTTGGAAGTGAGAAAATCTATCCCTAACTACATCCCTACAACCTCTGGCATTCACCCAATTCTCCATTTCATTAGAAATCAAATTTGAACTACCATAACTGAAAGAAGTTGAAAAATAGGTACCTAGGACAAAACCTTGAATAACATGAATACATGGCTTCCTATGTAGAAATAAACCAAAAATATGAAAATTTTGTTCTTTCTTAGTTCTAATGGTATATGATAGTGCTATGTTGGTATATAAGAAATACCCAAAGGATCAAATTGAAAAATAGGCTCCTGGTCTAACCTTCAAGACTATATCTTTTATGAAAATATTTTAAAATTTCTTAAGGTCAAAACTATATGTTATAACCTCTTTTTATTTAAAAAATTTCTATACATGATTTGAAAAGGGAGAAATAATAAAATATTAACTTTTTGCACTTTTAAAATTTCTCTCTTATTCTGAATTTTGGTCAACTTAAGTTTGACTGGGTTGACACATGGTGCAGATAGATTAGTCCTCAGTCTGACACATCTTTCTGGACCAATTACCATGTAGCAGCCTCTAATTGGGTTGTGATGTCACCATATTAACCTCCTTGCATCTTCCACTTCACGAGATAGTGAAAACCATTGATTTTATGCAACATGGTACAATTTGCCACAATCTACAGTATAACCACCACCTTAGCATCGACCACCACATATCACTCTAGTACTCATCCTTACTGCCTTATCATCATCCTCTAGATAGGTCTTCCATCTTGGAGCCATGTATTGCTTCATAATTGTGTCGCTATGTCACATGAAACCTCACCTCTATCCATGTCATTGTTCTGTCGCCCACCATCACATCACTAAATCCCTGTCATCGGCCCCACTATGTGGTGAATTTTTTCTATGTTGCTATCCTTATTATCTAGTCTCCACATCATTATGACATAGCGACACTTGTTCTATTTTGCCACATCATTGCCTCAATAACCATGCCAAGCTTGATCTCGTCTGCTATGTGTCACTCTGTAATTAAGCCTCATGTCACCACATGGCATGTTTTGGTTTGTTTTTTAAAAATATCCTCCATGTCACCAAGGTGGGTCCTCTATTACCATTTGGAAGTCTTTGTCATAAGGCATAAAGCTTTAGACACATATCATGTGAGCATAATGGTATATAAACGCTTGGAGATTCACACCCACAAACATTGTGGGATAAACCAAAAAAAAAAATTCCTTCCACACAACCAACATATGAAATGAAACTCCATTTCATACCGAATATAGCATTGGAAGAGTCTCATTCAGACTAGATCCCTCAAAAAAGACATTTGGAGCTTGTTGCCAATGAAGCTTGAGCTTCCTCTAGCTTCAAGTGGTTCCCTTTGTGAGCAGTCTACCTCCAATTAGTGAATAAAATTTATATGTTTAAACATGAGCAAGTGCAAGATTTTTTTTGAATCTGTTTGGATAATTGGATCGATTTAGTGTTGGTTTATAAGCTCATATCTAGTTAAAATAGTAGGGTGCCTCTTCCACTTATGCAATTTGGTTGGATGCTGCTTGGAAAATTATATATTATAGGGAAGATGTAATTTTAGATGGCTACCTTCCTGACTATACAAGATTGATACTTGGGTTAAGGAGGGATGCTTATCTTTTATAACTGTCGATGTGTCTTACAAATGTTTAATTTTGTGGAGATCTATTTGAGCGCCCCCCTGTCTAATTAAAACTCATTCATAGAATTCCTTTGTCATAGGAACTCTTCTCCATGTTAAGCTCTACTTTTTCTTCAAATTGCATGCCCCTACTCATGCTTTGGACTAGGCTACATGGAGGAGACTTAAATAATGCTTGTATTTTGGGAAACATTTCATCTACTTTTGGTGGAAAATTTGGAGTCTCTTCACATAGTGAAGAGAATGAGTTAAATGTTAAGAATAGGTGGAAATGAGATGGGTCACCATTTTCAAACAGACAGTGGCTGGTCCAATTTGGATACATCTTTCTTTTGAGATGAGTTGCATACTTTGGATCACGGTGAGCATTTATAAGATATGAGGCTTCTGTGGCATCCTTTCATATCTTATAAGCTATGGGAATTGAATAATTCCATGCTTAAAAACATGGAGAAATCTTGATGATTCCTTTTTCCTATGTAGTGAATGACATACAATTATTCTAGATATTTTCTTATTTTCCAAAATAAAGCAACTCAATATTTCCTCCATCAAGAAAATATTCAGCCACTTTGCTTGAATTTCTTCATTCGTAGAATTTACTTTTTGATGTGGAGTCCCTCTAATTAGTCAATTGGTCTTTTGGATTAGTTGGATGAGAAATCTATAATAATTCAACCTTGAAGAAAAGGTTGTACACACTAGGATGTATAATCAATCATAGCCATGTTGATTTCTTTAAAATAAATTGAATTTATTCGATATCTCAAGAACCTAATGAGATTAGTCGAGCCCCAAAGTGGGTCTAGCTAAAAAAAAATCATTTTCAAATGACTGACCTTTCAAACTGATCAAGTAATCACCTAATCTTAATCAAATTCCTCAAATTTACTAGATTTAATTTGGGTCACTGAATCACCATTTAAAATTTGTTTTAGCTCTTTCTACGAACTATAACATTTCTGGCAAGAAGGCCTTTAAGATGACTTTAAAAGATGACCAAAGCTGACAACAAGTTGTATCACCTAATCTAGTTGTGTAATATTGAATACTAACTAATAAAAGCATTCACAAAACTAAATAAGTAAACTCTTATGATAAGATGAGGTTACCACCAAAAGGAAGGAAAACCAAGAATTTTAAGGTCCTTGGGTGTAACCTATGATGACGTAAATATGTCCCTGATAGATTGGGGATGTATGCTCACATTGTGTTCAAGCTTCCAGTGGGTAGGTGTTTTTACCAAGTGTGTAGATGGGTGAGAGTTTTAACAATGGAGGTGTGGATATATTTCAGCATGGTGATAGTGTAAAATGGTTGTGATGTAGTGGTCAGTGGGGCATTATAAGTTTTCATAAAAGTGGATGATGGATTGTGAGAGGAAAGGGCTTTATTTATAGGGCAAGGGGTAGAGAGACGGATGGTTAGGATGCAAGGATGGATGAATGATGAGGGAAGGCTAGGATGCTTTGAAAGGGGAGCACATGGATTGTGCTTGTTTGGAGCCAATAGGGGAGTGACACTTGTCATAGGGAGGATGAGCAGGGATTTTTTTAGTGGCGATTAGTTGCCAAATTGTGAATATATCCCGATTGGGCTATAGAAATTGGCAAAAAAAAACACCATATACTAGTTGACCGATTTACCCAAATTTTATAAAATACTCATATAGTGGTCGAAATGTTTGCCACTATTATTAAATAATTTCAGTTTGGTAGTCAAGTTCTTTGCCCATATTTCTCTTTAATGTTTAGTCTTATTCGCCACAAAATTAATTGAGTGTCTCTTTCGATGATCATCATTCGCCAAATTCCCATTTTCCTATGTGAAATTTTTATTTGTCCTAGGACCCAATTCGCCATGCATCACACACAATGGGGTCCCAAATTCTTTCCCTATTCGCCCTCTCGATTACTTGAAATTAAGCAAGCTTCGCCAAATATTAGTTCTTATCATATGTAACTATCAGCCCATTCACCAAAATAAAAATGGTTTATTTGTAGTTGTCTATTTAAGACATGAGTTTCATTATTGAAACATGCCGAAAGAAGGAGCCTTCTTCATAGTATTGCAATCAGTAGAGAACCAGAACGACTACGACTACGAGTCCATAGTATTTTATTGCAGCCTTAATTTGATGGAGATGTCACAGTCAAATTTAAATATTAAGAGGAGTAGGACTAATGAAGGTGGAGATGTCCAAGAGAGGCCAACAAAATGCAAAAATATATCTTCATACTTTGGTGGATTAGACGCAACAGTTTTGGTCAAAGTAAGGAAGGTACATCATCAGAGGAGCCTATACAATCTCAACCTACACAAGAGTCCATTCAAAAAATAGGGGAGCCTAATCAATTTGGTGATGGAGTTGCAGAATTTGATATCTCTAATGAAGATGACCTTGAAGAAGAATATCCAGTAAATAACCAGTACCAAGACAAATCAATCGACTTCAATGATGATGATGGTGCAATTAACAGTAACAGTGACACTAAAGGGAGAGGAAAATCGAAAGAAAAAATTGATTGTCAGTGGGAGATGGCTAGGAGATTTAAATTTGATTGGGTAGAAAAGTATCCATTCATTGAGCCCATAGACAATCCAATTGTAGGTGAGCCACTAGTAGAATGTAGATGTGCAATTTGTAGTTGGAAGTATAAAAAGGAAAAGCAGTTGCAGCTTAAACTAGACACCATAGAGAAACATGTTGGTAAGATTTACGAAACCTCAACTTTAGATGGTAAGCAAATAAAAGTGGTAAGTTATAAAACAAAGGAGCAATGTCAACATAAAAGGAATGCTGAAGAATATTATATGTTTCAAAAATTTCAGATGAAGCCTGGTGAAGTTCAAGGTTCTATTAATGCTATTTTTGCAAAAGCAAGTGAATTAGAAGAATGTGGAAAAGCTATTCAATTAAGTAATGTTTTCTATATTTTGAGTAGGGGGTGTCCAATGAAAGACTATCCAGAAATGAGTAGTTTTTTACACTTTCTGAAAGTTCCTAACTATCTTGTCAGTCATTGGTTGATAAACAGTGGATGGGAATGGGCAAGTTGTATTGCGTAGGTTGAAATAGAGGATGTACAAAGAAAAATAAAAGAGTCAAGCTTTATTGCATTGTCATTAGACGAAGTTATGGAAATAGATAATACGTCATGGGTATGCATGCATGTTGATACTGTATAGAATAATGTCCGCCAACCACATCTACTATCTATTTCTAAGTTGAGAGACAATGTGACAGAAGAAACTTTATTTTAGTTAGTAAAGAGAAATTTAATTGAATATGGAGCTATGGATGAATTGACAATAGTGAAGAAGTTGGTCTATGTTGGAGCGGATAGAGCTTCAGTAATGCAAGGTCAAAGGAATTGTCTTTGGACAAAGATGTAGGCTTCTTGTTCACCACATATTGTTGCCATTCACTATATGGCCCATAGGATGAATCTTGCTTTTAGAGTTGTGAAGAAGTGTCCTTCAGTAAACAAGGTTGAAGATTTAGTAAGAGAGTTGTATGCATATTTTTGTCAAAGTCTCAAGTGTTTTAGGGAATTTTAACACTTTGCTGATGGAATTACTGATGGAAACAAGCTTCTAAAAGATGTTGATACCAGATGGATCTCTTTGGATGGACCAACGCATCAAGTATTTTTTGAATATCAATCTTTGATTGGACTGATGTACGAAAATTGGGACAATGCAAAAAATCAGAGATGTGGTGACCTGCTTCGGAGGTTAAGCAATATAAAGACACTTTTGACTTTGGCATCTCTTCTTACCATGCTAGAAGAAATGAGGTTAATTATGAAAAAAGCCCAGCAAAAAGCCATGTATATTGCAGAATATGCTTAGTTGCATAAAATGTCATGCCGAGCCCTTGATAGTCTCTATCGTATTGACCTAAATTTATCCGATGATAGATTTAATCATTGGAAAAAACTAATAGATTTGGACGATCCTGATAATTATTTAAAGATCGTTGAAAATGGAGATTTATGTGTTTGTGTAAGGGGATTTCAAATACCAATGTACTATAGTGCCCCAAAGAAGCGAGCTACACGAGTTACAAGGGAAGAGTTTACCAAGATCGTTGAGTCTATAACATCTACTGCAAGGGACATAGCTTATAGAGTTTCCTCTGAAATAATATCACGATTCCCATATGATCAACTGCTTGAGGCCATGGAAATTGTGTTTCCTCAATATTGGTCCTTCAATAATAACGAAGATTATCATAGAAGGCTGTTGATTTTGATAAAGGAATTTTGCAAATCTACAGAATTCAATGGAGTGACTATCAACGGAATATTAGATGAGGGTCTTCTTAGATAGAAATCAGGCACCTTTGTAAGGACCATGAAGCATCAATATCAATTAATGCATAACCCACATGAAGAGGGCTCGGCAAAAAAGCTTTGGATAGAACTAAAATAGAGCACATTGTTGTGTGAAGAAATTTCAGAGTACTTCAAGCTTGCTGATCTATGTCAAACCATGATATTGGGTTCAATGGAGGATGAGAGAGTTTTCAGTGCTTTGGGCTTCCTAAAATCAAAGCTAAGAAACAAACTAGACAAGAATTTGGAATCATGCTTGAGGGTATACACATCTAGGTCTAATGTCAATACTTTTCCTTTTCAAAAATCAATGGAAATATGGAAGAAAAGATGCAAAAGAAGAAGGGTGGGACTGGGCAACACCATTAACCAATCTCCTACAGTGACTCCAAGTGGGACAAGTACAGTTGGTAGTGGCACTGGCCATGGGATTGGGAGTTCAAGTCATAGAAGCGGACGTCAGAGTGAACTTGAAGTTGAAGAAGACACAAACGAAAATGAAGAGAACAATGAAGCAACTGGTCTACTAGAAGTCGATGATGATGACAACATAGAGATGAATTGGAAAATTTAGGAAATTTTTGCTAAATTAGCAGTGGCAACCAATAGGCATTTTTTGAACTTATTAACTACTATATGATATCCTATCATTCAATGTTCATTTTAGAAAAGCAAGAAATTAGAATGTATTATGTTTCATCATTAAAATTTGAGAACAAAGAGTATTATTACTATAGAGTGTAGTTTATATCATGTCATCAATGATCATTCATATTTGAATTTGAAATTCCTGAATGAAATTTTGTTTTCTATTTTATTCATTTATTAAACATACATTGAATTGGAAAACATGAAAATTAGATAGAATCATAGATTCAATTCCACAATTAATAATTATTAATAGTTTTCAGTTGCAATATTAAGCTAATATGGTACAATTATTGTAAGCCAATGACCATGAATTCCCTTTTATAAAAAAAGGGAGCAACAACAACTTCAGGTCGATTTGCCTAATGTGAAGTCTCAAAATCTAAATCAGTAAGACATCTACAAGTCTAAAACATCTCTACAACTTTAGTTGTACATTTCTGCATTTGACAGGCTGATTTAGTAAATTAGCAATTTTAGCATAGGCAATAGCATCTGCAAGACTACAAAATTGATCCTGTTCAAAAAAAAAAAGTTCAAACTTGTTACTTTAAACTCAACTCTAGAGTCTAGACTGTAGTATGTAGGATAATATGAAAGATATTCATATATAGTAAAGATATAGAGATGATTGAAACTGAAAGTACTTTCACATACAGACTATAAGTTTCTGTAGTATGCTCCATTCTTCTTTGGTTGGAAGGGAAATTTTTTTGATGTTATGGTAAATGACTTGCATTCTACTTAGCCTTCCATACTTGGAAGAGCGAGTTTCAAGCAATGTTCGTTCCACTAGTGCATGCAAATTTGTGAATATTTTGATGCAATTTGCAATGCCTTCATCAGTTCTGTCCTAAGGAAGGTTGCCTAAATTAGAGGTTATTTGGTCCTCCAACTTTTGGTTGTAAACTTCTCTTCCAATGAAACCCATTGTTGAGAAATCAGGTCCAGAACTGAGTAAACCAAGAGATATCAATTTTGCTATTTTATTGTTCATCTTGGCGAGCTTTGGCCCAAATAAAGCAAGAACTTCTTCTGCTTCTGTTAGTTTTTGACATTTATGAAATACAAAGGTCGCCTTTATTATTGAATCAATGTGGTCTTGAATTCCCTTGCTTGCCAAATGCCTGTCAGCAGTGCTGTTGATTTCTTCCATAATGCACTTTGTATTTTTTTGTCTTTGACCAAAACTTTTGTTCTCCTCAAGTTGCTCTTTCAGCTTCTCAAAAACATCTGTAAGAGCTTTGTAGAGTTCCAAAAATTCACACAACCTATCAGCAGAAATCTTTATTTTCCCCTAGAAGTAATTTTTTATTTTCTTTATTGTATTATTTACATGGTCATTCAAGCCATTCTCATATTTTTTAATAGTATCATTTTCCTTCTGTAGGTCTTCTTTCATTTATGAGTACTGGTGTTCACTATGTTTTCTTATTTGCTCTGCTTTATTTTCCCACCCTTTTGCTTTCTCTTCCTACTCTTTTGTTTTTACCCTATCATTTTCCAATTCTTTATTTAACTTATTGTTTACATTTGTAGCATTCTCCAAGTTTCTATATAACTTTGTTGAAGATTCTTTTTCATCTGAGTTTTTTTCCCATTTTTTCCAAATTTTCCCTCAGAGTTTTTAGTTCTACGTCCAGTTGTTATTGCTATTCAATTGCTTCTTTAGAGCCAGAGGATGAATTTTTTATCCTTTTCTCTAATTCTTTGCATCTGTTTACTGCTGCTTTCTCACTTGCCTTCACATTTTCTAGGTCTGCCTTTATCTTATCTATTGTGCCTTGAAGCTTTCCTTTCTCTCTCTCCATCTTCATCACTAAACTGTAGACCACTTGGTTGGTCATTTTGGACACATTTATCTTGTCCACATTTTTAATTCTGGATAAATCCATTTGAAGGATGCTAACTCGAAATTCAGATGGATCTAATTGACTCTCTGGTGGATTGTTATCTCTAGCTGGGGGCATAACAACCATGAATTCCATTATATCTTTATCTGGGTCATATGTGGGAAATAGCCTATTGGTTACAGGTTTTGCATCATGAGCTACAACAATTGCTTCCATCTTCATTGTCTTACTATTTTGTCTATTCTTGTTTTTTGATTTTTCATAGTTAGTTACAAATTCATTGATGGGGACACAACCCAAGAACAGAATGGACACAATAGAAAAGGGAAATTGTATTAACTAAAAAATAAGCTAGTACATTTAGTACAGAGAAAATAAACTTCAAAACATGCCCTAAGGGCTTACAATAGCATAAATGTGGAGATAATTTCTCCTTTCAGTACCTCCTCTCAAACTCCACTTCGAACTGCCTTTTACAATGCCAGAAATCTCCTTAAATAGACCTCGGAGGGTTAAGGACTAGGAGTACATTCTAGAAAGTGCTAGTAGGCATCCATCAAACAAATATAAGGTTCCAGAAGCTGCGTTAGAAGTCGATGCAAATCTATAAGAATCCAAAAATGGTAACCAAACTTTTGGGAGGCATAACTTTTGAACTGTAGCTCCGATTGACGAACCGTTTACATTTTTGGAAAGCTCTCGAAGCAATCTATAGCTATATGGACCAGCTTTGCTCGTCCCCAATTTTTCATCCCTTTTCGAGGTCATTTAATGCCCCTAACCTGACTTTGAAGCATTCTTAGGAGGTCTCCACAACCCAAAAGATTGCAATAACTTTCAAACCGTGGGGCCTTTTGACCTGATTCTTTTTTTGGAATGCTCTAAATTACAATTACATTCATCTAGCCAATTTACAACTCCTAGTTCACCAAAATGATGGCTCAATAACATACTCCTATTTTTTTGGGATTTACACGAACACTAATAGTGGAACTATGAGAGTTGGAACCTTTATTTGACCCAAATGGGTATCCAAAAATGAAAACACATGAAATAGAAACTAAGGCTAAGCATATTTTTTTGGGTGACACAGGATTGCCCTTATACCTCTGGATGCTCCTACATCAGACACCCAGGGTAGATTGAAAAGTGACCCTGTCACATTATGAATGGTAGAGGAAATCCCAAATGGGAAACCTCAACTACTGAAATCCAAGTTGAGTTCTCAATCGTTCGTCCTTTCCATTTGACCAAATACTCTTCATACTGCTTATTTCTGGTACTCCTACCCACACAATGATCTAGAATGTCTTCTATCTCCTCCTTAGAAGTAGGAATTGGACATGGCTCTAACACCAGCTCCTCATCTACACCATCATCATGATACTCTGTTAAATCTGCAATGTTGAAAATGAGAGAAATGTGAATACCATCTGGCAGCTCAACTTCATATGCATTTCCTAAGTCATGTTTCTTCAAAATTTTATAGGTACCAAATTTCTTCATTTTCAGCTTGTTGTAAGTACCGGCTAGAAATCATTCTTTTCGTAAGTGCACCATGACTAGATCCCCTACTTGGAATTCCTTATGTGTTCTCCTTTGATCAGCCCTAGCTTTATACTCTTGATTCATCTTGGTAATGTGTGCTTGAACCTCCTCATGTAGACGCTTGATATGTTCAGCAAATTCCTCAGCTTCAACACTTGTCCTCTCCCCTTGTTCTATCTTCCTCAATTTTGGTGTTGTCCTTGGGCTATTCCCATATACAATTTGGAATGGTGATTTTCCATTACTCTTATTTATAGAGTTATTGTAAGCAAACTCTGCTTGTGGTAGAATCAAATCCCATCCCTTGGGCTTATCCCCAACTAAACATCTCAACAAATTTCCCAGACTTCTATTTACCACTTTTGTTTGGCTGTTAGTCTGCAAGTGATGTATGGAACTGAATTTTAGGTTTGTTCTCAACTTCTTCCACAATGTCCTCTAGAAATACCCCACAAATTTAGTATCTCCGTCAGAAACTATACTCCTTGGAAGACCATGTAGTCTTACCACCTCTTTGAAAAACAAGTCTGCAATATGGACAGCATCATGAGTTCTGTGGCATGGAATGAAATGTGCCATTTTTGAGAACCTATCGACCACCATGAATACTGAGTCATTACCCCTTTGTGTCCTTGGCAATCCAAAAAAAAAATCCATACTTATGTCCTCCCATGGCCTTGATGGAACAGGCAATGGCTGATATAGGCTAGTATTGTGACTAAACCCCTTGGCAACTTGACAAACCTGGCAACTCTGTACAAACTTCTTCACATCCTATGAAATTTGAGGCCAAAAATAATGTTCTCTAAGAATGGCAATGGTCTTATCTCAACCAAAATGTCCTGCCATCCCTCCACTGTGTTTCTCCTTAATTAGATTTTCCCTCATGGAACTCCTTGGAATGGACAATTGACTACCCCTGAACAACATGCCATCTTGAATCAAATAGTCTAACCACTTGGTTCTATCTAAAGCAACAGATTCTTTACAAGCTTTCCATGCTTCAGCAAAATCAGGATGCTCGGGGTACAATTTCTTGAGTTCATCAAACCCAACTACTTCCACCTACATTACTATAATCAACAACTATCTCCTACTTAGTGCATCTGCAACCCTATTAGATTTTCCACTTCTATGCTTCAACACAAATGTATAACTCTGCAAGAACTCTACCCACTTCATATGCCTATGATTCAATTTACCTTGGTATTTAGGTACTGTAATGCCTGATGATCAGTATACAAAAAAAATTCCTTTGGCAATAAATAATGCCTCCATTTCTTTAAGCCCTGAACTATTGCATAGAACTCTTGATCATAAACAGAATACTTCTTCTTTGCATCATTCAAATTTTCACTAAAATATGCAATAGGCTTACCTTCTTGGCTTAATACAGCCCCAATAGTGCTACCACTAGCATCAAAATCTAGCTAGAAAACCTTTCTAAATTCTAGAAGTGCCAACACAGGCTGTTCTGTCACCTTCTTCTTCAGAAATTCAAAACTTCTCGCAACTGCTATAGTCCATTTGAACTCTTTTCTATCTCCTCTCATTGTATCAATTAGGGGTGCACATATGCCACTAAAATTATTAATAAACTTCTTGTAAAAACTAACTAGACCATGAAATGATCTTACCTCAATAGTAGACCTTGGAGTAGGCCATTCCAAGATGGCTTTTACCTTCTTTGGATCCATTTTGAGACCTTCAGATGATATAACAAACCCCAAATAGACTAACTCCCTTTTTGCAAAGATACACTTCTTTAGATTAATTAATAGTTTCTCTTCCCTTAGCCTTTCAAGGACACTACGAATATGCAATAAATGTTCTTCCAAAGTCTTGCTGAAAATTAAAATATCATCCAAATAAACAATAAAAAAGTTCCCCAAGAACTTCTTAAGTACCTCATTCATGAGCAGCATGAAGGCCCTTGGGGCATTCGTCAATCCAAAGGGCATGCCTAACCACTCATAAAGACCCTCCTTGGTCTTGAAGGCTGTTTTCCACTCATCTCCTTCTTGAATCTGTATCTAGTGATAACCACTCTTCAGATCTATCTTTGTGAAGTACTTAGCTCCACTCAAGCAGTCCATAAGATCATCAATCCTTGGCAAAGGAAATCGGTACTTGATGGTTATCCTATTTATAGCTCGAGAATCTGTACACGTAATCCACTCTCCATCCTTCTTTGGTGCAAGTATTGCAGGTACTGCACATGGACTCAAGCTCTCTCGAATCAAGCCCTTCCTCAACAGCTCCTGAACCTGTCTATTTAGCTCCTCTGTTTCAGTAGGAGTCATCCTGTGACCAGCCTTGTTAGGAAAACTAGCTCTCAGAATCATATCTATTTGATGACTGATTTGCCTTATTGGTGGCAACCCATCTGGAACATTATCAGAGATAATATCTCCAAATTCCTCTAGTAAATCTGAAACTTCAAGTGGTATTTCACTACTACCTTCTTTATGTTTCCTAGGAATCAAAGCATAGCACATATGCTAATGTTTAATGCCATATAAAAACATCCTTCTATCAACAAGACAAATCCTAGCACTGCTACATACCTTTTCACCCTCCTTTTTCATGCGCTTCAATTTGTGGCAAACTCCATCCTTTGTCACAGAGTATGTGTTTGCATGCCCATCATGTACTGCATGTCTATCAAACTTCCATGGTCTACCCAACAATAGATGGCAAACATCCATCGAAATAACATCATAGAGAACTTCATCATGGTAGCTCCCAATTTTGAATTTCACTAAACATTGTTCACTTACCAGGACCTTATGATCATCTTTTACCCAAGCAATCCGATAGGGCTAGGGATGTTTCTCCCTCTTGAGCTTCAGCTTAGAGACCATCTCTTCTGATACCAAGTTATCAGTGCTACCACCATCAATGATCACGTCACAACATTTATCCTCACACTTGCATCTAGTATAGAACAAACTCCTCTGTTGTCCTAGTTCAATCTCACCACTTAGTAGGACTCTTTCATTTACCAAGGTCTCTCCTCTTTCTACATCCTCTCAATGTGATGATTGTGCATCCTCATCCACATGAGCAACCCTAGCTTGGGCCTTAGATGTTCTATCTGTCCTTTCTTGTCATTGAGGGCATCCAAAGGCACGATGACCTTCTTCATTACAATGGAAACAGGTACCATGAAAGCCTCCTCTTCCTTGTCCATGTCCTCTACCTCTTCCTCTCTAATTTCCAAAGTCTTGATCATGGGAGTGGTTGAAACCCTCATTCCTTTGGTTCCTGCTAGTACCCACATCTTCATTTTTCTTTTGGGTTTCATTAGGGCCTCTAGATGATCTACCACTTCCCCTTCCTCCTTGACCACACCCTCTTTGTCTTCCTTCAAACCTTTTATTCAGCTTCTCTTCAACTCGTAGGGCAAACTGGTATGCCTCTTCAATGCTAGTCATTCTTACCGAGCTTAATTCATCCTAGATGCTAGGTCACAACCCACTAATATAATGAGCAACCTTCTCCTTATTTTCTTTTGCATGCCCTGCTCTAATCAAGAGTCAGTAAAATTCCTCTGCATATTCTTGGACTGATCTTCCTACTTGCTTTAACCCATGCATCTTTTTAAACAAATCAAGCTCGTAGTCTACAGGAATGAGCTGCTTCTTCAATTTGTCCACCATGTGATCCCATCTTGTGATCTTCTCGTTTCCTCTTTTGTTTCTTTCCAATTGGACCTCTTGCCACCAGATTTTGGCATGGCCTTTTAGTTTGGCCTTTGCAAACTTAACCCTATTTGGGTCCTTGATATCCTCATATTCAAAGTATTCTTCCAGTTCACTGATCCAATCGATCAACTCATCTGTTTTTAGATTTTCTAAAAATACACCCACTTCAATTGTAGGTCTTTTCTTAAACTTAGTAATGGCCCTGAAAAGCCTTTCCTTTGCATGATTCAGAACTTCCTCATCAAATTCCCCTTTTGGTCCAACTTCATCTTCTTCGTTGTCATCTTCACTTTCATCGCCTGCGGCCACAGTTGCTCCTCTATGGAGCTCCTCCTGCAATGATTGTACCTGCCTTTGGAGGGCTCAAACCTCCTTAGGATTAATATCTCTGGCCCTTCCGCCACGCTCTCTTCGTGGAGGCATCTTTTTAACTCAAACCCACAACTACACAGTCCTAGTGCAAACTGTCTCATAGTCGATGCTCTGTCTACACACTTAGGAAAACCAGCTTTGATACCACTTGATGGGGACACAACCCAAGAACAGAATGGACACAAGAGAAAAGGAAAATTGTATTAACTGAAAAATAAGCTAGTACGTTCAGTACAGAGAAAATAAACTTCAAAACATGCCCTAAGGGCTTACAATAGCATAAATGTGGAGATAATTTCTCCTTTCAGTACCTCCTCTCAAACTCCACTTCAAACTACCTTTTACAATGCCAAAAATCTCCTTAAATAGACCCTATAGGGTTAAAATTCAAACCCAAAAAAATTGCAATAACTTTCAAACCGTGTAGCCTTTTGACCTAATTCTTTTTCTGGAATGCTCTAAATTACAATTACATTCATCTACCCAATTTACACCTCCTAGTTCACCAAAATGATGGCTCAATTACATACTCCTATTTTTTTGGGATTTACACGAACACTGATAGTGGAGCTGTGAGAGTTGGAACCTTTATTTGACCCAAATGGGTATCCAAAAATGAAAACACAAGAAACAGAAACTAAGTCTATGTATAATTTTTTGGGTGACACAGGATTGCCCTTATACCTCTAGATGCTCCTGCAGCATTCATTGTAATGAAAATCAGGATTTTGTGAGACAATTGAATGTTTGAATGGTGAAATAGCAGTAGCACTTGCTCTGATGTACGAGCTTCCACCAATACCATGAGGATAGCCAACACCTAGACCCATTAGTGGGGTTTGTGGACTATTCTGAGGGTTTTGTCCTGAAGGATGAGCAATTGTTGGACTCACAGTCACCATTGGCATTGTTGTACTAGTAGTACTACTAATACTTGTCATAACCTTCTGCTTCTTTACACTTTCTTGATCTTCAAGACCAATTTTTTTTGCATCTATATACAATGTCCTCTTCGAAGCACTAGTTGTAGTTGTACCCATGATATCTATAGCTGTGGGAGTGACAGTTGATTTAGATTGAATATGAGTGCTTGGAAGTGGAAATTTTAATGAAGTAGGAACAAATTTAATTAACTGAGATGAATCCAATGTGGATGGAATTGACTGAGTTGATGATTGATCTCCATGCCCAAGGCTTGGTTTCTGACTATGTTTTGGTGCTATAGTTGGTGGTTGAGGTGGTAACCAAACCCCTTCTCCACTGGGACCCAGACCACCAAAACCTTGGTAGCCCATTTTTTCTACAATTTCTACCCTTTTCCTATATAGAAGTTTGGTGGATGCATCAACTCCTCTCTAAATTTGTGTACTGGATGAGGGATTCAAAGAATCCTAGTCATCGTAATCATCATCAGTATCACTGTGATGTGCTTCAGTTGGATGCTCCTTATTCCACAATTCATCAAATATTCTATCCTCTTCAGCCTCATCACAATCTAAAGAGGTGTTTGGCTCATCGAGATTCTTCCTCATTTCCCAAAATTGAGAAATTTTGCTTCGACTCCATCTAGCATCTATACAATCATTCATTAGCTCTTTTGGAATAGGTTTTGTAGATGGTTTATCAGATTTCTTGTAGAAATTGGATGATGTCATGCCCTGCACTTTTCCTTTCTATTTGTGCAATGTCATTATTTGTAATGACAATTCTTGTATTGAAATATTATTTTTAGTAGCATATTTCTCCATCTATTTTTTGACCTCCTCCCAAGAGTCCATGTTTTTAAAATTTTCAATCAAAGGCATACTTTCATGTTGATATTTTCTTATAGAAGTCCCAATGCCCTTAAGCCTTGCTCCAATTATGTTTAGTGGATCATACTGCTAGTGACTGTCAACATCAAATCAAAAACTTGAAAAAAAGGCTTCTGCCACTTTGAATCCTCTTCTCTCAAATGCGAACCCTCCAAAGGAGAATGGCAAGGAGGGAAATATCATATTCTCTTGCTGACCATGAAAGAGTACATCTATGCTCTCCATTTGTTGTACATATTCCAATGCAAATACCCTCTTTGTTACATGTATTGAAAGTTTGTAGGGTTCTACCCATGAACCATAAAACTTTATTATAGTGTACTCTTCCATTAAGTACCAGTCAACCAATTGTAGTTCACTTCTGAGTTGAATGCAATTTCTACAAGTAACAGGAAATCTAGGCATTGGAGTGCTTGTAATTTTATGGTACATTGGTGCCAAAAATAAGTCTACAAAATTGTTGTAGTTCCTTCTATTATCAATCATCCTTATCTGAGGTGCCCACTCATATATTGGATTTTTGCCTTCAGTCTGATTGCAAAGCTTGTTTGCCTCAAATAATGCACAATTCTTTGCTAGGAGAAGATAGCACAAGTAGGTTGTGAATCTAAATGTCTTCTCTGAACCTCTTTGAATCATTAGTAATTGATCTTGCATGCAATGAACAATGTGCTCAATAAAATGATATCTTACTGGTTCTTTTTTAAAATGAATATGATAAAGCATTTCAAGAATGTTGGCATGCATTTTTTTGTTACTATCCAATCCCAAAGAAAATGCTAGCAAGGAAATACTGTCATGTGCCCATGGCACAAAAAATTCAAAATCATAAGGAGGCATGTGATTTGGACTCAGTCTACAACCACTTGTTATTCCTCTGATATAAGAATCTCTCTGTTCTGCATCTAATTTTTCATAATCATCTGCCAGCTTTCCCAGGTCAATATGAATGTTTGACTATTTTTGTTGAAACCCTAGGTTCAATAGACTAGCAAATTCACTCTCAGTTATGGACAAAATTTCCTCTTGAGTAATTTTATTCACAATTGCTTTTCTATTTTCATCATAATTTTCGGTGTAGAGCATAACAATTTCTGGGCAAGGGAATACTTGAGGTAACGCCATGTGTGCCGACCCAGCTAGCCACGATCCAATTTTATTTGTAGTTGCATTTACACTAGGGTTAAATGAACAAAATTTTGAAGCCTTATTTGGATCGTTCCACTTGTTTTCAAGTGCAAATCTTATCTCCATTATACCCTTATTTCCATGAATAACATGATCATGTATATCATGGAATAAATCACTGAAACCTAGTGTTTTAAGCATATTGTGGAATTTTGTTATTTTTCCCATGTTATTCTTGGTATTTGTTTTGCCCATCATGGTAAATTTGTAAAATTTAAAATGCGGGACGTAATTTTTCAAGATTTTAGTAGTTACACTTACCCGTTCACATTCACGTTGCCCTTAGTTTTGATTTTTGTAGAGAGGTGAGAGTCTAGAGACTGTAGTTTGTTCCTTTCCTCGGACCACAATCCTCAACCTAGAAATTAAGAATCCGTAACTTTGTTGCACTGTAACTTTGTAAATTATAATTTGTAACCCCTTTCTAATTTCTAAATTTGTAGACAATGCATAAGTACAAAATTAAAGAAACTTAACATGCCAAAATTGTACAATTTGTACTCTATAGTCTATAGTTGATACACTTGTCACACAATACACTTTCAATATAAATGTGAGTGGAATCATGGACCACTAGTGTTACCTAACCCATCATAATGTATTAATATCATTCATAACGTCACTATTAACTGCAAGTGGAATGTGATTATGTCAATGTGTTAACTGAGTAGTGAGACACGTCATGTTTTCAAGATGCATTTGAAATGATAGGGTTTCTTTTTCCTTTCATCCCAAAACTCAACTTTAGTCGTTGATCTATTAACATCCAACGACACCGGTGAATGGTGTGGTGGCCCTGTGGGTCATGGGTCCCACTCCCATTAACTAAGGTAGTCAAGTATCAGGATGACTCACATCACGAGTTAGGCATGTCAGTGTCATGTCATCACCAAATTGAAACTGCATTATTATTTGTTGGTTGACCGAGGAGTTGAGTGACACGTGTCATGTTTTCGAGACGTTTGAAATGACAGGGTTTCTTTTTCCTTTCATCTCGAAACTCAACTTTTGTCGTTGATCTATAAACATCCAACGACACTGGTGAATGGTGTGGTGGCCCCATGGGTCGTGGGTCCCACTCCCATTAAATTATGAGTATAGTTAGTATATTATTATACTTGCCGGTAGGCTAGTACTATTGCATTCAGTTTGCACAATAAGTGAATTAGTTTAGAATCAACCAACCAATGAAAATGAACTATTTTTCTTTTTATCAAATATTTCTAAATTTTTTATATAAATTTATTATTCTCATATATTATCTATACTATTTATCTAAATGATAATTGGTTCTTTTTATTTAGTGTTATAAGACCCCTTTTCTCGAAGGCTACCTCCATGTTCATTTATTTTTGGCTAGATTCTTTCATACTTTTTGACATAAATTTTCTTTTACATAGATTTCAATATCACAATTTGTAAATTGAATAAGAAATAATTATATTATTAAAAAAATTAATAATTCAAGAAAAAAGAGTTTATTGGGTTAATCCTAAGCTAGATGATTCTGATAACATTTTGATATGCAATAATCTATTAATTATACAATTTTAAATCTAGAGAAGGATTGGTTAGAACCTTCTTCACTAACTTGGTTATTAAAAATTAAAATTAAATAATTTAGTAAACTATTTTAAATGTATATTTGTATAACTATATATATTCTAATAAAATATTTAAATTATTTTGTACCTAATTAGAATTTATTTTAATTGAAGTTAAAATTAGTAAATTTTTGTATTTATTTTAACCAATATTTGATATGCAAATTAATAAACCTTTTGCAAACATTGGTATATCAATGAAATTTTTAGATTATAGAACTAATATGGAACTAGGTGATTCCATTAGTTTCCTGCCAAAGGCAGGAACTAATAATATTTTATATTCACATAGGCTTTTATAAACAATTCAATAGAAAATTAAAAAATGCAAAATATTGCAATGTTGCATAAGTAAGCATAAGAAGTTAAAACAATGAAATACAATTTTATATGGAACTAAAAATCGAGAAATTTCATTGATATTTCTTGAAATTTACAAATTTACAAAATTGGGGGAAAACCCTAGACTCTAGAAGTACGGTACTATTTGTTGTAGAAACTACTAGAATTGACCATGGTTGCAAATTCTTGTAGCTAGTTGTTGCCATCTTCCACTTCATTCAGGAAAAACCATTTTCGAAGAAAATTCAACCCAATTCTTGCACATTTCCTATGGTGCTGCAATTGCCCAGCAATCAAGCCCAGTAAAAAGGGTTGTAGGACCACATTCTGGCCAGGTTCCAGAAGCTTGTAGACTTCACCCGCCCAAGGGATCCCCACTCCTAAAACTACATGAGCGACAATTTCAATGTCATCGCCCAAATATACTACTTTAAAAATCTTCCTCAGGAGTAGCAGAATTTTGACCCTTACTTCTTCGAGGTCAAGCAGGGAGGCTAGAAATTGTGATGTAATGTCACTGTTGACACGATACCGATTCTAATTCTTCAAAAACTCATGCCTCAGAACCATTTTGACAGCAACAATAACAAACTTCACACCAGAGCATGGAACAACCTTATTGCAAATTGACAAGAGGTTTTCCTTAGGAACGCGACCTAGAAAGGCCTTCTGCTCCTCTTCCAAAATGCATCTTAGGTGAATAGGGTTGTCCATCTTTACTGCAAAGTTCAACTAACACCAAACAATTAAAAAACAATTAACAAACTAGACCTATCGACTACCAAAAATGAGATTAGCAATGATGAAAGAAGTAGCTCAATCGCCTATAAATAAGCTTGGCGGGCAGGGTGCCAGGGATTATTTGTTTGTTTCTATCTGACTGACAATTAAATTACATTAAATTAGTAAATATTCTCAAATCTTGAACATAATTTCAAGTACGTGCCGAAAAGGCCAATTTTAATTAAACAAAAATACCGTCCATTATCCTATAATGCATGTGAAGCCACTTAACCGATGGAAAAGGCCAATTGTAATTAAGACTAATAGTAATAGTACTACTGCTCGTGGACTGTGGCATGTCCTATAATGCATGCAAAGCCGCTTCACCGATGGAAAAGGCCAATTGTAAATTGTAATTAACAGTGATAAGACATCAATATACTATCTCCTGCAACTTAAGTGATACATGCTGGACAGAAATGTGTCACCATTCTAGACACTTGAACAAGGTCGAGGCTTCATTCCAGATGTTTGGTAGCATACTAGTGAGAGAATGTTGCTATCACTGACATGGCATTTAATTCTTTTTGGGTGCACTGTACTCTGCATACAACTTACCTTGATACATGTCAACATTCTGGTGACTACCTCAACAATTCTTCTTCCTTCAAGAAATGTTGGCCAAAATTAAACCTCAGCCATTGATCTTGGATCATCAGACAGTCTGATTTCTCAAATAATACATTTAACATAATTACAATGGTAGTGGCCAATAATTTATGTAAGTTGGTATGTTAGGTTAGGCTACTTATTTCCCATCTTTTGAAAATAGCCATACCAACTATAACTTTCTAAAAACCATTTGCCATAACAAATAAATTAATTCAATTATTTGGAAAATAATTTCGCCACCTTTTTAGAAAAAAGGTATCAGTTATTAAAATATTTGCTAGCCAATATCCATATTTCAAAACATAATTCGCCATCAATATTAATAATTTTATTAAAAACAAAAATTATAATTGCCATTATTTTATAAAAATTGTCTAAACTATTAAAAAAATTGCCACCAAATATCCATCCATTGACGCATAATTTTCCAACACTATTAATTTTTTTCACCCAAATGACATGTGATTCACCACAATTTTATAAATTTTGGGAGGGGGGGGTTCCTTAAAGTTATCCCTGAGGATGAGTGTGAGGGGATGGGATAATGGTTGGTCAAAGGGAGTAATGAGGGAGGATGAGTGTGTAAGAGGGATGCAAGAGGATTTTAATGGCATGTAAGAGCCATAAATGCTCTTGAATAGGGATGGAAGAGGATAAGGGAGACTTTTTGACTTTGGCTTGGGTTAGCAAGTCTTAACACTTGCTTAAAGCTGTGGACATGTTTAGAAGGGGGATTAGATTTAGTTTAGAAAGGGGGTTAGGGGGCAAGTGACTTAGCTTTGATGGGATGGGTTAGTTAGGTGGCTAAGTGAGGTTGGGATGGGTGAATGGGTTGAATTAGGAATAAAGGTAGGGTTTAGAGATGTACTTAGGGGTTTGGATAATTTATTAAATGATTTATTTAATAAAATGGAGATGTGGGATTAAATTAAATAGATTTGAGGATTTATTTAATTTAATAGAGGAACAGGGTTTTAATTGATAAATTGATTTTGGGTTATCATTTAATTTTATCAATTAGAATATAGTTAATTAAATTAATTACTTAAGTAGAGGATGATGATTAATTAATTAAATAATAAATATTTAATTAGTAATATCCTAGGAGATAACAAAATAAGATTACCTAATGATGTAATCTGATTTAGGTGTCTACATTTTATCCCTCTTTAACATAGTGTTGGACTAACATTATTTCAAAGAAGTTTGAATATCAACGATGCAAAGAAGACTTTTTAAGGCAACATGGTTGCCTCAATTTTGAGTAGAAAGGGAGAGAATGGACTATGTGATGGCCCCTCAAGAAGGTGGTAGGGAAAGAACACGAGGCTTAATGACTTCTTGAAAAGCCATAATAAGTCAGTGGCAAGCAGGAGGATATAGAAGGATTAAAAAGGAGGTGGAAAGGATAATAAAAGTAAAGAAATAAATAAGGCTAGGGAGAAAAGAGGGCATTGGAGGAGTCAAAGAGAAATATAGGGCACCCTATGGGGCCTATAAGGAGCTTGAGGGGGCTACAAAGGGTTATTTGTTTTCATATAGATGATGAGATATTGCTACTTGGAGCTCTAATTTGGATGATACGATGGCTGCTCTAGGATGATTAGAGCATCAGGTAGACATGGTATGGTGAGTATAGGTGTGATGGACACCAGATTGATTGGTAGGGTAAAAAAACCAATCTCTCAATTTTATTTTGGCACATTTTTAGTGTTCTAGCAACTTAGAAAATAAAATCCCATGGACATGGGTCTGGTGGGATCACTATAGGGATTAGTAGGATCAGGATCCTATAAAAAATGGCTAGGGGGAAGGGTAAAATAAGGCTTAGAAAACACCTTTAGTGAGATCATGAATTTGGTTAGGCATATGTTACAGGATTGAGGACATGGTAGCGAGAAAGCAATCCCACGTAAAAAAATGCATTTTACATGGTAGAGATGTGATGTTGCTACAATAGGTAGGGTCAATGTGGGGATGGGTTAGGGTTTGATTGGCATGAGAAGTCTAAGCAAGATCTTGCAAGAAGTGGGGTTGATAGGATTGTCAGGTTTTAGGTCACGTGGGACCACACCTACGAGAATTTGGGTTAGGGTTTAGGTGGTCAAAGTATCAAAGAGTGATCTCGTGATAACTTGTGTTAGTGGGATTGTGAGTTTCAAAGGTTTGTGGGAATGTGATGGTGGGAATACAAAAAAAAGGGAAAAATGGGAAAGGTGTGTAGGCAAAGAAGGAATTTGGTATGGGGGTGATAGAAGTTTAGGTGATGCAAATATGAAACAAAATGATGACACATGATTGCTTTGTGTGCACTGGTCCCTAGATGCTCTAGTGTCATGCGAGAAATAGGAGGCCATTCTACACACCAAAGAGTAGTTTACGCTAGCAGATTGGATGAGGATCTATGCCATTAGCCTAGTGTACCCAGCAAGATTTCCTCATACACATACTTATATGGTGATGGTGACTGCTTTGTGCAAGTGGTGGCATAAGGAGACAGGTACATTCCACCTACTGATAGGTAAGATGATCGTGACATTGGAGGATGTGTATAGGATATTTAGATTACTAGTGCAAGGGACACCAGTTATGGTGACAAGAGAGATGATTGGAGAGGCAATAGTGTAGGGGATGGTGGGGCTAGGAGTAGCATATCAAATCCAGAGGGGGCAATTCTCGTTGGATGAGCATTTGGATAGGGTATCTATAGAGAGGCAGATTTTTTTAATGTATGTGAGCTACTATTAGGGTACATTGCCCCAGATACAAGTGACACATTAGTTACCTTAGCATTGATACTAACCATTATGTGGATAGTGGATCTACACTAGATAGTGTATTAAGGAGAAAAATGATAGGAGATAAGCACAGGGTTCCTGACATTACTATAGTTATGGGTGTGGGAGAATATTACGACATTTAGGTCAATTAGATGGAGGGATAGGCAAGAAAAGGAGCCAATGGCATATAGCTGGGGGAACTGCTAACATATCACCATACCAAGGATGTGAACTATTAGCAAGTCTAGATAGATGAGATTCGGGTAGTAGTATGGAGACCATACATGGGTCTAGGGCCATGGGAAAAGGAGGGACAACATTTATCCTACAATATATCACCATGATTCATTTTTGGGTGATCAAAGTATATAACTAAGTAGTACCGGCTAGATAGGGCCTCACGACAATTTGGATGGGTGTAGGTGGCTCCAAGGGAGCCAAACTAGTGTCAATGGGTCACACACGAGCTAGTGTCAATGTTTGGTCCAACAATATAGAGAGAGGGATTACTATAGGCTTAGAGGGAGTTAGCACCATAGTAGTGGGATTCATTTAGGGGAGTGGTAGATACAAGCTCCACATAGAAGTATCAAGATTGGATTGAGTGGCCATGGCTAGTAGGCTAAGAATAGGTGATGAGAGCTACAATGGTGGTAGAAGAGATAGCCTAGGTAGCTAGACATGGCAGATATGTTGCTAGGATATTGGGACAACAAGAAGAGGTGGTGGCACAGGAGGAGTGGATAGCGAGGTAGAGGCAGAGGAGATAGAAGAGGCAGGAGGAGAGAGAGGCACAACTAGGGAGGGGAGAGGAGAGGCCAATAGTGGAGAGGAGACTATAGGTAGAGGAGGATCAGAGGCTATAGGGGCTAGTAGGGGGAGGAGGGAGTGGTGGAGGGGGCTCCTCATTGGGGGAGGGGATGATAGACTGGCTAGCTGATATGTGTACTTGCAATAGACTCACAAGGCCACCAACTAGTTACTACAAGAAACACAGTAGTAGAGAGATTGACTTAGGGTAGAGCAACATCAGTGGCAACGTGAGTGTGACATAGTGTAGGGACAGGCAGGTAGAGCAAAGATAGAGGTGGGACACTGCAGGTGGAGGGCAGGCAGTTGGAGGTGCTGACTCTAAAGGGATAGGAATTATAGGCACGGATAGACACCATCCTGGAGGAGAGGGATATGTTGGTAGTGGAGGTGGCGATCCTGAGAGTGGAAATTGTAGTAGGTGGAGGGATGGATGAGTTGAGAAGGTTGTGGAGGGAGGTTGAGGAGTTGAGGGAGAGAGCCAAGTTTTATTGGGGGAGATATCATGTAGCAGGTCTAGTAGATTAGATTGAGAATTATAAACAGTCGACTCAAAATTGAAGCCTTGGTTTTGAGTACCATCAAGAATTATAAAAAATCGACTCAAAATTAGCTGGGACTTGTTGGGACTCAAAATTAGATTATATTAGTAGATTAGATTAGATTGAGAATTATAAACAATCAACTCAAAATTAGTTGGGACTCAAAATTGAAGCCTTGGTTTTGAGCACCATTAAAAAAATCAAGCCCTATAAAAACTTTTTAATGAAAGTGTACCCGGCTGTACTTTTGAGGCCTAAGAGGTGTTTAGTGTTTCTAACACCTTGCACTTAGTATATATAATCATCCTATAATGATAAATTTCTATTTCAAGTCATTCCGTGAAGTCTCATTTTGAGCAACACCCATATCTACATTTTTGCCAAAGTGTCAAACAATGATAGGAGGCTATGTTTGTAATTAAATATCTCATACCCAATATTTTTTCATAATTCACCACTTTGGAAGTTTTTAGTATCCATATCAAAGAGTCTATGTTTTAGATTTTGAGTTATTTTGAATCTATTTGACTAGGTTTTGAATCCCTCAAAATTGGTCATTTATTATTGTCATGCTGATGCAATTTATTCAGAATCCTAGGAGGCCCTGTTTGACTTGTTATAACTTTGACCCAGTTGACCAAAATGATAAAATCCCTTTTTAATTTCATTTTAAAGGTTGGATACTTGCTATGTTTCAGTTTTGAACTTATGATGACTGCATTTGATCAATTTTCAAACGTGATTCAAAATTCAATTTGTAACATTTTACTAGTGTCAAAGTGTAGATTGGTCAGTACCCTTGTTTGGGATGTTGTAACCTGAGATCCATTATAGGTGAGATCAAATGGATTGTACCATTGTGTTCTCTTCCAAAAATAAATTAAGTGTGCCAATTTTGAAATCCGGATGAATCCATCTACACACTTTCATGGTCCATTCCATTTGCAAAAACCACTTTTTTTACTGTGTTCCAGTCTACAAATTCTGAGAAGCCCATGTTGACCGCTTTCCATTTGGGTCCTATTATTAATCATGAGCCCTAATCAAATATTTATACTCTCCTTGTAATAGTGAACCAACACTCCAATTTTTATTTTTCCAAGTGTCTGTTTGCCCAGTTTTCAATGCCAAAACAAAATGCGATTTGTTGCTTTTTGACTTGTTTTATTGCAGGTAGTTCTAAAAGGGTAACTTTAACATTCAATATCATTTTATTGTGAATTCATCATGAGACAAGATTCTATGAGGTAAGAATATGCAGAACAGAGAATCAATGTGTCAGATTTTAGAGCCCAGTCATGTGTTTTGGTTAATTTTCAAAGCCAGTGAAAGGACCTCCTAGCACAAAGTCGACAAGTTGCAAGAGTGATAAAATGACTTGTCAATGATAGTTTAATGACCAAGTTTGATTTTGATCTATATCAGATGACTAATGGATCAATTTGACATCTCAATTGTTTGAAAAAGAATTTTTTTTTAGCTGGACCCACTCTGGGGCCCGACTGATTCTGTTAGACCAAAATGGGGAATAGTAGTGCTTTGATATTTCCAATTGGAGTTCAAATGAAAAATTGGTCTACAAGCCTAAATAAATAAAATATTTGTATAATATTTGTCCAATGAGATTCTTGCTAGTCTTGAAGGTCTAACTATGTCGAGCAATTTGTCTCTGTTTAATAATTTGCTTCATGGACAAATTCCTCAAGAAACAAACATAGGAAACCTCTAAGTTTTCGATGTGAGGTGAAATTCCTGAACTCCATTGTGGAGCTTCAAGAACCTAATGAAATTGCAAAGTTTTGCAAATTTTCCTTTAGAATATGTTCAAAGAGAGGAGAAACTTGGTGGAGTTGATGTATGGGAGCCACAGTTTGTAGGTCATCAAAGTCTTGATGAAAGAGAAAAATCATTTTATGCAAGAAATCAAAAATTGTTAGGGTTCACAGCCCCATGTCGAATCTCTTTTCATGCCTTTGGTTCAATGAAGTAGATTGTTTCACATTAAGAGATCAAATCAAATTTTCTTATACCATTTTGGAGCTCGGTAGAATGAATCCAAAAATACATCTGTGGCTGAACATGTTTAAGGATTATGAGTGAAGGTTTTTGTCAAAATTATTCCACCAATGAACAAAATGGAGTGCCCACATGCATTGAAAGAATAAAATCTATGAGGAGCCCAAATTAGAGGTAGGAAGCAACATGGGTAGAGGAGGGACTAGTGATGACAAGGGAAAAAGAGGATCTACAAGTTTCAAATTGCAAGCCACAAATTAGCAAGGCAAGGGAGGCACATTAGATGTTAGGTTAAAATGTGAGGAAGCTAAAAGCATCAGACAAGGAAGTCCATGGCAAGAAGATTTGGAGGTGACAAGTAATAAATAAGTAGTAGAGGGAGCCACCAAGAGGAAGCCATAGAATAGTGATGAAGTAAATCGGTTTGATGAGGAAGAGATTTCAAGAGTCCAAAGTGGCAGAATGAGAGACCAATGATAGAGGAGGATTTTGGGCATATTTTTTCTGTTAAAGTTAGCTAAGGGAATCCCATGCAAGCTAGAGGAGGATGTGGGAAGATTTGAATGGGGATGGTTGAGAAAAGGGGCGAATAAGACTTGGAGATGCCATTGTGGAAGTGACATAAATAGGGAACAAGGAATTCACCTAGCAAGAGCATCGACATAAGGTAAAACATGAGGAGTTGGGAAATCACAACAAGGAAGGTGGAAGTCCACCCTACGTCGTAGGCCAAAAAAATAGCATTAGAGTAGAGAGGAGGAAGTCACACATTGCACAAGATAGGAAGCACCCCACATTGAAGGGGAAGGCCACCACGAAGGAAAATGCAAGGGTGAGAAGAACATCAGTAGGCATAGAAATGATTTAAAACATATATCCCACATTCATTATGTGGTAGATTTTTTTTGTGTTTAAATGTAGAAACATACTTTAGATGAAATGTCTTGAAGAATAGTGCCTTTTGGAGAAAAAGAAAATGTAAGTGGGACCTAGATAGGTAGTAGGTTGACTGGGGTTATTTTGGACAGATATACAAATCTAGGCATGCACATGGATCAATGATGAGGCAAGATCCAACAAGTAACAAGATGACACATGGAAAATGATGCTCTAGCCTAGCACAAAAAATGGTGTGTTGACATGGCATGTGGGACATGTGTCATGACAATGCTTCCTTGGTTTCATATCAGTAGGTGTTCATTGTAAAGCGGGGAAGTTCCTAGCTGATACGTGTTAGTGGGCCTCGCTTAGAGGTGAGGTGGTAGGCGACAGACCAACAGGTGACACATGGTAAAAGTTGCCACATGTTGCAAGGGAACTTCCCCACTTGAACAATTAGTAGCTACTGATTGTAATGTGGGCAAGCACAAAGCCGCCAGGTAGCAGCAGGACCTAATCTGTGGTGATGTGGTGGGGGAGATACTGGACTAGTTATAATGTGCCACATAGCAGTGACATGGTAGGTGCTAACAGAGTGGTGATGTGATAGTTTGGTGGTAGTCGAGTAGCCAATGAGAGGCCACCACATGGCACCCAATGGTAGGGGTTCAAGCAATAAGAGTAGAAAAAGTCTCAAAATTGGTCAACAAGGTTTGACCCAAAATGCTTGGTAGGGGAAAATGGAAAATGTCAAAAAGTATATTTAAAAAATATTTTCTCAGAAAAGCATATAGATTTTTTTTAAAATTCAAAATTGATATATCCTATAGTTGAAACTTTAGGGTATTTTAAATTTTTGAAAGAATCAAGTGCAAACAAAGAGCCATAGCAGGGGGCATATTTTTCAAAATGAGATTTAGAGAGCTTTCGGTAAGCAAATATAGGCATATTATATATCATCGAAACTAGGAGAAGATGAACTTTCCATTTTTGGAGTTTGTTTTTGTACAACAAACTATATGTTCAAGCTATAGGAGGTTTTGTCCCAAGTTTCTAACTTGCAATTGGATTTAGGCATTGAAGTTCAGTTGTGATTTATAGTAAGGTAATGACCTAAATATGTGTAAAAAATAGTAAAATTGTAATTGGGTCAATTTTGGTCACCTTCAAATTAGTTTAAACTCAAATTTTTACTAGCATTTCATGATGCAGCTTAGATATTTTGGCAAATAGAATTGTTTTCATCATTGAACAAGAGATATTTCAATTTAGTTACATAATATTGATAAAAACTAAATCAAATCAAATGGGTAGAAAGGTGAAAGATGTTTTATAATTGTAAAGGATGGAATTTCAAGTGGACACATGTCATCCTTAGATTAGATCCAAGAATTCTCTACTTCTATATCTTTCTTTCTCTCATCCCTTAAAATGGTTCTAGTTTTTCATTGTGAAAATGGTGGGTTCTAGTTTTGGAAGAAATTACTCACTATTATGATACCATAGGTGTTCCAATCTTGAGTTTTCTCAGATCCGTGAGACCAATGGTTCTAGTTTTGATGTGTTTTCATCGCTATGACACCACATTATTCTTCAACATATTTTCTGTTGTATGACAACAATAGTGAAGATAAAAGAGAAATTTCATATGTATTAGGTGTTTTTATTTTTTGATTTCATGAATTTGAATGTATTATTTCAAAGAAATGAATACAAATGAGCAAGAATTTCTTTAGTTTCATTTTGATTCTCATCTCCTATATCAGTAATCTATAGTCTTATGTGGTCTAAAAACAAAGAAATGAGACTCATTTGTATCCCTTTAAGGTTGTACATCAGATATTTTTTTCTGTTGGAACAAAGGGCCAAGTAAATACTTGATGTGTTTGATAGAATTGCTGGTTATTTTCAAAAGGATACTTCATAAGAATGAGGTCTTTATGAACACTGATGTTTGATTCACAAAGTAATAAGATAGATCTAATATCTCTGTGTATAGAATATGTCCTTGATATCATAGATGTATGCATTTGATTCATGGAATTGCCCAATAGATAAGGCACTAATTAGCTACAAGATCATTTGTTCTTACTGCTGCATATTTTAGGTTTTTGCTGAAATCAACATCATTAATCAAATGTCTTTCCCTTTCATGTTGAAGAGCTAAAAAGGATGCCCTCACTTAGATTATGAATTTCATAGAATTGTAATTTTCTATTGCACATCTTTGTGATTTCATAAGTGTAGGAGATTAAGGGTTTCAATTTAATTTATTAGATTTAGGAATATGTTTTAGCACTGGCACCATATTAATTGAATCTGAGGTCCACTCACCTAGGTTTCGCAGATCTTGAAGTAGAAGAAGGGTCTAGCCTTATAGTTGGCCCGATGTCTAAAAGGATATGTTAAAGATGGGAGTTAGCTACCTCTAGATGTTTCTTGTTGTCATCGAGGTAATTTGAAATCTGTGTTGTCATCGAGTTAGCTACCTCTAGATGTTTCTTGTTGTCAGAGAGTGATGGAGCACTAGGGGTTCATAGAGGACAAGCAAGTCTTAGTGTACATGGCAGAGCCATAGGATAGGGAAGAGCCAGAGGTGAGATAAGGGGATGAGTGGGAGGAGGGATGAGATAGAGAGCTTGGGGATAGGAGAAGGACAAGTGAGGCCACCACCTCCACCACCAATAGGGCTAGGGGTAGAGAGGGACACCTACGAGTCCCATGAGGAGGAGGTGACAGATGAGGGAGAGTAGTGATATGCCATTTTTGATATATTATTTTTGGATCTACCATTGGATGTATTTTTTTGCGGGTATAGACCCAATGTATTGTTGTGATTTATTTTATATGATATTGATACTAGATACTTGGACAATAATGGAAATTGGTATTTTTGCAAGGATGTGGGGTTTATTCTTTATTCTTTGGGGTTGAGAGATATATATAGCTCAAATCATTCTTTAAGGGGATATGGATGTATAGATGTATGATGTCATGATTTTGGAATGTGGATGTTTTTATATGATTAGATGTAGACAAGAGACTAATGTTTTTTTATGAAGGATGTGATGTTTATGAGATACATGATTTACTAATAGTTCATGGTGTAGGATTTGTTATTTATGATGAGTTGCTTAGAGAGTTCTTGTTAGTGTAGTTTTTTATTTTTCCTATTTTGCTAAGTTTTTCCTATACTTTTAATAATCTTGCTTAGGTTAATAAAGCATGTCTTATTAGGTGAATGGTTGTGAGGTGTCATCTTCCTACATGTGAGCATCCATTAGCTATCTTGGGAAGATACTTTGCTATCTTTAGTCCGATAGATGGTTGCTCCTCATTGGTTGGTGTTGCCACCTCCTCCCTCTTCCTAGCCTATATAAGCATGCTACCTGGCTTGTATTTGCATCTCTTGTTTTTGCATCCTCTTAATGCTATTTTGCTTCCAGCATTTGCATTACTCTCTTGGAGATTAACTCTATGATGCTATTTTAATTTTGTATCATTTGCATTCATAGTTTAGGTATTTATTCTTTGCACTAGTTTTCTGGGTTATTAATCTTTTTAGATTCTAACATGGTATTAGAGCTTTTCTATGTGCAAGAGTAGATTTTAGTTTCCTTATTTGAGAGATTCGGGGGGGGGGGGGGGGCACTAATAAACTTTATTATAGTTTTTTGAAAAAAAAGGTATGCTCTTCTCTTGCATCTTTGGATGATCTTGAGAATCAGAAAAGTTTTGACAAAAATGATTTTTCTCTGGGGTTTCAATCTCAAATCTGACAACCAACTTGCATATTTGGAGTTTTCAATTAGTTTTGTAGGTTTCAACATGCTATTGATGGACTTAGAAAGCTGGTCCAACATTTGCATGTCATATTTTGGTTGTTGGGGTCATTTTTTAATTTTTGGAGCCATTTTTTACTGTTAAAGGCATTTGATTTACAGTACAACAACATCTTTTGTACATCAGCAAGGAAAACGCTTTCTGGGTTTTGTTCGCAGTGCCGAAAAATCATGTGGGTATCTTTTAGATTTTGCATGCAATCTATATATTTTGTAGGATCTAGCACGAAAAGCTATAGTCATACCCCTCTCCGTTGGTAGTCACAAATTTGAACGCAATTTTCAAATGTCTCATTTTTGCTCATAGGGACTCTAATTTTGATGATTCTTATTATGACCTTGGCTATTTTTTTGTGCTCTATCCACTAGTGGAGTTGTTTTTTGATTTTCATGCATGAATTCTTCAGAAATTGTAGATTCTTAGCCGTGACTGTGCACAGTTCTCGTTTTGGAAACTTCGGAGGATCATAACTTTCTCATACGACCTCGTATCGAGGTGATTCTTTTTTTGAAAGTGCATTTTTTTGAGTAGATCGCAGTGGTGCTATTTGTTTCCTTGATTATTGTGCCCAAGTTTCACTTCTAGCATATGCTCTTCATGAGGGTTTGTAATGCATTGAAATCAAGACCACTAAGTATTTCTTTCTAGTGGTAGTTGTAAATGCACTAAAATAAAGTGCCAAATCATATTTCTTTGGGGGGGTTCTTTGATTGAGTAAAAAGGGGGGGGGGGGGGGGGGGCATTGTCGTGGCTGGGTTCTCTTCTTTTTAGCATTTCTTCTCTACATTTCTTCATCATGGATCAAACAAATATGCCCATCCTAACTCCATACAATTACTTTGAGTGGAAATCACGCATGAAAATTCACTTAAAGAAAGCTGGATTAAATAGGATAACTATGGGACTTGAAACTGAACCTACTAAAGATGAAGACAAGCCTAAGTGGTTTAACAAATGTGATGAGGCATATGGAACATTGTGTTTGTTTGTTTCTCCTAACTTTCTATTTCACATTGAGTCTTTGGATACACCAAATGAAGTATGGACAAAGCTAGAGACACTATTTGGCACACAAGATTCAATGAGGGGTCATATGTTGGAAAATGAATTAATTAGTTTAAGTTCAAGAAATTTCAACACAATCCAAGATTTCTTCACCAAATTAAAATCACTAAAGCTGTAGTTAAAACAATGTGGATTTGAAAAGAAAGATGAACAACTGATTCTTAGTATTCTCTCTAAGCTGAGTTCAGAATCTTCTGCACGTTTGTCTCTACCTTCTATGCTACTAAGGGTGCACTTGGTACTCAATTCACCATGCCATCTTTAGATGATTTTGCTATCAATCTCACTTGAGAATAGGAAAAGCTAATCCAGATGGGCACTCTTAAGTCCTCTAAATCACATGCCTTGGCTGCCAACCAAGGCACAAAAGAAAAACAAGGACAAAGTAGTAACAACAATAGTAAGGACAAGAAACAAAAGAATAGCGAGGAGAAGAAGGATCAGATATCGATTTCTTCGAAAGCAACTATTGATACACCATCTTCCAAGGGCGATAAGCCTAAGAAAGAAAAGGTCAAATGTGCCTATTGTGAAAGACCTGGTCAGAAACAACTTGATCACTTGACATACATTCTTGAGAAGAATAATATCAATGTTCTTGAGTCTATCAAACAAAGTTCTAATGAAGGGTCTAACAAGGAAAAATAAAACAGCAAGGGGAAAGGAAAGGGCAATGCCCTTTTTGTAGTTTCTTCCTCACCATCCACTTAGGTTCTTGATTCAGGTGCTTCACACCACATGGCTTCATCTAAGGAAGAACTTACATCCTTGGAGCCATGTACTATGGTTTCTATTTTGATGGGTGATAACACTCTTGTTGAGGTTTGTGGGAGAGGGTCCGTTGATGTGGGGGATGGCACATTCCATGATGTTCCTTGTGTACCCTCATTGTCAACTAATCTCCTATCGGTACACCAGATCACTCACACAGGTTTAAGCAAGCGGGTTGAGTTCACTCCTGATTCAGTGGAGATACGTGAGTTGCGCAATGATTCTATAGTTGCAGTTGGGAGAGAAGATCATCAGTCATGACTCACTTTGTTCCTAATCATTCGTTGAATGTTTCACTCACTCACTCTAATGATGTGAGCAGATTATGGCATGAGCAGTTTGGCCATCTTAACTTCCACTAGTTGCATCAGCTTAACCAGCAGAGCATGGTCATAGGGTTTCCTTCTACTTTGACATACGAGTCACTTGGAATACATGATAGATCTTCTAATGGGTCAGATTCACTTGAGCAGTCTTCTACCTCCACTTTTGATGCAGAAAGTGATTCAGAGGACTCACCTCCTTTCTCTCCTAGTCATCATTCATAGGTTGATGATTCTCCTCTAGATTCTCCATCTTTTGGTCTACTTTGGGATAGATAGACCTTGCAATTTGCAGGTGATTGGGGTGGGGATCCATTAGACACCAAGCAGAATCGTTCACAATTCAAGGATGCTCTACATATCTTCATTGCTATTGCCTTGAATCCATAGTCCTTTCATGAGGCTTCTTGTATTTCTGAGTGGGATACAACTATGTAGGAAGAGTATAGTTCCTTGATGAGGAACTGCACTTGGGATCTTGTCCATTTTCCTAAGGGAAGAAAACTTGTTTGATGTAAGTGGATCTACCGGACAAAATTTGCAAGCTTTGCTGAGGGTGTGGGATGCTTCATCTTTTGGAGGGGCCTCTTCCTCTCACTTGGAGTCCTAATTTTCTTTGGGGAGTCTCTTTTCTCTCTCTTTTGGTGAAATTTTATGTACATGGGTACCTCATCAGGCTTGACTTGCCGGGACCCATTTCTACATCCACCTAAGCTTCGCTTATGGGGGGGTGTTAGTGTAGATTTTTATTTTTCCTATTTTGCTAGGTTTTTTCTATACTTTCAATAATCTCTCTTAGGTTAATAAAGCATGTCTTATTAGGTGAATGGTTGTGAGGTGTCATCTTCCTACATGTGAGCATCCATTAGCTATCTTGGGAAGATACTTTGCTATCTTTAGTCCGATAGATGGTTGCTCCTCATTGGTTGGTGTTGCCACCTCCTCCCTCTTCCTAGCCTATATAAGCATGCTACCTGGCTTGTATTTGCATTTCTTGTTTTTGCATCCTCTTAATACTATTTTGCTTCCAGCATTTGCATTACTCTCTTGGAGACTAACTCTATGAAGCTATTTTAATTTTGTATCATTTGCATTCATAGTTTAGATATTTATTCTTTGCACTAGTTTTCTCGGTTATTAATCTTTTTAGATTCTAACAGTTCTAATGTGTTTTTAATGCAAGATTTTGATGCTTTATGATGTGATGTGTATGGATAGTGTTGATATGTTTGCAATGCAAGATGTGATGTTTATGATGTGATTTGGTTGGATAGTACTGATATGTTTGCAATGTAGGATGTGATGTGCTTTATGATGAGTTTTTTTGAAAATTTATACTTATGATGATGTTTATGATAATGAAGAAAAATAATGAATAGACAAACCTAAGAGATGGATGTAAAGTGTTTTGAATTTTGAAAAATATAATTGGAAATGAATGTTTTGAGAAAAAATATAATGATAAAAAACATGACCCAACAGATGAAATATGAATATAGGATAAAAAAATGGAATAAAAGTGGATGCAAATTTATAATGATGGTTATGCTAAAAAAGAAACTTTAAACTATAATAATAGATGATGAAAAGAAAAGAAACTAGGATGATGACTTATGATAGAATGAACATAAACTATGATAAAGTGAACGTGAGATTTATGATGATGAAAAGATAATAAAAATGAATGCCAATTGTGATGATAAAATGTGATAAAGAAGGTCAAAGCTATGATAAGAACATATGTTAAGTGAACTAAAGATTAGGATAATGAACTATTAGAAACATACCTAACATGTAATGAATGAATTTAATCTATGATGGTGAAATATGAGGAGATAATTTCAAACTTATGATAATTGACATGATAAATGAACACAATCTATGATGATGCAATATGGTAAATAAATTCAACACTATGATGGTGGATAGGACAAGTAAACATAAGCTATGATGATAAAATATGATAAAGAAATTTAAAATTATGATGCAGGAATATGAGAAACAATTTCAATCAAGGATGGTGAACATAGGATAGAAAATGCAATCAATGATGGTGAAGTAGCCTAGAGATGTGTGACTTGTAAGAGCGTGATGATGAAGATGAACTCAATGTATGAGGATAAGGAATGTGAATCAAGAGATTCTAATGATGGATGGATCAAAGGGTGAAAAAGAGGGGTGTTGTCAAGAAAGAATGCAATCGAACCAAGTGATGAAGAAAAATAGGGGACTTAGGGGAATGTAGGGAATATGATTAACTATTATATGAAAGGTAAGTTGGGTGATAGGGAGACATATGTGGGGTGTAGGGGGATGGTTCAACACATCACTAAAGGTATAGGGGGATGGGATTGGGTAGGAGTTTGAGATGATAGGAAAAGGGAATAGGAGATGATACCTTTTGAGGGAGTGAGGGTAGAGAGGGGAGGTGTGATGTAGGAAGAGAAGGGATAGGAGGAGGTTAGTGTGGATGTGTGTAAGGGTGGTATGAACAAGACATTTTGTGTATGGGAAAAAATGGTGAGAGTGAGGGGATATATTGGAAGTTTGAGGGTGGGGTACTTTGTAAAGAAGTACCACCATGTAGTGTGAGCACTTAATTTGATATAAGAATATTAGGGATATGCAAAGGTTACTAGGAATGCACAGGAATTTTTGCCAATATTACATAGGATCGACTTGAATAAGCATGCAAGGATTGCCCCAACATCGCACATGAATCCCAGAGAAATAAGCACGAAAACGATGCTAGGTGATCCATAAGAAAATAATATTTCCCAACTGCATCATGTGATCATGAATGAAAACATGTTTGGAATATGTAAGGGTGGTATCCAACTGATTTGAGTTGCTCTAGTTAAAACACACCATCATATAGAAGAAAATGGCAACCATGAGGAGGGAATAACTAAATCACCTGGAAATGACCTACTTGAATAAAATACACAGATAAATCAAGATTAAAAGAATGAATAAATCCATGATACAATAACCTTTTTCCAAAGAGATCAGGATAACTAGATATTGATAGGCCAAGGTAAAGTACAAGGAAGGATGCATCTTTTAAAGACATAGTGACAATATGTTTGGGATGAAGATAGAATTGGCAACTGAACCTCTTATAGCCAATTGACTAGTAAGGTAGGGTTTCACTAGAAGACTCCAAAATGTACAAGGACTATACAATGGATGGATGATTTAGGAACCTATGATAGAATACTATAAGAGTAAAAAATGTACCAACATGACTATACAATGGGTGGAAAACTTAGGAATGTATGATAGAATATAGTAGTGGGTGTGCATATGATGGGGAAAACCTTAGGATATGAAGATAACATCGATGTATTGCATCTGGTGTTACATGGGTATGATACAAAAAGTTTGTTTTTTTTACAAGGGTATGGTACATAGAATACTATTGTTGTTACAAGGATATGATACATAGACATGATACAAAGGATAAAATAAACCTGATATGATACACATGGTAGGGTACAATGAGAAAACTACATTTGATATGATACATATGGTAGGGTACAAGGATAAAACTACATCTGATATGGTACAAGTGGTAAGGTAGAAGGATAAAATACACTTGATATGGTACATGTGGTAAGGTACAAGGATAAAATACACCTGATATGGTACATGTGGTAAGGTAAATAGATAAAATACACCTAATATGGTACATTTGGTAAGGTACAAGGATGGGAAAAATACACTAACTATGGTAGAATACATGATCTATGGAGGCTTTCCAAACCAATGGATATTGAAAAGAAATGTCAGAGTGTGATGGAGTGCAAGGATGGAATTCTTGGAACACTTTGAAAAGGGGAAGATGTGCAATGAGATGTGAGGGGGTGATGTAGGTCATTGATAGATTTAATAGAAAGTCCAAGCACACCTAATGCATAATTGCTAGGTTTTCATCAGGGTACCTATCCAAGGCACTTGAATTGCCAAGTTTTCACCATTAGATGCTTATTTTTCTTTACTATTTTTTAAATTTCTTTTTTCTTCCATTTTCCCATATTTTAGGGAGTAGGATACACGGAGGATTTTTTGGCATAGAATTTCTTGAGGTGAATGATATTGGTGGGATCATCTAGGACTTCACCTTCAAGTTTGGAAAGCTAATATGCCCCTAATTGAAAGAGTATGTGACCACATAAGGACCAAGCCATGTGTGCTCAAACTTTCCTATCTTTCTTAGTCTACTTGGACTTTCATGTTTTCCTTGAGGACCATATCTCCTTCTTGAAATTGGCATAGATGGACCTTCCTATTGAAGTTTTTCTTGGGGCAATTCTAGTAGACCATAAGGTTGTCATAGGCATGTTTCCTTTTCTCATCAAGTAAATCTAACTAGGTAAGTCTAGCCACTCAGTAATCTTCATCTAATATTTGGCCCCAAAAAGAAATATGCAAGGATGGGAGTTAACCTCAATAGGTAATACTCCTTTAGCACCATAGACCAAGGAGTATGGGATTGTTCTTATGAATGTACACAATAAGGTGTGGTAGACCCATAGGGTTGGGTTGATTTACAAATGTCAATCACAACTAGAATCATTGACAAATTTCTTTAAGATTTTGAGTAGGGTTTTATTAGTTTCCTCCACTTGACTGTTACCTTGTGGGAAGTATGGGCTAGAAAAATAGTGATGGATGTGAAGGGAAGTGCACAATTCCTCTATATTGAGATTTTCAAAATTACCTCCATGGTCTATAAAAATGGTAGCTAGGATGCTGAAGCAACATATGATATGATAGAGGATAAATTTAGATACTTGAACTCCTATGGTTGTAACAAGAGGGACTATCTCTACCCATTTAGTGAAATAATCGGTGGCAGTGATTATCCACTTGTGCCCTTTTGAATAAAGAGGTGCTATAACATCAACAAGGTCAAACCCCAACATGAAAATGGCCATGGTAGTGCAATAGGTTACAAATCTTGAGCTGGGGCACAAATTAGGTTAGCATTTTGTGAAAGGGTAGACACCTTTTCATAAAGTTGCATGCATCATGCTCTAGAGTAGGCCAATAATATATAGCTTGAAGTATTTTCTTAGGTAGAACTATTCTGCTTGTGTGAGCACCACAAAGTCCAGTGTGCACCTCTTAATGGGCCATTGTAGCCTTGTTTTGGTCTAAACATTGAGAGAGAGTATTGTGATAGCTATGATGATATAGGGTTTGATATATGATAGTATAATAGGATGATCTACAAATGAGGTTTTGGCATTGGGTTCATGTAAGATGGGAAGATATGATACCATTTTGTAGGTAAGCATGAGTTACTTGGTACCATGGAGATTGGAGATCAACTAAGATGCATACCCATGTTGATTCATCATTCTTGTATGTAGGCTTGTGTAGCTACTCAACTAGGAACTCATGCTACATAGCCTCCCAAGGGATCTCCAAAAGTGAACCAATAGTGGTTGTGGCATCTGTTGCCTTATTTTGCAATCTAGGGATTGGTATGAACTGAATCTGAGTAAATTTTTTCTTTAATTGGTCTATTAACTCCTTGTAAGGATGTATCTTTATATCTTTGGTCTAATATTCATCTATAACCTACTTGATAATAAGTTGTGAATCTTCAAAGACTTGTAGCTTTGTGATGTTCGACTCAATGGTGATTTTGAGCCCTATAATAAGGGCCTCATACTTTGAGATGTTGTTGGTACACTAGAACTATAGTTTAAAAGATTTAGGAATGTAATCTACCTAAGGTGTGACCAAGATTATGCCAGCTCTAGAGCCATGGGATGTGTATGATGCATCAAAGTATAACTTCTAGGTTGATTGTTCTTCTATTAAGTAGAGGTGTTTGTCTAGAAATTCCATAATAAGAGGGTGATCCATAACCAAAGGTGCATCTGCCAAATGATTTGCTATAGTTTAGCCTTTGATAGCCTTCTCGTTGACATATTGGATGCCAAATTTTCTGAGAAGCATGAACCATTTAGCCAGGCATCCTCTGAGCACTGTGCGTGACAACATATACTTTAATGGATCAATTTTGGATATTAGTTGCATAGTGTGGCTTAACATATAATGATGCAACTTCTGAGTGAAAAATACCATGGTTAAGCAATATTTTTCCATTGGTGTGTAATTGATCTCATATCCAACTAGAGTACAACTGATGTAAGAAATAGCTCATTCTTTGCCTATATCATCTAGTTGTGCAAGAAGAGCACCTAGTGCTATTGGGGTAGCTGTGATGTATAAGATGAGAAGGCATCTTGTAACTAGAAGAAAAATATAGGTGGATTAGCAAAGTATTTCTTGATTAGTTCAAAGTTTCGTTGGAAAATGGGATGCCACTTGAAATTCTAATCCTTTCTAAGTAAATGTGTGAACAATTGACACTTATCAACGAGCTAAGAGACAAATCTTCTGGTTGATTGTAGCTTCCCCTAAGAGAGAAAAGTTGCTTGATACTCTTATTATTTGGTACTTTGAGATGACCTGATGGTCAAATTTTATACTTTGATTTAGTACCATAGATGGTTTACTACTGTGCTATTTAGTTGATCATATTTGCATGTTGATGCTATTTTGAGACGACAATAGATCTATGGTGATCTTTTTTTATATGGTTTATTTGGTCATTTTTGTTGATTATGTTATGAGATAGATTTTATGCTATGGTTATTTACTTCATTCTTGTATATTTATGCTTTTTGTGAGTGTGAGTGATGTAAATGGATTAATTTGGTATTTAATGCATTTTGCATTGGCTATGATATTATATGAAATTACACTTGATCGTTTATTTTAATGTGTAGGAATTATATCCCTGGCAGTGGCACATGGAGTTAGTGATTCAACCATTCATATTTTACCTATGTCATCCTTGTATGGTTGACATATCCTTATTTTAATTGTTTAAATTAAACATTTTGGTGATTAGTAAATCCAAACTCATATGCATTATGTGATTAGACTAGTGAGCGTATCTATGCATTTAGAGGTTCACTTTGTCACAAAAGTGTTAAGTAATTTTCTGTAATTTCAGGTTTTAGGTTTTT
Organism: Cupressus sempervirens; assembly: GCA_028749045.1. NCBI lineage: Eukaryota > Viridiplantae > Streptophyta > Pinopsida > Cupressales > Cupressaceae > Cupressus > Cupressus sempervirens. Next base: position 476,415,683 of record CM053789.1, on the reverse strand, counting down.
AATCTTTTTGAATTTTAATTTCTAGCAACTTTTCCTTAGGTGAATTCCTATTATGGAGAATAACCTATTTTTTTTTGGGTCAATTTAGAGTCTAGTTGCTATAGTTGGCTATTTACCCTGATCAACTATTCACTCAAAAAGTGAATAAGTATTGAAAGAGGAGTTTAATTCCTCACATTTTCTATTTCAGATTTTAGAATTTGGAGAGCTCTTTTGAGAATCCTCTTCTAAAGGATTTGATTTCTATTCATTCTAGGAGCTGTGAGCATGGGATCATCACGAGGTTTGTCTTGTTGGATTCGGCTTGAGTAGACATTGCTTTGTCGTGATTTTTGGTAGATTCAGTGGGAATTTTATTTTATTGTGTGATTTTCAATTTTAGCCCCTTTTGCTGTCAGGTAGGGCTTTCCCATTTTATTATTTTTGCTCCATTTCAGCTTCTGTTTCTTGTAGTAGTATGTTAGGAGGCTCAGAAATAGTGTTCCCCTCCATTTCTGTTTGCTAGTTCTGCCCAGTTGGTTAGGTATGAACATGTTCCCTATTTTTAGGATGGGGTTTTGAGTTTTTGAGCCATTATGCTGGCTATTTTTACATACAATGTCTAAATTCATTTATTTTTGGTTTTTTTTTGATTTTACAACCAAAGGCCAAATGGGTTTTAGTTTGATAATTTTGCCAAATTTTGGAGTTTTTACCTCTTTTTATGTGCTACCCTATCTTCTCAGGTTTTCTTGGTATAATATAGGTCATGGGCCTAGATGATCTATTTGGATATCAGTTAGACCACTATTGCACTTTTATGTTGCATTGGGATGTGTGTTGTGTTTGTCCTCCTAAGTCTATTTTGGTTGAGTGACTTACTTCTTGTGTTCTCATCCAATCCTTGTGTTATGATCTTCATGAAGGTGATGTGCTACACACAACTACATACATGTACATTTTTTGGGTGACCTATGGGTGCCCAATCTTCCATGGTACTTCCAAAAGTTATTATCTTTGGGGTTGGGTTGGGAGTTTGCATGCGTACAGGAACTCATCGTTGGATGAGCATGGGTAGGATAAGGTAGCATATGGAGGGGCTATTTCCCATTTGTTGGAAAAAGAAGTTTAAAATAAGTGATAACTAAATTAAAAAATTTGGGTGGTAATAATTATAAGATAATAAAATGTTTTGTGTGCCTTCCATTGAGAAGAGTTGCTACCTAGGTTGTGCGCCTTCCATTGAGAAGAGTAGCTGCTAATACTAGCTTGGGCTTATCGATGCCAGGCAACTCTCCATGATGTTATACCATACATATTAGCCCATTGAGATGTCTAACTAGGACCTATAGTTTATGCATTGTCTTGTCTTAGTTTTAGTCATCATACTGCCTGGCGTGAGTGCTAGCCATGGATGTTTGCTTTGTGTGTGCTTATGGTTGGATCATTATCTCCATTAGCATGGCAAGTGTAGACCTACAGATGCCATTCAATTGGGAGGTGTAGCTACCTATACCACTACTAGAGATCAATGTATAGAGATGGTCTATTATTCTAGTGTGACAATTGTTGGATGTTTTCACTTGGTACTTTAGGTTCTGGAGTATGCTTTCTTGTGATTTATGCTTTTATTGGAATGCTTTTATATCATGTTTATATTATGATAGATTTGATGCATTTATTTATTATGATGATTAGCATGTGATAGGTGATGTTATCTACTTGTAGGACTATCTTATGCTTTGCTTCTAGCATGTTAGATTTCCTTACGCTTATGTTGTAGCATGTTTAGTAGTGATGTCCCTATTACGACGGTACTGACAATTAGATCAGTGACTTGGGATGTTACATTTAGGGGATGGCTAGGGCCCATGATGGTCTTATGATGTTATTGATGGTTGGGAGGAACTATGCATTTAGTTAGTTGTTTTTTCATTGCAATGTTATTTCATTTACTGCGATGTTCCCTTGTGCACTTTTCCTTCTTCCTACTTGTTAGGTGGTTAGTTGTTGTTTCTATCTTTTAAATATGGTTTGAGTATTGATGCCTCAAAATGTGGATCTGACACTCCCTAGTGTGGAGATGTTGAACTCAATTTTATCCTATTATTCATCCTTAGGAGTCCTTCTTAGATTTCCTAGTTGACCATGTGTCAGCATGGTGTGATATAATAAAGTGTTGCACGCCCATTGGAACTTTGTCAGGCATTCCTTGATTGTGTCACATGCCTTTTGGGTTTTTATCATGTGATACTTTCCAATATCACACTCCTTTCAAAAAGTGTTGTATGATACTTGAAAATTATTGTACACCCTTGAGAGAAGTATCACCCAGTCCTAAAAATGTCTCCCTTCTCCTTTAGAAATGTCGCACGATATTGGAAAGTATCACCTAGTGTTAATTTAAAGTATTGCATGGGTTTTGTAAAAACCTATTTGGGTGGATAGTAGCCACTTTTCAGTAAGACCCAAACTTTTTGGGAAGTCTTTAGGGTACCCTCTTAGGTTTTCTTCAATCCCTTGGCATTGCATTTTGATTTTGGTTGTGAATCTTTCATAGTCAGTCCTTTGCAGTTTAAAATATATCATTTAAGTATAAGTTGACTTATACATACGATATATTTTAATATATGTGATGATTCATTTGAGATAGGTTCTATACCTCTACGAGCTAAGATAAAGATTCTAGAAAATTTTAGGGCTTTAAAAATTCAAACTTAGCCAAATTTTAGGACTTCGGGATTTTAGACTTAGCTACTTTTCAGGAGTTAGCTTTTGTCTTTCAGTTTGGGTGATCTCTTTTGTTTTCTTGTTATGTTTTGGTTAGTAGTGGCATTTGAAGATTCGTTGGTGTTTGGATGAATGCCATTCTTTTGTTGCAATCTTTGTGATTCATGTATGTTGTTGTCATGTGCTCATAAACTTGTAAATTTTTTTAATCTTGGATTATATTTAACCTTGTTCTAAGGATCTCTGGGTAGGGCATTACATGATGGCCTTGACCTTTTTAGGATCAATCTTAATACCATGTCATGGTACAATGAAATCTAGGAGCTTTCTCAAGGTAATGCTGAAGACACATTTCTCAAGATTGAGCATGAGATGATATTTAGCCAATCAATCAAACATTTCCTCAAGATGAGACAAGTGATCAAGGGCATTAAGAGATTTGACTAGAATATGTTCTACATAATCCTCAAGAGTTTTACGGATTAGGTCATGGAATATTGTTGTCATGGCTTGCTGATATGTTGCCCTAGCATTCTTTAACCTGAATGGCATCATATTGTAATAGAATATCCCCCAAGGGGTGGTAAATGCTATCTTATGTTGGTCTGCCTTTGCAATATAAATCTATTTGTATCTAGAGAAACCATTTATGAGTGATAAGAGCTCATGGCCTATAGTGAGATCAACAATCATGTCTATGTTGGGTAATAGGAAATCATCCTTTGAGAAAACCTTGTTGAGATCCCTAAAGTTTGTACAAATCCTAATGTCACTAGAAGGCTTTGTGATAGGTACCATGTTGGACATCCACTCTGAATAGTTAGTTACGCAAATGATCTTTTCCTTGAGAAAATTTTCTAACTCCACTTTAACCAGTAAGTCAACTTTGTGGTACATCTTTTAGAGCTTTTTCTTGAAAGGTTTAGCCTTTGGATCAATGGCCAAATGGTGTACCACTAGCTTAGGGTCCAACCTTAACATGTCTTCATAAGACCATGTGAAGAAACCAACATTTTCACTGAGGACCTAGATGAGGAGTTATACCTATTTAGGTGATAGATATGCTGCAATGTAGGTGATTTGTGGTATATCATTCAGACTAATATTGATCGGTCTAGTTTCTTCTATCAAGATTAATGAAATGGTAGGCCTGTGATCCTATGGGGGAAGGATGAAATCTCCATCTTTGGGTGCCTCAAAGAGGTTTTCACTATTAGGTGCGTCCTTTATTTTCTTTTCATTTTTTGGGTCATCTAATGGTGCTCCAAGGGAGTTTTCACCAAAAGATGGCTTTGCTTTTCTTTTTTTCTTTTTTATTTCATTTTTTAGTTTAATTTTGCAACTAGAGATTTCCTCCTCCTCAATGTAATCTATTGGATTTAATTTGTAGATATATTTTGATGGTGGTGGAAACTATTTATATGGTGGTTCTACCCCCATGAATCGAAGGAGTGCGTGCTCTGTAGAGAATTCATCAACATGGACAACACTTGGTTGGTCGCAATCAATTATTTTAGGGTGGGTGAGTGGTAGGTCTATGAGATTTAGGGATAACTAGTAGAGCATAGAAGCTCCTAGGATGATTTTATCAAGGAAGATAATGTCACAGGCTTTCTTTTCTACCTCCTCTAGAATGTCTTTGACCTCAACAAGACTATTATGGATATTTGTGAAGGCATGGCCTTCTTTCATGATACCCCCAATGACAAGAAGTCCGTAACCTAAGCCTTTCTTTCTCTATTCTTTGTATGCTTCCATAGGTTGCTTAATGCCTAACTCTAAGTGATCCCATTGCTTAGTAGCAAGGCAATGTGACCATGGCTATTTTTGTTTGAGGTGGCTGAGAAGTTCTTTACTTTTTGAAGGTGGGTCTTTGTATAGCCATGTACTAATGTTTGCAATTTTTTCCTCTCTATTGAGGATACCTTTGGTAATAAATGTGGTAGGGCCTAGTTTTCTAAGTTGAGGGGTTGTATCTGGCCTTGGTCCCTGATGTGTCAGACACCCTTGAGTATGTGGATCAAGTGGTAAAGCATCGACATCAAAAACAGCTATGAGACTATACTCTCTACAACCTTGGTAGTTGATCTTAACTATGGAAAGGGTGGAAGCTAAAATGGTATCAAGACCATGGCATGTGCCAGAGGAACTAGCCATGGTGTGGCCAATTTTGATTCTAGGACAATGGTTGGTGTATGAAGCTTCGATCACATTGCAATAAGAAAAGGGTTTAGGATGTGTGTGGATGGTTACCTTAGTGCCATTATGTGAAAAATTGATGCACTGATGATATGTGGATGGAACCACTTTCATGGTGTGAATCCATGGTTAGCCAAGGAGAATGTTGTATGGAAGGTTAAGATCAACTATGTGACATACTATTTCTTGAGTGGCTAGGCCAACCCTAATAGGTAGAAATATGGTTTCTTTGGTGGTGCACTCCAAGTTGTCATATGCTTTGATGGTAATGACCTCATTAAGGATATTTTCCTCAATGTATACTGCTTTTTTGATAAATTTTAAAGTGCATAGACTAAAAGTGAATCCATTATCTATCAGTATCCTTTTGACAGCAAAGTCAAAAACCATAACAACTATGTGAAGTGGAAGTATATGGTTAGGTTCAACTATTGGGATATTAGAGGTTTTGAAGGATATAGCACATGATGTAGAAAGATGGTCGACCAAGTTGCAAAACTCAATGGCATTTATGTTAGTGGGGATGCATTACTCATGGAGAGTATTTTTGAGGATATCTTGATAAGTGGGCTTGTTTGTAAGAGAACTAGAATGGAAATCTAGGTTGGCATATTTCCAAGGTGTTCTAAGATATTATATTGTGGTCCTAATGGGGGTGATCCTGATGAAGGTGGTCCTAATGGAGGTAGTCTTGATGGTGTGGATATAGATAGGCCAGCTATATTGAGTTGAGCTTGTCAAGTAGTAACCACACATTAAGCATTTGATGCTTATAACATTGATAGAAGGCTTGACGTGTGATATTTATCTAATAAGATTTCCATAGTCTAAGTATGTTGAGGTGGAGTTTTGAGATTTATCTCAGTTATCTCCTTGTTTTTTTTTGAGAATTGTTGGGTTTATTCATAGGAGTGTTTTTTGGTTCCTACCTGTGCTTGTGTTATGGGGAGGAAAAGCATTTTTGTATATCAATAATCCTGCATTTGGTGAGGTTGGTGCCATTACTATGATCTCTTTTTGGTCAATAAGGTCTTGGATATAGTCCTTGCGTTGCATGCATTTGAGAGTGGTATGCCCTTTGACATGATGAAATTTACAAAACTCATTATCCTTATATTAGGATGCTCTAGAATGATTTGTTTCTAATGGTTGTATTTGTGGATGTCAAATAAAATTATCCATTGCATGTTTCTCAAAGATTGCATCAAGGGGCTCCCCAAATGGGGTGTATACATGAGGTTGAGTTTAAACATGTGGTTTAGGTCCAGTGTAAATTGTGATAGAATTAGTCTAATTTTGATTGCTAGGTATTTGTACATTGTGTTGATTTTTCTACATAGGTAGTTGTTGATAGATTGGTGGTTGTTGTTTGTAAGGTTGTTGTTGAAAAAAAGTGGTAGGAATGTTAGCTGCTACCCCAATGACATGAACATGTTAAGTGTTGGTGACACCAAGAATAACTATGTTCTTATTTTTATTCCAATAACATGGTTTGTCAGTTCTTGGACCTTGGTCTTGGGTGTTTTCTTTGCAAACTTTGATGGTACCATCCTTGATGAGCCCTTGCTTGAGTGCCATCCCTTTTTCCTTGATATCTTTATAAGTTTGTAAATAGTTCATAACCATGTGGTGGGAAAGACTAGGATGTGCATTGTTAATGAGAATTTTGACAAGGTGATGTTTGAGGATAGTGCATGAGATCCTAGTGATGAGGGTTTGCCAATGTTGTAAGTATTCAACAGGGCTTTCTCCTCCCTTTTTCTTGGTATAAACTAGGTCAACTATAGATATTTTAGTCTCAACTAGATGAGCATATTGAGCCACAAAGGCCTCAAAAAGATCAGCAAAGGTCTTAATGGTACCCTAGGTTATATAACAAAACCATTTGAGGGTAGGGACCCCTAAGATTTTTGGAAAAAATCACGTGAATTCCTTAACATGTGTAACTGGGTCTCTTTTCCCTCTAAATTTATCAAACTTGGGGATCTAAAAATGTTTAGGAAAATGTGTCATCATGATGGTTTTTTCAAATAGATATGGGCAATCAGTTTCAAGTTTGAACATTTTTGAGTTTGTCCCATCCTTGAGGGCTTTAAGAGCATTTTTCATCTCTTCTCATTCAGAGTTTACAGGTGGGGAAATAGGTGCCTCCAGTCTAGTGCACCTAGTGTAGGATATGCAATAGATGTTGAAGTTTGATATGGGAAACCTTGACTGCCATATGGTGGTGCTTGAAAAAGAGGTTGCACTACTATTGGGATGGATATTATGGGCTATTGTAATGTAGTTTGGGCATACTACTACACTAATTGGGCAGATTTTTGTTGGGAAACATAGGTATGAGTTTGTTTTCCTATTAGATAATTCTATGGGAATGCCTAGGCAGACTACTGGTGTGATGATTGTAGTTGAAAAAGTGATAGTGTAGGTAAGACCTGGGCCATGCTTTGGGAGTGTATACCTTGCCCAATATATGTTGGTTGTGCTCCTACTTGACAAAGTAACTGAGTATTAACAAGGGCTAAGTAGTTTATATGAGGAAGAGTGTTCATAACTAGCTATTGTGATGGAGGGGTGGTTTGGCTATTGCCTAAGGGTGGCATAGAAAATAGTTGGCAATGGGTGATAATGAATAGACTTGAGGAGGAAGGGATGAATGTGATTGAGATATGGGCATGGATGCAATGCTGAAGGGGATACTAGTGGTAGGCCCTCATGCCATACCAAAGCTCCAAGATCCTAAAGGAAATGAGGTTGAAGTACTTTGGCTAGTAACAAATGGATTAATAGTGATGTTGGGTGGGATGCAAGATTAAGTATTCAACCCTAATGGAGGCATTCCTATAGTGTATTGGGATGTAGGTTGGATGTGTATGGTACTAGTACATGGATTGGATGTGTTTTGAGATGGAAGGGAAAATGTCATGTTATCAAGTGAAAAAGGAGTGTATTATGAAGTAAGGATATGGGTGGTGAAAGTAGATGCAGATGATACAATTGTGATTTGTTGGGATGTGGTATGAACTAGGGGTTGAGTGTTTTGTGGAATGGGAACAATGACCTAGGTTGAGGGGATATTCAGGTTTGTTTCTTCTTTTTGTGTTTGTTGGTACCCACTATTTGGTAAAAAAAAAGGATCATGATGAATAGATGACCCTATGGATGGTGGTTTCCATCCAAACAAAGGATGTGTAGGATTTGTAATGTTGGAAGGTGGTGGTCATCCAAAATCAAAGGTGCCAATGGTGTCTCTCAAGAAGTTTTCCATGATGGTCTCCCTATTTCTATCTATGATGGCATTAAAAATGGTTGTGTGCCCAAGTTGGTTCATGAAAAGATCAATATCTATTGAATAACCTATTTCTTTAAGAGTTATGATGGTGGATCCAGTGGTATCGTGGAAACTATGGCGTATGGTTGAGCCTTGGCTATGTTACTACTAAGACTAGGATGCATGTCCTTCTCTTTCTATTTATTCTTACCAAAACATGTGGTAGGTGGCATAAAATGCTGACTTTCCTAAGGATGGAATGCAAAATGGATGATGATAAGTGTATGTGAAGAGATGATTCATCTAGGTGTGATTAGTGTGGAGGGATTTCTTAAGATGCAAAGGAGGATGTGTGAAAATATTTTTAGTGAAATCTAGGAAGCCTAAATGATATGATACTAAGTGAAGGAGATAGTGTTTCCCTTAAGCATGAGCTTGAGAATGTGGTGGTGATATCAAACCCTAACATAGCCTTCTGTCCTTTTGGGAAGACAAATGGGATCAAGTGTGTAGCCTAACATTTTTCTCAAGGTGATTTGGAACACAAGTGACAATTATCTTAAACAATTCTTAGTTTAAGGACAACTATGATAGTGGGATGGATGAAGATTTCTTTAGAGAAAAAAATCATAATGAGCTAATGCTAAAATGATTCTAAGTGTGGAGTAAATAATGGAGGATACTAGGGCTTAATGATGCTTAATTTGGAGGATTCCTAAAAACCTAGGTTTGATGAAAAAAGGGGAAGGAGATGATACTCTCAAATGTTCAAATGGGATAGTGGATCTATGTGAAAGACTAAGCCTATGAGGAGATAAGTGCACAAGTGGGTGTGGGAAAAAGAAGGACCTAGTTAGAGTAAGTTACACTAGATTTATTAATAAGTGCAGGAATTTGGCTTAGGGCAGAATTCACCCAAGACCAAGGAGCTCAAACACAAACACAATTGTCGACCAAAAAGAGTATGATTAGAATGATGATATATTCATTCAATTGGCCATATGAAAGTACACTAGGAGTGTCTGTATATAAAGGCCTCTAGAGAGCTTCTAGAATGCATAGAAGTCAACATAATGATAAGTCATACAACCAAGAACATGTCCACTAGATACAAGTTATCCTCCATTAAGCACAAAAGTAAGTGCAATGATGTGAGGGTAAGCCTACAATGATGTAGCACACAAATCAGCGGTGTAGACAACATGTGCTAAATTAGGAGTGCAAATAACTATGTTGTCTACATGAAAACTTAGTGAATGATGGTTATCCTATTTATAGCTCAAGAATCTATACACATCCTCCACTCTCCATCCTTCTTTGGTGCGAGTACTGCAGGTACTGCACATGGACTTAGGCTCTCTCGAATCAAGCCCTTCCTCAACAGTTCCTGAACCTATCTATTTAGCTCCTTTATTTCAGTAGGAGTCATCTTGTGAGTAGCCTTGTTAGGAAAACTAGCTCCTGGAATCAGATCTATCTAATGACTGATTTTCCTTACTGGTGGCAATCCATCTGGAACATTATCAGAGATAATATCTCCAAACTCCCCTAGTAAATCTGAAACTTCAAGTGGTATTTCACTACTACCTTCTTTATCTTTCCTAAGAATCAAAGCATAGCACATATGCTAATGTTTCATGCCATCTAAAAACTTCCTTTCATCAACAAGACAAATCCTAGCATTGCTATATACCTTTTCACCTTCCTTTTTTATGGGCTCCAATTTGTGGCGAATTCCATCCTTTGTCAAAGAGTATGTGTTTGCATGTCCATCATGTACTGCATGTCTATCAAACTACCATGGTCTACCCAAAAATAGATGGCAAACATCCATCGAAATAACATCACAAAGAACTTCATCATGGTAACTCCAAATTTTGAATTTCACTAAACATTGTTCACTTACTAGGACCTTATGATCATCTTTTACCCAAGCAATCCGATAGGGCTGGGGATGTTTCTCCCTCTTGAGCTTCAGCTTAGAGACCATCTCTTCTGATACCAAGTTATTAGTGCTACCACCATCAATGATCACATCACAACATTTATCCTCGCACTTGCATCTGGTATGGAACAAACTCCTCCGTTGTCTTGGTTCAATCTCACCATTTAGTAGGACTCTTTCATTTACCAAGGTCTCTCCTCTTTTTGCATCCTCTCAATGTGATGATTGTGCATCCTCATCCACATGAGCAACCCTAGCTTGGCCCTCAGCTCTCCTCTCTGTCCTTCCTTGTCATTGAGGGCATTCAAAGGCACGATGACCTTCTTCATTGCAATGGAAATAGGTACCACAGAAGCCTCCTCTTCCTTGTCCATGTCCTCTACCTCTTCCTCTCTGATTTCCAAAGTCTTGATCATGGGAGCGATTGAAACCCTCATTCATCTGGTTCCTGCTAGTACCCACATCTTCATTTTTCTTTTGGGTTTCATTGCAGCCTCTAGATGATCTACCACTTCCCCTTCCTCCTTGACTGCACCCTCTTTGTCTTCTTTCAAACCTTTTATTCAGCTTCTCTTCAACTCATAGGGAAAACTAGTATGCCTCTTCAATGCTGGTCATTCTTACCAGACTTAATTCCTCCTGGATGCTGGGTCGCAACCCATTGATATAATGAGCAACCTTCTCCTTATTTTCTTCTACATGCCCCACTCTAATCAAGAGTCGATAAAATTCCTCTGTATATTCTTGGACTGATCTTCCTGCTTGCTTCAACCCATGCATCTTCTTAAACAAATCAAGCTCATAGTCCACAGGAATGAATTGCTTCTTCAATTTGTCCACCATGCGATCCCATCTTGTGATATTCTCCTTTCCTCTTCTATTTCTTTCCAATTAAACCTCTTGCTATCAGATTTTAGCATGGCCTTTTACTTTGGCCTTTGCAAAATTAACCCTATTTGGGTCCCTGATATCCTCATACTCAAAGTATTCTTCCAGTTCATTGATCCAATCGATCAACTCATCTGGTTTTAGATTTCCTGAAAATACACCCACTTTAATTGTAGGTCTTTTCCCAAACTTAGTAATGGCCCTAAAAAGCCTTTCCTCTGCATGATTTAGAACTTCCCCATCAAATTCCCCTTCTGGTCCCATTTCTTCTTCTTCATTGTCATCCTCACTTTCATCACCTGCGGCCATAGTTTCTCCTCTATGGAGCTCCTCCTGCAATGCTTGTACCTGCCTTTGGAGGGCTCTAACCTCCTCAAGATTAATAGCTCTAGCCCTTCTTCCATGCTCTCTTCATGGAGGCATCTTCTTAACTCAAACCCACAACCACACAGTCCTGGTGCAAACTGCCTCACAGTCGGTGCTCTGTCTACACACTCAAGAAAACCAGCTCTGATACCACTTGATGGGGACACAACCTAAGAACAGAATGGAAACAATAGAAAAGGGAAATTGTATTAACTAAAAAATAAGCTAGTACATTTAGTACAGAGAAAATAAACTTCAAAACATGGCCTAAGGGCTTACAATCGAGTAAATGTGGAGATAATTTCTCCTTTCAGTATCTCCTCTCAAACTCCACTCCCAACTACCTTTTACAATGCCAGGAATCTCCTTAAATAGACCTTGGAGGGTTAAGGACTAGGAATACATTGTAGAAGGTGCTAGTAGGCATCAATCGACCAAATAGAAGGTTCTAGAAGCTGCATTAAAAGTCGGCGCAAATCTAGAAGAATCCAAAAATGGTAATCGAAATTCTGGGAGGCGTAACTTTTGAACCGTAGCTTCGATTGATGAACCGTTTACATTTTTAGAAAGCTCTCAAAGCGCTCTATAGACCTATGGACCAGCTTTTCTCATCCCCCATTTTTTGGCCCTTTTCAAGGTCATTTAATGTCCCTAACCTAACTTTGAAGCATTCTTAGGAGGTCTCCAAAACTCGAAAAACTGCAATAACTTTCAAACCGTGGGGCCTTTTGACCTGATTCTTTTTCTGTAATGCTCTAAATCAGAATTATATTCATCTAGCTAATTCACACCTTCTATTTTACCAAAATGATGGCCCAATTACATGCTCCTATTTTTTTGGGATTTTCTAGCACACTGATAGTGGAACTGTGAGAGTTGGAACCTTTATTTGACCCAAATGGGTGTCCAAAAATGAAAACACATGAAACAGAAACTAAGTCTAATCACATTTTTTTTGGGTGACACAGGATTGCCCTTATACCTCTGGATGTTCCTGCATCATCGCTGGTGTCACTATTAGTTTCCACATGGTATGATGTGTGGAGAGGTTTAGATGATAAGCTTGTTGAACCTTCCTCCAAGTGTACATCCTTCTCCACAAAAATCTGATGTGTCTATAGATCCAATAGTCTATATGCCTTCACACCATCTTCATAAACAATGAAAGTACAAGGCTAAGGTGATTGTTCCTTGTATCCTTTGGAAGATATGTTTTCTAATATAGGACAACTAAAGACTCTAAAGTGTGTCACAATAGGTTTTCTACCACACCATGCCTCAAAAGGAGTCTTGCCATCTAAGGCTAGATGAGGACACCTGTTAAGAATGTGAGTGGCACTACTAATTGCTCTGACTTCAAGTGATGGATCTAGAGACTTGGCCTATATCATGCAACTTGCCATAGACTTAAGAGTATGCATCCTCAACTCTTCAATATTTGTCTTATGCGGACTGAATGCTGCAAGATTCTGAAAATCAATTCCCTCAAGTTTGCAAAAGTTTTTATGTCTTTTATTCATGTATCTACTCCCATTGTTCATTCTTAGAACTTTGATGGCTTTCCTCAAATTTTTTTCAACATGAGTCTTGAAGGCTAGAAAATTGTCCAACACTTCATTCTTACTATGAAGAAAGTAGACCCAAGTGTACCTTGGAAAGTCATCAATGAAGATAAGTAGGTAGCGACCTTGGCTGACTACCAAAGGATTTGCTAATACCATGTGGAAAATTATATAGAACAACTAGTGCTCTTGAAGACTTCCCTTTTTGTAACTTCCCCTTTGGATGCATATCCACTGAATCTGTTGAACATTCACCATGGGAAAAGCTGATTTGAGGTAGACCTTTAACCATTTTGTTTGTGCAAAGTTGCTAAAGATAGAAGAAGGAAAGATGTCCATATTGGTGATGCCATAATTGCATTGTTGAATTTGATTGAGATAACAAGGCCTTTGAAGGAGATTTGGGCAAAAAATGGGAGAAATAGAACAACCTTTTGTTATGATTCACTTTCCTCACTACAACCAAGAAATCATCTTTTAGACTGTGCACCTGTACTAAGTCTGGAAGGAACTCAACTCTATGTCCATCTCCAAGGTGAGTGATTTGGTAGATTGATAGGAGATTAGAACTTAGGTTTGGAACATAAAGAACAACTTGAAACTCTCCATTTTCCATTTCCACATTTCCTTTCCCTTCAACTTCCATTTTTTATTATCTCCTATGAAGATGTGTGGTACCTTTGGACTTCTTCATTGAAGAAAAATCCTCCTTTGAAGAACCCATGTGATAGAAGGCACCTAAATCATGTATCCATTCCTTTGAAGAATTTGAATTTGCCATGAGTGCTTGTCCTTTGCCCTTTGAATCTAAAGAAGACCCTTTCTCCTTGTAAGCATTAGGCAGTGGAACATTATGTTTCTTCATGATGTTTGTCAACTCATCAATCTTCTTAAGATAACATTCATGTTCTTCATGACCCATTTTCTTGCAATAGGCACACTTTTTCTTCTCTTATTTTTGTTTTCCCCTTCTTGTTGAAACTTGAGGAAGACTTGCCTTGTTGATTGGATTGTGGTGTTGTCTTTTCTGCATCCTCTAATTTTTTCTTCCACTTCTTATTCTTACCCTTTCCTTTATTTGAAGATTATCTAGCTAAATTTTGAGAACCCTCATTGTTGGTTACCAAAGCTTTAGACTAAGGTGATTTGAGAATCCCCATTGATTTCAACTTATTTTCTTTTGTATCCAAAAAATAAGCATATTCATCAAAAGTGGATTCTAGGCAGACCCTAGTGTAGTCTTTGAGGTGTTAAAAGAAGAAACAAATGTGGAATATTTTGATGACAGCTTGTTATGAATAAGATAGATCAATCTGTCATCTTTGATAGAACTTCCACTATCAGTAAGCTTTGTCCTTAGTTCATTCACCTTAATGATGAAATCCTGTATAGAATCAAATGACTTAGGATCTAAGGAGACAAGCTCATCTTCAATTTTGAAAACATCCTCTTCAGACAGTTTCCAATAAGGTTATCAAGGGTATCCCAAGCTTCCTTGGATGTAGAACGCTTCTTAATTTGATACGTTATCTTGTCATCAACCCCCAAACATATATCGCCTAGGGATCTTCTATCCATTACTACCCAAGGTGAAATATCACTTGCTGATACATTATCACTTGTTGGTTTAGGGAGGGTACCATCTACATATTGAGAAACTCCATTATGCATTAAATGATACCACATTTTGATGGACCATGTAGCATAGTTATGTGGAGTTAATTTTAGTAACTTAAAATTTCCCATAATGTAGAAAATGAAATAAAATTATAGAAAAGAGAGAACACAACACCAAGAACACCCCCCCTTTTCACTAAATCAAGAAACCCCCCCAAAATAGATGCTTTTGGCACTTTATCAATAGTGTGATTACAATGGCCACTTGCTAATTTTGGCCTTTGTGGACTTCTGATTTTTCTTGTTACAACCTCTATATTAAATACAAATCTAGAACTTTACAATGTACTACAATTTTGAAGCAATACAAAGCAAAGAAATGCCCTATTGTGGAAAGTGACACTTTTGTCCACACAACCCTACAATTTGACTACAAATCTAGAAGGTAAATGAAAAATAATGCACTTTAAAAAAAATGAAACCTATTTTTGACTCCAGATGTACTCGTATAGAGTGTTTGAAGTTGAAAAATGGAAGATTATGCAGGTATAATCATCAAAAAATGCAATTTCTAACAAATCTGTGCACCAAAACTAGAAAAGAGCTACACCACTAAATCTCACATGATTTGGAGTCCAGATGACTGAGATATGGCCTCCCAAAGCTAGACTACAAAATAAAAAATCAATCTGAAGAGTGGTTGCATCAATAGAAGACAGGGTTAAATTTGATAGTCACATGACCATTGCATCAGTTCAATTTTGCCTTGAAATGATGGTTAGATTGTCGTCAAATTTAGGCTCATTGATTTGATGATGTCAGTGACTCCAAGCCAATGATGACATCAGTGATGATATCAATAGTATAGATAGTGACATCAGCATATAGATTGTACAAAATTGTACAAAAATTGAAGATGTGTTTGGCTGATTGGACGTACAATCTGGTGATGTGTACCTATATGGTCACTAACTGTATTCCATTCTATACGGTGACTGTGTATCTTAGTTAGCATATGGATTGGATTGGATACTGAATGTCTGTTGACAATTGCTTATTCAAATGATGATGTAGGAACATAGTACACTAACTGGACAAGCTAATTCAACACTGACATGGCATCGCATTGGTAGGCTAATGCAAAGTCTGATGTGGTATCCTGTCCATGTGGCAGTAGGGAATTGGTTTGCATGGAGCACTTTGTGCATAATGGGCATAAATCTTGGCAGTTATTGGGAAATCTTTATCTTTCTAGTTCTTTCACTGTGGGCTAAACACCTACAAAAATGTGGTGGAATATACCCTCAGTGAACAGAATATACTTGTAGTGAGCAACAACCCCAGATTCTTTGTTTGCAGTGGCCAAAAAAAAATTTAGGCACCAGAATATAGATTGAAAGTACCACATGCATGGGGTAAGCACTGTGGACAGTGCATAAAACATTATGTATGCAGAGGTTTAATCAAAGTGATGCCCCACCAATGGGTGTTTGTTCCGGCTAGATATTATAATGCTAGAATAATAAATTCCATTGCTGTGAGGAATTGTCTAGACAGAAGTTGCCCAATTTAAATTTAGATGCCTGCTAAATTGTGATAATATCATACAAAATTGATTAGGAATATTCCTATAATAAAAGACAAATATTCCTTTGAAATTGTAGAGCTGGGGTGTCACTACCCAATTCAACAATTTTTTTTCTCTAATAGCCTGATTGGGCTTGGAAAATAAATTGCAAAGATTTAAAATAATTCAAATCCAAAAATAAATAATTAGATCAATTAAATGACCATACTTGGTTTGCAAATCGGTGCCTTCAGGTGGTAGTTTGCAAATTTTTTTTACCTCATCGTCAACTTTAGCATAGCATAGGAAAATTTATAGTCGATCTTCACCAAATTGATGTTCTAGATGCAATGGAAAGGTCAGATCTAGCTCTAGACACTCTCAATTTCTATAGATTCTTTGAATTTGGGTCAAGGTACTGAAGCATGAATGGTATCAAATGACTTTGTGTAGATAATCTCCTCAAGCTCGGATACCATGTAAGAATTTGGCTTAGGGCAGGATTCACCCAAAACCAAGGAGCTCAAACACAAGCACAAGTGTAGATCAAAGAGAGTATGATCAGAATGATGATATATTTATTCAATATGCCATATGAAAGTACACTAGGAGTGCCTATAGATAAAGGCCTCTGGAGAGGTTCTAGAATGCACAGAAGTTAGCATCATGATAAGTCATAAAACTAGGCACATGTCCACTAGATATGGGTTATCTGCCATTAAGTATGGAAGTAAGTGCGATGATGTGAGAATAAGCCTACAATTGTGTAGCATGTAAATCAGTGGTGTAGACAACATGTGCTAAATTAGGAGTGAGAATAAATGTGTTGTCGATATGACAACTTAGTGAATGATGCAAACTCCAGTGTTGTAGACACCATGTGTTGAATTAGAGTTGTGTACTTCTGTGTTGTCAACATGATAACTAAAAAAGGTGCACAAAATCCAAAGTGTCTCACCTAAATAAATGATAAAATAATGCATTACCCTAAGTAAAATTAAGTAAGTGTAAATAGTAAATAATTATTTACACCAACAATAAGGCTATGGTTGACACCTTGTCTGAGAGTGAGGTTTTGAATTTTGTAATCCCACTCAGTTTGTAGTGCAACATTCACACTGTTTGTCTCAACTTGGTCTAGTTTAGCAATCCTTGGGTTGGGGGTGTACTTCTTGTGTTCTACTTCTATTTCCTTGTAAATTGGTATTTTTGGAAGTTTATCTTTTTTAAATTTGGTCTTGGTTTGGCCTAACATGAGATAACTCTATAAGATTTTCTCACAATTGTGGGATTTTTATAGGTAATGACTATGCTAAATATATCTTTTAACCTTGGGTTGAAAACATAAAATAGTTGAGGAGTAACTAGGATTTTAAGAGAATAACATTTTTATGTGAAAGGGGAAAAGTGTTTTGGGTGTTTTGTAAGTAGTAAAGTTAGGAAAACTAGGCTTAGGATTGTTGCAAATAAACTTGCTAACAATCCTCTTGAACAAGGGTAAGGATGACCTATTTTGATGACCAAGGTTTTGTTCACAAGGAAAATTCTTGATCAAGTAAGATATGTAACAAGGGTATTTTGAAAAAGATAACTTTGGACCAATGAGAAAAGCTTTTTTATAACTGGACTTTGTTTAATGACTATTTTCTAGGTAACAAGGATAGTTTTTGCAAAAGGTAAAGTTGAACCAACAAAACTAAAGTAGTTGTGAATGGACTTGCCAACAACTATTTTTGAGATAACAAGGATAGGACCCTTTTTTGATGTGATGGATTATGAGAAAATAGTTTCTCAAAGGTCAAAGCAACTTTAAGAAAGAGAAAAAAATGATATCTTTAGCAAAAGGATTTGATAGTAACCATAGAAATTGTGTAAGTTTTTACAAATTTTTTTCACAGGTCTTTTGCACAAATAAGACAATTCAAACACACTCTTTATCCTTAAGGTCAAATTTTGGTTGCAATATATTATTCAATGACCCACAACTTGATATCTCCTAATTATAGTGCAATATGTACCTCTAATCAAAGAGGTGACTTGATACAAGAGCCGATTGACAAATGATACACATCAAAGAATCTTGAAGGCATGGCAAATAGAAGTTCTCCTTTTGCAGGAACAATTACCCTTGCAGAATAGTTGTTATGTATGTGATCCACTTAAGGATCTATTTTGGACATGCTAAAATTGTGGGAAAGTTTTCTTGCCTCAGGCTACCCCTAGAAACACACTTCTCAAACTTGGGTGATAAAGAGAAAAAGTTTACCTTTCCCCTGATTTATATATCAGCCAAATTATTTACCATTTTGAGCTTCTCACAAAAGGGGATGCACTTCCCAGAGGTGGATGGACTTGCTAGAAGCACTGCTAGGTTGTTACATATGATCTTCCTAACAATGTTTGGTACATGTATCATGTATTTAAATGGTTCTAATTTGCAAGAAATAGAGAAATCAGAGATGTGCTTTAGTATATCTTAACATACTTGTTTTTGAAGACACACATGATGTTAACATTCAATTTGTTCATTTCTAACTTCATAGCGATGGTCCAAAAAATACATCAAATCAAAAAAAGGAAATTGATAAAGAAAGCTTTTAAAAGGAGAGAATAAGAATAATTTTATCCTTAGACATTCAAGATTTGATGGATTTATTTTAAGCCCCAAAATGGAAGCATTTTCACATAATATTCATTTACATTTTAAATGAAGTATTCATCGCATTGGTTTAGTTTTTAATACTTGTCATTAAAGAGTGGATTTTCTTAATTAAATTATCCAAACATTCCAATGAAAAAGGTTCTAAGATTTAGACATGCATTCCATGAGAGAGAAAAAAAGTGTTCTTTTTAAGGCATTCAAACACAGGTTTTCCTTCAATCATTGTAAGAAAACCTACAAAAACCTGTTAGCATTCTGCTCCCACCAATACATGCAATAGAAGAGTGTTAAAATTTAGAACTAGTTAGTCAAACTAGTGAACCTGTGGGTCTTAACCTATGATCCCATAGTTTTGTAATGTAGTTAAATGGCCGTAGGATTGATGTGCAAAGAACTAATGAAACCACAGAAAAACAAGCTGCAAGAAGAAAGTAACAAAGTGATCTCGTAAAATAGTGATCCCATGGATTTAGGTGGACTTGTTCCCACTAACAGATGTATTTAGGGGCTTGATAGAGAAGGAAAAAAGTGGGGTATAATAGTTGACTAAATAGCTCAAATGTTTTCATAGGTTTTTACAATGATCCCACTGGTAAAAACTAGCATTCCCATGGGAATAGGGTCAATAGGAATGATGGGAGTGTTTTTAATGGTGTGTGGTGGTGGGGTTTGGGGAAGAGAACAATCCCACCTTCACAGGTTTGCATTCCCTTGGGTTTAGGATCATGATCTCGTAGTTGCGGGTTCACGATTTTGTGGTTGCAGGATCGCAAACAAAGGGTGCAAAATTTTTGATTAAATTGGAATTTGATTTTATGGCTAGGACCATGATCCTTGGAAAGGAACTTTAGTACCTACAAAAAATGTTAGAAGATGACCTGTGTATACAAATGAAAACAAAACATTAGTTTAGTTAGTTCAAACATTAACAAGAAAAAGTGTGATTATAGTGACCCAAATGTGGGGTCCTACCAGGCATGCCAAATGTATCACATAATCTAGTAGTGTACTATTGGATACTAACTAGTAAAAGTATTCACAAAACTAAATAAGTAAACACTTATGATAAGACAAGGTTACCACCAAAAGGAAGGAAAACCTAGAATTGTAAGCTCCTTAGGTGTAACCTATGATGACGTAGATATGTCCCTAATGGATTGGGGATGTATGCTCACATTTTGCTCAAGCTTCCAATGGGTAGGTGTTTTTACCAAGCATGCAGATGGGTGAGGGTTTTAAAAATGGAGGTGTGGATACATTTAAGCATGATGATGGTGTAAAATAGTTATGATGTAGTGGTCAGTGGGGCATTATAAGTTTGCATAAATGTGGATGATGGATTGTGAGAGGGAAGGGCTTTATTTATAGGCCAAGGGATAGAGAGATGGATGGTCAGGATGGAAGAATGGTGAGGGAAGGCTAGGATGCTTTGAAATGGGAGCACATGGATTGTGCTTGTTTGGAGCCAATAGAGGAGTGACACTTGTCACAAGGAGGATGAGTGTGAGGGATGGGATAATGGTAGGTCAAAGGGAGTAATGAGGGAGGATGAATGTGTAAGAGGGATGTAAGAGTCATTTAATGGCATGTAAGAGTCATAAATGCTCTTGGATAGGGATGGAAGATGATAAGGGAAACTTCTTGACTTTGGCTTCGGTTAGCAAGTCTTAACCCTTGCTTAAAGTTGTGTATATGTTTAGGAGGGGGATTAGACTTAGTTTAGAAAGGGGGATAGGGGGCAAGTGACTTAGCTTTGATGGGATGGGTTAGTTAGGTGGCTAAGTGAGGTTAGTATGGGTGAATGGGTTGGATTAGGGATAAAGGTAGGGTTTAGGGATGTTTTTAGGAGTTTGGATAATTTATTAAATGATTTATTTAATAAAATGGGGGATGAGGGATTAAATTAAATAGATTTGAGGATTTATTTAATTTAATAGAGGAATAGGGTTTTAATTGATAAATTAATTTTGGGTTATCATTTAATTTTATCAATTAGAATATAGCTAATTAAATAAATAAATTAACTAGGGGATGATGATTAATTAATTAAATAATAAATATTTAATTAATAATGTCCTAGGAAATAACTAAATAAGATAACCAAATGATGTAATCAGATTTAGGTGTCTACACCAAGCTCTGAGATCTAACATAGTGATTCTCTATTCCACATCCTCTTAATATATTAAATCTTGTCTCATGATCATCACTCAGTCAAAAGATATTCACTATCAAAGATGCCCTCTTGAAACTGCTTGCAAGAAAACATATTAGAAAACCATATAACACATTCAGTTTTGGCTACGAAAATAGGGCAAACTGACACTTGGGGGCACAAAAACTAGGGAATTAGTTTAGTGTTATGAGGAGAGTAAGAATCTATGATTAGGGCTTATGAAGAATAATTGGGCATATTTGGTGAGTGGTCAAAGTGGGCTACCTGGATTTACAGAGCTAGGAACATTGGTAGGAAAGTGATTTTTACAAATGGAATAGACTCGAGAAAGTGTGTAGACCAATTTTTCAAGACTTACAAACTGGCACACTAAAGAATTTTTAGAGTATAACACAATGGTACAATCCATTTGATCCCACCTATCATGGATTCAGAGTTATGACATCTCAAACTGGGGTGCTGATCAATCTACACTTTATGACACCAGTAAAAGTTTACAAATTGCAAATGGAATCACTTAGAAAATTGATCAAACTAATTTGTCGTCAGCTCAAATTAGAAATGTAACAAGTCCCTAACCTATAGAATGCAATGCAAAAGGAATTTTATCATTTTGGTCAACTGGGTCAAAATTATAATTGGTCAAATAGGGCCTCCTAGAATTTTGAATAATTTGTATCAGCATGACAACAATAAACAATTGATTTTGATCAATTCAAAACCTAGTCAAAACATGTTGAAATTACTTGAAATATGAAACATAGGTTCTTTGATATATGTACTAAACACTCCCAAAGTTGTGAGTTATGAAAAATTATTGGATGCAAGCTATTCAAATGCAATCTAGGCTTCCTATCACTACTTGACATAGGCAAAAATGCAAATTTGAACATTGCTCAAAATGAAACTTCATAGAATGACTCAGAATGGAAAATTATCTTCATGGGATGAGTGGATATACTGAATGCATGGTCTTAGAAACATTAAAGAACTATTAGGCCTCAAATATACAATTATGTAAACATGTATTAAATTGTACTCATTAGGGCTCAAAAGCTTGGAATGGTACTCAAATCGAGAAAACAATTTTGAGTCCCAACATCTTGATTAAAGGATTTAAACTTATAATGAAGTAAGCTCTTTAATAGGAGATTTAAATAAGGTCTATTAAAAGCACTTTGGTAAGATATTTTCCTTGATACACTTGTTAGAATTTCTCAGTACCTAATCCTTTGGTTTTCTCTCAAAATCTATTTACGGATCTCCTCTCTTCAATGTCTAAATATAATCTCCTTATTTGATCTACTCTATTCTACTCCTCACTTCTAGGTTTCTCTATTTGATCTCTCTACCAAACTTAGCCTTCATTACTTTATCCTTAGCTTGTTTTCTCCTTCACACTTTCTTCTTGCTCCCATACTTATTTAGGGTTATATCCCTTCTTAAATAGATAATAATAGAAATTTCTATATCATGAAGAATAATCCATAATTCATCATTTTTTCATTTTACCATTTTGATTTCTAGATTGGTTAATATGACTTTCTTAGGATTAATTCCTTTTGAAAAAATGTGTAATTTTATCCTTATATGTATCTACAATCCTTAAATGTTGCATAAAATTCAGCTAAAATGATTTACATAAGTGTTTGTTTCATTACAAACACATATGCCAAAATTGGTTTACTTGGCAATTGAATATTCTAATGCTTGGTCATTACTAACATTCATGTTGTCTCTCAACTTCTATAGGCTTGGCATATAATAAAACATTTGGGATAAGTTAACTTTACATCACTCAGGCTCTATTGTTTTACTCAACATGTATGCCAACTTGGTCTCTACTAGGGTTGTTGACAACCTGTGAGTTGGTCGACATGTAATGAAATATAAACTTGTTTATGCAACTCAACCTTCTCTGGATGGCTTGTTCATAGTGATGAAAGACCAACACTACCTAGAGAATTACTAAGTGTTGAACACTAATAGGAAACTTAGGCTTAGATATTAACAATCTCCCCCTTTGACATTAGTAAAAAAACACTTGTCATGACTTAGCAATCCATTCAAAATTAGAAAATAGCACTCCCCCTTAGACTATGATTTGGTCTTTAAAATTTAACTATGATGTATAATATATACATGTCTATAAATTTTGATGATGACTCATCTAATAACTCTACTTTTATTTTTATCTTTTGAATTCTCCATGATTTCTAAATGATTTCCCCCTTGTTTTTCATTTCCCCTCCTTTTTATATTAGATATTTTACCCTTGTTCTTGACACTTATGGCTTGGTGTTTGCAGGGGTCATCTTATATTTATCCAAATATATTTTGTGATAAGCCAAAATTTATTCAAGTCCTTGATGCCATATTTTTCTCACTGATTCCATGACTTGAATGTGAATTTGTAGCCGAGCAACTAGATCAATTAAGCTCTCCACTATTGAGAGATGTGGATATCTCCTTGTTAGATTTTGAGTCATAGATAACTTCTTCTAAATTAACTTTAAATGAGGTAATAACATGAATTGAATTGAAATAAATGTTATTTTCTCTAGCCATTAGTTTTCCTATTCTTCCCTAATCATGTGTCAATTTAGTAAAAGAACGTGAGCTTGAACTTGCATTCTTTCTCAAACAAATAGTACTAGCCTTCATGTCTTTCTGTAACTAATCAATAAAGTGTTGATTCTCCAATGTGATAATTTGAGTTATGAAGAGGGAACTACAAATGGACATTTTATTAGTTTGACTTTGACAAGTTTATATGATTTCTTGAATCACGTTACAAGAGAAAAAGATAGTATTGTTGAAGTTTGGAAAGTGTGAAAAAAGATAGATCAAATGCATAGGCCTAACCAAGTAATAGAGTAGAAGACTAAAGAATTTTGATGTTTATGTCAATTGATGATAGTTTGAAATTGGTCATAGTTAGTGCCAAGAAAAGCTAGTTTTGATTGAGCGTCAATATTGACCAAGTGGTAGACTATGTGTTGAGCAAGAAGTTTAATAATGACCAAGTGACCTAGTGATGATCAGTGTCAGAACATAGTATTGTTCGAGGAACAAAATTTTAATTATTTGTGAGGAGTCATAATTTCTAGCTTGCTAAATTGAATTATTTGGATATGGAAAGCATGTTAAAGATAAGGATCAATGAGTTGGATCATTTAATTCTAGGAGAGAATTAGATAAATGACCTAAGAGATGGATTCCAAGAGAAGTTTTTAGAAAATAAGACATAAAAAAAATGGTGAGCAGATTCAATGTATTTGATAAATCTAATCATAAACCCTAAGAACTATGGTGGTGTTTAATTAATAAAAGATCAGAATTACCTATTTAAAGAGGTACAAGGATGAACTTTCTATAATGGGCAAAGAGACTATGCACATGTGAAGGAGTTCTAGAGAGTTCTAGATCTTACTAATGTTGTTGAATGGAAAATCTAAGAAGAAGGCTGAATTGAGTTGAGATGAAGTGAAGTGTGATTGCTTGAAGGGTTGCCAAGAAAATTTGTGATTAAGATGACAATGGAGGCTAGAAAATGAGTTCATTTTGAGAATAGAACAAAGATATGCACATACAAAGTGAGTTGTACTTAACATATCAAACATGTTGTTACTTTCTAACCATTGTGAATAGTATTTGAAATCTTTTGATCAAGGTTGACCTAACATTTATTGTGACTTAACAACCTATGAAAATCCTTTAATAGGGTGACATTCTAATGGACTATGCTAAAGTCCTCTAACAAGGCTACTCCTAATAGGGTGATTAAATCCTTTAACAAGGTCACATTTAATAGTGTGTATTGTAAGCTTTAATAGGGTTAGATCCTAGCAAGGCTCACTTCAAAAGAGTTAAATTTGGTGACATGTTGTTGGTGGTGAAAATCTATTTGTATTGGTTTTTTCAAAACTAAGTTTCCAAGTTAAATTCTAGTGTAAAACTTGTGTGGATTTTATTATGATATCTTTTCACATTATGTAAGCCTAGTACTTTAGAATAGTGGATAGCTATTTGATGTTACTAAAAGTCTAAATGAGAGACTAACCAATGGAATGATCAGATCTAAAGTTTTTAAATTAATTTTTTGTTCAATCGATACATTTGGACCTTGGATAACTGATTCACCCCCCAGTTATTCTGAGTATTTTAACTATTGTGACCTCTCTGGTTTGGACTAGTTGTTTCTTGTGGCTAGTATTATGATGTTGAAATTGATTTATCCTTCTTCATTACTTCTTTAAAATGCCAAAATAAGCAATTATTTTTCCATCTTAATGGGGGACATACATGATCCCCTTATCCTTTACATAGGTTTTATTTTTCAAGAACACCATATAGAGTACACTATAATAACACAACTTGTTATGATTGACTATTCTCTCTCTCTCTCTCTCTCTCTCTCTCTCTCTCTCTCTCTCTCTCTCTCTCTACACAAATATATATATATATATATATATATTTTTGTATATATGTCATGTATCAGTTGACTAGTATGTCACACAAAGTTTCTAGACCATTTGACCTATCCAAGTGCATACATAAACCATTCTCATAATATAGGAGTACTATATCATGAGAGAGTAAAGAAAACTTTTAGGATATAATATCAGGAACATAAACCCTCTAGATCATTACCGATACATGACATACATACACAAAGATATATATATATATATATATATATATATATATATATATATATATATATATATATATATATATATATATATATATATATATATATATATATATATATATATATATATATATATATATATATATATATATATATATATATATATATATATATTTGTGTATGTATGTCATGTATTGGTTGAATAGTATCTCACACAAAGTTTCTAGACCATTTGGCCTATCCAAGTGCATACATAAACCATTCTCATAATATAGGAGTACTATATCGTGAGAGAGTAAAGCAAACTTTTGGGATTGACTATTAGGAACATAAACCCTCTAGATCATTTGACCCCCCACTTTCTTTTCTTTAAGGGATTGACTATGGGGAACACAAACCAACTAGACTATTTAATCATGTCCCCTTTGTTGTGACTAACAATAAGGAGCACAAACCTTATTGGGAAAGTTGATCACACCCCCTTCTCTCTCTTTATTTCTTTCATTTCAGTGACATCTCTCTAATTTCTATTTTGGGATTTGATGAAGATTCTAGTTTCCTAAGGAAAAATATGAATTCTAAGTATGGCTTAGAGCACTTTAGCTTTTTTGGCTTTCTGGGTTATCTTAAAATCTATGCATTGTTCCTAGCTTGGTTATTTCTTTGTCTCCTAAAGTATGATAATGCCATATTTTTCTTTTGATCTACTTATTGTGAGTTTGAGGCAAGTCAAGCTCCCTTTAAAGTGAGGGGATAAATGTACTATCTTAAAATGGATGCACTTGCATTTTAAGACCTTTTAACATCCTTTTCCATAATTACTCTCTTGGACCATGGATGAGCCTATGCTCAATGTCTCTTTTTCTCTTCGCCTCTTCAATTTCACTATTATTTTTCATCTCTCTCTTTATTACATGGTCTTCTAGGTATCATCTAGCTACCCTTCTGACTATATCAATCTGATAGCTTTCTACCATCTCATGGCACTTTCTGTAGCTTATTTGACTTGCCGTCTAGGATAAGGTCAACCTAGTTCCCAGTGGTTGCAAGATTTGGGGCCTAAAAGTCTCCAAGTTTATGAGTTAGTTAATTACACTTCCTAGTGTAATTAGTTAATTGCACTCCCTAGCTAGACCATTTGATCCCCCACTTTCTTTTCTTTAAGGGATTGACTATGGGGAACACAAACCTTCTAGACTATTCAATCATGTCCCCTTTGTTGTGACTAACAATAAGGAACACAAACCTTATTGGGAAAGTTGAAAACACCCCCTTCTCTCTCTTTCTTTCTTTTCAATGACATCTCTCTTATTGTTATTTTGGGATTTCATGAAGTTTCAAGTTTCCTTAGGAAAAATATGAATTATAAGTATGGCTTAGAGTACTTTAGCCTTTTTGGCTTGGTATGATTCTAGGTTATCTTAAAATCTATGCATTGTTCCAAGCTTGATGATTTCTTTGTCTCCTAAAGTATGATAATGCTGTATTTTTCTTTTGATCTACTTTACTATGAGTTTGAGGAAACTCATACTCCCACTAAAGTGGGGATAAATGTACTATCTTAAAATGTATGCACTTTCACTTTAAGACCTTTTAACACCTTTTTACATTATTACTCTCTTGGACCATGTATGGGCTTGTGCTCAATGTCTCTTTTTCTCTTCGCCTCTTCAATTTCACTATTATTTTTCATCTCTATCTTTATAACATGATCTTCTAGGTATCATCTAGCTACCCATATAACCATATTAGTCTAGTAACTTTCTACCATCACGTGGTGCTTTTTTTAGCTTATTTGTCTTATTCTCTAGGACAAGGTCAACCTAGTCCCCAGTGGTTGCAAGGTTTGGAGCCTAAAAGTCCTCAAGTTTATCCATTAGTTAATTAATCTTCCTAGTGTAATTAGTTAATTACACTCCATATCTATACCATTTGATCCCCCCACTTTCTTTTCTTTAAGGGATTGACTATGGGGAACACAAACCTACTAGACTATTCAATCATGCCCCCTTTGTTGTGTCTAACAATAAGGAATGAAAACCTTATTGGGAAAGTTGATCACACCCTCTTCTCCCTCTTTATTTTAATTTTTGGATGTGATGAAGATTCAAGTTTCCTAAGGAAAAATACAAATTCTAAGTATGGCTTAGAGTACTTTAGCCTTTTTGGCTTGTTAAGATTCTAGGTTATCTTAAAATCTATGCGTTGTTCCTAGCTTGATGATTTCTTTGTCTCCTAAAGTATGATAATGCCATATTTTCCTTTTGATCTACTTTATTGTGAGTTTGAGGCTACTCATGCACCCACTAAAGTGGGGGATAAATGTACTATCTTAAAATGGATGCACTTGTATTTTAAGATCTTTTAGCACCCTTTTTCCATAATTACTCTCTTGGACCATGGATGGACTTGTGCTCAATCAATGTCTCTTTTTCTCTTCACCTCTTCAATTTTACTATTATTTTTCATCTCTCTTTATAACATGGCCTTCTAGGTATCATTTAGCTACCCTTCTGACCATATTATCTTGATAACTATCTATCATCTCATGGTGCTTTCTGTAGCTTATTTGACTTGTACTCTAGGACTAGGTCGACCTAGTCCTCAATGGTTGCAAGGTTTGGGGCCTAAAAGTCCTTGAGTTTATCAATTAGTAAATTACACTCCCTAGCTGACCTTAATTGTTTTGCCACTCAAAAAATAAATATATTAGGAGGTTTGGAGGCTTCATTTTCTTATCTTATCTTATTATGGCATTTCATCATCACGGCATTCAACCATTTGAGGCAAGGAGTTCAATAATTCAAGCAAGCAAGTGGGTTTTCTTCATGAATTTAGGGATTCTTTGTGAGATTTTCCCCTTTAAGATCTAGCTCATTTTTGGCCATGAAGGGAGGAGATTTACATTGAAGCATTCATTATCTTCTTCATTCATGCATACTTACATCCATAGCTCCATGATGTGCTTATGATATATCCATTGAAATGGTGGATATATCCTACATCCTTCATATTGAACTTAAGATCTACAATACAACACATTTACATACATTCAAGCCATGTGAATCTTAATACTTATCTTGTTTTACAGTCATTTACATTTACATTTTTCAACTATGATTAATTCCTTAACCAAGGAAAGCCCTCATCAAACCCCAACCCCCACCCCCAAACCTTTCTTTTGTATGTTGATTTGGACGTTGGGAGAGAAAAGGACTAGAGATCTAAAACCTACAATTCAAAAGATTTTTGGATTCATTAGTTTTAGAGTCATGAACTACATCAACCTAGTTATAGGACGTCTTTCCAAGTTAGCCTAGTCCTTTAGTCTCAATTTTGGGTAGATTTATGGGTTTTATTTCTTTCATCATTTCATTTTGGAATCAATGATTAGAAGTTTAGAAAATATTTCGATCCAAAAGTTCTTAATCTAAAATACATCTTCCTCTATGCATTTCAAGGTGAATCTTTCATATTTTTATTCCTTTGATATCTTTACCCTAGATTTGTGTCTTAATTATACTGATTGTCTTTACATAGCATTTATATTTACTTACTTTAAGAAATACGTTCAATATTTTATTCATATTATCTTATTAAGGACCTAAGAGAGCATATTTATTTACATTGCATTCCTCTTTACAACCCAAATTTAGTATTAGCACCCTTCTCCTTTTGGGTCCTAGCTAATCTAATTTGGATCATAAGTGGAACCATACTTGGAAATATCCCTCTTTCTCTCACACACATATTTTGAATGGCTTGGTGTCCCATAAAATGGTGGTCTACATCCTATTGAAGTGTTTTCATTGTACTAGACTGAACACTTTCATCCTTATATTAGAATTTGTTTTGCTAGATAGATATTGATAACTTCCAAGTGAGTAAATAAACCCATTCCAATTATAGAAGATGCTAACAAGGTTCTTGCACAAGAAGAGAATAATGAAATATGGAAAATACATTTTGAAGGAGCCTGTAGTAATGAAGGTAATGGAGCTAGGCTAATCTTCACATCACCATAAAGTATAATATTAGGTACTCATTTTTTTTAATGAACTAATAATATTTCTGAATATGAGGCCCTAATTCTAGGACTAAATATAGATATATTTAATAAAATAAAGTTACTTTTAGTGTTTGGGGACTTTGAATTAACAATATATCATATTAGCAATAAATTCATGACAAAGAATTCAAGGTTTAAAAGGTACATAATGTTGGCATTATGTTGTAATTTTCATTAGTGACAACACTTATTCAATTCTAAATGCTTACTGAGCTCATCACTTAGTCTACAGTTTATACCGAGCATTTAGTGGTTAGCTTGTAAGCTTAGCAGTTAAGTAGTTCACATCGAGCATTCTTGAAGCTATTGAGTGAATGTAAAATTCAACTATGTTTACTGAGCTTACAATGTTCACCAAACAAATAATGGTTACCAAGCTTCATAATATCTATTGAGTTATCAGTTTACATGACATGAAGTCAGTTTCTACTGAGCAATGGATGTGTAGTGTTTACAAGGTGAAGCAAGGTAAAACTCAGTGTGTAGTATCTACCGAGTGACACTACATCTATCGAGTCATTAGTAGTCACCAAGTTCAAAACTACTCCAAGTGATTAGTATGGACTGAGCCTTCACTTCTACTGAGTGCATAATGATGCCGAGTAATGTAGTGGATGTTGTGTATCAAAAGGTCACCGAGCAAGTTTAGTGAACTAGAGTTATTTACTGTTGGGCTGACTTTGTAATGTGTAGTTCACTTGTATTTTGGCCAAACTTGTAGTTTTGTAAATTTGAAAGGTATATATGTAAGGTGTATTGCAAGATATCAGATGTATGAAGTATAAAGAAGGAATGTGAAGTATTTTTGAGAAATACATGCGAAGGATTATCGGAAATAGTTCAAGGAATACAATAAGGTCAATACAAAGGCAAAAAAGTTATATCCATCACATAAGGTGATCAGTACATAAAGGATCTTATCAATAATTAGTTGTAAGTAGATCCACTATTTCATCTTAACAGGTGAATTAGTTTCTAAATCCTCTAACAAGGTAGACTTAATAGTCTTTGTACAAATCTCTTAGCTGAGTGCATACTTCATTGTATGTTTGTAAATCCTCTAACAAGGTGGACCTAGCAATCCTTTGTGCTCCTAACAGGGCAGATCACTAGAAGTGGTCAATGTAAGCCTTAATAGGAAAAATTTATGTTGTAGTATTGAAGTTTTGTGGGTATCATCCCCGCCCTAGTTTTACTTTCTATTTGGAAGGTTTCTGGGTAACCAAAACATTGTGTTCTTTTGTGTGATGAATGTTTTGTCTTTCAGTGTTAATGCATGTAGTAGCATAGATTCAATTTTGGTAACTTTAAAAGGAAGAGTTTTTAAAGTACTGATTCACCCCTCCTCTCTCAATAAGTTGTCATATCTTGAATATTTTCAAAAATTGGTATTAGAGCTTTGTGGTTCTCAAGATAAAATTTTGACAACTTGAGAAAAGATCTAAGGACAAATGGAAATATTCAGACTTGACAAGGCAATTGAAAATGAAAAGCTAGACCTAGAGATAGCCATAGCTCAACTCAAAGAAGCAAAGGAGGATCTTTCCCAATCCCTAAAAAGAAGGAAGGAACTTGCAAGACAAATGGATGACCATCAGTATGTTGAAGAAAAGATTGAAGACTTTTTCCCATCAAGCAACTTAGATGAAGCCAATGAGGCAATCAAAGAATTCCTAACAAAGAATGGCTCTCTATAAGAAGAAGTAAGGAAACTCAAAAGAGAAAAAGAAATCCAATCAATTAGGCTATGTGAAATTTTGGAACAAAGGAATGTGGCAAATGAAGACTTGGAGGCAAGAAACAATGAAGAACAAAATCAATCCAATCAGCATGAAGACCTCATTGATCAAATCACTGGAGCAAATGAAGAAATCAGGATACTCAAAGCATAGAATGAAAGAATAAGAAGTGATCTAAATTATGAAAGGGAAATTAATGAAATAATAATGAGAGATATGAGATGTGAAAAGAAAATCATTGAAAAATTGAAGAATGACCTAAATGCTGAAAAATAAATCAATGAGAGAATGTTGAAATCACAAGAAGACACGAATCAATTGAATCAACAAAATGAGCATAATCTTCATAGGAAAAAAGGTAAAGTAGGACTTAGATACAATAAAGAACAAGGTGAATTTCTAAGCAAGGTGCAAAAAGGAATCAAAATTCCTCATGCAATCATTGCAGGAAAATTGGTCATACATCAAACAAATACTGGAGCAATGGAAAAGAAAAATTCAATCGAAAGTGCTACAACTACAATTAGCATGGTCACAAAGCTAATGAATGCAAGGAAAGATCAAAATTTGAAAGTAAATGTCACAAATGCAAAAAGCATGGTCACAAGGCATCTTAATGTAGATCCAAATTATTTAATCTAGCTGAACAACTTGTAAAGGCAATATTTGGATGGGACTACAATACCTAGTGCAGATGTCATTATTGTGGAGAATATGGACACACTAGCATAAATTGTGCAAGGCATCACCTAAGAAAGAAGGATACTACTATAAGGTGTTACACATGCACTGAACTTGGTCATATAGCTAAAATTTTTATGAATATAGGAAAAGTTGAAGATGAAAAGAAAGCAAGGATTGGCAACATAAGGAAACAAATGAGGCAACAATGGATTCCTAAATCTACTAAGGATACAAGCTCAAATCATGGAAGTGAGGTCACTTAAGAAGTGGGTGACTCCATTCCCTCAAACTAAATTCCTAAGAATGTGTTGGAGCTGTACTCAACAAGTCAATGATAAGAAGTTCCAACAAATATAAGGAATTCAAATGATCCAATTAGTATTCTAAATGCATCGAGATCACATAAATATTATCTTTCGCTGAGTTGCATCAAACTCCACTAATTTTTTTTTGTTTGAAGACCTTACCAAGCGAGGTTAGGAATAAAAGGAATTTGGTTCATCTATCGAGTTGATACTCTTGCCGAGTTAGGTTAGTGGATGACAGTTTGTCATGCAATATTTCAGTATGGTATCTAGCATTAGTGGTGAATTTTCATCAAAAAGGGAAGAATTTGTCTTCATTTTTCACCATGTCTTCAGTATTCTTAGAGGAAAGAGATTTCCAGGTGCACTCAAGAGATTCAAAGCAATTTTGAGCAAATTTCCAGCTAAGGAATTTGTTCAAAAATTTCCATCACTTACTGAGTAGCAATGGCATCTGGAAGCACTAGTAGTAGCAAGGAAAAAAGGGGATCAAAGATGTTGGTTAAGGGTGTGGAGTGGAAAGCACCAAATTTCAAGATAGTTCTAGCAGTGGCAATGTCACTCGATGCTAATGGTGGGTAATCAAAAATCCGCACTCATTTTAAGTATTCAATTCAAGAGATAGGAACCCTAGAAATGGATAGTGCTTTAGAAGAAATGTGTTTTGATGACTCATTAAAACTCGAGCATGAGTACTTAGAAATAAAAGGGTTGACACACATATCACACCTACTAAGAACATTTAAGATAAAATAGATTAGGTATATTCTTAGCCATGTTCACAACGGTCAATTATGGTTGGAGCAACCCATATTGATCACCAAAAAGATGATTCACAAGATTACTAGCCTTCCCATTTTGACCAAAGCAAAAACCACCAAAACTCTAGGTCAGGATGAACTCCAGAAGAAAACCTTAGCCGAGTGGGACGGTAGAGGTTTAAAAATTATCACTATTACTGATGTGGAGTTGAGGTTTGGAATTCATGTAATTGCCCACAAAATTTAAAATTCCAGTAATATAAACAGTGTGCCATGTGAGGCAGTAGATTTAGCATTCAAAGTCATGAAGAAAAGCATGGAGTTTGACCTGTTAGAGCTACTACTAAAGCAACTTAACAAGAATATGGACAACATTAGGTCATCAAAGAACAATCCCTGCAAATTTAGTTCTTTGTTGATGTGTCTTTTATTTTATGTGCAAAAATTCATTCCATCCAAAGGTTCTATTGTATGGAGAAAGGATGTTCCCATTTTGTATCAGATAAATGAGTTTATTGCAAAAATGGGTGTAAACTTTGACAGTATAATGGACAATTATTTTTAAGACTTCAAAGAAAGAATGAACAACAGGTTCAATATTCCTCCTAAACTTGTAGAGGATTATGAAGATGATATATGTTTCATGGTAGACTATGATAATGTATACATTTAGGCAGTTAGGCCCCAAGTTGCATGGGTGAAACCTCTCCCTTATGAGGTCAATATTGATGAAACTAGGGACATCATTGAAGCACTAGTAAATGAGCCTATAGATCCCAAGAAACTAGTCTTTGGCACATATGATGAGGCAAAAGCCAGAATTGAATTAGAAATTAAGCTACCTCAAGCAATCAGCAAAGGTAAGAGGAAGATTGCTAAGATGAAAACTACCACTGGTCCCTTAATGCTTACCAAGGGAAAAGAAGAAGATGATGAAGAGAAAGAATCAAAAGAGGAGGTAGATCCAGCTAAGAAGAAAGGGAGGGTTATCATTACTAAACGTCCAAAAGCCTCCATAGATATTTTTACTAGGAGAGGCAAAGGTAAAGGGGAAGTAATGTTCAGTAAGCCCTAACTTACCTTCCAAGAAAGGCTAAAATGGATGGAAGAGGGAGTTGGCATCACAAACTTTAAGGCTTTAAAGTTTGAATCTAGAACTAATGTCGAGAAGATGTAGATTGAGGAGCTGGTACTCACCAAAATGGGAAAATGGAAGTATTCTGCAAACTAGATTGCTCCTCAGATCTCAAAAGAATTATTAGTAAGATTGTAGCCAAGGTGGGAGTCAGCTGCACAGATAGCCAAAGACATCTATGAACAATCCTTGAGGAAACTATTGCCAAATCTTACTAAGGTAGAAGTAAAGGAAACAATGAAGGATAATGAAGGTAAAATGATGATCAGATTCCAAACATGTTTGATTTTAATTAAGGACATTAAGCATGTTGTAAGAGATGCAACAAACATGTGGAAGAATATCTATCATCTTTATAAGCCTAGTGATGATCTAGTTGAGATCAAGGATGACGATGGTGATAGTGATGATGAAGAAGATGATAGCACTCCATGTGCTACTATTGATGTTGAAGATTATTAGGCACTAAGAGCTGATGATGAACAGAAAGGGGAAGAAGCTAAAGAGGAAGACAAGGAGGAAGTGGATGAAGAAGATGATCCAATGAAGATTGTAGTAGAAGTCATTGCTTCCCTTCCTCACTCTCCACCTAAGCTAGCAACATCATCAAGGTTGAAGTTAGCTTCAATAGGATTGATTGCAACTACATCAAAAATGTCATATGCTCCTGCCACCTCACAACTCTAGGTATCTTCAATGGAAGTATCAGTTACTTCATCTACTGAGCTGTAGCCCTCTTCATCAGCACTTGAGAAATCCATCACAATGATATGCATAGCTGTTAGTTCCACAATTGTATCAACTTCTTCTGCACTATGTATAATAAGTCTACTAGTTCATTCTACAATTTTGTCATCTATAGCTCTAACTGCACCAATTTTTGTTCTAGTTATTTCTTCAATTGTAAATATTCTAGCTTGTATAGTACCTATTGATAAATCATTTTTGGGAAGCACATCAATTTTGGATGCAGTTGGTACTTCTCTTAGTTTTCCTCTAGTTGGACCAATTCAAGTTGTTCTCGCTAGTCCAATTACATCAACTATTATTTCTATTTCTAAATCTAAGGAAGTAAGAATTGAAGTAGAACCAAAGACTTCTCTAAAACTTCTACTTATTGGTAAGGAAATTGATGAAGATATAGACTTGGATAAAGAAATTATTATCCCTAAGATAGATTTGGACATTGCCTCAGCCAATAAAATGAGATTGGTCAGTCAGATTTTAGAGAAAAAGGCAAGGCAAAAGTAGCTAAGAGAAGAGAGGGATAGAGAATTCACAATAATTGAGAATGCCAAAAACTTAATTACTGAAGCTATAGGTATTGATGTTGATCCATCTCAACACATTTTGTTACAATTAGAAGAGGCTATAAATAAGTTCAACGAGGAAACTTTTGGCCAAGAGAAGCTCATTGAAAAGGCAAAGAAGAAATTTGACGATAAGGTGCTTAAGCACATTGCAATAAGTCAGGTAGAATTATCCACAATTTTGAGAAACCTTGAACAATCCCTTACAAATGTAACATTACTTTTTGGCAAGCTTCTTGATGTTACCAAGTATACCAAGGATATTAAAGAAAAAATTAATAAGATTGATGTGGACATGAAGGCTAGTGCTCAAAAGTTACAGCTTGACCCTAGCTCAAGCTCATCACATCACATGAAGATGAAATTTTTGTCAGAAATGTAGGCAGAGCTACTCAGAGAGGAAGCCATGATCAAGTCTACACTGATTGACATTTAGAATATGATCCTTCCAGTTATGGACCAAATGCAGAAATATATTACTTTTTAAAAAACATTGGTCCAAGACAACAATTTTTCAATAGCTGATCATATGATTGAACTTTCTGCAAAAGTTCAAGTGGCACTCTCCACCTATAAAATGTTGTAAGATAATTGGGATAAGACATTGGCTCTTATTCTTAAGGTACAATTCAAGTTTCTCTCAAATTTTGGTGTCTCTATTTGAATCTATTGTATATACTCTTTGGCATTATTGTCAAAAAGGGGGAGTATGAGATGAACAAGGAAAGAGATCAGGGGGAGTAAAGGAGACTTGTATATATTATGCCATATGTATGGGGGAGATATGTAAGATATGTATATAAAACATCTTTACAAAGATCAATTTTGAAAAAACAAAATCTGAATGTCGGTGAACATATGTTCTGGCTCATAAGTGTTTTTGTCACTAATGCCAAAGGGGGAGATTGTTGGCATTATGTTGTATTTGACATTAGTGACAACACTTATTCGATTCTGAATGCTTACCGAGCTCATCACTTAGTCTATAGTTTATACCAAGCATTTAGTGGTTACCTTGTAAGCTTAGCAATTAAGCAGTTCACACCGAGCATTCTTAAAGCTACTGAGTGTTCAACTATGTTTATCGAGCTTACAGTGTTCACTGAACAAATAATGGTTACCAAGCTTCACAGTATCTACTGAGTTATCAATTTACATGACATGAAGTTAGTTTCTACTGAGCAATGGATGTGTAGTTTTTACTAAGTGAAGCAAGGTAAAACTCAATGTGCAGTATCTACCGAGTGACACTACATCTACTAAGTCACTAGTGGTCACCGAGTTTGAAACTAATCCAAGTGATTAGGATGGACTGAGCCTTGACTTCTACCAAGTGCATGATGATGCTAAGTAATGTAGTGGATGTTGTGTATTAGAAGGTCACTGAGTCAGTTTAGTGAACCTGAGTTATTTACTATTGGGCTGACTTTGTAATGTGTAGTTCACTTGTGTTTTGGCCAACCTTGTAGTTTTGTAAATTTGAAAGGTATATATGTAAGGTGTATTGTAAGATATCATATGTATGAAGTATATAGAAGGAATGTGAAGTATTTTTGAGAAATGCATGCGAAGGATTATCAGCAGCAGTTTGAGGAATACAACAAGGTCAATACAGAGGTAGAAAAGTTATATCCATCACATAAGGTGATCAGTACATAAAGGATCTTATTAGAAATTATTTTTAAGTAGGTCCACTATTTCATCTTAACAGGTGAATTAGTTTCTAAATCTTCTAACAAGATAGACTTAACAGTCTTTGTACAAATCTCTTAACCAAGTGCATACTTCATTATATGTTTGTAAATCCTCTAACAAGGTGGACCTAGCAGTCCTTTGTTCTCCTAACAGGGCAGATCACTAGAAGTGGTCAATGTAAGCCTTGATAGGCCAACTTTATGCTTTAGTATTGATGTTTTTTGGGTATCATCCCTACCCCAGTTTTACTTTCTATTTGGAAGGTTTCTGGGTCACCAAAACATTGTGTTCTTTTGTGTGATGAATGTTTTATCTTTTAGTGTTAATTCATGTAGTAGCATAGATTCATTTGTGGTAAATTTAAAAGGAAGAATTTTTAAAGTTATGGATTCATCCCTTCCTTCTTAGTAACTTGTCATATCTTGAATATTTCCAACACATAAATTATGCCTAGGATTTATTAGAGTTTTTTGATGTATTTTCAAGTAATTGGATTGATAGGACATATAATATTTTAGTTGACATAATGGCTTATTTAGCCATTAAAAAAATTAACATGCCATCACAAGAAGTGCTGTAGGTTGAGATGAAAAATAGACCGTCTATTATTGATAATGTGTATAACTATCAAGTTAAAAGATGAAAAAGATTTACTGCAATTTTTAACATGAGAAGTAGATTATCAAGATCTTGGTTTTGTTTAAGATCAAGATGGCAAGGAGACTATTTGTAGAGAGGAGATTGTGGACCTTAAATCTAACAAGATACCAAAAGGATTATTAGCTCTAGAGAACATATTCGATGAATATTAAAAGGTCAAGACACACACTCTTCTTATCTTATAGTAACAAATTGAGAAAGTTAATCTTGGGAATGGGCAATCTCCCATAGACATTTTTATTGAAAAAAATCCATAAAAAAATAATATTAGGATTAATTGCTTTATTAAGGGACTCTAGGCATGTGTTTGTATTGTCGTATGATGATTTAAAAGCATATAGAGAAGACCTATTCCAACAAGAAATACTTTTGAAACACAATGCCAAACTTGTCAGGAAAAAGAAAAGACTAATAAACCCCATATTAGACCACAAAATGAAAGAATAAATGATTAAAATGAGGGATGTTGGTCTAATCAAACCTATTAGATATTCCAGATGGTTTCCCAATTTGGTACTTGCTAGAAAAAAAGAGTGGAGATATAGGATTGTATGTTGATTTCAGAAATCTAAATATATCATCATTAAAAGATAATTATGCTTTTCCAGATATGGAGGTTTTATTACAAAAAGTAACAAGAAATGAAATTTTGTCTATGATGGATTCTTTCTCTAGTTACAACCAAGTGAAAATCAAAGAGACATAGCAATACCCAATAACATCTACTATCCTATGGGGAACATATGTCTATGCTAGGATGCTATTTGGATTAACAAAAGTTGGAGAAATTTTTCAAAGACTAATAGATGTCAGATTTGAACAACTTATTAATAATGTCTTGGTGGTCTACAAAGATGATCTTATTGCTTATTCAAAGAAAGATAAGGATCACTAATAACCATTTGGAATTTTTTGTTTAGGAATATTGAATATGGGATATCAATTGATATAAAAAAAAGTCAGCTTGGAGTCACTAAAGGAAAATTATTGGTAAATATTGTGTAAAAAGAAGGTGTAAGAATAGACCCAAAAAGAGTTGCTGCAATTGATAGCATAAAAGTCCCTAAGACTATTGAAGTTATTCAATCTTGTTTTGGATAGATTAATTTTGTAAGAAGATTTGTATCCAATTTTGTAGAAATCATTAAAGCCATGTATAAAATGTTAAAGAAAGGGGCTAATGTGGTTTGGGATTTGGGATATTTCTAACATTTTTAAAAATAAAGAAAGAAATTAAAGAAGCTTCAGTTCTTAAGGCACTAGATTTAAGAAGCATTTCTAAATATTATACTTTGCATCGTATCATACAATTATTGTAGTCATGCTCTAGAAAACTAGAAAAATGAAGGACATGAACAACCAATTTCCTTTCTTAGTAGAAGTCTAAAAATCTCAGAGTTGAATTATGATATAAAGGAGAAAAAGGAATATGCTCTAGTAAAAGTTACTAAGGTTTTTAGACAATATTTGGTAGGTGTTGATGTCAAAGAATATGGTCCTAATTCTGTAGTTAAAGATATCTTTAGATATATATTGGCTACATGAAGAAGATGTAGATGGGTAAATTAAATTCAAGAATTCAATATCAATATTCAAATAACCAAGTTGGTAAGAGGTCAAGGATTAGTTAAGCTTATGGTTGATTCTAACTTGGAAGCAACACAAGTGAATCAAGTGGAGGAAGAATATTATCAAGTAAGTATTAAAAGATGCTCTTGGTATTTTGATATTCTATATTACTTAAGGTATAGGAGTTATAATGAATTAATGAAAATCAAAAGAGAACTATAAATTTGTAAGAAACAAAATACAACCTTATCCAAGGTGATCGTTATTGGAAAAATAGAGATGGTGTTTTACATTTTTTCATAGATATTGGTTAAGCATTTGCAATTATCAAAGAACTCTATGAACTATATTGTAGAGGATATTTTTATGCAAAGATAATTTCTCATAAGATATTACAATTTCTCATAAGATCTTACAAGTAGGATATTATTGGCCTCATCTCTTCAATGAGTGTTACATTAGAAAGTGTGAAGCATGCTAGAAATTTTCAAGAAAGTTGACATATAATGGAATTTTTACTCATAGAACCTTACAAGAAGAAGAGCCATTATGAATGTGGGGAATTGAATTTATAGGTGAGATCAGTAATAAATCAAGGAGTGATTATAGCTACATTTTGATCACCAAAGATTACTTGACTAAATGGGTAGAAGAAATACCAATTAGATGCTCCACTAGAATAGTTGTTATAGAATTTCTAATGAACAATATAATGACCTAATGTGGAGTCCCTAGAAATATTTTTGTTGATGATGGCATATTCTTTAGATCAGAGGAATTTTCAAATTTTTGCAGTGAATATGATATTTTTGTCTCTTACTCTTCTTCTTATCATTCTCAAGGGAAAATCTAGGCTAACTATAGTAATAAGAGTATACTTAAAATCATCAAGAGAATGTTGGTTAACAAAAAAAGGCTTTAGGATTCAAAGTTTCATCTTGTAGTATAGTCAAACATGATTACAAGAAGACAAATGTCATACTCAATTTTTCTTGAACAAGACACACACACATGCATACACACATACAATAATAATATTCAAATTTATTTCTTGGAAAGTGTTTAAGAAATAATTAAAATAAAATATATTCATAGTTTTGAAAAGTCCTTTTAAATGTTACAATCATAATTGGATCCTTACATCAATTTACAAGAAGATCAACTTTTGATCTTTTACAAAACATAACTTGTACAAATGTTCATAATAAAAAATCTTTAAATCTCCAAAAGAAAGCATAAATCTTCCAAGAATTGCTTCAACACATATCCATTTAGAAAACCTATACAAGAAAACCCTATAAATCATGGAGAGCTCACCTCCTAGCCTACGTCTCTAAGAGACCACCCACCGAGCTTGGAGTACCAAGGCCAACCGGGTAACAATTAATCACACAAATATAAATCAACTATACAAGATACAACATTTAACATTCTTTTTGAGCTTACATAGTAGGTTACCAAAGGAAACAATAAAATGGGTGAAGGTGTGCCTAAAACCCCAAGGAGAAGCCAAATATAGAAAACCAAATCTGCCTTACAAGGCATACACAATAAATACCAACTCTCAAAAAATTTCTCCCCTTATCACCCCCAAAGTGCATAACAAAGTATTGGAACATGCAACACATACTACATGTTTATCCCTCTTTCTTCTAAGGAAGAGACTCTACACTCAGGGGATAGGCCCAACTAACCCCTTCACCCAAAGGCCATTTCTTCCCTATCAAGGGTGAGTGATGTCCTTCCAAACCCATAACATCACACTCTCAAAATCAAATGAAAATAAGGCAATAGAAATTCAACCACACCTAACAATACCACAAGGACAATGAACAACACACATATGCATCTATAGAAAAATTTACACATGTTTTATTTAGAAAAAAATACAACTCATAATTTCTAAAACATGGAAAAGCTCCAACCTTTCTCCAAGCTATGGTAAATGATCCAATCTAAGAAGAGCCCTCTATCCTTCCTTCTTTCAATCTCCAAAACCAAAATTCTCTAAAACTAGAGAGTGGGTGAATGTCAACTATATTTTCCAATCTCCCTCTAAAAGAATAACATTCCTAATTTTTCTCCATCATAAAAGAGAACAAACACTTCAACTCCACGTAAGTTTCCCTATTTGGTAGGAATTATCAACTCACTAGAGATAAGGTAGGAATTTTGGTTAAGACTTCTTCCATTTTCACAATACTTAAGAAATGGGATTTTACAAGTGTTAGAAAATAGATTTTAATTCCAATAAATTCAAAATTAAAGGCCTAACATATAGTACTAACATGTAGGTAACTTAATTTCACTAAAAGAACACTCTAAGACTCAAACAAAGCCCTCTAAAGTCACCTTGAAATTGAAATCCGAAATTTAATTTAATTAAAATCTTCATAAGATATTTTATACAAGGGGATGAAAATTTAAATAGTTCTAACTGGTAAGGAATAAGGTTGGGTGTCTTTTTCCAATGACTCAACCTGACTTGCCATTTAAACACATAACAACACAAGTGCCAAGTGACACTATAAATATACATTTAATAGTGGAAAATCAATTTTCACAAAAAGTAACCTAATCTAAGACATCCATTCAGATTACGTTCACAAAGTAAAATACTTAACAATGAGGTTAAGATCTCTTCATTAGATCTAACCTTGGCAATCTCAATTAATACAAAGGTATAGTCTTGGTACTTCGTTTTACCATGGATATTTCTTGCACACTCAAACCACATATTAGTAGTCTAAGATAAATAAAAAATATGCACATATAAATCCTCTATTTATTCTATATTCGTAATTGAATCAAAACATAAAGCATTTCTCAATTGAGTAATAGTTTTTTTCCATTTCTAACCATTGTACATATATAATACTACCATTATCGAACTAAACATGATATGAAATTAATAAAATAACCAATGAAGTACATGAATGTAACTAATCATCAAGCATCATAAATAAGTTCTAACATCATAAATGATTACCATAAAATAAAATATCCCATAGTATTAAATAGTTTGAGTAACAATCCAAAATAGTCCAACATATAACAAGGTCTCAAAATATAAAGTATCTGTAATGTAAAATGTAAAGTATCTAAAATGCAAATAAACTACTATGACATGCTATTATTGGCTAGGGTGAGATCTCACATCCTCCCCCACTAGGCATGAACATCCTCCTGGAGTTCATCAAAAAGGTATAGGTACTGAGCTTTCGTCTATATGTTGTGTCCTCCCATGAAGTTGTGACCTCATCATAACAATCCCACTAGACTCGAAGTGTTAGGGTCCATCGACCCAAAATATGAATGGGTTCTAGAGCTATGTGTCTATCCAACTCCACCTGTAAAGAACCCCAATATATAATTTGAGACTTATCATAGATATACTTCCTCAATACTGAAACATGAAACACTTCATGGATGTGTGATAGGTTCGGTGGCAAAGCTAAATGGTAGGCAACTGGTGCTATCCTCTCTAGTTTCTCAAACGGTCCAATGAAATGAGGTTCCAACTTAGAACCCTTTCCAAAATGGATCGGGCTCTTGTGAAGATGCACTCTCAGAAATACTTTATCACCAACCATGTAATCTCTATTTGTCATCTTAGTATCGACATACTTTTTCTATCTATCTTGAGCCTGCCTAAGACATTGCCTAATCAAATCAACCTACTGCTCCATGTCTTTGACTAACTATGGTACAATGGATACTCTATCCTTAATCCTATCCAAACTCAAAGGAGTCCTACAAGGTCTACGATATAAGGCCTGATAAGGAGGCATACCTATAGAAGTATGATGACTATTATTATAGGTGAACTCCACAATATGAAGATACTCCTCCCACTTGACTTGATGGTCCATCACATACATGCACAAAATATACTCTAATACCTAATTAACTCTCTCTATCTATCCATTAGTTTGAGGGTGATATGATGTATTGAAATTAAGACTAGTACCCAAAGCTATTTGAAGCTCACTCTAAAATGAAGATGTGAATAGAGAGTCTTAATCAGAAATGATCTTATGAGGGATGCCATGAAGGTTGACAACATCTCATAAGAACACTTGTGCTATTGTTGGTGTTGTAAAGTTAGTTTGAACAAGTGAGAAGTGGGCAACCTTAGTCAATGTATAAACTATCACCAAGATAGCATCCTAACAACAAGAAGACATAGGAAGGCCAACAATAAAGTCCATAGATATCACATCCCACTTCCATGCAGGTATCTCATGTGGCTGTAAAAGTCCCCCCAAATGGTTGCGCTCTACCTTCACTCTTTGACATTCAAGACATCTAGTAATAATATCGGCAATATGTACCCTCATCCCAAGCTAGGAATACAAGTATCTCAAGTCTAAATGTAACTTCTTCACAGTAGGATGTGCTTTGTAAGGTACTTTATGAGCCTCTAAAATTATGAACTCTCATAGGTCACCTGAAGAAGGCACATAAATTCATCCTCTATGACATAAAAGCCCATTAGGCTCCAAAGAATAGTCTGCAAACTTTCCCACTAGGGGTCTCTGAGAATGTGTAATCTAACAAATCTCTACATATAACTTATCCTTAGGAAAATGTCATCTCTTTCAAATCTATGGTAGTAGTCATGGAAGATATGATATGTCATCTCCTACTTAGAGCATATGAAACCACA
The DNA here is from genome assembly GCA_028749045.1 of Cupressus sempervirens. NCBI lineage: Eukaryota > Viridiplantae > Streptophyta > Pinopsida > Cupressales > Cupressaceae > Cupressus > Cupressus sempervirens. Next base: position 476,371,471 of record CM053789.1, on the reverse strand, counting down.
TTCTCCTTGCCTTCAATGTAATAAAAATCAAAATCATATTCACATAAGAACTCCATCCATCTTCTCTTCCTAGCATTAAGGTTTGGTTGTGAGAATATGTATTGTAAACTTTGATGATCTGAATGAAGCTCAAAATGGTGACCTAATAGGAAATATCACCATCTCACTAAAGCATGAACTACTACTACAAGCTCTAGGTCATGAGTTGGATAATTCAGCTCATGAGTCTTAAGCTTCCTAGATTCATATGCAATAGCTTGACCATCCTACACCAGAACTGCTCCTATGCCATCCAGAAAAGCATCTTTACACACAACAAAATCCCTTGATGGGTCAAATACTACAAGAATTGGTGCACTAGTGAGAGCCCTCTTGAGCTCTTGGAAGGCTCTCTCACACTTCTCTGTCCACTTGAACTTATTTCTCTTCTTGTAAAGAGATGTAATGGGATGAGCCAACCTAGAAAAACTTGCAACATATCATCTATAATAACCAACCAATCCCATGAAACTCCTCACCTTAGTGAAATTGTTGGGTGCTAGCCATTCCATAATATCTTGAATCTTAGATGGGTCTACTGAGATCCCATCACCTGTAATAATATGGCCTGGATAATGAATCTTAGGTCTAAAGAAGGCACACTTCTTCAAACTACCATACAACTAATTCTCCCTCAAAAGTTTGAGTACTTTTCACAAATGCTCCTCATGCTTCTTCTCATCTCAAGAATAAATCAAAATGTCATCAAAAAATACCACCACAAATTTATCTATAAATGTATAGAATACCCCATTCATAAGACTCATGAATATAGCTAGAGCATTTGTGAGGCCAAATGGCACTACAATGAACTCATAGTGGCCATACCTTGTACGAAAAGTAGTTTTGTGGATATCACTCTCTACTATCCTCAACTGATGATAACCTAACTTTAGATCCATATTTAATAAGACATAATCACCCTTCAACTGATCAAAAAGGTTATCAATCCTAGGTATTGGGTATCGGTTCTTAATGGTTACTTTGTTTAGCTATCGATAGTCGATACACAACCTAAGTGATCCATCCTTCTTCTTCACAAAGATTACTAGAGCACTCCAAGGTGACACGCTAGGATGAATATTTCCTTTTTCCAAGAGCTCTTCTAACTAAATCTTGAGCTCACTAAGTTCCTATGTGGTCATCCTATATGGTTCCCTAGAAATAGGCTCAGCTCTTAGCACAAGATCAATGTGAAAATCAAATGCTCTAGGTGGAGACATACCAGGAACCTCTAAGGGAAAAACATCTACAAATTCTTGCAAGATAGGATAATCATCAAGTGAAGTCTCCTTCTTGGAATCCTCATCCCTATGGTGATGGAAAATAGCTAACATCCCTTACACAGACACTGATTTAGCTACATATCAAATATCATACGAAGAGATATTAGCCTCTGTACTATAAAAATTATTGTGGAAGTGCCATGACTATCAACACATTCTACCCTCTTCTGTCAACAATCCATCTTGGCATTATGGGCATAAAGCGAATCCATGCTAGGAACTACATCATAGGTACCCAAAGTGGTAATGTAAATATCAGCCATGGTAGTCATGTCTCCAATCTAAATCTCACAATCACGAACCAAGGAATCAACTAACACTCTAGTACTTGAGGCTAACTCTACCTCTAAATTGACCTCCTATCTAATTTCCACTAGTTCACAATGCTCCACCACTAATGGAGATATAAATGAATCTATAGCTCTAGAATCAAATAGAATATAGAATCAAATAGCTTGTATCATAAATGTATCCTCAGTGACTATGGCTTGATGCTTTGCCTGACAGTTATCAACTGCTACAAGTACTCTATGAGATTTTCCCATGTCACCTACTGTAGGCTCTGAAGCAACCCCTTTCTAATAGTTTGATGTTAGACCCTATGGGAAATCTCTAGCAATGTGATCCATACCAACACAAGTGTAGCATGGTCCTCTAATCTGAATCTAAATACCCTGTGACCTAGTCTACTACGAACCTGCAGTCCAATTGGATCCACTGAAACCACCCCTATAGGACTGCTAAGTCCTACTTGGTTGCATGTAATAGGTTTGTGTCTTTTGATCTCATTTAGGATCCTAAGATTGCCACTGTTGCTTGGGCTTAGAGCCACTATATCCCTGTGATGATCCTTGTCTATAATCCTACTATGGTTGAGGAACTTTAAAGGATCCTCTTGACTAATTCTTATTCCCTTTCCAAGGGGGTCTCTACTAACCTAAAAATTGTCCTGAGTTGTTTCAATGCTGAAATTGATTCTACCCCCTCTTATGAATATCCTCTACTACTAGGGCTTTCTCAACTACCTCTTTGAATATAGTTAGAAAATCTAACCAGACAAAATCCTAGAGGGGTGCATTAAGACCCTTAATGAAACGATGAGTACGTAGCTTCTCATCCTTCATATACTCAACATATAGAAGGAGCTCAAGAAACCTATGCTCATACTGTGCCATAGTAAGTCCTTTCTACTGCAAGTCATGAAATGCCTCTAACTATCTTTGTCTAATATGCTTAGAAAGGTATCTGTCCCTAAAAATACTCAAAAAGGATTCCAATGTGAGAGTGTCCATATGCACCTCACCTAAGGCCTCCTCCTACTGCTACTAGGTAGAAGCTAACTCACGAAGGATATGTACTGCAAGTCATGCCTTTAGATTGCTTCCATAAGGATATAATCCAAATCATCACTATAAAATCTGTAAACATGCCTCTACACCAACACCATCTGTATTTATGAAGAATAGGGGAGGTTTGAGTCAAATCAACCTCATAATGTCATCTCCAATGTCTCTAGGATCTCTTTCCACTATCTGTGCCATTGGGTCAAGATGTGGCAATACTTGCTAAACTAACTCAACCTCATGATCATCATGACCCTCAACCTAGCTAGGTGGAGGACTCCTAGTCCTCTCCCTTGTAACTATCCTATGGTTGCCTAAATTTCTATGCTCTAACTATGGTATCACAGGTGGTAAGCACTTCTGAACAACTCTAATTAGGTTATGAAGTGCATCCATAATGTCTTGATTAGGGTTTAGAGGTGGGTTAGGTTGTGGTACATGATCCCCTCTTGAAACCTAATGATCATGCTCCTTTATCTCAAATTTTCTAAACAAGATGCTCTAGGAGCACTACCTTGTCAACCACCTCAACTAGCTCTACAAGCTCACATGACAACTAGCATCCTGCATAAGGGTGAATTTTTTTTCATAAGTCAAATCTAAAAAGGCTTATTTTGAATGTTCGTAATACTAAGGACATCACTCACCCTTGGGAGGGAAGAAGTGGCCTTTGGGTGAAGGGGTTAGTTGCACTTATCCTCTAAGTGCAGAGTCTCTTCCTTGGAAGGAAGAGGGATAAGCATGTAGTATAGGCTACATGTGCTAGCACTTTGTTATGCACTTTGGGGGTGATAAGGGGAGAAATTTTGTGACAGTTGGTATTTATTTTGTATGCCGTGTGAAGGCAGATTTGGTTTTCTGTATTTGGCTTCTCCTCGAGGTTTTAGGCACACCTTCACCCATTTTATTGGTTCCTCTAGTAACGTACTAATAAAGCTCAAAAAGAGTCTTAAATGTTGTATCTTGTATTGTTGATTTATATGTGTGTGATTGATTGTTACCCAGTTGGTCTTGGTTTTCCAAGCTCGGTGGGTGGTCTCTTAGAGACCTAGGCTGGGAGGTGAGCTCTCCATGGTTTACAAGGTTGTCTTGTATAGGTTTTCTAAATAGATATGTGTTGAAGCAATGCTTGGAATATTTTCACTTTCTTTTGGAGATTTGAAGATTTCTTATTATGAACATTTGTAAAAGTTATGTTTTGTAAAAGACTAGAAGTTGATCTTCTTGTAATTTGTAAATTGATGTAAGGATCCAATTATGATTGCAACATTTGAAAGGACTTTTCAAAATTGTGAATATATTTTAGTTTAATTATTTCTTAAATTGTTTCCAAGAAATAAAATTGAATATTATTATTGTATGTGTGTGTGTGTGTGTTCAAGAAAAATTGGCCATGACAAAAGACCACCAAATTTTCACCATGTATGGATTCCTAAAAATAATTTATTACCAGTTTATAGATTCATCAAGAAGGAGAAAATAGAGGACATAGAATTTATGAATAAAATGATTAGTGCATTAGCATAATTAGATGAGAATCGAAGAATAGTATTAGAGAATAATATTAAAAAGTAGAAAATGGTTAAATATATTTATGGTAAAATTTGGATGAACATAACATTTAATATTGGTGACTAGGTGTTGAAATGCAATGTCAAGAAATAATGGAAAAATTGATGCTCTTTGGCTAGGGCATTGCATAATATCTATAAGGGCAGGAGAGTACTCATTCTTCCTATAAGATACTGATGGCAACATACATGAGTTTCCTATTAGTGGCCAATATCTTAAACCCTTTTATTCTAATATGGTATTGTCATTATTTATATATTAGTAAAATAAGGATGAGTTTTCTTGTTTTCCTTATTCTCGTTCTAAAGGTAACTAGAGTTTGGTCATATTTTCATAAAATATGTGTCCCTAGAAAGATCCACTAAAGGTACTCCAAAATTTTTTCTTCAAAATAAGATATTTCTCATTTTTGAAGTATTTAATTGAGAAGGGTTATAATATAGTGATTTTTTATTGTATCAGATGAGAAGTATTTGCAGGGTAACAAATATTAAAAATAAATTTGGAACACCATGCATGTGATAATTAGTGATCCTTGATTTCATGATTCTAGAGATAAAAGGATCCTCTATGTTTGATTTCATGATTTTGTAGAACATCAAAGTTAAACCTTATGATTTTTCAATTTCACAAAAGACAGAATCTTGCTTGCTAGATATCACAATTTTACAACTCATGATTTTTTGATAGCTTGATCTCGCAATTTCTCTAGTAATGAAGTAGTAATATTTCAATTTTGCAACTTCACAAGATGAATACTTCTTGTGAAAATCAATGTTAAAAGGTAAAAATACAAAGTTATTTCTAAAGCCTCATGATAGGAAACATATGTTAAATAGGTAAGTACATTTATTTCTATTAAAATTTCACTAAATTAGATATGAAAATAACTTTATGTTAGTGCATGTAAAAGGATAGTTATAGTTAATGCATCTTTTGACCGTTGTCAAAAGGACACCATGACATCATTCACCAACAATATTCTTGTAGTGCAATTTTTCTGTGATTCTTGTGTGCATGTTTCAAAGATATTTAGCCATGGGATTGCCTACAATGCAGAGGATGACCCAAAGCCTGTTATGCAACCACATTTAAGTCTGGCTCAGGAAGACTAGTTGGATGTTCTCAACAACATTTATGTGGCCTCCTGGGAATTATAAACTAGTTATGTGTGTTTTACCAATGACATCCATGAATTGGAGTTTGAGGAAGATAGGGCTGAAGTTTCTACCATTCTTGCAAAGCTTCAGGATCCCTCAAGGAAACCAAAATTTTGATAAGATTCTTGACATGATGCAATAATTATAATTTTCTTGGAAATTTTCTAAGTTTTTTTAATTGTAAATTTTGGTGAATGGTTGCAATTAGTTATTTAGTCAGTTTCTTTTTGTAAAGGTCTAAAGTTTTTTTTGCACCCTTTTGTTTCCTATAAGAAAGGGTACCAGAACCTTAGAATAGATATATGATATAGAAAAAGAGATTAAAACTACAAAAGATATTGATAGACATGTATATATGCAACATAGGATAGATATTGTAACTAATCACAACCCAATTACAATGAATTTTAGAATCAATAAAAAATATTATGTTTCTCTTCCAAAGTCAGGGAATCAATCATAAATATTGTTGTCTTTGAATTATCCTATTGGATTCATATTATTTTCGATATACTGAAATTAGGTATAATATTTTACGAGCAAAAATTGTATGCATATTTTGTGTAATTAGTTTTCATCCCTTGAAGATAAAAACAACTAACTAGGGTTTTGTGACTTCAAGTTCTCTCTCCAACAATTTATTGTAGCATTCCCATCTTGAAGTAGTATAATAATATTCTAATTAAGTTCTATTCTCCCAACAAAAAAGGAGTGGTCCTTTGTTCCTTCTAAAGAAAAGTATAATTTTGTGGAATGTGATATTCTTTATCTCGCCCATTTTCATAGATACCTTATTTCACTCCATTATTTATACACATTCAAAGAACTCAAATTTAATTTCTCATATAGAAAATACTTTCTAACCCAAGAGTATCTATTAAAAGTTCACATTATTAATCTTTAAACATTTCCTTAAGAAGTATAAGTATAGGTACAACCACCTAGGTTTTGTAGAGCCTGAAGTGTGGAGAGTGAAAAATTGTGATTCATGTTGGAAATACAATAGGGAAAGTAAAATTTAGGGGGGTGTGAATCAATCCTTCAAAACTTTAACCATAAATTAATTCACCAAACATCCATCTCACAATTTGTATGTAAACTGAAATAGCTAGCTAAACATACTTATCCATAGCATGAAAGCAAATAACATTCAACACATGTATGACACAAAATATTTTGTTACCTAGAAACCCTCCAATGAGAAGGAAAAACTAGTGTGGGGATGACACCAAAAATTCTCCTCTACTATAGTAATAAAGTGTATCTAGTGAAGGCTACAATGTTTGATCATAAACTATGATCTACCCTGTGAAAGGTATGCCTTGTTCAAGGCTTGCAAGATTGTTAGATCTTACCCTATTAAAGGATTGCAACACCTCGTCAGAAGTGTGCTTGATTAAAGGACTTTAACTTGCAATGAAGTGAGCACCTTGTTAAAGGATTTACAATAGTCTATTAGGACTACTTTGTTAAGAGATCTAACTTATTCACCTACTAGAATGTCTCATCAATGATCCTTGAGTTAACACTATGCTGCTAGTTAATAGATCACCTCTGTCCTGATGTGAACTTGATTCTCTCTGATCAAATATATCACTTCTATCCTCTAACTCCTTTCCTTTGTTCTCCTCTAACTAATTCTGCAATGTATCTCAATTGAAAACTCCTTAGCTACCATGAATGCTTTGTTTGCACATGTAAACTTCTCTCTTCTCACTTTCCACTCTTGCATCTTTTAGGGTTTATACTCCTTATGAAGACTTAGGTGACTTAGGGTTAGGTATGAATCAATAATTATGATTCACCCATTTTTATTCTTAAAACATCCCTTCGATTGATTGGTTGCATGTACTACATAGGGATCTACAATATAGATTCATCCTTATAATCTTAAAATCACAAAAAATTCTATAAGTCATCTCAAAAATAGTTTACATAGAAGTTTTTACCATTACAAACAATTATGTTGAAAACTATTTTCTTAACACTTGAAGTGTCTAATGCTCGACATCCATTGTATCTTCAATTTTGTAACTCAACCTCTAAATTACTTAGCACCCATTGATCACTCAACATCTAAATGACTTATAATCTACTGTCTACTCAACACTTGAGTGACTCAACACTTACTAGTTACTCGAAAAATACTATATATCTGACAACTTATCCTCAGTATACACTACTTGTTCGACATGAACTAAGAAAATGACTTAAGTGTGTTGTCACTCATATGTCAAAACCAATCTGAGATTAAAAATCTCCCTCTTTGACATGAGTTGCAAAAGCACTTGATCATGCATGAATATCCTTAGCTCTTGAGAATATCTTAGATAATATCCATATAGTACTTGGATTTCATACAAAATCTCAAATTTTCAAAATTTTGTAAAACATTCAGGACTTAGTAGTCATACCTCAAAAATTCTATAACTCCCCCTATGTTGATTGTTCTATTGTGATTCTAAAATTGAATAATACTCTTACTGAGTAGATCACTCTATTTCTAGTTTTGTACTATAGTCTCCATCTATGTTTGGTCTCCCCCAAAACTTATTCTCTTCTTTCATCCATTCTTCCCCTTTTGACACTTATGTCACGGGTTGTACATGAATTGTGTGTTTATCCAAGAAAGATTTATTGACCTCCATCGTTATCTTTAGTGATGCATCCTAGTTGTCACATGCTACCTCCAAAGATTTTATTTGTATGTCTAACTCTATAGCAAGGGTGACCAAGCCTTTATGTCAGAAATATGGGGATCTTTCTTCAACAATGTCTCTACATGGGCTGGTTCCTTGTGTAACACCTCCATGTGAGGGGTTAACATGGATTATATGTTGATCAATGTCACCCTAATATTTTCATCTTGAGCATGTAAAGCTACTAACTGATATTGTGCTGATAAAAAATTCTAGAAATGAGACTGAACTTGACTAGGAGATTGTTGTAGAATGTTACCTATTTTCTTCAAATATCCTTCTAGATGATCAATATGTCTTTGAACTTCTTGTGTGAATAGGGGAACATCACACAACTTGGTATAAATAGAGAAAATGTTCTCCAATATCTTCTTTACACCCTCAATTTGGTTGCTAACTCAACCTAGTGTAGTGAAATGGCACTAGATTTTTTTTTATCCACCTTTGTTTGAAATTTCTTCTCAGACCATTCCAGTAATTTGATAGTGGAATCTAGGCCGTCTTCATCATTGATCTTTTCCTCAGTATTTTTCCAATCGCTCAATGATTGGCTTGGCTTCATTAGGTGTAGGTAGGCTAAATGCATCAAGAAATATGTCCTTGATGTCATGAAGTTGTTCTTTCTACCTGTGCTCCCTTATGAGTAGTTCTTGGTGTTTCTTCCTTGCTAGAGCATCATGCAATATGCTCATTTTCTCTATTGTGATTTTTTTAAGATCATACTTTTTAAACTCAATCACCTCATCTAATTTTATGTCACCATAGGATGTCACCTCATCAACCTTAGATGTTCTAGGACTTGGCCTTGATGCTTGCATTAGTGTAGCTTTAGTACTTGGCTTGTGAAGTGCTTGACTAGGAGTAGGAGTAGCAGTGTCTGGTAAGGTAACTGGTGTCTAAATAGCTATTACTTCCTCTAGCTTCATAGTTAAGACTAAATATTTAGTCCTATCCTTCTCCTTTTCTTTGATTTCTACTCCACCCTATCTTTGTGGTATATGTGTAGGATTGGCTTCCTGACCTGTTTGAACCAATATCCTTTCTTTCTTGATTAGTGTAATTGGTGGTATTGAAACCTTTTATACCTTAGTGCTGATATGTGAGGACATTGTGTCCTTCCTTTGATATACTAGACAATAGACATTGTAGGTTGCACCTCAGTAAATTGAGAGGGAGCAATTTGATAATGCTTGTGTTTTCACCCCTATAGATGCCAATTATGCCTTCTCAATCTCATCCAAACTCACCTACATAGGATGACTACATAGTTGTGCCTTGGTGGTGGAATTTGTCATTATCCTCTATTAGGGGATTAATGTTCTGAACATTGTTGTCAGAGACATTCTTAATCTTTATTGTATATCTACTTTTGGGTTGGCACTCAACATGTGTACTTCTGGTAAACTCTAGTTTTGTTGTTCCTCTTTTGCAATTTTTTCCTCTATAGTTCCTTCCTCATGTACTTCCTTTATAGATCATCATTGTTTACTTTAATTACCTCTTTTTGTTCTTTTTGTTTACCTACTTCCATAGGTGCTTACTTAATAGCCTTTTGTGTTGTCAACCCATAGATCACCTTCCATATTTGTGTGCTTTGCTAAACAACAACTTCAATATTGTTCTATAAAATGTCAAAGGCTCAGTAATTTGGAGCAAATATTCCCTTATACTTGTTAATAGATTTTGTTATCTCATATTCGTCCAAGTTTGGCATCACTCTAGCAAGTGTATTGGGAGACTATATTTCCACCTTTGATCAACTCTATCATATAGGCTCTTGGGTAAAGAGTTGGAAATCTCAATTGGAGTCATCTTAAATTTTTCCATCATGGCATATATAAACTCTTCTAATTTATCCATATCTAACTTCCCAAGTTTATCAAACTCAACATGTGTAAATCCACTTAAATCAACATTATTCTTGATATTTTCACACAAATTTTCCAAATAAGAAGATGGACTATGACTTACCACTTTGAATTGGTTGTTATCATATGAATCAGTCCTCCTCTCATCTAATTTAGATGAGGAAATATATTTCCTTCTTTGCTTCTACTCAAGTTCATCTTCTTTTGTCTTTTTGCTAGCTCTCTTACCTTTAGGCTTTATAACTTCTTGAGTCTTCTTGGAAGTAGCTCTTGTGCTAGACATTTTAATGGTAACTATAGGGTTTTTTTGTGAAGGTTTCACAAAATTTTTAGGTTTTCTTGCTACTGGCTTCTTTTCTTTCCTCTTCTTCTCTTCTGTGGAAATAGGTGCTTCACTATCTTCTTCTCCCTTGGCACCTTCATCAATTTTTTCTTTGTCTTCTCCTTGGTCCTCCCCTTGACCCTATGTGAGAGAAAGTGGTGCTTGGGTAGGTGCATCTTCACCATCTTCATTATCTCTTCTTCTTCATCTTCTTTCCCCCCTTCACCAAATTGTTCCTTGAGTTACTTCAAAAGCTTATTCTTTTTCCTCATTAAAGAAACTATCTTTAAGTCCATTGTAATCTTTGACCTTTCTACATCATAGTCTCCAAAAGTAGTAGCATCCTTATCTACTTCCTCTACTAGTAAAGAAGTGATAGCTACAGATGCCTCATCAACATTAATCTCATAAGGCAATGGCATGAGCCATCTCACCCTTAGAAAAACAACTAGTACATATGTAAAATCAACATCAACTAGAAAATAAACATCATTGAAATGCTTCTCTACTAGTGATACTGTAATCCTCTATCTTTGTTTCATTGACTTCTAAAAGTCTTCAAAGTATCTAGTCATCAAAGACTCAAAATTATCTCCAAGTTGCTCCATAAATTCACCAATTTGCATTGCAATTGACCTGTTGGTCTTCCAAGCTATTTTCCCAAATGTGGGAAAAGTGTTCTGCACATAGAAAAATATGCAAACAACTATTGAACCAAATTTGCAGTCTGCACTTTTTGTTTTCCTTATGGCTCATAGGTTTTTCATATCATTGCTAATGTTGTAACTCGACAAGGTCATAAGAATGGTCTTTCTTCACTATCTTGTAATCCAAATCCATAGCCATTAATGGTACACTATTTAACCTGCTAGATTGAAAGAGCTTATGTAAAATAATTCTTTCTCCAAATGGGGTTAGGGGATTAGTAATTGTATCTATGGTCATCCCTCTCTTGTTCCATAGTGCCCCTGTATTATTCTCAATTGCCTCTTTTGCATCACTCCTCATTTTCTTAGGTCTATCTAGGGTTGGATACCCTGTCACTCTATGAATAATCCTCTTTGTTATTTTGATAGGGCCATCCTTCAACCATACATAATTGTCATGAATTCTACTAGGAACAATCTTTATCCATTCTATCTTGAACACATTTGAAAAATCTAGGGCACATGTTAACCCTTTTCTCTCTACAACCTTGTATTCTTCTTTCAATACTTTTTTATCACACAATTTTCCCTATAAATCTCTTATTTCCATGTCTCCAATGCTTCGAACCTTACAAGTGTAGCAACACATTACATCTTGTATCATCAAAACTTGTGGTGGTATCATGGATAATGCACCAGATGGGTCTCCTTTATATGCAATATCAGGAATCACATAAAAATGTGGTTGTTTGATCTCATTACTTATCAATTAAGCATTCAAAACTTCTATTCCTTCCTTAACCACAACAACAGAAGAGCTAGCTACCATAACAACTAACTAGGGTTTCTGTAAATTCAAATAGCATAGCTCAACACATGATAAATACCTTGAAAAATATGATGTAAAGTGTCAAGTAGTAATTGAATTTAGTTTGAAAATAATTGAATTGACTTCTCCAATTTTCCTTTAGCTCTTTGTGCTCTCTTCAATCTTGAATAATAGAAAATGAGTCAAAAATTGATCATACAGTCCTTGAAACTTAGCAATAAATGTGTAGTGCTTACACAGCAGTAAGATCAACTCCAATAGAAAATTTGACTCACTCAAATTCCATGCATTTCCTACTATGCTCGACAACCATAGTGAGCTCAGCCAACACTATCACCTTTGATAGCTCAACAACAACTAACTTTCACTCGGCAACCATAGTGAAGTTTTTCATGTTCGACAACAACATGAAAACTTATAGATTGGTTCTAAGTTCTAACCAATACTTTTCATCTTACTTCATGCTTATATGATCTTTTCAACATTTAATCCTTTGAATTGATGTATAATTGAACTTTGAAATACCAGTCCCACACATACCTCTTAATTGCCTAGTTGGGGGTGGTGTGATCACTTGATCCATTGGATGAACTGACCCCATCTGAACTTAATGTACTAAAATATTACTTTTAATTCCATGTCTTGTTCATCTACACTTTGATGTCTTCAACATCAACCTTTCCTTTACCTTTGTTGAATCCACTAATAGATGCTCTTGACCTTGTTGGACAATTTTTGCTCATCTGACTAGTCTTAAAACAACTAAAATATGTAGTTTTACTCAACCATCTAATATAGTCACTTCTAAAATGTGTTCTAATGCAATTTTCAAAAACATGTCCATACTCTTGACAATTGTAATAACTATACCCTATATTGTAATTCCAATTTTAGGATATGCCAGTATGGTTTACCTTGGCTTGCTTGTTTGATGACCAGTTAAGCTTTGATCTGCACTCATATGCTCTATGCCCATACTTCTTATAGTTGCAATAGTAACCTCCAAATATTTGTGTACTTGATGTCTTGTACCTAATTTCCTTGATTATTGCACTTGTGATAGTTACCCATGAATTTCTTCTTAGGGTTTTGATTTGCATTATTACTCCTACAGACATTTGTTATGTGACCTATCTTTCCACAATTATGACAAGTGGGTATGTATTTCTTACCTTTGTTGCTTCTTTGTTCAACATTTTTAGATGATTCTCCTTCTTCATTAATGGTGTAAACCAATCTAGTAGTATCACTTTTAGATCTAGGGGATCTCATTAATTGCTCAAAATACTTGATGGCTTCACTAGGTCTATTGAAACTTTCAGAAAATTCTTTTTCTCTTTTTAGATCATTTCCAAGCTATTCATTTTTTAGTTTTAGTGTTGTTATTTCAATATCTTTTTCATTCAATTCATGATTGGAAATCATCATTTGACTCAATGTTTCTAGTTGCATGTGAGCAATCCAATTTACCTTTGATGTCTTCTCTTCTAGTCTATTGGTTAGTATACTTTTGTCATTTTCAATCATGACTTTGTCTTCTTCAACTTTCTTTTTCTGATCAATCACCTTATAGAAAAATACTGATTGAACTTCTTGTTCTATCTTAAGATTTTTGACCTATTCAGTTAAGCCACCATTCTTTTCAATTAGATCTGCAACTCTTGCATGAAATGCACTTGTGTTTCCATCTATACACAATTCAATAGTGTCAATCTCTTGGTATTGTATGTCATTCTCTTCAATAGTTATCTCTTTCCTTCTCTTTAATGAGCACTTCAAATCATCTCTCGCTTTATTCAACTGATGTAGAGCAAGATGGATTTCAATCTTCTGATTATCAATAATCTTTCCAAACTTATAGACTTTCATCTTCCTCAAAACTACAAAGCTTTCCTTTCTAGAGAACCAAATCTCTAATACCAATTTTTGGAAATACAATAGGGAAAGTAACTCTGAGAGGGTGGGGGGTTGCATGGGATGAACTAGTCCTTCAAAACATTAACCATAAATTCATTCACCACACATCCATCTCACAATTTGCATATAAACTAAAATAGCTAGCTAAACATATTCATCAATAGCATGAAATCAAATAACATTCAACACATGTATGACACAAGTTATTTGGTTACCCAAAAACCCTCCAATGAGAAGGTAAAACTAGGGTGGGGATGATACCCACAAATCTCCACTATTGTAGCAACAAAGTATATCCAATAAAGGCTACAATGTTTGATCATAAACTATGATCTACCCTATGAAAGGTCTACATTGTTAAAGGCTTACAAGATTGTTAGATCTTACCCTATTAAAAGATTTCAACACCCTATTAGAAATGTGCCTAATTAAAGGAATTTAACTTATAATGAAGTAAGCAACCTGTTAAAGGATTTACAGTAGTATGTTAGGACCACTCTATTAAGAGATTTAACTGATTCACCTGCTAGAATATCTTAGCAACGATCCTTCAGTTAGCACTCTACTACTAGATAATAGATCACCTCTTTCCTGATGTGTGTACTTGATCCTTTCTGATTAGATGTATCACTTATGTCCTCTAACTCCTTTCCTCATTTCTCCTCTAATTGATTCTTCAATTTATTTCAATTCACAACTCCTTAGCCACCATGAATGCTTTGTTTATGCATGCAAACTTCTCTCTTCTCGCATTTCACTCTTGTATCTTTTAGGGTTTTTCCTCTTTATGAAGGCTTAGGTGACTTAGAGTTAGGTATGAATTAATGATTGCGATTCATCATTTTTTCCTCTTAAAATCTCCCTTCAATTGATTGGTTGCATGAACTACATAGGAATCTACAATATAGATTTGTCCTTATCATCTTAAAATCACAAAACAATCCTTTAGTTGGCTAAAAAATGGTTTACATAGAAGTTTGAGCCATTACAAACAACTATGTCCAAAATTGTTTACTCGACACTTGAAGGATCTGATGCTTAACATCCACTATATCTTCAATGTTTTAATTTGGCCTTTGAATGACTCGACATCCTTTGATCACTCAAAATCTAAATGACTTGGCATCTATTGCTTACTTGACATTTAATAGTTACTCAACACATACTATATATCTAACAACTTACACTTAGCATACACTACTTGTTCGACATGAACTAAGTAAATGACTTAAGTGTGTTGTCACTCATATGTCAAAACCAATCTAAGATTAATAATAATAGAGTGAAAAATTATGGTTCAATCTTCTTCCTTGACTAGGATTGTATTGAGATTTCTAACATTGATTAGGAAAGGCTAATAGGAATTCAACCAACAATTTTGAGAACCAACAAGTTGTTTATCCTTCTTATACATGATCACAACCTTATAATAATGAAATCAAGAACACATAAGATAAATGACCTATGATTATTATTAAAGGGGTTTATTTTCAATCAAAAACTTCACATCTTGAGAGTTGTAAATTTAAGTCAACCTAATGTTATACTTAAGGTTCCTAAATGGATGATGATTCTCTTAGAATTTTACATTGAGTATGTCAATACCAATGAGAAACATTTCCTCTAAACTACCATAAACCAATACAAATAAATTTTCCTAACTCTTCCATCATGTACATGACTAAGAGGAATTTTAAGATGTTCTTTGATAGTTCCTATACAAAAAATAGTGATTTTTATGGAGTCCTGTTCATTTCGCCTCAAGGATATGCTATACATAAATGTTACAATTTGATTTTTCCTTGTACTAACAATATAGTTGAATATGAGGCTTTGAGTAGTGGAATAAAATTAGATATTGAATGGAGGATTAATGAGTTATACAACTTTGGAGATCATCATCTTGTCACCATTCAAGAAAATAATTAAAATCAAACTAAAGATGAAAATTTGTTACCCTATCAAAAGATGGTTGATGATATTGATATCTACATCACCTTTGTAACATCTAAGAAGATTCTTGGAGTTGAGAATAATGTTTTCGATGTTATGGATATATTGGCTTCTATCCCATAGTTACAAAAGCATGAATTAAGATTTGAATTCCTCATGGAAGAACTATGTTACCCTACATATAACTCTCTTGATAGCTACATTATCTGTACTATTTTCTGATTATGATTCCTCTCTCTATAATAATATCTATTTCTACCTTGATGAGAAAATCATCCCTAATGGTCTTATAAATTATTTAAAATGACAACTTATTTGCAATGCCTCCTGCTATACCCTCATCTTTGGTGACTTTCTTAGGAGGGGTCTAGATGGAAAAATTCTTAGATTTGTAGAGAGATGAATTTTAATTTGTATTAGTTGCAGTTCTTCAGGGTGGATGTGGCTATTACTATAATATTCTTGTGCTATCTCAAAAGCTACTTGGAGGTGGTTACTACTAGCCTACTATGTAGATTGGTGTTGTTAAATATGCTAAATATTGTAAAAAAATTTAGATGCATGACTAATTGATTCATGATACATGCAGGGAGCTTATACCATTAATCACACATTAAACTTTTTAGTAGTGAGTCCATGATCTTGTAGGTTAGAGACGTCCACAATTATTTGGAGGAAACAATTTTATCATCACAGTGATTTAATATTTCATGAAGAGGCTTGAGGACATTTCATTATATTTTTCTATAGAAAAAAGGTGTTCAAGTGTTTATCCTAAACCAAATCATCTATCAATATAGTGTGCCATCTTCTATAGTCACTGATAATAGATGATAAATGAAGGAAACACACTTAAAGTAGTTGTGTAAGAAGTTTGAGATTAAACAACATTGGTCATCCATCTACTATCCTTAAGGAAATAGATAATCTGAATCTTTAAAAAATACTCTCTTAAAGATCTTAAATAGAATTGTTGTTAAGTCTAGTAGTGATTGACATCTTCAAATCAATCCTACTTTATGGGCTTATAGATCCATCATACACATACCTATGGGAGCTACTTATTTTTCACTAGTCTATGGGGATGACACCATTTTACCTATTTACATTGAGATTTTATATCTTAGATTCTCCCTAAAGGGGATTATAATAGACGAACACTATATAATATCACACATTCAAAAACTTGAGCTACTGGATAACATAAAAAAGTTTTGTTTGATCAAATGAGAGTTTACTAGAAAAGGATGTCAAAGAGCTAAAATGAGAAAGTACATCATAGAGCTTTTGAGGTTGTTAACTTGGTTTTGAAGAGAACCATAAGAATTAATATAATTAAGAAATAGAGAGAAATTTTCAACCAAGATAGTTGGGTCTTTGTATTAGCACTATTGCCTTTGGATTTAGTGCATATCAACTTAGAATGGTGGTGGGAGAACAACTCTTTGAGCCTATCACACTCTTCATCTCAAGAATTTCTATGCTTGATACTATTTGTATCCAAATCTCTTGTGCATGGCTTATGACCCTAAAAATAAAAAATAAAATCAGATGTGATCCTAAAAAAATTCCTAAAAAATATAATGTCTTAAAAATTATCATCATTGTGGAAACCTGGTAAATAAGTGCTTTGAGGTAATGGTAAAAAAATAAAAAATAAAAAATTTAATTATAAAATATCCCAAAATAAAATCATTCAAAGTGGTGAAAACATGGAACTAGGTCCTACTTGTATCTTTACACTTTAATCTATTAGCTTATAGATTTGGCCATGAACCACTTGACTCTCATTACACATGCATCTCCTTGGTCTGGAATTTTTTTTTTTAGTGTAATATGCCCATTTTAGACTTAGGTTTAGGACTACATAATAATAGCTATCAAAGATTGATTAAAATTATTGTATGATATCTAATTCATTGATGACCCTAGAATGAATGGTTTATTGAGTTTTATAGCTATAGAATTATCTTTTTTTAAGGATGTGTCCTTTGGGAGATCATGTTTAATTGAATTATATGATATCCAATATTAATAATTGCATCATTTAAGTATCTAATATTATGATTTAATCTCTAAATATGTGATAATTATACTATTTGTACTAAATTATCTATATTATATTATTTAATATAGTATGTAATATCTCTTTTTATTTATCAATCTTATTATTAATAGTTACTATATAATAGTATTTATATTCATGCGTTTAAATGTATTATCATTTATTTGTTTATAATATAATTATAATATCTATTTATCATTATATTTTGACATTATTATTTATTTATCTATCTTTACTTAAAATAAAAGTATTATTAGTTATTTATAATCTTTATACATATTACTTTGTTTTTTGTATCTTAATAATTGTTAAATATTATTTAGTGGAGCTATCATAGTCCTCCTCTCTTGAATTTTTTTGTCCTCAAGCAATTGATTTGATCTCTCATTAATTCATAGTCTGGATTCATTCTCTTTCCTACATATGTGTTAGACACTTGCAAAGTAAACATGTTAGTATATAATAGCATGTACAAGAGCATATGAATGAAGAGACAAAGTACACACATTAATGCATGAAGATGCGATGCAACACAAGGTAGACATACAAATGCATGAAGACACAAAGAAGACATGAAGTGGACATATTAATGCATGAAGACATGATGTAGACAAATAGTATACATGTTTGAATCTAGCTTAAAAATTGAAATAAGAAAAGGGTAAGGAAATGTTTTACCACTTTGATCGTGAATGTCATGCTCCTTTCCCTTGAAATAAAAAGTTCTTGAAGATGTATATTTTTTATAGCTAGTACTATTATAGGATGTATAATTCCATAGTGGATGGTAGATTTACTGCTACTCGAGTTTGGGCACACTCAGCTTGGGACTCCCTAAGATTTTTAATCCATATTGGGATTCTCTTGCCCCAATGTGACCCATTTACTCCACCCCCTGTGCACACTCTCTACCCACTAGGAACATGCTTAATTTTCACATGGATGGTAGATTTACTAGTTCTCGAGGTTGGACACTCTCAACTTGGGGCTCCCTCAGATCTTAATCCATATTGGGATTTTCTTGCCCTAATGCGATCGATTTACTCCTCCCCTGTGCACACTCTTTACCTGCTATGTTCATGTTTAGTTTCATTATGAATGTAAGGTTTACTACTACTTGAGTTTGGAAATGCTTAGCTTGGGGCTCTCTTAGATCCTAAAATCCATATTGGGATTCCTATGCCCCAACGCAACCAATTTACTCCTCACCCTGTGCACACTCCCTATCCATAATTTAAGCTAAAAGGATTTTGACTAATGTCCATTTTTGACACTTCGTTATATTTTCAAATTTGTTCTTCGAGGTCATACCATTTGCAATTAACCTATTTTTAGTCATTATAAATTACAATAAAAAATATCTCCCTTGATTATGCAAATATATGTTATATAATATGATGTTGCTAGTAATTATAAAGTTTTGACCTTGATTCCATATTTTCCCTCCTATACTTATCCTATGAAAGTGTGTATTTACTTTCCTTAGGGCACTTGACACTACTATACTTTCTAGTTTTACTCTACCTCCCTCTACACAACACCAACTATCAACTCCTAGAAGTATAATAAGAAAATAAGATAAGTGGTTAAATCATCTTGCTCCTATTGCATTATAAGATATACAAATTCATAAAAGATTCACAATTGCACATCTATTTAATACTTAATATAAGAAATTATATTGTGTAGTTATTGTATTTTCTGTAGGCTAAAATACTATTGTAATCACTCAAGTTTAACTAGTGATTAATCTTTTCAATTTCTACCAATTAGATACAAGTATTTTTATTTTATATTTTAATTTCAAAAAATTTTAATGTTTATATGTGAGAATTTTAATTTCTAAAATTGTTAAAATTGTTTTTCTTTCACTTGATTGGTTCATATAATTTGAGTCTTATATGAGCGGATTTCAAGGAAGCACTACACGATATATGAGGATTGTACGAAAATGAAAGAATAATATATATTTAATGATTTTAAATTCATAATTTGAATATTTCTTGTAATGTGTTAAAAATTATTCTTATTTGTCTTTATTCATTCTCTTAAACAATCGCCTATAAAACTAAGTAAGAATTTGATGAAGTATTAAAATTATATATAAATATATTCAAACAACATACAATTAGTTAATATTTTTCAAATGTTGATAGTATATTTATTTAGTAATATATAAATTTATTTAATAGAAATCAATTATTTGAGGAAATTTATCATTTTAGTTAAAATTACCTAATTGTTAGTATATCCTCTCTTTTATAAAGCTCACTACCCACTTGCATGGAGTTTTATAAAGGTGTCATCAATATCAATATTTAAATATTAACAATAAAAGTAAATTAAATGATATTTAAGATCTTAATACAAATTAGAATTTGTAGATAAAATTTTTATTGAAAAATAGTGAGAAAATATCATTATTATTTTTGATTTTTTTACATTTTTACTAATGCAATGTGTCACTTAACATAATCTATGCATAATTTCTTCCTCAATGAGGAAATTATAAAGTTTAATGAATAGACATTTTAAAGTTGTAAATAACACACCTAACATAAAATCTAAATGGATTAAAAGTGTATAGTTTGTAAATACATCATTATTTGATTTATTTTACACTAATCCTCTCAGATTAACCTAACGTCTTCACAATAAAGCTTAATTTATATTTTCCAATGTGAAAAAAAAAAATGTTATCTAACACAACTTATTAAGATAATTCATATGAACAATGACTCCTCTCTTCACATTAAAACTTTATAAGATTAATATTATAAGATTAATATTATAAGCAAGTTAGATAGTAACATTACATTCATAGAAAAAAAATTAGAAATTAGTTTAAATTGTAAAAATTTCTATTAAAAACTATTAAATTATATTAAATATAATTATTACAATTAATTTATATATTTTCTTATAGCTATTGAATTTTAATATTTACTATTATATCTAATTTAGACAAATACAAGCCACTACGTGACACTTGTTTATACTTATACTTTTTATGCATATGATATTTCATTATAGTTATGTATATCTTATAATCAATTACCTTGCCTTTAACATTAGTGTGATTTAAGCCTATATTTAATACGAGTAATAGAAGGTATTATCGGTACGTTATATTTTTCATACATAACGGTCAGAATAGGGGTCAATGTGTATGGGTGCGGACTTGTCACCGATACACCCCCTCATTTTCGGAAATGGATCTTACCTTATCCATATCGTGACCTCCAACTCACCAAGCGATTCACCCTTAGTTGGGCCCATGGTTATTAACACCAACTGGGTGTACCCGTGTATCATGTTGTGTTAACCTGTACTATGTTAGATCCTTCTTTTAATGGTAAAATCTCTTCCATCCAACTGATCATATTCCTCCCTTTGATTTTCTTCTATTCTAATCTTTGTTCTATTTGCCTCTATCAATTATCTCCTGTTTTGAACTATTATTTGTCCAAATCGTCACGCACCTTGTTAGACTTGGAATTTTCTTTTAAGGGCCCGTTTGGTGGCGGGCATAGGAATAGAGAATAGGCATGTAATATTGGGAATAGGAATGGCTATTCCAATAACAACTATTTTTTGGAATGGGTATAAGCTCATTTTAGAGGCAAAATGGGAATACGTATTCCTATTCCCTATTCCAAGTGACAAACCAAACAGAAAATGGAAAACGTATTCCAACTTTTCTATTCCTATTCCAGCAACCAAACGAACCCTTTAATAGCATCGGTGACCCTCAAAGCTTAATCAACCTCCTCATCATTTGTAGATGATTATAGACTAGAAATCGTCAATTTAAATCATCATTAGTAATGGGTTCATCATTCCCACAAGTTTATTATGTTTGATGTTTTCTCCAATGTGCTTTGAATCAGATCATGAATAAATTAATGAGGTTCATAAACATATATAGTTATCAGATTCTCTGAGATGGGTTTAGTGATGTGATGTTTCCATTTGTATCATGTCAGGATCATGATCCAAGAAAAGGAGGAATTCGGAATTCATGTATGGGAGCTTCAGTATGCTGATGAAGCTTATGCCGAGAAACCCTGTGGGAACAGTGACCACGTTCTATGTGAGTTGAAAGAGTGATTTGCTTTTATTTCTTGTTAGAGATGAGTGGATGTGATAGCTTCATGTCTCAACAACAAATAATGATGAAAGTGTAATGTCCATGCAGCTGAGCTCAGAGGGTGAGAATCATGACGAGATAGATATGGATTTTCTTGGAAATACAATGGGAGAACTCTACGTGTTGCACACCAACATCTTCGGTGAAGGTCTCGGTGGAAGGGAGCAGCAATTTTACTTGTGGTTTGATCCTACTGCTGACTTTCATAACTACACCATCCTCTGGAACCAGATCTTGTAATCCATTTCTTTCATCCACATCACCAATTCTTATTTTGCTTGATCTTCTTCTTTCCTTTGACCTTTACCTTGGTCATTCGTTGATCACATAAGTTCTAAATTTCCATCGCTATTATTCTATGATGATTTAACACTATTTGATTAATATTATTATTATTCCATGAAGAAAGTCTCCATGTAATGTCCCTGGACTGTGAGTATTGTTCTCAATACATGCAGTGTCCACTTGTAAATGTACTCTCTATGAATATAATATATGTACATTTCCAAACCCTAATTTTCTATTTTGGCTGCTCAGCATAGTTTTCGTACACAAACATCCTCCAATATTGTACGTTGCAGAATAATGGTGGTCTCTTGCCAATAGAGTAGACCCAACTTGCAAATGATATGTACTGGGTGCACTTTAATCAAGAATTACAATATCTGCTTAATGAGGATACATGTAATAGCTTATGACATTCTAGTTTTTGTATATAAATATTTTGCGTTCGCTCTATTTTAGACAAAACCCTTATTTGTTAGTTTTGATCATCTGTATCTTATCTCTACTAAATTCATTCTGCATCTGACAAATTAATTCTTTACTCGAGTATAATATTTTATTATAAATTCATATATAATGAGACTTTCTGCGTATAGGGATATATCCTTTATATATCCCAGATCCATATAATGCTTAGCGTATGCACATCTAACTTCGTCCTCAGATCAGATCAAATTGTGTTGCTTGATCTCGTCCCATCAAATGTTGACTAAAAGATGTTGATTCTTCCTTTTAAATATTTGCTAGTATGTGGTCCCCAAACTTTCAATGCTACGATCATAATCTTAGAATATCCATTTGTAATATGCATCATTTGATCCTTTGCGTTTTGAATCTTATTTTTATTTCGTCACATGTTTTCCTCTTCATATTTTTTTTTCCTTTTTAAAATATACGTACATAGTCATGTTCAAGTTTTGCATTCTTTCCATTAGAATGGCAGAAACATACTCTGATACCAGTTGTAATGTGCCCATTTCAAACATAAGTTTAGGACTACATAATAATAGTTGTCAAAGATTGATTAAAATTATTGTACAATATCTAATTCATTGATGATCCTAGAATGAATGGTTTACTGATTTTTATAGCTATAGAATTACCTTTTTCTAAGGTTTCTCCTTTGGAAAATCATATTTAATTGAATTATATGATATCCAATATTAATAATTGCATCATTTAAGTATCTAATATTATGATTTAATCTCTAAATATATGTTAATTATAATATTTGTAATACATTATCTATATTATATTATTTAATATAATATGTAATACTTCTTTTTATTTATTAATCTTATTATCAATAGTTACTATAATATAATTATATTCATGCATTTAAATATATGATCATTTATTTGTTTATAATATAATTTTAATATCTATTTATCATTACATTTTGATATTATTATTTATTTATCTATCTTTACTTAAAATAAAAGTATTATTAGTTATTTATAATTATTATACATATTACTTTTTTTTTTGTATCTTAATAACTATTAAATATTATTTTAGTCTTGGCTATCACATTTAGATCTAGGAGCCATGTCCCATATTATCTTTGTCTCTGGGACACATAGGTTTTTCTCAGTACCTTTCCCCAACATTGTTTCTTAACACTTCCCAACTTGGCATTAAGTGTTTCTTAGCACTTATCGAATAGTCTACTTTGAATGAACATTTTTCAGTAGTCTAGGATTGTGTGATATGTCTCACTTGCAACTATAACTCCTAGAGAGTCATGAACTATATTCTTTCTTTCAATTGTTCTTAAACTACAATTACCAAGGTATGGTTGATGATTTTCTTAATGTTCTACTTTTTATTGATAACTTTTGTTGATGTTCCCTCTTTAGTATCTTTGGAACTTTTTATTTTTCTTCTTCTTGTGGGTGCAATTTTGATGATCCAATGCATTCTAGTGCATTGGGTGTCTATGATAAGTTTTTCCTCTTGGTTGGAACATAATATATACCTTGACCTTATTTGTCTAGATAGTTAGATGAGTTTAATTTATGTCCTTGATTGTAATATCACATTTTTTCCATAATATTGTACTTATGGTCATCTCAATGTTTATATCTTGATGTGAGCATAATCTTGCCACATTAACTAGGAATTGAATAGTGAGTAATCTTTAACTCTATATCTTGGATTATTATGTTAGGTTCCTACACCCTATCTAATATAAATCATATTCATAGCTTCATATGAAGTTGTGGTTGCACTAGTGATGTTTATGTGATCTTGCAATGTCCCTTCATAAATCTTTACGATAAGAACAAGGACCTACATAATGACCCTTGCAAATTGTACTTTTCATTTTAGGATAGTTTTTATATTATATTTGGATGAGGGGAGAGTCTTCATCAGTCAACTTTTCTCATCCTTTCACATCTTCATCTTTTCTCAATCTTGTCCTTATCATCTCTTAGTTTTTTTCTCATTGTTACTTCTTTTCTATCCTTCAATCAAGGGGGTTAATCACATTATCCTATTCAATCTTATCTAAATACTAAGTTTTCAAATCATGAAGTTCTTAAACACATAGGAGAGCATTAAATCTTTGAGAGAATCATAAATACTTTGTGGTACTAGAAAGATAAAGAGATAATATGCATATCAACATCACATGGGCATAAAGGAAAAGTGTTGAATGTAAAAAAACATATCCATGATACGAGCGTGAGCATATCAGACAAGTATAAAATATATATAATCCTAATCTACTATCTCATATATACCATGATCAATGAATTAAGAGAAAAAATTGCATCCATATTAAAATATTGAAGTGTATCAGAATGGCTCTAAGTACAAACTATGACTAAGATCTCATGATAAACTCCTACTCATTTATAGGAGGAGGAGGGGACCAATCTTGTCTCTTTTCTTGGGGTTTTACCATACTCTTTGACCTCCTATGCTGCTAAGATTAGTTTGATATTCTCCTATCTATCTACATAACATCGATATAAGAAGCATAATAGTATGTCACTCAAGCTCCATGACACTTTGCATCTTAATCGGATAGGTCTAATTCTTTCATTAGGCCTTACCCCCATGCACTCTAGTCTACCATCTATTGATATATGATTGCTATTTTAGTGTGAAACTATTGTACCTTATCCTCTAGTGCTCTAATCCTCTTTGTGAATGAGCTTCTCTATCCTCTCTAATCTTGTTGTATTTGTGGGATGCCTATATCTAGATACACCATCCTAGGGTCTCTTCCATAAGGTATCATGAATCATCTTTCTATTTCCATTTCAATACATTTAATCATCTCATTATCTCTTCATATTTTAACATTATATTGTCTATCTTCTTGGTTAACCTCTCTTAAGGTGAAGGTGAGAGGGAAATAAATTTGAGTAATTCACTCCTTTCATATTAGGTTGCATATTAATACTTTATCATACTTAATCAAATGGGTAGATCTTGGTCTTCCCCCTTCATTAATGTATTCGATGGACTAATTCCATTTTCCTCCCTTACACTCGTAAGAAATAAAAGGTATGTGAAATATCTTTCTACACTAATATCAAGAGGATGGTAACAACTTAGCTATTACAAAGGTTCAAAGAGATAAATGGTAAATACATAATGTAGTAATTATTCTATAGAGACTATTACAAGGGAAAAAAAATAGTACTATAAGATATCCATGTAATGTATTATCAAATCAATGTAGATTAGAAAATACTTGCAATGCAATTCCTAACAAGAGTATCATCTCATCTAAAATTTGAGTAACTTCATAAAAAAAATTTGTCTAACATTTCATCTTGAGAATATAATATGATACTCAAACTCCTTACTAAGCCCCTCCTTTTACAGGTGTCTCACAGCTTGGATACAACTTGTTTTAAAATATCATTTTCAAAACATCCTTGACATGTATTTCACATCTTTGACTTTTGTTTCCCAAGACAGGCATGAAACAATTTCCTTATAGTCTCTCACATATAATTTCTTATGCCCTAGTTTTGACCCATACAAATGTCATGAAATGTGTCATACAACCTCTAAAAGTATCCCTATAATATTATACTATAGACAAGGAATCTTTAGACAACTAATTTTACCTTTTCCAAGGTACTAATATGCATATATTTACCAACTAAAATTTTAGAATCATCTAGAAAATATTGAAAGGTTCAGATAGATGTTTTCTCAACACTACTCCAAATAGGCCATGGCCAAGTTGCATAAAATGCTACAAAAATGTTTTCCCACTAAAGTTTCATCCCCTCCTCCAATATAAAACCTAGATATTATTGTAAAGGTTAGCTTATAGATTACCAGGTATATTCACACCTTGAGTGAATCTTTCATTACGTATGGTGGGGAATTATTGCCACCCTATTTTTGATGATATTGATGCTTTGACATTCTCTTAAAATTAACATGTTTGTGTGACCCATACTTTCATTACGTTTAAAATTTTTTTCTTGAGCCCCCTAAATTATTATCATGCATATTACTATATGTTAAAGGTGGCCAATGAACTAGATGTCACTAAAGATATTAAGGAGGCACAAGTAGATGCATGCAATCATAATTTGATGATAACAATAAAGAAATTAATTTGTAACAATATATCTAATTTGAAATTAATATTTTTATTATATTACATCTAATTACAATGCATATATAGTTATATATATGGTTTAGATATGTCCAGTTGATGATGAAGGAGGAGATTTAAGATATGTGAAGAGTTCCATGATCCCATCCATTTCATTTGACCTTAACACCTCTTTGGTATATGTCTTCTTGTGTAATCATTGGTTTTAGTTTTTGTATGAGTATATATAAATTCTAGTACAAATTAACATAATAAAAATCATAGAATAATTTAAAATTTCTTTTTTTTGGTAGCTTTCACCTTTTACCAAAAAGAGTTAACGTAAATTGGTTTAGAAGACATACATTGATAAGTGGAAAGTAAATAAGTATTTTAGAATTATTATGCATACATAATTTTCACTTCTACATACTATTATTTATTTTACATGATTTACTCTATAGAGGATGATATCTAATTATGTTGTGCTACTAGTCACTAAATGTCATGTCCCCAATTTTTGGTGACAGTTTGATTTAATTAATTTAATTAATCTGGTTGTCCAAAATAATGAATATTTTAAGGATGACTAATTAATTATTTTAATTAAATAAATAAATATTAAAAGATAACTTTATATTTAATAAAATGACTTGGAATATAAAAAATATTTAATAAAGTCACTTGAGGGATAAGATCAAAAATGTTCTAGAAGTCTCTGGAGAGGATGGAGAGAAAAGAATAAATAGGCACCCCGGGGCTCCATTCGAATCAGGCAGTTGTTTATCTCTCTTTGTTTTCAGATTGTGATTCAGTCACGGGTGCATTGTGGAACTTAGGGTTTCTACAATTGTCACAACTGGCCATTGAGAACGACTACTCTCAATTGGTACGCAATTTTGAGGGTGTGAAATATCATCTGAATTATTGCAGATTGGAGGTGGCATTCAGTCATTTCATCAGGGCATCTATTTGTGGCTTAAGGCCAATTTGTGGTTCATGCAGCACTACCTTTGGAAGGATTTGGTACAGATTATCAGGTTAATAGCAAAATTGAGGAGTCTGGTATCGAGCGGGTTTCAGAAGAAGTTCGATTGCTGATTAAGGAAGTTCCAAGTGTGAGCAGATCAGGGGTCAAAGAACGAATCTTCCAAAATATCTTGTCAACTAGCATTTCCATATCCGAGATCTGGAGCCGTAAGCTATCACAGATATCATTTTTATAAGGCGACACCATTTAAGATGAGATGGGGTGCAACCGAACTGGGTAGAAGCCATTTGGATTAATACTAGCGGAAATTAGCGAGACAAATTCTGACCATCAGCGCCCATCCTAAAGTCAGATAATTCCACGAAGGAATTCGTGGGGTAGAGGACAATATATATAGTTTGCGCAATCACTATCTCAGCGATATAAATATTTGCTAGGTCTGTTACCGCAAACAGGAGGTCGTGATTCATTAGACCGCAGGTGGCAGACGTTATCCTATATCAAGTCGAAGGTGGAACGAGTTAATTGATAGAGGTGTCGTTTTAATATGTGGAACACGTATATATGATGTTCGACTATGAAAGATGAAACGCATATGTACCAAAGGGTTTAACAGGTGTTGATTTCATTAAGGACTTCAGTTTTTAACATCCCTGCCGAAGATAGAGTTATCACCAATACCACAAGGGTAGCTTTATCCGATTGATGTGCAAGTTCAGTGGACTTGACGACATTTCCAATTTGTGTGCAAATTTGGCCAGATGTTTTGCTCCATGAACCTGCGATCTCCATAATGAATTATGGCGTAGAGGAGTTGCATTAAAAAATTCCTATGGAAGTGATGGACATGATCGCTTGGTGTTATATCAGAAGCTGGCCCATCAGCGTATTATTACCCAGGTCTCAATTCTTCAGTGTGCAGTAAGTTAGCAATGGATTATGAATTAATAAGATAGTGGGCCTGATTTAATCATCAAATTGAGCAGATCGTGGATGTAACCAGCCCAAGTCCCCATCGGAAGGCGTCCATAATTGTTATAACTAGCGTAGATAATTGGCCAGAGGCAGCATAGGGGGTGTATTCACAAAGTAAGGTTTGCGATTAGTATTTTCCATATTGGGAAGGCAGAAGAAGTACAAATTTGTGCTCGAAGACCAGTTTCCAATTAAAGACTCAATGTTGATTCTTCTCTTTGCCAGGTTCCTCTAGTTAATAATATTATATCATAGTACATTTGCAATTGTAAATCTTTGCAAGTTTAATTTAGCAACTAAAGTTGGCTCAAAAGTATTTGATAAATTGTCGTAGTTCAGCTGGTATAATTAGTAGCTCTTTCAAACATAATTACTACAGTAGTTCCGGACCTTGCTTGCTAACTGTTTGACGAAATGTCAAACCCTTGAAGTCTTAGTATTTTGGTTTATAAAGAAGCAATAATCCTGTAGGGAATATTTCAGTGGTATCAGAGCGGTTTTCTTGCCATCCTGTGGGGTGAGAATCGAATTACATGAGTGATCAGCACTCTACTTCAACCAAGATGGACAGGTACAGCAAAAAATCTCTGAGGACACAATCTTGGTCAAGTAATAGACATAGTATTTAGAGTCAGAATTGTGGAAAGGAGGACTATTCAGGCATTCAGGATGAGCTCAGAAAAATCAGACATAACATGTCTGAACTGTTGGTTAAGCACCACCGTATGATTGACAGGTTGTCCGTCCCAGCTAAGGTGAATAAATCAACTGGATTTCATTTTGGCAAATCTTCTCACAAAGAGTTGACTGATACAATGAGAGATGTTACTAGGAACCTTAATGAGGAGTTCGAGAAACAAGTGTGCAATCGGTCAGAGGTTTCAGTTCGGTCACAAGAAGAAGTGGTGAAGGATATTATGCTGATGGATAGTAACTCTCAACTTGACACTCAAGTTGAGACAGTTGAATATGAGTTTCCCAAGGGTGATGTCTCAGGTACTCAGGGTAGTTTGGTTCTGACAAGCAATGATTACAGTGAAGTGAGTTCAGATGATGATAAGGATGTTGATGATGAGCTACCAGGTAGAGATGAGCAAACACTGAGTATCCATGATTTTGCTGAGAGAGAGTACCAGGCTCAGTTAGATGCTTCGTCACATGAGGATGAAATTGGTGGTACTTCACATGATTGGTCCAGCTAGCTGAGGGTGAGCGAAGATAGTGTTGTGACTTCTTTATCTCATCATGACAGGATGCGGGAAATGATAGAAGAGCACATCTGAATGATTCAGTCACAAGGAAGACATAAGGGAGTTCAGGCAAAATCTTCTTGGTTTGACTTACAGGCAATTAGTGAAGGAATGGGAACCATGAAGTCAAGCTATTTACATCTTCTATTAGACCGTGACCATCTTCTTAGCCTTACCAAAGACTATTCAGATGCCTTGAGGAGGAAGGAGGAAAAAGTTTCCAAGTTTTCTCGTGAGCTTGAGGACAATCAAGCAACCTTGGTAAATACTCCTTTGGCTTTACAGGACTGGGAGAGACATGGGAATGAGCATGGCATGGAGCTAAGCTTAGTTTCATCTGGCACGTCTGACACTCAGCTTTCTACATTTGATGGGTCATATGTGGTTGCTGATAATGTTACGCATTCATCTAGCATTCACATCCAGGATACAAGTACAAGGTCAGACAGGTTCGTAGAGCCAGTTGGTCACATTACTTAGGTAAGGAGTTTGCTTGAGTTACCAGTTGTTCCTTGTTTACGGATATGGACTCGAGAATGTTTCAGGGGCATTTGGGATTCAGTTAACTGGAGATCTTTAACACTTAATAGTAGCAATGTTTGTTTGAGTGCTATCATGGATTTGATTAGCAGAATACACGGTGTTGTCTTTCCTAGTGCCAGCAGCTTGTCCGATGTTGGTATTGGTTTTTATACACCGGTATTGGGTCTGGTTTATATATGCAGACGACCGTTCTTGCTGGAAGGTGTTGAAGATTTTTCATATTTGACAGTGTGTATAGATGAATCCCAGGATCGTTTTGGCCTTGATGACATCCGAGAAAATGAAGTGAACAGTTTTGAAGATTCAACTTCCTTGACAGTTTCTTTAGGTACAGAAGAGCTTGACAGCAGAACTATAGATTTTGACACTTTGGATGTTGATATGAGTTTTGAAGTTGATTCGAAAAATATGGATGGTAATAATCCAGAGACCAGTATCTTTGAAGACACTCCTCTAGACAATGTGTCAAAGGGAGTTTATAGAAGACAGTCTAGCCAGAGCCATCATGTGATTAGCCAGTTGAAAGTTAGTGAGCGAGACATTGCTATCGCTTGTGAGCATTTTGATACTGCTCGTCAGTTGATGGCTGTTACTAGTTGGGGTTCTTCTATGACAGATGAGTCCAGCGGTGGTTACTCTTCTTTGGCAAAGATTCATGCCTTGCGTGAAGCTATTCGGATTTTGAAGCAGGATTATTTACGATTGGTAGCCGACCGTGATCACTTGGTTGAGTGGGGGAGTACAACATATGAGGCACTCTTGGATCATGAAGAGGAGGTGAGTAAACTTGCCCGGGAGCTCATAGTGACTACTGAGGTTTTAAGGGACACACAACGAGATCTACAAAAGTCACAACTTCAGTTAAAAGAGGTGACCGTGGAGTTGGAGTATTTGCAGTCAAAACCAGCCCCAGACCCAGTTCATTTGACTATTGAGGTGGATGATGGTAAGAACACTTCCGCAGTTGCTACTAAGGAGCATATTGTTGAGGTTGACACACATATTCAGGATTTGGAAGTCACTGGTTCTAATGAGTTCGGGATACCGATAGAGTCAAGTCTCCAGATTGATTCTTCTCAGATAGTTGATAGTGTGGTACAGTTGAGTATGCCACCCTTACAGGAGGACCAGTTGTGGTGTAAAGGGAAGTATGTTAATGTTTCCTCATATAATTTTTACTGCACTGAACCGTTCATGGAATACTTGCTGGATAGTGCATGTGTTCATTTGGACTCACATAAGGTGACAGAAGGTGTTCTCATCCAAGATACTAGTGTTATTTGTAGATTGGTTGAGAAGATTATAGGGGTCCTTTCTACTATGCTACCTCACAGGGATCTCGAGGAGGGGTTAGTTGAGCAGAGTGCACAGGGACCTATCCGACTTACAGTTACTCAGAGTCAGAAATTGGAGCCATATGTTGATCACCAGTTCAGTGATGATGAGCTAGCAGCAGAATTTGGAGGATCTTACCGACATTATATGGTAGGGTACGCTCATCATTTTTCTTTTGATACAGAGATAGAAGATTTTATTTCAGGAAAATGTAGATTGGCTCCAGTTTCTTACCATCCATTAGGGGATAGATTGGCACCATCTTTTGAAAATAAAATTGGTAGTAGCAAGTTACTCAGCCTACAACATCGACACACCTGGAGTAGTTTTTCAGAGATTGGATTTGATGGAAATGATTCAGGTACCTATGGCTGTTGTCATATCTACAATGCAGTTGGGTGCAGGTGTCTTTTTGACAGGAGCTTGAGTTTTGATAGAGTTGATGTTTCCGTTGGCTTGAGTTTCGCAGAATGTTTTCTTCTACTGACATCTACAGTTGGTTTTCAGATGATTCCATCAGAGTTGTCAGTTGTTTGGATATTGAGTACAGTTTCTCAGATACTGGTATTGATGATTTCTCCACGGGAGTATGATGAGGATTGGGATGACATACAGATTTACATTTGGGATCCAGGCATACTGATTGGTTTATGGTTTAGCCATTGCTTGGGGACAAGCAATTTCAGGAAGGGCGAACTGTCATGTCCCCAATTTTTGGTGACAATTCGATTTAATTAATTTAATTAATCTGGTTGTCCAAAATAATGAATATTTTAAGGACGAATAATTAATTATTTTAATTAAATAAATAAATATTAAAAGATAACTTTATATTTAATAAAATGACTTGGATTATAAAAAATATTTAATAAAGTCACTTGAGGGATAAGATCAAAAATGTTCTAGAAGTCTCTGGAGATGATGGAGAGAAAAGAATAAATAGGCACCCCGAGGCTCCATTCGAATCAGGCAGTTGTTTATCTCTCTTTGTTTTCAGATTGTGATTCAGTCACGGGTGCATTGTGGAACTTAGGGTTTCTACAATTGTCACAACTGGCCATTGAGAACGATTACTCTCAATTGGTACGCAATTTTGAGGGTGTGAAATATCATCTGAATTATTGCAGATTGGAGGTGGCATTCAGTCATTTCATCAGGGCATCTATTTGTGGCTTAAGGCTAATTTGTGGTTCATGCAGCACTACCTTTGGAAGGATTTGGTACAGATTATCAGGTTAATAGCAAAATTGAGGAGTCTGGTATCGAGCGGGTTTCAGAAGAAGTTCGATTGCTGATTAAGGAAGTTCCAAGTGTGAGCAGATCAGGGGTCAAAGAACGAATCTTCCAAAATATCTTGTCAACTAGCATTTCCATATCCAAGATCTAGAGCCGTAAGCTATCAAAGATATCATTTTTATAAGGCAACACCATTTAAGATGAGATGGGGTGGAACCGAATTGGGTAGAAGCCGTTTGGATTAATATTAGTGGAAATTAGCGAGACAAATTTCGACCATCAGCGCCCATACTAAAGTATGATAATTCCACTGAGGAATTCGTGGGGTAGAGGACAATATATATAGTTTGCGCAACCACTGTCTCAGCGATATAAATATTTTCTAGGTCTGTTACCGCAAACAGGAGGTCGTGATTCATTAGATTGCAGGTGGCAGACGTTATCCTATATCAAGCCGAAGGTGGAACGAGTTAATTGATAGAGGTGTCATTTTAATATGTGGAACACGTATATATGATGTTCGACTATGAAAGAC
Source organism: Cupressus sempervirens (assembly GCA_028749045.1). Taxonomy (NCBI): domain Eukaryota; kingdom Viridiplantae; phylum Streptophyta; class Pinopsida; order Cupressales; family Cupressaceae; genus Cupressus; species Cupressus sempervirens. Next base: position 476,337,898 of record CM053789.1, on the reverse strand, counting down.
AAAATGCATATGTACCAAAGGGTTTAACAGGTGTCGATTTTATTAAGGACTTCAGTTTTTAACATCCTTGTCGAAGACAGAGTTATCACCAATACCACAAGGGTAGCTTTATCCGATTGATGTGCAAGTTCGGTGGACTGGATGGCATTTCCAATTTGTGTGCAAATTTGACCAGATGTTTTGCTCCATGAACCTGCGATCTCCATAATGAATTATGGCGTAGAGGAGTTGCATTAAAAATTTCCTATGGAAGTGATGGACATGATCGCTTGGTGTTATATCAGAAGCTGGCCCATCAGCGTATTATTACCCAGGTCTCAATTCTTCAGTGTGTAGTAAGTTAGCAATGGATTATGAATTAATAAGATAGCGGGCCTGATTTAATCATCAAATTGAGCAGATCGTGGATGTAACCAGCCCGAGTCCCCATCAGAAGGCGTCCATAATTGTTATCACTAGCGTAGATAATTGGCTAGAGGCAGCATAGGGGGTGTATTCACAAAGTAAGGTTTGCGATTAGTATTTTCCATATTGGGAAGGCAGAAGAAGTACAAATTTGCGCTCGAAGACCAGTTTCCAATTAAAGAATCAATGTTGATTCTTCTCTTTGCCAGGTTCCTCTAGTTAATAATATTATATCATAGTACATTTGCAATTGTAAATCTTTGCAAGTTTAATTTAGCAACTAAAGTTGGCTCAAAAGTATTTGATAAATTGTCGTAGTTCAGCTGGTATAGCTAGTAGCTCTTTCAAACATAATTACTACAGTAGTTTCGGACCTTGCTTGCTAACTGTTTGACGAAATGTCAAACCCTTGAAGTCTTAGTATTTTGGTTTATAAAGAAGCAATAATCCTGTAGGGAGTATTTCAGCTGTGATGTCCCCAGAGTGGGCCCCTAACGGAAGGTGATGTAGGTCTGTCCGTGCGGTTTGTCGCTACCACGTGTCCAGGGTCCTCGCTAGCGAGGCTATCCTGGGGTTGCCCCCTTAACGTGGGGAGGTGCCGTTTACTAACAGTCCGGGCTTTTGGTACAACGGTTACTAACTTGGTGTAATCATTGGTTTTAGTTTTTGTATGAGTATATATAAATTCTAGTACAAATTAACATAATAAAAATCATAGAATAATTTAAAATTTCTTTTTTTTGGTAGCTTTCACCTTTTACCAAAAAGGGTTAACGTAAATTGGTTTAGAAGACATACATTGATAAGTGGAAAGTAAATAAGTATTTTAGAATTATTATGCATACATAATTTTCACTTCTACATACTATTATTTATTTTACATGATTTACTCTATAGAGGATGATATCTAATTATGTTGTGCTACTAGTCACTAAACCTATGCACTAAAACATTTCATTTTATAATGATAGCTCCATAGTTGATATTTTTTTAAATTTTATTCTTTACATTTTTTGTTCAAAGATATATATTTTATTATTATTTAAATTGTTAAATTATTGTAAGTACACTTTAACCACCATATTATCTTTATTTGAATCTTTTATATAACACCTAATCTAAGGGATGCACAACACTAAGGTTTTGTATCCTTCATGAAAAAGGTAGCATTGTCACATGAATGATCACGATAGGTAAGTTTTTACTTTAATTCATTTTAAAAATAATTATTATTCTACCAAGGATAACTTTATAGGATAAGTCATAGATTAATCTAATGGTTCCAAATATACAGGTTAGAGTTGGCTTTGGTGGGAATGCACCTTCACTACTAAAGACACATGTTAGGATTTTTAGAAAATAAAGCAAGAAAGAGGAAAGGTACATGAGAGTTAGGTTTTAAATTTAAATCTCAAATTAAAAATGTTAATTTTTGAGCTATATAAATAATATAAATCAAGCTATCTACCTCTAGGTTTCACTTTTTTATTTTTGTAGGATCTATATGAGCTAAAGAGTACTTTCAAGAGGATACATTTTTCTAATCCACTAGTAGCATAGGGTATAGTAGCTATATATATATATATATATATATATATATATATATATATATATATATATATATATATATATATATATATATATATATATATATATATATATATATATATATATATATATATATATATATATATATATATATATATATATATATATATATATATATATATATATATATAATATGGCAGATTTTGAGATGGGATATGCCACATTATAACTATACATGTCAATTTTATAGAGATTTTAAGAAGGCATGTGTAGTTAATTTTGTAAAATATTGTTCAAGTTTACATTTACATAATATTTCTATATAGAGTCACTTAAAAAAAAATGTAGATAATTGAAAAATAATTGACATAACAATATTATTCTAAATTTGAATGTGATTATGGAGTTGGCATTACCTTTTAATAGCCCTTACTAGGAAAAATATAGGTTGGCCTATTAAAAGATTTAATAATGATGTTGGATATATAATGCTTGAAATTAAAAAAAATTGTGTGTTGATATTTGAGAATCCATGTGTTTCCATCAGCTATTTCATGTATTCATTAAAAAAAGGGTAAATTATGACTAAGAAATATTCAAAATGTGTATGACTTAATGACAAATAAATTATATTTAGGAAGATATTTCAACCAAAAGGTGGTAAATAAACTGGATATTGAAGAAATACTATGTAAAAATGAGGTGATCCAACCAAATCAAAAGGATTATATTTTCCAATTATCCTATCTGGTTGATTCCCATAAATCACTAATTTAAAAAAATGTCATAAAAAGAACTATTGGAAATAACCCTATGTTTGGAGAGGTATTAAGATCCAATTGTTGGAAATGGAAAGGAGTAACTAAGAGCGAAGGGGTGAATTAGTTACTACAAAAACAAATCCAAATTCCCTTTTAAGATGTCGATGTGATATAAAACCAAATCCTATTGTAACTCAATTAACAATGAATATTCTGCTGGGTAAAAGCACAAACCTGTGTCACCCTTTTGTAAAGGAAAAGGCTATCAAAAGTATAACTATTCATCTTCAATGACATAAAACTGGTAGTATTATTTATAATTTGAAAATGAAGAAAACTAATGAAATGTGTAGAAATAGTTGAAGTTTAAGATTATAATTTTTAATAATTATTTGGAATAAGAAATGATATATTTTCCTAATTTTTATAGACAATTTTTTAGTTGTTAAAAAATGCTGAAAATTAGGGGTTTAGTTTCCACCACAAAACTATATGGAAGTAAACTTATTTTCATTTAAACTCAGACTATGTTATAGATAACACATATAGCTAAAACAATCAAAAATAAAAATTGAATTTAGATGTACATTTTCTCTTTTATAGTGATTCAAATTTCAACTCACCTAAAATGATAGTTTTCATCTCCCACCACATTTTTCAAAACAAATCTATTCTAACAAGAAGAAAAATTATGCTTTTTGAAAGAGGACTCTATCCTCTAAAACATCATATAATTTTTTATTTTTTTTTATATGATTTAATATTTTTTTGTTTCTCAAAATTGATATCTTTTTTAGTGTTAAAATATGTGCTTGTAGATTTTTTTAATTACAATATACTATATCTAATTAAAACACTCTAAAATCTATATGAAAATATTCTTCACTTTGAGATTTATAAAATGATGTTTATATTTTACTAAAAAAATATCATAAAAATAGTAAGAGTTATTGAAATGCCAAATTTTTGAAATAATTTTATTTCTTTAGTAATTGGATACAAACTAGTATAAAACATGCATTTAATAGACATTTCCAATTGGAAAAGTGTGAGACCATATATAACTTAGCTAGAATTAATTTATCTAGATCATATGTTTAAGAAAAAATGATTTTTGTATAGAAATACTCAAATTTAGTCATTTTAATAAGTCAACCTGAAAGGTGACACAACTTTGTACTTTTACCCTGTTGTAACTTGGTCAACACAAAATATACTACTGTCACTCAGTTAGTATAGATAATTAGATCTTAAGATAGTAATGTGATTATCCTTTATTAACTTAGTTGCAGAAACATAAAGGAAATAACATGAACATAAGAGATACCAAGATTTAATGTGGAAAGCCAATATGGGAAAACCACCAATTGCAACTAGTTACTATTTTTCACTCTTTTGAAGTGAGCCCTATTAGGAGAAAACCATATTAAAGGTTACAAAGCACACTATTAGTTGTGACCTTGTTAGAGGATTTTATTCGCCCTCTTAGGAGTGGCCTTGCTAGAGGTCTTCAAACACTTCAATCTAGAAATGTCATCTTGTTAGAGGATTTTCTAAATAGTTGTTAGGCTAACTCTGTTAAGAGATTTGAATCACTACTACAATTATTTGAGTAACAATGAATTGACCTGATTGTTGATGTAACTGACTTTGCTGATTCAAATTTTACTTCTAGCTTGATTACTTGATCCTCCTTGATCAAAATGTTCTTTGTAGCTCGGTCAACTCAAATGCTCTGCTCTTTATAGATATCCTTCAAATTCACTTCCTTAATTCATCTTTTTCAATTCCACACTTCAGTCCTCAACTTGACCTTTCATATATATGATTTTCCTTGTTAAATTGGATTGAATACTCTTTTAATCAAACAATTTTCATCCCCTAAGTCAACTTGTACTAATTTAACCAATAAAATTTATTAGACTTAATATACTAACACTCAGCTAATACAAAATTGAGTACATGGCCAACACAGAAGACCCCTTCATTAACCAACCCAACTTAGTTAGAACAAGAGTTCTAACATTAACCAACCTAACTCGCTTAATACTAACTTCATGATTTCTTCCCTTTGTTAATCAACTGAACTTGGTCAATAGTATCTCTAAACTTTTTTATAACACAAAGCTCAACATACACAGGAAACTATCTTCGATGCCTGAGAGATCTCAACTATTACTGACTACTTGGTAAAAACTTGAAATTTTGTGTAACATCAAAGACAACATACATTTGAATAATTGTTGTCAACAATCTCCTTCTTTGGCATTGATGGCAACACAACATGTCACAAGACAATGAAAAGTTAGAAAAAAACAAAAGTAAGGATAATATCCTTAGTTTCATTCTGATTCTCATCCATGAGAACTCCTTCTATCAGTGAGAACTCCCTCTAACATCAATCTCTTCCTCTAGAATTATTTTCTTTGACTGAAATATCTCCTTCTAACTTACTAATCTCTTTGTATACAAAATGAAATTACTGATATAAAATTTCTCTAATAATACAAACAAACTCTCCCTCTTTTACATCTCATGCCAAACACAAAAATCAATGTATTTTCCATGTACTTGATGTATTAACTCATGTGCAATTTTCTTTGACAATATTGCATCTACTTGTCTTATCTTCAAAATGTTTGGTTGATGTATCACTAAACATTTTTAGTGAGCTTTAGATAGGGGAATTAACCCTAGCTTACCTCTTAGATACAAGAATTCATACTTAGGTAGTGGCATGGTGAATATGTTTGCAATTTGTTTCTTTGTATTCATATATTCTAATCTAACCTTTTTTTCTTGCTCTAATTCTATTAGAAAATGTTATTTTATTGCATTGTTCTTTGTCTTGGTATGCATCACTAGATTCTTGGATATGTTAATTGCACCAGTGTTATCATAGAAGATAACTATTGGATCCTTGATTTCTTCCTTTATACTTGACAATAGTTTTTTGAACCCAATGATGTTGGAAAAATTAACCGTTGCTACAACATATTTTGTTTCTATTGTAGATTGAGAGATGCAATTTTGTTTCTTGTTTGTCCAAGACACTAGCCTCTTTCGCCACTAGTACTTTTCCTATCATCAATACTTCCTGCCCAATCAACATCAGTGAAGGATTTCAATTCAAAGTTGCCTCCTTTCTTATACCACAAACCATAATCTGTAGTGCCTTTTAGATAACTCATAATTCTTTGTGTTACCATCATATGATTTTCCTTTGTATTAGAAGAAAATATTTCCACCATACCAACTGCTAATGCAATATTAGGTCTTGTGTGTACTACATACTAAAGTTTTCCTATAATTGATCTATATGTAGTCTAATCTACCTCTTTGGAATCATCATTTTTGGAAAGATTTTGTCCAATAGATATAAGTTTTTTAATTGGTCTAGAATCCTCCATTCCAAATTTCTTCAATATCTCCTTGATGTACTTTGATTGAGTACTGTAGATACCATCTTTCTTCTATTGAATTTGCAATCCAACAAAGAATTAAATCTCTCCAAACATTGAAATTTCAAATTCTTTACTCATTTTCTCAAAAAAATATTTGTATAAATCATCATGTCTAGTGAATAATGTATCATCTACAAAGATTCCTACTAGCACTATCTTCTTATTTGGTCCTTCCTTGATGTATAGACTGCTATTGTCATTTATTTTTTGAAAACCATTTTTTACTAGATGACTATGAAATATTTCATACTAGGATCTAGGGGCTTGTTTGAGCCCATATAAAACTTTGTGTAATCTAAAAACTATATCCCTTTTGTTAGGATTTATGAAACCTTTGGGTTTCTCAATGTAGACTTCTTCTTCTAGGATTCCATTCAAGAAAGCTAACTTTACATCCATTTGATATACTTTGAATCCTTTATATGTAGCATAAGAAAGTAGTCTTCTAACACATTCTAGTCTTGCAACATGAGGAAAAGTTTCTCCATGTAATCAATACCTTCCTCTTAAGCATCAACTTTGCATACTAACCTTGCTTTGTTTCTTGAAACTTCTCTATTTTCATTCAACTTATTTTTGAATACCCATTTTGTGCCAATTAAAGTTTTGTCCTTGGGTCTAGTAACAAGAGTCCAAGTTTTGTTCCTTTCAATTTTATCAATCTCTTCATCCATTGCCTCAATCCAACTTTCATTATCTAAAGTATCTTTAATAGTTCTAGGTTCAAACTCAGTAAGAAAACATGTAACTTTTAGTTTGTTCTTTGTCATTGTGCCTTTTGACTAATCTCCAATGATCTTCTTAGGTGCATGATGCCTTCTAACATATGTATCATGTAAATTTACCTTCTCTTTGGATTTAAAACTTGTTTCATTCTATTCACTATGTTCTAAATAATGCTCGAGTCCCATTGTTTGTAACTCGAGTCTATTGATTATGACTTAGTTTGCACTAGTTGAAACTTAGGTCCTTCTTATTGAGACTTGGGTCCTTCAAAAAATGACTGAGGTTGTACTAGCTACAACTTGGGTTGAACTGGTGATTTAGGGGACTTGGGTGGTAAAGGTTGTTGATTTCCAATTGCATTTTCTTGAATTTCAGGTAAAGTATCAGGTTCATAGTAGAAAAAGCTTCTACAGTTTCCAGGTTCTTTCCTGCTTTGTTCTTCACTCTTTTTTGCAAACTTGTAAATTTTTACATGTGAACTTTCTATGACCTTATGAATAGTAAGATTCAAATATTTATATGTTTTTCTTTTGTTGGATATCCTAAGAATATTCCTTCCTCACTTTTCAGATCAAATTTTCTTTTCCTAGTTTCTTTCAAGATATAACATTTTCTTCCAAATACTTTGAAATAATAGATATTAGGCTTATAGTCATACCATAGTTCATAAGGTGTTGGACTTGAGTCCTTCTTCAGCTAAACTCGGTTTAAGTTATGAACTACTATATTGATTGCTTCGTTCCAATATTTGATTGTGACATTTTTCTCTATCATCAGTGTTCTTGTACAATCTATAATGGATCTATTTCTTCTTTTTGCTATGTCATTTTGCTAAGGTGTACCAGGTGCAAATAACTATCTTTTGATTCCTCTTTCATTGTAGAATTCATTGAATTCATTTGAGATGAGTTCTCATCGTTTATCTAACCTTAGACATTTTAGTTTTTTCCCTATTTCTTTATCCACTCTAGCTAGATACCAATTAATTTTTTGAAAGGCTTTAGATTTTTCTTTTAGGTACATCATTATCATCAACCTAGAATAATCATAAACAAATAAAAATAAGTACTTTTCTCCTCAATAGCTTTCTATGTCAATAGGTTCAAAAAAGTTTGTATGAACCAACTCCAAAACTTCTTCAAAATGATAATTCTTACTTTTGAAACTTGTCTTTCCCATCTTTCTGATTTGACAATTTTTGCACATGCTCATATTAGGTTTCTTTAGATTATGAATGACTCTCACTCTTTATTCTTTCTTATGTTGACCAAGTTATCAAAATTTACATGACACAACCTTTTATGCCATAACCAACTTCCCTCTACTTGGGCTAGGAAACATGAATTTTTAGTTAGATCTCAATAGAATAGATTACCTTTTTTTAAATTTCTAGTCCCAAATAGATTTCCTTTCCCATCCAATAGCTTGGCCTTTCCATTCATGAATTTTACCTTGAATCAAATGTTGTTCAACTGTACCAAACTATGTAGATTGTATTTTAGTCCTTCAACCCAGTAAGCATTATCACATTTGAGTTCATCAGTCAATGTAATGCAAACTTTTCCTTTTATATAATAAGGTTCATCATTTCCAAACCTGACATTCCCACCATCATAATCTTCCAAGTGCTCAAATTTTGATTTATCACCACTCATGTGGTGATAACAACCATTATCAATAATCCATGTGTCATTCTTTTTAATATGAGAAATGAGGTCAATATTATCATTTTCATCATCTGATTCATCTTTAATAGCAATGTAAACCATCTCATCTTCATCACTATTGTCAGAGTCTTTAGCCATGTAACAAGATTTCTTACCTTTATCCTTGTAGTCTTTGTAGCTTTTGAAATATTTCTTTCCTTTGTACTTGTCATGCTTCTTTTCTTATTTACCTTCTTTTTTTGGACACCTTATAGCATTGTGACTAACTTCTTCACAAGAAAAATAGATTAGAGGTATTTTACTTTTCCTTTAGCGAATCTTCTTGCAAGCAGGGCTTTAATGACTTTAAGGTCATCATCAGAATTATTTTATCTTCACTATCATACTTTTTTCTTTTAGATTTTCGACCTTTCTTCTTGAGTGATAGTTTAGCTTGAAATGTAGACAATGCTACTAGAGTTAGGAACATAGTTGGGTATGTGTAGGATCATGGTCAACCAAACTATGCTCTTAAGTGGTAATAAAAAATTAGAAAATGAGGGTTATGTCAACTTGATGTGAAATTTTCTACTTGTTATTAACTTTATATCAAAAAGTTGAGAGAAAAGAAACTCTATGAAATTGAATCTAGTTTCTAAACTACTAGGACTTATCTCAAAAAAATAAAAATTGATTCATCAAAATTTTGAATTTTAATGCAATATTACAAAAGTTTTAGAACAAAAATAAGAAGTAGACGCATGTCTGACCACCTTAGCCAAAATCAAATGATAATATTTTTTAATAATATTCTACATATAAGTAGTAGACTCATGCTTGGATGTGACACATATTTTTGGATATTTTTATTCTAAATAAATAAATAATAATTAATTTATGACTTCAGTATTTTTGGAATAAAAAAACTCTTGTGTCTGACCACCTTAACTAATTCAAAACTCTAAAAAATTCAATTTTCCATTTTTCTTTCTTATTGTAGAAGAAACATAGATTGTGATGCAACTTTTGGATTTAAAAAATGTTGTACCATTTGAAAGTTATATTTTTTTTCAAGTAGCGTGTCAATCAACACTTTATACGTAACTCCATTAAAAAATAAGTAATAATTACTTACTAAACTAATAATTTGACAAACCTTACATTTATGAAAAGATAAGAACATTCTTAAGAAACCCTTTTTATTTCATCAAATTTTAGAAAAGAGTTGTCAGCTACATGTTTGAAGTAAAAATCACATAAAAATAGGCCAGAAGCACAAGTTTAGGATGTTTTTAAAGTTGACCATATAGGTTTGGTATCAAAAGATATAGTAGACTTCATAAAGATATTAATTGTTTTCATTTAGTATCAGGGTGGGTGGGAAAAAAGTTAGAATAGATTTTGAAATGGTTTGAGATCTTTCAGATTGCCACTTTTTGGCACACCATGATCCTGCACATACCTAGTTATCAAAGTTATCTAACTCAAAGGATGTCAACTTTCTCACTAGTGCATCCAAGGTTATATCATTTTTGAGATAACATCTCATTTCTTGAATAGCTAAAAGTCTAATGGTATAAATAGGAAGAAGACTTTTGAGTACCTTGGTGACCACTATCACATCATCTATTTTCCCTCCAAAGGCTTTGATTGCACTCACACTTGCTTTGATTCTTTCACTGTATTGTGCAATGTTTTCATCTTCTCTCATCTTCATCTGATCAAGCTGACCTCTTAGACTTTATGCCTTAGTTCTCCTCATATTGTCATCTCCTCCATAGACATATTTCAGCTTTTTTGACATTTCATGAATAATAGGACAATCTTTGACTTCCTCAAATTCAACACAATTGAGAGTAGATGCAATGTCAAACATTATTATATTGTGATTCTTCTTTTTCACAATTTGATCCATAGAAAAAGGTCCAATAGGTGCCACATACTTGTTCTCTAGGTATTTTAGGCTTGTGTCTCTAGTGGTTTCCAAATGTAGGTTTGTGAGTTTCTTTCATGCTAGGAAGTTATCTCTATTCAATTTAGGAATTTCCCTTCTATAAGACATCTTGATCTTTAGCTTAGGTCCTTAAAACCTTATTTGCAAGCACCAATATCTTTGATACCAATTTTTAGAAATGGAAAGGATTAATTGAGAGGGGGGGGAGTTAATTAGTTACTACAAAAACAAATCCAAATTCCCTTTTAAGATGTCAACACAATATAAAACTAAATCCTATTGTAACTCAGTTAACACTAAATATACTATTGTCACTCGTTAGCATAGATAATTAGATCTTAAGATATTAACTTGATTAGTGTTAATAAACTTAGTTGAAGAAACATAAAGGATATAAAATGAACACAAGAGACACCAAGATTTAACATAGAAACCCAATTTGGGAAAACCACCAATTGCAACTAGTTACTATTTTTAACTATTCTGAAGTGAGCCCTATTAGGAGGCAATCCTATTAAAGGTTACAAATCACAATTTTAGGTGTGATCCTATTAGAGTATTTAATTCACACTATTAGGAGTGGCCTTGTTAGAGGTCTTCAAACACTTCAATCTAGAAATGTCACCTTGTTATAGGATTTTCTAAATAGCTATTAGGCTAACTTTGCTAAAAGATCTCAATCACTACTATAATTATTAGAGAGTAACAATGACTTGACCTGATTGCTAATGCAACTGACTTTGGCTTGATTACTTCATCCTCCTCGATCAGAATGTTCTTTGTAGCTCGATCAACATGGATTCTCTGCCTTTTATAGATATCCTTCAAATTCACTTCCTTAATTCATCTTGTTCAATTCCACACTTTAATCCTCAACTTGACCTTTCATGTATATGATTCACCTTGTCAAGTCAACTATTTTAATCAAATACTTTTCATCTCTTAAGTAAACCTGGATTAACCAATAAAATTTGACAAACTGAATATTCTGATAGTTGACTAATATAGAATTGAGTACTCAGTCAACATAGAAGATCCCTTCATTAACCAACCCAACTTGGTTAGAATAGGAGTTCTAATGTTAACCGACCCAACTCGGTCAATACTAACTTCATGTTGCCTTTGGGCTGTGTTAACCAACTGAACTCGGTCAACACTATTTCTGAACTTGGTTATAACTAAAAGCTTGGTATACATAGGAAACTTCCTTCAATGCCTAAGGGAGCTTGCCTATCATTGACTATTTGGTAAAGACTTGACATTTTGTGTAACATCAAAGACAACATACAATTGAATAATTTTTTTCAACACCAATATTAGTCTTGTGGCCAAGTTTAATCCACTTAGTTTGTTCACATCGATATATCCATTAGAATTATCTCTTGGTCTAGTGAGACTATACTAGTTAGTAGGGATTTTATTCCTATTATAGATCTTTGCATAAATACTCCTATAAAATTATGATGTGTAAATATCATATAACTTCATGGCCTCTAGATTCTATTGAAGGATTATGGTGTAGTGCCTGCCCCTAGTTCACATTTTGTTATCGTTGCTGAACTCTTTTAGAACTAGTTTTATGCTGTTGGTTAGCAGCATTATTTTGAGATTATCAGATATTGTGCTATGGATTCAGTTTATTATGTGATGAGATTACTTAGACTCTACATTTCATGTATGTATGATGATTATTTTTAGTGTTCACAATTATTGATGATGATTATTACATTGCTTTCAATTATTAATGATGATTAGTAAGATGATTTATTATCATATGTGCTTTCTTATGGATACTTACCCCATACTTGCATATGTATGGTGTGTGTGTTTGCCTTGCGTATTTGCTTTTATATGGCGTGTCTAATGTGGTTAAGGAAGGGAGTCATAGTCACCTGCTAGTCGGGATCTACACGATGCACCACTTCCTACCATTGTCTGTTTAGTTTAGTAAATATTGTGTTTGTACATGCATGTTTTTTATGTAGGTTGCAGGTACCAGGTATCAACTTCCCTGAATTGCCAGGATGAGCGTACCCTATTACATTATCTCAATAATAAGAGAGGGGAGATAAATCCTCAAGTCCAAATCCCAACCCTTTGAGCCATTTATCCTAATTGAAAAATTAGGACAAGTATCTGAGTTGAATACCCACCGAATGTGTTGGATGACATATTTCATGATTTTTAACCCTTTAGATTTATTTTGTATGATTTGTTCTATGATGGGTTTTCATATTTTATCTTGGAGGTCTATGGTGAATTTTCCATTAATTAAGTCTTAATAAATAGATTTAATTAATTAATTATTTATTTGAGAAAATTAATAAAATATCATGATCTTTGATATTTTGATTGTAATTAATTAAATGTGAATTATTGAGAAAAAAAATTAAATAAAAGAAAACAAGAAATTAAAATTAATAATAATTATAAAATAATCATAAAGTAATAAATAAAATAATAATAATAAAAGTTATAAAAATTAAAATGAAAGTTATAAAATTTAAATAGAGATTATTTAAAAAGTAAATTGGAATTATAAGCTTGCATGAGAACTAACATGTGTCAACAACACGGGGGTTAGTGCATCAATTAAGCACAAGGCGTCTACAATTCTATGACTCATCAAAAAAAAATTGGAAAAGACCCATGCTTAGTTGGTGGCACCTTTTAGCGGTTTCAAGAAGCATTCCAAAGGTTTCTTGAGAGCTCTTGATATTCAGGCATTCATAGAAGCTTAAATGAAAAGCTTAATAGAAGCTACAAGCTTAATGGTAGCTACAAGTTAAAAATAGAAGCTTCAAAGCTTACATGCATGGGAGAAGATTCATATGATCATATATTTTCTACTCGCTTTTATGCTCTTTCTAGCACTTCTAATCACTTAGAGGATTCGATTGGCTTGGATTCTTTGAAGAATTACGAATGATGGAGAAAGAAAGAATTTTCTATGGACTTCTGAGGCATGGAAAATTTAGCATCACTATCTAGGTGCATTCGTGATATTCTCATATTCCCTTTGCACTCTTTCTCTTCCTGTCTTCATCATATCTATTTTATGTGTCTGAATACTCTTTGTGATTAAATCTACTATTTGAAATTGGAATCTAGATATTTTATTTGGATGAGAAGAAAACAATAGAAAAACCCTAGTTCCAAATGAGAAAGAAATTAGATTTTAATCGAGTTTGGGTTCGAATTTATATTAAATTAGAAAGACAAGATTTGGAATTAAAACAAAAATTTTATGGTAAAAATTCGAATGATTAGATGTAATCTTTCTATCAATTATATTTTTAGATGCATATGAACAAACCCTTTTATGGTTAAATTTAGAGAACAATTATTTTAACAGAAAATTCTTAATTCATCACAAATTGTCCTGACGCTGCCCCTTGGATAGACCCGAACTCAGTTATTCATAACTTTTTATCGTGATCGAATTTATTTGATCGCTCCAGTCAGAATTGGCGCAACTTGGCCCTCTCCAACATATTTTAATTTCAGCTCGGTCCAACAGTTCATTAGGGAGATATGACCGTCATACTAAGACTATTTTATTCAATGACAGATATTTCTCTATTTTCCATAACCAAGAGTTCTTTATGCTTAAACTTCACAAAAATAATTTATCAAAGCATGGAATGAATTAAGATATTATTGCAATCTTCCCTTATTAGAATCTTATTAATATGCATTAGTTTTATATGGTTTATTATCTAATCTAATTAAATCAAATTTAATTAAGATTAGTTAATAGTAGAAGAAGTGTAGTTAATTATTAGTCAATCTAAGTAAATAGATTTTTAAATGAAAGAAAATTAAAAGAAAAGAGATTTTAATATAGTTTATATAGTAGACTTTTTATAATATATATTGAATACTATTTAATATATATTAAACAATTTTAGAGTTGTTTAATGAAGATGATAATGTTAAGAATTTGGAGATTATTCATGTTAAAATCTACAATGAGTCTTATTGGTTTGTGATAGGGATCTCTTTCAAACAACGTTTATATAGACAAAATATTATTAGAACACTTAAAAAATGGAGTCTAATGGTTGATTTTAATATTGATTAAATAATTGTAAGATGATAATTTATATTATGTTGATTTAAATTTAGAAACTCTGAATGATATTGGATTAAGACTGAATTATTATGTTATTGGTTAATACGTTTGAATACCTTAATGGTATTAAGAGTTAGCTAATTAAGTTCTATGTGAAAGTTCTCTAAATTGATTATTTATAGTTGTGATAAGTTTATTATTTATTAATGTTTGTTGGGTCTAACAAACTATTAATAAATAATAGTATAAATAGTTTAAATAGTTATCAATAAATATGAACAGAGTTACTCCAAAGGAGATTAGTTAATGATTGAAGTTCTGTAAAAGATATTAATCAAATTGAATTGGTTAATAATTTGGAAGATTATCAGTTAACTGAATCAACGTACGTAGGAAAAATTTATTGAGATAATAATACTTGGTATTGAAGATTTATTATAACTTGTTATTATTAAAATATAAATGAGAACATTGTTGCAGAGTGATGTATGTGATCATTAAAGATTTAATAATAAGATTCCCAATATAGCTTGTCATTAAATATTAACAAGTTATTATTATTGAATTATTAATATGATCATTTGAGTATTGAATTATAGTTGACTTTTAACTTACATAATTCTAGTTAGTTATTAGTCAACTAATGTTAATTAGAACGTTGCTATGGTTATACAATTATTAATTAAATCAATTAATGAGAGTTAATTAGATTTAATTAATAATTAAGTTATGTAATAGAGATTTAATTGATATAATTCTTTTAACGAGATTGTAGATTATCTATATCAAAGTTGATAAGTTTTATGACTTGAATTATGACTTTAGATATTATATGGTTGTCATTGATGATAACGATTAAATTAAAAGAATCAAACTTTAGTAATACTTAATTAAGTTTCTAATTGAAAACTAATAAGATGTTAATAGGTCATGGATGGTGTACCTATGTTAATGGATTGAGATAAATAATGTTATCTTCTTCTTATTCGAAGATTGATAATTGGCTTTCTTATATTATAATGAATAATGATTCTTGATTATCTTGAAAAGTTGAAGTAACCTTAAAAAAGAGTTTATAGATCATAGTTAAATCAAGAGAATAATGAAAGGTCAGTGATGATCAGTTTAATGAGTAAATAATTATCCTTAAGTTATTCTTAGAACAATGCCATCGGAGAACAAATGGGTTGACTTGTAGGTCAAATGATAACTTAAAACACTTGAAGTATACTTGCAAACAGAAAATTGGAAACCCTTACACATTATTCAACTATGTGAATTTAGTAAACCAAAACATGTGTTTGCATCGTGTATTCTATATGCTTCTTGTTTTGGGTTTTGGGTTGACTAGTGTTGACCAGTCCTAGGTTGTTACCAGAGGCTCGAGGTTATGAGATGTGAAGGCATGTTGATTTTATTTGGTCTCGATCTTTATAAGCCCAACCATGGTAATTTAATCATATGCTCTATGAAATGTTGTATTACTGATTGTTATTCATCATTCTTCATGTGTGAAGCTGAGATATATGAGACACTTGAGCTAATCATTTTTGAGTCATCGATCAGTTATCCTTGGATTACTTTCTAGTTGCCATGATGGGACTAAAATGTAGATTTATTTCTTGATGATGTCATGTTGTGACATGTTTAACTCAACCATTTTAGAGTCTTCGATCAGTATGATTTTGAGATATTCTTGGTTGCTTGTTGAGAACCATTTATCTTGAGATATATTTTGGTTATTGAGAACCAATTGATACTTATGATTATCAGTAATGCCTTCAGTTGCCAATAGAGAACTGTTGTGGTCATAATTTTCTATGGATGCTTTTTCAGATGGTCATGGAGATTTGATGATTCTTATTTTGGAGATTTGATGATTCTTATTATGGATATTTGATGCTTTTATGCATATTTGATGATTTTATTATGGATTATCTTTTGTGATTTTGAGAGTTATGATTCCATGAGCTTAGGGTAGGTAATCTACTTATAGTGTCGGGAAGTGGCCTCCAATGGGGGCCAGGGCCCTAAGTGGCTGCCAGGGTAACTCATTGTAAGTTTGGTTAATAAGTGATAACATTTACACACTAAATGGAGATTAAATGAACTTAAAAAGATAATTGTTGATGTTCTCACCCATGCCTTGAGCGCTTGTACAGGCTAGGATGGGAGTAGTGAGAACACATGGTTGCGACCGTGCATTCTGTAGTATGCCTCGTCAGTATGAGAGGATATTAGTGGCCGCATGAGATCATTATGGACCTGTGAAGTTTAGCTAACTGCCAGGGTAACTTGTACGTGATAATTGCGATGACGCTTTCCCGCTTGCATAGTAGGTTCTTACATGTCATTGTGTGCCTCTGGGAAGTAGATGTCAGTTTCGTGATTGGAACCTTTGAGGTAGTATACTTTTAGGATTCCTAGTCTTATAGAGATTTATGCTTTGTGGATTGATATCTTATTTGGGACTTGAGATTATCTCCTCAGCACGGTGGGAGTGGACCACTTAGGTTCCACGCGGTCGGGTGGTAGTGTATTTTCACTCTTATTATTTGAGATCCGTCTGAGACACCGTGGCTGGAGTATCCTTGATTGGTATTTATTCTTCATTATGTTCTTGGAGCATTATGATAGATAATATACCTTATGATGGATGTATTTACTGGTATGTTTCTTATATTGATGATTTGCTTTACTTTGCATATGTTAGTTGATGATTTATTATGCTTTACTTTGCATGTTAGTAGGATGTTTTAAGAGTGACATTCATACTATGTTAATACCGATGATCTCTTCGGTGCTTTGGAATGTTATGCACGGAGGGATGGCTAGGATCCACGATGGTCTAATGATGCTATTTACAGTTAGGAGGAACCATGCACTTAGTTATTTATGTTTGTGATATATGGTTATCTTTTGTGATGGATGTTTATATCTTTTGTGATGATGTATCATGCATGATATGTGGTTTCATTTATGTTATTGCATCATGGATTAATATTAGATGATGATGATGTACTTTATTTACTTGAATGTTGATTCTTTTAAGCTTTTCATACCCTGTGATATGTACAGTGGATGATTGAGCTAAACTAAAATATAATTACAAAAGGACACTTGTATATTGTTTAAGTACATTGGATGTATCATTTTTATTTCATAAGGATGAGATGTTAGATGAATAGTTAATTAGATGTGATACAATGTTAAGAGATCTTTAAAGAATGTAGCCTGTTATGTATATATGTTATGTTTATTTTCATTTGAATTGTTGTTATTGCTTCTGCAAATGTTATGAATGGTTTTATCTTTTATGTTTAAAAAAAAAAAATTGTTTGAAAAACTTAGTAAAATTCTTTGGATCCCTTGGCGGGGCATTACATTTGGTATCAGAGCCCGAGTTTCAACATTGGGAGCTCTGGGTATATTGGAATGCTACTAGTTATTAACCAGTTGAATAAAATGAAAACTTAAAACTATCATGTGTATCTTTTTCAAACTAAAAACTTGAAACTAGGTGAACTGAAACAGAACTTAAAATTGTTACTTGCATATTTTTTATATTTCAACACTTAGCTTTCAAAACTAAAAATTTTACTAAAAATCTAAATGAAGGCAAAACTAAAAATTGAAACTCATTCTTGCTGCAAAACACGTATCTTTTATCTATGTTGTAAGGTAGTAAATCTCTGTTTATCTTTGCAATCATTAAGTTGCTCTTGTTTAGAATGAATTAAGGAGTCTATTTTAGTATTTGTTAAAAGTATGAATGTTGGATCGATATGGTTTTTGGTTTACCATTTAACCAGAATCATATTGCTCTAAGGGTGTTGTAATATCTTCAATAGAAACATGTTTCTCTACAGAGGGAAATGGTTCAATGGGATCCATATAGTGAGTATCTTAGTTTTTCATTTCTGTAGGCTTCCAGGAGTAAGCCTAATCCCAGGGGGGGTGGATGTAGTGCCTGCCTCTAGTTCACATTTTGTTATCGTTGCTGAACTCTTTTAGAACTAGTTTTATGTTGTTGGTTAGCAACATTCTTTTGAGATTATCAGATATTGTGCTATGGATTTAGTTTATTATCTGATGAGATTACTTAGACTCTACATTTCATGTATGTATGATGATTATTTTTAGTGTTCACAATTATTGATGATGATTATTACATTGTTTTCAATTATTAATGATGATTAGTAAGATGATTTATTATCATATGTGCTTTCTTATGGATACTTACCTCATACTTGCATGTGTATGATGTGCATGTTTTCCTTGCGTGTTTGCTTTTGTATAGCGTGTCTGATGTGATTAAAGAAGGGAGTCATAGTCACCTACTAGTCGGGATCTACATGATGCACCACTTCCTACCATTGTCTGTTTAGTTTAGTATATATTGTGTTTGTACATGCATAGTTTTTATGCAGGTTGCAGGTACCGGGTATCAACTTCCCTGAATTGCCAAGATGAGCGTACCCTATCGCATTATCTCAATGATAAGAGAGGGGAGATAAATTCTCAAGTCCAAATCCCAACCCTTTGAGCCATTTGTCCTAATTGGAAAATTAGGACAAGTATCTGAGTTGAATACCCACCGAATGTGTCGGATGACATATTTCATGATTTTTAACCCTTTAGATTTATTTTGTATGATTTGTTCTATGATGGGTTTTCATATTTTATCTTAGAGGTCTATGGTGAATTTTCCATTAATTAAATCTTAATAAATAGATTTAATTAATAAATTATTTATTTGAGAAAATTAATAAAATATCATGATCTTTGATATTTTGATTGTAATTAATTAAATGTGAATTATTGGAGAAAAGGAATTAAATAAAAGAAAACTAAAAATTAAAATTAATAATAATTATAAAATAATAATAAAGTAATAAATAAAATAATAATAATAAAAGTTATAAAAATTAAAATGAAAGTTATAAAATTTAAATAGAGATTATTTAAAAAGTAAATTGGAATTATAAGCTTGCATGGGAAGTAACATGTGTCAACAACATGGGGGTTAGTGCATCAATTAAGCACAAAGTGTCTACAATTCTATGACTCATTAAAAAAAATTTGGAAAAGACCCATGCTTAGTTGGTGACACCTTTCAGCGGTTTCAAGAAGCATTCCAAAGGTTTCTTGAGAGCTCTTGATATTCAGGCATTCATAGAAGCTTAAATGAAAAGCTTAATGGAAGCTACAAGCTTAATGGGAGCTACAAGCTAAAAATAGAAGCTTCAAAGCTTACATGCATGGGAGAAGATTCATATGCTCATATATTTTCTACTTGCTTCTATGCTCCTTCTAGCACTTCTAATCACTTGGAGGATTCGATTGGCTTGGATTTTTGGAAGAATTGCGAATGATGGAGAAGGAAGAGATTTTCTATGGACTTCTGAGGCATGACAAATTTAGCATCAGTGTCCAGGTGCATTCGTGATATTCTCATAGTCCCTTTGCACTCTTTCTCTTCCTGTCTTTATCATATCTGTTTTATGTGTCTGAATACTCTCTGTGATTGAATCTACTATTTGAAATTGAAATTTAGATATTTTATTTGGATGAGAATAAAATAATAGAAAAACCCTAGTTCCAAATGAGAAAGAAATTATATTTTAATCGGGTTTGGGTTTGAATTTATATTAAATTAGAAAGACAAGATTTGGAATTAAAATAGAAATTTTTTGGTGAAAATTCGAATGATTAGATGTAATCTTTCTATCAATTATATTTTTAGATGCATATGAACAAACCCTTTTATGGTTAAATTTAGAGAACAATTATTTTAATAGGAAATTCTTAATTCATCACAAATTGTCCTATCGCTACCCCTTGGATAGACCCGAACTCAGTTATTCATAATTTTTTATCGTGATCGAATTTATTCGATCGCTCCATTCAGAATTGGCGCAACTTGGCACTGTCCAACATATTTCAATTTCAGCTCGATCCAACGGTTCATTAGGGAGATATGACCGTCGTACTGAGACTATTTTATTCAAAGACAAATATTTCTCTATTTCTCATAACCAAGAGTTCTTTATGCTTAAACTTCATAAAAATAATATATCAAAGCATGGAATGAATTACGATATTATTGCAATCTTCCTTTATTCGAATTTTATTAATATGCATTAGTTTTATATGATTTATTATCTAATCTAATTAAATCAAATTTAATTAAGATTAGTTAATAGTAGAAGAAGTGTAGTTAATTATTAGTCAATCTAAGTAAATAGATTTTTAAATGAGAGAAAATTAAAAGAAAAGAGATTTTAATATAATTTATATAGTGGACTTTTTATAATGTATATTGAATACTATTTAATATATATTAAACAATTTTAGAATTGTTTAATGAAGATGATAATGTTAAAAATTTGGAGATTATTCATGTTAAAATCTACAATAAGTCTTATTGGTTTGTGATAGGGATCTCTTTCAAACAACGTTTATATAGACAAAATATTATTAGAACAATTAGAAAATGGAGTCTAATGGTTAATTTTAATATTGATTAAATAATTGTAAGATGATAATTTATATTATGTTGATTTAAATTTAGAAACTCTGAATGGTATTGGATTAAGACTAAATTATTATGTTATTGGTTAATACGTTTGAATACCTTAATGGTATTAAGAGTTAGCTAATGAAGTTCTATGTGAAAGTTCTCTAGATTGATTATTTATAATTGTGATACGTTTATTATTTATTAATGTTTGTTGAGTCTAACAAACTATTAATAAATAATAGTATAAATAGTTTGAATAGTTATCAATAAATACGAACAGAGTTACTCTAAAGGAGATCAGTTAATAATTGAAGTACTGTAAAAGATATTAATCAAATTGAATTGGTTAATAATTTGAAAGATTATCAGTTAACTGAATCAACATACGTAGGGAAATCTTATTGAGATAATAATACTTGGTATTGAGGATTTATTATAACTTGTTATTATTAAAATATAAATGAGAACATTGTTGCAGAGTGATGTATGTGATCATTAAAGATTTAATAATAAAATTTCCAATATAGCTTGTCATTAAATATTAACAAGTTATTATTATTGAATTATTAATATGATCATTTGAGTATTGAATTATAGTTGACTTTTGACTTACAGAATTCTGGTTAGTTATTAGTCAACTGATGTTAATTAGAACGTTGCTATGGTTATACAATTATTAATTAAATCAATTAATGAGAGTTAATTAGATTTAATTAATAATTAAGTTATGTAATAGAGATTTAATTGATATAATTCTTTTAACGAGATTGTAGATTATCTATATCAAAGTTGATAAGTTTTATGACTTGAATTATGACTTTAGATATTATATGGTTGTCATTGATGATAACGATTAAATTAAAAGAATCAAACTTTAGTAATACTTAATTAAGTTTCTAATTGAAAACTAATAAGATGTTAATAGGTCATGAATGGTGTACCTATGTTAATGAATTGAGATAAATAAAGTTATCTTCTTTTTATTTGAAGATTGATAATTGGCTTTCCTATATTATAATGAATAATGATCCTTGATTATCTTAAAAATTTGAAGTAACCTTAAAGAAGAGTTTATAGATCATAGTTAAATCAAGAGAACAATTAAAGGTCAGTGATGATTAGTTTAATGAGTAAATAATTATCCTTAAGTTATACTTAGAATAATGCTATCGGAGAACAAATGGGTTGACTTGTAGGTCAAATGATAACTTAAAACACTTGAAGTATACTTGCAAACAGAAAACTGGAAACCCGTACACATTATTCAACTATGTGAATTTAGTAAATCAAAACATGTGTTTGCATCGTGTATTCTATATGCTTCTTGTTTTGGGTTTTGGGTTGACTAGTGTTGACCAGTCCTAGGTTGTTACCAGAGGCTCGGGGTTATGAGATGTGAAGGCATGTTGATTTTATTTGGTCTTGATCTTTATAAGCCCAACCATGGTAATGTGATCGTATGCTCTATGAAATGTTGTATTACTGATTGTTATTCATCAGTCTTTATGTGTGAAGCTGAGATATATGAGACACCTGAGCTAATCATTTTTGAGTCATCGATCAGTTATCCTTGGATTACTTTCTAGTTGCCATGATGGGACTAAAATGTGAATTTATTTCTTGATGATGTCATGTTGTGATATGTTTGACTCAACCATTTTGGAGTCTTCGATCAATATGATTTTGAGATATTCTTGGTTGCTTGTTGAGAACCATTTATCTTGAGATATATTTTGGTTATTGAGAACCAATTGATACTTATGATTATCAGTGATGCCTTCAGTTGCCAATAGAGAACTGTTGTGGTCATGATTTTCTATGGATGCTTTTTCAGATGCTCATGGAGATTTGATGATTCTTATCTTGGAGATTTGATGATTCTTATTATGGATATTTGATGCTTTTATGCATATTTGATGATTTTATTATGGATTATCTTTTGTGATTTTGAGATTTATGATTCCATGAGCTTAGGGTAGGTAATCTACTTGTAGTGTCGAGAAGTGGCCTGCAATGGGGGTCGAGGCCCTAAGTGGCTGCCAGGGTAACTCATTGTAAGTTTGGTTAATAAGTGATAACATTTACACACTAAATAAGGATTAAATGAACCTAAAAAGATAATTGTTGATGTTCTCGCCCATGCCTTGAGCACTTGTACAGGCTAGGATAGGAGTAGTGAGAACGCATGGTTGCGACCATGCATTCCGTAGTATGCCTCGTCAGTATGAGAGGATACTAGTGGCCACATGAGATCAGTATGGACTCGTGGAGTTTAGCTAACTAGCAGGGTAACTTGTACGTGATAATTGCGATGACACTTTCCCGCTTGCATAGTAGGTTTCTACATGTCATTGTGTGCCTCTGGGAAGTAGATGTTAGTTTCATGATTGGAATGTTTGAGTTAGTATACTTTTAGGATTCCTAGACTTATAGAGATTTATGCTTTGTGGATTGATATCCTGTTTGGGACTTGAGATTATCTCCTCAGCACGGTCGGAGTGGACCACTTAGGTTATTTTCACTCTTATTATTTGAGATCCGCCCGAGACACCGTGGCTGGAGTATCCCTTGTTGGTATTTATTCTTCATTATGTTCTTAAAGCATTATGATAGATAATATACCTTATGATGGATGTATTTACTGGTATGTTTCTTATATTGATGATTTGCTTTACTTTGCATATGTTAGTTGATGATTTATTATGCTTTACTTTGCATGTTAGTAGGATGTTTTAGGAGTGACATTCCTACTATGTTAATACCGATGATCTCTTCGGTGCTTTGGAATGTTACACACAGAGGGATGGCTAGGATCCACAATGGTCTAATGATGCTATTTACGGTTGGGAGGAACCGTGCACTTAGTTATTTATGTTTGTGATATATGGTTATCTTTTGTGATGGATGTTTATATCTTTTGTGATGATGTATCATGTATGATATGTGGTTTCATTTATGTTATTGTATCATGGATTAATATTGGATGATGATGATGTACTTTATTTACTTGGATGTTTATTCTTTTAAGCTTTTCATACCCTGTGATATGTACAGTGGATGATTGAGCTAAACTAAAATATAATTACAAAAGGACACTTGTATATTGTTTAAGTACATTGGATGTATCATTGTTATTTCATAAGGATGTGATGTTAGATGAATAGTTAATTTAGATGTGATACAACATTAAGGGATCTTTAAAGAACGTAGTCTGTTATGTATATATGTTATGTTTATTTTCATTTGAATTGTTGCTATTGCTTTCGCAAATGTTATCAATGGTTTTATCTTTCATGTTTTAAAAAAAAAAATTGTTTGGCAAACTTAGTAAAATTCTTTGGATCCCTTGGCGGGGCATTACATATGGTTAGCCTTATATTAACTAAAATATGTCGAATAATTTATTGTACTAACCTATACGATGATTAAAACCTCAATAGATACATGATTCCCTTCAAGCCACCACACTAAGATGACTAGGAGTGATAGGAAAATAAAAAACTTATATGTAGGCTACATCTTCAGTTGATGTAAAATTTGATCAAGTGTTCAATTAAACTACAAAATATTATAACTATGGGAATTTAATGGACTAAATATTACAAACTTAGTATGAAGTGGAGGAAAATAGTGTCTAAAATAGACACTTGGCCTAGAGGACTACTTCTTGATTGGTGGATATTAGTATGATTGATGTAGGATCATCTTGGATGGAAAAGAAATCTTGCATCACCCAAAAATATTTCCTTTTTGTTTCTTGAATAAGGGTTGTCTCAATGCAGAGTTGTTGTTTCTAGAGGTTTTCTACTTAGTAAGTTAGTCATATGAGCTTGAAATGTCCTAATTTTAGAGGTGGATGTTAATCTCAGATATATTAGCCTACCAAATGAGGCTTAGTGCCATATCATGAGTATTTATGGATTTATTGTATATTTTTGGTGTATAGTTTTTGTACAAAAAATTTATGCTCACTATTGAATACCTTAGAGGCCTCGAATGAGCTTTGAAATTGGGTTGACTAGAGCTTGCACAAGTTGGGACCTATAGATTAGAAGTTGCAGATATTAAAAAGGGGTTATAATTGCCAATCAAAGCAATAGTCCCAAAGTTATGGCCTTCGAAAATTGGGCCGACCAAAATTTCAAAAATTAGTGTCAAAGGTGTATCAAGCCAACTCTATACATAATATTACAATTAGTCAGTCTCAAGGGTTAGGGTTTGATGTCTAGAAACCTTTTGGGTGGTGTAAAAATGCTTAATTATATAATGCTTTTATATTGTCTAAGACAACTCTGGGTGATATTTTCTAGCTCTATGTTGTAAGTCACCATAAGGAAGGCTACCATGTGATTTTTCATATTGTGTTTTAAAAAATTAATTTTGTATTTACGAAAATAATAAGAAGCCCATATTTTATTCTCACCAATTGTTGTTATGTTTTTTGTTATGTAATTTTAGTATTAGGGGATCATCCTTCATCAAGTGGTATTAGGGAAGGAGTTCTTGAGTGTGAAAATACATCATCGACTATGAGGCAGTTGCACCAAGACCATGGTTTGGGTTGTGTGTGTAGACAAATTGCTAATTGTAAGGTAGTTTTCACTAGGGATTCATCAGAAGTGGGAAAAATACCTTCATGAAGAGAGCATGGTGGAAGAGTCATAGGTGTTACACCTAAGGGTTTTAGAGCCCTCTAGCAACAAACACAAGCATTAGAAGAAAAAATGTGGAGAGGTATAAATCTTTCCATAAGAGATGAAAATGATGATGAAGGAAAATAATAAGAAATGTCGAAGTAGAGGTAGTTCTTAGCCTAGAAGAAGAAAGACTTTTTAAGGCCACCTTCAAGATTAGAAAAGACCTAAGTTTAAGGTTCCCACATTTTTGAAAAATATTAACCCATAGGAGTTGATCAATTGGATAAATGAATTAGAGGAATACTTTGAGTGTGAAGATATTGAAGATTCTAATAAAGTCAAGTTTGCAAAGGTAAAACTAAAGGGACATGGGAAGATCTGGTCATAGGAGATTCAATTGGACTAAAATAGGAGAGGGAAGAAAAAAACACCAAATGGGATCTAATGATGGTGAAATTTAAGAAAAAAATCATTTATGTGGATTATGATCTTGATATATACTAAAGAAAATGTAAGGTTTGAAGCAAGCGGGAAGATCTATTTAGGAGTATATCGAGAAGCTCTACCAAGTTCTC
This sequence comes from Cupressus sempervirens, assembly GCA_028749045.1. NCBI lineage: Eukaryota > Viridiplantae > Streptophyta > Pinopsida > Cupressales > Cupressaceae > Cupressus > Cupressus sempervirens. The sequence continues at coordinate 476,311,584 of CM053789.1, read as the reverse complement.
ATTAGAACTAGCCATGCAAAAGTTGATAAGGATAAAGTTTCTCATTTTCTTAATGGGTTGAGGCCAAGAATTTGTGAGGAGTTGAGTGTGGTTTGAATTAATAGTATTGAAGAGACATACTAGTTTTCCCTAAGAGTTGAGGAAAAGATGAACATGAAGTTTGATAACAAGAATAGTGGAAAAGGTCATAGTGGAAGATTTGGTGGATGGTCTTATGGATGATGAAATGATGATCAAAAGAACAATGATGAGGCAAGAAGTAGTAGTAAAAAATACAGGGGAAATAATTCCAATCATCTCCATGATTAGAATAATAAAAACCAGAGAGGAAGAGGCAGATGAGGTTTTCATGGGAAGTGTTTTCACTACAAAGAAGAAGGGCACAAAGAACTTGAATGTTCCTAGACCCTGATCAAAGAAGGATATTTTATTGCATAAGGTGCAAATGTGAAGATAAGTGTTGTGATGTGATCAATGATTGAGGAAGCACTCATAATCTAGTGTTAGGAAATATGGTCATAAAGTTAAATCTCAAGAGGAAAAATACCCATGTCCATATTGTATTTCCTAGGTGCAAGATCACCATAAGGTCATGGTCAATGAGTAGTTCCTAGTGAAGTTCAAGACTAGAAGCTATCAAAATGAAGCTATTTGTGATATCACACATATGGACATATGTCATATGTTGTTGGGTAGGCTATAGCAGTTTGACAGACATGTTGTACATGATGGGCGAAAAAATAACTAGAGTCTAACAAAAGATGAAGTGAAACATAAGTTGAAGCCATTGAAGGAGAAAGAAGAAAAGGTATATAATGTCTCCAAAATATGTTTTCTTGATGGAAAGGGGTTTATCAAAGGTATTAGGTATGAGAATATATATTCTTCTACAATCCCAAAAGATGGTAAAGAGGAAGTAGAGAAGGTATGTGCAGAAGTTGAAGATTTGTTGGGAAAATTTCCTAATGTTGTGTCAAATGATGCAACTAATGGATTACCCCCAATTAGGAATATCAATCACTAGATGGATTTGATTCTAGGAGCTAGTTTTCCAAACAAGGTAGTGCATAGAATGACACCAGTAGAAAGTGAGAAGTTGAATAGACAAGTCCACGAGTTATTGCACAAGGGGTTGATTCAGGAGAGCCAAGTTCATGTGTCATTCTAGTCACAGATGCTCTTAGTCAGAAATAGTTTTTTTCTAAAAAAGATGTAGATTGAAGTGGTTCAGCTCAAGGAACTAAAGAGTTTGTATCCAGAGGATCTTGATTTTGGTGAATCTTGGAAGGCTTATACTAAACCTATTACCCATGACAAGACAAAGTGGTTTGATTTCATAATCCAAGATGGTACGTTGTTCACAGGAAGTTAATTGTAAATTCCTAGAAGTTCCATGAGAGCGAATCTCATCAAGGAGAAGCATAGTAGAGGGTTGGTTGGATGCTTTGGTTGTTGAGAATTATTATTGGCCACAATTGCAACAAGATGTGAATTTTTTTGTATTGAGTTGTAGAGTATGTTAGATGGAAAAATGAGTGAAGAATACTGGGTTGTATAAGCCATTAGATATACCAAAAAAGCCATGTGAGGATGTCATGATGGATGTTGTTCTTGGTTTTCCAAGGACTTGGCATAGGTATGATTCTCTATTTGTGGTGGTTGACATGTTTTCAAAAATGACACATTTCATTCCTTTCAAGAAGACTAGTGATATTGTTCATGTAGTAGAGTTGTTTATCAGAGTGGTGGCGAGACTAAATGGTCGTCCAAAAAGTATAGTTTCAAATCGAGATACTGATTTTTTTGGATTTTTATGGTATACATTGTAGAAAAAAATGAAATCAAATTTGAATTTTAGCTCATCATATTATCCACAGATTGCTGAAAAAGTGTAAGTTTTGAATGTCTAGTTTGGGGAATTCGCTACGATGCTTGGTTGGAGATAAACCAAAGGGTTGGGATCTAATTTTATTGTAGCAAAAATTTTCATATAATAATTCTATCAATAGTAGTACTGGTAGATAAAGGATAAATTCTTCTGAATTGAGACGGTTAGAAGTACTTTTGAATTGAGATAATTAGATAAAGAATAAATAAGTAGCATTAAAACAAAAGATTTTGTTGAGCATTTGAAGAACATCCATGAGGAGGTGAAGAAGCACATTATTAAGATGAATACATAGTACAATGCTAAGGGAGATCTGAAAATAAGTTATAAGGAATTTTAGATTGGAGATGAAGTCATGATTCATTTGAGAAAGGAGCATTTCCTAGTTGGTACATATAATAAGCTGAAAATTGAACAAGTTTGGACTATGCAAGGTAGTAAAGGTTTGAGAAAGGAGCGTTTCCTAGTTGGTACATATAATAAGCTAAAAATTGAACAAGTTTGGACTATGCAAGAATTTTCATATAATAATTCTATCAATAGTAGTACTGGTAGATAAAGGATAAATTCTTCTGAATTGAGACGGTTAGAAGTACTTTTGAATTGAGATAATTAGATAAAGAATAAATAAGTAGCATTAAAACAAAAGATTTTGTTGAGCATTTGAAGAACATCCATGAGGAGGTGAAGAAGCACATTATTAAGATGAATACATAGTACAATGCTAAGGGAGATCTAAAAATAAGTTATAAGGAATTTTAGATTGGAGATGAAGTCATGATTCATTTGAGAAAGGAACATTTCCTAGTTGGTACATTTAATAAACTGAAAATTGAACAAGTTTGGACTATGCAAGGTAGTAAAGGTGTATGATTTTGGAAATGCATATGAAGTGGAGTTTCCTTCTTAATTGAATATTTTACCAGTATCTAACATTTCATATTTTATAAAGTATTATGAAGGAGGTGATGGAGATGAAGTTATAGAAGCACAATTGAGTATTCTAGCAGCTATTTGACTATAGAAGAAATTGAGGAGATACTGGATAACCATGTTAGAGTAATTATTTGTTTAAACTTATTAATTAGATCACTTTGATTTAATTAATAAAGTTCTCTATTACTCTAGTTTACTTAAGCTATCTATTAGGTGCATATAATTAATATTTTTTATTAATTATAATGAGCAACCTAACCTTTTTCCCTTTTTTAGGGTTTTGTACACCTTTAAGGTTGAACTCTTGTAATTATTGTTTTGACATTCTAGAATACATTTTCTCTCTCACTCCATTGACATTTCCAAGCTTTTCTTTTTCCTCTTTGGTTTCCTTCTAGCAATAGGTTATTTTGTATGCAGGTGTTCTTGGAAAATTGTGAAGCTGGTTCTCTCAACTTCTACATGGTATCAGACCTTCCCTGTTGCTACCTAGTCTAGAGATCTTGAAATTATGATTTAAAGATGAAACACCCATCTTTTCATGGTTGTTTTTCTTCAATCTGGAGGAGGTACTTTTTTCTAGTGCACTTTGAGCAAAATCAAATACCACCATTGCACTTAGAAGGCCTAGTTCAGTCAAAATCCATATAAAATTTGTTATTTTTGGCCATAGTAGCCTCTAGAATTTTTTTTTCCCCCTCTCCTAGGTTGTACGACACAAAAAAACAAAACAAAAAAAGCCCTGTAGGCTTTTTTTGGCTTGCAAGACCTTTCCCAACAATTTTTTTATAGCATTTTCAGCCTACCATTTCTTTCTAGTGCTATTGCACCTTCCTGGTGCTGCTCAGGCTTCTCCAATGATGTTTCTGACTACCATGCTACCAAATGTCAAACATCACCATCAAACACCAAATGTCGTCACCCACTGCTTTGGCTACCACCTCCATCAGCCGCTTAGCTTTGATGTCACTTTCTGCGACCTCTGTGTTGCCCCTACGACCATTCTATCCCCTCCACCCACATGGCACCATAGGCACTGGTGCCACGTTAGTACTTGCCACATGTTAGGTGCCACATCATTATTTTTTAGAGCCCATTGCCACATGGATGCCACGTGCCATTACCACATGGCAATCTTTTTTTGTTGTGATGGCCTCAAAATTTATGCAGTAAAATGCTGATGTTAGCATGATGTTATCACTACATCAGCTCTCTTGCATGCCCTTCAGGTCCTTTTTTGACCTACTGTCCATTTTTTGGCCATAACTTTAGCATAAGGATGTTTTTTTTCAATCTAAAAGAAGTTTTAGAAAGTTAGTTTTGAGTCAAAGATAGTGGTGTAGGATTTTTTTGGTTTTAATGTAGTTTGGTTGCCATTTTGGGTAGTCAAATCTAGATGTTCATTTTTGACTTCGAAGGGCATAACTTGGGAGTCCCATCTCCATTTTTTGAAAATGTTATATTTTTGGAAAGTTGGTTCTGTCCACTTTTCAAAAACGTTGTAATGCATTCCAGATTCTATTCCATGCTTTTTCTATCATATTTTTTGTTGTATTGCACTATGGTGGATATCCTGGGTGTTTTAGGTCTAGGGATCATTTTCATGGTATGAGATATCTTCTTTTGGGCTGTACTATCTATTGTATTAGCTCTTTGCCCTTTTTGATCATTGTTGATATTATTTGTAAGCATATTTATGCAAACTCACTGAGATAAAGTGTCATTCCTTGCATTTTTGGGATCTTTTTCATCATTGTGACTTATTGTACTTGCACTACATTATAAAGTGCCATGGGGGGTAGTTGTTTTCCTTTTAGTGCCTTCTTCCTTTATCAAGTGAGTGTCCCTTCCATGACATTAGCCCCATGATGTGTCGATGAAAAATGCCTTTATAGGTGTATTTACCTCTTTCTCACTCTTGATGTTCTTGATTCTTTCTATTTTGTAGGAGATATTGGCCCACTTTCTCAGTTACCTATCACCTCAACCTTGTCTACATTAAGGGGGGTTCTTTTGTTGTTTCTCATACTTCCTTGGTTCAATTGATCGACTCTTTAGGCTTTGGTGTTTCATGGCATTTGTATTTTTGAGTTTAGTTGTTTGCCTTTGTTTGCCTCCTAATTCAATGTAGATTATAGTCTTCTCTACCTACTTAGGTTCTATTTTAGAGAAAGTTCTACAAATTAATGATTTCTTTTTGAAAGAGTTTGCAGCTTCTTCATGCTTTAGTGGTTTTCTTCATGATCACTCTTTGTTCCTATTTTCTAGAACATTCCTCTAGTTGGAGGCTTCTTCAGTCCTTAACTATGTTTTCAGCTATCTCTTTTTGGAGTAGAGTTTTCCCCACTAGGTTTTCTCTATTTCTCTATTTCATAGAGATTTTTTTGTGATTGGGTACCTCATTAGGCCTTGTTTCTAGAACCCTTTTTCCTCCTTTCATATTTGTGCTAGGTTAGCTTACCTCCTAAGCTTCACTTAAGGGAGGGTTTTAGAGTAATTATTTGTTTCAACTTATTAATTCTAGAAAGGGGTTATATAGCCAATCGTAGCAATAGTTTGAGAGTTACGGCCATCCAAAATTGGAATGATTTTTTTATATATAAAAATAAGTGTCAAAGGTGTATCACATTGACTCTATATGTGATTTTAGAGTTAGTTGGTCTCAAGGGTTAGGGTTTGATGTGTAGAAACTTCTCAGGTGGTGTAAAAATGCATATTTAAGGAATGTACTTACATTGTCTAAGATGGGTCTGGGTGGTAGTTTGCATCTTTGTGTTGCAAAGTATTATAAGGAAGGGTGCCATGTGGGTTTTCATATTGTATTTCAAAATCTTATAATTTCACATTTGCGGCGATAATAAGAAGCCCATATTTTGTTCTTGCCAACTATTTTTATGTCTTTATTTACGTTATGTGTTTATGGTATTAATGGGAGCACCCTTCATCAATGATATTGGTGTCCCCTATAGATAGTAGAATGGGAAAAATAATGCAAAAATATAGTCTAGGTTATACAAAGAAAACTGATATGGAACTAAAGTAGTATAGCTAGATAAAATAAAATTACTTTAATGTGTTGAATGAAATGAAGGAAATAGATGGTTATGTTTTGTCATAATGAGATGAAATTAAATGCATAGACAGACAAAATAATTACCTTCTTGATAATGTGATCAAAAAAAATTCCTTGAATTCATGAGCAAAAAAATTACACACTTAGGAAGACAAAAATGGTTGGAGTCACTTGAGAGGCTCTCCTTAGTCAAACCCCCATTTTCTTATATCCACTTCTAAAGATGATCAATAGAAAGAAATATATAAAATGCATGATATGTAATTGGTATCAATGAAATAATAATATCAATAAAAAATGATAAGGAAAATAGATATTGTCAAAGATATAATGAGTTATGGAAGTGAAATACTCACCAAACATGGGTAGAAGATCATAGGTTCATGTTGCAACTTGAATGTAAGATTAGATTTCTTGAGCCCTATTCATCAACAATCAAAACCTACAAGTTTATGGAAAAGTTGGTATAGGAGAATTGTGTAATGATGAAAGGGAGAGAACTAGTTTGAATAATACCCTATAGTGCTAGAGACACCAATACATGTTATACAAATGAAACCCTTTCAAAAGCCCCACAAAAATTATGTGCAAGAATTCAATAATTTTGTTTACAAATACATGGTGGAAGTTGTGTAACACTTACACATCTCTTTTTAGTTCCATAAATTAAAAGACTCTAGTATGTTGTGGAGACATCTTCATTCCACACACATCACCAATATATTTTAGGATCCCCTTGTGTGGATTTGAGTTGGACGGTGAGTTGAAAGCATGAAAAGGTTTATGGAAGGTGACATAATCATTATTTTTTCTTCATGACAAAAGTGCCAAAATTGCCTTCTATATGGGGATATAAATTTTACCCCAGTACACTATACAAAAGGCATAGTTGTGCTCCTAACCTACACATGGCTAGATGACAACCACAAAAATTCTAGTTTTAAATACCAACTCTTTAGAAAAATCAAAGTAAATATTATTTTCCATCATAAAAGTTAGGTTGAAGAGAAATATTTTTTTTAAATCCAAATCTAAGAGATCTTAAAATACCCTTTTGGGATATATCAAGGTTTTTACAATAAAATTTACAAAATTACACATTTTCAAACAAATATTTCATGGCAATACTTCTAATTGCAAAATTTATAAATTTTTCATTAATTACTTTTTCAAATGAATTCAGTTTCACCAAAAATAGCTCAACACATGTTTAGATTTATTTGTAAGCATTTGAAATATATATTAGAATTAATATGTGCAATCTACCTCTAAATTGGCAAAAATTTTAAAACTTTGAAAATATCTAGAACATTAAAGGAATCCATAAGTCCACTTAGTAGCATTAGAAATATCTCATTTATAATTAAATATAAATATACCCATTAAATTTCCTGTATTTGTCATTTTATAATCACCATTTAAAAATATGAACATGGTAATATTTTTCTCAAGTTCTCAAGAATCCAAAAATAATGAAGTATAAAAATTAGCACTTTTCTAGTATAAAACACATAATAACTTATAATGAAGTACTTTTATTATTTTTCACATCATGTTATGGATATGCAATACTTAATTTATTTCATATGTATTTGATTCTACATGGGAATGAAAAATATCATAATAAGATAACAATTGACATATAGTCCGGGAAGCATATTATTTTATATTGACCATGTGTTAATTTGTAAGGTTTAATTTTTTCTCCTTTATTGTTTCCATTGACTATAAATATACACTACTACTTGCACCTAAAAGGAGGTGCAAGAGTAGCCGATAGGGTTTTTATTTGAAGAAATAATTAAAGCTATATATAATATAAGGAAGTATATAAAATTGACATTATACAAATATTTGTTGCCTCATTAATAAGCAAATAGTAGATGAATATTGTATAGTTTTTGTGCTTAATATGTCAATACTTGAATCTTTTGAAAATTCAAAAATAATTATTTTTAGATCTGATTAAGATTTTTTATTTTTGTATTAATTATATATTAAAAAATAATACATGAACTCATTTTCATTTGTAATATATATTTAAAAAAATATTATAATAAAAATAAAAAATTATAAATATATATTATGATATTATATATTTAATTTTATTTATAATATATATTAGCTATGTATTAATAAATATTATGATTTTCACACAATATTATAGAATTAAATATATTCAATATTTATTTTATTTTATTATTATAATATATTTAAAAAAATACAATCTAGCTAAAATTTTAAATTATTTTATCAACAATTTGATATAAGTTATTAAAGTTAAATAATGTGTGTGTGTGTGTGTGTGTGTGTGTGTGTATAAAGTTTAAATTCATTAAGGGAATTAGTAAGCCATTATGTGGCACTTGTTTCCATTTTTATTTCAATATTGCACAAGGGATTTCATTGAGGTTCTTTGCCACATCATGGAGAAATGTCCTCACCCAAGTTGTATTATATATTTTCCTTATCATTTAAAAAATTAATGACAATACAACTGCATTCTTTCTTTATTGCAAAAATGCTAGTATTAACTCCTAGTGATTATAATTGTAGTCATAAAATTGCATTCAATCAATGATTTTAGTTTTTTTATTTCTAATTTGGAGTCAAAAGATGTAGAACAATAATATGGAGAACCTATAGAACCTTGGGGGTGGTAGGGGAGTGGTTGGTTTGATGTTGACTACAAATGTTGATTGCGTTGAATGCAACGACATGCTCTAATTTATTCTTTATAGTGGCCATAGTATACACGACTTCTCTTGCATGATTGCATAGCAACACTATTACTATGGATGGGTTGTCTATCTTGATCATAAACAACAGGAGCCATATCCTGAATTATATAGTAAGAAGAACAACACATTTCTATTACCATTATACAATTATAAGAGCAAGGAAGTGTAAGAACAATAACAATAATATCAAAAGAGTAGCCACCCTTTAGTGCAAGTTGTATAGGTCATTTTAGTATCACACGAGAAAAGAATGCAAAATTAAAAGTGTGGACTATTTCTTAATGCAGAATATTTAAACACCTTAATCATTCACACAAGAAATTAGACTAACCATATTAAAAGAGGGAGAATTGAACTATTAAAAATCAAACAATGTAACCAAATTGAATCTTTTTAATTGGAAAATGTAACCAACTCAGTTATCATAACTAAATAAAAGGTAAATTACTACTTTACATTTATTTTGTCTATATCGATTACATATAATGGAAATATGATGTAAGAAAATAAAAGTCCCACATGAGATGTACACATTAATGCATGAAAAGGACCACATCTTGTGAGTGAGTGGGTGGACGGAAAACCCTATCACTATACCTACAAAAGTATTTATTGAGGAAATGAAGAAAGAGGAAAGTAATTATTAAAACTCTTATTCTTATCATTTATTGAAGAAATGAAAAAAGAGGGAAGTAAATTTTATATATTTTATGTACCCCAACTAATACTGTACCCCAACTAATACTCTCTATTAATATAAATGAAAAACTCTCTATTAATATAATTAAATAAAACTTTCTATTAATGTTAAAAAAAAAATGCAAATAAATCCCTAATGCAAAATATTAAAGATATACATTTCATGAAAAATGTATTCCTAATAATTAAAGAAAATGATAAAATATCTATTCCTAAACAAGTTTTGAATTTTTTTTCCCTCCAATATTATTATATTATCTAAATTTCATATAAGAAGAGCAACAATAAAAATAAATAAAAAAATTGAATAGAGTTGTTCTTCTAATCTAGGCCATTGCCATTCATTTCACTTGTACAGTTGTCAGAATTTTAACTTGTGTTGGTAGATGATCCATGTTACAATTTCTAAAACAATAGCTATTGCACCCAAGGTAATAATGAAACCAATATATGTACCCTTCCACTTTTTATCCAAAACTAAATTGTCAAAACCTTTGAAGATGTTAGTAATGCTCAATACCATCACTTAATAAAAAACATAATAATGACATGCACTTCAACATACACAAAACTTGTGATCCTTCATATGCGACAAGTATATCGCAAACATCTACAAGTTAATAAGAGTCATACTTGGAAAAAATACATAATTTAAAGAAAACATTTATTAAAAGTTTTAAATAATTAGTATATTATAGTTAATGCAGAGGTTATCTCTTAGTTGCTTTTAGATTTGATAGTATATCTTTTAGTGTCAATATCTAAGAGTGGATCTTATTCCAATTAATAAGATTAATTATCTCATGCCTCTTGATTCAAACCATACCATCCAAATGCAAATATAATTCATATTGTATTAGATAAATTTCAAATTGCTTAAAAACCATCTAAGATTGTAGACATATGATTTTGGTTATCTCTAATATTAATGTGTGCATAATTTTTTATAATCAATGTGTAAGTGCATTTCCTTCAACATCTTAGATCAAACTATAGAAAATTAACAAATATAAGATTTTGATCATTAAAAAAAAATGAGAAATATTTCCACCTTTGTGTATAGTGTGTATAGTACTGTATGAATATCTGACATAATTTTCAAAACAAACAATATTGACTTCTTCAAATTATAAAATTAGAATGCTCGTGAAAGATTTGAACACAACTATACCTTCTCTTTTTTAGACTCAAGCCTAAGTTTGCAATGTAATATTAACTAAAAAGTGAAGGCTTAGCTGTTTAAGTTACTCTTATTAATATCATCAGACAAAGCTTGGTTTTAATCTTTACCTTGATCCCTTTAAACTTTAAGCATTTGTAAACATTTTGAGTTGAAAAGATATGATGTTAAGAAATAGGGTGCTTACATTTTGCAGAGTCTGATGAGAAAGCCCATAAAGAGTAGAGGCAACTCCATTTTGTATTTTTATGTCCCTCAACTCTTGAGATTGGCCCCAGTAGTATTACACATGCCAAGACTCAATTTACTCATTGAGTTGGCCACCTTCCAAACTTGATTAATGCTAGTTTGATTCAAATCAAGCCCAAGGAAGCAAAATATTGTAGTGTTCCCAGTGCTACTTTCATACAAAATGCTCTTGTTGGTCACAAGAATACTAATATTTGAAGGACTCAAAGAAACAACCTAATAGACCACATTATATGTATCAACAATAGTTGGTCCATTGCTCAATCCAAAAGAAATCAAGGATATTGAATCTAGTCATTTTTGCATATGTTTTAATTTATTTATTGTGGTGGGTCAAAAATGCCTCTTTGGTGTTACACCTTGTTGGCAAGTGTCAAAGGATTTTATGGAAGTGTTAAAAGCCACACATTTATGAGCATGCTTTCTATTAATTATTTCTCTTGCCACGTTGTCTTTATCCTTTTCCTTATTGCAACTCATCAAATGAGGCATTCAACATTGGGAGAGTAGTTTAACATGTCTCTAATGTGCCCTTTACCTATGGCCTTATATTGGTAAAAAAAAAAAATCTACTTGAAAAATTGCAAGTGGCACGAGTAAAGCCAAATTCTATAGCTTCTGCTAGCATCACTCCACCTGAGTCAAAAATGAAGTTTTTCAAACAGGGTATGGATGTGCATCAAAGTCCAATCAGATCAGGGTATTATCCTAGAATGAGTCCAGAACAGGACATATGGAAGACAAATACCCCATAGTCAAAAAATTAAAAATGCTTTATTTGGGAACCCAGATTTGCCAAATTTGAAGAGATGACGCGAGCCCTCCATAAAAGAAAGTCCAAATTCAGACATACACTCTATGACTTAATCACTCTTTCTATACTTTAGTAAACATGAATGAAAAATGCAATAACCTTTCCTACAATTAAATTAGAAAAGAGAAAGAGTAAAAAAAATTACCAAAAGTTGAGGAGGTGAAGGTTGTGGAGCTGTCCTTGACATAGAAACATCACATTCATCTTCTCCTAGTGGAATGCCACATTTTATTCATGGAATCCAACTTTGACATAAATAACATACCGTACTTGCATAAGAGCCTATTGGATGGTCTTGAACTACCCGTTGCCATCCTAAGCCACTGTTGGACTCTTATGCAATGCCAAAATAGGCACTTGCAACAACCTCCAATCAGTCTAGTTTTTCCATAGAGCCCTAAGGTGTAAATCTAAAAATTAGGATTATTTAACTGAGCACGCTAGGGCCGAAACCTATCATTATTAGTGAAGAAGAGATGGAATGTGGCCAAATAATTATATTTGATATCTAGGCTTTGGAGAGTCTCATGTTTAAGTAGTCTACTTCTCCGATCAATCTATTGATGTCTTCCACAACTTTGAAATAAAGCGAATGCAATCTTCAAGAGCCCTTATTTCTAGAAAGGGCTCGTTTGGTGAGAAAAATAGGAATACGTATTCTAGAATAGAATTTATTCCTATTCTCCGTTTGGTTTAGCCAATATTTGATGGGAATTTGTGGACCTGAAAATTTATGTTTTCTAAAATAAATAAAAATGGAATAGGAATACGTATTCCAATAACAGCTATTTGGGTGGAATTGCAAAACCCCATTTTTGGGCCAAAATTGGAATACATATTCCTATTTTACTTCATATTCCAATCCCGTTTTGGTGCATCCAAACAAGGAATTCAAAATTTTTGGAATACGTATTCCTATTCCGCTCACCAAACGAGCCCTTATTAGTGGGATGCTTTCAAAGTCATGTTGTATATTTCTTCTACTAGATCCAAGCACTCATTTAGAGTAGTTCGAATGAAATTCTTGTTCACTCCTTTGCCACCCCAATAAATTAGTTGTGAAGATCTTTGGGTATTGTGTCTTCTTCAAGGTAGAGTCAATGAACTCTGCTCTCCCCCCATTGTTAAAAAACACAATGCCCAACTAGACAACCACCGATAATGATAAGATTTGACAACAAAAAGTTAAAGATACAAAATAAAATTAGTATTTTGTACTGATGTTTCTTTCCAACTCATTGTAATTATAGAAATGAGTGATGCCAGATGTATACGTTACTTGAAACTAAAAATATCTTAAAATATCCAAAACTTAGAAACTTTAATAACAAACCATTTATCGATAACAACTTCCTAGTGTGAGATAAATTCTAACTGGAGGCAACTCCAGGAGGAAAGCTTATTGGCTAATTAAGGAACTCCATTAAAAGTATAAAAAATTTCCTTAGTTGCTGGTATTGACATGGTACCTCTTACTATGAATGAAATTCTTAGACAAATAAATTGGTACATGATTCTAGTATATACAGTAGGAGAACATATTAAATTGATTTGCATAACAATCATATGTTTGGATAGTGGACAATAATATGCTTTATATATACATATATAGTTACACTTCCACAAGATTCAAAGATCTTCATAGGTTTACCATCGATAATAAAGATTATATTTAATATAGAATAAAATTGTTAACCCATTTTATGTTTTTATTTGGCATGTTTCATAGTTTTGAAAAGTGGTCCTCAATAGGGCTTTAGAGTTTTTGGAGACAATATACACCACATTTTTATAGTGCAGCAATACTATTAAACTTTTTTTCATATTTAAGAAATAATGAGCCAATATACAATATTTTAGCATTATGTTTTATTGTAGCACCTGTATACAATCTCACATTAATTTAATTACATATTCTTGGCATACTGTTTATTTTTATAATATAGTTAACCTATAATGATAAATTATAATTATTTAATGGGTATGTGTAGGATCATGATGGGCCAAAAAGTCGTGATATGAAAAAATATCAATTCTCATCTGAATTTGATGAAATGAAAAGGATTTCTTAAGGACATTATCATATTTCCATCGATATAATTATAGTCAAATTATGAGTTTAGTATGTAATTATTATTTATTTTCTAATGGAGTTATTTATAAAGTGAGGATTTACATACTGATTGAAAAATAGTATAACTTTAAAATAGTATAACCTTTTCAAAATTTGAAAGATGTGTCATGTTATATGCTTTTACTACTATGAGGTTAATAGAAACAATTTAATTTTTTTTATAGTTTTGAAGTTAAGATGGTTAGAAACTGTTGTGGTTTCACAATGCACCCCCCATTTTGCCTAGAAATGGGGGAAGCCCTACTTTATTTTGTCAGCTTTTTGGATCCCTAGTCTAGGGTTTGAGTCTTTTCTAGGGTTTTACCTAAGTATCCGCGATTAGATTGGGGTCTTGTTTTGGAAATCTAGATCTCAAAAATCAAGTTTTGGATAGAAAATTCATTTTTGCAAAGAAAAAAGATGCACCAACACACCCAATGAGGTGCACTAGTGCACCATGAATCAAAACAAAGAGAATGCATAGATGAGTAATAGTGCATTTGTGCACCTGCATAGCACCAAAGGTAGGTGGGGTCCTTGGGTTCATAAACCTAGGGGTCCCTTCTCCTTCCCACTTCATTTCTTTGTCTTCTAGCTCTTGAGCTACACCCCTACACCAATTGAGGTGTGCATCACCTCCACCTAACCTGCACAAAACATAAGAAAACATTAAAGAAACCTAAACTAATGTGTGCTACTACACACCTTTTTTGGATAAAAATTAGAAAAAATTGAACAATAAACAAGACTAAATGCAAAATTAAGATGCGCACCAGTGCACCTATTTAGGTGCAATGATGCACACCTTAATTTTCTTAACATGCTTCACACTGATGTAAAGTATAGGGTGTGCATCAACGCACCCCATGTGGTGTGCTATTGTACACCCATATATTACAAGTTTTCCAAGGAAATGGTGCACTAGGCCCACCTATTAGGTGCATCAGGTGCACCTTTTTATTTTACAATAACAATTAAAATTATGTTTTCTAGTTTTTTCAAGAAAATTAGGGTTTAGGGTTTTTTTTGTGTCTATATTTGGGTCTAAATTAATCAATATTTCCTTAGAAAGGATAAGAAGCTCTAAAATCACACTACCATCTATCCCTAAGAAACCCATTTAGACTACAACATCAGAAGATGAAATGCAATAGTGGATGGATGAGCAGGATGTAGATGGCACTTATGTCTTTTAGATGTCAGATTTTTATTTCATGCCCATGGGTAATGAATTGGTCGAGGATAAGATAAGAGATACTCCAAAAAACAAACCTTAATAGGAGTATTGGAGTCAATTTTCAATCGAGCCACAAGGACTCGAGGTAGCTCCATCATTCCTAGTGTAATTCACATTTTGTCTAGACAAGGGATCAATTACCCCTCTACCTCTAGGTACCAAAGAAGAATAGGTTTTGATAGGGCAAGAGGAAGAGCCACAACAAGAATCTACCAAGGAAGTGTCAAAGGATAGGTAGGTAAGTGAAAAACCTTGGAAAATTTCCCAAGACACCAAGGTAAGGACTATGGACTCTACAGACATAGAAACTCCTAGTGTAGATCTCATAAAAAAGGAGAGGACTCTAGAGAGGGGAGGTAAGGGAAAAGGAAAAGTTGAGCAAACTCCTTCATCCTCAAAAGGAAAATGCCTAGTACAACATATTCCAATATGGCTAAGAAAGGAAGTGATAAGAAATAAGAAGTAGCAATTCACCACTGAAGAGGAGGATAGAATGGAATTGATTGAAGTGTTGAGGAAACCTGAGTCACCACCAAAGGATGCACAAGCATTGGCCTTTATCATGAGTGATTAGAGCCAAGAGTTATTTTCTTACGTGGCTATGCCTCCTCCACATTGAAATGCTAAAGAATTGACCTCGAGCAATTATTAGATCAAGGAAGTCATGCTTGGGAAGCCTACATTGGATACTAAAAGCTAATGGTTACAACAGGGATCAAAGAAGTATTCAGAGGCTTAAAATAGGATGGGGTAGAATTGATAACAATTTGGTGAAAAAATGAAATCCTAAAGGGATATTTAAATGAATTTTTTGGTCCCTTGGATCCCACGAACCCTGAGGAAACCTTGAACATAGCAATTGAGAGAAGAGATAAGGGTGCAGTATAGTTGGACCCATTTATGAGAGCTTATTAGCAGTGGAGAGAAAGTTTTGAGGAAAAGGGTGTATAGATCATTCAAGAAAATCTAAAGTTGTTACACATTATGTAGGAGAATGTGGATAAGATAGTAGCCATTTTGAATCAAGATTTTGGTCTGATGGATGAGATACATACCTAGGGCAAGGATTTGCAAGCATTACATGCAATTAAAGGCCAAAGGTATCAAATGTTGATGGATGTATATATAGTTGAGGATTTAGAAAATATTGATGATTGGATTGAAAATATTATAGATGGTAATAAAGTAATGGAGACATTACATGCAGAGATTCACAAGCTCAAGGATCAAGCCCAAGAGCAAATTTTGGAAGCTAAGAAGCATTATAGTGATGCTTGTTTAGAAATTTTTGAGGATGATACATGTGGGAGAAGTTAATATAAGTAGAGGTAGTAGTCAAGAAATTTTGGAAATTTTTTGAAGAGGCTACTAATGATGATGACATTAGGCAAGCATTTAGAACAAATGAGGAATTGTTAGATCTCGATGTAAAATTAGGAGATTTTGTGGAGACTCATATCAAGGTAGGCAACTATAGGTAGCAGGTAAAAGACAAATATGAAGCCTTAGATTTACTAGATGTGGTTCAATTCACTAAGATAAACTAAGAAGCCATTTTGACACTTAGTGAAAGTTTGCAATTTTTGGAACCTACTTCCAAGGTGCACTAGTGGACCATGTGTGCTAGGTGCATAGGTGCACTTTTTCAGTAGTGTTTTGGAAGATTTTGAGGAATTCAGAGGTGCATTGATAGTTAACTACCAATTCTAGATTTAGAGCTTTCCATGCATCAAAAAATGCATTTTGATGATAGTTTAACTCCTATAGACACCTAGTGAAGAAGGAGCTCCTATTTTTGGCACTTCCAAACACTTCTACATCAACTAAAGTCTTTCTCTTTCATATTTTCTCATCCTTTCTTTATTTTATGACATGTAAAGGCTCATGAATCCAATTAAAGATATAAATATGGTTGAAGTCCTACTTAGCACTAGTTAGATAGTTAATTTTTTCATAATTAGGTTTGTTTTGCTAGTTTAGAAGCATATGATTACATAAAGATATCTCTTATTCTCAACACAAATTGAGTAGAATATTTATTATAAATACAAGAATGTAATATATATTCAAGGCCACCATTATTTTGATGCAATAATATATGCTATTGGTGCTCACATTTGGAGTGTAGTGATTCTTGCCTAAGTGTGTTATATTTTGTGAATGTATGTTCATGAGATGTAGTTGAGCTAATAGTTTTATTGAATTGTTTTGATTGTGTGATATTTTAATTCTAGTGTTCATTACAACTTTACAATTCCCACTGATGTACTTATTTTGGGAAGAGATCATCATATTGTTCTTGCATAACTTTTCATCTTTCATGAGCACACTTTCCATAGCCTTGCGATTCAATGACAAGGGAAACATCTTACGGTTATTGAATTTCTATTGATGATTGGAAGCACTACTCCTATTTTCATTGGCTACCTATCAATCTTTTCAAAAGCTTAACAAATAGACATGTTGTTTTCGTAGCTTATGTCTATTAGGATTTACTTTTCATGTTATTTTGAAAAAAAATTCTTGTTTCCCTATCCCTTTTATTTGCTTTACTAACTCCTTTGGTTAATTTAGGAATTCATATAGTTGCATTTTTAGAATGCATTCATCATTAAAATAGAAAAATACAAAAAATATATTTCTTTCTAGTGTGATTATTCTTTTTGAGACAACAAGTAGATCATACATCTTATCTGAATGATTTTGAAACCAGCAAAGGCCTCCTCATGAAGATTCACATTTATCTTCAATTGAACGTATTCTAGTAGGTCACAAGATTAGCTAGAACCTTGGAGTTGATCCTCGGATTAAATTTTCAAGAGAGGAGTTTGAAAGGAAACTTATCATTAAGCATCATGCAAAACAACAAGTCAATAGAAGTGGTACTAGAAGGAGGTCCCCTTAACATTTAGAATAGAAGAAAAATTGCAAACTTTAAAATTTTGCATTTTTTACAAGTTCAAAAAATTGTCTAAGTTTCCAAGCTTCTAAGCTACACAGGTGCACAGGTGTGCTAGGTGTGCCTTATTTGTGAGAAAGTGTACTTCTGTAGAGAATATCTTTTTCCAGAATTGATGAAAACTAGAGCAGTTCAATCCATTCTCCCTATTTTTGTGAGCTTTACAATCTTCACCAATTACACAGAAGTTCCTTGAGCTTAATCATTTTCATAAGCCTCATAGTGACAAAGGAATCCCTTGAATTCTACCACTTCCATTCAACATTTTGTCATCTTCTTCCATTTTGCCTCCATAACAACCACCTAATGTTCCACCTAACCCTCTAATGACCTTTTTTGCAAATGTTGTAGACTCACCAATTAACTTGATAGGTGTACTCAATGATCTTCCTAAGAATCATGAGAAGTTTTGCCCAAGGTTCATCTATAGAGAGACATGAACTACTGAAGATCACATCAAGGTATTTAAGGAAATTTGCACCTGAAAGTAGATTGCTAATGAGAATGTGGTTCTTCGATTATTCCCTTACTCTTTGGGAGAAGTTTCCTTTAAGTGGTATGTTAATTTACCACTAGGATGTATTGGAGACTGGGCTACTTTCAAAAAATTGTTCTTGGAACAATTCAAAAATTTCATCAATCCAACTGCAAGACACCAAAAATTCATATCAATAAAAAAGGACCCGACATACATGGTTCCACACTTCAACCACTAGTTTCGCATCGCATATTGTAAGTTTGAAATGGCATACACTATACCAGTTGAAGCTGCTATTTAGATTTATCAAAATGTTAAAGACCATCTTATTGCCATTTTTCTAAGAAGATTTTAGGTAATAGATATTGACACATTAGACAAAGAATTCATAGAAGCAATTACCTTCACTAAAAAAGCCAATCCTAATGGAGGAGGATTGATGTTTCTAGCTCAAGCTATTACAATGATGCCAACATATCCTGTCAGAGCAATTGTGATGCCTAGCCAATTCATGCCTATGAATCCAATTTCATTACAATAGGAACCCACTCTGTAAAACTCTACTTTAACATATCTAGGATTTGAACCTCCACAAGCTACTTTTTTTGAGCAAGAGGCAGCAACTTCCACTGATGTAGACAATAGTTTTTCCTTTGAGTTTGGTCAAATGAAGAAGACCATGTCACAAATGAACAATGATCTAACTTACTTAAGGTTGTCACAAGTATAGAATAACAACTTCAAAAAAAATAATATTGGTCCTTACAACAATAACAATTACAATCGGAATTAAAATAGGAATTTCTCTAGGAACAACAATACTGGGAACAACAATGGAGGAAACAATTTCAATCCTCCTGATCATAACAATGACTTCCAAAGATAGAATAGACAATGGAACACTCATTTGAATAATGGGAGCATTCCTACAAACCACAACAATAATATTGTTAAATATGTTAGTATCAATTAGTATGACAATGATAAAAACACATCTAACAATGATGGTGCATACTATAATGGAAATCAAGACATGACTTAGAATTCACAAGAAAATGAAAATGTCTCTCTTGTACAATTTAATGCTATGGTCCTAGAATATTACAATTTTGCATAGAACACATAGGTGGAACAACTGGCTACTGAAGAATTCTCTTTTCCATTCAGTTAGGAACTAGACATTCAACTAGAAGAGATGTTTGTCTTCCACAATGACAATCGAAATACATATAATCTACAAAGTTAGAAAGAACCTATGAAAGATGGAATTCAACCAGAATTACAACCAAATCTCCTTGATTTAAGAGTGAGTAATAATCTAGTACCAATCAGGCCACCTTATGGAGGACAACAAAATTAGAATCAAGGAAATGTGCCAACAATCTTGAAAAATCTAGCTGGGTCTACTGAAAAATATAATGCAGTGGAAGATTTGAAAAGAAAAAAGGCCAACCTGTCCATGTTTGACATGCTACAAATTTTTCCTCATCATTGAGAAGCATTGATGAAAAATCTTGATCACACAAAGGCACCCCGTAATGTGAGCATTGTTCCTCAAAAGACAACTTCTCAACAAATCAATGTTTCGAAGGCAATGCCTACTATGTTTAAAGACAAGGTTGAGGTACCCCCATTTGTGCTTAGCATTAGGATGTATGGGAATAATCTTCATAATTTTTAAATTGATTTAGGAGCTTCTTGTAATGTTATGCCACTATTGATAGCACAAAGTTTAGGAGTCAATCCTCAACCCTCCAACTGTATAGTGGTACAATTGGATAAAACAGAGGTGAAAGTCATTAGTGTGTTGAAAGATGTTTGGATAAAGTTGAAGGCAGATCCCCAAATTTAAGACATCATCGATATACATGTAGTTGATATCCTTGAAACATACATATTACTACTAAGAAGAGAATGTACCAAATGCCTAAGAGGATGGTTTTCTACAGATTTCACTCAATTATAGTTACCATGGAAAGGGTTGAACAATCACATCAAGATAGATGTAGAGCCAAAGTTAAAAACAATGATTATAGAATAAAAGACTCCAAATGAGGTAGTATTATTACAAATAGATTTGGACTCTTACAAGGCAATGGCTTTTGATACAACTTCAATCAAAATTTTAGATAATCAAGATGTAGAATCTAGGATTTCATTCCCAAAGGATGAGATCATAATGAAATTCATAGAAAAGATGATGGCTAACTTGCAATGCTTAGGAGAAGAGGATGACCCTAGTATCCTCCTTCTTCCAAGATTTTTCTAATTGTATAAAGTTATTCATTCAGAATTTGAATGTTCATTATGCCAAGGAATAGTTGCCAAGGTATTGACATAGATGATGAGACTAGAGAATAGTAATAGTCCAAAAGATGAACCCATAGAGAATAAAAACCCTATAAACATATCTAAATTTGTTCAAAAGGTTGAAGAGGAAATTGAAGATCTAAATGCATCATATAGTGATACCTCTTTAGATGGTGGATGTTTGTCTTCTCCTCCACTAGGAATGATTAAAGTTCAAAGAACAAGATGGTATGTGAGAGGTCAAGGATGTACTTTAGTAGTCATCCATCCTAAACCCAAAATAGATGAAACTACATAATTGATAGGGGAAATTTAGGATAAAAAAGAAAAACATACACTTCTCATGTTAGGTAACAATAGTGGAAAATCATCAAGCCCATCCTGCAAAAGATTATAGTGGGTCCCCAAGAAACAATCCTTCTAGGTCCAAGTGAAAGAAAAGCTAAGAAATAATAAACATAAGGTTAGGAAAACCAAAGTGGATCCAATCTGGACACTTCACTTCAGCAGTTCCAAATAAAAATTAGGAGTCAACATAGGTATTGAGTTGGTCAATCCAAAAGGTAAGTCTTTCTATGTCACAGATCGATTATAGTTTAGATGTACCAATAATTTTGTAGAGTATAAAGCATTTTTCTGAGGACTCCTTTTCACATTAGAGAAAGGAATCACGGCTCTCATAGTCAAGGTATATTCTTAGTTGGTTATAAGACAAGTTAAGTTGGTATATTCTTGCAATGATAAGAGGTTTCTTGCATACAGGAAGAGAGTATGGGATTTAATGGATGATTTTGAAGCTTTTAATATAAAATCTATTCTAAGGAAGAAAAAAATGGTAGTAGATGCCCTCGCTATTTCAACTAGTGCAGTACAACATATCGAGAGAACAAAATTGAAAAGGTTTTCAGTCAAATTAGTTGCTACTCCATATATCCTTGATAACATTACAAACTTCCACGTTTTTAAGGATGATCAACATATACTTGAATTTATCATGTTCAATGGCCACTTCAAAGGGCAAGAAATTGACAGCACCCCTAACAAAAAAATTGAAGATGATGAACTCAAAGATGAAGATATGATCTCAAATTTGAAAAACAACACTATTCCTAAGGGAATAATTGAGTTGGAATACATTTTTGATTGTGACAAATCAACACTTAATAAAGAATGGTTCAAGAAATAAGGATCGAAGAATACGATTTGCACAATTTGGGTTCTAATGAAGATCCTAGAATGCTAATGATTAAAAAGGCATGCAATGCAAAAGAAAGGGAGGAAATGCTCAAATTACTAATAGAGTATAAGCATGTCCTTTCTTGGAGTTACAAAGAGCTAAAAATGTATGACCCTACGATTATTATGCATGACATTCCATTAAAACCTGATACAAGACATTTCTAGCAATGACAAAGGCATATCAATCCTATCAATGAACCACTAATAATGAAGAAGGTTAAGAAGTCTCTTGATGCCAAGACCATCTTATCAATTCACTATTCTACATGGGTGGCTAATTTGGTTCTTGTACGGAAAAAGATTGAAGAGATTCATCTTTACGTGGATTTTTGTAATTTGAACCTCGCATCTCAAATGGACAATTACCCTTTTCCTTCATTGGATAAAGTTCTACAATTGTTAATGGTTTGAAGATAATGTATTTCTTGGATAGATATTTAGAATATAAGAAAATCATGGTTGATGAAGAAGATAGGCTGAAGATGGCCTTCACGACTAAATGGGGGACTTTCTCTTACAGAAGAATGCTTTTTGGACTGATTAATGTAGGGGCTACATTACAATGAGCCATGGAAGAAGCTTTTAAGGGATTGATAAATAAGTGTATAGTCATCTACATGGATGATTTAACTATCCTTTCAAAGGACCAAAGCATTTATATTGCTGATCTAGGATAGGTGTTCAATAGATGTCGTAAATATGGTATATCCCTCAATCCCAAGAAATGTTTGTTTGGGGTTACCAAAGGGAAGTTCCTAGGTCATATCATCTCTAAAGCTAGAATCTCTATTGATCCTGATAGAGTTGAAGCCATTTTTTAGTTATTGCCTCCCCACAGTTGAAAAGAATTGAAATCTTTCTTTGGGAAGATAAACTTTGTGTGAAAATTCATAAGCATGTTAGTAGAGATAGTTCGTCCACTTAATGATTTACTCAAAAAGGGAGCTAAGAAAGAATTTGTACTAGAGGTCAAGAAATCATTTGAGGATATCAAAGTGGCCATTTCCATGGCCCCAATACTAGTAATTTTGGACTATGGGCTACCTTTCAAAATATACTCTTTCACTTTAGAACATTCATGTGCTAGGATTCTCACATAGAAGAAGGAAAAGGAAGATGAAAGGCCCATTGCCTTTATGAGTTGCCCTCTAAAAAATGCTGAGTTAAACTATTTCAACCTCAACAAACAATCTTTTTCTTTAATCAAATGAGTAAAGACGTTCTATCATTATATATTAAGAAGTAAGGTATATGCCATTGTACCTGATCTAGAAGTTAAGACATTGTTGATGCAAAATGAACTTGGTGAAAGACAAGGGAAATGGATGGCAATCCTTCAAGAATTTGATTTGGAGATGCAACCCATGAAGTTAGTAAGAGGCCAAGGATTATCAAAAGTGATAGCAGGCAACCAAATAGAAGATTAAAATAAATTTTGGTTTGAGAGTGAAACAAATATGGATGATCAGAAAAGGATTGTAGTATCTCAAGTTGATATTGGCTAGGGTGTAATAACTAATTTTTGGTACTAGGATATTGTTTACTATCTTTTACAAAATTAGTTTCCCAGTTGGATGAAAGTTCGTAGCATAGGTGACTCAAAATGAAGTGTGAATCCTACATGCTACATAATAGAAAGTTATACAAAAGGAATTATGAAGGGATTTACCTAGAATGCTTGGGGCATGGTTCAGCGGAAGCAACTACTTATATTATTTTAAGATTGGGTTATTTCTAGCCTACGATATTCAAAGATACTTTCGAGCATGTGCATGTTAGAAATAGATAATAGTGAGAGGGGGGTGAATAGTATTTTCAATCTTTTTACCCACAAATGAATATTATTAATTACTTTTCCACATGTATAAGAAAATAAACCAACAATGCTGAATAGAAAAAACAACTATACATAGAGAGATTTCATAACACCATATTTTGTTAACTAGGGAAACCCTAGCCAAGGGAAAACCCTGGTGCGGATGAAACCCAGTAGATGATTCACTATATAAAATAATTTTATTAAGGATATTGACCCTATTAGGAGTCTATGAAGAATGCATAGTGTCTCAAGTCCTTGTTAGGAGACTAGGCCTTGTTGGAAGCCTCAACCTTGTTAGGAGTTGCTTCAACCTTGTTAGGAGTTGGTAGATCATATACAAATGTGTGTAAGAAGAGCCCACTGTCCTAACATGCAACTATACAATAAGATCTTCAGAAGAATAGGTATACATACAATACTGGATCACTTGTTATACTTCGCAAATCTTTTGATTGTTAGTTCTTCACATAAAGACTAATTGCACATGTATCAATTTGCATCGTATCTCGCATAACATTGCTTCACATCACATATCATAATATCGTATTACATCCACACATAAAATTTATAATTGAAGTTCTTTACTTTTGTCAAACATATTAGTAAATTCTTCCTAAGTCATGTCACATGTCATCCTTAGAGTCGGCTCATCAAGATTTAGTAATCAAAACAATTCTACAAGTTGTACAAGTCAATTTGCTGACATGCTCTATTTTGCACTGTGAGGTATTTGCATCAGTATTTCCTCTATAACTTAAACTAGGTTGATTATACAAACATGTGCACTAGTATGCATCATCAGGATGATGTCATGCATCTAGGGTTAACTATGCAAGAGAATATTCTACTATTAACAAATCTTGTCATGTTGTTGTAACACTATCCAATACTTAGACAATTTTCCTTCACAAATAATCATGACCAAACTACAAAATAAATGTTGCCATAAATGACAACCATATATCTCACCTTATTTGATTGATTGGTCATATTTCCAACAATTTCCCCCTTTTGGAATTGATGGCAACATTTTGGGAAAATTGGCTAAGTCCCAAATATGTTGTCATACCAATCAAAGTAAATAACCATAACACAGTAAAAACATTGTATTCATGTTTTGAAAAGATTACATCCCTTATAACTTTGATTACAAAGCTTGCTTAAAGAAAAACTTACTACTATACTTTAAAATACAACTTTATAACTTGGGTAAAAGAAAAAACCTATGTCACCCTTTTGTAAAGGAAAAGGCTAACAAAAGTATAACTATTCACCTTCAATGACATAAAATTGGTAGTATTATTTTGAATTTGAAAATGATGTAAACTAATGAAATGTGTAGATATTGATGAATTTTGTGATTATAATTTTTAATAATTATTTTGAATAAGAATTGATATATTTTCTTATTTTTTAAAGATAATTTTTTAGCTACTGAAAAACGTTGAAAATTAGGGGTCTATTTCCCACCACAAAACTATATGGAAATAAACTTATTTCCCTTTGATCTCAGACTATGTTATAGATAAGATATATAGCTAGAACAATAAAAAATAAAAATCATCTTTAGACCTATATTTTCTCTTTAATAATTATTCAAATTTCAACTTGCCTATAATCGATAGTTTTCACCTCCCACCATATTTTTCAAAACAAATCTATTCTAACTAGGAGAAAAAATATACATTTTAGAAGATGACTCTCTCCTCTAGAACGTCATATCATTTTAAATTTTTTTGATATTATTTAATATTCTTTCTTTCTCAAAACTGACATCTTTTCAAGTGTTA
Source organism: Cupressus sempervirens (assembly GCA_028749045.1). Lineage (NCBI taxonomy): Eukaryota > Viridiplantae > Streptophyta > Pinopsida > Cupressales > Cupressaceae > Cupressus > Cupressus sempervirens. The sequence continues at coordinate 476,286,059 of CM053789.1, read as the reverse complement.
AAATATGTGTTTGTAGAATTTTTAAATTACAATATACTATATCTAACTATAAAACTATAAACTCTATATGAGAATATTCTTGACTTCGAGCTCTATAAAATGGTGTCTATATGTTATTAAAAAAAAATCATAAAAAATAGTAAGAGTTATTGAAATGCCACTTTTCTAAAATAATTTTATTTCTTTAGTAATTGGATACAAATTAGTATAAAACATGCATTTAATAGATATTTCCAATTGGAAAAGTGTGGGACCATATATAACTTAGTTAAAATAAATTTATCTAGATCATATGTTTGAACAAAATTGATTTTTAGATAGAAATACTCAAATTAAGTCACTCTAATAAGTCAGCCTAAACGGTGACACAACTTTGTACTTTTACCCACTTACAATTATAGTTTTCCTTATTTCTCCCCCTTTAACATCAATGACAAAGCTACCAATAAAAGGAAAATCCTGCCAAAATTTGGAAGCTGCATCAAAACTTGGAAAAATAATGACTAAAGTTATTCCTCAACTGCACAAGGTGTTTCTTCCAACTATCTTTCAGTTCATCAGACACACTGATTAGTGCACATAGAACATATGTGGCTAACTTTGCTGCAGTCAAATTTGTAGCCACAAACTTTTCATATGAGGAGTTGGCTACCAAGCATTCCTCCAACTAATTTTGTAATAATGTAATCTATGGGGATAAATGGTCCCTTAAAAGAGTAAATATTTTTAGAATTTTCTCCTTTTTTTCTTGTATATCATGGATGTTATCATGAAGTGCTTGCATTGTATGCTCAATGGTTTCTAATTTTTTATTTTGGTTCAAAAAGTTATCAATGAGTGTCTAAAGCTTAATTACATTCTCTTTGATTTTCTCATCAAAACTTGTTGGATACAACTGTTAATTGTGTATTGTCTTTGATGTTACACAAATGTCATATCAGCCATCAGACAGAGTCTACCGAGCTCAGACGCTTAGCAAAGCATTTTATAGTGACTACCAAGAATTCTTGAACATTATAGGAAAAGTTAGCTTTTACCAAGCTCACTTAGTAAATGAAGGAAAGTTAGCTTTTACCGGGCTCACTCGGTAAATGAAGGAAAGTTAGCTTTTACCGAGCTCACTTGGTAAACGAAGAAAAGTTAGCCTTTACCGAGATCACTCGGTAAGCGAAGAAAAGTCAGCTTTTACCGAGCTCACTCGGTAAGCAAAGGAAAGTTAGTTTTTATCGAGCTCACTCGGTAAATGAAGAAAGGTTAGTATTCATCGAGTTAACTTGATCTCCAAAGGAAATTGCAAAGTTCGCAGTGTTTACCGAGCTTCTCTTGGCTAACATTGGGGAAACCATTCTGGAGTAGTGGTCACCGAGTTGGGTCAGGCAGCGAAGGATTTTATTGTTCCAAAGAATTAAGTTTAAACTGTTTTATGCAGCGGACTAATTTTATGTTTTTCAGTTGTTATAACTTGTAATTGAGCTGACTTGACAAACTGTATGGTATATAAGAAAGGTCAAGTTGTGAATTCAAAAAGTAAGTGTGTGGATGCATAAGAGTGCGAATATATGAATGAGCAAATACTGAATATATGAGCGAATGTTGAGGAAGGATTAGATATCCCTATGAAGCTACAAAGTTGCATTTGATTAGTGACGATCTAGTAAAGCAGAAGAGAGATCTGTATTCAACAAAGATAAGTTGCATATATTTCAGATCACTTCATTATTGCTTTCTAATCATTGTAACAGTGATTCAAAATCTCTTAACAAAGTTGGTTTGACAACCATTTTGTAAATCCTCTAACAAGGTAACAGTTTAGTTGAATTGTTTTAAAGACCTCTGACAAGGCCACCTCTAACAAGGTGATTAAATCCTCTAACAAGGTCACACCTAACAGTGTGTATTGTAACCTTTAACAGGGTTGGCTCCTAACAAGGCTCACTTCAGAAGAGTGAAAATTGGTAACTAGTTACATGGTGGTTTTTCCCAAATTGGGTTTCCACATTAAATCTGGTGTCTCTTGTGTTCATGATTATTCTTTTATGCATGCATGTTAATCACCTTAAATGCTTAATAAGTTAACAGAATATCTATCAAGTTTTAGCATTTATTTTTTGTGATTATCGAGTGCCTGCAACAATATTGTTTTAAGACATCTAAGGACTTGTGAAAAGATTTTGTGGTAACTGATTCACCCCTCCCCTCTTAGTTACTCCATCTCTATTTTCAACAAAACTATGGAGGTGAAGGTATGCCATGTTGCACTTAGCATATATCTACTTCCCTTACTCCATACTCTTCCTTAATGCCTTAATGTAGTCATTTAGAGTTTCTATATCATTCTTTATGTTTGTAGACATGGTATTAAGAAGTTTACCACCATGCTTAGTTTGTGCTTGAATTGTAGCCACATTGTTAAGTGTTGTAAACTCATTATCAAAGGTTTTGCACAAAATTGCTGCTCTTTGCTGAATATCTACAGGTGTGTCAACAGAACTTATTATCTTCTCCAATCTATCCAAAAATGAAGTTAAAGTCTTCTCAATAGAGTTGATAGATTTCTTCTTTTCAAGAAATTTACTAAAAGAAGATATAAGATTTTGTGCCTCATCTTCTTCATCTGACTGTACTACTACTGCTATGACCACTACTACTTGTGTAGGTGGTGAAGATGGTAATATCACTTTTGTAGTTGTAGGTACACTAGTAGTAGCTGCTACAATGCTAGATTCAAATTTATTTGCAGAAGGTGCATCTTCTTCCTTAAGCTCCTATTCTTTTTCTTCATCAGATGAGCTGCTATAATCAACAATATTGCCAACAATGTTGGAACTAAAATCTTTAAATGGGTCCTTAGTTCTATCCACTGTCACATTGGTGTCATCTACTTGTGTAGATTCACTGCTAACAATAATATGTGGTGAATCACTTAGAATTAGTGTTTTAATTGGTTGCTCAGGATTGTGAGGTGGATTGATTGATGGTACAATTGGACTTGTCTCCTATGTCTGCTCACTCTTCTTAGACTCCTTAGGCATATGGCTTTCCTTCTCTAGCTACGTGCTCTCCTTTGGCATAGTAGACATGTATATAACTATTTCCTTTTGAGTATCCACATGCACTTCTTCATAATTTCCTCCCATGAGGAGAATGAATCTCTTCTTATTTCTCAATAATGGTGCTATTCCTTTCAGGATTTCTATTATTTCTTCCTGATTATTTACAATACATAGATTTTTCACCATATCTATCCTTATTTTCTTATCTTCCTCAATTACTCTACTTTTTTTGTTTAAAATTCTATTGTACAAGCCTTCAGGTATTTGACCTCTTATGCTATCAAACCTTTTATCTTTTAGGATCATATTTCTAACTACAACATTCTCTAGTTGTCTTCTATCCATATTATTATACAAGTCATAGTACTTATTCAATTGCACAAAATAATTGTCATTAATTATTTTCATGTTAAGATTCTCTACCTTTGGTTTTCATGTTTTTCTTTCTGCTAAAGTCTTTGCTTCTTGGTCTATTGGTTCTACTAGTTTGTCACCAATTTTTTCTTGAGATTCAGAGGAGCTAATTTGAAAATTTCTTCTCCTCTTGCTTAGTCCATGCTTGACTCTCTTCTTAGGAGGGTTTTGGCCTTCTCAAGCCTTGTAGACTTCCTTGATGCTAGTGTTTCCTTAGTTTTCTTTGGATTCCTTAGAGGTTACTACTACATATGGAACTGTAGGTGCTTGTGCACTAACCTGTGCAACTATTACCTATTTAGTAGGTTTGACCATTATAATAGGTGTAGGGGTCAATAGTTTAGATTGACCACTAGCCTTCATTTCCATGGCTATCCCTTTCACCTCTTCAAATTCATTTCTTGACATTTCTGATTCCTTCAAGATAGAATCAATTACTTTTTCCACCTTCTTCTTGGAGTCCTTGATTATCTAACTTGTTTTTAGTTCTCTCATATTATCAGTATATGTCCCCCATCTAGGACATTTAGAATCAACTCCTGAGTATAGGATTATCTGCACATATCTTTCAATCTATTCCTCACTCATTTTGTAACCCATAGGTTCAATGAACTTTACTCAAGGAACTACTGCCTCCATACATGTGAAATATGTTTCTACCATGAAGCATAGTTCATCCTTATATTTTTCCACTAGTACAGGAGGTATCCTATACCTTTGCTTCATTTCAACTTGGAAATATTTCATCATTCTATCAATATCATTATCTCTGACTGTTTCTAGTTTTGTATGCATGGGTGATAGTCTGCAACACTCACTTCTATCCCAATTTGAGATACTAGGAAAGTTCTTTTTTGTGTAGAAGAATATATGTGTCAATGGGGATTCAAACCTTAAGACTATGCTCCTATAATTCTTGATATTTGATATGTTTTCCAACAACTATGTTTAGATAATGTCACATAGATTAACCTCTTCACCCTTTACTACCATTTGAGCTACATGAAGAAATATTATAGGGACTAAATCTATCCTAGATCTATGGTTAAACTTATATCCCAAAATTTTGCTAACATTTCTTACTCCATCATCTTGAATATAGTTGATATTCATATTTATGCCATAAAAACATGTGTTGAGATTTGTTTTAGCTAACTTACACACATTTTTTATGTTCACTAGATTGCATCCTTTGTTACTCAAGCCTATGACCTTGTGAATTAGTTTATTATCAATGCATATGATAGAATTTTCCAACCATAGAAGATCATCATGAACTCTACTCAGAATTATTCTTGTCCATTCACGATTATGAAAGTCCATATAGAACATGTGTTCAACTAGGATAGGTTGTTCTAGGTATGCATGTTTTGGTTTTAGTGACAAATTATTGTTTCACATTTTCTCTAATTCCTTATGAAGCTCTATATCTCCTATGCTTTCAATTTTATAGTGAATATACCCTCTTATGTCCTTGACATGAAGAACATTTTATGGTACTTGCAAAAAAGCTCCAATGGGTTCATCAAGTAGAGAAACAAATGGCTATTTCTTCAAGTTATATCTAGGTATATTGCTTACATTAAACACTTCTTGTCTTGCCATTTCTGAAAATATACTTAAAAAATTCAAAAATACCTTAATTTTTTGTTTTAAAGTTTTCAGTGATTTCGTGTATCTCCAAGCTTCTTCAACACTTTCAAATATCTTTTCAATATTGCACTTAAGATTTCACACAAGCGAATGATGTTTGTAAATCAATTTGCATTCTTTAAATCTTTTGCAATCTGTACTTTGCATTAAATGCATATCTGCCACTAGTTTAAAATACTATCTCTATATAACAAAGAGGTTATTCTTCTTATATATCCTTATACTGATCATATTAAGAAATGGACACTTAACTATAGACTCCTTTCAATGTCTAGTATATATTGTTAACTACACAACTTGTGATATTCTTTCTAACAATAGTTATGATTAATTGACGCACTGTTTTACTAAGAATGCTTAATGTAGGTAAGATGGGTCATAGACAATAAGTGACTTTACTGTCTTGTCAGGTACATAGGATGTTCCTCTTCCTAAATTGTATGAGAACTTCCATCTTCTCTTTCTTTTACAAATATTTCCCTAAATTCTTCTATCAACTCCTTCATTTCTTCTATTTTTCCTTTTGTGATTCTAATTCCTATTTAGGATTCTTCTATCCATTCTACAAAACTTTGTTGTGTGTCCAAAGTGATTACATAGTTTTCATACGAGTACATTCCTTCTTTGTTCATTATTCTGGTTGTTAGGTGCTCTACAATTCCTTGCTATGTGTCCTTGATTGTTGCATTTGTAATAAACAAATTTTCTTCTTTCTTCACTTCCATTGCTATGAGACCTTCTTCTATTCCTTGCACAGTTAGTGTTCCTAAACATTCTACTATTTGCATTATCATTATCAAATTTAGGTTTCTTACAATATACAACATAATTTCCATATCCATGACAATTATGACAATAAATTTTGGAATAGGTTTAAAAGACTTACCTTTGCAATCATCTCCACTATGTTCAAGTTCATTACACTAGGCATGGGATTCCTTTCTTTTGTTATCCTCATCTTGATTAGATTCTTTAGATTTCTTAGAGTGAGCAACATTCTCCTTGTCCTCAGATGTATCATCTATTTTGCTTATGCTTAGATCCTTTTTGACTTTAGGGGTATCAGGTTCTTTTCTCTCAATAGATTTCATGGTGGATTGTCCAAGGAAGAATCCAAGTCTAGCCTTGTCATAACTAGGTCTCTATACAAATATTTTTTCTTCAATATTTTCACTATTGGTATATAATTTCTTAAGTTTCTATTTGGTATGCACGAACTTACCTTTCACAATAGTGTTTTATTTCTCTAATTCTCCATGCTCTAATTTGATAGATTCCAATTTAGATGTTACTTTTCTTAACTAGGATCTTAGATTTGCATTTTAAACTTTTATTTCAGAGTCATTCTTTCCTCCATTTTTCTTAAGACTTGGCTCGAGTTCAACTATTTTTAACTCATGTTTCAATATCTCATTTTTTTTCTTTAGATCTTTAATATCATCATCATTGGTTTTCTCTTTAGGTCCTTTTTGCTTTAGGTCATCTATCTTTTCCTTTAGTTCACCAATGTAAGCTTTTGCATCTTTATATCCTTCTTTTAAGCCATCTTTTTCATCAGTATGGAGATCAATTTGTTCATGAGCTTCTTCAAGATTCTTCCTCGACTATTCCATATCCATAGGGATATTATTCAAGCTATTAAGCCTCTTTTGAATAAGTAGGCCCTGATACCAATTGTTAGAAATAGATAATATTGAGAGGTGGGGTGAATCAGTATTTTCAATCTTTTTACCCACAACTAAATATTATTAATTACTTTTCCACATGCATAAGAAAACAAACCAACAATGCTAAATAGTAAAAGCAACTATACATAGACAGAGCTCATAACACCATATTTTGTTAACTAGGGAAACCCTAGCCAAGGGAAAACCCCAGTGGGGATGAAATCCACTAGATGATTCACTATATAAAATAATCTAGTTAAGGATATTTTCCTTGTTAGGAGTATATGAAGAATGTATAGTGTCTCAAGTCCCTATTAGGAGACTAGGCCTTGTTAGAAGCCTCAACCTTGTTAGAAGTTTCTTTTGAAAACCTATTAGAAGTTGGTAGATCATATACAAATGTGTGTAAGAAGAGCCCATTGCCCTAACATGAAACTATACAATAAGTTTTTCAAAAGAATAGGTATACATACAATACTAGATCACTTGTTGTACTTTGCAAATCTTTTGATTGTCAATTCTTCACATAAAGACTAATTGCACACATATCAATTTGCATCATATCTTGCATTACATATCATAATATCACATTACATCCACACTTTAACTTTGTAATTGAAGTTCTTTACTTATATCAAACATATTAATAAATTCTTCCTAAGTTGGCTCACATATCATCCTTAGAGTCAGCTCATCAAGACTTAGTAATTAAAACAATTTTGCAAGTTGTGCAAGTCAATTTACTGACATGCTTTGTTCTGCACTATGAGGTATCTGCATTAGTATTTCCTCCATAACTTGAACCAAGTTGATCATATAGATATGCACACAAGTATGCTTCATCAAGATGATGCCATACATCTAAGGTTAACTACACAAGAGAATATTTCAAGGGAATATTTTCCTATCAACAAATCTTGTCATGTTGTTGTAACATTGTCCAATACTTAGAAAAATTTCCTTCACAAATAATCATGACTAAACTACAAAACAAATGTTTCCATAAATGACAACCACATGTTTCACCTTATTTGATTGATTGGCCATATTGCCAATAGTGTATACATGTCATATTTGTTAGGCTAGTGCTAACAAAGAAAGACATCTTGCAATGCCATTAGAACTAGTATTTGAGATATGCCCCTTTGAAAAGGGGGGCTAGATTTTATTGGTCCATTGAATCCACCATCATCAATAGGGCACACTTTTATTCTCGTAGCTATTGATTACTATACATCTTGGATAGAAGTAGACACATTCAGAAATTGCATAGCTAAGGTGGTTATGGACTTCTTAGAAGAACACATTGTTACTAGATCTGGGATGCCATTATCCCTACTGTATGATAATGGATCAGCTTTTGCATTAGTATTCTTAAGTCAATGGGCACTAAAAAATTAGGTCATTATCAAGTTCTCCTCAAATTATTATCCATGAGGGAATGGTGTAGCTAAACCTATGAATAAGAACCTGATCATGGTAATAAGAAATTTGTTGAATGATAATATTAAATATTGTCATATGCAACTCAAATATGTGCTATGGATAAACCGATTAAGGATAAAAAATGCTTTGGGGACATCTCCATATGTACTTTTTTATGGACAAGAGCCAATATTTCTACTTAACCTCATAATTCCTATTTTAAAATTCATGAGTGGGTATGCTAAAGATGCTAACAAAGTACATATTAGATTGATGAATCTTTTAGAAATGGATGAAAAATAGACAATTGCTTTGGAGCATATGGTGAAATATCAAGCTATCATCAAGAGGTGGTTAGAAAAGCTAGCCATGATAAATTCTTTAAGGATATTGGACGTTGTTCTACTCTGGGACAAGGCAAAAGAAAAGTTGGGTAGCCACAAAAAGTCCCAAAGCTTGTGGATTGGTCCTTATCAGATCCTAGAAATTTTGGGAGAAAACACTTCTAGGCTAAGTTCCTTATAGGGGGAATTGGTTCCATTGCCAGTCAATGGGAAATTTTTGAAACATTACTTTGAAGCCTTAAAAAAAAAGATTTTTTTTGCAACTATGTTTCTTTTTAGTTGCGTGTTGGCTTTTGGTTGTGTGTTTGTTTTCTAAGTTGCACCAATCCAAGGGGTAGGTGCACTCAAGATTCTATCTTGACATATCTTACTAAACATTCTTTTGGTTTTGATTTTTGGGAAGAGTTATTTCTTTGTCAATTTTTTTTTGATGATTTTGTTTCTTATACCAATCAATGGGTGTAACTTGCAATAATAGGGGACTTCCAGTACTGTTGACTTTAGAATTGTAGATCAACAAGTTCTCTATGCTCTACGTATTTAAAGTTCAATTATCTCAAGTTGTCAAATTGAGGTTGAAGGTGGCAATGGATAGTCCAAACCCCACTGGTTCAAACAAAAGGAACTTTTCAAAGGAATTGCTAAGATTATTGTTTGGGATCAGAGTTTCTAAGAGTTTTTAAAAGAGTAATGCAAGGGATGTTCACTAAAGATTGAATCCAAGAAATGACACCAATGTATTTCCCACAAAGTCTAAGCATGGTCAGGATACAAAAAAGAATATAAAAAGAAAGAATGAATGGTGTTAAGAATGAAGGATTCTACAGAGTCTAAGAACGGTAATCTGATAATAGGATATGCACTCCAAATAAGCTATCTAATATCAAAACCATTGCTTCATCAAAGAATCAAATGATGAAATTGTGAGCTACATGAAGTAGGTATTCAAAAGGTTATCTAGGACTTCAAATAAAAGTGGCAACCCACCAAGATCCCTCAAAATTTATTCTCTCACCTGATCACACAAATGATTGATAAACAATTTTTGTGAAGATTTTCAATGAATGGGCCAGATGGGGTGGAAGATTGTTTCCAACTTGTCAATTTTTTTGATCAATTACATTTTGAGATGTCAAAGGAAAAGAGGAAAAGAATACATTGAACACATTAAGCTTAGAGATTTGAGATTCTAAGGTTTTGATTGAAAAGTGCTTTAAAATACGCTTGGTATGTTTACGATTCAGTTGGTGTTTGATACATATAAGAGGAATCTTTAGTGATGAAGAAATAAATTTTCATTTCATCCCTTTTGTTGGGGCTTTTTTTTGTGGTTTCACAACACATGCCCCATTTCACTTAGAAATGGGGACGCCTTACTTTAGTTTGTCAACTTTTCAGATCCCTAGTTTTGCGTTCGAGTATTTTCTAGGATTTTACCTAAGTATCCTTGACTAGATCGGGGTCCTAGTTTAGAAATTCAGATCTCAAAAATCAAATTTTGTAGAGAAAAGTCCTTTTTATAAAGAAAAAGGTGCACTAGTGCACCCAATGAGTGCCCTAGTGCACCAATTAATCAAAATAAAGAGAGGCATCAACCTTTGGTGATGTGCAAATGCATAGCAGTGCAATTGCACACCTCCTCACTTGCATAGCACCAAAGGTGCATGGGTTCCCTCCGACTATAAAACTAGGGCCCCCTTCTCCTAGTTCCCACTTCATTTCTTTTCCTTCTAGCTCCTGAGCTACACCCTCACACCAATTGAAGTGTGCATCACCTCCACCTAACTTGCACAAAACACAAGAAAACATTAAAGAAACTTAAATTAAGGTGCACAGTAGCACACTTAATCAGGTGCACTACTATGCACCTTACTTTTTCACTAAAAATTTAAAAAGCTTAAAAAAAACCAAGACTAAACACAAAATTAAGGTGCACTAATGCACACCTTAATTTTCTTAACATTTGTTTGCATCAAAGTAAAGTATAGGGTGCACATCAACGCACCCCATGAGGTGCACTACTATGCACCCATATATTACAGGTTTTCCAAGGTAATGGTGCATGAGGAGCACCTAACAGGTGCACCAAGTGTGCCTTTTTATTTTGCAATAAGGGTTAAAATTAGGTTTTCTAGTTTTTTCAAGTAGATTAGGGTTTAGTGTTTTGTTCACATCTATATTTGGGTCTAAATTAATCAATATTTCCTCACTCTGGACTAATTGGCATCATTTTTGTGTAGATTCAATGGCTTCCTCATCATCTTCCCTTGTAGAAAACATGGTCCCAAAGCTTATAGTATTCAAGTTTCAGGGTATTCTAACAAAGTCACATTTCTAGGATGATCATTTAGATATCTGGTACAGTAAACTAGGTCACATAGATTTGGGTGCATTTTTGACATTGTGCAACAAACCAACAAAAAGATCACCGATGATATTTGCCTTGATCCGATTAGGACTGGTTAATGTAGCATCACATCGAGTTTTAGTGCAGTCATTAGAATTGATCAAGACACTAGTAGAAAGATATGTTCCTAAAGAAAGGGTTTTCAAGAGCATAACTAGAGAGATCATCCTAGATCTCAGAACCATCAATATAGAGAAGGTATTCCATATACCAAGGGTAGATCAATTTATCAAATTGACTTATCACCAAGCTAAGAAATGGTATAGGGAACACATCGATGAAAGCTTCTAAGATCATATAGTCATCATACCTCATAGAGAAGACTCTTGTAGGGAAAAAAGTAGGTAAATTAAACATGACACGAGGCTACATGAAGGAAGATATTGGATAGTCAATCATTCTCTTAAGTAGAGTCATGGGTTTTCCTACTTTGAGACATTTGAACATATGGATGGTCAATTTCATTGAGACTATCAAGATAATGAAGATGCTAATTGATTGGGCCTCGATTCTCAGTGAGAACTTGGGTGAGTAGTCAGCGGCTGTGAAGAATAAAAAAAGGTTTTACATGACATTGTACTTTGTGTACTTGTTAGCCACAAGGGCAATGAATTGTCCTGGGTGCTATAAGAAGGGTAGCATGGAGGATGCAAATGCATGAACCTACATTTATATCCTTAGCTAGTAAAGAAGAAGCTTTTAGAGAAAAGCAAAGAATATAGGATTGTGAATGATGCTTTCATATTCATAATAATTTGGTTCATAGAGGGGGATTATGCGAAAAGGATGTGACAAGAGGTAGCTGCCACGATATCAAAAGTTGGGGCATACTACATCCAGTTCTAAACATTCACATATTTGAGGGTAGTAGATACAACTATTAACCCTAACAAGCTCCTTTTACTAGAGATTGCTCAATAACTCTTGTCTACATATGATAGAGTTAGGAAGCAACACAAAATATGTTGAATGTGGCCTATTATCATAGAACCTTTCAATGTTGTGTAAAGACAAGAAATTCTATCTTTTGAATGTAAATGGGATAAATATCCCCTGGAAGAATATAATTCTCCATGGCCTTATTTTGATAACATTGGAAGAGTGCAAGATCTAGCTAGCAAGATGTACTAGCATGAAGATGCAATTGAAGATCATTGGGTGAATGCAATAGATGACTATGATGTCCATATAAGGGATTATTTTAGATGACTTTATATCTAGAAAAAAGTGCTTTGAAGGTGAAAATTCCATTGAATATTGTACAACAAGATATGGAAGATCTTCTCAATCCATTGTTCAACAAGGACAAGATTGGTGACAAGCCTATTATGAATGCTGAGATTGACAAAGAAGAGAACTCATAAATAAATCACAGGGTGAGGCATGCCATCAAGTTGATGAAGGATTGGATCAAGAGACCTTTCAAACTTGATCCAATTCCTAGATGAAAATAGTATTCTTCCATGCTCAAGCCCACCCAGCTAAAGGTTGAGGAGCTAAGGTCACAGTACCTACATTCACAACCTAGTTGCCGGTGAGACCTAAGCTAGTACATCAACTAGATAGACTAGTTGGATATTATAGGGCTCAAAAGGGTAAAGGAAAGAGGAAGAGAACTTCTTCTCAATGTGATGAGCTAGAAGAAGAAGTGACTCAAGAACCTCCATAGCAAGGAGAGGAAAATGTACAAGGGCTAGAGAATGTGGAACTTGCACAAGCTCAAGATGATCCTCAGGTGTCACCAACTAAACAAGGCCAAGGAGAAGCTAAGATTAAAATACAAGAAGTTTCTTCATAGGAAGTACAAGCCTCCCCCTCTATGCCTAAGAAGAGAAAAATCAAGACTCCAATAAAGAGGAGACAAAGGGTCATTAAGAAAGTGATTCCTTTCCCATCAATCCCTGTGCCTATTCCAGAAGAAATAGAAGATGAAGATGATGAGGATGAGGAGGAAAATATACCTTTGAATCAAAGGAATTGTCTCACAAGAGCTAGAGAGTTAGAAAGGAGAAGAAGCTCTACAATCACACCACCATCTGCCCCTAAGAAACCCATTTAGACTATAACATTAGAAGATGAAATCTAATGGTGGATAGATGAGTAGGATGTAGAGGACACTAATGTTTTTCAGATGTTAGATTTTGATTTCATGCCTATGGGTACTAAATTTATTAGGGATAATATAAGAGACACTCCAACCAACCAACCTCAATAGGAGGATTAGATTCAATTGCCACTCAAGCCACAAGGACCCAAGGTAGCTCTATCATCCCCAATAAAAGTCACATTTTTCTAGAAAAGGGATCAGCTACCCCTCTGGCAATAGGTATTGAAGAAGAATAAGTTCAGGTGGGGTAAGAGGAAGAGCCACAACAAGCTTCTACCAAGGAAGTGTCAGAGGATAGGTAGATAAGTGAACAACCTTAGCAAACTTCCTAAGACACTGAGGTAAGGACTATGGACTCTATAGACATAGAGACTCCCAGTATAGATCTCATACAAAACGAGAGGACTCTAGAGAGAGGAGATAAGGGAAAAGGCACAGCCAAGAAAACTCTTTCATCCTCAAAATGAAAATCCTTGATACAACATATTCCAAGATGGATGAGAAATGAAGTGTTAAGAAATAAGAAGTAGCAATTCACCATTGAAGAGGAGGATATAATGGAATTTATTGAAGTGCTAAGGAAACCTGAGTCACCACCAAAGGATGCATAGTAACTAGCTTTGATAATGAGTAATTAGAGCCAGGACTTATTTCTCATGTGGCTATCCCTCGTTCGCACTAAAATGTTGAAGAATCAACCCCAAAGGATTATCAAATCAAGGAGGTCATGGTTACAAAAAGGATCAAATAAGTATTTAGGAGCTTAGAATAGGATGGGGCAAAATTGATAACACTTCAGCGATAAAATAAAATCCTAAAGGATATTTAAGTGAGTTGTTGATCCCTTAGATCCAAAAAACCCTAAGAAAACCTTGAATACAACAATTAAGAGAAGAGATAAGGGTGTGGTATAGTTGGACCCATTTTTGAGAGCTTGTCAACATTGGAGAGAAAGTTTTGAGGAAAAGGGTGTACAAATCATTCGACAAAATCTATAGCTATTACAAGTTATGCAAGAGAATGTGGATAAGCTAGTAGCCATTTTGAATTAAGATTTTGGTCTGATCAATGAGATACATACTTGGGGCAAGGATTTGCAAGCATTATAGGCAATTAAAGGCCAAAGGTATCAGATGCTGATGGATATATATACAGATGAGGAGTTAGACAAGATCGATAATTGGATTGAAAAGATTTTGGATGGTAATAAAGTAATGAAGAAATTACATGCAAAGATTCACAGGCTCAAGGATCAAGCCCAAGAGAAAATTTTGGAAGCTAAGAAGCATTATAGTGATGCTTGTTTAAACATTTTTGAGGATAATACATGGAAGAAGTTAATACTAGTAAAGGTAGTATTCAAGAAATTTTGGAAAACTTTGAAGAGGTTGCTAATTATGATGCCATTAGGTAAGCATTTATAATAGAGGAGGCATAGTTATATCTCAATGTAAAATTAGGAGATTTCACGGAGACTTGTATCGACGTCGACAACTACAGGAAGAAGGTGAAAGACAAATATGAAGCCTTAGATTTGCTAGATGCAGCTCAAGTAACTGAGATAATCAATAAATTCAAGGGAAAATACCCATACATAGCTCTAGTATAAAGTGGAACAAAACCTAGAAGCCAAAATTTCAATTTTGATACTTAGTGAAATTTTGCAATTTTTTGAAACTATTTCCAAGGTGCACTAGTGCACCAGGTGTCCAGGTGTGCTAGTTGCATAGGTGCACTTTTTTAGTAGTGTTCTGGAAGATTTTGAGGAATTCAAAGGTGTGTCAAAAGTTAATTGGTAGTCCTAAACTTAGAGCTTTCCATGCATCAAAAATGCATTCTGATAGTAGTTTAACTCCTACAAATGCCTAGTGAAGAAGGAGCTCCAATTTTTGGAACTTCTAGACACTTCTACATTAATTAAAGACTTTCTCTTTCATATTTTCTCATGCTTTATTTATTTTATGACATGTAAAGGCTCATGCATCCAATTAATGATATAAATATGGATACAGTTCTACTTAGCACCAATTAAATAGTCAGTTTGTACACAATTAGATTTGTTTTTTTAGTTTAGAAGCATATGATTGTATAAAGATATCTCTCACTCTCAACACAAATTGAGGAGAAGATTTCTTATAAATATAGGAATGTAATATGTATTCAAGTTTGCCATTATTCTGATGCAATAATATATGCTGTTGGTGCTCGCAATTGGGGTGTAGTGTTTCTTGTCTAAGTGTGTTATATTTTGTGAATGTATGTTCATGGGATGTAATTGAGCTAACAATTTTATTGCATTGTTTTGGTTGTGTGATCTCTTAATTCTAGTGTTTTCTATAGGTTTACAAATTCTACAGACATACTAAGTTTGAGAAGAGATCATCATATTGTTCCTGCATAACTTTTCATCTTGCATGAGCACACTCTCCATGGCCTTGCAATTTGATGAAAAGTGAAATATCTTACAGTTACTATATTTCCATCGATGATTACATCAGTGGAATTAAGGAAGCGTTGCTACTATTTTTATTGGTTACCTAGCGATCTTTTCAAAAGCTTAACTTGCAGACACATTGTTTCTGTAGCTTATGTCTGTTAGGATTTATTTTTCATGTTATTTGCTTAAATTTCTTGTTTCCCTATCCTCGTTATTTTCTTTACTAACCCCTTTGGTTAAGTTAGGAATTCATGTAGTTGTATTGTTAGATTGCATTCATCATAAAAATAGTAAAATACAAAAAATATATTTCTTTCTTGTTTGGTTATTCTTTTTGAGACAACAAGCTGATCATACATCTTATCCAAATTGTTTAAGAACTAGCCTCCTCATGAACATTCACATTTATCTTCAATTGAACATATTCCAATAGGTTGCAAGATCAGCCAGAACCTTGTAGTTGATCCTCTGATTAGCTTTTCAAGAGAGGAGTTTGAAAGGATTCTTGTTGTTAAGCATCGTGCAAAATGACAACTCAATGGACACAAGAGTTTTTTTATTCCATAAAATGTTGTAGTAGAGTATTCAAAATTAATTATTTACTCAAAATAAAATTACAAGAAAATATGTATCACATCTCGCTATTAGTCTACTTCTTATAACTAGAATCTTAAAAAGAATTTATTATCATTTGATTATGATTAAGGTGGTCAAACATACATTCGATTCTTATTTTTTCTTTAACTTATTGTACTTTTGCATTGAAATTCCAAATTTTGACCAACTAAATTATTTTTTTATTAGAAAAGGGCTACTATTTTTTAAACTACATTCAACTTACTATAGATTAGGTTCCTACAATTTTTCTATAGAAGGTTCATAACTAGTTCAATATTTTGCATAAAGTTGACTTGCATCGATGTCCTAATTTTTCATTGCCACTTAAGGCTATAGTTTGTCCCACCATGATCTTGTGCTACCCTAATATTTAATACTTTTATGATATATTATATATTTTATATCTTTAGTTCAAACATTTTTATCTTGACATATATGATAATAAAATATATGTTTTCTATTCAAGTAATAAGAATTCAATTTTATAAATTTAGATTGCATTAGTGTATGTATAAGTTTTCTTAGTGTTGATTGACTTATAGCTATAAAATGAATAAAATTATCAAGAACATATTTTACATTTTAAAATATATTTTAGATTTTCGTAAATGGTAAATTAGATTAGTGTATAACTATTTTTTAACATAAGGGTTCAATTTTCTTTACAAATTGTAGTGATTTATTTAATTTAATATTAGTATTGGAGTTAAATTTCCTATTAAATTTTAGTTAGTTTTAAGGTATAGTTCAATTTGGTTAAGGGAAAATATTTAATTTAGATTAATCTATATGTGGAGCTATTTGTGCAATCTTAACAAACACTACACAAATCTATATAGTTATATATGTGATATGTGTACATATAATTATATTTATCTATGGTCGGTCTCTCTCTCTCTCTCTCTCTCTCTCTCTCTCTCTCTCTCCTTAGGGGTGAGTTCAACATGGTATGTGGTTTTATATTAAATTAATGATTATCATCTAGTAATGTGTACTATAAGGAATGCTAGTTTATTGTGTTTGTGATAAATCATAATTTTTTTTAATAGAGAGTTCATTTCAATTTTTTTCAATATTACACTTAAGGTTAGGGAACAATTGATTCAATGTTATGATTACAGTTAAATTGATTATACATTTTATTAGGTGAAATATTATGGATCAATTAGTTTAAGGGTTAAAATTTAATTTAGATTAATGTATATATGTATACATATGAATGTAAGGGTATATGCAAGATCATGGTGTGCCAAAAAGTGGCAATCTAAAAAATATGTAGTTCTAAAATACATCAAAGCATTTCAAAATCTATATTGACTTTTTTCCCACCCTTCTTAATATCAAACCAAACTATTAATACCTTTATAAGGCCTAGTATTTCTTTGGATACTAACCCTACATGGTCAACTTAAAAAATGTTCCAGAAATATGTTTTTGGCCTATTCTTGTGTCTTTTTTACTTCAAACATGTGTCTGATGACTATTTTTTCACCCAAATTTGACGAAATGAAAAGGGTTTCTTAAGAATGTTCTTATCTTTCCATAAATTTAATGTCTATCAAATTATGAGTTCAGTAAGTAATTTTAATTCATTTTCTAATTGAGTTATGCATAAAGTATTGATTGACACACTAATTAAAAAAATAAAAAAATTCAAATGGTAAAATATTTTTTTAAATCTAAAAGATATGTCACATTATATACCTCTTCTACTATAATAAAAATAAAAGAAAAATTAAATTTGTAAAGTTTTGAATTAGTTAAGGTTGTCACACACGGGAGTGTCTTTTATTCCAACAATATTATAGTAGAAAATTCATAATTAATTAATTACTTGGAATAAAAATACCCAGAAGCATCAGTTTGCTTCCTATATCTAGAATCTTATTAATAAATATTATCATTTAATTTTGATTAAGGTGGTCAAACATGTGCCTACTTATTTTTAGTTTAAATTTTTGTACTATTGCATTAAAATTCAAATTTTTGCCCAATCAATATTTTCTTTACTCAAATATGGCCTAGTAGTTCAAAAACTAAATTCAATTTCCTACAGATTCTTTTCTCACAACTTTTTTTATTGAAATCTCATAACAAGTTTAAAATTTCACGTCAAGTTGACATAACCCTATTTTGTTGATTTTTGGTAGCCACTTAAGGGCATAGTTTAGTTGATCATGATCCTACACATACCTATAAGCTAAATATAGACTACACATATGTACATATATAATTGATGTGTATGCATGTGTTTCTGTACAATAATATATAATTATATGTATATGTATCTTTGGTGTTTATTTATTTCTCTCTCCACATATGCATATATCATGATGTAGTTAAATAATGGGGTGAGGTTGAGATAGTTGAGTATAATAATAATATTATATGAGCTCTCCATCTAACATTCTCTCCATAATTAAATCTTTGCCACCCCCCCCGCCCCCCCTCTCTCTCTCTCTCTATATGTGTGTGTGTGTGTGTGTGTGTGTGTGTGTGTGTGTA
This sequence comes from Cupressus sempervirens, assembly GCA_028749045.1. Taxonomy (NCBI): domain Eukaryota; kingdom Viridiplantae; phylum Streptophyta; class Pinopsida; order Cupressales; family Cupressaceae; genus Cupressus; species Cupressus sempervirens. Next base: position 476,267,429 of record CM053789.1, on the reverse strand, counting down.
TACATATACATATATATGTATATATGTGTACATGTGTGTGTGTGTGTGTGTGTGTGTGTGTGTGTGTGTGTGTGTATGACATGTCCATTAGGATCAAGTTCAACTTGGTATGTAGTGTTAAATTAAATTTAGGATTAGATTTTAATAAGGTAAGATATTAGGAACAATAGTTTTCTAGATGTAAATTTTATACCATTATACTATACAAAAGACATAGTTGTGCTCCTAACCTACGCATGGCTAAATGAAAATCGCAAAATTTCTAGTTTTAACATTCAAATTTAAGAGATCTTAAACTACCCTTTTGGAATATATCCACTTGACTCTAGCTTTTCACAATAAAATTTACAAATTATTCATTCTCACACAAATATTTCATGGTAATATTTCTAATTTTAAAAAATTCTTAAATTTCATAAATTAATTATTTAAATGAATTCAATTTACCGAAACATTATCTCAACTCATGTTTAGATTGATTTGTGAGCATTTGAAATATATATTAGAAAAAATTTGTGATCTAAATTTGACCAAAATTATAAACTTGAAAAATATCCTAAACATCAAATGATCGCATAACAAATATCTCATTTCTAATTCAATATAAGTTTACCCATAAAATTTCTCACATTTGTCATTCTATAATCACCATTTAAAAATCTGAACATAGCAATATTTTTGTCAAGTTCAAAAGAACTCCAAAAATAACTAAGTATAAAGATTAGAACTTTTCTAATATATAACATGTATACTAACTCATAATGAAGTACTTTTATTATTTTATATATCGAGTTATGGATATGCAATACTTAATTTATATCATGCGTATATGATTCTACATAAGAACCAAAAATATCACAATAAGATAAATTTGACATATAGTACGGGAAGTATAATATTACAATAAGATAATACTTGACATATAGTAGGGGAAGTGTATTAGTTTATATGGACCATGTGTTAATTTATAAGGCTTAATTTCTTTCCCTTTATTGTTTCCCTTGATTGAAAATATACATTAAGGCACTCCATTAAAAGTATAAAATACTTGCTTAATTACTTGTATTGGCATAATTTATAAGGCTTAATTTCTTTCCCTTTATTGTTTCCCTTGATTGAAAATATACATTAAGGCACTCCATTAAAAGTATAAAATACTTGCTTAATTACTTGTATTGGCATGGTATCTCGATTGTGAATGATATTTTCATACAAATGAATTTGTACATGATTCTAGTATATATAGTAGGATAAAATGTACAATTGATTTTTATAAAAATTGTATGTCATGATAGTGGACAATAATATGCTTTATATCTATATATGTACTTACACTTCTCAAAGGTTCAAACATCTTCATATGGTTATCTTTGATAGTAAAGATTATATTTAATCAAGAATAGAATTTTTAACCCATATCCTATTCTTATTTGTCATATTCCATGCTTTTGAAATGTGGTCCTTAATAGGGCTCTAGAGTTTTTTTGAGACAATATACTCTTCATTTTTCTAGTACAACTATACTATTGAAATTTGTTTGATATTTAAGAAATAATGAACTTATATATGAAATTTTAGCATTATGTTTTTTTGGAGTGCTTGTATATAATCTCACATTAATATGACTATGTATTCTTGTATACTATTTATTTTTAAGCCTCATTAGATGTAAAGTATTGAGTTCTTATTCTCTTGCCAAGAATGGTGTTTTATATCATATCAATGAAACTTTGATATTTTGCAAATAACTTATTTATAAAATATTAACACATTATTAATAACTTATTTTTTCAATAGTTTTTTGATAAGTCATTATGACTTGACTATAAATAGAGAATACGAGATGATGAAATCATATTAATGTTGACATTGAAAAACCAAAAAGTTTGTAATTAAATTTAAAAATATATTGAGTTGTCTTTACATGATTTTATGTATACTTCACATCATATATGAGGGACCACCATTCCTTTAATACCATATATCCTTAATATCATTGATAAGTAATTATTTCCTCGATACAATGTCATTAGAGAAGATTTAAACAATTTTGGAGGTATCATGTATCTAGACTATACCAAGATGAATTTAATTTTATAAATAATGAAGTATCTATAAGTATATTTAAAAGTGACAATGGCTTTTGTTACCAAGTTTTACTTGATCCCATTATAGTACATCATATATAAACTTGGCATATTATATTTTATGAAGAGACATTAATATGGATATTGAGATTGATTACTATCAAAAGGCTCTATTTCAAGTTTGAAAAGTACTTGATGCCTTGTATTTCAAATAAGGGAGCTTGAATTTTTTAGTACCCTAGACATAGTAAGATAGGAATTTGGATTTAACAAATTGTATAGTGATAGAGGGATTCTCAAGGTAGCCATGTGATCTATTGAAGTTATAAGACAAGTTTGGTATAGGTCACATGGTGTTATTCTAGAGTTTGGTGCTCATTTCTTTAATCTACTATTCTAGTTTACTAAAATTGGTTTACAAGGATATTTGAATATATAGTGGTAGTTACTTCATTTTTTATTATGACACCTTTTTTAGATTTCTTCATAGTGGATATTGCGACAATTATTTTGTCATATATGAAGGTTTTCAACTTCCTTAAAAACATATGTGATGAGAATGGATATAATAATACAACTCAATTTCAAAGACTTATATATATTAAGGTTTTCATAGCATGAAAATTTAGTTAGGTCTAATTAAACCAATATGAGTTTGGGTTTCTTGTATTATGAGGGTTGTTCATTTTATTAAATATAAAAAGTTTTTAATGATAATCAATCATTCTCTTTTAAGGGTCATGTTAGAGAGGTTGGTTAGGCATTATTTGATTAATTTCACAAAATGCATTCTAGATAAATATGAAATGATTATTGCATAATTATCTTTAAAGCACTTAAAGTGCATTGTTGATTAAAATTTTCTAGTGGTCAATTAAATTTTTATTTTTTTAAAATAAGTCATAAAATTTAAAAATACAAAGATATAATATTTATATTGAAAGGCTTAATTTTTTTTCAATTGGTTTCCTTAATTAGATATGTTTGTGAAATAATAAAAGAATGTTGATGACACCAACTAAACATGCAAGTGTTTTAGATGTGCTATAGATTGGATTCCTTTGAATTCATTAAAAAAAATATTAGTACAAGAGTTATTATCTTAATGAATAGTTTATATGATATATGTTAAATGAAATGAGATCACATTAAATGATTTCAAAAATAAGATTATATATATTTTATATTAAACAAAAAATCAAAGAGATAACTTTCTGAGGAACCTATTGGAAAGATAAAATTTATGAAAATAGATGCCTTGGAAAGGATGTGTGTGTGTGTGTGTGTGTGTGTGTGTGTGTACACACACACACACACACACACACACACACACACACACACATATATATGCATACATACATATATATATACATATAAATATATATACATACATATATATACATACATATATATCTATATATATATATATATATATATATATATACATAAATAAATAAATATACATACATACATACATACATACATACATATACATACACTAAGAATAAATAAAATGATATCGCATTAAATGATTTTTAAAAAAAAGATTTTATATATTTTATAAATACAAAATAAGTGAAGAGATAACTTTCTAAGGAGCCTATTGGAAAGATACAATTTATGAAAATAGATGCCTTAGAAAGGATATCTCTTAGATTACACACACACACACACACACACACACACACACACACATGTATGTACGTGTGTATGTATGTATACATATACATATATATTTATACATACATACATACATACATACATACATATCTAGGTATATATATGTATATCTCTCTGTGTGTGTGTGTGTGTGTGTGTGTGTGTGTATGATCACATTCAATGATTTTAAACATAAGTTTATATATATTTTATAAATATAAAATAAGTCGAGTGATAACTTTCTAATGCATGTATGAAAAAGATACAATTTATAAAAATAGACACCTCAAGAAGGACATCTCTTAGATTATATATGTCTATATGTATATGTGTGTGTCTGTGTATATATATCTATATACATATATATATTTGTGTGTGTATGTGTGTCTATGTATCTATATATCGATATATGGGTAAGTGCACAAAGTTGTGGTGCCAAAAAGGGGGTATAAGTGGACACCTTTTTCCTAAAATTTGCAAATTTTGAACTTCAACAAGAATTTGAAGATAGTTACGCTCAAAATTTTCAGATATGACAAAAAAAAAAAAGTTGTAGCCATTTGAATCTAGTTTCTAAACTACTATTTTTTTTTCAAAATGGTTTAGTTTTAGGTCCTCAAAAAAGGAGGCCACAAAAAGTGGTATTGTTTATTCCAAAAAAACATAGCACAGTACAAAGTGTGGCCCCCCTAAAATTTTAACTTTTTTTTTGAAATTTTTTAATCGCTCTGGTAAAAGTTACTTAACACTATGTAGTTTATCGCAAATTTTTTGAGTAATTTTGTAATGTCTATTTTTTTTTAACGAATTTTTTAACTAGACACATCCCAAAGACATGAAATATCTGTGTGCTCCCCCTAGAAATAATTGAAAACTAATCTAAAATCAAAACTTTTTTTTTTCAAAGTGTGTAGAATGGAGTCTAGTTTCTAAAAAACTAAGTTGGTACAAAATTTGATGAACGAGCTAAAATCTATAGCCCAATTAGTACGTGGTGGTTTTTGACAAAAAATGAACATGCATTCAAAAGAAATTATACATGAAAGGCTTGAAATAGTTCAAATTAAAAATAAATTATATGGTTAGATAGCTAACACAGAGACCTATAATGCTATGTAACATGATCTTATCGATACCCAACCACGAGAAATCTTGAAGGGGAGCATAGAAGAAAAAATAATCATTTTTTGTATGTTTGCTGGAAAACACGTCTCAGGCCTGTTCATCAAATCCAAACCTTTGGGTTGGATCTCCAAGGCATAACCAAGCCTTAGGCTTGGGTTTGATTAAGGTTTAAATAGCGCGTGCGCCCTAAAGCACGCACGTGCTATAGCGTACACACGCTATTTAAACTTCAGTTCTAAATAGCGTGTGTGCACTATAGGGCGCAAGCACTATAGTGCGCACGCATTATTAAGATGTAAGTTGCAAAAGAGAACTAGTGCATGAAAGAGATAGAGAGAAAGTAGGGGATAGGAGAGGGGAGAGAGTACAGGATGGGAGAGAGAAAGTGAGAAAGAGTAGGGGTGGCAAAGAGAGTATAGGATCAGTGAGAGAGAGTAGGGGTGGCAAAGAGAGGAAGTGTGAGAGAGAGTACGGGTGGAAAAGAGAGAGTGTGAGATAGGGGAAAGAGATTGAAAGTAGGGGATGGGAGAGAGAGGAAGTGTGAGGGAGAGTACAGGTTGGGAGAGAGAGATTAAGAGTAGGGGATGGAGGAGAGAGAGAGTAGGTGATGGGAGACAAAGTGGGAGAGGAAGAAATTGAGAGAGAGGAGGATGGGAGTGCATGTGTGTGAAAGAGAGAGAGTATGGAATAGGAGAGGGGGAAGAAAAAGTAGCTCAAGAGAGAGTAGGGGATGGGAGAGGGAGTGGGAGAGGGGGAGATAGGGGGGAATAGAAATGTGTGTGTGTGTGTGTGTGTGTGTGTGTGTGTGTGTGTGTGTGTGAGAGAGAGAGAGAGAGAGAGAGAGAGAGAGTAGGGGATAGGAGAGAGTGTGAAAATTTAAGAGAGACTAGAGGGTAGCAGAGAGAGAGAGTGGAGAGGGAGAGAGTAAGAGTGAGAGTGAGAGAGAGAGAGTAGGCAGTGGGAGAGGGAGTGGGAGAGGGAGAGCAAGTGAGAGAAAAAGTAGAGGATGGAAGAGGAGAGAGGGGGGATGGGTGTGTGTGTGTCAAAGAGAGAGAGTCAAGAATGAGAGAGGGGAGAGAGAGATAGAGAGAGTAGGCAATGGTAGAGGGATGGGAGAGAGAGAGGGAGAGAGTGAGCGAGTGAGTGAGAGAGAGAGAGAGAGAGAGAGAGAGAGAGAGAGAGAGAGAGAGAGAGAGTAGGCAGTGGGAGAGGGAGTGGGAGGGAGAGAGAGGTGGAATGGAAGCATTTAAGAGAGATAGAGTAGGGGATGGGAGAGAGTAGGCAGTGGGACAAGGACTACAAGAGAGAGAGAGAGAGGGGGGAATGGGAATGTGCATTTATTTATAAGAGAGATAGAGTAAAGTATGGGAGAGAGTGTGAGATTTTGAGAGAAAGTAGTAGGGGATGGGAGAGAGAGTGAGAGTAAGGGATGGGAGAGAGAGAGAGAGAGAGAGAGAGAGAGAGAGAGAGAGAGAGAGAGAGAGAGAGAGAGAGAGAGTAGAGAGGAAGAAAGAGAACTTGAGAGAGATAGATAGTAGGCAGTAGGAGAGGGAGTGGGAGAGGGAGAGGGAGAGGGAGAGAAATAGGGGGGATGGGAGTGTGTGTGACAGATGTAGAGAGTAGGGGATGGGAGAGAAGAAGAAGAGTGGGGGGATAAGAGTGTGTGCATCTATGAAAGTGAGAGAGTAGGGGATGGGAGAGAGTGTGAAAGTGTGAAAGTAGGGGGTGGCAGAGAGAGAGTACGACAATGGAGGAGAGAAAGTAGGCAGTGGGAGAGGAAAAGAGAGAGGGGGGATGGGAGTGTGTGTGTGTGTGTGTGTGTGTGTGTGTGTGTGTGTAAGAGAGATAGAGCAAGGGATGGGAGAGAGTGTGAGAGTAGGGGGTGGATGAGAGAGAGATTACGATGATGGGGGAGAGAAAGTAGGCGGTGGGAGAGGGAAAGAGAGAGGGGGGATGGGGGTGTATGTGTAAGAGAGATAGAGTAGGGGATGGGAGAGGAGAGAGAGAGTAGGAGATAGGGGAGAGTGTGAGAGAGTAGGGGATGGGAGACAAGAGAGAGAGAGAGTAGGGGATGGGGGAGAGAAAGTAGGCAATGGGAGAGAGAGTGGGAGAGGCAGAGAGAGCTTGTACAAGATGGGGGAGAGAGAGTAGAGAGGGAGAGAGAGAACTTGAGAGAGAGAGATAGTAGGTAGTAGTAGTGTGAGTGTGAGAGAGAGTAGGGGGTGGTAGAGAGAGTACGACGATGGGGGAGAGAAAGTAGGTGGCGGGAGAGGGAGAGAGAGGGGGAATGGGAATGTGTGTAAGAGAGACAAAGTAGGGGATGGGAGAGAAGAGAGAGAGTAGGGGATGGGGGAGAGAAATTAGGTGGTAGGAGAGGGAGAGGGAGAGAGATAGGGGGGATAAGAGTGTGTGTGAGAGATCTAAAGAGTCAGGGATGGGAGAGGAGAGGGGGTGAGAGAGGTAGAGAGAGTAGGTGGTGGGAGAGGGAGGGTGAGAGAGAGTAAAGGATGGGAGAGAGTAGGAAGAGAGAGAGGGAGGGGATGGGAGAGAGAGTAGGGAGGATAAAGAGTAGGGAAGATGGGGAGTGATGTGTTTTGAGATAGTGCGTACGCGCTTTATAGTGCATACCCGCTATAGTGCATACGCACTATCTCAAATCACCAAAAAATGGTCAAAAACCAATCTTGGGGCCCATTTCATCCATTTTTAACTTTTGGTCTGTTATGCTCTCTATTATTCTGACAGAAAACATGGGTTTCAACATCTAGCAAACACTATTTCAACACTTTTGGAAGCTAGCAAACACCAAATTCAATCATTGGATACGTGATTTGAAGAATTTTGGAATATTCTTTTAATAGAAAAGGTTAGTGCAATCCATTTTAAATATTTTTTGTCGATATATAGATACAAATTTGATTATAATTTGATATGTTATGTAATATATAGTGAATTCATTAAAAATTGTATGTTTGAATGAAATGTTATTTTGAAATGGTTAGAAATTTGACAAGTCATTTTATATATATTGTGTATTCATTCAAATAATTATAATTTTTATATGTAATTGAATAATTTGTAATTTACACATTTTAAGTAATTCGGATGTTTGAATAATTTGACATGTAGAAATCATCATCATGCCAAGGAAGAAACCAAAGATTCAAACAAATGCAGATAGGGAGAGAGATTTGACAATTAAAAGAGATAAAATGAAATTACTATGTGAAAAAAGAAAATTGCAAAGCAATGATAAAGAATTAACTTTCGAAGAGGATCAAGAACCACCAGTACAAAGAAACAAGGAGGAAGAATTAGAAAGACAAAGAGAACGAATGAGATTGTTACGCTCAAGAGGACAATTGAATTGTGAAGCTACACCATCCTCCAATGTTGGAGTCATATCGTCCGCTACACCATCTTCGAATGTTGGAGTCATATCATCCACTACACCATCTTCCAATGTTGAAGTCATATCATCCTCTCATGTTGAAGAGACACTGATTTATAGATCTGATGATATACACACTCCATCATGTCATGTTGAAAGCACAACATCAACACATCAAGTAGGTGATATTCCATCTTATTTCCAAGGCACATCATCTTCAGTTCAAGGTACGCAATACAATCAACCTTATATTGATGTTCAAAATGTTGAGAGAATTGAAGAGATTAGAACACCTTCTAGAATTCATTTTAGAAAACCAAAATATTTGATTGATATTGATACTAATATTTTGAAATCAATGCCTGAAAAGATTAGCAAGCGTACTTGTCAAAGAAAAGTTAATCATATGTGGAGATTATTTTTTGAAGAATTAAATATTACAAGTCAATGCCAATTATTTGTTGAAATGATGAGGAATTTGAAATTTAGGCCTATCATGAAGATTATTGGGCTAAGAATGATGGATGATTCAAATGAAAGAAATATTGTAAAGAATCTAATGAGTGCTTATGACAAAGTGGGTTCTAAATCACGCACCAAAGATAGTAATATCACAAGATGAGTACTCACATCGACAATAGTAAGTAGCCAAATGAAGAAAGCTTGACTCATGAGAAAGAAAAGAAAAACATTAAAAATTGGTAGAGGTACCTTAAGGAGAGTCATGCTAAGGTGTGAGAGATTAGAAGATCCAACAAAAAATGATTTATGGATATTTAGCGATAGACTACAGCGAAAGGATAAAGAAATTAGTGAAGCCTTGAAATCATTGATCGAAGATTTTTGGAAAAATAACACACGTGTTTCTCCTAATCAAAGAGATGTTGTAAGGAGGATTGGTAGCCAAAATCGTGAGCCACATGCGAAAATTTTTTTGGACTCAACTCAGATACAATTTTTTGCAAAATTTATTGGTATGTATCCTCAAATTCAAATAAGTCAAAGATTTTTTGAGATGGGTAAACCTTTTTATGTGAAAATAAATCACACACACACAACTTGTTGTTTTAGGATACACATTGAATTTTCTAACCATTTTGATGTTTTTAGGCATATATGCGTAGTTTTGCATTCTCAGTTTGTTTTGTAGGATTATGACATAAAAGAGCCACCAAGATCTTCAAGGCAATTCATATCCAACATTTTATGTGAAATAGGGGATGACCAAAAATTTTACAAGACATCATGCTTGGATGGTATGTGCTTATTTTGTGGTTCTTTGCAACTTTTATCAACTTGTCAACATATGGATAGTACACATGCAATTGGAAATGAAATAGTAGATTACAGAAAATTCAAGACAATGACATTTGCTCTAAAAGATGGGAAACATGGTAAAAGATGTGATCTAGTTATTGAAAAGATTCCAGTGTATGAGTTCATGAAGATTTTTCATGAAAAGATTATGTACGAGTATGCAAGGCATACCCATAGAGCTCGATGATTGGATTTGCAATTCAAGTTGTGCAAGGATACGTTTCCATTGGATACCATTGTTTTGGTTGTAGATTTTGTAGAGAACTACACACTACAACCACAAAATGAGGTGCAAGCAAAGTATTATACATCTCAACAGGTTTCTATATTTGTTCACATAACATTCATGCATTCACCTACAAGTACAGAGGATGACAGGAAGATTTTGAGGGAGTACCATTTTTACATCAACGATGATCGATCACATTCTACAGAGTTTGTACATGGTTGTTTTCAACTATTTTATGGAGATTTGGCTAACCAGGGCATATCATATCGTCAACACATTATTTGGTCAGACAATTGTGCATCTCAATTCAAGAATGCACGGATGTTCTATTGGTTGAGTAGGATGCACAGGTTGTGTAGAATTCAATATATGTGGAATTTCACAAAGGCTGGTCATGGTAAGGGAGAGCACGATGGTGTAGGTGCATGCATTAAAAGAGCCTTGGCTCATGAAGAACTAAAGTACAAAGATGGAGCAATATTGATAGATGCAAAATCCATCGTCCAATGGTGTAACGCTACAATGGGTCCGGGTAAGGAAGGTGAGTCTATAGTTCGTAGATTTTTTTGGTTGATAGATAATACTAACATTGCACCATATCATGATTGTTGCACACTAACAGGATCTAGTGAGTTACACTCTTTTAGAAGCTCTGATGTAGGTTCATGGAGTATCCACACACTAAAAATGGCATGCTATTGTCCATCATGTGCAGAGGAAAATTGGGATGACTGTGAGTCAACTGAATGGGTGGACAAATGGGATATATGGGTTTTGGACCCAATTGACACCTATCGTCCCCCACAAGCACTGGAAATGGTAGAGATGGATTCATCTATTAACTTTGATCGCTTGTCAAATTTAGTGCAACCTGGTAATATATATATATATATATATATATATTTATATATTTATATATTTATATATCTTTGTAATTTTTAATATGTAACTTTATAACTTTTACCTAAGTATTTTCTAAATTAATGACCGCATTTTGTACATTTGTCACTGCAGGCCATGTTTTTGCTATTATTGCACCTGAAGACAATGAAGAAGGGATATATTATTATTTGTGTCATTGCGTTGAAACCGAACAAAAATTGGATCACTTGGTTATAGATGGTGAAGGTTTAGAGTACCATGTCGGTGCAGTGGTTGTAATAGGCACGGCTTAGACGATATCCTATGAAGAATCCTAACTTGTGGTTATTTGAGGATTGGAAAACAAAGAGGAAGATTCTTCATTATTCAAACCTTGTTGTTGCATCAAATGTCCACTTGATAAAATATGGTGGAAAACCACATAATAAGATTCTTTGGAAAGTTCGCGAGTCAGACCATGAGGCAATACTTGAGACATTATAATGTCGAGAAGATCTAGTTGGCTCATTAGATTGAATTGGGAGAGAGAGAAAAAGTGATCAATTGGATCCAAATACAATGTTACAACCTCTTCCCCAAGACTATCACATGACTAAGGTGGACCGTATTGTTATGATGTGTAAGTGATGAGATTTAGTTTTGATTTTTTTAGAATATAGATACATTATTTGAATTTATATTAGATTCTTTAATAGGACCCATTTTTTAAATCTTATCTTAGATTTTTTACTGTGCTAATTCTTCATTTGTAGGTCACCAAAGAAGAGAGCTAATAAAGTTGACGCACAAGTGATAAAGGGTGAGATGCCAAAATCATCTGTGAAATGGTATTATCAATTCACATCCTCAATATTTATTAGTGTTCTTTGTTCAAGTACCATTGTATGCTAATCATCTTATGCTTGGAATTGTAGAGATTAAATTATGTTAATACTAAGGTTTGTAGCATCAATACTAAGGTTTTTAGCATCAATTGGTCATGCTAAGTATAGTAGTTGTATCATGAATCCTTCTGAACCAATATGACTAAGATTCTCGGAAGAAGACTAAACCATATCATCTGTCTACTCCCTCTTTATATAAGATTTTTTCAAAAAATGAGAATGAAACATTGATTATTACTCCCCCCTCAATGTAAAATTCTCATTGATTGCATTTTGTAAAGTTTTAAGTCACTATCAACCTCTATATCATTGTATTCTTCTTATCATCAAATTACACAACAATGAGAATATGAACGATGACTTCTTCACATGAACCTGACAATTATAAATGCTACACCTTAATAAATGTTTAGGCTTGGTCTTTACCATTTGAGCTTATAATACAATACATTGGTTTCATTTGTATTTGGAAGTATTTATTATGTTTGTTCCAAAAGTCATTCTTCATTTTCCAATATGAAAATGTGACTACCATGAAAGGCATAGTCTTATAATTTGTAATTTGTATAATGGTATAAAAGCTTGGTTGTGGGTTTGAATCCATAAAACCTATAATTGTAATTTATTCTTCTACCTCCTCCTCCGCTTGGCCATTTTGTAACACCATCTGGATGGAACTCTAGCTTCCTCAAAACCATTATACATGACCTCTCCTTCTTCAAGATATTCTATAAAAAGTTCCTCAACCCTTGAACCTTTCAAAACCCTAATCTCAATGGAAGGCTTATTGCACTCACTAGTTCTAAGCCAATGACTAAGGTATGAAAGAGTTTACATTAAAATTTCATTAGTACTAAAATTCAATATAAAATTCATAGGCACAATCAAGTGGTAACTTTGATGGTTGAATTATATGATCTTGTTAGACCTTATGGAATCAACTTTGATTTTTTGTTATCACATTGGTTTGATGCTTTTATTCAATCAATCAACATATTTTCCTTTTAATTCTTCCACATTTGGCATATCCATCTAACAATGAACTTATGATACTCCCATCAAGAAGTGCATGATTGCATGGTTTTATGGCGGATGTCCCTCTCTTTTTTAAATTCCAATTTTATTCATCTACATGAGTAAGGGAGATCAATTCCATTTCTTTCAATTGTATTTAAAGGTCATTAAAGTTTTTCAAACAATGTGATTAAGTAAATATTATTCAGCATTTACCTATATCATCAAGGTTGATTCATTCCTCCTCTTATTTTACCAAATAATTTGGATGAATCACCCATGGCTCCTTACATTTCTTGAAGAAAATTTTCAAAGAATTTGCAACATGTCTTCTCTTCTTCCATATAGTTCATGTTCATTGAAGACATTTGGTCAAACAATATATATGCTTTGTATATTCTCACAACACCAATAGTCATGGTACAATGCTTACAAGATCCATAGTTGAAGAGAAGCTATGTGAAGCTTCTAGAACCATGGACCTATACTTAATTTACTATTATTACATCCATGTTACTTATGAAAGTGGAACTTTCACATAGATAAGTAGGGAAGCTAAAATTGAAAGCCAAACTTAACATAGAAAAGTAAAGCAAGCCTCAACTATATTCTCATAAAACACTGTAAATTCAAATATCTTTGACGGGATATATCTCGGAGCTCGTGCAAGATATGGATGAGGTTCTAGTTCCTACAGGACCATGTTGTAGAGACCTACAATAACCTCTCTCACTTTTTGGAGATCGCATTTCATTTTCATTCTACAATGCCATCTTGGGTGATGTTGAAACTTGCAGTGTTGGCGAGTACAAAGTTGCCAACTGCCAAATCTCTCTCATCTTTCATCATGGGATCAAACTGTCTACTCCATTAGCTCTAGGTGGCTGGGTAGACCCTATCCCCAACCCCATCTTGTCCCCTTCAGTGCTCGAACCTTCTTAGGCACGCTCAACCGGAATGTCCCTAAGGGTCACTAAATGCCATAGGGCTTCAATCTTTGACGGGGTATATCTTGGAGCTCGTGCGAGATATGGATGAGATTCTAGTTCCTATAGGACCGTGTTGTAGAGACCTACAATAACCTCTCTCACTTTTTGGAGATCACATTCCATTTTCATTCTACAATGCCATCTCGGGTGATGCTGAAACTTGTAGTGTTGGCCAGTACAAAGTTGCCAACTGCCAAATCTCTCTCATCTTTCATTGTGGGATCAAACTGTCTGCTCCATTAGCTTGGGGTGGCTAGGTAAACCCTATCCCCAACCTTTTCTTGTCCCCTTCAGTGCTCGAACATTCTCAGGCATGCTGAACCGGAATGTCCCTAAGGGTCACTAAATGCCACAGGGCTGCAATCTTTGACGGGGCATATCTCGGAGCTCATGCGAGATATGGATGAGATTCTAGTTCCTACAGGACTGTGTTGTAGAGACCTATAATAACCTCTCTTTCTTTTTGGAGATCACATTCCATTTTCATTCTACAATGCCATCTCGGGTGATGCTGAAACTTGCAGTGTTGGTGAGTACAAAGTTGCCAACTGCCAAATCTCTCTCATCTTTCGTTGTGGGATCAAACTGTCTGCTCCATTAGCTCCAAGTGGCTAGGTAAACCCTATCCCCAACCTCATCTTTTCCCCTTCAGTGCTTGAACGTTGTCAGGCACGCTCAACCGAAATGTCCCTAAGGGTCACTAAATGCCACAGGGCTGCAATCTTTGACGGGCATATCTCGGAGCTCGTGCAAGATATGGATGAGATTCTAGTTCCTACAGGACCGTGTTGTAGAGACCTACAATTACCTCTCTCACTTTTTGGAGATCCCATTTTTTTTCATTCTACAATGCCATCTCGGGTTATGCGTATCTTAATTATATTGTTGGAAAGCGTATCTAGCATGTCATTTTTGGAAAGACAAATCATCAAGCTTGGTAAATGTTTCATAAGTTAATGAAATGTGTTACTACCAGATTATGTAAACTTAGGATTATATGATCTCTAAGAGTTTGGTTATGTTCTTTAGAACACCTTGGATGCAAGGTAGTGTGTAGCTTCTACTCCCTCTTTGTGAGTAATGTTAGTCACTTTGTATATGTAAATTGGTTTTCAATTGGGTATGTTTTTTTCAACCTTAATGGTGATGAAGGATTAGCTTGAATCAGCTTGTAACTATCTAGCCACTAGATTTTCTGTGATTCCATCAAATGTGGGTTTTGTTCGTATTTTTTTTTTTTTTTTTGTTGTTGTTCTCTTGACCTTTGAGGCTTTGAATTTAAACTTGTGCACTTTGGTTTTTGAAATTTTATGTTCTTGAGGTGGCTAGGAGGTATGTTCTATGTTGCTAGTTATGTGTTGTGATGTTCTCTATCAGGTTCAATGTGAAACATTGATAGAATGTATAAGGGAGTAGATTGTGAAGAACATACCATTCTCCTTTTTGTAACACACTATTTATTATGTTTTAATTAAACTCACTTCTAAATCCTATCTTCCACTTGGACCCATTCCTCTTTTGGCAATCCCTGAGATTGCCAATTCTTATTAATTCGAGTAGAGACAAGATGAACCAGATTAATACAGTGACCTATAGATTGAAGGAGGATGGTTAAGAAATGGTCTACCAGAGATCAGCCAAGGATAAGGATAGCATAGTAAGAAAATGATTATTTATCTGGTGGATATAAGTCTTTTATATAACAAACCATTTATATGCATAGTAAAAGAATTGAATATAGATTTGAGACATATTGATCACCTGCAGTCTGATCATCTTCACAAGTATGCAACTTTTGTTTCACTATTTCATGTGGGTTTATTGAACTTTCTTTATGAGGTCATTTACAGATGGGATGTTCAAAGGTTGAGTTCCTATGGGCTGTCAATACTTTGACTATACTTTAAGTCAACGATTATCAATATGGAAAAAATTGGAACTCGTTGTATTTTGAAGTACTGAGAAGATGGCCTTACCCTTCCCCAGGAGTTTTAGAAATGGGAGACATTAGGTAAGAGAGTGAAAATGTTACTATCACTTCAACGCACATGACACAATTGGAAATGCAAATTTTGATGGTAATCATTTTGTGATAAGGGAGAGACTAGGGATGATCATTGTTACTATCTCTTTAGTAGTGGATTTTTGTTTTCTCTTGAATTTGGTGGTGGGGGATCAGTGGTAATTCTCCTTGGATATTCCTTCTTATGATGTTAGTGACAAGTGTTGCTCTTTGAAAACACTTGTAAAATATTTTTTAAATTATTAGATAAAAACAAAGATTTGTAAGTATTAAACATGATTAGCCTTTAGTTCCTAGAAGATCTTTATTTCCCCATCAATGCATTTAGAAAGTTAAGTTTTAAGAAGATCATAAATAGAAAAAATTAGAGAAGCAATTTAAACATTTATATTGATTGGAAACATGTGAGTCTTGAGTTTCCTTTGCCTTTTAAAGAACATTCCTTAGCTAGCATACCTAATTCCACATTCCATAAGAGTTTCATTGCGCTAAAGATTTAGGAAACCAACTACTCTAAGATAAAGCTTCCTAGTCAATAATAATCTAGCCTATTGAGGTACATAATACTTCTCAATTAAACTTGTGTTAATTCAATATTAATTTTGTAATTAACTACAATTTCAGTATCTGTGTACAGGGGGCGACTGAGAAAACTATTTGAGGTCCAATTTGAAAATATATTTGTAAGGATCTTGACCAAGGTTCACAACTTCGATGATTAATACATTCATTCAGGTTAGAATCTCACTACAAAAAAATAATATATAAAAAAGGTAGTGAATAACGTCATGTCTAGACCCAAATCAACCAATGAAAGTCAAATCAGCATAATGTGGAACAACAATATATGCATTGAGTGGGTTGTCATAGAAAAGCTTCAGAATAAAATTCATGTCTAGAATTAAAAGACCTTAAAGAAAATTTATGCTTGTAACACAAATGGCCATTCAAAATTGAATATGATTACAATATGTGAAATAGCATTACGAGAACTTGTAATGCTCTTGTGAACATCGTGTTAATTCTTGTAACAATCCCTAAGATGCTTGTTATACTCAAAATTTTGTTGAAATTGAATTAATTTTTATCCTGTCAGTTAATTGGCTTATGGTGATATATGCTTCTTGGATGGAATAATGAGTTCGTGATTAACTCTGTATTAAGATTCATAGCATCTTCTAGTTATTTGCAAAGGAAATTTATAAATTAAGCTAATGTCATATGGCTTGCTTGAGAAAGATGTCTGTGTTCTTATTGATGGGTACTAATGACTGTCCACATTTAGTTCTTCAATATCCTATTTGACAAGCTTTCCATAGACATTTCTTTGCCATACTAAGTATTTTTGAAAACATATTTGAGTAGAAGCACTATAGTAGATACTACATGATGTTTTAACAAATAAATTAATGGGTTAAAGACTATTATTTCCAAGGTATTATTTCATAGTATTTTAATTGTAATGATCTTAGACTAATGATATTCTTGAAGGTAACTTTGACATGCAGCAAGAAAGACAACCTATAGCCAAGGCTATATTGTGCCTACAACCAAAGCCATAAATGCTCACAGCCAAAGCCACTAGTGCATATAGCCAAAGCCATGGATTCTTATAGCCAAAGTTATGAGTGTTCGCAGCCAAAGCCATGAGTACATGAAGTTGATGATCACAATTGTTTACAACTATTCACCAAAAATAGCTTCTTTGCAGTTTTTGAGAAATACTAATAAAGAAAAAAATAACATCTACTAGTTGGTAGACATAATGGCAACTCTCTAGCAATTGAATTTAATTTCATACATGCACATATCTAATTTAATGTCATACACAAACATATCTAATTTAACGTCATACATGAACAAACATATAATATAAAATGATAACCAATAATGTCATATACATTAACAAACACATAATATATTATGATAACCAATAATGTCGTATATGAACAAACATATCATATATTAACCAATAATGTCATACATCAAATAAATGTCATACATAAAATATAGAATGTCATATGTACATCAAATGTATGTCAAATATGTCTCTCTGATGCCTATATATATACATGGGGAAGGAAACAAGTCTTTATATATATATATATATATATATATATATATATATATATATATCAAATATCTCAACTACATCTTTTCCTTCCCACGAGGGGAAGGAAACAAGTCTCTCGACGTCCTCTGCCATTGTGTGGGGGGAGACAGTGGAGATGACGAGGCCCTCCTGACATGCTCACTTGACCTCCTTTTGAGGCTCTTCTCTAGGTCCAACTGATACAAAGAAAGTAGATATAAATCAATATTTATTATACGTTGAAATCAAATATATGTACACACAAAATCAATTATTTTCTTACTGCCAACAAATAGTCACTCTGTAAGTCCACCTCAAATTCTTGTGGACGATCAGGCATGACAAGACCCTACAAAAATTCAATAAATATAATCACTTATAAATAACAATAAAAATTTTGAGATTAACTATTATAAACAACAACTAAAATGAAGAAAATTCTTTCATACCTCTGTCAGTGGCTGTGAGCTGGCCACAGTTGCGGCCACTCCACTATCAACAGACTGTCGCAGATGAGGAGGTGTGTCTGACATCATGAGTTGCATGTCATACAATACACATTATATCTAACATGAAACATGGAATAAATATAATCAAATGAATTAAATTAACATGAAACAACTGTACCTGTGTGAAGCTCATATGATGTCTTTGCTCTGTGTCTGTGGTAAAGGTTGAGGGTCCTGTGGAGAATTGATGCACATGCATAATTGTTTTTTTCAATCCTTAATATGATTACGTAATAAATATATCTATTAATTAAAATGATTAAATTGATACATACCTTAGGACTCGTCGAAGGGACAAAAAATGGGCCTAGAGGATCGGTGCTAGGCCCAGCAACACTTTGACCCTAAATTTTGAACAATGTCAATAAATGCTAATTAATTAATCATTCACTATACATATGAAATGTGATCAAATTAGTAATTTACCTGTGTGTCGATGCCAAATGTCTCGTTCAGGAACTCATCGGTGATAAGCCCATCATCCGCACCATCTTCGGCATGAGTGCCAAATGTGCATAGGGATCTGCATGAAGTGCACATGTGACCATGACACATAGAAGGCTCCCCCTCAACTAATGGGCTCATGGAATGGATGAGGGTCTGCGTCAAAGCATTAATGGCCCCTAGAGTGCTGGCCTCTACATGTTCCTTCACAACTGAAGGAATAATCACATCCTTGTGCTTTGGATGGACCACAGGTGCCCTAACTACATTAGGGTCACGACGTGCTCCTAGCCTCTCAAATGATGACCCCCCACCTCTACCCTAGGAGTCTAACATATCAAAATAATTGGGGATCTCCCCAAGGACAAACTCACAATATAATTTCTTCAAAAAATACATGGGGACCTCGTGATTGTTGCAAGGAGGGGCATCAAAAACCATCCACCATCTATCCCAAAAATTATTTCTAATAGCATCGTGTATGCACCAATGGATGGGGAATCGTTTAGTACCCTCTCTAACAGTATTTGGCTCATCGGGTTTTCTAAATAATGCACATATACTACCTTTTGATATTTCTTTTTTTTTAACATCTTCATATGACAATTTATTTGCATAAAATCTTTTTTGTTCATCCCTCTTAGCCCACCAAATATCTAATTGACCACTAACTGAGGCTATCTGAGTGTTAATGGATTTGAGAGATGATGCCAATTGAGCCCTCATTGGATTGGTTTGTCCGGATTCTTTCAACCGAGCAATGAGTCTTTCTAATTCAGTTTTGCCTCTCTGTATTTCATTTCTTATATTTTCTTGTGTGCCTGGCAGAGGTCTTGCAATTGGTTTGGGTTGTGGAATTTTTTGTTCTTCTTAAGGAGGGTTTTGATTTTGAGGTTCTTGAGGGTTTTGTGGATTTTTTGGTTGATTATGGACATTTCCTGATAAAAAAAATCAATTGAAATCCAACTAAATAAACAAATCTAAATGAAATTTGTAAAAATCCTACAAAAGAATATCAAAAACAAATAAAACAATATGGAAAACATATTAAACAATGCAAAGTTAAGTTTATATCACTTACCTCATCGTCATGGGTGTGCTCGTTGTCTTGGATTTCGTCGGTGAGGAGGCATTTTGGCAAATGGTGGTGAATTTTTACTGTCAAACCCGCGTACGCACTGTTGGAGAGCCAAAAAAAAAAATGAAAATGATGGGTCGTGGGTTTACAACCCATCATATAACTTTTTGGACATCAGAATAGCATGTACGCACTATAGCGTGTACGTGCTATAGTGCGTACGCGCTATTGAAAATTAGAAAAAAAAAAAAAAAAAAAAAACTTGTCATCTTTTTGGCACCACAACTCGGTGCATATGCCCATATGTGTGTGTATGTGTGTGTGTGTGTGTGTATCTATACATACATACAAACATAAATCCATACATACATACATATACTTTTGTACATTATTTAAATATTATAAATATATAATGATAAACTATAATTATTTCATATTTAGTTTGTTATGATACATTATATATTTTATATATTCAGTTCAAATATTTTTATCTTCACATATAAGATAATAAAATATAATCAAAATATTATATTTTTTTTGTTCACAATAAGAATTCAATTTTAGAAATTTAGTTTTCATTAGTGTATATGTAATTTTTCTCAGTGTTGATTGACTTGTAGCTATAAAATGAATAAAATTGTCAAGAATATATTTTTACTTTTTAAAATATATTTCAAATTATGATAAATCGTAAGTTGGAATAGCTGATAAAACCAAGCTTATCTTAATGCTCTTACATACTTTCATGAGCCATATGTCTTTCCAACTTCCAATCCTTGCTTCCACTTTCTTTAGTGTATTATTCCAAACCTTACTTGATTTTATGCCCTTCTCTAGCTCTATATCAAGATACTTTCATGGGAAAGAACCTTTTTTTGCATCCCATAATCTGACAAAATTGATTTTCCACCTTGACTTCCGTATTGATGAAAAATATTTTCGATTTCATTTCATTCACTTTTTGACCAGAGGCTTTCATGTATCACTCAATGATTGTCATGTCATCTACATATTATTGATGAGTTATGTTAGGAATATTTCTAGTAACAGTGATACCTTTAATTTTTTTTTTATTATATGCTTTTGTTAGTGCTCTCCCAAAGGCTTCTGACATAATGATATACAAAAATAGGGATAAAGGATCTCTTTGCCTTGTTCCCCTTGAAATCTCAAAAAAGCCCTAACCCATAATAAGAATACAAATCTTGGTTGTTGAGATGCATTTGAAAATAATATTAATCCATTGATGAGAAAAACTGAAAGCTTCTAAATTTTTGCAAAGAAATCACCAATAAACCATATCATAGGCTTTTTGGATGTCTAGCTTCATAAACATACAAGCCTCTTTATTCTTTAGGGCCAAATGAATTGTCTCCTGAATGATTAAAATGCCATCCAAAATGGATCTGCCTAGGATGAAACCTATTTGTTCCTCTGAAATGATTTTCGGGAGAAATAATTTGAGTCTATTTGCTAATATTTTTGAGAAAATTTCATAAATGGTATTACATAACGCAATGGACCTAAAATCTCTTAGGGTCTCAGGCTCTGTCTTTTTGGGAATCAAGGTAAGAAATGTGTAATTCATTTTAGATAACAAAGATCCACCTCTCCTCAAAGCTTCGATCACCCGCTAGAGATCTGTACCAATTATATCCCAACATTTCTAATAAAAAATGCCTGAAATCTATCTAGACCAAGAGATTTCTCTAAATTCATGTTAAATACTACCTTCCTTACTTCTTCTAATGATATTAGTTTATTTAAAACTTTATTATCTTCTGGGGAGACCAATTTAGGTATTACTTCAAGTAAGTCAGCTTGCACTTCTCTGTTTGACCCTTCAAAATTGTTTAATGTTTTTGGAAAGTGATCCACAAAGATATCTACAATTTCATTGGGTATTTCTACCGATATACCCTCATGATTCCTAATAATTGTTATTTTACTTTTAGCTTTGTTATAAAGAGTCTAATTATGAAAATATTTAGTGTTATGATCTCCCTTCTCTAACCACCTTTCTCATGATTTTTGTCTCCAAAAAATTTCTTCCTTGGTCAAAATTTCTTCTTGTTTAGCCAATAGTTCTTTTTCTAAATTATAACTATCATCGTTCATACCATTCTTAATAACTTCTAAATTTAATTCTTCTAATCTATCTTCGATATCCAATTTTTCTTTAAAAATATTATTGAAGTGTTCTTTGTTCCATCTTAGAATCTTTTCTTTGAGCTTTTTCATTTTGGACACAAAAATGAACATTTTTGAACCTTCAAAATTACCTTGTGACCACCATTCATTAATGTTTTTTAGAAAGATAGAGTCCAAAAACCACATTTTTTTTGCATTTAAATAAATATCTAGTGAGTTTGTGAGGTTCAAAGAGTTCAAACTTGATAGGGAAATGATCAAAACCAACAATTGGAAGAATTAAGGACTGAATATTTAGATTATTTCCTTCTAGATCTCCTTTGATAAAAAACCTATCTAATTTTTCAGCAATATATGCAAAATCCTTTTGTTTATTATTCCATATGAAAATCCCATTATTGCATGGGATATAAATTAAGTTATGAAATTCACACCATTTAAACAAAATCTTTTGTGGATTAGGGAGTCTATTGAACTCCCCCAATTTTTTCATTCAAATTTAATATAGTATTGAAATCTCTTCCTAGAATTGTTAGGTTGTTTTGGAAGTCTTCCATGAATTGGCTAATTTCTTCCCAAACTACTTTTTTCTCTATATTACTTACTAGGCCATAAATATTAATTAGAGTAAACTTGAGATTTGATTTCACACTTTTGACCAAACCACTAATCTAGTTATTTATTGATTTAAAAATATCAAAGGTAATTTTCCTATGATTCCAAATGAACCCTAAACCCCTAGATGCACCTATAGATTCTTGCATTATACTACTCCAGTTTCCTAACTTTTTACCTAAGCTAATTCCTTCTATCTTATTCAACTTAGTTTCTTGTAATAGTATAATTTCTAATTCAAATTTATTTAAGTTTAGTTTTGGAATTTTTTTTTGCTAGGGGCATTTACACCCCTAGCATTTCATGTTGTGATCTTCATGGTTCCTTGGGAAGGCTCTTCCCCTTCCCTATGTTGAAAAGATGGATAATTTTTTGCTCTTCCCGAGCATTACCATCTACTTCTTTGAGTTCCTTAATTGATTTTTTTCCTCTCTTAGGTATCATTTACCATAATTAGGAGCTTTGACTCCTTCCTGATTCTTTATTATGCCCAACTATTCCAAATTCTCCTATGCACTCTTAACTATTCTAGACTTATTATTCCCCTCATCCTTCTTTTCATCATTATCTACCTATTGAAATATTTGCGATGTTAAGCATTGGTGTACAATGGTAGCTCTGTATTCATCCTCATATGTTCTGTTGTCTATTACTGTATCCTTATTTTCTTCTTCAAAGGATAATAGATCCCTTCTAAGATCTTTAAAAGTATACTTGTCTCCTCCCAGCTGTAAAAATTTCTACAAAATTTCTTCTTTTTGACATCTATTATTGTTTTCTTCATTATCAAAATTGAATACCTGGATCAATTCTTCTGAAAGCCTTTCTATGAAATCTTTCTCCTGCTCTTTTAGCACATCTATTTCTAAGTCTTCATTCCTATCCAATTTCTACTTTAGAAAATCCCAAAAGTCTTGAATAGGTATGTCTTTTGACTTGCATACTTCTAATATACTTGTTTTGACCCTATTTTTAGAATATTCTCTTTTTGGAGAGGGAGTTTGCTGAAATTTGGTTAACCACTTCAAAGACTCTTTTCTTGATATTGGTTTTACCAAAAAAGGTTCTTCACACAACTAGTTTTGTGACTTTGAATGGATTTTATCTACTTTGCTCTCTATCTTTGCTGAAACTTCTCCAAATAAGGATTAATGTTCCATATCATCAATACTCCTTTGAGAACTAGATGAGATCTTGTTACCCTCCAAATTGAATTTTGAATTTTTTCACTTTCTAACTTTATGGTTCTTTCTTTTCCTTAACTTTCTTTCCTTTCTTTTTCTATTTTTTACTGTAAACAATTATGCTCTATAACTTGGCTCTATTATCTGATTTGGGTGTCTTTTCCAAGATAAAGAAGATATTGTCCTATTTTGAAAGTTCTAAGGAGGACAATTTATCCTTGCGTCTATCTATTTTTTTTATCATATCCAAATGGAGACTCACTTTGTTATTCTTTTGTGATATTCTAGTTCTTTCTTACTAACTTCCATTAATTCAGAGTGTGGGACTGATGCCTTTTCTTGCTTCATCCTTATTTGGTTCTACTTCCTTTGTAATGTCTAATGAATCTTTTGTGTTCTTTAATACAACTTCCTCCAATTCATACTCTTCCTACAACATTCTCAGATGCCTTATTTTGATCATGGAAAGAGAGTTGTTGAGGTTTGATGTTCTTGGAAATGTTTTGAAGGAAGACTTCTACTCGTCATCAAGTCTGATTATCTCTATAATATTACCCTCATATTTCTAGAAATTTAAACTATATGTTGATCTATTGGTGATTAACTTTATTGGTTTAAGATTTGTCTTATTAGTTTTATATTTGATTAACAAATTTATATCATTGCATATTTCAAATGACGCATCCAAATTAATCAACTCTCCTAATGATCTACTGATTCTTTTAATAATACCTACTTGATTTAACTCTGGAGGGATCAAATTAATGAAAAACCATGTTGGAATAGATAAATCTAAATTATCCTCTTTTCAGTTTGGAATCCAATCAAAAAACTTAATTGAATGATCCTTAAAAAAATATTTAGATGCCATAAGAAATTCCTTCTTCACATCTTCTTCACTACAATGTATAAAAACTAATCTATTAGTGTAATGTAAAATACTTACCTGGTAGCCACAAAAGTCCTCTAGCCAGTCAATTAGATTATGTATCTGTATTTTAGGGCCATTTTGAAAGGTGAACGAATTGACCTCTTGACACTCTTGCTAGCATTCTTCATGATCTTGGTTGTTGATGATGAGGATCTTGTCTTCGTGATCTCCTAGGGTGCGATAAATGGAATTAGGGTAAGAAGAATTTGGTTGATGAGTGAGAGGCTCCCTACGGTGTGGAGGGATGTAGGTAGGAGATTTTGGAGATCTAGAAACCTTCAATTAGGGTGGAAAATCTACAGATGGATTGAAAGCAAAACCCTTCTGACAAGTATAAATGGGATTCGGGTTCATACTGGCATATTTTCTTGAATTGAAGACAAAGATCTGCTTGTCTAGGTTTTTTGTAGAATGAATTACTAGTGTTACTTTGCATTGGAGCTAGTCAAAATGGAGAGTGGATCCCCACTTAGGGCATTGATCCTAAACATTGCCAGCCTCCTAATCCTACAGATCTAATAAAGGGGCAAGAATGTTTGAAGTTTTAACTACATAAGAAGAGCCTATGTGTCTGAATTCATCTGCATATTCCTATGCTTTTGGGCCTCTCAAACCATGATTGTTCAATCTTCTTGAGTTTGAATCCCCTAGACTTTTTGAATTTTTGAATTTGTAGGAGTATTGCCTAGCTGTATAAGGATACTTCACATTTTTTGCTTTTTTTTCTTTTTTATTCTACTTGCCATTTTTTGGAGCACAACACAATGGTAACTTGCGAGCCTCTTATGTTGGAGGTCTTGGGTTTGAGTCTACCTTCACTTAACATATAATAATAATTAATTCTAAAAAATAATAATAATTAATCTAGACTTCAATCATTTATCGATCCAAAAAAAAAGTTTTAACAAGAGGGTTCAATTTGATTTATAAAGGCTGGGAATTTATTTGATACAATATTAGGATTGGAGTTAAATTTCTTATAATTTTTTATTATATTTAAGGCTATAGTTCAATTTGGTTAAGGGAAAATATTTAATTAAGACTAATTCTATATATGGACCTATTTATGTAATCTTAAGATACACCACATATATGTGTATAGTTGTATATGTAATATGTGTACATATCTATGTATATATAATGCCCCACTCCTCTCTCCCCCTTTAATTTCTACATTAACCTCATTATTTCATTATCTTCTCATGAATCTCTCTCTCTCTCTCTCTCTCTCTCTCTCTCTCTCTCTCTCTCTCTCTCTCTCTCTCTCTCTCGTTCATGTTCAGTTGTCTTTTTACATGATGCTTAGTGATAGGAATCCTTTCAAACTCCTCTCTTGAAAAGTTAATCTTGGATCAATTCCAAGGTTTCGGTTGATCTTGTGACCTATTGGAATCTTCTTAGTAGAAGATAAATGTGAGTGTTCATGAGGAGACCTTTGTTGGTTCTAACCAATTTCAGATAAGATGTTGAATCTGCTTGCTGTCTCAAAACAAGTAACCACACAAAAAAGAAATATATATTTTGTATTTTTGTATTTATAATGAATGCAAATTTAACCATGCAACTATATGAATTCCTGAATTAACCAAATGTTTGTAAAATAAAATAATGAAGATAGGGTAACAAGAAGTTTAAGAAAATGACTTGAAAAATAAATCCCTAATGGACATAAACCATGGAAACAACATGTCTATGACTTAAGCCTTTGAAAAGATTGGTAGGTAACCAATGAAAATAAGAGTAGTGCTTCCTTAATTCAACTAATGCAATTGTTGATAGGAATTTAGTAACTATAAGATGTTTCACTTTTTATTAGATCACAAAGCCATGGAAAGTGTGCTCATGTGAGACAAAAAGATATATAGGAACAATAGGGTGATCTCTTCTCCAACTAAGTATGTCAGTGGAATTTGTAAAGACATGGAAAACACCAAAATTAAAAGATCACCAATCAAAATAACACAACAAAACTATTGGCTCCATTACACTCCATGAACATACATTCACAAAATATAACACACTCAGGCAAGAATAACTACACTCCAAAAGAAAGCACCAATAGCATATATTATTGCATCAAAATAACAACTTGGAATACATGTTTAATTCCTCAATTTATAGGAAATATTCTCCTCAATTTGTTTTGGGAGTGAGAGATATCTTCATGCAAATATATGCTTCTAAACTAATAAAACAAATCTATTTATGTAAAAAATTGACTCTCTAACTGGTGCTAAGTACAACTCCACCCTTATTTATATCATTTAGTGGGTACATGAGCCTTTACATGTCTTAAAACAAAGAAATCATGAGAAAAAAGAAGAAGAAATCTATTAGATGATGTAGGAGTCTATGGAGATGCCAAAAATAGAAGCTCAACCTTCTCTGAAGGATTATAGGAGTTAAACTACCATCATAATGCATTTATAATGCATGAAAAGCTCTAAATTTGGAATTTGTAGTTAATTGTTGGTGCACATTTGAGTTCTTCAAAAACTTCAGTTACACCTTTGGAGAATCACATCGTGTGCACCTTGGAAGATAGATCCAAAAAATGCAAAATTTTCTAAAGTATCAAAATTAAAATTCTAGCTTCTAGGTTTTGTTCCCCTTCATACTAGAGTTATGTCTAGATGTTTTCTCTTGAATTTCTCTATGATATCTATTGCTTGGGTTGCATTTGGAAAATCTAAAGCATCATACTTATCTTTTAATACTTGTCGATAGTTGCCCACTTTTATACAAGTCCCCACAAAATCTTCAAGCTTTACATCCAACTCTAGCAATGCCTCCTCCATCTTAAATTCTTGTCTAATATCTTCATCAATCAAAGCTTTGTCAAATATCTTTCAAAAATGTTTAACAACCATTTGCACTAGTAGTAGTTTATCTCTTGACTCATCTTCAAGAATGTCAAGGCACGCATCACAATAATATTTCTTTGCTTCCAAAATTTGCTCTTGGGTTTGATCCTTGGGCCTATGAATATTCACATGTAATGTTTCTATTACTTTATTACCAGCTATAATCTTCTCAATCCAATCATCTATTTTATCTAACTCATCCCTTATATATATATATATATATATATATATATATATATATATATATATATATATATATATATATATATATATATATATATATATATATATATATATATATATATATATATATATATATATATATATATATATATCAGCATATGATACCTTTCATTTTTTATTGATTGTAATGCTCGAAAGGTCATTTCCCTAGGTATGTACCTCATCCATCAATCCAAAATCTTGGTTTAAAATAGAAACTAGTTTCTCTACATTATTCTGCATATGGTGTAATAATTTGAGGTATTATCTATGCACTCTTTTCCTCAAAATTTTATATCCATAACTAAAAAGCCTTCAAAAATAGATCTAATTTTATAACTATCTTTTCTTTATCTTTTCTCTCTAAAGCTACTTCAAGAGTGGCCTCTAGATTATTTGGGTCAATAGGACTGACTAACTCATGTAGAAATCTCCTCATTATTTCATTTTGTTTTCTCAAGTTGACCAATTTAGCCTCATCTTTATCTAAGTGATTAAACACTTCTTTAATTCTTGTGGTGACCATCAATTTAGCCATGTCCACAGTTAACTTTCCAAGAAATACTTCTTTGATCTAATAACCATTCATGGTCAAATCCTCAATATCTACATATAGAGAAGGAATAACAATATAAGAAAATAAGTCCTAATTTTGGTCCTTCATAATGAAGGCTAATATGCATGCATCACCATTATGTAATTTAGGCTTCTTGAGAGCTTCACCTAATTCTCTCATTTCCTCTTCCTTAGTAGAATATAGTTTCCTTTTATGTCTAACCATTACCTCTTTTGTCAACCACCTTGGAGTAGTTTCCATTGGAGACTTATACTTGGATGAAGAGGGGATTTTATTTGCTAGACCCTTTCCCTTATTGCTCCTCTCTAGAGTCCTTTCTTTCTATGAGGGATCTATAGCAGGCATCCCTGTATCTATTGAGTCCATAGTCCTTACCTCTGTATCTTGGGAAGTTTGCTAGGGTTCTTCATATATTTTCCCCTTCTCTGATACTTCATTAATAGGTCTTTTTTGTGGCTCTTCTTCTTTTGGTTGCACCTATTCTTCATTGATTGGAGGGAGAGGAGTGGCTAAACCTATATACATTAAAGATACATCTTAAGTTGGTGATGGTGGGGCACCTAGAGGTCCTTGTGGAGAAGATGGAAATTGAATCCAATCCTCTTATGGAGGTTAATTTATTGGTGTATCCCTTATCTTTTCACCTACCAATTTAGTGCCTATAGGCATGAAATCAAAATGTAACATCTTAAAAACATCATCCCCTTGGTATTCTTGCTCATCAATCCACTATCATAACTCATCCTTTAAAGTTGTGACTTCAATAGGTTGTGTAGGAATGGATGGTGGCATTATAGTGGAAATCCTTCATTCTACCTTAGTAGCCCTAGCTAAATGAGTCCTCTAACTCAAGAGAATTTTATCCTCTCTTCATCTTCTTCATCCTCCTTAGCTCCTTCAAGAATAACTTCTGGGACTAACAGAAAAGGAATAACCTTTCTTATCACATTTTTTCTCCTTGTTCTTTTGATTAGAGTTTTCATCTTTTTCTTCTTGGGATCTGATGGAGAGGCTTCTTCCTCTTGGGTAGGTGGAGACACTGTTTGTGCTTCCTCTTCAACTTCTTGCCCTTGTTCTGGTAGTGGCACCACAAGATTATCCTAAGTCTGAATAAGTTCTACATTTTCTACCCCTTGGTGATTAGGTGCTTGAGTTGCCTCCTCTTCACACTCAACTTGTTGAGGAGAAACTCTTTTCTTTTATTCTTACCCTTTTGTGCCCTGAAGTACCCAACTTATTTATCAAGTTGATGCACCATTTCTTGCCTTATTGGAGACTTGGTTGTGAATATTGGCACTGCCAATTTTGCTCCTCTACCTTTCACTAGGTGGGTTATAGCTTGAAAAACTATTGTTTATGGAATTGGATCCAGCTTGAATGGTCTCTTAATCTATTTCTTGGTCAACTTGATGATATGCCTCACCCTATGATTGATATCTACATATTCTTCTCTATCAATATCTGTATTCATGATAGGCTGATCATATATCTTATCATAGTTATATAAGGGATCTAAGACCTCTTCGGTGTATTTCTACACAATCTTTAATGGGACCTTCATTTTCAAGATATTGCTTGCCAAATAAAGAGTCATCCTATAATAATCCCTTATTTTGATCTCCTAGTCATCTACTACATTAATCCAATGATCCTCTATGGCATCTTCATGTTTGAACTATTTTCCTACCAAGTACTAAACTCTACCAATGTTATCAAAACATGGATGAGGGGAGTTATAACCCTCCAAGGGATACTAATCCCATTCTAACTTAAAAGTCATGATATCCTTCTTTTGTTTGACACCAAATGAGCCTATAGTGATGGGCCATACCCAGGTATTCTTATGTTGCTTCCTTACTATATCATATGTAGACAAGAGTTGTCATGCAATCTCTAGAAAAATAAGTCTATCACATGGATAGCTCAAGAGCTTCTTAGAATTTATAGTTGTACCTACTACCCTTAAGTAAGTGAATGTCTTGAATTTGATGTAGTAGGCACCTATTCTGTAATCTTTACTGCTGCCTCTTCTAACATCCTTTTTGCATAGTCTCCCTTAATGAACTGAATGATTGCAAAAATGAAGGCATCATTGACTATTCTATATTCCTTGTTGTGATCTAAGAGATTTTTCCTCTCTATTTGGGGGTATACCACATAAGGCTATGCATCAACATCTTGCAAGTTGCCCATTTTAAACAACCCTAGGTAATTTGTAGTTCTTGTTGCTAATAGATACACCAAATTAGATGTCATATAGAAACTTCTAACATCCTTTTTGCATAGTCTCCCTTAATGAACTGAATGATTGCAAAAATGAAGGCATCATTGACTATTCTATATTCCTTGTTGTGATCTGAGAGATTTTTCCTCTCTAGTTGGGGGTATACCACATAAGGCTATGCATCAACATCTTGCAAGTTGCCCCTTTTAAACAACCCTAGGTAATTTGTAGTTCTTATTGCTAATAGATACACCAAATTAGATGTCATATAGAACCTTAGGTCATTTTTTACCACCACCACCTATTTATCTAAATTCTCACTAAGAATTATTGCCTAGTCGAATGGCATCTTTATCATTCTAATAGTTTCAATGAAGTGTACCATCCATATGTAAAAGTATCCTACTAGTGGTAATCCCATGATTCTTCTAAGGAGAACTATGGAATGTTTGATATCATCCTTCATCTAACCTCTTGTCATATCCACTTTTCTAGCTTTTGTTCCCAAAGGTGTTCTATCAATGAGATATAAAGATTGAATAATCTCTGTGGCTTCTTGTTCATGATCTCTAAACCACATTTTTGCTTGATGGTATGTCAGTCTTATATATTGATCTTCCCTTGGAAGATGGAAAAATTTCTCACTGTTATTGGGCCTCAGATCTAACATATGTTATTCTTTTCAACACTCTTCCCTCTGAAACATAATTCTCTACCAATGCCATAACTATCTTAGAAGATTGTACTGAAACTAGGTGTGAAGCTGCATTTGGTAACCTTGATATAATAAGTGCAGACACCATTTGGGGCCTCTCATTTGGTTTGTTGCATTTCTAGTCAGTATGGCGTAACTCAGTGTCTTGAATCTTTGAATGTGCATCTTGGAAGCATGATTTTGATGGAACACCTTGAAATTTGAAGACCACTAGTTTTGAAGCCATCTTTATAGTGAGGGAAGATGATGAGGAAGCCATTTTATCTACAAAAAACCAATATACATTAGTCTAAAAGGTGGAAAAATCAATTTAAACAAACCCTGGTTAGGAAAAACTTAAACCTAGAGCTTGAAAATCATAAAACAACTAAAAAACTCATCATTTTAAACATTTTTAGATGAAACTTTGGTGCACCTTGTTCACCTTAAAGGTGCACTAGGTGCACCTTTCCCCTTTAATAAACCTTCAATACTAAGGGTATGCACATAGTGCACCTTGTGGGGTGCATTATGTGCACACCCTTACAACACTAAGGAGAAAAGTTTATCTTTGAAAGGTGCACATGTGTGTAACTTGGATAGGTGAATACATGGGAACCTTTCACTTTGGTGAATGCTTAGGTTTTTAAATTTTTTTATTAAGTTTTATTGAAATTTATGAAAAAAGATGTGCACCTTGCTCACCTTGGATAGGTGCACACCTTTTTTCCTTTGATGTTTGTTTGTATTTTGTGTAGGTTCAGAAGATGAAGCACACCTCTGTGGGTGTGGAGGTGCACTCACTAGAAGATAGAGGAAGAAAATGAAGTAAGGAATGGGTGGGGTCCCAAGTTTTTATAAGCTTGGGATGGAGCACACCTTTGGAGGTGTGCATCTATGCATGTGTGCAAGTGGACACTTCCAAAGGGAAGTTCTCCCACACAAGTGCCCTTGGTGCACTAGCGCACCTTGAGAGGTTGGCTAGGTGCACACCTTGACATCCAAAGTTCACTTTTCCCTTAAAACCTCTACTTTATAACAACTATGTTTTTTTAGCCAAAGGGCTAAACTAGGCTTAGACACTAGGTAGAACCCCAAAAAAAGGACACAAACCATGGACTAGGGGACTAGAAAGAAAAAAATTATACTAGGGGGTCCCTATTTCTAGTAGAAATGGGGTGTCTGCTATGAAACCACAATAGTTCACTTTTGTAATATCTTTGTCTCTCACTCATTTAGGACCACTTTATTTATCTCCCCCTCTATATGTATTAACCTACTTATCTTTTTTTTCTCACTTTCTATTTCTCCCTCTCCCTTTCTACAAATGTACTTATATGTCTCTACCACTTATGTTATTATCTAAATCTATATGTCTCTTTGTCGTTTCTTTGAATCTTTATATCTCTATATCTCTCTTTCTATACTTGTCTTTTACTATTTTCTCCATCTCTCTATTTATTTCTTTGTATCATATATACACACATTCTAGGCTTCTTTCCCCCTACATTTATCTATTAATTAGTCTCCATCAATCCCTTCTTTCACTCTTTCTCCCTCTATCTCTATCTCCCTGTCTCCTTCTCTCCCTCCATATATATTTAGTAATGTCTCTTATATAATCTACTCTACTACACTATCTTTTATACACATAAATCTCTCTCTCTCTCTCTCTCTCTCTCTCTCTCTCTCTCTCTCTCTCTCTCTCTCTCTCTCTCTCTCTCTCTCTCTCTCTCTCTCTCTCTCTCTCTCTCTCTCTCTCTCGCTCTCTCTCTCTCTCTCTCTCTCACACACACACACACACACACACACACACACATACACACACATCCCTTATGATTAAGTTCAACATGGCATTTAGTGTCAAATTTATTTTAGGATTGGACTTCACTAAGTTGTTCTATTAGGAATAATAGTTTTTTGGGTTTGTGATAAATGATAGTTTGGTTTAGTATAGAGTTAATTTCAAAATTAGGTTGCAATTTGGTTTATTATAACTTTCACACTTAGGGTTAGTAAATAATTGATTAAATTTTTTTTATCAAGGGCTAAAATAGGTTTTTCATTGGGGAGACAAAACCCCAAATGTTTTCTAGATTTATTTGATCATTGATTTCTAAAAAAAATTACGTCCATAGAGAATTGGTACAATCATTGACAAAACAAGAAAAAAAGCCTACAGCTAGCAACCAGAATAGAAAACAAAAAGAAGCAAGAACCAGAGGGTCAGGGAAACCCAAACTAGAGCCTAAATTATGTCCATAGTCTTCACTTTCACCTCCTGATAAATTTCTTATATTATACTTACCACGTTCTTGATCTCATGCTTCTTAGGTGTAGGAGTTTCCTCCTGCTTATTTTGTAAACTATCTCTCATAAGTTTCTTAAGGCTAGTAAACTTCCCTCCCAAATTAGGTTCCCCAAGATCTACCACAAGGATTGAGCCCACTTCTTGGTCTATGTTCCACTTGAATTTTTTTGGGATTTCCATAGTACCTTCCATTAATACTTGAAAACTGACCAGGACACTTTTAATTACATTGTCCACTTTATCAATTTTGGCCATTAGCTCATTCACTATATTATCATTATTACTCTTATCACCATCCTTCTTCAAGTCTCTTCCATCTTCCTTTCATTGAAGCTCTTCAACTATATCATGTGGGGATATCTATTTCAAGTCAAGGGCCTTGAATTAATTAAAAGACCAATTCTCCAATTTGAAGTTGTACATGGACACACCTTTCACAGTTTGACATATCCCAAATAGTGTCTCAACTCTAACATCCCTTCAGTGATGCTCCAAAAGTTTTGTATTCACTTTTTCTACATAAATATTTTTAAGCATATGAATATACATTTACATATTTTCATTATTGTTAACTCCTTTAACCCTCACTGTTAGGATTTGATTTAAATTTGAATTGACTTTTTATTTGGTGTAATAGTATAGCTCAATCTAGTTGGGGTTAAGATTAAGTGTATCTTAATGTATATAGGCATATGTATGCAAACTAAACATGTGGTACACATATGTGCATATATTTACATAATGGGTGTGTACAAAATTATATAAACATGTATATATGTACATGTATGTGTGTATCTCTCTCTCTTCCTCTCTCCCCCACACACATACAAAATTAGTATTATAGTTAGGGTATTTATATTAGAATTGACATTAGGGCTAGGTTTAGGATTTAGGTTTATCATTTAAATATTATATTTGAAATTAGGGTTTATATTTTAATATCAGGATTGTGGTTTATTGTTTATGTTATATTTCATCATTTTTTACTATGGTTTATCATTTATAATGTAAATTAATTATTAGGGTAAAGGTTAAGAAATAAAGATTAGGATTTTCAATTGAGGATTATGGTTTAGCTTAATATTTAAGATTTAGCTTTTTTGATGAGAGATTAGAGTTTGGAGCTAGGACGAGGATATAATATTTAGGATTTAAGGTAATAGTTTGATATAATGTTAGGAAATGGGTATGGATATGCATCATGGTTAGTGTTAGGATTTATAAACCATTATCCTAAAAATAATCATAAGTCTAATCTTGAAACCATAAACCTAATCTTAACCATAAAGTGAACCCTAATCCAAAGTCTAACTCTACTCCTAAGCCTAAACATAGTGTAAACTTTATCTTACCCCAACCTTAATCCTAAAAGATAACTTTATCAAATCTCTAATCATACATAGATATCCTAAAGCTAATTAATGACATAAGTCTCTTCAATAAAAAATCAATATCCTTTTTCATTTGTCTACATATTTCAATATTATGATTTCTATGCATATCTCTTCTTTAACACAACAACAAATTTTTGTAAGTTCTTACATGCTTTGCAAAGCAGTAACATTTTTTTTATTTGCAATTTCTAAATACCTTACTCTTCTTCTAACATTTGTCTATCTGAAATTTTTGTGCTATTATTCCAATTCAAAAAAGGTGTACAAGAAAACCGCATAAACAAAATATAAAAATAGAGATTTTTCTCATATCTTGAAGGTTGCATAATGCATAAATTAATTGTTTGAAGATAAATATGTTGCATGGTAACATAATACATGAGTTTTTTCAGTTACATAGAATATTCTTAAAATGAACATGCATATGGAATGATTTACAACAAGAGAGTGATTGCATTTTTGTTACATGCAATAACCCATATTTGGATATTGCTTAAAAACCTTTCATATTAATCCACTATGATGGTGAGAACATCAACAGTCAAGAATAGCTTGTTGATATTTTTATAAAAGAAATTGTTAAAGTTTTATTTGTTTGAAATAAATATTGGCACTTAAAAAGATATATTTGTGAAAACATTTCATGTAACAATTATTTTGGATATTATTGTGAGCTATGAAGGGAAATTATTTTCATGCATGATAGTAGAGATAATTGTTCCATGTGGAATATAATGTTTTTCACCCCTTCAATCAGATTTATTTGTTAGAACTTTGTTATCATCTAGTATGCCCATATAAAAGTATAATGGTAATCAATTTAAATGCACTAGCTGAGAATTCTAAATAAATTAGTGTTACATTACATTTATCTTTAGTCTCATGATGTTTTTAAATATTCTTGCCTTGATTAGACAAAGTATGGGAAGTTAGTAATACACAACATGATGCCATCACATAAACAAAACAAAAACTTGTTTAAAATGGGGGACTTCTCTATCTTTAGATATTTTTCCATTTTAAAATAGAATAAAATGATGAAGAAAATATTTTAGTCAAAAATATATGAAACCTTGTAAACCATTGGGTGCCATTCTTCAAGGGCAACATGAGACTATTGAAGAAGGCCATCAAACTCATGTTTCTCTTCCATGCTAAAGTTGTATGTAAGACCCCTATCCTACTAAGAAAACCCACATCATCAAATGTGCAAGAAATATAGAATTAGAAAGATGAAACCCTTGCTTACTATTCAACCATTCAAGTAAATATATCATAATCAAGATTCACAAGTAGTCATCCATATCATTATCCAAAATCAATATAAATAATATTACTTATTAATTAAGTAATTAGAATGTCAATTTAATAATTTTGAGCTACACATCATGTTGGAAACTACAATTGAAACAATTGTTATGTTGTCATTGATGTCAAACCTTATTCATGAGATTATTTTCTATCTGATCTAAGTTTCATATCTACTTGATTGATGAAGAGGATTTGACAAGTTGGTCATAGACAAGTACCCAGAGGAAAGGTTAAGTTATGAGGAGAAAACTAAAAATGGAACTTGATTAGTTAGGCTTAGAGAAGATAAAGTGATTTTTTAAATCACGTTTCAAGTGGAGAAGATAGTTACAATGAAGTCTTGAAGAAGAGATCAAAGACAAAAAGAAATGCATAGGCTTGACTGAGCAACATAGTAGAAGATTAACTAATAACAAGTATAAGTAGAGTGATTCTAGTGTCAATCAAGCCACAATATGTGTCGAGCACCAATATTAACTAAGCATTAGTATTGACCAAGTGATAGTATATGTGCCAAGCAAGAAATCTAGTAATGACTGAGTAACCCAGTGATGACAATATATGTGCCAAGCAAGAAATCTAGTAATGATCGAGTAACCCAGTGATGACTAAGTGTCAAAATATGTTGTTGGCCGAGGAACAACATTTTGATAGTTTATATGAAATAATAATTTCCAGCCTACAGATTTGATTTCTTGGTATATTGAAATTGTATTAAAGATAAGGATGGATGACCTAGAACATTTAAATCAAGGGAAACTACGTTTGCACATTTCTATGTATGGATTTGTTAACAAGTTTCTAGAAAATAAAAGGATTAACAAGAAGGTGGATAGATTCATTGTATATCCCTCAAATATATAGTGGTGTTTAAGCAACAAACTATTACAATTACCTATTTAAGGATGTACAAGGGCTAACTTTTAATAAGGTTAAAGGTTAGACTAGTATTTGATGCTATTGACTGGTGAACATAAGAAGAAGGCTCAAAATATTTTAGAAGAGGAGAAGTGTGATTTCTTGAAGGGTTGCCAAGTGAATTAGAGACTGAGATGACAATGAAGGTCCATCAGTGGATTGGCTTGTGAACTAAACTGAAATTTGATTTTTTAAAGTGAGTTTTATTTGACATATTAAAATTTGTTTCTACTTTCTAACCACTTTATTAGTATTTAAAATCCTTTAAAATCAATATTAACTTAATAGTCATTTGTAAATCCTTTAATCAAGGTGGAATTCTAATTGAATGTTCTAAAGTCCTCTAACCAAGCCACTCCTAATATTGTGATTAAATCCTTTAAAAAGCTAACATTTAGCAATGTGTTTTGTAACCTTTAATAGGTTTTTCTCCTAATAGAGCTCACTTTAGATAGGTGACAAAATTGGTGACATGTTACTAGTGATTTTTCCCAAATTGGGTTTCCACATTAAATCCTAGTATAAAGCTTGTCTGGATATTTTAGATTAATGTAAAAACAAGTTTTGAAGGGACTCAAAACCCTTTACAATAAAATAGAGATAAAAATTAATAACCATTAGGCTTTAGAAGGACCTAAAACCTAAAAAAAGACAAAACGAACACAAAAAACTAGGTTTTAGAGGGATTTGAAATTGCAAGGTTAACCCAAATAAAAGTGACTAGGTTTTACAAGGACCTAGAACCTAGAGTTTTAAACAAGCTGGAAAACAAAAAGCAAAACTAGTAAAACCACATGGACTAGCAACCAATAGACCAACACCCATGACCAACACCTATAACAACTCTTTGATAATATTTGCCACCTCTTTTCCTACTTCTACAGTACTCTGGAAAATTTCACCCAAAGCTAAAGCAAGGGCCTCAAGAGCCTCAACAATCTTTTTCCTCATGCTTTGCATAGTTCTCTCACAAGGTCCTCCTAGACTTCCCATCTCAACATTACCTGGAGACAGTATCTCCTCGTTGATCTTCTTACCCAAATTGGTCTTCACTATACACAAACTAGATGTAACTTGTTCCATTCTTTTCCTACTTTCCTTTATTAAGTAATATAGCTCTCTCTAATATTCTTGGAGCTTTTCAAGGATGTTTCCAATTTGTATTTCCAACTAAGCTCTCATTGTACATTCATTGTCCATCTCTTTTTGCATAACCCCCACTTTTTTCTTGAGCACCATGATCTCATTGTAAAGCCAGGAATCACCTTGAAGGGAAGCCTCTTCTTTATGCTTTACAATATGAAGGAAGGATAATTTCTCTTCATGAGGCTCTTCCCTACCTTCATCATCAATCCTAATCTCAAAATCAATAGCAGTAGTAACTGTATTGATCTAGATTTCAGTGTTGATATCTTTCTTCTCTCTCCTCTCCTCTTTTTCCTCTTTACTCAGGATGTTGTCCTTTATAGCAAGGTCTTTACCATTTTTATCCTTACTAGTATCCTTCTACCTTTTCTCCTCATTTTCATTCCTATTTGGATGGGAGAGGTGAACACTTTGTTTCTCTTCATCCTCCCCTAGAGCTTTTGACCCAACATTACAATTAGTAATTCTATCCTTGCTACCCTCCACATTATCCTTACTAGTTGACACCCCTTTGCTCCCAGAATATCCATCTAGGTTGGAACTAAGGTCCCCCATTTCTATTTTGTCATCATTATTAGAATTCTTAGACTCGTGATTTCCTCCTTATTTTTCTTATTACTTTCCCATTTGAAACCCTTTTTTATACTCTTCCTATCACTAGTACCCTTCTCACTTTTAACCTTAATTCTCTTAGAATGAGGATCATTGCTAGACACTTTCCTCTTCTTCTCCAAAATTAGAGAGGGTTTAATGGCCTTTCTTTTATATAAATTTTCTATAAGTAAAATTAACCTTTTTGAAGCACAAGACATGAAGTTTTCTTCCTATGAGCACAAAGAGTATGAAGCAAAACTCATGTTCAAGATACTAGTCTCCATATTGAATTTTATCCCTTCCATGGGAAACCCCATAATCTCAAATATAGACTCTTCATTCAAGTTCACCATGACTCCATGCAATGTGACCCTTTCTTCAAACCAATTTTTGAAGAAGATGTCAGTACTATGAGGTTTACACCCATTGAGTCTCTCAATGTAAGTCATAAATTTCCCCTTCTACAAAATCTCCCACATAAATGCATTTTCCTTCCACTCCCTAAAATTGCTTGGTTCTTTCTTTCTTGGTTCCCCTCCCATCTCATGATCTTCTTTACCCCTATAATTCACCTAAAAAATAGAAACCAAAAGAAAGAGTAAAGTTTTTATGATTACCGATGATCTTTAAATATTACATACATGTTGAATATAAATCATAATAGTACCAAAGTACTTCCTAGGGAAACTCATATTGTCCTTCATAAACCCATTACTCCCCTTAATAAATTTTCCAATCTTAGGAAATATTTCTTTCTCTAGCATATGTCTTGTCATAATTATCTATAGCTGTTAGCTCCACTTCCTTGCATAGATCAGATTGCCACCTCAACTTTCTTTCCCTACAGATAGCTTGGTTGTCAATCCAATCAGCAATGAGTTGCCCTCCCAAAAAATATGAGAAAATAAAACATTATAAAATTTATTCATAAGATTTCTAATTTACAACATACTTCCCTCAATAGTCCAAGTAACCAGGCTCTTGTTATTAAGCATATAAATAATTTTAAGTGAATCTCCTTCCAACCAAAGATTCTAATAACTAGAATCCATTGCCATCCTCATAGTATACAAAGTAGTTGTAGCCTCTACTTTATGGCTAGTAGATATCCTTATAGGAATGGCAATATCATCAACAATTCTGCTAGTATGGTCCCTCAAAATACCTCCACAACCAACTTTACCAAGATTTCCTTTTGTAACACCATCAAAATTACCTTTAATCTATCCCATAGGTGGAGAATCCCATTTAACATTTTGTTTCTGATCATCAAATTTTTTTTATAGTCTTTAGTCTTCATGGGATTATTAATTTGGATTACATCATTCATTTTTCTATGAAATTTGAAGTTTTCCTTGATGGCTCCGACAATATTGTGACACATAACCCACTTGGGAAATGCTTCGTCTCTAAAGATTATATTATTTTTTCTTTCCAGATTCCCCACCAAAGATGGGGTAGAGAAATTTTCCAAAGAAAACTGATATCTATATCCTTTTAAGGAGAAGTCCAACTCTGGAAACATTGATCAATGTTAATATGTTGAACCCAATCTAAATTCCAATAGAGAAGGATATAACTCCAAACTTTCTGGCTAAACCTACAATTTAAGAATAGGTGATTCATGTCTTCAGATTCCCTTTTCATGGATAACATTTGTTGACCAAATAAACCCCTGCTTTATGCAGATTGTCCAAAATTAAGATTTTGTTTTGAAGTGAGATCCAAAAAAAATATTGATTTCAAGAGTAAGACCTTTAATCCATGCTTTATCCCATAAAGGTTTGTTTCCCTTTTCCTCAAATCTA
Organism: Cupressus sempervirens; assembly: GCA_028749045.1. NCBI lineage: Eukaryota > Viridiplantae > Streptophyta > Pinopsida > Cupressales > Cupressaceae > Cupressus > Cupressus sempervirens. The sequence goes on along the minus strand of CM053789.1, from coordinate 476,226,762 downwards.
AAAACAAAAAAGACTTTAAAAAAACCTCTTGGTTCAATCCCCCAAACCATATTATCTTCAATATGAGGATAAAGGCTAAAATAATTTAGAATTAATTAGATACTAGTAATACCATATTACTTTCAGGAAGATTTATCCATTCATTATTAATCCAATAATTCTCCACTAAAATACCATAAATCTATTTACATCTATCAACAAGAGTTATATCCTCAAAATCCTCAATCAAATGATGATCCTGAAGCCGCACATCATCCCAAAATATAATCTTATGCCCATTGTCCACTTTCCAAGTGCACCCCTTGATTTAAATATGTTTAGCTCCCTATACAACACCCCAAATAGTAGAATAAAATTGAACATTTGGATAAGATAGAAAATTAGGCAAATTAGGAGTAGCAAAAAGGTATTTATGTTTCTAAATAGAACTCCATTACTTATCATCATGATAGACTCTCTATCCCTGCTTAGCAAGTAAGGCTTTAGTCATACTCCTGATAGACCTTATACCCATCCCACCATCCAATTTAGCCTTATAAATTTTCTCCCAAGCAATCAAACCCATTCTCCTCTTCTCCTTAGATCTAAACCAAAGGAAGTTCCTTTGGATTTTGTCAATAGTATCAACATATTTTGTTGGAATCATGAAAAGGCTCAAAGCATAAATAGGGATACTTTGGAGGTAAACTTTAATAAGAGTGACTTTACCAGCTTGACTTAGAAAATTACCTTTCCATCTTGTAGGTTTCTTATTGAATTTCTTAACAAGATCCTCCCAAAAAAATCTAAAGGACTCAGTCCCAAGGGAAGACCTAGGGAAGTACAAGGAAAAGATCCTATAGAATAACCAAGGATATTAGCAATCTTACCCTATCTAGAAATAAGAGTATTAATAAAATACAAAGAACTCTTATTTCGATTAATTAATTGACTAGAAGTAGAAGAATAGAGATTAAGGGCCTTTTTGAGATTCCTTGCCTCCCTAATCTCAATTTTCCTAAAAAAATAGTATCATCCACAAATTGTTCATGAGAGAAAATAAGAGGATGAAAAGAAGGTCTCAAACCTTTAATTTTCCATATTGAAACCAATTTCCCAATATATTTTCCCAAATAATCAGCCATAATAGTGAAGATGATTGGTGATAAAGGATCTCCTTGTCTCAACCCCCTAGTCAATTTAAAGAAAGTAGTAGATCACTCATTAACCATAACAACAACCATAGTAGTATAGATCATCTACATAATAAGCATAACCACGTTGACACTAAGACCAAAAGACAATATTATCTTATGGAGAAAGGACCATTCTACTCTATCATAAGTTTTAGCAATATAAACTTTCATAATAAACCCCTTGATTGTTAGAAAGAGATAGAGAATGGATACTCTCATGCACAGAAATAATAGAGTTGACAATTTTTCTACCAAGAATAAAACCATTATGTTGCTTAGATATAAGTGAAGGAAGCATATTCAATAATCTCAAAGTAAGGACTTTAGGAATGATTTTGTAAATCAAGTTCCAAAGACTAATAGGCCTGAACTGATCTGGGGAATCAACACCAATCTTCTTTGGAATTAGATAAAGGAAAGTAGAATTAATTTCCTTCAACATCCTTTTAGCCCTAAATAATTATTTAACACCATCACACACATCTTTTCCAATCAGTTTCCATTCTTTTTGAAAAAAATAGCATGGGAAAACCATCCGACCCTAGTGACTTATCCTGACCAAACAAGCAAATAGCTTTATGAATTTCCTCTCCCTTAGAAATAGTACACAATAATCTATTCTAATGTTCAAAAACTAATGGAGGAATAACATCCAAAAACTCAGCCCGATTAGTTGAGTCAATTCAAGGGTCTGAAGACATCAAAGAAGAAAAACAAGGAAACTATTTCCTCCAAAATTTCCTTTTCATCAGTTAACTTGATTATTCCTTTATTAAGACTAGAAATTTGAGTTTTGGCTCTATGTTTCAAAGTTGACAAATGAAACAGTTTCATATTTCTATCTCCTTTATTCCATATCGATCTAGATCTCTGCCTCTAATAAATCTCTTCTTTGGTAATAATGTCATGATACTCCACTAACTTCTCATTTTCTTACATCACAAAATCCATCAAGTACCCTTTCAATTGTATTCTAACTTCGATAGCTTGCAGATCCTCTTTAATTTTTTATTTTCTATAAAAAAGATTCCAATTTTTTTTTCCATTCTTTAACTCTCTTTTTAACATTTCTGGTGATTTTCTATTAGTGTTTACATTCTACAAGTCTACTATATTTAGGATAGTGAATTGCTAGTTGATGTTACTGAAAGTTGATTATAGAGACTGGGCTATTGAATGTTAAGATACAAAGTTGTTTCTTTTTTTATTTGTTCAATTGATAAATATGGACCTTAGATACTAATTCAATCCCCCCCCCCTCTCAATTATTCTAAACATTCTAATAATTGGTATCAGCGAATTGGTGCTTTTAGAGAAAAGTTTGAAGCTACTTAAAGCTAAAGATCGTGATGTACAAAAAGGAGGTGCTAAGCTTGTACAAAGAGAACTTCCATGCATGTAAAATATTTATGAGGCTACACATGGTTGCAATTAGTGATGTTACACTAGAATTTGTGGATAATTCATATGTGGAGATAAAAACAATTCCTATAATTGCTCAATAACTGAAAGAGAAGTAAGAACACAATTAGTAAATGTTGAAATTTTATTTAGCCCTAAGCTATGTTGAGTTTGATGACATAAAAGATTGCAAAAATGTAACTTGGAAATGTGGGATAAAATTAAGACGTATATGGTGGAGATGATAATGTCATGAGAGCTAAATTCAAAAGCTTTAGAGGAAAGTTTGATGAAATGAGAATAATAGAAGGTGAGAATATAGTTTAGTACTCTGCAAGAATCAAAGAGGTTGTCAATGCTATTACAAGTACTAATGTAAAGATTAAGGATAAAATAGTATTAAAAAAGGTATTGAGAACTCTATATCACATTTATGCTATTAAGGCTTCTGTAATACAAGAACTAAGATGTACCCCAAGTAATGTCCTAACCCTAAAAGGTGTGATTATTAGGCTTATTTCTTTTGATATGTTTAACTTTTTATAATTACGCTCCAACTACTATTGAATCTTCTTTTAAATCACAACTAGATCTCAGAAAGAAAGGGAAAGGAAAACATATGAAAAGTGATAGTGATACTTCTGATGATGAAATTGATGAGCTTAAAGCACTAATGGCTAGAAGACTTGCAAGAGGAAAAGGGAAATACAAAGTTAAACTTCCTATAATTAGTTTTTCATGTAAAAAAGTTGGTCATATTATTGTAGGATGTCCTAAAAGACAAGACAAGGATGATAAGAGAGAAAGAAAGTACAAAGGGAGGACATGACTGAAATAAGAAGACAAACAAAGACTACAAGGATAAAGGTAGGAAATCTTATTACATTACTAAAGAAGAAAGATATACTTAATATGAAAGTAATGATGAAGAAGTAGTCTATGTTGATATGAAAGAATGTTCTAGTGAAGATGAGAAAAGTGTTTTAATCTCCTATGTAAATAATAGTGATAGATGGATAATTGATAGTTGTTTTTCAAATCACATGACTCACGATAAAAGTAAATTTGAGAACATTGGACCATACAAGGGTGGTTGTGTTAAATTTGGTAATGATGTACTATGCCTTTTGAAAGGTAAAGGATAAATACAGTTGACTAATAAGATCAAATGTGATAATGTTTATTGGGTTGAAGGTCCAAACTATAATTTTTTGAGTGTTTTGTAGTTGAAAAAAATTAGGTTATAGAGTTGAATTCATTCACAAAAAGGAAAAGATATTTTATACTAATTGTAAACTAATTGGAACTGGTGATTAAACAAAACGTAATTGTTCTACCTAGATTTATCTAATAAGACATCTCTCTTTCCACGATATGAAGATAACTGGTTATGGCATAAGAGCTTATGCCATGTAAATTTTAACAATTTGGTTAGCATTATTAAGATGAAAAGAGTAAGAGGTTTTCCAAAATTGAAGAAACCTAATAGTGTCATATGTAAACAATGTCAACTAGGAAAAATGACTAAATCTAGTTTCAAGAGTAAGACATATTCATCTAATGATATGTTGGAATTGGTTCACAGTGACCTTTTTCAACCTATTTGTGTTCAAAGCTATTATGGAAACAAATATTTAATTCTATTTATTGATGATTACTCTAGAATGATGACTGTAGTGTTTCTTAAAAAAAAAACTAACGCTTTTCATGTTTTTAAGTGGTATTTGGACAAATTCAAAAAGGAGATAGCAAAGAGTCTGAAATGCTTGAGATTTGATAGAGGTGATGAATTTGTTTCCAATAAATTCAACCTATTCTACAATTATAGAGGAATCAAAAGACATATGTTAGCACCTAGGACCCCTCCTCAAAATGGAATATTTGAAAGGAGAAATAGATCAATCATGGATCGTGCTAGAACAATGATGATGGAGAAGAATGTTGAAGAGAAGCAATAAGTATAGCATTTTATACTTTGAACAAAGTACAAGTCAAGAAAGGTACAAATGTTACACCTTTTGAATTATGGTATAGATATGTGCCAAACATAAAATACTTCAAACTTTTTTGAAGAAAAATATATATACTTAAGGATAATAGAAATGGAAAATTTGATGCTAAAAGTGATGAAGGCATATTCCTAGGTTATTCCACTAAGATAAAATCTTATAAGTGTTTGAATTCTAACACTAACAAAGTTGTACAAAGTGCAAATGTGAATGTTGATGAATATGTAGAAAATAATGAAGTTGAATGTAAATAAAACTTGAAGACTATAGTTTATTCATATATGTGAATGATAGTACTCCCAGTACCCCACTTGAAAAAGAAAATGGAAATGTTAAGCTACAACATATAGGTGCTAAGAAATTGAAAAATGATGTCGAGTCTGAAGTAGAACAAATTAAACACCGAGATGATAATGTTGAGCATGCAGAACATGAACCAAAACTTGAACAAGAGAGAGATAATAAGCATGAAATTATTTTTAAAGTTGAACTTATAATATAAAAATATGTGAAAATGCATCATGCACCTAAGCTAAGTATCAAAGATAAATAATCAAGTGTTATGAAAAGGAAGAGGCTTACAAGTGATACATGTTTACTTTGTGAGTTTGTGTTGAAATTCTTTAGAATAAATAAGAGGGAGGTGAATTAGTTATCTAAGGTCTAGATATAAAAATAAAACTTTTCAGTGCTTAACAAATTCATATCAATAAAACCATAACATGCATGTATCCATTAGTTTATACAATACCTTAACCTAGTAGGTCACTGTCCTAGATCAAAATAACTAACTTGCAAAAATGTAAACATGAAATGCCATAAACACATTCACACAATTTGGCACAATGATTTTATGTGTAAATCCAATTTTGGAAAAACCACCAGTAACATGCTACCCAATTTCACTCTTATGAAGTGACGCCCTTTGAAAGGTCAACCTTGTTAAACATTACAATACGTAGTTAAATGTGACCTAGTTAAAGGATTTCAATCACCCTATTAGGAGTGAGCCTTGATAGAGGAATTTAGAACATTTCATTGGAATGTCACCTCAGTAAAGAGTTTACAAATGATTGTTAGGTCAACCTTAATCCAAAGGATTTTTTGACATTGGTATTGTTGTTAGAAAGTAATCGTAAGACTTGATCTAATAAGAACTTATAGCTCACTTATAGATTATAGGTCTCTACTTCTCTCCTTCATTCTTTTTCACATTCATACTCTTTAGCTCTAATAGCTTGTTCATCCTTCAAGCAATCATCCTCTTAAGCCTTCTTTCTTTGTATGCCAACTGTAGTATTTTCTATTCAGCCACTAGATGAAGCAACACCCTAGACTTCTTATATTCCTTAGATTCTTGCACATGACAACCTTTTCTTCTAGCTTGCTATCTCTATAAATAGAGAATTTGGGTCTTTTTCTACTTTGTCCATTTTAGGATTAGGTAAGATTCAATGAACCTACAGAATTTTTCATTTTAGTTCCTCTAAAAACTTCTTCTACAATCTTCATTGAATTTTCCTCAAAATGGTTTATCCTGAATTTTGTGCCACTAGCTCATCATAATTATCTTCTTTACACTTCACATAATTCAAGAAATGAAAATAGTTGGCCCAAATTTTCCAAATCTTTGATTTAACAGTTTTTGCTATTACTTGGCATCTACAGTATTCTATCACTTGGCCAACACTAGTTCACTCAGTACATACTAAAGTTTACTGATGCTTGACATCAACTAAAATTTACTCGACATATAGTAACTTTCACTTAGCTTCCATTGTTTCTCTTATTTTCTCAGCACCTATTGATTTTCACTTGGCTTCTACTATTTTCTGCTTGAGTTACACTATTTGCTCAACTAGGCTTCACAGACATTTTTCTTTACTTGATCTTCTTCTAGTCTTTACTTGAAAAACCTTTCATTATAGACTTTAAGTAGATAAATGATAAGTATAGTATCAATATCTTACTTGGTCTTAGTGCTCCTTTTACATACCAAATAACTCAACCTTTCTCTAGGCACTCTTGTTATATTCTCTTTTCAAAGCCTCTTCATCAATCAATCAAATGATAGAATTCAAACCAAAAAGAAATTGTCTTACCAACAAGTAACAGGTTTGACATCATTGACAAAATAATGATGGTTTCATGATAGGTTCTACAATTCAAACAATATATTTTGAATAATATCCCTCTTTGGCATTGATGGAAAACCAATACCAATAAAAATACCAAAAAATAAAATTAATATCTTTGAAATTTATCCTTCTATCAGCATATGTCCTTCCTCTATATAAGGTAATGTAAGCTTTTTCAATCTCCTTCAATGAATCTTCTTTTTTTGACTTATATTTTCTTCATTGAGAATTTCTCCCTCTTTTCTATATATCCCTCTTTAAAGTATTTATCCCTCTTTCTTTCTTTCTTATATCTCCCTCTTTGACAACAATGCCAAAGACTTGTCATCTTTTCATGAAGATATAATCAATTTAGGTTCTCCCTATGCCACCTTGCATGTGATTAAAAAAGTTTTTGATTCGGCTCTATCATTACCATAGGTAGCTCCTAAAGTAAGATCCACTACATCAAGTTGTAAGATACAACATTCAACTTAGTTGATGCAAGGAACTACTCATTCTTCTTAAGTATTTTTGGATAGGGGTATCACCCCTAGTTTACCTCTAAGATATTCATGTGCATCCTTAGGTAAAACTTTTGTGAATATATCAACTATCTATTCTTTTGTATTCACATATTCCATTCTCACTTCTTTGTCTTCAACCAGCTCTCTCAAGTAATGATACTTGATTGCAATGTTCTTTGTCTCTGTGTGCATCACAAGGTTCTTTGATATATTTATAGCACTTGTATTATCACAATAAAGTACCATAGGTTTAGTAATTTAATCCTTCATGCATTTAAGTAGTTGTTTGGTCCACACCACATTTGTACAATTTATCACAGTAACCATACATTTAGCTTAAACAATATATTGAGATATACAATTTTATTTCCTATTGGTCTAGGTGACCAATCTCTTTCCTAAGAAAAATGCTCCACTGCTTGTGATTTTTCTGTCATCAAATTTTCTAGCCCAATCAGCAACTGTATAGGCTTCCACCTCAAAATTATCATTTTTCTTGTAGTATAGACCATAATCTTTTGTTCCTTTTAGATATATCATAATTCTCTTAACAACCATCAAATGATTCTCCTTACAATTTGAAGAAAACCTTGCAACAATCCTAACAACTAATGCAATGTCAAGTCTTCTATGTACTACATATTGCAACTTGCCAATAATAGGCATGTACAATGTTTGATTTACTTCAACAAAATCATTAGTCTTTGAATTTTTGTTTCTTGTGACCATAGGAGTGCTAATAAGTTTTGAATCTACCATACCAAAAGTTTTCAATATTTTTGTTACATAATTAGACTGAGTGATGTAAACACCATATTTCATCTAATGTACTTGCAAACCAACAAATAACTTTATCTCTCCAAACACAAACATCTCAAATTATTTCTTCATTTCATTTGCAAATGACTTACATAATGCATTTTTACCTCTAAATATGATATCATTAACAAAAAATTTAGATAGTAAAATACCTTTACCTCCTTTTGTCTTCAAATATAAATTGTTCTTATCACCAGTCTTTTAAAAACCAACCTTCACAAGATAATTGTGAAGCTTTTCATACCATGCTCTTGGGGCTTTCTTTAAACTATATAAATCTTTGTGTAATTTACATACCATTTTCTTTTTGTTTGGATCAAAAAATCCTTTTAGTTGTTCAATGTAAACCTCTTCTTCTAGTATACCATTCATAAATGTTGATTTCACATCTATTTGATAAAATTTGAAATCTTTGTATGTAGAGTAACAAAGAAGATTTTTTACTCCTTCCAATCTTGCAACAAGAGAAAATGTCTCTCCATAGTCAATTCCTTCTTCTTGTGCATACCCCTTGTGAATTAATCTTGCCTTATTCCTTGTTACTTCACCATTCTCGTCCAGTTTGTTTTTGTACACCCACTTGGCTCCAATCACATTCTTGTTCCTAGTCTGGGTACTATAGTCAATGTTTTTTTTTTCTCAATCTAATCAGTCTCTTCTTTCATGGCTTTACTCCAGTCTTTATCTTCAAATACATCATTTACTAACTTAGGCTCATGCATGCTCAATAAACATGTATCAATTCTCAACCTATTATTGGATTTATGAGGTAGGCAAGGTTACTAAGAGGGTGGGGGATGAATCAAGAACCAATAAAACTTCAACTTATTTCATCACTTAATCCTTCATATAATACTCTGATCTAATTGCATGCATGAAATAATTAAAGCAATAAAACATTCATAACAATTTGACACAAGATATGGTGACCCAAAAACTTTCCAAATAGAAAGCAAAACTAGGGTGGAGATGATACTCACAAGCTTTAGTAATATAGTATAAAGTTGGCTAGTTAAGACTTATAATTGACCACTTATGATGATTTGCCCTATTAGGAGCAGTAAGGTTTACTAGGTCCACCTTATGAAAGGATTTATAAAATATACAATGAAGTATGCACTCGGTAAAGAGATTTGCAAAAGACTGTTAAATCTACCCTATTAAATGATTTAGCTAATACACCTATTAGGATGAACTAGTTGTCAATCTTTGATCTATAACTTGGATTTTTTGGTTGAGATTCCTTAGAAATGTAATGATCACCTTATTTTGATAGATAAATTTGTGTTGTCCCTTATACTAATTGTAGCCTTCTTAATTCACACTTTTATTCATATGATTTCTTATCATTGGCATTCTCATGTATGGATGTGATACAATACATTACATATATACCAATCCAAAATACAATTTAACAAAGCCTACTACAATACAAGTTTTACCAAATCTACAAATTCGGCTCACTGGCGCTCAATTTTTGGAGAAAAAATTGGTGAGGTTCTGATACTTGGCAACCATTTTCAACACTCAACATTGTCATGCTCTTGGTAGACATAGAAGCTTGGTTCATACTAATCACTTCCAAGTAGTGTGAAATTGGTCAACACTTGTGACTTGGTGAACACTATGAAACTCAACATATAAACAAAATTACTTGGTTAACACTATGTGGCTCAATTAAAACTAACACTGTGAGCTTGGTACAAACTGAATCACTTGGTTGATACTCCTTGACTTGGTCAACACTAGATTCACATCATTGACATTGCAAACTTGATAGATACTGGAGAACACAGTTGACACTGTGCAACTTAGTTAGTACTATGAAGCTTATTTTGTACTATTAGTGATGAACTCAATAGATACTAACTTGGTGTGAACTTAATGTAGATTTTGAGACTTGGTAGCAATTGTAGAACTTGGTAGTACCTAGATTTCTTAGTTAACAACGCAAGCTACAAGTTAATCTCAGTAGCTACTAACCAATTGACTAAGTGTGAGTCACTAATAAACAAAATTGACCATAATGTCAACAATACCACCCTTGGCATTAGTCACAAATTTTTTTATCAATCCAAAATTGAATACTTAAAATTTTCAAGTCAAAACATTCCTTTTATCTCCATCATATATCTTCAACTTGGTAACATACTCTATTTTTGAAAATTTTCAAAATTGTTTTTGTAAAATATGTTTTCTAATTATTTGTACATGAATTTGTATAAAATTATGTTGCTCGCCCATACATATATCACATATATATACATATTACACTTTTCTTTAATATATATACATACTTCTCCCCCTTTATATATATCTCACCTTGTATATATACATACTTCTCCCCATTTTTGACATAAATGCCAAAGGTTTCTATTACATGTTGATGCCAAAATATGACAAGAAATTAGAATGTACCTTTAAAATCAGTGCCATTGTCTTGTATGAATTTTTCCATAACACCTTACTTGCATGAAATGTAATATGTACTTCTACTGATAACTCCATGTGATCAACTATGGAGAAGTTATTGTCATTGATGAGAGACTTGGCATTGCAATGTGTTTTTGCAATGCATCCATGTTTGAGAGAATCATGACTTGGATGTTTGCAAGTGTGGCCCTTATCCTAACTTCTTCCCTTAGAAGTTTTTCTTACAAATTTTTTATATATCTAATCTTTGAATAGTGAGTAGAACTATAGGTTGTTCAAGTGACAACTAGTGTGCACCTGACTTTAAGTCTTCATCTATCTTAGATAATTTATCTTTGGATTCCTAAGTGAGGATAGATGTATCAAAAAAATTTTGAATAATTAAGTAACATTATTTGCAAAGGTTTCCAATGAGTTGAGGATAGTAGATAATTCTACTTGATTTATTGCAATTTTCTATGCTACTTGCTCCATTACTTTGTTCTCAAATTTCCTCTTTGATCTCTATAACAACTTGTCTTTTCCATTTAGATCTTCATTTAATTTCTAGACAACTTCTACTAACTAAACCAAAATAGGTTGAGTACTATCAACCTCTATATTTAGTGCATCTATAAGTATGTTCTTCACATCTTGAAGCACTTGGTTTTCTCTACTATTTTCTTCTTAGCTTCTATTGTTTAGCTCTCTTTTGCAATAATTCACCCATAATGTTCATTTGATTAGGATTCAAAGTAGAGATATCCCAATTCAGGATAATTATATCCTCATCTAGATCAATGTCTTCTTCTTTACCTTTATCCTTACTAGAATCTTTAGTACTCAGTTGAGATTTGTTCTCAACTATCCTTGTACTTTCTATATGTACACTAGGAATTGTAACAATAATAGAAATAGAGGGGCTAGAAATAGAAGTAGATGTTAGATTGACAATAGAAATACCTTGTTACTCTGTAGCCAAATCTAATGATGGTGGAGACACTAGCTTCTTGGTAGATGAAGTGTTGATCACTTAAGAAAATATAGTACTCAGCTGAACAAGTGCAAAGATTGGTTGGGTGCTAGGTGTTGCAGTGCTTGCCACAACCAGCTTGGTATAAGCTTTCTCTAAGCTTGATGGTATTAAATATTTTCTTAGAGAATGAGGAAATGAGGCCATAACTATTGCTACTATATTCTCTAGGTCAGTTTCCTCAATACTCTAAATCTTAGGGAGATTCTCCTTGGTAGCTTCAATTTCTTCCTCCTCATCATCCAAATTTATGTCATCTTTAGTTTCTACATCTTCTTCATCATCAATGGAATCATCTTCCTTATCATTGACATGAACTATGAAGTCACTCGATTGATGAAGGTTGTAAATGTTCTTCCATGTGGTAGTAGATGTCTTCACTATGGATTCTATACCTTTCATCAACATAAGACATGTATTGAATTTTAGAGTGAGCTTCTCCTCTTTTTTTTTTCATGGAATATTTCACTTCTTTCTCACTAAGACTTGGCATGAGTTGTCTTAGAGTCTATTCATATATGTCTTTAATAGTTTTCTTAGCATTTTTCTAATCTTGGCTTTATTGCTTGCATGAACTCATTTGCAATTCGTTGTACAAGTTGATCAAGAGAGTATTTCCATTTACCCAATTTTGAAATCATCATGTCTTCAACCTTGTTCTTCTCATCTACACTCTTGGTTCCACATCTAAGTTCTTTGAGGGTTTCCATTCCAACACCTTTTTCTATTTCATTTAACTTTTCTTGGAATGTTGGTGGAGGCTTTTGAAAATAATTTCTTCTACATCCTCACCTAACTTTGATTTCTTTCTAGACCTTAATGCTCTTCTTGTGAATATTGTAGTAGATGACTTACTAGGTCTAATTATGATAACCTTACCTTTTACTTGATTGGCTCTTCTTTTTCAAATTTTGTTTCTTCTAATTCATCCCCTATTTCATCTTCTTCCACATCATCTCCTTTTCCTTCATTCAATAGGAGAGTAGAACTTGCTTGCCTCGGCTTTTCTATCCTCTTCTTTCATTTTCTAACTACTTGAGGAAGATTGGTTTCAAGTTATTTTCTTGTCTTGGGTTCATCATAGGTACCAAAATATATGGCCTTGGCATTGATAGGTTCATTCAATAGTGTCGTAATGATATGCTTGGTGTTATCAATGTTAACCTCATAGCTTAGAGGCTTAACCCATACCACTCTAGGTTTGACTGCATAAATGCACACTTTGTCATAGTCCACCATGAAACAAACATCATCATTGTGATCTTCTATAAGTTTCTTAGGAATTCTATATTTTCTATTCATCTTCTCCTTGAAGAATGAATCAAAATAATTGTCCATGATACTAACAAAGTTCTCACCCATCTCTGCTATCTATTCATTAATCTGATATAACACTGGTACATCCTTTCTCCATACAACTAAGCCTTTAAAAGGGAAAAACTTCTGCACATAGAAGAATAAACAAGTTAAGAGTGAACCAAAATTACATAGATTTTTCTTTGAAGTCTGGATGCTCTCCATGTTCTTGTTGAATTGATTCAACATTATCTTGGCAAGGTCAAAGGACATGTTTTTCTTCACTACCTTGAGAGCCCAATCAACTACCTTACACAAAAGACTATTGAGATGACTGGAGCTATCAATATTATGGGAAATCACATGAATTCAAAATTTCAGCTCCATGTCAGTTACATTACTAATCTTCATTCCTCTTCCATATCATTTGGCAAGAATCTTGTTTTTCAATTCTACTCAAGTTAGGGTTTTGGTAGTCTTAGCTTTGTTCAACATCGAGAGCCTTATTATTATATGAATAATTTTCTTTAATATTTGAATAGGCTTCTCCAACCATAAATTCCCATTGTGTACATGGATGAGAATAAAATTGATCCATTTAATTTGAAAATCTTGGGGCATATGTGGAATATGTGTTAAACCCTTGGTTTCCAAATGTTGATGCTCAAGTTTCAACACACCATTCACACATAACTTCTTTAAAGATTCATCCATCTCTAGGGTTCCAAGTTCTTGAATTGAATAGTAGAAATGTGTATGAATATTGTGAACAAGTAATACCTTGAGTGGAATCTGTGATTGAGCTCTAGTTGGGTTAAGTGCTTCTACAATTTCTAGACTCAACTTGAAGTCTGGTGTCTTCCATTCGATTCCACAAACCAACATCTCAAATCCTTTCCTGGTTTTGTTGCTGGAAGATGCCATGCTTGGTAAGGTTTATGAAAACACAAAAATCTTTAGTAACAAACACATAAATCACTTGGAAGCACATAAATTGCTCTTTGCAAATAGCTCTTCAAAAATTGATGGTGAAAAATGAATTTGATTTTCTTCCTTTTAACAATTTCAATTTTCAAATGCCATAAATGCTTATTAGGATCACTCATTTTTTGATAGACTCTCTTACACTCATTTAAACCTTAGTGCTTAGTAGATTCATTCATAGCTTAGTGTCCACAAAATATTTCAGTGTATCTTGACCTTTCTCAACAGGGTCTTGTAACTCCACCTAGCTCAATAAGGTCTTGAATTTATGTAATCACTCAGTGATCCCTTTGCATCTTGAATTTTAATATGGATCTTTTCTTCTTGCTAGCTAGAATTGATGTGAGATTTCTTCTTTAGAGTCTTAGTTCTAGTTATTCCCATGGGAATTCAAGTTGACATGCTTGAGTCATCCAACTCTTGAGTGAAATCTGCTTCATGACTGAGAGTTGCATTCTCAAAAGATTTTGAAATTTATTGTTGCCTTATCTGCTTTATGATATTGTCAACTTTGGCTTTCTTTTCATCCTTAACTCTTCTAGAGTTCATATAGTTCTTGGCACGGTGTCCAAGTTATGTACAAATAAAAAATCTTCTAGTGGTGTCTCTTTTCCTCATGTAATGTTTCACACAATTTTCTCCAATGTGCCCAAATTATCCATAGTGGTGGCATCTACACCATGTGTTGTAGTCCCATCCAAATATAGCTTTCATAATCTATTCAGCTAGATTTAATATCTAGGTTTTTCATTTAGAAGATTTATGTCCTTATTTATTGTACTTGTAATATTTACATTCAAACTTAGGTTTCTCCTTGCATTCACTTGCTCTATGACTATGCTTATTGCAATTGTGACACTTTCCATTGAATTTTTCTTTGTCGTTACTCTAACATTGGTTTGATGTATGACCTAACTTGACAAAATGATTTCAAGTAGGCATTTGATTGTTTTGATATCCTTGCTTGGATGATTCACCTTCTTCTATGTATCATATTCCAGCTTTTCCTTTATGTCTGTATTGACTTTTCTCATTCAATTGATTTTTGTTTACTTTTTAGTATTTGTATCATTTTGCAATATTTCATTCTCTAATCTTAGATTCATTATTTCTTCATTTGCATTAGTAAGTTGATCAATGAAGTATGCCTACTAAAGGGATAAATGTTGAACTTCATTATTCTTTCCTTCTATCTTCTCCTTGGTTTTGTCTTTTTCTTCCATGAATTCACATAGTCTTACTAACTGGATTTATTGTACTCTTTTTAACTTTCTAGCTTCTTCTTGAAGATTGAAATTATTTTCTAATAGGTCTTTGATTTCTTCGTCAACTTCATCTAGATTTATTTCTCGATAGATATCTTCAATTCTTTCATCAAGGTAGAGATTATCATTCATTTATACTACAAGATATTTTATGATTTTCAATGATTCAATGAGTTTCTCCATTTTTTTCTTTAGATGACCAATGGCTAATTCCAAATCCAACTTTTCATTGTCAATAGCCTTATCTAGTGTGTATACCTCCATTGCTTCTAATCTTTTCTCAAGCTACTAAACTTTTTCTCTAAGAACCACAATGCTCTGATATCAATTTTTTGAAATATGAGGTAAGAAAGATTAGTGAGAGAGGGAGAGGTGAATCAAGAACTAATAAAACTTCAACTTATTTCATGACTTAATCCTTCATATAATATTATGATCTAATTGCATGCATGAAAGAATGAAACCAGTAAAACATTCATAACACTTTGACACAAGATATTGTGACCCAAAAACCTTCCATATAGAAAGTAAAACTAGGGTGGGGATGATACCCACAAGCTTTAGTATTGTAGCATAAATTTGGTTAGTTAAGGCTTATAATTGACCACTTCTAATGATATGCCCTATTAGGAGCACTAAGGATTGATAGGTCCACCTTGTGAAAGAATTTACAAAACATACAATGAAGTATGCACTTGCTAGAGAGATTTGCAAAGGACTTTTAAGTCTACCCTATTAGGATGAACTAGTGGCTAATCTCTAATTTGTAACTTAGATTTTCTAGTTGAAATTCCTTAGAAATGTAACGATCACCTTGTTGTGATAGATAAATATTTTTTATCCCTTATACTACTTGTAGCCTTCTTATTTCACACTTTTGCTCATATGCTTTCTTATCATTGACATTCTCATGTTTGGATGTGATACAATACATTATATATACATCAATCCAAAATATAATTTAACAAAGTCAACTACAATAAAAATTTTACCACAATCCACAAAGTCAGCTCAATTGTTGACACTTAGGTTCTAAAGATAAACTCAGTGAGGTTGTGATACTTGGCAACTATTGCCAACACTTGGCATTGTCATGCTCTAGGTAGACATAGAATCTTGGTTCATACTAATCACTTCCAAGTAGTCTAAACTTGGTCAACACTTGTGAATTGATGAACAATATGAAACTTGACATATAAACTAAATTACTTGGTTGATACTGCATGCTTGGTCAACACTAACACTGCGAGCTTAGTATAAAATAAATCACTTGGTTGACACTCCCTAGCTCGGTCAACACTAGATTCACATCACTGATACTATAAACTTGGTAGACACTAGAGAACATAGTTGACATTGTGTAACTTGATTAGTACTCTAAAGCTTGATTTGCACTGTCACTGATGAACTCGATAGATAATGCTCGGTAGGAATTGAATGTAGATTCTGAAACTCGGTAGTATCTGTAGAACTCGATAGTAACTAGATTTCCTAGTTAACACTGCAAGCTGTAAGATAAGATTGGTAGTTGCTAACCAGTTGACTAAGTGTGAGTCACTAATAAATAAACTTGACCATAATATCAACACCTATTCTTTATCATTGGTCTAGCTCCTTTATCTCCAATATTTTTTTTAGCAAGGTGATGTCTTTTGACATACTTTGACAATCTTGGTTCTACTCTTCTTTCTTTAATGGTTCTATCAACTTTAGAATCACTATATACTTCTCCATAAAGTAAATTGGCATTCCTCTCATGTACATTGATCTTAGAATCAAAGTATACCTTAGCTTTTGTCTGCAACTTAGCTTCTGAATGCAACTCAACATCCATTGTATTTGACTTGACAATCACTCATACTTGTTGTTGTTGATTTACAACTTAGTTCACAACACCTTCATCATCAGGAATATCTTCATAAAAGTATACTTTAGGTTCCTTCTTAGGTTTAGCTTCATGTACCCCTATATATTCATCAAACTTCACATTTTCACTTTCCACAATTTTTAAATGTTAGTTTTTAAACACTTATAAGCTTTACTTCTTTTGGAATATCATAGGAATATACCTTCTTTTCTTTTAGCATCAAATTTACCATTCTTGAAGTCCTTAAGAATCTAAAACTTGCTTCCAAATACCTTAAAATATTTTACATTGGGTAAGTATCCATACCATAGTTCAAAAGGTGTGGAATTAATACCTTTCTTGACTTGTACTTTGTTGAAAGTATATATAGCTATACTTACAAATTCTCTCTAGTATTTCAAAGCAACATTCTTCTCCATCATCAATGTTCTACCACAATCCATTACTAATATGTTCCTCCTTTCAACAATCCCATTTTGTGGAGGGCTCCTATGTGCATAAGTCTGTCTTTTGATTCCTCTATCATTACAAAATATCTCAAAATCATTTGATGTAAATTCTCCACCTCTATCAGATCTTAGACATTTAAAGTTTTTTCCAATTTCCTTTTCAACTCTTGCCAAATACCACTTAAATAATTGAAATTCATTAGATTTTTGTTTCAAAAAAAAAACCTTCATCATCCTAGAATAACCATCAACAAATAGGATAATGTACTTGACACCTTTATAGCTTTGCACATCAATTGGTCCACACAAATCAGCATGAACTAATTCTAGAATTTCTTTAGAGGAGTGTGTCTTACTTTTAAAACTAGATTTTTTCATCTTGCCTTACTCGAATTGTTTTTAATTCACATTATCAAGTTTCTTGAGTTTTGGAAAACCTCTGACTCTTTTCATGTTAGTAATACTAACTAAGTTATCAAAGTTAACATGACATAACCTCTTGTGCCATAGCCACACATCATCAAATTCTACAAAAAGACAACTAGCATCATTCATGTTAGGATAAAATAGTTTACCTCTAGTCTAATCTCCATGTCTAATTAGTTTTCTATCAGTGTCATAGATCTTTTCTTTGTTATTTTCAAATTCAACTTTTCAACCTAAACTATTCAATTGTGACACACTCAAGAAGTTGGAGTTATGTCCTTCTACATAATAAGCATTATCACATGAGATCTTTTTTGTTAGTTTGATTGATCCTTTACCTTTTATCAAATAGGGTGCATGATTACCAAATCTAAAACTATTTCCATTGTAGTAATCAAAGGTAATGAACTTACTTTTATCTCTAGTCATGTGATGTGAACATCCACTGCCATAATCCATTTGTCACTTTTTTCACATAAGAAACTAATGTAGTTGTCTTATCTTCATCAAAATCATCCTTCATAGAAACATACAGAACTTCATCATCATGGTCATTAGATTCATCTTTTGTTTCCTCTTTATCAATGTAGTAAGACTTCTTTTCTTTGTCTTTATAATCTTTTCTATTCTCATCTCTTTTACTTCTATATTTATCTTCACTTTTATTGTTCTCTTTCTTTGGACTCTAGCAGCAATATGACCAACCTCATTGCAATTGAAACACATGATAGGTAGCTTACCTTGTATTTCCCTTTGCCTCTATGAAATCTCCTCACCGAAAATGCTTCAAACTCTTCTACATCATCTTTATTTGTATTACTATCACTAGAAACATGCTTGACCTTTTTCTTTTTCTTTTTAGGATCTTTTAGTGACAGTTTAGCTTTGAAAGTAGATTCAACAATTTTAGTTTTGAAAATATCAAAAAAGAAGAGTTCAAAAGAAGTGAGTCTACCCATCAATCCTTTAAGGGTCATATTACTACCAATAATACACCTTAGTTCTTGTATGGTAGAGACTCTAATAGCATCTAGATAGGTAGAAGGGTTCTCAGTACCTTGCTAATTATAGTCTCATCTTCAATAACACCATTAGCCCCTCTAATAGCATTCACAACATTTTGATTCATGTGCAATACTAGAATATGGTCTCACCTTTTTGCATTCTCGCATCATCAAACTTTACTCTTAGACTTTCAACTTTTTCTCTCAAAAAATTTGTATCTCCTTTATAAATTATTTTTGTAGCATCTTGCATCTTCTTTGTAGTATTAGATCCTTTGATGTCATCAAACTCTAAGTAGCTTAGGGAAAAGGAAAACTCTAACATTGCCTGACTATATTCTTTCTTCTTTTTAAGGTCATCTACAGTAAGGGCTCTAGTAGGATCAACATGCTTAGTGGTGATGGTAGATTTTGCATAGTCTCCAAGACCTCCTAGGTGTAACTTCATCAAATGTTTCCATAAAGGAAAGTTTTCCTTGCTTAGCTTGGACACCTCCTTTCTGTACATATTGAACTTTATCTTTTAGTAGCTTTAAATTATTCCTCTAAAAGAACTAGAGCTCTGATACAAATTGTAGAAATTCTTTGGAATAATTGAGAGGGGGTGAATCAGTTAGCCAAGATCCAAATGTACAAATAAAATTTTTTAGTGCTTAATAGAATCATATCCATAAAACCACAACATGAATGCATCCATTAGATCATACAACACCTTAACTTAGTAGGTCACCATCCTAGGTCAAAATAACTTTGTAAAAATGTAAACATGAAATACCATAAACACATTCATACAATTTGACACAAGGATTTTATGTGGAAATTCAACTTGGGAAAAACCACTAGTAACATGCTACCCAATTTCACTCTTCTGAAGTGATGTCCTTTGAAAGGCCAACCCTATTAAAGGTTACAACACACACTATTAAATGCGACCTAGTTAAAGGATTTCAATCACCCTATTAGGAGTGAGCCTTTGTAGAGGACTTTAGAACATTTCATTAGAATGTCACTCAGTTAAAGGATTTACAGATGAATGTTAGCTCAAGCTTAATCCAAAGGATTTATCCACACTAGTACAATTGTTAGAAAGTAACAATAGGACTTGATCTAATAAGAACTTATAATAAATTTGCAGATTATAGATCTCTAGTTTAGTCCATTCTTCTTAGCATTCATACTCTTTAGTTCTAATAGCTTGTTCATCCTTCAAGCAATCATCCTCCTAATCCTTCTTGCTTTGTATGTCAATTGTGGTCTCTTCTATTCAGCCACTAGGAAGCAACACCCTAGACTTCTTATCTTCCTTAGGTTGTCACACATGACAACCTTTGCTTTTGGCCTACTATCTCTATAAATAAAGAATTTAGGTCTTTTGTCACTTCACTATAATCATCCATTTTAGGGTTAGTTAATATTCAATGAATCTACCTTCTTTTTCATTTTAGATCCTCTAGAAACTTCTTTTGCAATCTTCCTTGAATTCACCTTAAAATGGTTTATCTTTAATTGTTTTCCACCATCTCATCATAGTTATCTTCCACATGCTTCCCATTATTCAAGAAATCAAATTAGTTATCTTAGATTCATCAAATCTTCAATTTAACACTTTTTGTTATCACTCGACATCTACAGTATTCTATCACTCATCCAACACTAGTTCACTCGGTACATACTAAAGTTTACTAATACTCAGCATCAACTAGACTTTAATTAGCTTATACTAACTTTCACTCTGTTTCTAGTATTTCTCTTCTTTCCTTAGTACCTATTGATTTTCACTTAGCTTCTACTATTTTCTTCTTAGCTTGCACTACTTTTTCAGTCAGGCTTAGTAGACACTTTTCTTTACTTGATCTTCTTCTAGTCTTCACTTGAGTAATCTTTCATTAGATACTTTAAGTAGATAAACAATACACAATAGTATCAATTTCTTACTTGGTCTTAGTGCTCCTTTTATATGCCAAATGATAGCATTCAAACCAAAAAGTAATTGTCTCACTAGCAAGTAGTAGGTTTGACATCATTGACAAAATAATGATTATTATGTGATAGGTTCTACACTTGAAACAATCTCTTTTCAATAGTTTGAGCCCAAATCTATAAAATGTTCTTTAGAGAATGAGGATTGGACATAATAAAAAAATGAATAAATTGAAAAAAAAAAACCATGGACACTAGTATCTAGACATTAAGCCAAAAATGCAGCTAGAATAAACTGGTTACTTAGAAACAAGCTGAATGAAAATGGTGAAGTCACAAGGAACAAGGCTAGATTGGTATGCAAGTGATATGCACAGGAATAATGTATTGACTATGGGGAGACATTTTCCCCTATTACAACACTAGAAGTAGTCAAAACACTACTTGCATATTCTTTTTACAAAGGATTTAAGGTATATCAAATGGATGTCAAATCTCCATTTTTAAATGGGATACTTGAAGAAGAAGTATACATAAAGTAGCTTGAAGGTTATACCACCAAGAAGAAAATGTAAGAGATAATTTCCATAGTAAGTTAAATTGTGATATTGCTATCATGATTTAATTGTGTGATTTTGAGTCAAACTCGTTGAACCATGTTTCATGAGTAGTAATTTAGAATGAACCCATCTCTCATGAGAATAAATGGAACACGTAGCACTCATTGGATTTAGGTGATGCTCACAGGGGTGAAGCACTGAGACTTCCTAGGAGGTCACCCATCCCAGTACTACTCCAGCTTGAACACACTTAACTATGGAGTTTCCTCCATGGTTAAACTCAAATATTGCAACCCCATTTGCAAAACCTTCACCAAGTGTTGTGCCTTATGAGCCATTCATTAGAAAGCCCCTTGAGTTCATCAATTGATCAGTAGGAGATAATTTCCATAGAAAGTCAAATTGTGATATTGCTATCAAGATTTAATTGTGTGATTTTTATTCAAACTCATTGACCCATGTTTCATGAGTAGAGATTCAACATGAATCCATCTCTCATGAGAATAAATGGAACACTTAGCACTCATTGGATCTAGGTGATGCTCACAGGGGTGAAGCACTGGGACTTCTTGGGAGGTCACTCATCCCAATACTACTCCAGCTTGAGCGCACTTAACTATGGAGTTTCCTCCATGGTTAAACTCAAAGCTTGAAACCCCATTTGCAAAACCTTCACCAAGTGTTGTACCTTATGAACTATTCATTAGAAAGCCCCCTGAGCTCATCAATTGATAAGTAGGAGATAATTTCTACAACAAGTCAAATTGTGATGTTGCTATCAGGATTTAATTTTGTGATTTTATTTCACAAATGGGGTTTCAAGCTTTGAGTTTAGCCATGGAGGAAACTATGTAGTTAAGCATAGTTAGGCTAGAGTAGTACTAGGATGGGTGACCTACTAAGAAGTCCCAATGCTTCGCCCCTATGAGCATCACCTAGATCCAATGAGTGCTAAGTGTTCCATTTATTCTCATGAGAGATGGATTCGTGTTGAATCACTACTCATGAAACATGGGTCAATGAGTTTCACTCAAAATCACAAAATTAAATCCTAATAGCAATATCACAAGAGGAATATAGTTTGAAAGTTGCACAACACTTTATATGGTTTGAAACAAGCCCCTAGAGCATGGTATGAAATACTACATAATTATTTTGTGAAGATTGGATATTCAAGAACTAATGATAACAACAATTTGTACTTGAATATTAGCAAGAACATTGAGGTGTTGTTGTCTAAAAATTTTGTTGATGATATCATATTTGGAGGCAATGAAGCATTATAAAAAACATTTTTTGATGAAATGAAGAAGGAATTTGAAATGTCAATTTTTTGTGAGATCAAATTCTTTGTTGGATTACAAGTATGTCAAATGGAGCAAGCTATCTTCATTAATCAATCCAAATATATCAAGGAAATATAAAAGACTTTTGGAATGGAAGATTCAAGACTAATTAGTACTCTTATATCCACTAGACATAAGTTATCTAAGAATTATTATTCTATTGATGTGAACCACACAATATATAGATTAATTATTGGAAAACTATAATATTTTATTGTTATGGAGGTTGGATGAACCAATCACTAATCCATGCTCTTAGTCTTCTTGTAAGACTTTTAGGGTGTCTTCCCCACACCACTTTCCACCTAGAGGACCTTAATTGTCTAAGGATCCCCTGATCAATCTATCCAATCCAACTACCAAGAAACTTTCAAAAATCAAGTCAAAAATAGATGCATTCTAGCTTCACTCACCATAGCCCTCAAAACACCATAAAGGCTCTTAACCTCTGAATCTTGAACTAAGCCTTGCAGAGGTATCGAGGTGTAGTCAAATAGTTCAACTCAACCATATAGGGATGTTAGAAGTCTCACTTAATTCATCTTCTCACTTTTCTTAGGATTCTTTGGTCACATGCCAATATCTCAAGGATTTTTGGGGTATTGGGGTCATCACCTTCTGTAGAGTACCCTAACTCAATTTGAGTGAATTTAGGGGTTTTAGGGCTCTAACTAGCTATTTTGCAAATTGGAAGGAATGATGCCACCAAATCAATTGGTATGACCACACCCTCTTCACCAAACCTTAGTAAGACTCTTATCTTCAATCTCCAAGTGGAATCATGGCTCTAGCTATCCACCTCTACAAGTTAGGCTGATTTCACCTAGGTCTTCCCTAGTTGGACTCACCATAGGCTCACCTAGGGAAATACTCTAAATATGGCTTTCATGAATTTTAGGTCCCAATATTATCTACACTAAATTTACATGGAGTATTATTACTATTCCCAAGAGGCCATATAGATATAATGGTGTGAAAGTGAGTTAGAGCTCCATCTTTAGCAACTACCTAGACAAAACTAGCAATAGTGCATGAATAAGAAATTTTTAAAAAAAGAAAGTAAATGAACACAACATCTTTATCAAATGCCATAGTGAATTAGGAAAACTTTTAAACTAATCACACTAGGTATTATAGTCATAATTTCAATCCCTTAACTATCTAATAATGTCATGAAAATGCACAAAATATGCTTAGAAACCACTTCAAAACTCTAATGCTTTGAATTTATGTATGTGCAACAGGTGTCCAGCCTTGCATCTTATTTAGGGAATTCCTTTTATAGGGTGTTTGGGTGGTTATTTTTCCCTTAGGGCTCTTTTTCATAGAGTTAAAACTTTTTGACAACGTTTTAGATTACAGTAAAAATAGGTTTTGAAGGGACCCCGAAACCCTTTCACATCCTCAAAGAAGGAAAAAACAAGCCATCCAATAGGAAAGAGAAAACAAACCTACTAAAAAGTAGAACCAAAATTAGGTTTTATAGGGACCTAAAACCACTAAAAAATTCTAGATAAAGTACCCAGGTTTTACAATGACCTAGAACTGACAGTACAAGTTAAAAACTAAAAGCCAAAAAATAGGACTAAACACAGGAACCAGAAGTACTAGCCAAAAAAGAGGACCTAAATAGGAACCCAACCATAAAAGAAGACCCAGGAAACTATTGCAATTCTGTAGTCATCTTCACAGCCTCCTTACCAATCTTAGCCATGTCCTGGATGGAGTTAGTAGCTGAAGAAGCAACAACAATCAAAGCTTTCTTCCTTAAACTCTGTCTAGTCCTCTTGCTAGGGCCCTCCAAAGATATGGCTCCTTCATCAACTCTTTTTACCAGTGTCACCATAGCTGCAGAGATGCTAGAGGTGACTTGCTCCATTTTTGTTCCACTTTCCCTGATGAGCTCCCTAAGATTCTGCTCATAATCCTTTAGTTTTTTTGGGATATCTCCCATTTGCACCTCCATGTGTTGAATAATAGCCCAGTCAACCTCCTAGTTTTGTTGCAAGGTATCCACTTTCTTCTTTAGCCCCATTATTTCATTATATAACTAGGAATCAACCTAAAGGAAAGAGTTATCTTTTTGTTTAGCAAAGTGAAGGAAGGAGAGTTTGGTTTCCCTCATTGGGGAGTCACCCGCATCATCAACAGTGGTGTGTGGTAAGGGGCCAACTTTATCAATATGAATCCCTCCATCCAACGACTCCTCACCATAATCCACTTGAATATGGTGGCTCTGGCCCTCCTTATCATGTCCCTCAATCTCCTTTACAAGAGTGGAAGCTTTCCCCATGTTTTCCTCCTCACTCAAAATGGCTAGATCATCAATTAAATTTTCTTTCTCTTTATCACCTCCCCCAGACACAATATGAGTGTCCTCATTTTCAGACTTTCTCTATTCTGAATTCACCTCAATAGTATCATCCTCTCTCCCATCCTCATTATTGTCTTTTGAATCAAGGTAACCATCCAAGTTAGAGCTAAACTCCCCAGCATCTGTCCCCTCCTCTTCCTCAGGGGCATCCTTATCTGAGCCTTCTGTGCTCTCCACCTCTATATCCTCCTCCAAAATTTGTCTTCGAGAGCTAGAGGGTTTTAGTTTAGCCTTAATTTTCTCTTTAACACTCTCATCCATTTTACCTTTTATGGGATTAGGACTCTTATGCTTACTAGTGGACGGAGACGAAGCAATGGAATTATTTTTACAAAAACCCTCATTGAGTAAAATTAGACCTTCATGTAATATAGGTCGAGACTATTTCCTTTTATGGGCATTCAAACTTTGGAGCAAAGAAAATTGCAAATAGAAAGGGAAGGAAATTTTATCCTTGTACCTGAAATGGTTAAGGAAGACAAAGTGGAATTGATGCACCCTTTTATTTCTTCCATCAAGGATGAAATACTCACAAATACAACCAAGCACATTATGCCAAATACATTTTATCTATTGCACATCATAGGAGTCACCATTCTTTTCCAATTGCAACTCCTCTTCTTCTATCTTCAAGAATTTTTTGTAGGCTGCATTGGAAATACTGGTTTGCTTCAAAAAGTTGATACCTTTCATGGGGAGGCTAGTGACCTCAGAAATGAATTCCTCAGTAAGCTTTACAAACACTCCATATAAAGTAACTTTATCGTCCACCCAATTTTTGAAGAAGGCAGTGGTGACATGAGGTTTGAATCCATGCAACTGCTCCAGGTAGCTGACCACCTTCCCTTTGTGGAGAATCTTCCAAATGTCTTGCCTAGCCTTCCAATCATCACATTTTTTGGGTTCCTACTTCCTCGGTTCACCTCCCATATTGCAGAGCAAACAAAAAACCAGAGACACCCAGATATTGATAGCAGAGAGGTAGAAGTGATAACAATTTTTTGTGACACAATATTGAGAATTCCTTTTTGAGGATAAGTGCAGAGAGCACATAGCCTTCACATGAATGTACCTCCTTGGGAATGGTAATTTGACAGTCGTAAGGCCACTCTTGCAAATCATTAAATTTCTAATCCAAGCAAATCTTTCTCACTCTGGAATGAATAACATCATAATTACTAATTGCTTTAAGATTCACAAGTTTGTTTAAGTCATCGAGCCACCTCATCTTTTGTCCCATTTGAATTGCGTAATTTTCTATCCAATCAACAACCCCATTGGCTTCTCTATATGTATGGGAAATGACCACCTTTTCAAAATTTTGAAATAAGGTTTTGATTTTCATAACTGTTGCCTCTATAGACCAAGAGATAGAATTTTTATTATTAAGAATATTTATAATATTCAGAGAATCCCCTTCCAACCATAATTTGGAGTACTCCAAATCAATAGCTAAAATAGTGGTATAAAGGGTAGCAGTAGCTTCAGCAATATGACTATTTGAGTGACCAATAGGGACAGCAACAACATCAATAACATTTCCCATATGATCTCTAAGAACACCTCCACATCTAGCCCTTCCCGAGTTTCCCTTGGCTGCTCCATCAAAATTTCCTTTGATCCATCCACTAGGAGGAACAAGCCACTTTATAATCGATCTAGGATTATCAATTTTCAACTTAGATCCTTGAGATCTTAAAGGGTGATCAAGTTGGAAGGTCCAAGCAAGCTCCCTCTGGGACATAAAATTCTCCTTGAAGGCTCTAATGATATTCTGACCAAGCACCCATCCTGGAAGATCTTTATTTCTGAATATCCTATTATTTCTTTCTTTCCATATGCCCCACCAAAGGTGGGGGAGGGTAAGTTTCCAAAGAAATTGGGCATCAGGATCCTTTGAGGGGCATCTCCAAATCTTGAAAGTAAGATCCACATTGTTTTGATGTACCCATGTCATGCCCCAAAAATTCAAGATCTCAGTCCAGACTTCCTGGGTATAAGAGCAACTCAAAAACATATGATCTCTATCTTCAAGTCCATTTCTGCATAAAGAACACCTGTTAACCAAATTTATACCTCTTTTTTGCAAGTTATCAAGAGTCAGAATTTTTTTTTGGAGAAGAGTCCAAAAGAAAATGTTAATTTTGGGAATGAGACCCTTAATCCAAGCTTGGGACCAGAGAGGTTGATTATTCTTATCCTTAGGAGCAAAGATAGAAGAAACTTTAAATTTCCCACTAGGGTCAGCATGCCAGATTTTCTCATCCTCCATATAAGGGTAAAGAGAAATAGCATTAAGGGATAACTGGATATTACTGAAGCCATGAATAACATTAGTTAAATTCACCCATCAATCATTTTTCTAGTAATAACAAACAAGAAGGCCAAATCTCTACTTGCATCGATCAATTAAAGCCTTTTCATTAAAATCTTCAGTCAAAGGGTGTTCCATAAGCCAAATGTCTTCCCAAAATTTCACTTTAAGTCCATTACCAAATTTCCAAGAACATCCTTTTTTTAAAGTTTTCTTGGTCCCCTGAACAGCTTCCCATATGGAGGAAGAGTGAATAACATCAGGAGATTTGAGGAAATCTAGAAGGGAGTAAGCATTGAAGAGATACCTATGTTTCCAAATGGAACTCCACTCTTTATTGTCATGGTACACTCTCCACCCCTGTTTGGCTAGAAGGGCTTTATTCAAAATTTTGATTTTTCAAATTCCTAATCCCATTCATTGTGAGGTTTACAAACTAGATCCCAAGCATTAAAGGAGCTAGTCCATAAGAAGTTTCTTTGAATTTTATCAATTGACTCAGCAAATTTAAAAGGAATTCTGAAAAGACTTAAAGCATAAGTAGGAATGCTTTGGAGATAGGCTTTGAGAAGAGTTAACTTACCAGCTTGGCTTAAAAGAATTCCTTTCCATCCCACCAACTTTTTGTTGAATTTGTTAATAAGATCTTCCCAGAAAAGCATCAGGGACCTCCAATCCTAGGGGGAGCCCCAAGTAAGAGGAAGGGAGAGAACCTATAGAACATCCCAAGATTTTAGCAATTTTAACTTGTCTATGGATAGGGCTGTTAATGAAGAACACAACACTTTTGCTCCAGTTAACCCCTTGTCTAGAAGCAACATAATATAAGTTAATAGCCTGCTTTAAAATCCTAAGCTTCCTTCACTTTAGCCTTACCCTTTCTCAAGAAACTTTTCAAAGTTGCAATGTTGCACAATGCAACTTTTACATATTTTTGGCAACTTTTTCCCAACTTAGCCAAATGAACTCCAGTGCTTCGCAAACTTAACCAAGCACCACAAATAAGGTAAAATAATCACCCTAACCCATCCTAGACCATATTTACCTCATGATGAAATCATCATTATGCTTGTGCAATCAAGGGCTTTTACATCTTATTGATCCCTAATTACACTTACAAGTGTCCAAATACTCTTCAATTCAAACCCAATTGTACTTCTACCATGGTCCATATGACCATATGTAAAACATAACCAAAAATACCTTAAAGGCATAGACACACTCACCAAACCAAAAACTTTGATTGATCAAGCAATCCTTGGGTTCTTCTACACCATCCTTGCCCTTTGCAAAACTTTCAAGGTAAATGAGGAGAAACCAGAGACAAATCAATGCCTAGCTTCTTGAAGTTAGCTTCCTCCACCCATATGGCTTTAGATGTTGGTTTCTCCTTCCACTATATTAGACACTCAATATATACCTTATGCGTAGTTTATTTCTTCACCTTGGATTCCAAGATCCTATATTGTTGTAGTTGCACCATGGGAGGCAAGACTTTAGCACGTACATCTCCAATATCTCCTCATTATTCTCATTTACATCTACCAATGGTCCTTTGTATTTGATTAAGGTAGCCACATTGAACACTACTAAAATACTTAACTCTTATAGAAGTTCCACCTTGTATGCATTTTGTCCATACTTGGCTAATACCTTGCATAATCCTACTCTCTTCATCTGCAATTTAGTTGGCATTCCCTTCTACAACCTAGACTTGTTTAGGTGGATCATAATATCATCTCCCACTTTAAACTATTCATATCTTCTTGACATGTCCACCTTAGTCCTTAGCTTGTGGGTAGCATCTTTTATAGTCTTCTTCACCTACTCTTGTATCTCTTTCATTTTTTATGAGAAGTCTTTTACATGTCAACTTCTATACTCCAAGGGTCCTAAATCTCTAGATTCAAACACTCCTTTTGGGTGCATCCCATAGACTATCACAAAAATACTCCTTCCTATGGTCCTATTTATACTATCATTGTAGGCATATTCATCTTGTGGAATGATTGAGTTCCATGTTTGTCCCTACTCATCTGTTAGGCATCTTTGAAGGTTATCTAACACCCTATTGACCACCTTAGTTTGACCATATATTTGAGGATGGTAAGATGAACCAAAAGATAGATTCATTACCAATATCTATTAGATACTATGCTTAGGGATAGTCCATGTATCATTACAACCTCTATGAAGAACATATGAACGATGTAACTAGCATCATGGGTGATTTCACAAGGGATAAAATGACTCATTTTTCTAAACCTATCTACCACCACATAGACACTATCCATCCTTGTCCTAGTCTTAGGAATACCTACTACAAAATCCATGCTAATCCACTCCCATGGTCTATTGGGAAGAGGAAATGGTTGGTACAAACTTGCATTATTAGTTCCTCCTTTGGCTTCCATACATATCACACACTGTTCCACATATCATCTCTTGGAAACTTGGGACAATAATAAAACCTTTGTACCAACTCTATTGTCTTATTCATGCCAAAGTTTCCACTAAGACTACCATTGTACTTCTCTTGAATGAGGTTCTCTCTCATGGAACCTTAAGGAGTACACAACTGATTCCCCTTGAACAAAAGTTCACTTTGTAGTGTATATTCTAAGAATTGACTATGAAAATGGTTTTGGAAATTAGAACATACTTTATATGCTTCAAATAATTCTTCATCATCTCTATAGAGGTCTTTGAAACTCTTTATGCCAATCCTTTAGAGTTTTATCTCTTGGATTGTCAACATCCTCCTACTTAGTGCATCTGCCACTTTGTTCAATTTCCCTTTCTTGTTCTTGATAGTGAATGTGAAAGCTTGTAGATATTCCATCTACTTTAAGTGCCTATTACTTAGCTTTTCTTATCAGTTGATATAGCTAAGAGCTTTATTATGTGTAAACACCACAAATTCCTTAGGTAGGAGATAATGTCTCCACATCCTAAGTGATTACACTAGAGAATATAACTCTAAGTCATAAGTAGAGTACATATTCTTGGATTCATTTAGCTTCTCACTAAAGACAACTATGAGTCTTATTTCTTGGCTTAGTACTCCTCCTACTGCAATACCACTTGCATCACACTCCACTATAAACAACTTATCAAAACTAGGTAACATAAGGATAGGTTGGGTAGCCACTTCTTGTTTCAATTTCTTAAAATCTCTTCATACTTCATATGTCCATTTGAACTTGGTATTTAGATCACCCTTGATGGTATCTAATACTAGTGCACAAATTCTACTAAAGATCCTTATAAAATTTCTATAGAATTGGGCTAACCCATGGAAACTCCTTTCCTATGTCCCTTTTTTTGGTGTTGTCCAGTTCAAGATAGCCTCCACTTTTCTTGGGTTCATCTTTAATGAGCCTTGTAATACTACAAAACCTAGATACACAAGTTCTTTCTTAAGGAGTTCACACTTTTCTAGGTTGACAAACAATTTCTCTTCCTACAATATTTTGAGCACAACCTTCAAGTGTTTCATATGTTCCTCCTTGGTTTTGCTAAAGATGAGTATATCATCTAGGTATACTACAACAAAACTATTAGTGTAATCCTTGAGCACTTAATTCATTCACCTCATGAATGTGTTAGAGGCATTTGTAAGCCCAAATGTGATAACTCTCTACTTATACAATCCTTTAGTGGTCTTGAATGTTGTTTTCCACTCATCTCCTTTATGGATCCTAATATGATGGTAGCCACTCTTTAGGTTCAACTTAGTGAAATGCCTAGATCCTCGTATACAATCCATCAAATCCCCAATCCTAGGTATAGGAAATTGCATTTTATTGTAATCACATTTATTTCCCTAGAATTGGTACAAAGCCTCCACTTACTGGTCACCTTTCTTGGATGCCAATACCACTAGTAATACATAATGATTGATGCTCTTCTTGATCAAGCTTTGGTCTAGTAACTCCTACACTTGTCTAGCCACTTCTTCATTATCCTTTGGGGTGATTTTGTAGGCTACCATGTTTGTTAAAGAAGCTCCTAGGACAAATTCTATCTGATTACTAATAGCCCTTTTAGGAGGTAATGTTGCAACTGCCCCATGACTAATTATATCCTTGAACTTCCCATGTAGATCTTATAGTTCTTTAGGTATTGGTATCTGCATAGTCTTTTCTTTTTCTTTAGGCTGTACCATTATAACAAATCGTTCACCTCCTTTTTGAAGAGTATTAACAAACTCCTTGCCACTACTTAATAGGATACTAGGAGTACTTGACTGTATTCCCTCTTCCACTATCAATGAGTTTATTTTGAAGGTCCTTCCATCCTTCTTGAAAGAAATGGTATTCTCCTTTCCATCATAGATGGCTCCTTGGTCTTATTGCCATGGTCTTCTCAATAGGAGATGGCATGCATCCATAAGAAAAACATCACAAATCAACTTGTCTTTGTACCCTCTAATAGAAAACTCTACCCATGTTTGTTCATTCACAAGTACACTTTTTCACTTATTCAACCATGTCACCTTCTATGAATTAGTATGGGGTATCTTCTCCAACTTAAGTTTCTTTAATGCTTCCTCTGAGATTATGTTATTAGTGGAACCTGAATCCTCAAGAACCTTACATACCTTACCAAGTATTTTACATCTTATCCTGAATAAGGCTCTCCTATGATTTGGCTCCTCTTTGACTACTTTCCCAATTAGGACTATTCTAAATATTAATTTCTCTCCCATCTCTAACTCAATATTTTTAATCTCTGGTGATTTGACACTTGATGCATCCTCTTGAACACATGTTACTCTCTTCTCAGTGTTTGAAGAAGATGCTTTCTGAAGGCACCTATATGTAGGATAACATAACTATCCACACCTATAGCACTTCATGCTTGCAAAGAATGAGTTACTTATGATTGCACCTCTCCCTCTAATAAAACTCCCTTGGGTACTTATAACTCTTCCATGGCCTCCTCTAGAAGTAGTTTCATTCATTCCCATGATCTATAGACTTAGACTCTCCTTAATTTCTTTATTTAGTCCATCTACCTTGGTATCCAACTCTATGACCTCTTTGGTGTCTTCATCTTCCTCTTCCCTTGCAAGTCTCATCATGTTTCCTCGTACTCTTATCTTCAACCTTAATATCTAATTGATAGCATTGGTGTACTATCTTGAGACTAAGAAGTGTCATATCTTCTTATATACTCCATTTCAACCCATTTGGGTATCTAGCCACCTTAAGGCTTTTATTTTCAGCTATATTTAACCTTATACATAGCTTTTGGAATTCATTAGTATAGGCATTCACATCAAGATCCCTCTATCTAACACTTTTTTATGTTCTGATGCAACTAGATTTCATAATCCTCTATCATGTATACCTCTCTTACTTTGTGAACCACTCCTTTCCAAGTGGAAATTGGTTCCTTGCATTCCTTTTCTCTCTTCTTGGATGAACTTCCACCATGTCAATGTAAAACCTCTCATCCTTGACATTTCTACACTCAATCTATGTGCCTTTGTAATTCAATCACACTCAAAATGGTTTTACATCATTTCTATCTAGTCCATGACTATATCTACCTCTATCATTCCACTAAATAGTGGCATTCTATCTAGTGCCTTTAAGAATGGTTCCTCTATAAGGACATGATTAGGTGTAGGTTCTCCATCTTACATAGCCACCTCTTTCTTCTTTCCTTCAACCTTTCCTTTGAATTCCTCAATGGTTTCTTCCACTTGATCCAAATTTTCTTCTAGTTGGGCTAACCTATTTTTGAGCAATTTATTTTAGTCCTCTTGCTTAGTCACCTTCATTGCTTACTCTGCATTTGTCACCACTATAGTTTCTCCAACTGATTCCTTATTTTGAAACATTTATCTCCAAGCTTAATCTTTTGAGGCTCTAATACCAATCTAGTAGGGAGGTTCGATGAACCAATCACTAGTCCATGCTCTTAGTCTTCTTCTAAGACTTTCAGGGTATCTTCCCTACACCATTTTTCACCTATAGGACCTTAATTGTCTAATGATCCCCTAGTCTCTCTAGCCAACCCAACTACCAAGTAAGTACTAACAATCAAGTCATAACTTGATGCATTCTTGCTTCACTCACCATAGCCCTTAAAACATCATAAAGGCTCTTAACCTCAAAATCTTGTACCAAGCCTTGTAGAGGTGTGGAGGTATTTCCAAATACTTCAACTCAACCATCTAGTGGTGTTAGAAGTCTCACTTTGTTCATCTTATCATTCATTTTCATCAATTCTTCACAAATAGGCCTAAAAGGCTACTAGCCCCAATTAGGTCTATTATAGCAAGAAAATAGTGATCTCCTCCCAATCTTTCCAAAGTAATCCTAAAAAATTTTGGGGTCTTGGGGTCATCACCTTTTGTACAATACCCTAACACAATTTGAGTGAATTTAGGGGTTTTAAGGCTCTAATTGGCTATTCTAAAAATTAGAAAGTATGTGGTCTTTGACTAGATTGGTGTGACCATATTGTCTTCATTACACATTGGTAAGACTCCTATCTTTAATCTCCAAGTGGAATCATGTCTCTAGCTATCCACCTCTACAAGTTAGGCTCATTTCACCTTGGTCTTTCCTAGTCAAACTTGCCATAGGCTCACCTAGGGAAATAATTTTAAAATGGCTTCCCTACACTTATGGTCCCAAGATTTCATACATTGAAGGTAGATGGAGTCTACTCACTATTACTAAGAGGCCATATAGATTGGACAATGGGAAAGTGAGTTAGAGCTCCATCTTTGCCAACTACCTAGAAAAAACTAACAACAGTGCAAGAACAAGAAATTTTACAAAATTAATGTAAATAAACAAAAATATTTATAAAATTAAACACAAAATTTGGAAAAAATTTAAGCTAATCATATCAAGTATTAGAGTCACAAATTCACTCCCTTAACTAACTATTGTCATGAAAATGCACAAAATATGCTTAGAAAACACTTAAAAACTCCAATGCTATGAATTTATGTTCATACAATGGGTGTCCAAACCTTCACCTTATTCAGAGCATGCCTTTTATAGGATGGTTGGGTGTAAATTTCCCCTTATGGCTCTTTTCCATTTAGTTGTAACTTTCTGACAATGTTGCTTAAGCAACTTTTCAAAGTTACAAAGTTGCACAATGCAACTTTTACATCTTTTTGGAAATTGTAATGCACTGCCAAGAGATCCTTGGAAACAAGGATAAATAAGCCAAGACCATTTTTTTAAAAAAAAATGTATGAAAGTACAAGCCAACCATCATACATGGATCACAAAGATCACAATGGAAAACTATCCATTATCTTGATGCCAATGGATCTCCAAATGCCACTACTAACCAAAATGATTGATAATCAAAGATGCACAACTAAATTCCAATAAAAACATATTGAAGCTAGAATGCGGCACCCAAAGAATTGAAGAGCACTTAAAAGGGTACCCTAAACACTTCCCAAAAAGTTCAGGTCTTACCGAAAAGTGCTTCCTACCCGCCCACACAGGTTTTCACAATTTCCAGGTGATACTTCAAATTAGCACTAGACAATACTTTCCAGTATCATGTGACATTTCTAAAGAAGATGGGTGACACTTCCAAGGATTAGGTGACACAACACTTAAGGGTGTGTGATACTTTACCAGTATTGTCTGACACTTGACCAAAGAGGGTTTTATACTTTCTAGTATCAGACAATATCTCTTCCTAAGGGGTGCAATACTTTCCAGTATTGCACAACAGAATCCTAATGGACATGTGACACTTTAATGTTTCATACCATGCTAACAATGGTCACCTAAGAAAGCAAAAAAATTACTAAGGACAAACTAAAAGGTTAATCAGGGTTCAGAACCTCCACACCAAGGAGTATCAGATCCATAATTCAAGGCATGAACACTTGAACACACTACTAAAAGATGGAAACTAAATCTAAACATCTAACAAGTAGAAAATGGAAATTATAGAAGGAACATCATAGTGTATTGAAAGCAACATTGCAATAAATAGAAATAACATTGTAATGTACAGTACAACCAAACTAAGTATGCAGTTCCTCCCAACTATCAATGGCATCATAAGGGCATTGTAGGCCCTAGCCATCCCTTGCGTGTAACTTCCCAAGCCATCGATCAGACCATTGGTACTATGATAATAGGGATGTCACTACTAAAACATGCTAGTAGTAAAGCATAAGATAATCCTACAAAGTAGATAAAATCACCTATCACATGCTAATCATCAAAGGAAATGTGTCAATAAATAACATCATCTAAACATGATATACAAGTATTCCAATGAAAACATAAATCACATAGAAGCATACTCTAGAACTTGAAGCACCAAGTGAAAACATCTAGCAATGGTCACACTAGGACAAAGATCATCTATGTACATCAATCCCTAACAATGGTGTAGGTAGCTATGTCTCCCAATGACATGGTACCCATAGGTCCACACCCACTATGTTGATGGAGATAATGATGATTGAATCTAAGACAAAGATAATACATAAACTATAGGTCATGGTCAAACACTAAATGGCCACTAAGTAGGGGCTAACATCATGGAGAGTCACTTGGCATCAAAAATGCCAAGCTCAAATACTATGTCCTCCAACCTAAATGGGTGCTCACACATTGTGTCCTCAAATTTAATCGGTGCTCACACATTTTATTATCTTAAGTTTTATTACCACCTAGTGTTTTATTTAGTTATCACTTATATAAAGCTTCCACTGCCAACCTCTAACACCATGAATACTAAGTTGTGAGATATATGCCCCCTCCATATGCTACCCTACCCTACCCATGCTCATCCAAGCATGAATGCCCATAGGCATTCAAATTCCCTACACAACCCTAATGATCATAACTTCTAGAAGTACCATGGGAGATTTGGCCTTGTAAGTCACTCAACAAATGTACATGCATGTACTTGTGTGTGGCACACCACCATCATGGAGATCATAGCACAAGGACTAGATGAGAAGACAAAGTAGAAAGTCACTCAACTAAAAATAGAATTGAGAGGACAAATACAACATGCATCCCAATGCAACATGAAAGTGAAATAAGGCTTTGATCGATATCCAAATAGATCATCCAAGCCCACGACCAAACTCATGTCAAGAAAACTTAAGAAAACCAAGTGGTACACAAAACAAGGTAAAAACCCCAAAATTTGGAAAGCTTTGAAATTAAAACCCATTTGTTCTTTGGGTGTAAAAACCCCAAAACTTGAAAAATAACTAACTTCAGAAACCATATGCAAAAATGGCCAGCATCCTAGCTCAAAACCCCAAACCCCCATCCCAAAAATAGGGAAAAATGTTCATACTCAACCAACTGGGCAAAACTAGCAAACAAAAATGGAGAGGAACACTAGTTCTCAACCTCCTAACATACTGCTACAAGAAATGGAAGTTGAAATAAAGGAAAAAATAAAAATGAAAAGGCCCTACCTAAGAGAAAAAGTGGTAGAAACTGAAAATAGCCTAATAAAATAAATAGCCCACTGAAAATGTTGAAAGTGATAGTAAAGCAAGAACTCCCTGAGCCAGAACCAATGAGACTGATCTCGCAAAAACCCTATGCTCACAGCTCCTAGAACGAATAGAAATCAAATCCTTCAAAAGAGGATTTTAGAAAAGAGCTCCCAAATTTCTATTTTGGAAAACTAAAAAGTGAAATAAAAACACTTTTTCAATACTTATTCACTTTTCAAGTGAGAAGTCGATTAGGAAAAATAGCCAATTAGACTAGCTAGACATTGAATCGACCCAAACAAAAATAGGTTATTCTCTGTAATGGAAATTCACCTAAGGAAAAACTGACAAAAATTAAATCCAAAAAGATTTAAAGCCCAATAACCCAAAATCATAGAAAACCACTTAACAACTTTCACGACAATGAGAACCCCTAAATGCATAGACATGCTTATTGGTCTAAACACATAATTCAAATGAGTTTGGTTTTATCAGTCATCGAAAGGTTTTAATTTAAAAAATTTAAATTTAAAGATATATTGACCATATAGGGACGACATTGGTAAAATATGAATAGCTAAATCACTAACTCCATGTGCTATTGCCAGGGGTATAATTTGTGCACACTAAAACACATGATCAAGTACAATTGCATATAATATCATAGCTAAGGAAAAATGCATTAAATACCCAATTAACCCATTTACGTCACTCACATTCACAGAAACTGTAAAGATACAAGAATGAAGCAAATAACCACAACATAAAATCCAAATTATAACCTAATCAACAAATATGTCCAATATACTAGATAATCAGATATGATCATAGATCTATTGTCATCTCAAAATGGCATCAACATGCAAATATGATAAACTGAACAACATAGCAATAAAATATCCATGGTACTGAATCAAAGTATAACATTTGACCCTTAGGTCATCTCAAAGTACATAAAATAAGAGTATCAAGTATCTCTCAAATCAAAATAAGCAAGGTACAGACTGCAAACATGAGAGGCACTACATCCTCACTCACTAGCATAGGCTTAGTCCTGGAAGCCAGCAAAAAGGAAGGGGTACAATCCCCTTAGTCGTGTAGCATCCTCCCAAGTCAGAGAGGTCTCAGGGTCCCATTGGACCCTTACCTACTCTATGTCTTGACCTTTCAAGGTTAGCCTTTGGTGCTGTAGGATATGAATGGGCTCCAAAGTAAGCTACCCATCTGCTACTTGTAAAGCATCCCAATCAAGAACATGGGTCACAACCAGAATATACTACCTCAAAATAGAAACATGAAAAACATCGTGGATGTACAATAGGCTAGGTGGCAATGCTAGTCAATAAGAAATAGGACCAATCCTCTCAAGGATCTCAGAAGGTCTAAAAAACATGGCACCAACTTAGAGCCTTTCCCATAACAGATGGGGCTCTTCCTTAGATGCACTCTAAAAAACACCTTGTCACCAATAGAAAAGTGACAATCCAACCTATGGGCATATGCATACTTCTTCTGCCTATCTTGAGTAGTAACCAAATCCTCCCTAATGGAAAAAACTTTTTGTTCCATGTCTTGAAGCATCTTTGGACCCAAAACAACTTATTCCTCTAAGCGATCCCAACTCAAAGTGGTATGGCATGGTCTACCATAAAAGACCTAAAAAGGTGACATGCCAAGAGAACTATGACACTTGTTATTGTATGGAAACTCAGAAAGGTACACATAGTCCTCTCCCTTCACCTTCCTATCCATAACATACATGCAAAGCATATCCTCTACAACCTAATTTACTCTCTTGATTTGACCATTAGTCTTTGGGTGATAAAAAAAATTGAAATTGAGTTGCATGCCCAAAGCATGCTTAAGAGATGTCAACAATGCAGAAGTAAACACTAGTTCTCTATCCAAAACAATCTGACAAGGAATCCCATACAAATGAATAATATCCTCCAAGAGAACATGTGCTACAAAAGAAGCTATGTAGGATGCTCTCATGGGTGAAAAATGTGCTACCTTGGGCAACTTGTCCATTATCACCATGATACAATCATGTCTCTATAATGACATAGGAAACCCTATGATAAAATCTATAGATATTGTATCCCACTTCTACTCTAGAATGGTATGCAGCAACAAAAGGCCTACTAGATGCTGATGCTTTGCTTTCACTCTCTCGCCCTCAAGATATCTAGCAACAAAATCAGCAACGTCATGCCTTATCCCTACCAAGAAGTATAGTTGTTTGAGATTAGTGTGCATCTTCTTAACACCAAGATGTGTCAAATACAGTGAATGATACACTTCTAACAAAACCAAGGTACACAGATCTCTTAACACAGGTACAAGAAAAAATGAACAACCTTTCTACACATTCCATTTCAACTAATTAACTGAGATCAATCGAAGTGAGACTAGTCTTGGGACTCCAAAAAGTTCCACCTCCCCACCTGTGTCATCAACACACTATACCGTCTTACAACAACAACCAATATTCTCGTAATGGGTGGCTAATGAGTCCATGCCCAACACAATGTCATACAATTCTAGAGGAAGAATGCATAGATCCACTATGGTGGTAAAGGTTCCCAAATACAAAACATAACTACTAACCAATGAGTCAATAGCCACCTTGGAACCCATGGCTAACTCGACCTGCCACTTATTAACCTAATGCACTACCACTAGCCCACACTGCTAAACAAGAGATGGTGAAATAAAAGAATCTTAAGCACTAGAGTCAAACAAAATTGAAGCTAAAATACCATGCAACATACCTATAGCCTTGACTACCATACCCTGATGATCTGCTTAGTGATTATCAACCACCGCAAAGATTGTATGATTCTAACCTACATCTCCTATAGTAGGCTTAGATCTTGTTGTGCCTATACTAGGTCCTAAAGATGGTTTGATGGAGCACTCAAAAGATTTATGGTTAGGCTGGCCACAAGAAAAATAGTTTCCCCAAAAGTTGGAACCTATTCTATGACCACCCTGAGTAGCACTAGGGTATGGTGCACTACTCCTGCTAGAATTTTGCTAAACACTTCGAGGAGGAAAATCCTGCTAAGTTTTCTATCCTCGATTCCACTAATCTCCTTTCTTTCCTAAGATGCCAAAATCCCATCCACCCTTTCACCAAAACGTCTTGTTACTCGTACCATGATAACCACCTTGAGATGGTTTTGATTGGGCTTAGCCCTTTCCCAAGAACTAAGTAATCTGAGAATCCTATCCTGAATTCTGAGCACTTTGGTTCTAAGAATTAGATTTGCTACTAAAACCTCTAGCCAAATTTTCCTTTGCAATATGTGTTTTCTCAATAGTGAGCACAAGATTCCTAGGTTGATGCATATGGACTTCTCCAATGAGGGCATCCTTAAGAACTTGGATGAAATGATGAGCTAAGAGTAGATCATCATTTTTGTAGCATGAATATTTCCTAAGTTCAAAGAATCAAATTTCATACTAATCCACTATCATGTTTCCTTGTTGGATTGTGTGGAACTCATCAACACAGGCCTCTCTAAACTGAGGAGATAAGAATCTCTCTTGGAATCTCTCCTCAAAGATATCCCAGGTGAGATTTGCAACACAAATATGAACCTTTTGACTCTCAATATTCCACCAAATGGATGCATGGTCTCTCAATTGTATAATTGCACAATGGGCCCTCATGTTGGTTGAATATGGATACATGGTGAAGCAGCACTCCATTTCCAATAACCAAGTCTCAGTCTTGAGGCCACTTCCCTTGTCATCATACAATGGTGGTTTGGATTGCTAAAGGGACTTCATGATATCCAACCTAATGGAATCTTCACTATTGCAATCCCGAAAACCTTGACGATGTCCTCTACCACCTGGTGGAGTAAGAGAATGCTCCCATTCACAATCCTCCTCTCTATGCTCTAAATGATGGGAATCTCCATGATGATATCCCTCTTCCTAATCTTGATCTTGTCGGCACCCCTCAACATGAGGGCCCAACCGAGCAAGAATTTCCTAGAGCACTGGCAATAATGCCTCCACACCATTCTAATTAGCATTACCCTATTCCCTTTCTCCTTCTTTTTGTCCCTCTTTACTGTGTTCTTCGTGGTTACCACTATGGGTACCACTATGGCCATCAAGTCTACATGCAAGAGGCATCACTATGGGAATAACAAGATAAGGTTAGCACAATCAGATCACAAGCATAAGAGTCAAAACCATGAACTAACAAGATATCAAAAATAATAGCCATAATATAATAATACACAATGAAAAAAAAAAACTATAGTGGAAGCATAACACAAAGATCCCAATGTTGCAACATGGGCTCTGATACTAGATGTAATGCCCTACCGAAGATCCTTGGAAACAAGGATAAATAAGCCAAGATAATTTTTTTAATAAAAAAAAAGTATGAAATTACAAGACAACCATCATACATGGATCACGAAGATTACAACGGAAGACTATCCAACATCTTGACACCAACGAATCTCTAAATACTACTATTGACCAAAATGACTAACAACCAAAGATGCACAACTGAATTCAAATCAAAACATACTGAAACAAGAATGAAACACCAAAGGATTGAAGAGCACTTAAGAGGGTACCCTAAACACTTCCCAAAAAGTTTGGGTCTTATTGAAAAGTGCATGTTGCTCACCCACATAGGTTTCACAATTTCTAGGCAATACTTTAAATAAAACTAGGTGATCCTTTCCAGTATCACGCAACATTTCTAAAGAAGTTGGGCAAAAATTTTAGGGATTAGGTGACACAATTCTTAAGGGCATGTGATACTTTACTAGTATTGCACAACACTTAACCAAAGAGGGTACAATATTTTTTGGTATCACATTATATTTCTTCCTAAGGGGTGTGATACTTTCCAGTATTGCACAATGGAATCCTAATGGACATGCGAGACTTTAATGTTTCACACCATGCTGACACATGGTCACCTAAGAAAGCAAGAAAATGACAAAGGAAAAATTGAAATGGTTAAATAAGGTTTGGAACCTCCACAACAAGGAGCACCCGGTCCACAATTCAAGGCATGAACACTCGAACACACTACTAAAAGACAAAAACTACATCTAAACATCTAACAAGTATAAAAAGGAAAGTATAGAAGTAACATCATAGTGTACTAATAGAAACATTTCCATAAATGGAAATAACATCACAATGTAGAGTACAGCCAAACAAAGTATGCAATTCCTCCAAACTACAAATGGCATCATAAGGCCATCGTGGGCCTTAGCCATCTCCTACACATGATATCCCAAGCCACCAATCAAATCATCGATACTATCGTAATAGGGATGTCAATACTAAAACATGCTACAATAAGCATAAGGAAATCAAACATGCTAGTAGCAAAGTATAAGATAATCCTACAAAGTAGACAACATCACCTATCACATGCTAATCATCAAAATAAGGAAATGTATCAATAAATAACGTCATCTAAACATGATATACAATCATTCCAATGAAAGCATAAATCACAAGGAAGCATACTTTGAAACTCAAAGCACCAAGTGAAAACATCTAGCAATGGTCGCACTAGGACAAAGACTATCTATGTACATTGGTCCCTAGCAGTGGTGTAGGTAGCTACACCTTCCAACCATGTGGTACTCATAAATCCACACCTATTGTACCAATGGAGATGATGATCCAACCACAAACATGCAAAAAAAACATCCATGGCTAACACACACACCAAGTAGTATGATGATTGAATCCAAGACAAAGACAATGCATAAACTAAAGGTCATGGCTAGACACTCAATGGCTACTAAGTAGGGGCTGACATCATGGAGAGTCACTTGGTATTGACAAGCCCAAGCTTGAATTGTGTGTCCTCAAACTTAAATGGGTGCTCACACATTATGTCCTTAAACATAATCAAGTGCTCACACATTTTATTATCTTAATTTTTAGTACCACCCAGTGATTTATTTAGTTATCACTCATATAAATCTTCCTTTGCCAACCTCTGGTGCCATGAAAATTGAGCTATGAGATAGAAGCCCCTTCCATATGCTAACCTACCCTACCCATGCTCATCCAATGTTGAGTGCCCATAGGCATGCAAATTCCCAATCCAACCCCAATGATCATAACTTCTAGAAGTACTACAGAAGATTGGGCCTCGAAAGTCACCTAACAAATGTATACACATGTACTCATGTGTGGCACACCACCATCACTAAGATTATAGCACAAGGATTGGATAAGAACACAAAGTAGAAAGTCACTCAACCAAAAATAGTATCGAGAGGATGGATGCAACATAAAAGTGCAATAATGGTCTGACTGACATCCAAATAGATCATCCAAGCCCAAAATCAAACTCATGCCAAGAAAACCTAAGAAAACTAGGTGGCATGCAAAATGAGGTAGAAACCCCAAAATTTGGAAAACTTCAAAATTAAAACCCATTTGGCCTTTGGGTATAAAAAGCTTAAAAATCCAAAAAAATTGTGTTTGGACACTGTATGCAAAAATGGCCAGCATAACAGCTCAAAACCCCAAACCCCCATCCCAAAAATAGGGGAAAATGTTCATACCCAACCAACTGGGCAGAACCAACAAATAAAAACAAATGGGAACACTAGTTCTCAACCTTCTAACATATTGTTACAAGAAATAGAAGTTGAAACAAAGCAAAAACAACAAAATTAGAAGGCCCTACCTTACAACAAAAGGGGCAGAAGCCAAAAATAATCTAATAAAATAAATAGCTCGCTGAAACTGCTAAAGGTGACAGCAAAGCAAGAACTCCCCGAGCTAGATCCAATGAGACTAATATTGCCCCATGCTCATAGATCCTAGAATGAATAGAAATCAAATCCTTAAGAAGAGGATTTCAAAAAAGAGCTCCCAAATTTCTATTTTGGAAAAGTGAAAAGTGAAAAATAAATATGCTTTTTCAATACTTATTTACTTTTCGAGTGAATAGTCGATTAGGGAAAATAGCCAGTTAGACTAGCTAGACTCTGAATCGACCCAAACAAAAATAAGTTATTCTCTGTAATGGAAATTCACCTAAGGAAAAGTTGACAAAAATTAAATCTGAAAATATTTAAAGCCCAATAACCCAAAATCATAGAAAACCACTTAATAACTTTTGTGACAATGCAAACCTCTAAATGCATAGACATGCTTACTGATCTAAACACATAATGCAGATGAGTTCAGATTTATCATTCACTAAAAGGCTTTAACTTAAACAATTAAAATAAGGATATGTTAACCATATAGGGATGACATTGGTAAAATATGAATAACTGAATTACTAACTCCATGTGCCACTATCAAGGGTATAATTCTTGTACACTAAAACACACGATCAAGTGTAATTTCATATAATATCATAGCTGAAGATAAATGCAATAAATACCCAATTAACACATTTACATCACTTACATCTACAAAAAGCGTAAAGATACAAGAATGAAGTAAATAAACATAGCATAAAATCTAACTCATTACCTAATCAACAAACATGTCCAATATACCAGATAATTAGATATCATCATAGATTTACTGTCCTCTCAAAATGGCATCAACATGCAAATATGATAAACTGAACAACATAATTGTAAAACATCTATGGTACTGACTCAAAGTATAACATTTGGCTCTCAAGTCATCTCAAAGTACCTAAAATAAGAGTATCAAGTATATCTCGAATCAAAATAGACAAGGTACAAATTGTAAACACGAGGCACTACAACAACTTTTTCCCAACTTGGCCAAATGAACTCCAATTCTTCCCAAACTTAACCAAGGACCCCAAATAAGGGAAAAATGTCACCCTAACCCATCCTAGACCCTACTAAC
This sequence comes from Cupressus sempervirens, assembly GCA_028749045.1. Taxonomy (NCBI): domain Eukaryota; kingdom Viridiplantae; phylum Streptophyta; class Pinopsida; order Cupressales; family Cupressaceae; genus Cupressus; species Cupressus sempervirens. The sequence goes on along the minus strand of CM053789.1, from coordinate 476,182,144 downwards.
CTCATGATGACATTATCATCATGCTTATATAATCAAGGGATTTTACATCTTGTTGATCCCTTATTGTACTTACAAGTGTCCAAAGACTCTTCAATCCAAACCCAATTGTACTTCTACCATGATCCACATCACCTTATTTAAAAAATAAGCAAAAGTATGTTAAAGGCACACATAAACCAAACCAAAAACTTGGATTGATCAAGAAATCCTTAGGTTCTCCTGCACCAATTATTCACAATAGAACTAATATTGCATTAGCAATTGGGATAGTTACAAGATTTTTTGCAATTCCTAACTTGGAGAATCACATGATGGTAGTGAAAATGATATTGAGATATCTAAAAGGAACAAAAGACTATGAATTGTATTACAAGAAGAATGATAGGTTTTAACTGAAGATATTTACTAATTCTAACCGGCCCAAAAATTTTGATGACAAAAAGAGCACAAGTGGAGATGCACTCTTTCTAGGAAAGAGACTAATTTTATGGACAAGAAAGAAAGAAAACTACATTTCTCAATCAATAGCTAAAGCTTAATATGTGGTAGTAGCAGTAAATTGTTCAAATATCATATGGATAGAGAAATTGTTGAAAGGAATGAAGGAAGAAATTAAAAATCTAAATGTTATCTATTGTGATAACAATAGTACTATTAACATATCAAACAATCTTTTAATACACACAAAAACCAAGCATATTGCTATCAAGTATGATTACTTGAGAGAGCTAGTTCAAGACAAAGAAGTGAAATTTGAGTATGTGTATATGAAAGATAAAATAGCTTATATATTCACAAAATATTTACCTAAAGATTCTCATGAATATCTAAGAGTAAACTAAAGATCATTCCCCTAGACAAAGATACTTAAGCAAAGATGGTGCTTTGCATCAAATGTGTAGATCAAATTATCTTATAAGTTGATGTAGACAGTCCTACTTTAGGAGATCCATAAGGTACTAATGAGGAAGAACAACATAATGGTGTATTAGTCATACAAAGATGACATGTGATGAATTCAAAATTGACATGGAGATATCTACATGAAAATATGTACAAGTTATAGTGTCTTTGGCATTGTTGTCAAAGAGCGAGATAATGTGAAGGTAGTTACCATAAGACAGAGGAGAAATTGATAGGAGGGAGAAATTGAATGAAAACAAAATGAGAGATGTTGTTAGCAATATAGAAGAATCTAATTGATTTCTTGATCTAACATGTTAGAGGGATCATTTGTGTTACATATCAAAGTTGCATGGATCAAAATTAGAATGACATAAAAGAAAGAGATTGTTGGACATAAATATGTAAATCAAAATGAAACTAAGGATATCAATGAAGATCTGATATTGTACAAAGAGGGAGTTTCTCAAGAGCGTAAAAGTTTAGTTTTGGATTGCATGGTAACTAGAGGTATTAACATCAATGCCAAAGAGGGATATTGTTGGAAACTAAAATTGAAACAATGGTAATGTTGTCATTGATGTAAAACCTTATTGGTTAGACAATTTTCTATCTGATCGAGAAGTGTCATAGCTATTTGATGGATGATGAGGATTTGAGAAGTTGGCCATAAAACAAGTACCTAGAGGAAAGGTTGAGTTATGAAGAGGAAACTAAAAATGTACACATGATTACTTAGGCTTTGACAAGATAAAGTGATTGTTTAAATTGTGTCACAAGTGGAGAAGATAGATTGATTTTTTGAAGAAAAGATCAAAGACAGACTAAATGCATAGGGTTGATCAAGAAATAGAGAAAAAGATTAAGGACCTTGAAGTATAAGATGAGTGATGCTAGTATTGACTGAGCCACAATATGCATTAAGCATTTGTATTAACAGAGCATCAGTATTGACTGCATGACACTATATGTGTCAATCAATAAATCTAGTAGCAACTGAGTAACCTAGTAATGATTGAGTATTAGAACATAGTGTTGGGCAAGAAAAACATTTTGACATTTTAAGAGAAAGTATAATTTCCAGCCAATAGAGTTGATTTCTTGGAATATGGAAAGCATGTTGAATATAAGAATGGATGACTAGGAAAATTTAAATCAAGGGAAACTATGTTTTCATGTTTTTGTGTAAGGATTCATGAAGAAGTTTCTAGAAAAGAAGAGAATTAGCAAGAAGGTGGATAGACTCATTGCATGTGTTGAGTCTGATCATAACCCTAAGATCTACAATGGTTTTTAAGTAAAAAGATAAGAATTACATATTTAAGGAGGTAAAAGGGCTAACTTTTAATAAGAAAAGGTTAGAGAAATATATTATGATATTGACTAACAAACTTAAGTAGAAAGCTAAGAAAGAGTTGAGAAGAGGAGAAGTGTGATTGCCTGAAGGGTTGCCAAGTGAATCATAGACTAAGATGAAAATGAAGTCTTGTTAGTGGCTTAGGTTGGACAATGAACTAAGATCTGAATTTGCAAAGTGAGTTGTGCTTGACAAATCAGATCTACAATGGTTTTTAAGTAAAAAGATCAGAATTACATATTTAAGGAGGTAAAAGGGCTAACTTTTAATAAGAAAATGTTAGAGAAATATATTATGATATTGACTGACAGACTTAAGTAGAAAGCTAAGAAAGAGTTGAGAAGAGGAGAAGTGTGATTGCCTGAAGGGTTGCCAAGCGAATCATAGACTAAGATGACAATGAAGGCTTGTTAGTGGCTTAGGTTGGACAATGAACTAAGATCTGAATTTGCAAAGCAAGTTGTGCTTGACAGATCAAAATTTATTGTTACCTTTTAACCATTGTATTAGTATTTTAAATCCTTTAATCAAAGTTGACCTAATAGTCATATGTAAATCCTTTAATCAAGGTGGCATTTTAATTAAATGTTTTCATGTCCTCTAAAAAGACCAGTTCTAATAGGTTGATTAAATCCTTTAACAAGGTCACATTTAATAGTGTGTTTTGTAACCTTTAATAGGGTTGGCTCCTAACAAAGCTAACTTTAGAAAAGTGAAAATATTTGTGACATGTTATTGGTGGTTTTTCCCAAATTTGGTTTCCATGTTAAATCCTAATGTCAAACTTGTGTAGATGCTATTTATGATGATTTTCTATTAATGTTTACATTTTGCAAATATGTTATATTTAGGATAGTGAACCACTAGTTGATGTTACTAAAAGTTGACTATAGAGACCAAGTTATGGAATGTTAAGATTTGAAGCTATTTAAGTGTTTTTTTTTCAATTCATACATCTAGACCTTGGATAACTAATTCCCCCTCCCTCTCAGTTACTCTAAACATTCTAACATGTCATACATCCATGACATAACAATAAAGATAATGTGTTTGATCATACAATACACAAATGGATCTATCAATACATAATTACATCCCATAAAAAAGATTAATTACATTAGTGACATCATATAAGATGATTATTTTATACATTACATCAAATGAAGAGTTTTTTAACAAGTTATCTTGAATATGCAAGCCTTAGTCTCCATTTGCAAGTCCCAGTCTCCAAAACCATTAGACATCATCCATCTTCTATCAAATATATGAGTGTGGTCCAGCCACTTTTACCACACCAACCACAATGTATTTAGCTCCTTTGGGGTTCTTCCTTTCATGAAGAACACCCAAAACCTAGCATGAAAACCCTAGTTTCCAAGTAAAAAGAAGATTAGATGGATCTAGTATAACCATGAAACATACAACTTTCTACATATCTCTAAGTAGCCTAATAAAATAGCAATATATCTACACATATGCATTAAAATAATGGCTTTCTCCAATGCACTTTAAAATCTAGATTTAACTAATGGAAAGAAATAAAACACATTTTTCCCATTTCTAAAAAGAGTAGGAAGATAAGAAGAAACAAAACATACTATATCCATTCCTATCCTTTCCAATTTTCCACATTATACCCATCCCATAAGGAAGACTAAAATGCACTTATTTCAAGGAAAATAATTCAGTATTCACTAAAATAACCATAACACTCACAAGTTTTTATCTTCAACTAGATTCATTTAGCTTTAATAGTATTCATGAATATTAAATAATAAATAAGAATTCACATCACTCATTTCTGACTCAACAAATGTAAGCATAATTCTAATTCTACTAGTCAATAACAAGGACATCACATCCATACTATATTCATCATTAAGATAATGGATCATCTATCCAATCATCTAGTGTAATCTATAAATATATATTTAGCAACATGAAGTAATATCAAAATGTTGTATGCCAATTTTCCTTTGTGTGCAAGTGTACCAATCAAATATTTATCCTAATGAATAAGAAGGCTATCTCAAATATAATACAATATTCATTGTTTAACCCTAGAGTAAGTCACTCTATGTACCATATCACACTACATAATTGGATTGGTTAGTCTCTAGTATCTAGTTCATCTTTATGTTCAACACAATGGAGCTAGGCACCTAGCCAGTTTTGGCAGTAATAAACTAATAAAGCACACCAAAACTAATATGAGTCAGATATGTTTGTATGAAAACATGTAGAAATTTTCAAAGAACCACACATACCACCTTATTTTTTCTCATGGTCAAAAAACACATTATTCGATATTTTGATTACTCTTACAAAATCATTTATTTTCTTCAGAATGGCTTTCGTATCAAATTGTTAAACTGTAATCAAATGATGAGGCAACATTTTTTTTGTTGTGATCCATCATATAATTAACTTAATCACCATAATAAAAGAATTTAATTTTAGGAAGAACATATTATTCCTTATAATCAATAATGAAAGGTAGGGACTTTGATTACATGAAAATTCTCTATGAAGATGTTTACACCACAGAAAAATACCACAGGGTTTTAATGTAATCCATATTTTCCCATATTTGGTTGAGAGATTTGAACTTGAATTTTAATCAATGATTACCATTGCAATTATAAAAACATAATCCATTATCATTCCCTGTACTTCCCAACTAGGTGACTTGATTCCCATCCAGAATGCATATGAGTTGTGAGTGGGTATTTTAGTTTACACTATTACCTTAATATTGCAATATAGTTATTTGAAAAGAGGTAGAATAGTAGAATGAATTTATGTATCAAATCTAGCGCAATTAAAAAATAATTGGAATAAATTTTGTTAGAAATACATATAAGAAGTAATTAACAGTTTAATCCCTTTAGCATTTTTTAACTATAGTGTCTTTGGTATATTATGAACTATATTCTATGCCTCTACATGCATAGATGGGAAGGATTATCATTTTAATGAGTCATGTTTATAGTTGCCTTCAATCAGAGCTCAAGACTTGATTTTTTTTTATTTCAAGAGTCACAAAAAAAGCAATGGCATAGAACATTATTTATTCAAGAGACATGTTAAAGTGGAAATATTACAATCCCTTGGAAAAACCATATTCATGGTCCATGTATAGAAGTAGTAGGAAAACACATCATAAGAAAACAATAGCCAGGTATTGACACATCACCAACGATACCAAGCACCCTTGTTTATGTAATATTCCTAAATTAGGATTTAACACTTAACACTACCATCCACGTAATGACATTTCTATAAAAAATTAAGTTCAATCTATCAATGGTATTAAGGAGTGCAACCCAATTTTCTCACCCAGCATGCGGTGGGTGAGTTAAGTAAGAATACTTGGATATAGTTCAAGGATCATGAAGACTCCACAATAATCATTTTAAACAACTGAATCTCCCTTGTTTGTTTTAATATAGTGGACAATTTCTTGATATAGAATTTAAAATAATTACATTATCTATGATGTAGCCTTTTTTTTTAAGGGATCCATTTTGGTCAAGCTAAAACATTGAGAAGTCACATAAATTGATGTAAGAAGTGATGAATTATGCATATATGGTAATTTCTAGAGTACACCAATCTGGAGAATTTCAACTTCCAAAAAAAACTTATTTATAAAAATGGCCAACTTGTGCATACATCATCTATAATACAATACACTTATTTCAAAGAATCTCAAGAATCTTCTCCTATGAATTTAATTGCAATTTTTTCTACTAGAAGGAAATAAATTTAGATTCAAGAAAGAACATACAAGACAAGGACACCTATTTGGATCAGTGGTTTCATTCCACAATGCCTTTTTCTTGAGTCCCTTCCCACACCCTTTGCAAATTTTCCTTGTACTTCTTCTTGCTTCTCCTTCTCGTGTGTCCCTCTCTTAAGATTTCATAACCATATTTAATAAATAGAAAACCCCCAATCTCGTAACTAACCCAATTTTATATTTCTCCATTCCTATCTGATTCAAGATGATTTCATGATTCATAGCCAACTAGTTAGGTCATTAATGAAATATATAATTCTATTAATTGAATCGATTTGGCTAACAAAATCTACATGTCAATATTTTTACCAATTTAAGCAGATTTGCATAGATGGATTGTGACATCCTCCTCCCCTTGTAAAATGCATCATCCTAATGCATTGATATATAAGAATCATAATCATATCTAAAGATAGTTAGAGAAATCCAATTCATTACTCATAATAATGCATATGCTAAATTCATTTATGTTAACAATATAGACTTCCATCTAATGAATAAGGTCAAAATGCATCGTACATCATTTGTGCCTACTCTACTAAGTAAGGTAATACAGTTTCTTATTCATCCTCATTTCTCATAAGGCATGAAATAAAATAATTTACTAGCTACCATTTAAATGTTTCCATCACAAGAGCTTTAACTAGAAACAAAACTCTAAGTTGACTTGAGATAAGGGAAAATAAGAGTTAAAATTCAATAAGAATTATAACAACATGGTTTGTTTAGGATGACTAAACAATCTAATCACCCCCTTCCAAGGAGCTAACCCCCTCTACCTCAGCCACACTCTTGTCTCAACATCCTTGTAACTACTCATTCACTTGAAACAAAGGATAAGTTAGTATCCACATATGAATGTCATAAGAAAAAATAATAAATCACTTCAACTATCATGCTAATATAATTAGATAACAAACAACATCATCATTATCATCATGATTCATTACAGTCCAATTATGCATTTTTCATAATTACAAGATTAATTACATCCATATTTCGTACAATCCCATTGAAACACAAAATAATTCAATAACATTTTTTTTATTTCATTACCAATTGAAGCATCGTGAAATATAATGAAATCCACCTATAACATCATCAATATATTTATTGGCATTTAATCATGTCATTAATGCATTTCAATGCTTGCAAAAGTTGAATCCAAATGTATCACACTAATCATTTACCTCACCATTAATGACATATATCTAAACAATATGATAAGAAGATCAATGATAAAAGCCACATAGTAAAATGTATCAAGCAACATTGACCCAAAATTCTACATCTAAGTAGATATTAAAGCTAAATATCAACCTCACACATCAACCAAAGGTCTAAGTCAAATACAGAATGACTAAGCATAACTCAAAAAACATATCAACTAGGAGTCCAAATAGGTAACTCAAGAAGACCAAATCATCAGTCGATGGTCATTGACCAAGTTGGCTAAGTCGAATGCGTGGATTACTACCTATATGCCACATAAGGAAAAAAAGTCAAGTTAACTCAAAAATTGACTACATATATTCAAATCAACCAGAAGATAAATATCTTCCAATTAATTATGTATTTTGATACTGGTGTTCGACCTGCATTGTGAAATGATAAATACCACAATGATTATATTTCATACCTTGATTATAGACCAAAATGTTGAGCACAACATACCATCGAGCTTAAATATGTCATAAATGAATGCACTTAAGAAGTTGGATTACAAGTAAAACTTTAATTCTAGTAGGTTTATATGTAAGATCTTGATCCTAACTCAATGAGCATTATATAAAATTTCAACCTATATTTCAAACATGAATCAATAAATATTCAACTACAATATCACTTATCATCTGATATGTCCCTAGTACTTGTAAAGATTAGTAGATCCACACTTTTCTTATTTAGGTGACCTATGCCCTCAATCACATCTTGTCTCCACAATATTTCAAGGAAATTTTTAAGTTAGTGTATGTTACATCTTAACATTAATATGCATTCCTAGTTTCCTTTATGTATTCTTAGCCAACATATAAGCACAAGTTGTGGTGTATGGCCTTCTCCCCTTCAATAATCATGTAAAATATTGTTGAGATGCTTTATTTCCCAACCATGAAGCCTTAAATACTTCCTTTGGATCCTACCTAACATGTAGAATTCTCAACCATACAATTCCAATACAATATAAAAGGTTAGAGGTATCTAGTGCAGTCTTGAAACATACTACTTCCCACATATGTCCACATAGCCTAATCATGGCATGGTAAGGAGATGGACCATGGGAAATCATATCAAGTAAACATATGCACAAATCTTTGGCCAAAGTATTTTAGTACCAAATTTATACTAGCAGGTAGAGTGAAAAGGAAAACATCACTTCTACCCTTCCCTATCTTACCACATTCAACACCCACACTAGAAGATAAGATTTCCAATCATATACATAAAATAATAAGATTTAAAGAAAGAGTAAATAGGGGCATGTTCTTCATAATCTATTCCCTTATACATCATATCAATATTCCACACTGATATGATAGATGAAATCACTTCAAAACATGGGGCTAGCCTCATAAAAATCACACTTCCTAGCCACATCAAGACCAAAGAAATCTTGAAATCAAGATTCACATTTTCCAATTTAAAGCCCAAAAAGGAGGAATAAAATAAATAAAAATAAAAGTGAACATGAGTCACAAAGGATAGAGAACTGAGGAAATAGGTGGTCACAAGGAAGCTATAAAATTTTCAAGTTATCCCTTCATCACTTTAAAGTTCATAAGAACTAAGAGATCACATAAAAAATGAAAACTAATTCACATAAAAGACAATGACTTGCACTTATCACCAAGAGGGAATAGATTTGTCACAACACCTTGCGTCCAAGGAGCCTAAGGACATAACCAAACTTTGGCATGTACATTACATCTTGATAATGACATATTTTCTTTTTGTAATCTCATATATTTCTAAATGAGAAATGGAACACACATTACTTTTTCAAACAAAATCCATGTTCTTCCTGCATATCATGCCAGGTTATTCAAAGAATATCATAAATCTGGTATCATATTTTGCACCACCTATGCAACATGTGCCACTTTCACAATTTAAGACATATTTGTCATTGTTGTTACAAGCCATGTTTATAATCTTATAGACATTCATGTCCATCAATTAACTACCTCAATGGCTAATAGCAATTTATATTATCCTTGCTTTAAAGATGCAAGAATAAAGTACTTTATTTTTAACCATAACATAAACAATATGCATTTTGTATAGGCACAAAAATCATATAGTCATAATCATATGAGGTACTCAACTTACAAATAATTTCAATTAAGTTCCATCACTACTACAAAGAGGGAGTGCTAAAGACAAAAATTTAGACAAATTTTTAATAAATTTTCTTCATTCAAGATGGAAAAAAAGAAAGTTACATGTATACTCTTAGACATGTCTTTAACTGAACATCTTAATATATTGTCTTAATCAATTGTCTTTATAAGACAATATGGAATAAAATTATATATGTCTTATCAAGACAATATATTAAGACACTCAGTTAACGACATATCTAAGACAATACACAACTTTATTTTTGTCTTGGATGAAGACAATTTATTAAAAATTTGTCTCAAAATTTACATTTCAAATATAAACTATTGCATTCCACTTTCTTGCATTATTCCCAACTTTGTGTTCTACAAATTAAGATTAAATTAAGTAAAAATTATAAATAAGAAAATAAGCATGCATAACTAGATTCCAAGTAACCATAAAATCTTCTATACCAATCCACCCAAAACCCAAAAACCTACTTCATCCTTCTTCTTGAGATATAACATATATGAATTGCCTATAAATGCTCCCTCATGAGAGAACATGTAAGCTATTCTAGTAAGTTCTCATGTTATTTGTTGTTGATACATGACTCTACTGGAGTACTCTTGTCAAGAACATAACCAGATCTGCACCAACTCTAAATGATGCTAGTGTGTGAAATACTTCAATTTCTAGTGAACTCATATACAAGTAGAATGAATCAATTTACCATGATCTACAAGCCTCACAACTTGTATGACCAATCAACTTACAAAAAAAGAATCATAGGTTTGGATATATAAATAGGAACATTAGAAAGGAAGCATGATCTATATCCCATGATAAGTAGTTGAGAAAGAAACACTTTGAAATGAAAGAGTGTACACAAATAAATATTTCAAAAATTCATAGTGGACATAAAAGTAAATAATTTAAATAAATTTCACACAATGATATTGAAACTCAACATTTCACAATAACCTCTTCATTCTTGTATCTTTTGCATAAGTTTACATCACCACTAGTAACTACGAAACCCATCAACTCTTGTTCATTGAAAATTCTAATTTCAATACATGTTTTTATGAAGATAACTATAAAAAAGGTCATTTTCAACATCCTTGAGTTGTTTTCAGTTTGTTGGAGCTATACTATTTTCAACATGTTGGAGCTATATTGTTTTCAGCATGTCAAAGCTACAATGTTTTCAAAATCCAATTTCTAGAATGACCCAATATCCTGAAAAAAAGATGAGCCAATAATTTTCAAATTATAAGAATAATAATTTTTTTGAAGATAATGACAAGAGAAATGAAGATATAGTAGTTTGCATATGTCAATGAAACCTATTTGAAAAGAGCAGAAAACTAGTTGATAATGTCCCACAAGGAAAATGGGAAAGTGAACTTCTTATAAATAAGAATGTAATAGATTTCTAAAGAGAAAATTAAGACATGAAGATTATAACAATGAATATTACTTTTCTTATTCAAGTTCAATAAGCCACAAAGCAATCAAAAAATAATATATTCTAGTAATTTCTTGTAACAGCATACCTTGTTTTCAAATTGAAAATTATGCTTTATCCATCCTCTTCCTCAGTGTCCTCTTTCTATGAGGTACTATTGTAACTGTGGGCATGAATTGTTCATCATATTGATCATCATCATTATTAGTGTTTCCAACTTTCTGAAATTGATAGATGGTTTCATGCTTAGGTTCTACAATGATGGTTGAATCATTGTGTGCAACAAACAATTTAACATGTTCCTCCTCTTCATGCTCACTATTGGATGACTTTGATTGTTGGGCTCCCTATGCACAACATGGTTTAACTTATTCAAACAACATACTACCTCAAATTAAATTATTGGTGTCATAGAATATTGTAAAGACCTTACCTTAGATTCATGAATAGTGACTAATTTCTCCACTTGGTCTAATAATTGCTTCTGAAGCCCTTGAGAACCATCTAGTAAGGCATACTTTAAGTCCTCCATTGAAGCGTCTTTTTTAAATTGGTGAACCTACATAAAAAAATGTAACCATATTTATAAGTTATGGTGGCTCATAAGATATAATAAAATAACAAGTCTACCTTAACTTTTCTATGAAATATAAATTCCTAAAGATAAAAATATAAATGTACCAAACCACCATGAATGTTGTTGTACCCACCAAACCCCAATTTATGGGATCAAATGCTAGACACCCTAGCTTGGGTTGCTTTTGTTGTATCTCTAAGGCATATTTCAGATCCTAATAGTGCAGATGGATAACAACTTGGATTATTGGGTGTCTTCCTATTAAATTTAGCATCTTTGATAAGTTCATCCCATGTTTCTTGGTTGGTGATCCAAGCTAGTTGTGGATATCTAAAATCTTTTGTCAACTTGGACCTTAAATTATCCCTTTTTGAATGAATGAATTTTCTTGCAATATCCAAAATAAATTCCTGATTAAAACTAGGATTTCCAAATGCTGATATTAGATATTTGAAAAGTTGATCCTTTTTATCATTAGCTTGCTTTCTCCAATCCATTTGGATGTTATTGCCAAATAGATTTTCTAAATGATGATAAATGAAATGGAAGAATCTCATACTTATCTCAATTTTTGAAAACATTTCCTCTAAAGGAGAGCAAGATTGCAACTTCTTACGTCCCTTTTGTAGTAACTAAAGATATTGTTGGTGTCTTGGGTATTGAGGTAGATGCCACTATAGGCACATTAGTCACATCCTCATTCCTTTATTGTATTTATAGTAAGATTGTAAAATGTTAGAAACTCAACCATAATATGTAACTATTTTTAGATTTAAAATAATACTTAAGTGCATTGAGAATAAAATGATTGTTGATAAAAAAGGCAGATTTCTCTTGATGAAAAACAAATTTGAAAGATTAGACAAGTTTAAGGCAACCAAATTTAGCTTGGTACTGCAAATTTTCCCTACTTAGTCTATGAGATCACTTTTAAAGGTATAATGGTTTATTTTTGTAAGATGGTCATGATTTGGTTTATAAGATCATTTATATTTTAGGTGCTAGCTAGTCTATTATTAGTCTATGAAATTATTTTTTTAATATCAAAATAATAAAATTAAAATATAAATTTTGATATGAAGTGCATAATTAAAATTATACCTTGAACATTTAAATCTATCATTTTTAGTATTTTTTTAGTCTTGATTAATCTAGGAGATCAATTCATAATCCAACAATATATGTATTATAGTAATTCAATGCTTGTCTTTATTGATATTTTCAACCACAAAAGATATAGTTTAGAAAAGACTTATTATTGTTTTCTATATACTTCTCATATTTATAATAAATCATAAAATATGATCTAAAACATTAATTAAAGAACAAATACAATATAAAAATATATATTCATATAATGTAAAAACTGCATGATTTAACTTATTGTTGATCACACATGACTATATAAGGATCGATGCAAATTAGAGGTAATCAATAAAACATCTGGATTGTTTCAAAATAGTTATCTATTGCTTTATTGGAATCTGCATGAATAGAGCTAGCTAATTTGCCTTATTTTGTTCTATAATTAGAATATTTAAATTTTTGATTACCTTTATAGCCTTGGGATAGCTTAGCCTTGTGAAGGTTATGTGTTATATTTTCAAAGCCCATTTCTCTTAATATACTTATATCTTAACTATGAAAATATTTTGTATATCCTAATTTTTTTTCTATGTTATTGGTATATTAAGGGCAACTAGAAATTCTAGGTCACTATGGCCTTGCCAATCTATATAAATGGATGAAGAGATTTTGGTAGTTGGATTGAATTTGATAAGTTGGTCTTATACCTAAAATCATATTCTGAATTTGTCTATAAATTTAGAATTGTTTTAAATCAAATTTATCCTCGTGATTTTTTTTTGAAAAAAATTCATAAGTATTTTGTTCTTATTGTTTGGTAACTACATTACTAGCTATGATAAAGAATGAATAAGAAAAAGTTATGGATGAGTGCGATGAAATAGAATATAAAAAATGTGATGAGTGTGATGAAATAGAATATAAAAAATGTTTATCAAATCTATTGCAAAGACATTGAAGATAATATAAGAAATACTCAATGGTCTATTATGCAGTGATCAAATACGCTAGGCAGAAATATGAAAAGAAAATGGGAAAAATCAATATTTTGCAATAGTAGCAAATTTTAGTTTACTTACCTGCAGAAATTGCTGTAAATGCCACAGACAAGAATTTCCCCATAGTTGGATGTCGTATTCCATTGTTAAGAAGCTACTGAAATATAAAACAATAATTGGAAATGATTTTAAATTTTACATTTAAATAGTTGACAAAGAAAAATAACATACAATAGATTCCATTACCACAACTCAAAGCTTAGCATCTAATTATCACATTATTTAAATAAATTTTTCTAGGCATAGGCCAATAAATAACATGTTAAAACTCTATAAAGAGGATTCCACAAAATTTGGTTATGATACAAGGAAAAATAATATTACTATAATACAACACATCCCAAAAGCAAGGACCTAGTTTAGTGGTCTCAATTTTTTTTTTATTTTTTTTAAAAAGCCCTTTCCCAATGCATTTATCAAGAAGACAAAACAAAGCCCTTTCCCAACCAAGCATGATGGCTTTTTATAATTTTTTTTAAAAAAAAAAGAAAAAACAAAAAAACAAACAAACAAACAAAAAAAAAAAACTTGTAAATAACAGTTAAGTGTGCAAGGTTGTCTTGTTCAAATGAGAAAATACTCGCTAAAATAATTAATAGATAGCATACATAGTGAAATGCACAAATTCATAGATGAATTAGAAAATAGTCATTGAAAATGAATAACATGTCTATTCTTATATTTACCTCACAAAATGACACAACAATATTAACTATGTCAGGTGATAGCCATTTTTGCTTCATTTTCATTTTGATGAAAACCTATAACCCTTCACCATGGAAAAAAGAAATTTAACTATTACATGTTTTACCAAAACTGAACAAATTAATTGAGACCTAAAATTCAGTGTTCTGCTACAATATATTCACTCTTGGGTAAAGTACAGACCTGTGTAACCCTTTTGTAAAGGAAAAGGCTAACAAAAGTATAATTGTTCACCTTCAATGACATAAAATTGGTATTATTATTTGGAATTTGAAAATGAAGTAAACTAATTAAATGTGTAGAAATGGATAAACTTTAGGATTATAATTTTTAATAATTATTTGAAATAAGAATTGATATATTTTCCTATTTTTTGAACATAATTTTTTAGCTACTGAAAATGTTGAAAATTAGGGGTCTAGTTCCCACCACAAAACTATATGAAATAAACTTATTTCCCTTTGATCTATGATTATGTTATAGATAAGATATATAACAAGACCAATTAAAAAAAAAATTGTCTTTAGACCTATATTTTCTCTTTTATAATTATTCAAATTTAACATTACCTAAAATCAATAGTTTTCATCTCCCACCACATTTTTCAAAACAAATCTATTCTAACTAGGAGAAAAATTGTACATTCTAGAAGAGGATTCTCTCCTCAAAATGTCTATAATTTTAACATATATTTTATATGATTTAATATGTTTTTCTTTCTCAAAACCAACATCTTTTCAAGTATTAAAATACATGCTTGTAGAATTTTTTAAATTACAATATACTATATCTAATTAAAACACTATAAACTCTATGTGAGAATATCCTTGACTTTGAGCTCTATAAATGATGTTTATATGTTATTAAAAAACATCATAAAAAATAAAAAGAGTTATTGAAATGTCACTTTTTTGAAATAATGTTATTTCTTTAGTAATTAGATGTAAACTAGTATAAAACATACATTTAACAAACATTTCCAATTGGAAAAGTGTGAGAGCATATATAAGTTAGCTAGAATGAATTTATCTAGATCATATGTTTGAACAAAATCAAATTTTAGATAGAAATACTCAAATTCAATCATTCTAATCTGTTAGCATGAAAGGTGATATAGCTTTGTACTCAACATATCTTCCTATTAAAAAAAAATAGATTAATTAATCTAAGTAAGCATGAAATTATGCATTAAGTTAGAAGAATTCTAATTTTGTACAATAATTTTGAGTCAAATTTGTTTTGCACATCCACTAATCATAATATTAATGATATGTCAATTTCTTGTAAATATATATTTATATGATTTGACTTTCTATAGAAATAAGGTTTTGTGGAAAAAATTAGAAAATTTCAAGCTGTATTGAACAAGCACTAACTTATTGCTGCTCATTGGACTTTCCATAGCAGCACCCTCATTATGGAAGATATTTTCCTAATGATGAAAATTTGATTTTCATATTCTAATTTCAATAGACCAATAAAAAATGCTACTTCATAAATATGGGAGCTGGAGTTATTTTGCCAGTAAGAGACAATTCTTAAAGGGAGAAAAATAAAACATATTGGATTAAGAGATATCTACATTAAACCATTGTATAGCTAGATTGAAAGATAAAACTATGAATAAAATGCATTTGCATTCATTTAAGTATTTTAAAACATTGCTATGTCAAGTCTCAATTCGTCAAAGTCTTGAAATTAACATCACTCAAACTGCACTGAGAATATGAATTCATTATGTAAACACAAGATTATTTTCAATAACTTGATGGAAAAGAGTTTCAAACTATAAAATTCTTTTGGAGGTGTGATGGTAAAGGCGATGTAATTCATGTGGTGAAAGTGTAGAAATTGGAGAAAAACATCAATCTTAATAAGAAAGCTACAACAACAAAATTAGAGGAAGCTGTCTTTTATTTCAAACCAACTCATCATATAGGGATGCCCAAGAACAAAAGACATGGGTTGAAGCAAGTTATCAAGGACACCCAAATAGTAATTTATATAGTGGGCTAAACAATTGCAATGTGGAAATAGCTTTTCCTAGAGGTCTAGGTTGTCAAATTCGAAGTCCTTAGCAAACTAGGCCAAAAGTGAGTTGTCTTCTTCAATAATCTTCAAAGAGGATTCTGGCACCAAAAAATCTAAAAATGAGTTTAGTGGAGCTCCACAAAAGGCACAAGAATCAAATGATAAAAGTAGAACCCACAAGGGTTGGGATCAATCTTATGATGCAGCTTCTAAGACCTAGGGATTTAAATATGGAATTCATCTTGAGAATAAGAGATAAGGATTCTCTGAGTTGAGAACTGGGGCATGAGAAATAAGGGTTGGCAGCTAGAAAATAAATGGGAAATGAATCAATCATGTGGGATGTAGTAATCACATAAGCTAGAAACAAATTCAGAAACTAGTGATGTTAAGTTAAATAGAGATAATAAAGTTATCCCTCCTCCTGCAAAGGATTTTTTATTGAAAAAAAAGTAAATAATTCAATCTAAACTTCACTCTTATCCTTAAATACCTAATTTTTGTGTGTCTTTCTTCACATTATGGATCTATTTTATGAACTCTTTCTATGACTAAAGAAATTGTCTTTCTAACTTGGCTATTATCCTTAAATACCTAATTTATATGTGTCTTTCTTAACATTACATGGATCTATTTTATGAACTCTTTCTATGACTAAAGAAATTGTCTTTCTAACAAGTCTATATTTCTTAAAAGATAGACAAAGTTGCACTAAATAAGAGATTAAAAATTCAGCACCAATTTTTTTAAAAATAAATGACAAAATTTAGTAGAGATCAATAGAATTTAACATGAAATTTCTTGATTAGAGTGTTGTTATACCTATGATGCCAAATATAAAATTTGTAACAAGAGCAAAATAGAGAAAGGGAGGAATTACTTTGGACATTAGTTTGAAAGTTAAAACCAATGGTGGGTAGTGTTGTAGGCTTAGATGAACAAAATATTTGGTAGATAAATAAGCAATTCCCTTGTGGATACCACAAATGATCTGCCAAGCACAAAATTGTTGTTACATTTAGTAGTGACATGAAACACTATGAATAACAAGCATGTTTCTTAGGTGCAGATTATATGGTTTATATCTCTCTTACAATTATAGTATTTATGTTTTCATCACTCTCAGCTTATAATCCAATCAATTTTATTCCACTCAAAAAAATGAGGTCTTAAATAAAGTTGTACCATAGTGAATTGAGTTATTCTTTACACAAGACTTTTAAGAAATTTCCTATTCAAATCATGGTGAGAAAATATATAATGGATAAACAACTACACCACAAAACACAGATCTTCAATTTCAATATTTTTTTTTACCCTATGTTCTATATCATAATAGATGTATGTGTCTTCAATATACAATGATATTCTACTAGCTTATGGAGGGATGAGATTTTCAATCACCTAAATGTTGGGCAACCAATCCCAGTAAAATATTTTTTTTAAAGTTAAGAATTGATGCTAGTTGCCTCATCTTGAAAAAATAATTGAAGGGTTTTTTAATTTTCACCATGGCTCTTCCTATTTATATTCTCTATTTTTGCCTATCAAAAGGTTCCCCTCTCTCAAACCCCTATATTATGGTGGTTTGGGAGACAAAAAACTACAGACATTTAAATTTTTTTGTAGCAGTCATTATGTTTTATTCTTCAAAGATGACACATGGTCTCCTTATTTCCTATAGGCAACATTCTCTTGAATGGATTCATCAAAGAGAATCGGCTCTTGTCCCAATCTCTAGCCATTAAAAATAGCTAAAGAAAGCACAAGGGTGAACCATCGTGCCTCAATTCCTCATTAAAAATAGCTAAAGAACTTACTTCTATGTGGTCTAAAAAAATTCATAACAAAAAAAAACAATGAATAACAAATAACCAATGCTACAACCATTAACAGATGGTGTGATAGAAATATAATTATTTTCCCTTTCAATCTCAAATCTTCCCAAAGTTTATCTTGTCTAGAAGTAATAGTGTTCTTTAATCACATATAGAAGAGCTCTCTTGCATTTCATTCATAAATGGAAACCCTAGCTTTTCATTTTGCATGCCAACAAAAGGAAAGGTTTAGTGTTCGATCCCCTAGCCCAAAGAGGGATCCATCTACACTTGTTTAGCCTTGATCTTGATGAACAAGATGTGGGATCCATCTATACCCATTTAGCTTTGATCGAGATGAAAAAAATGTGGTCTTCAGGGAAGGCAATGGCATTTTTTTTTTAGTAGTGGGGGAGTGACTTAAAATTTATGAAAAGTTTCTTGAGCCCCCCAAAATGGGAATAGAACATTGCGGTAGCTACTAGTGTTTGGCAATAGAATCTGATTGTTTTCCATGATTGAGTCACCAAAATCTAATTATTTTCTATGATTGAGGAAAAGTAGTAGTAATAGGGGGATTCATGAATTGGAAGAGTTGAATTGAGCATGGATATTTTTTATCTAAAATCAGGGGAAAGGGAGATGTGTGATTCTTTGCACAAGGAATTAGGCACAACACTTTGTGCCTATGCTTTCATCTGCTAATTTTAATGAAAAAATTATGTACGTTATTGGGGTTGATTATTCTATGGCCTTGAAAATTCAAACATGGGGCAAGTTAGTGTGCTTAGCCCTAAAACTAGCAAAGCAATAGATTTAGCTTTATATTACCTTACATGAAACCTACATCAAAACCCTCCAACTAAAATGTAGTCAACATAGGCCTAAGTGAAATAATTGATAGAAGTGTTCCGACAGGGATAATAGAGTGGATTTGTTGCTTCCACTTTCTCCTACCACGACTATGCTTTTTTTTCCATAGCTTGGGCATACATGCAATCTTAAAATTAGGATGAAAGAACATATAGAATTTATGTATTGCTAGAGATGGGGTTTTCTAAATGCTATGAAATTTTCCCACGAGAAATGGGGTTTTAAAATCTATCCTAAAAAACATGTAAACTATTCTAATAAGTCTTATTAGAAATTTTATTCATGCTTGGGGTTTATTGAAGTGCATACCTCAAGATTAGGAAATCAATACGAAGACATAATGTAGAGCTCACGGGTCACATCTCTATAGATGGACAACCACATAGTGAGTAAACTAAATATGATTAGCTGAATAATAGTTTATAAATTAGAAATGGGAGTGAAAATCTTTCTTCCCACTTTAGTGCTTGTGAAAATGCATGTGAAAATTGATGTTTCCTCATTTGTCTAAATTTGTACTTTTTAAGAAAATGAAGAATGTTCTAATTTTAATTTAAAATATTAAAAGTTAAAAATTAAATATCTAAGATGTTATATTAATTTTGTTTGAAATAAAAGTCTTAAAATCATTTCCTATCAGAAGTAATCATAACTCAAAGACACAATAATCACCGTAGGAGTCTATACCTATACACATAGGCTAAGCTTAGTTCATTTGTAGTTGCATAACCTAGGCACAACAAAGCACAATCAACTCAAGGCCCTAGTGTGTAACCAAGATCTTAGATACCATATGTAAGATCACTATCCTAATAAGCAAAGCCACATCATCAATTGTGAGAGAAATGTAAAAATCAAGAGACGAAACTCTAGTTAACTATTCATCCATTCAAGTACATAAACCATAAATAGGATTATCAAGTAGTTATCCATGTCACTATCCAAAATCAATATAAACAATATTACTTATTAGTTAAGTAATTAGAATGTCAATTCAACAATGTTGATCTACATGTCATACATCCATGACATAACAATAAAATCCATGTGTTTGATTGCACAATATACAAATGGATGTGTTAGTAAAATATTACATCCTATAAAAATTATTAACTACATCAGTGACATCGTATAAGATGGTGTTTTTATACATTACATCACATGAAGGTTTTTTAATATGTTGCCTCGAATATGTGTCCATCTGCAAGTCCCAATCTCAATAGCCATTGGACACCATCCATCTGCTATCTGAGAGGAGAGTGTGGCTTAGGCACTTTTATTACACCAACCATTGAGTGTTTAGCTCCTCTAGGGTTCTCTTTGACATGAAGAACACCCTGACCCTAGCACAAGAACCCTAGCCACTTGGAACAGGAGGATCAGATGGATCTGCTACAACCATCAAACATACTACTTTTCAAATATGTCTAAGTAGCCTAATCATGGAGTGTGGTAGGAAAAATTAAATAACAACATATCTACACATATGCAATAAAATAAATAGCTTTGGCCAAAGTACCTCAAAATCCAAATTTAACTGAGAGAAAGAAACAAAACACAGTGTATCCATTTCTAATCAGAATTTTCCTAATTCACCACATTAAACTCATCCCATAAAGAAGACTAAAATACACTCATTTAAGGAAAATAAATCAATATTCAATAAAATAACCATAAAACTTACAATTGTTTATCTTGAATTCGATTCTTATAACTTTAATAATATTCATGAACAATAATCAATAAGGATTCACATCACTCATTTCTGACCTAACATGAAGTAATATTAAAATGTTGTAAGCTAATATTCCTTTGTGTGTACATGTACCAATCAAAGATTTATCCTAATGAGGAAGAAGACCACCTCAGATATACTACATTATTCATTTTTTAACCTCGGAGAGAGTGGTTGGGCGTACTGTATCACACTACATAATTAGATTGGCTAGTTTTTAGTATCTAGCTCAACACAGCAAAGATAGGCACCTAGCCAGTTCTGACAATGACAAACTAATAAAGCACACCAAAACTACTATCGGTCATATATATTCTTATGAATACATTTAGAAAATTTTCAAGAACCATGCCTACCACTTGATTTGTTCCCATGGTCAGCAAGCACATTATCCTTCATTCTGATTACGCTTAGGACAAAATTTAGTTTCTTTAGAATGGCTTTGGCATAGAATTATAAAATGGTCATTGAATGATGATACAATTTTTTTAATTTTTGATCCATCAAACAATCTACTCAATCACCATAAGAAAATAATTTAGCGTTAGGAAGAACATATTATTATTCCTTATAATCGACAATGAAAGGTAGGGACTTCGATTACCTGAAAATTCTCTATGAAGATGTTTACGCCACTGAAGAACATCGCAGGGCTTTAATGTAATCAATGTTTCCCAGATTTAGTTGAGAGATTTGAATTTAAATTTCAATCAATGATTGCCATTTCAATTATCAAAAAATAATGCATTATCATTCCATGTCCTTCCTAACTAGGCGGCTTGATTCCCATCCAGAATTCACATTAGTTGTGAGAGGGTGTTTTAGTTTACACTGTTATCTTCGTATTGTGGTGAAGAATAGTAAGAATGGATTGATGTAGATCGATTCCAGCACAGTTAAAAAATAATTGAAATAAATGTTGCTAGAAATATTTATCAGAAGTTACTAGCGGTTTAATCCCTTTACCATTTTTAACTATTTAGTGTCTCTGTTATTATGAACTATCTTTGCTTCTTTGATTCTTGTTTGTTTTAGAGTTTAATGGATACACAGTGTGCAAATAAATAGTTGCACAAATTATAGATAATATCTTCTTTAAAAATATTTAAAGAAAAAGAACTTATTGCTTTTACAATATTTTCGGAAACGACTACAATAGTTGGGCTAAATCTTGTTTAGTTTAATTATGACTAGACTTAGGAATACATCAAATGAACAATTTACACAACATCTCTATTATGAATATTTTCTATCATATTCCTTTTTGTTTTAAATGTAGCAAATCATGAAAATAAATTGCAATATGACTTTTAAAACTGGTCATGCAAAGAAACGTTTATTGAAAAACGGTTTCTTACCCAAATTCATACAATTTTTTTTTGCCATTTGAGGAGTGCAACTTTAGCGCTGGGATATAAGGGAGACATCAATGGCTTTTTCATACAGTCCGACTTCGCGCTTACAGAAAATTATCTTTTTGCTATCGAAATTTGTTTCATAACAATGCATCAATGTTATCTCCTTTCTGGTCATTAAAATACAATTAACAGTCACAAAAGTTCACTGAAAATATTACAAATCTAGTTCGCTTTTTTATAAAAACCAAATGTACTATTATATAAGATTAGCTAATGGATGCTAATTTAATGTAATATCAAATATGATGAAGAAGAGTTAGAAATATCATAAAACATCCTTTGGATATAAGTACTTCTATATTACAGGTGATATGTTTTTAAACATTATTAAATTGAAATATACTTAGCTTTCTGATGAGGAGAGGGCATCAAGTAATCTTCAAATCTGTTTATCTCATTATCTTTTTATATAAAACCATTTCCATTACCATTCCTTCAGACTATCATGATATAAAACAAATCATCTACATTTCTTGCAAATAACAATAGAGAGAAACGATTCATGTTCATTGTTATAACCTTCTTGACAGAGATCAATAGTCGACAGAGGGAAACATAAAGACTTAATAAAAATAGATTTCATTTAATGTCAAAGTCAACAAAACATCAATGCAATTTCCTCTCACAACCTATTCCTTATTCCTCTAACCACTCTGTCAATCTCTCCCTGCTATTACAATAATGTCTTTCTTTTAAAGACAACCTGAAACGGTTACAACCGTTTACATTCCTGTGTCCCTTCCTATTCATATTCAGATTTTCATTACAAATTTCATATGATCCCAATTACAATAACATAATAAATAGACCATTTCACATTATGGTTCCAATGACTTAATAAATAAATCATTTTGGAGATGAATTTAAACAATATAAAATTAATAGAGGGAGTTGCCCCTACACCATACTTCCGAACTTCAAAGTTTTCCATGACCTCATGGAAATGCATTGATGAGAATTTGCGCCTCTTCACCATCATTGCTTCAATGCCTCCTCCATTTTCTTTATCTCTTTTAATTGACTCCTATCAATGGAGTTATGTTGGTCGCCTTCGATGGTGCCTTAGCCATTGCACAATCCACTCATCCATGTCGCATCACAACCTCATGTCCTCACCTGGGAGTCCCATCATGCCTCTATCCCCAATCTATTGGTGACACATAAAGGACCATCCTCTCTGGCCCTGGATCATCTTGTATGATCCTTTGGTAGAACTCTCCTATCCACCCATTACAGTTGAGCGAACCGGCACCATTCTACAACCACAAACCTCAAAACAAGAATCCAAAACAATCCAACACTACCTAGTGTAGATTCTATCCATCTACACACTCAGAATCTTCTGCGTTGTGATACCAATATAATGAGAAGAGGGCATCAAGTAATCTTCAAATCTGTTTATCTCATTATTTTCTTTTATATAAAACCATTTCCATTGCCATTCCTTCAGACTATCATGACATAAAATGAATCATCTACATTTCTTACAAATAACAATAGAGAGAAATCGATTCATGTTCACTGTTATAACCTTCCTGACAGAGATCAAAAGCCGATAGAGGGAAACATAAAGACTTAATAAAAATACATTTCATTTAATGTCAAAGTCAACAAAACATCAATGGCTCTCTGGTTAAAACTAGAGAGCCCAATTTCCTCTCACAACCTATTCCTTATTCCTCTAACCACTCTGTCGATCTCTCCCTGCTATTACAATAATGTCTTTCTTTTAAAGACAACCTGAAACCGTTTACCTTCCCATGTCCCTTCCTATCCATATTTAGATTTTCATTACAAATTTCATATGATTCCGATTACAATAACATAATAAATAGACCATTTCACATTATGGATCCAATGACTTAATAAATAAATCATTTTGGAGATGAATTTAAACAATATAAAATTAATAGAGGGAGGTGCCCTTGCATCACTCTCTCGGTGTGAGGCTTTGCCTCCTGTACATAAGTATTTTTGAGGTTGGAGGACTATTTTATTATAACAATATATACTTTAAATTAATTGCAAAAATATGTGAGAATAGATTTTAAAAAGTATTCAATTATGCACAATCATAATTTCTTACCCAAATAAAAGTAATATGTATATTATTGTATATGTTAACTGTGGAGGAAAAACTCAATTGATAAAAGAGTAATTCAAAACTAGCTAAGAAAAAATATAACCAATGGTAAGGTACATTAATAAAACATCAATTAATCCAAAATATTAAGAATTCATTAGAACATGTAAGGATAGAACTAACAAAATTTTTGAAGTGATACAAATAAGTTACAGTAGGATACATTGATTTTTTTTTAAAAATTATAGCTTTTTCTTGACAATTTTTTTAATATGAATTAATGTGAGCTACATAATCTATTATTTAATGGCACTCCTTAAACATAAACACTAAGATTTGTCTTTACTTTTTTCTTTGCTAGGTTTTCTTATTCCAAACAATTTTAGGGAAAAAAATCCTTAAAAGTGTAGGCTATTTAACTAAAAGTTATGTAATTAATGAGAGTAAGATTATGGAGTAAATTAGAATCATTATTAGATTCACATAATGTAAATGCAGAGTTTTAGACTAAAATATGTACATAATCAAACAATATAATTATTTTGCTTAAAATGTGGAAATTGCCAAAAAAGAAAAAAAAGGAAAAAAAAGCACCTTCATTAGTCCAAAATTTTCTACCACACATTTATACCTCAAATAAAATAAATACTAGTTAAGTTTCTATCATTGCCTATAGTTCTAGCATAAGTGAAGAACTGATAATAAATGGTGACAAAAATAAATACATAAAATATTTGAAATCGGAAAAATAGAAGAAAGGTCAAAAAATCATCATTAATATCTCACTTAATCATTCATAATTATACTAAATTTTTTATTTTTATTTTTTTCTATTAGAAATAAGGGGATCAGAGTACAAAAAAAAAATTTAAAAATACAGAACAGTCACAACAAATAACAACAGGGGGGGCAAGCCACCCCACGGAAAGGAAATATCAACTGTGCATCAGAGCAAATATGCAAGAGAGAAACATCAACTAACTGAGAACATCATTATGGATATCCATCCATGCTGTCCAACCTAAAGGACCCTTCAACCAGACAATGTTCTTTCGTTCTTGAGACTGGGTCATCATGAACAAATCTTCTTTTCTAGCATTCATGTTCTTTCTGATTTCTTTATTCAGCCTCATGCAAGCTTGCTCAAAGGCTGACAAATCATCCAAGGATCTTTGCAACTGGTATCCAAGCTTTAGCCCATCATGGAGGAACCTTCTCAGCTTATCTCTTTCAGTCATCATAGTCTCATAGACCTGTAAGAAAATTTTAAGGTATGTGAGTTTTCGAAAAAACTCAGTAAGAACCCTCGGCTTACCTTGGTACCTTTCCTCATTCCTACACTTCCAGATCTACCAGAGAATGTGAGAAGACAATATATTCCATAATAAATGGGTATCTTTAGGAAGACCAGAAATATAACTAGTAATAATGTTGAGAATACTAACATTAAAGGGATAAAAAAAACCAAACATGTGCCATATCTCTTTAGCAAAAATACAATAAAAAAGAATATGCCTACCAGTTTCAGGAAGTTTGCAAAAGCTGCAAGTATCAGAGTTAGAAAATTTTTTTTTGATAGGAAGCTTATCCAACAAAACTAACCATTTAAAACATCTTAGCTTAGGTTCAACAACACTCTTCCATAAGTTATCAAAATATTTTTTCCACACATCAACATTAAGAGAGGAATACCAGACATCATTAATATGGTCAATAATATCAGTGTTTTGATCAATAACTTTGTAAATATTCTTGGCCTTAAGCTTGGTAGTGATAACTCCATCGGGCCATTTACATTTCAAATGCCTATGAGAGTCAACATCGCAAATAATAGGAAGGTTACTAGAAGCTTGAACAATCATGTTGTAAGTCTTCTTTTGAGAGTCTAGAATGTCAAAGTTTCTTTTAATTTCCTCCCAAGGAATAAGATGATCATGCTCAAAGAGGTCAATAAATTGCTTTATGCCCTTCTTAGCCCACAATCTGGTAGAGCATCCTTGGGAGAGGGCTAAAGGTTTACCATTTAGGTGAAGGTTCCACCAAATGGATCTTTCACCATGGAGCTGATTATTGTTATGAAAGTCCTTGTTAGTGATGAAATTTCTAACATGGTCCCAAGCCTTCCATATAGATTTGAAAACAGCGGAACCTTGAACCAAAACAGGAAAGTTGCCAATGATAAGATCACAAAAGGGGAGGTTATTCCAAGATCTAGCTTTCTTAGGAACACCCCTCTTAATATTATTTCTAACCAGCACCTTCCAAGGACTGTCACCCTCCATGGAGTGAAAGATCCACTTAGAGGATAGGGCAATCCCCTGAATCTTAAGATCCTTTAGCCCAAGTCCGCCAAGAATCTTGTCAGTGTGGCACCAAGCCCACTTAACAGAATGAATCTTATTAGTTCCTTTACAATCAGACCAAAGAAATTGCCTAATAGCCTTTTGAATTTCCTCAATCTGATAATTGTTAAATAGCCAGGCAGAGGAATAGTAAATAGTGTAAGAGGACAACATTTTTTGACACACTTGGATCCTGCCAGCAAGGGACAAAGCCTTGTTGTGCCATTTATTCAGCTTTTTATCAATCTTCTCTTTAACCCAGGACCACATGTCTTTGAGGGCAGGTTCAACCGAGAAAGGAATCCCGAGGTATTTAGTGATTCTGTTGGCCCCCCCCCATTGAAAATTGTATTAAGAAAATCAGTAAGGAGGCTGCTCATCCCAGCCCAAACAAATGGACTTGGCTTGAGAAATTTGGGCACCAAAAATGGAACAAAATAAGGTAAGTTTATCTTGCATGGCTTTAAAATTACTTTTTGAAAGCTCAAAGAATAGGGCGGTATCATCCACAAATTGAAAATTTATGAGCTCATCATCATTAGGGAGGTAAATGCCTCTAACTTCAGGGGACAAAGAATTATCCCTGAGGATATAGTAAAGAGCTTCTGAGGCAATCACAAACAAGGAAGGGGCCAAAGGGCACCCTTTTCTGATGGATCTCCCAAGAGAAAAGGGAGTAGAGAGGACACCGTTAACTTCAACCTGGGCAGAAGCATCATTCAAAAGCACCTTAACAGTGTTGCAAAAAAAGGGGGGAAAGCCAAAGGCCTCCAGCATCATAATAATAAATTTCCACTCAACCCTGTTGTAGGCCTTCTCAAAATCAAGGAGAAGCATGGCAAAATTTTGATGGGAGCATTTAGACCACTCCATGGCTTCCCAACTAGTGAGAAGATTCTCAAGAATATATCTACCTTTAATGAAACCCGTTTGGGTAGCATTAACAAACTTACGTAGAACATTAACCAATCTGAGCACCATAGTTTTAGCCAAAATCTTATAGGAAACATTAAGAAGCGTAATCGGTCTCCAATTTTTGATGAGAGCCTTGTCACCATCCTTAGGAAGGAGCTTAATGATTCCCCCGTTGATGTCAAGACCTAAGGTGCCATTAGACAAGGCCTCAAAATATAACTCATGAAGGTCTTTACATATCCAATTAATGTTAGCTTTATAGAATTCAATAGGAAAGCCATCCAGGCTAGGGGCCTTGTCATTATTAAGGGCCTTAATAGCTTTCTCAATCTCATCAATAGAGATGTCTTTAGAAAGGTCAGCAATGTCCATTAAGTCCAACTTGTTAGGAATCAGAGTAGAACAATTGTTCCTAAGAACGTCGACATCAGAGGAGTCCTCAAAAGCAAAAAGATTCTTGTAATAATCAACAAAAGCCTGGATAATAATCTTAGGGTCCGAGATATCCTGGTTCTCGATAGAAATTTTCTCAATGGACTCTTTACTATGTTTATGCTTAAGGAGATTAAAAAAGAATTTGGAGCCCCTGTCCCCATATTAGAGCTAGTGAGCCCGTGATCTAATCTTAGCACCACGAATCTTAACTTGTTGGTGCCTCCTAAGAGCATCCTTGGCAGCCATAACCTGAGAAAGGAGATCTATGTTAGAAGAATCTTTCTGGATGTTATTTTCAGCTATTTGAAGGTCAAAGGATATTATTTTATTGGAGAAATATATATTTTTAATAGAAATATCTCAACAAACATAGCCAAAAAAGTAGACGGCATTATCTTTATTCTCACTAATTATACTTAATTAATTGAACTACAACCCTTTGAAATTACAAAAAATGTTTATTTTTATTTTCATTAAAAGAATTTGTTCATAAAGCTAAATTCATTGAAAGAGTCAAACTTAGAAGTTATATTCGAAACTATCTATTCAAGTTTGCTTGGAAAACTTTTATGAACCTTAAAATTCTAAATATGACACTCAAATTTATTAATAACCATCAAATTTTATTATAAACAATATAATATATTATTTAATAATCTAAATATACATACATATATGATAATAAATATTTTATTTTTAATATATATTTTTAGTATTATTTTTAACAATTTAAAAACTATAATGAAAGGTAATAAAATGATCAAACAAAAATTTGGTAAGGGTGACCATCAAATTCTAGGCCTGGCGACTACTAGACTATCCGCTCCATTTCACTTTCTATCAGTTCCACTTATAGCATGGGCGGTGCGTTCGAATGGCTACTTGCATTTACTCGTCTCTGCCATTAACTCTCGCAATGGACCTTTTATGAGGGATGGCATTCAAACTTTCAAATAAGGGGTTTCAGCTCTAATAATTTTGCCAAAGCTTCTATTTTATTTTTATTGTTTTAATGAATGACAGCAGTCTTAATTATTTTTTTAATTTTTAGCTTTGTTTAAGTTCAATTTTTAAGAAAAAGGTTTTAAATCTTTTGTCAAATAAATATTTAAAATTAATCAATATATAATATTCTATTAAATCAAATTAAAAATACTATTCAAAAAAAAATCTACCATTACAATCTATTAGTTGCACAATAGTAATAATGCAACACACTAATAGGATATTCTTTCTCATCAATCATCTTCCATATATATATATATATGTGTGTGTGTGTGTGTGTGTGTGTGTATGTATGTATGTATGTATGTATGTATGTATGTATGTATGTATATAAGCTAGTGGCAGTCACGAAACAATAGGAAAAATATTTACTTTTTATTTATATTTTGATAAGGTTATTATAAAATTGTTAATTAATTTTAATTAGAGTTGTATAAAGTTACTATAAAATTATGCTTCAATTTTATTTTTTTTTAAATTTAATTTATGGAGTTTAATATAGATTAAAAAAAAGTAATTTTATTTTTGGCATATTGTAATGTAAAATGTTATAGTCAAACATAGATATATGGTTAGGGACAAAGTTACCATTACAGTTAATGTTAACCTTAGGGATAGAATAAGGGTTATGTGAAGAACCTCCTTATAGCAATATCGTGAGAACGCTCGAAATAACAGAATACAAAGTGATAGCAGAACTCAGAATGAATCTACTGATCGCAGGCCACTTCGAGGGGGTAACCTCCTTTGAGCAAGCTCAATACAATAAATTCATCCGTGCCCATCAAGGGCCTCAACCTATTCTTATATACTGGGTACGATCTAGAAAAGTAATACTACCTATGCATGTGGGATAATAAAATATACTCACGGGACGACTTACAAAGCATATGCGTCCAACAACACTACTCTAACAAAATAAACAGAAGGAACACACAGGTTCCTAACATCCCCTCTCCCTTAGAAAAAAGCTTTGTCCTCAAAGCTTAAGGTGTGGAAATTGTTGTTGAATCTGAAGAAGGGGTTCCCAGGTAGCATCCTCTGGTTGCATGCCATGCCACTGAATCAAGACCTTAGAGATGGAGCGAGAGCGAAGCTGGCGAGTGCGCTGGTCAATGATTGCCACCGGCTCTAGGATAATGGATCCTTCCGTATCCATTTCAGGGAGAGTAGTTTGTGCTCTGACAGTGGTACCCAGAACTAGCTTTAGACAAGAAACATGAAAGACTGGATGAATGCGGGAAGAAGGAGGAAGTTCCAGTTTATAAGCAACTGAACCAATCTTCTGCAGAACCTTATAAGGCCCATAAAATTTTGGGGCCAGCTTATGACGCCCTTTCAGCTTTAGGGAGGATTGTTTGTATGGCTGTAGACAAAGAAAAACCATATCCCCAACTTGAAATGAGCGCTCAGAACGGTGTTGATCTGCTTGCTGTTTCATCCAATTACGGGCCATGTGAAGATTATCCTGTAAGGTACGAAGAATCTGATCCCTGCTGCGGAGAACTATGTCAACTGCCTGGACTGGTGAGCTGTTGGGAGTGTAGGGAAGGAGCACTGGAGGTGCCTGACCATAGACTGCTTCATATGGAGTCATTTTAGAGGCAGTGTGGTAAGAGGTATTGTACCACCATTCAGCTAAAGGGAGCCACTTGGCCCACTGATGTTGCTGTTCGGAAGTGAAGCAACGAAGATAAGTTTCCAAGCATTTATTGACAATTTCAGTTTGACCATCAGTTTGTGGGTGATAGCCCGAACTCATCTTCAGTTTGGTGCCAGTTTTCTGAAACAGTTCAGTCCAAAAATGACTGGTAAAAGTTGCATCACGATCAGAGACAATGGAAGAAGGGAGTCCATGAAGACGAAATATCTGGTCCATGAAGATTTGTGCAACAGAGGAGGCAGTATAGGGGTGGCTGAGGGCACAAAAATGACTATATTTCGAGAGACGATCAACCACAACCAAGATCACTGTCTTGCCACCGGATTTAGGAAGCCCTTCAATGAAATCCATAGAAATATCAGTCCAAATCCGTGTAGGGATGGGAAATGGTTCGAGCAAGCCAGGAAGGAGGGTCGTTTCACCCTTGTGGCGCTGGCAAGTATCACATTCAGCCACCATCTGTTGAATCGTCTGTTTCATCCCTTTCCAAAAGAAGTTTCTCCTTGCTCGCTCATAAGTTTTGAGGAAGCCTGAGTGCCCTACTGAAGGAGAAGCATGGAGTTCATAAAAAATAGCCTAATGTAGAGCTGGGTTCTGAGGAAGCACTAGCCGACCCTTGTATCGAAGAGAAGCACCATCCCAAGAGTAATGTGGTATAGCAGAAGGATTATTGGCTAGCTGGTGAATGATTTGAGATAAAGAAGAGTCACTGTCATAGCCCTGCTGAACAGACGCTAACCAATTGGGAATGGGCATAGAAATAGCAGAAAGGGAAGCTTGATTATCAAATGTGCGAGAAAGAGCATCTGCCACAATATTCTCCTTACCCTTCTTGTAGGTGATCTCATAATCATACCCCATGAGTTTGTTGACCCATTTCTGTTGTGTAGGAGAGGATACCCGTTGTTCCAGGAAGTATTTCAGACTTTGGTGATCGGTTCTGATGCAAAAATGACTCCCTAAGAGGTATGGCCGCCACTTCTGTACAGCATGCAAAATAGCCATCATTTCTTTTTCATAAGTAGAGAGGGCTAGATTCTTACCAGAGAGGGCTTTGCTAGTGAACGCAATAGGATGGTCATCTTGCAGGAGAACAGCACCCAATCCATTGCCGCAAGCATCACTCTCAATAGTGAAGGGTTTGGAAAAATCTGGCATCGCGAGAACAGGTGTACTGCACATAGCCTGTTTCAGTTGTTCAAATGCAGTCTCAGCAACAGGGGTCCAGGAGAAGGCATCCTTTTTTAACAGAGCTGTCAATGGTGCTGCAATTTTCTCGTAATCTTTGACAAACTTGCGGTAGTAGCCAGTCAACCCCAAAAAACCCCGAAGGCTCTTGAGAGTTTTAGGATGCGGCCAAGTTTTCATGGCATCTATTTTTGTAGGATCCACCCGCACTCCATGGTGTGCAACAATATGCCCGAGATACTCCACTTCCTCCTGGCCAAACACACATTTAGATAGTTTTGCACAGAGTTGATGATCAGAGAGAAGTTGCAAGACAAGCTCCAGATGATGGAGATGCTCAGCCCAAGTTTTGCTATATATGAGGATATCATCAAAGAAGACCAGAATGAATTTCCGGAGGTATGGTCGAAATATGTTATTCATCACTGCTTGAAATGTTGAAGGAGCATTCATGAGGCCAAAGGGCATCACTAAAAATTCATAGTGACCATCATGTGTGCGGAAGGCAGTTTTAGGTATATCCTCCTCATTAACCCGAATTTGATGATACCCAGAACGAAGATCTAACTTGGAGAAAAAATGAGCCCCATGAAGTTCATCAAGAAGTTCATCAACAACTGGAATGGGAAACTTGTCCTTTATAGTGAGATGATTAAGTGCTCGGAAATCAATGCAGAGTCGCCATGACCCATCTTTTTTGCGAACAAGCAGAACTGGAGAAGAAAAGGAACTGGTACTAGGGCGAATAATACCTTGCTTCAGTAAGTCACGGACAAGTATCTCGATTTCGATCTTCTGATGAAATGGGTAGCGGTAGGGCCTGATGTTGGGCGGAACACTGCCAGGAAGGAGCTGAATACGGTGGTCCTCTGGACGAGAAGGAGGTAATCCCACAGGTTCAGCAAATATACCAGAATACTTGTCCAAAATGTGTTGGAGATCGGCAGGAGTGCTAGAGACTGCTGATGGCTGCATCTGAATGGAATGGAGCTGAGCGATGACACCATGTGAATTCTTCTTAAGAAGTTTTTCCATACGGTGTGAACTGATGATGCTGAGAGACCCTGGTTGTAAGCTTTTCAAAGTGTGTTGGTGCCCTTCGGCTGAAAACTGCATCCAAAGTTCAGCAAAATCCCAGAGAATGGGGCCAAGAGTGCGTAACCATTGGGCACCCAAAACCACATCACAGCCACCTAAGGGTAAGGCAAACATGTCAGAGCGCATGTTATAATCTCCAATAGAGAGACGCACATTGCGACATTTCCCTTTACAAGGTAAAGTGCCCCCATTGGCAATCATGACTTCAAAGCTAGAGCAGGGATGGATAAAGCAATCAGCCTGTTTGGCTATTCGTGGATCAATGAAGTTATGAGTGCTACCAGAATCAATGAGTATAGTAAGAGGGATCTTCTTGAAGAAACCCTGGACCCGCATGGTTTGTGGAGTAGTGACTCCTGCCAAAGCATGGACAGATATCTCTGGTGGAGCTTCTGGTGAAGGAGGTTCAGGCTGGTGAGGCTCAACCTCATCATCCACTGTTTCCTGAGCATCTACATATTCTTCCAGTTCCGGTGGAGAATCCACATCCAAGAGATAGAGCTTTTGCTGAACACATCTATGGCCCCGAGACCATTTCTCATCACAATTATAACAAAGCCCTTTGTCTCGCCTGACTCGCATCTCTGTTTCAGACAAGTGCTTGATCGGAGTAGTTCTGGGAGCTGGTATGACTGGAGGGTTGTGAGAACCTGTACTTCTGAATGGAACAAAATTAAATCTGGAGCGTTGTAGAGCACTAATCTTGTCTTCCGCTAACTTAGCCAACCCAAGGGCTTCCATCATTGTAGTAGGTCGAAACATTTTGACTTCTGAGCGAAGTGCATCCTTCAGACCACTGACAAAACAACTACGGAAGAATTCATCAGACAAGCCCTCTGTGTAATTAGCTAATTTTTCAAACTCTGTCTGGTATTCTCTTACAGTGCCTGTTTGACGCAGTTTAGTGAGTGCTCCTGTGAAATCATCAAAGGAACTAGGGCCAAAGCGCTCCAAAATGAGGGTGCACAATTCGCTCCACGTTGGGCCTACATTAGCCTTGATGTACCAACGGAACCATTGAAGAGCTTCATGTTCCAAATGAAAAGATGCAAGGGGGACTTTGTGGTTATCCAAAGTATTATGCAAGCTGAAATACTGCTCTGCCCTATAGATCCATCCAGTCGGATCAGAACCATCGAAGCGTGGAAAATCAAGCTTTGGTCCACGGAAATTGCCAGAAGAGGACCCAGTATCTCCTGAATGGTTTCGGCTCATGGCTGACTGCTGAAAGTTAAGACCCAGAATTTTGTCATCCAGATCTTGAAGTTTGGTTTTGAGGGATGCAATTTCCTCTTCCATGATTTTTGCTCCTGTACGCGTAACAACCATAAAACAAGGTTTTTTTTTTTTTTTTTTTTTTTTTTTTTTTTTTTTGGGTAGAAGATGAGAAACAAAATTTTTTTTAGTTACGGAAAACTTGGATTTGGGTAAAACTCATATAGGAAATGGGTGTTCGACGGGTGGTGGGAGACTATCTGGGGACAAGGGAAAAAGAAAAATGAGGGTTTCAAGGGTAGGGAGGCGAAATGAGGCGAACAGTCCAAGAGGGATAAGGGGGCAAAATGAGGAATCGAATCTTGTGGCTCAGTTTGGTGGCGATTGGATGAGAGGTGAAAAAGATAGGGCAAACCCTAAAATTAGATAAATGAGGGATTTAGGGCTTTGATATGTAAAATTTGGGGTTGGGTCACCAAGGAAGGAAGTATGCGAAATGATATTGCAGACGTTCTGCGGAAGTATGAGTAGAAACAGAAAGCAAACAAGGAAGCTACGACTAAAAAACAGAAAAATTTTTACTCTTTTTTTTTTTTTGAACAGTCGACTTAGAAAAATTCACTCACAGACAGAACAACTGAAAAGAGTTATTGCAATAACAAGAGATATTAGAAGTGAGAGGAACCTGAAGGCCACGACAGAAAAAAAATTTGATGTAATTTCCACCCAGCGAGCCCAAGAGAGTGCTCTGATACTAGATGTGAAGAACCTCCTTATAGTAATATCGTGAGAACGCTCCAAATAACAGAATACAAAGTGATAGCAGAACTCAGAATGAATCTACTGATCGCAGGCCACTTCGAGGGGGTAACCTCCTTTGAGCAAGCTCAATACAATAAATTCGTCCGTGCCCATCAAGGGCCTCAACCTATTCTTATATACTGGGTACGATCTAGAAAAGTAATACTACCTATGCATGTGGGATAATAAAATATACTCACGGGATGACTTACAAAGCATATGCGTCCAACAACACTACTCTAACAAAATAAACAGAAGGAACACACAGGTTCCTAACAGGTTAGGATTAGCATTAGGGTTAGGGCTAGAGTTAGCATTAGGGTTTGAGTTATGGTTAAGGTTAGGGATAGAGTTATGCTTATGGTTATTGTTAGAGTTATGGTTAAGGTTTGGATTAGAGTTATGTTTATGGATAAGGTTAGGGTTAGAGTTATGGTCATGGTTAAGGTTAAGGTTAGAGTTATGGTTATGGTTAGGGTTAGTGTTATAGTAAGGCTAGGGTTAGGGTTTGAGTTAGGGTTAAGGTTAGAGTCAAGGTTAGGGTTAGGGTTAGAGTCCAATTATGGTAGAGTTAGATTTAGGGTTAGAGTTAAGGATTAGAGTTATGCTCATGGTTAAGGTTAGGGTTAGAGTTATGGTTATGGTTGGGGTTAGGGTTATTATAGGCCTCAAGTTAGGGTTATTGTAGGGATAGGGTTAGGGTTTGAGTTAGGGTTAAGGTTAGATTTAGGATTAGGGTAAGGGTTTTAGTTAGGATTAAAGTTAGGGTTAGGGTTAGAGTCTAATTATGGTAGAGTTAGATTTAGGGTTAGAGTTAGCACTAATACATTAGGGGTCAATTTGCGACGGCAAGAAAAGGTAATGTGGTTTTGGCTTTTTTTTTCAATTTTAGCCCGATGTCGTCGCAATTGCAACGTCAGGCGTCGCAATTGTGACACCAGCAATATATAAGAGAAAAAAAAAGCCAAAACCCTCATTTGAATGAAATCGCGTGACACAGGGTTCTTCTGAAAGGAAAGGCGCGCACATTGCAGGATAGCCTTTCGCATAACATTGGAAGTGTCGAAGGTACACTAATAACAAGATTTTTGTATTTGAAATAGATATTTATATTAGCTAACACCTTCCAAGAATCACTAATAAAAAGATTTTGTCTGGTTCAGCGACACAACTATGGACATTTTATCAAGTTATCTTCGAATCAGGGCTTATTCAGTTCTCCTGAAATCTTTATTATTACTACTAACTATAACCGTCTCCTACATATATGCTTAAATATTTCTAAACGTTTATTGATATCTTGTTGAGAAGGAGAATCTTGTTGTTGTAGAAGGCCTTTACCTTCACCTCCATTTCTCAAGGTAGTTCCGGGGTTGCCCTACTCTTCTAAGAAGGGGTGGGGTGGGGGTTGGGACAAGAGCCCTCCATGGATGTTGGCTCTATGACTGGACTTGATCCCTCCACCAACACTTCCTTTGACTCTGTATTTGGATTTGCAACTAGATCTACTACATCTGAATCTACTTGATCCCGAGATCTGCATCGGAATATGTACCTGGGACCAGAATTGGATCGGCAAGGTGATAGTGGGGTTGTTGGAACAAGAAGAGAAGCCCTTCTGGGAATGAGATCTTTCACTGTAATTTCCCACAAAAATAGAATTTAACATAACGAATAGACCAAGCAAAGAGTAAGAGAATGACTCATTCTCAGCAAAAACTGAAGAAAGTGACAGAAAACTGATTCACATTCATAGAAAGAGATATTTACTATACACAGCAAATCCTTTCAATAGGCATCAAATTGAATGTAAATCAAGTGAAAAGACAACATCGTAATAGCATACTCTTCCATACAGATTTATTTTATAGAATGCAAGTATTGTAACAAGGAGATCGGTAGTGGTACAACTCCATTAGACTAGTGATATTGAAGCAGAATATGTCAAGATTTTATATATCACAAAGAACCATTTTTTAGATTTTTGTATGGATTTTAGTATGATTTTTATATTCTAGGTCAGGTATGATATTGTCCATAAAAGCTAGATTTAACTCATGATGGACTTATACCTTAATCATCTAGGTCCCCTTCCTTTGAGTTGAAGCACAAACCTCAGTTTCCTCTCCATTTTGGAACCTTACCATTATTTATTCTATGTAAGAAAATTGGCATTCCTCCTTCAATACATGCCTTTCAATAATTGTAAACTTCACAATTCTAAATGGCTAAGAGGCATTAACTACATTTTTTCTTTTGCCACATGTATTAAGCATTTTATATTTCTTATATGTACTAAACAACTATTAACCTATTCAAATTTAGTGTAATTATTGTATAAAGATATGCTTCTACTATTTAGTATAGTTTTTTAATAGCTTTCTCTTGATGTGGATATAGCTTCCTCTTGAATTTTTTATTTTACAATAGATAGCTTAGCTAAAAAATTAATACCAAAAGTTGCATTTATGAAAACCATATAGTGCTCTAATCTGTTCTTATATTAACATCAAGTAACATTCAAATTGTGCAATAGAAGGACCATTGAGTTGTTTATATACCTAGAAGTGTGGCATGATAGCATTCATTATGTTATATTTTTATGGACTAGTTAGGAATTGAACCTAAGATCTCCCATTTAGTAGTGAGAATATGAATTTGTGCAGCCTGCATGAAGAATCTCAAACTTGTCTGGCTCTTCCAATTTGTAATGCAGTGAGTTGATTTCAAAGAAAGCACTAGGCACTCCATTGCAAGAAGATAGTGTGCAAGCTAAGGTATGTCTCTAGTCATTTATTGGTCTCCATTACTAGGTATGTCTAAATTCAAGTATACTAAACACCTTTTTCTAGCAAAAAATTTCTAAAAATAGGATAACTTGAAAGTGGTAGTGGTACATGGAAATTTTGTAGAAAGTTGTCCCATACTTGAGGGTATGACACTTGCAAAATGATTATTCATGCTCTATCACTCTAAGAAGAGAACAATTAATAAGAGTAGTGAGAAAGGGTAATTAAGATGGTAATGGTTATCCAACAAACTAAAACTTAAACATAATCTCTCTTAATGTTTTATCACTTTAAAAATAGCAAGTACCCCAAAAACCTGCTAAGTAAACAAGTACAACTCAAAGGTACTATGAAAAGAAGCGGCAAATGAAACATGAAAAGAAATATTCAAATTCAGAGAAAAGACACGGTGAACATGCTATCAGTATTACAATTCAAAATAATAATATGTACGATACAGGAAAACATCAATGCAAGAGAATGCACATAATTATATTCTACATCTAGGTTCTACATAATTATCTCTCGCTCACATGCATCCTACTTGATTATTTTACTTTGGCATAAATGGAGCATGGTTCAAACTTCAAACAACTTGGCAAACTGGTGATTACATGCAGAAAAACTCAGTAATAGAAAAATAAGTAGTTTTGTCATTTTCCTTTAGAGCAGAATCAAACTCAGAAATAGTTGGTTACTTATTTGTATTGTGGCTGCAGTCTCGATCAGCTGAGGAATGAGAAGAGATCAAGTATTTCAAAGATGGTACCCAATACAAAGAGATAAGATCTCATAACATCATTAGATGTATTCCAATGGTACCTTTGGAGACATGCACAATAGGATTTTACTTTCCATGAGGCAGGGCATTCAACATCATCATATTCGACTTTAGGAGTAGCAGCCCAAGAATTTCCCGCCCACACTTATCAGTGCAACAAAATATATTAACTATTCGTTGGTAAACATCCTTCTATTTGGTGAATTAAAAACAACTTTCTGTTATACATAACAATTTTTCTGCTATCCAAGATTTTACTTGATGTTGTTTCTAGAAGAGATTGTATATGTTTTTTGAATCACAATGTTTCAGATCTCACTCTATGACAATCATATGGGATCTAGTTATGATCCTCTATATTCATATTAGAGGATTTGATGTTGAAATTGGCTTAGCAAATAATCATGACGATGACCATAGGGTCTCTTGATAATTTGTTTGGTGACTAATCTATTTATGTTAAAGCAGGATGTATCAGCATTGACTGTAGCAGAAAAACAAGTTACATAGATGAAAACTTGCATTGTTACACTTACAGCTGACATTTGACACTTGGAGTTGATATGCATGTTTCTTTGAGGTGGGTGATAACAAAGAGCTCATCAATTTTCACTGTGTTATCTTCTGGCTACAAGTCTACACCATTCTTCACTATTTTTTATTTATACCTAATACAATTTTATTTTTCAAAATGTTTATCACTGCCACAGTTTTTGATAGTTGGCTTCTTTGTATTAACGCCTATAAGGAGCCATTGGATATTGGAAGATAAAGGTTATAAATCTCAAGTAGTTTGTCTGCGAGATTTCTTTTGGATTTGGCTGTGTTACATGAAATGTTGAAGTAAGATGCACTGATTTCAACCCATTCTGATTGATTTGTACAAATTCTTATAACCAGTTCCATATATTTAATTACATTTAGACACTATCTTTTAATGCTTTATTTCAGTGTGCTACATATTCTATTTCATATTTGTGATATATGATGCAATTATTATAACATATGGAGGAACAGTCCATGAGTGGTATCGCCAGTTGAAATGGTTTTAGTTTCAATTTTACACCATTTGATACAAATAATCAGTTTACCAATCGACCCCTAGGTTCATTCCATTTGTAGTAAAATCTTCATTACATAGAAAATGTTCACAAAATCTATGTCAATGCTCACACATCTTCTTGGACTTACTCAAATCTATGTGAATCCTCACACATTTTCTTGGACTTACACAGGAACTATGTTGCCCTGCAA
This sequence comes from Cupressus sempervirens, assembly GCA_028749045.1. NCBI lineage: Eukaryota > Viridiplantae > Streptophyta > Pinopsida > Cupressales > Cupressaceae > Cupressus > Cupressus sempervirens. Next base: position 476,142,418 of record CM053789.1, on the reverse strand, counting down.
CTCTTGTTAAATATGTTATCAACTTGACTTTTCTATTAAAGGCTCTCATGCTGAATTGAAAGCCAGGTAAAGAAAAAGATATTATACACTATTTTTTTGGTACCCTGTGCAGCACAACAAACTTGTTCTTACTATAAGAAAATTTTATTTTCTTTTGTTTCATTGCAGATCTTCTGCTTGCATAGAGGTCTCTCCCCATCATTGGACACACTTGATAACATTCGAGCTTTGGATCGCATACAGGAAGTGCGTCTATACACATAAGTATAAACTTCTTCTTTTCCCGCAACGCATATAACAACAATTTTAAGTGCTTGCAAGGTATATACTTATGAATAAATATTACATCCTGATTTAAATGTATGAAAACAATTTTCATTCCCTTTAAGCTTCATTCATCTCAAGGTGCAATTCACAAACTCAAGAATAGTGGCTTTTGTTCTTCAGGATACTTTTAGGGGAAGAGTATGTGAATGCCCCCTCGTGTCTGGAGTCCAGTTTAGAGGAGATGGCTATTTACACTACTAAGGTTTGTTGAATATAATTCTGAATAACATTTCTTGCTATTGTTGAATCTAATCTAATGTATATTTTAACTAGATTTGTAGCTTATATGTTTTCAAATTTTTGTTAGGCCTTGTAGTTTGTATAATTTGATTGCTGGAGAGCTTCTACAGCTAAGAAAGAAGGCCGTTGCACGAGTTATAGCCGCGCGCTCAGGTATGAAAATTGTTTTTTTTTAATTCTAATGTATATTTTAACTAGACTTTTAGCTTATATGTTTTGAAATTGCTTTTAATGGCTTAATGTTGTAAGGTCTCTTGAAATAAGACCTTTAGGCGGTTGGTCAAAGTTTTACAAATAATCTTAGGAATAAAGTCAAAGAAAGTATTTTTAAAATATTAAAGTATTTAGCTAGGTCTAAGAAGATTTGTGTACTTTCGACAATTTTTCTTAGTTTGTGAAAGCTGTAGACCGAAGTTTTCATAGCCTGACTTTTGCTTCCTGCAAAGAACGATCATGTCAGATAATATAAGTGAAGAACAAAACAGGGAGACAATCGCTAGATTGTGGTCTAACTTGAAAAGAAAAGGTGATGGAAAATGTTATTGTCCTTAAAATATTTGTAAGGGCTTAAACCGTAGAAGATTGCTAATCAAAATAGTTAAGAGACATTGTAGGGAGAATGGTCACATTGAAGGGGGACATGACTATCATCCACTGGTAAGTCGTTCATTATATCATTTTAACAATTTATATACATATGAAATCACTTGATGATGAGTTGATGATCATGGTTTATTTATGTTAATCAATTTTATATAGGTTTATCTTCCCAGGGAAGTACATGATATGAACCACAACAATCCGAAGAATATGGTTTTTGAAGTGGAGGAACATGGAGGTGCAAATATCCAAGGTGAAGATAATGATCTCATGGAAGATGACGATCATGCGCCAGAAAACACAATTGAAGAGGATGGTATAAATACATTGATCCGTGACACATCTAGTCCAAGTGTATCTGATCATGATGATGATGATAGCCTCGATGTACCTCTACTTCAGAAGGCATACGAGCCCCTATACAAAGACTCCTGAACAACTCTTCTCTCTGCTGTATTGTTGTTGTTGAACTTGAATGTTATGAATGGTTTATCCAACATAACAATGTCACGTATGTTAAGGTATGTCATATATGTCTTTATAGTTAACAAAGGGTGAATAATGTACCACTAATATTGTTTATATTAACAACTTATATTTTTTGTTGTAGATTGATAGGCGAGTTTTTGTTACCATCATCAAATATTCTACCTCGCTCATATCGAGAATTAACTACTGTTATGAAAGATATTGGAATGGAGTATGAAGCAATACATGCTTGTCCCAATGATCATATTATATATTATAAAGAACATGAATTTGCAACACAATGCCCTGTATGTCATACGAGTAGATATCGAACAGATCGACTAACAAAAAAGGTGCCTCAAAAGGTTCTTCGTTACATCCCCATTATTCCACGGATGCAACAATTATTCAGGTGTAGTAGCTTGGCTCAATTGATGGATTATCATGCATGCAATAGAAGTCGAGATGACATTATTTGAATCCCTGTGGATGGTTTGACATTTATGCACATAGAGGAAAAGTGGCAACACTTCAAAGAAGAACCTCGTAATCTCAGGCTTTCATTGGCAGCGGACGGTGTCAATCCATTTGGAGAGATGAGATCTGTTTACTCAGTGTGGCCTCTTTTTGTTATCAAAAATAAAATTCCTCTGTGGATGTCAATAAAGAGGGAGCACATTATGTTGGCAATGATTGTTCCAGATATCTTATCATTTGATAGTTATTAATTTACACGTACTTACAAATCTTGCAGTAAAACGGTCACAATAACTATGTAATGTTACTATTCATTCAAGTAGGTAAATATCAAGTAAAAGATATGAATGTATATATTGAGCCTCTTATCGATGAGTTGGTGGAGTTATGGAACGGTGTCACTATGTATGACGTGTCTAGACCAATATGACAAAGACAATTTCAATTCCATGCAATACTTGCATGGACAATACATGATGCCCCAGGGCTAACACATTTTTGTGGTATGTTATAGTGAATTCAAGTTGCGCACAATAATTCTAATTATAAAAATCAACATATTTAATAATCCAATTACATCATTATCTTGTAGGTCTTCAAACAAAGGGAAAATTTGCATGTCCAGTTTGTGGTCCAAAGATGAAATCTCGTCATTCAAAAAGTTTAGGAAAGTAAGTGTTTGATGAGTGTAGACACTTCCTCCACAGGAATCATAAGTATCAAAGTATGGAAAAACATCTTTTCAATGGGAAAGAAGAGACTACATCAAAGCCACGAAGAATGACACCTTGCCTATGGAAGTTGGAATATAATAGAATTAATCATTGAGGTAATGCCGTTCCACCTAATGGTTTATGTTTGTAATTTATATATTTCTATTGTGATTTTTGTTGACTAATTGTGTAATTAATGATCGTGAAGGTCGTCAAGGCAATACTGAAAACCTTCCAAAGGGACTAAAAAACTATCCCAAACAATTTTGTAGGTTGCCCTACTACGAGCACTTACAAATTGTGCATTTGTTTGATACTATGCATATTGGAGAGAATATAACAGAGACATTGTGGAAAATATTGGATGGAAGGCGTGACAAAGAAAAAATTGTCAAAATTTGTAATGACATACGTGAATCCAATCATGCATTGAAAAATTTCATTCACTCAAATAGCAACAGAGATCAGATTAATATAAGTGCCCTTCCATGGTTATTAACAGAGCATCAAAGTGATGCCATAAAAGAAGTCATACAAAAAATTCGATTTTCCACAAGATTTGCTGCGAACATAAACAATCTCATATAAAAAAAAAGTGAATTTGGGCCAGGGCTCAAAACGCATGATTGGCATACTTTCGTCAAGGTAAGTTATGTTCTTCTGTATTTACAATATATTCATAAACTACGTGAATTGTTCGTTATGTTATGATTGGTTTATAATTACTACAGTATGTGCTTCCTCTATCTCTCCCAGAGCACTTCAACAATAACATCAAACAAGTGATATACGATCTTGGAAAATATATGAGGTAAGCAATAATATCTATTCAATTTGTTGTATATATTTATTATATTCGTGATTTGTTTTTCTTGCTATGTAATCTATTGTATATTATTTTGTAAAGTCTCATATCTATATATTTTTTGTGACTTGAATCTCTTAATGTAGGTGGTTTTCATCTAAAGAAATCCATAAAGAAGATATAAAATATTGGAAGAGAAGAATTGCTCATTTACTGTGTGAAATGCAAAAGTGTCTACCTCCAACTTTTTTCAATGCATAGGAACACTACCTCATACACCTAGTTGAGGAGATTGAATTGTGTAGACCTGTACACACTAGGTCAATGTGGATGGTTGAGAGGCATTTGAAATCTTGAAGGCTTTGGTTCGACAAAGAGCACATCCTGAGGGTTCTATGCTAGAGGGATATATGGTATACCAGACTATGGTATACATTACTAAATATCTTCCTAAGTTTGCATCAAATATCCATGTAGAGCGCATTTGGGATCTCGAGCCTTTTAAAAAAATTAGAAGGGGAGTACTTGATGGGGAAAGGTACATTGAGGAAAGTGAGAGGTAATAAATTATAAGATGTTATTGTAATAAATTATCTCTTAATCTTTAAAATAAATCGGTTGTAAGTTGTCTATTTTTTTTTTGTACAGGTGCTCGAGAGTGGGATGCACTACATTTGTATATTGCAAACAATCTTGATTGGATGATGGTATGGATTGAACGATGCCAACATTTTGGTCACACATTAACATGGGAAGGTGTATCTTCATTGGTTAAAGAAGCTCATCGTAATGGAGATTCCAATGTTACGCAAAGGGAAATAGATTTAGCACGTGGTTCAAGAGGTTTCCAAGTACGTACAAATTTATTAATCACCCGTATGTTTATCAACTCACGATACAATAATTTTGATATGTTTCACATATTATTGCAGGTTAAACACCACAAGGCTATGTTATGTAATGGTCATAAATTTCGCGTCAAAGTGTTGGATGACACGAAGAAAACTTGTGATTCAGAAATAACTGCAGTCTTTCAAGTGACTAATATTTCATCTAGAAACGACTTACATCCTCAAGAGTCTGAAAATTGATACTATGGCATTTTGGATGAGATAATTGAGTGTGACTTTAGTTCCTTCAAATTAGTACTCTTCGTTGTCAAATGGTACAGGCTACGACTTAATCCAAATGATCCTGATAGAACTGTTATTGAACATGATAATGGATTTACAATGGTTAATACAAGGTCGTTTGAGCCAGTTGGGGATGAGCCTTATGTTCTTCCAAGCCAATGTGAGCAGGTATTTTACTCAGAGGTTCCACATAAACTAGGTTGGTCATTTTTTGTTAGACATGAACTGAGAGGAAGGCCAATAAAGTATAATGCGATGAAAGAAGAAGATACCAAAGAAGTAGAAGATGATGTAGATGGTGATCACGATCGACAGTTATTGGATGATGTTCCTGACACAAATTTTCATGAAGAAGAAGAAGAAGATAATGACAATGATGCAGCTACTGATGATGATGATGAAGATGATGTTGATGTTGATGATGATGACGACGACGACGATGATGGCGAGGAGGATGATGATAACGACAACGATGATGATGATGATGAGGATGATGATGATGATGATGATGATGATGATGATGATGATGACAACGAGGATGATGATGATGGAATTTAGAGGTATGCCATCAATCCTTAATCTATTTAATATTCATTTCTTGATAGAAATATATTTGTCTTATATATATGGTTACATAGTTTATTCATTATCTATTTAAAAGCTACAAGTTTCAACTACAAATAGAATACTGCTAATCTAAATTAACTATTAATCTAAATTAATTAAATAAAACTATTTAAAACACATATTGATGCGTGAATGTATTGAGCCTTATTTTCTTTCAGGTCAAAAGCATTTGTAAGTGTTTAGTTTAGAAAAGGGAATTCATTAAATATCTATAAAAGGGAGTTGTACCTAGAATAAAATTCATAGGAAAAACATAATATAAGTGCTTACCCAATTTTTTGGTTAATAATTCAAGTATCTCTAACATTTCATTTTAGAATAGGAATAACATTGTATCAGTATGTTGATTTACAAACTAAAACTAGAAAACTTATTTCAGTACATGTATTTGGATCTATGGGATTTACACGGTAAGTAAAAAGAAACCAGTAATCCATTTTAAAATTATTATAATGGGTTTTGGAAGAAATTACAGTTATCTTAATTAATATAAAATATCTAACTGAATTTCAAAATGTTATGCAAGTGGCTTTAGTCTAGGTGTTTCCTCCACCTCCACACACATCAAACAACTTCAAATAGCATGTCCCCAAGGTGACTAAGCCCTCAACTCATCAGCTGATACAAAAACCCAGTTTTAGCCCTTCACTAGGCCTACTTCCCTAGTAGGCTTATAATGTGAGCCTGATTTAAGTGTTTTATTGTGTACCTTTTAATGTTTTTAATTTTTATGTGATGCTAATGATGGATGTGATTATGATTATGATGTGATTATGCTCATGATAATTGAATTACATTTACAGGAAATTGAACCCCTTTCAGGAGCATCCCGCACAGTCTCATGGATCGACAGGTATAAGTCAATACTCCTTATAGATAGTCTATTTAATACACTTATCAATAGTAAGATTGATGTCTTCTAAGATCTCTCCCATTTTTAGGTACCGGCGAATAGGTATTTGTCAGAAGTGTCTTCCTCGAGTGAGGGAAATATAGGAATAGAAGAGGAAAGTGAGACATGCAGTTTATCTAGAACAGGGAGATTAACTAGAGGTCAAAGGATGAGAAGGAAATTCAATAAACGCATGAAATTTTTCCTTGCTCAAGGGGGGTCATGTTCTTATGATGATGAGACAGAAGGCGACATCGAGGTGCCCTTGAGGTACCAACATCTACAGAAACATTGGGTACCCAAGGAACTTCCTCCAATAAACACTAATTTTTGTGTTAACGAGAGGATATATCGCATAGCACCATCATCACTACATGGTTTGGGCCTATTTTCTATGGATGGCATAAAGGTGTCTTACAACAAAGTTTCTGAATTGATGGAGTATGTTGGACCATGTTACGATTACAAAAGTTGGATGCATATTGTTAAATATAAAAAAAGTATGCGTAGGTATGCCCTCTTCACAAATTATATACAACAGCAAGACAATAATCAAAGTAAAAGTGTGGCTATATACATTGATGGAAGGCCAAAAGCAACAGGGAATATTGCGGGTTTTATAAATAGTACACGACCTGGGTCAACTATAAAGCAACCCAATTGCATATTTGAGGCGCGCGAGGGAAATCGTGTATTCATCTGTGCGATAAAATCAATACGTGCAGGGGAAGAGCTTCTTATTGATTACAATTTGAACCGCATAGATACAAACGAGGCTACTATCATGGGGGTGGTACATACTATTAAACCAACTTCTAATCAATGACTCCAACATACCATTTAGTCAATAAATTTTTGGCTAACATTTTTATACTTTATCTTTGACACAGGGGCACAATATGGAGCAACCGCCCGGAGGGGATGTTGACGATGCTCCCGGCTCATCTACACATGAGCAAGTAAAACTCATTTGTAATTGTGCAAACTAGATAGAAGCAAAATGTTATTTTTTTAATGTTGTTTTCTTTATTGTTTTGGAGTAATTTTGATAATACTAATACTATTGTTGTCATAGAGGGCTAGTGGTCGGAGGGAGGGAAAGGAACCTGCAGTCCCTTAGCAAGCCCACCCTGAGGAGGACCCTTTCTATATTGATTTAGCAGAGATCGATGACCCGATCGGTTTGATTAAAATTAATTTAAAGAAAATTAGCAAAGAAATTCTATGTTTGGCAACCATAAAGCCTATGACTCAAAAAATAAAAGATAGGGCATCTGAATTGTTGCACACCTCTGAGTCCTTAAAAGTAAGTATTAATGAAAATTTTAATTATAACAAGAGTTCAATAATGGTTTTTATGTTATACTCTTTTATGGCATTAATTAAAATATGGATGCGTTGTCTTTACAGAGTTTTGTGCTTGATTTTGAGCCCCGTTCCCATGATGAGGGTGCTGCAGGTGGTTCAGGTAGATCGCATGTTCCATTCCCCACTTCTATTTTCCACTGAATATATATAGGAATGATCATAATCATTGACAATACATGCTCGAACAATCCTTTTTTTTAATGCTCTAACAATCTTGTCCACGCTAGTCCACGCGTTCTATATTTATGCATGCTCTAACAATTTTATTCTTCAGCGTCACATCAATTGAATCCTACGATGACGTCGCCTCCATCTAGGACAACCACAAATCTCTTTTTGACTGCTGAGTCGGCAACACGCAACTTACATGCATCGATTGTTGTACCATCTGCTGGTACACAAATCCCTCTTTTTCTCTCTTATGACAGCAACAAACAGTTTCTTTTTTACAACTTTATAACATCAATTATCATTTTTTCTTTTATACTTCGATCGTGACAAAGACTTATGAAACTTATGAAACTTTTTGCAATAGGACCTGCAACATCATTTCCTGGATGTTCCTATGTTCCTAGTACGGGAATGGTCAAGGATGTCACATTGATCGTCAACGACGATGAAGGCATTACATTAAAAGTAGCCAAAGTTCCAGGTACTTTAAATTTATTATTATTCTATAGCGATATAATAGTAATTTAGTTTTTGATCACTCTTCATCGACTAATGATCCCATGATTGTTTTGTAGGGAATGATCTTTTCTGGAGAAAACTTGGTGATGAGTGTTTGCGAATATTTGGGCCCACCATGTGTACCTGGTGGAACATCATATCCTAACTAAAACCCCAAACCACTATTTTGATTTCATATCATTGCTATAATAGTTTTCCTTTTCATCCATTTCTTGAACTATATTAAAGGTAGCTTCACTTCCTTTATGAGTCTAACATGTTTTTTTTACTTAAAAGGTGGAATCACCAACACAAATCGTTGAAGGATGATCTTATAGAGAGCATGACCCAACTCTTTGGACCTCGTGCATTCGAGAGAAACAAGCTCCTTGAAAAAGCTAGTTTATGTTTGAAGTATATTAGGGACCAGTACAGAAAAAATTTACGGACAGAAAAAATTTACGGGATAACCCCAGGTACGAGCGTCCGCCCTATGTTCCTGAGGCTGAGTGGCAAGCTCTGATTTTGGATGGAAAGTATAAAGCTGACAAGAAAAATAATATTACACCAGTGGAGAGTACAGCAAGGTATGTGATACTGTTGAGAATCTAATTATGTACTAATTAACCTCCATATTTATACTATCTAACATATTTCAAACTTTTCATAGATTGCCTGACACATCAAAAGCAACAAAGGCAAGACTAGAAAAGCACGGGACACACAAGCTCGGCTCTGGTGGTTTTTTGAAACTTCAAGCAAGAGTTGTAAGTATTAGTAAATGAAAAATTGTATCAAATTTTTTATATAATGTGAAGGGAAATGCTAGGACTCCCTTATTTAGCTCATCAATTATACATAGGTCAATAGAATATGATAACAGTAGTGGATTTTCATATTCAATATAAACAATTCAACAATTGAAGTCAAGACTCTGCAATCTAGATTAGTGAAGAAAACTTGTGATTCACTAATATGACATTATTTAAAATTTCACCCTTGACTGAATTTTCCTCCAATAGTTGAGAATAAAGGCAGTGATTGAAAGAATGAGGGAATGCAATAGTACTTGCAGCCATTTTTATTTCCAAAGAGCTAAACTAACTCTTACCCAACTTAAGAATTTGGAGAAAATATGTTGGTACAAGCAAAGCATACAAACATGCAACATTTATATAGTAGATTACTCCATCAAAACTACTCAATTTTTCTCCTATTATATTGTGATGGATATAGATGATTTGCTGTTGATATTTTAACTACCCTCCATTGGCGTTGATGAAACAATGCAAGTAAAATTCACCATACCACGCAAAAATGCAGGGCTCAGAGTTCAAGAGATGCCTCACAGAAGACGATAAGAAAATTGGCTTCCAACAAGGCTATAGAGCCATGGCTGAATGACTACGAGCTAAAATTAGTGTGGAAGGTTCTAATACTGATGCATCTTAGCCATAGGTAAATAAGCTAAATGAAATTTATTTCAAGTTGAATACTTTACCAATTAGTCTATTTGATGTTAAGTTCCAATATAAAGTGAGTATATCTGTTTTAAGCAAGCAATGATAACAATGTGTAGGATGTTGGAATGCAGCCTGACAATCCTTCTACACAATCTGTGGATGTCGAAGGTTCACATGATGTGCATCCCAGCTGTGGAGGTATACATTTGCTATTAATTTTTTTATATGTAATTGCAATTGGTGTTTGGATTAACGTAACATTTTGTATAGCAGCTGTAGAGGATCGAGGGGTCGATGTTCATGACCGTGTTGATGTTGAGTCCAGACAAAATGATGTGGTCAGATCAGGTAAAGAGACACAATTATGTTATTTAAAATAATTAAATACTTGTAACAATTATAATAAATTATTTTTAATTTAACTCTTTTATTTGTTATTGCAGAGGACCCCCCTTTACAACAGCATAGGAATTTGAGATCATCAAGAATAGAGAACAGAACAACTGATGAGGGGGGAATTGATGATGACACTAATGCTCCTCTTAGAGCTTACATAGAAAAAATAAATAGAAAGAAAAAAAAGAAATGATTGTCACTACATACCTTAATTGATAATGACTGTATTTTATGTCTCAATGAATTTAATTATGTGCTAATGAATGTTCATGAATTATGTGTTAATGTCGAATATTGATGAATGTTGCATGTTAACGAATCTAATGTGTTAATGAATGTTGTCATGTGATATTGATTGAATGTTATCATGTGATATTGATTGAATGTTACATTTTATTAATGGTTGAAAGAATGAATGAATGTTAGATGTTAACGGGGAATGTAGAGTGATGTTAGGGGGAGGGGGGTGGGCCCAAATGAGCTTCCACCTTCACGTGGTTGGCCCTGTTTAGTAGAGAATATTAAACTATTCTCAAAACAAAGTGAAGCTCAATAAGATACTTGTTATTACCTTTTTTTTTAAAATTGTGTGCTTTAGCCTTGATTTTTGAGCGTGACATTAACCTTTAAAAAACTCCATGGTTAAGAACATTTGGGTTGGAGTGGTGCTTGGGTGGGTAACATCTCGAGAAAGCCCAACGCTTCACCTCCGTGAGCAAACCTAGATGCAATGAGTATTTACTGTTCTATTCATTCTAATGAGAAAGAAGTTATTGTGAAACACTACTCATAAACATAAACCAATGAGTTTAACCGAAAACTACACAATTGAATCTTGATAGCAACATCACAACATTAAAAAAACTTATAACTTGTTAATGCACAAGAAAATTTTGTGTCAATAACAATAGTTTTTGGCTAGTTGAAAGTAATACTTATCAAAGTTGTTTGTACTTCCTCATGTAAGACATTTGATATTTACTTTATTGATACTAGAAGAAAATATAATGAACTCCTCCTTAGACCGTTGAAGATAATAATGCAACAAAACCAAATCTATAAAAATTAAGAAGAGTGTTGACATAAGAGAAAACAAGACGAGAAAAGAAACATAAGATATATACTCAAATAACCACCCTACCCCAAAACACACGAATGTATGTTAATTCTCCATATAGGTTGTGATACACTCATAAACTCCAACGCTTCATAAGAGATCACCACTCTAATTTCTTATGAGTTCAAATACCATTTCCTTAAAAAAGCCAAATAAAATTGTCCATTCAATCTTCATCCAAGCCTTCAATATGTAGGACAAAGAACCTACATTGATTTTCCAAAGCCATAAGCCAATACTTGGTTGAGATAGCTCAATTTACTTATGTGATCCAATGCTTCATAAGGGATCTATGTTTGATAAGTATGGTGTTTCATAGCATACGCCTGGTATTATGCTAGGAACATCGGTGCATGATGATGCAGTGGACTGAATTTTATGTTACAAAATTTGTTGTAGCTTAAGAGGGCAGACAACCAAATTTTAAGTTGAAGCTTCTACAATTGTCAATTTTGAGATGAAAAAATCTATTATAGGGAATTTAATGTTATTATGGTGAATAAAGCAAAGAGGATGTTATTTTTCAAGAGTGGTTTTGAAAGATTTGATTAGAATATGATTGAAAGAATACAAATGGAAGTGCATGTATTTCCATTACTCATTTGTTTGAGGATTTGATAAATTATCCTAAATCGCTAGATAAGAGAAACATCCCCAAGATACTCATGGAAAACTATCCTCGTCCTTCAAAGAATGTTATCACAATGCTGAACCGACATATTCTTACAAAAGAGGTTCAAACTTCCATTACATTCATAGGAAGTTGAGGGGTAATGACATAGGGTGGAGCCATTAGTAAATCTTACAGCTAAGGACTAATACAAATTTTAATGTTGCCAACCTTGGAGATGCATCTTAGTGAAAGGCTTATGATGCTCATAATTGTTCTTTTAACAATGTGATTTAGCAAATATGGTAGGTGATAGTTTCAGTTTCCCTGATGTCTTCTTATAACTCTTAGGTAGTGCTTCTCTGAGCTTCTGGGACTGCGGGATGCAGGGAAATAGTTTGGAGGATGGAAATTTTTTTCCAAAAGGTTATGGCTACTAAAGTAACTTCAAGAAACTAGGAGAAGATGAAATTTTGAAAAGTAAATACAATGTACTGAATTTGCAATGACCATCTTCCCACCTCTACCTTCTAGAGGCTTTAACTTTTAAAATTTTTTCTTTAAAAAATTAGCTTTTCTTAGAACATTATGCAGAAAATGATGCAGGTTGTCTAGTTCTGAGAAAGATGGCATCCTTTCCGAGTCTCTGAGTCTTGAGGATGTCTGGAACATCAGGAACATCTTCCACTCCCCAGGTAATGCAATATGCATTCCCATGCAACAATGCATTAAGGCTGTCTTTTGGATGACAACTCTTTCTTCTGTGGGGTACTTGATGTCATGGTTATATCTTGGGAAGATTGTTCCATTGGTAGAATTTTGTTGTTCTTGATGCACTTCCAAAGATTCATAAATATGTAAAAAGGCATTGACATACAAGAAACTTCATGATAGATGAGAAATCAATACAAGATTGTATGTAAGGATTTCATGTCATACCCACCCCATGATTAATCTATTTCAAATAATGTATCAATATGGGGCAAAGGTGTCGTGGTCACAAGAAGTATATAATACTTAAATTGGCAAATGGATATTAAGTAAAGCTCTTGAAGAATTGACTATTTCAAAAACAACATATCATTGTCACTGATTATACATAATTGATAAAGAATCTCCTATTGAGTTTGAGATTCAAATCACATGTTTTAGAAAATAAAAAATATTTCACTGTCAGTAAATTGAATGCTTTTGTGATGTCTGGCAACTCGTTCGACAATTGTTATGTTTGATGGGCATGATGAATTGTCTCTTCTGCAAAGCTTCATATATGAATTCGTTTTTCATGCAATAGATTTAATTTTAATCAAATAACCCATATTTAATAAAGAGCCAAAGAACAGTATTGGTAATAGAATAAAAAATCCTATGTCACACAGATCTGTCATGGCAGTTATACTTTATATGCAGAAATCTACAGTTTTTATGACCGTTTTAAAAATAATTGTCTATAATACTATATTGAGGAATACATGCTTGATAACTTATTTTGCCCCATTTTCAAGGCATGAAGTATTTAACATTCAAAGATGTTGAAAAAGAGTTGGTACTGCTCCCTAAATTAATCTTTAACAAGCAAAAGAAACCATGTTTACTATAGATTTTAAGCTAATCATTTAGAAATATCTTAAGAGGCATTCGGAGCATTTTTCACAGGCGAGAATAGAGAATATTAGACACTAAATCATTATTTTGAATTTGACCCCACTTTATTTTGGCCTTTCTTCATTTTCTCTTTTAGTATCAGTTTTAATCATTTCTACAAGGAGACGAGACCTGTTCTGTTATACATCTACATGAACACCAATTTAAAACCGATAAAATGAATCTATCTTCAATCTAGTAGGTGTCAGGGGCTGCAGTTTCAAGATTTGTTTGAAATTTAGAAGTCAATCTATCTCTTTTATATTGCTTAAGAGTTTCATTGTTTGTCACAGGATGATGCACATATCTTCTGTTTGCCTAGTCAAATCAAGGAAGAAATAAGATCTGTTCTAGATCTTACAGAAGTAATATTGTCTCAATTTGGTTTTAAGAGCTATGAAGTCAACTTATCAACAAAGACTAAGAAAGCAGTGGATAGTGATGATATTTGGGAGAAAGCGACTTCTACTTTGAAAGACGCTCTTCAAGACAAGGGTTGAGATTATTCTATTGATGAAGGAGGAGGTGCATTTTATGGTCCAAAGATTGATCTTAAGATTGAAGATGCCCTTGGAAGAAAGTTGCAATGCTCAACAATTCAGGTAAACATATTTGGCCTATACTCATGAATTTTAATTAGTATAATCTTGGGGAGTTGACTTTGATTTTTCTAATCGAAATAATACTATGGACATCTATATGCAGGTGGATTTTAATTTTCCTGAGCGATTTGATTTATTCTATGTTGATTCAAACTCAGAGAAACACAGGCCAATAATGATTCACAGAGCTATCCTAGGATCTCTTGAACGCTTCTTTGGCATATTAATAGAGAATTACACTGGTGATTTTCCCTTGTGGCTATCTCCAGTACAAGCCCGTCTTTTACCTGTAACAAACACCCAGGTTTGTAGATTGATTGCATGTTCATATTTTGTTTTTCCTACAAAGGGTTTCAGGTTGACTGATTAATATAGGAATTCAACAGGTACCATACTGTCAGAAAGTGGTGGAAATAATGAGGAAAAAAAATATTAGAGCAGAAATATCATATGGTGAGCGTCAAAGATATAGTTATTCCAGTGGTTCAGAAGTTCTCCATCATTATTTCAGGCATGCGATTCTATTATTCCTAGGAAATGATCTGTTGTGATACTAGATCTCTGATTTGCTGTCTCTGATTTGCTGTCTTGATCAAGATATTTTCCCAAAAAAAGGTTGATCAGGATTTTCTCAATTTTTTTCAGAATTTTGGCCCACATTTTGTCAATAATTTTTTCCCCTTCGCATTAGCTAGTAAGGAGGAAAATCAAACTTGTTGACTTCTTGCCTCCAAATCTGACGAGAACTCCACAAGCTCTTCATCTAAAAACATAGTGATTCTTTTCAAACGCAAATACATCACCAGCAATTCATTTTGTTTGGCCCATCACAATAAGCACAACATTTCTCCTTTCCATGTCACTGTTTGTGATTGCTATTACATCACCATTGCCTATATAAGCTGAGTAGAAATGGATCAATCGAGAGCACTTTATTATGAATTTAGCTTTCAAATTGCACAACACTGGTTCTTCTGAATCGTAAAAGATGGTAAACAAAACTTGTGAAGCCTAATGAGCATTTTGTGCCTCCTTGAGGTACTCAAATATATGAGCAAAATTACCACAAACTGTCAAAAAGCTATGCAGATCTTTCACACACAATTTTCATTTCAAAAATAGAAGTAACATCATTTTTGTAGCTTCCTGTGTCATTTGTAGGCAAATCATCTTAGTGAATATAGTAAAAAACAAACAAAAACAAGTTTTTATACCCCTATGGAGAAATTGCAACTACTTAGGGTATAGTCCCATGAAGAGAAGGGAGCCACTTAAATTGCTAAGAAGTTCAGGAGACTCATAAATCAGCTGGTCCCATGGCTTTTATAGGGCAAATTGTACTAAAAACAAATTGGTTGAAACTTTTTGGGACATTAGCAGTCTCATAATTCTATGGCACCAATTAATGCTAAAATAATTAATTGAGAGTCTTTGTAATGGCTGATGTATTTGATGTGGAACAACTGAACCAAATTAGGAGTTAAAACAAAGCTAGACTTTTTCATTAAGAACTACAACCCCCTCATGGATCGTACATCATAGCAGCCAGCCTTACTGGCTCATTTGACAAGTGTTTCTTTGTTGCTTGGCATTTACCTTTTGTAGTTTTTGATTGATTTTGAGGGTTTGACTTAGAAGTTAAATACATTCTAGTTCTGAGCTAATGCAATGTATTTCTTTGCCCTTATGCATAATTTTGAAATACTGCATATCATAAATACATGTTTGATATTTTTTTGTGAAAACACACCCATCCTCCAAAAAAAATATCATCGTAACACCATCATAACTTTCACACATGACAATTTTTTTCCCATTATTTACAAACATTTCAATGTAGTAAACATATAATTATTGCACTATATCTTGCACACTTTTCTTGTAGAATATATAACTATTGCAGGTTACATAAAAAGACTTTATCAAGATAAATCTGGTTGAGATCCCGCGCAACCCTTCTAGAAAAATATTTGAAGTATAGTTCATTAAACCCATCTTTTTATTAGAGTTCACATTTGAAGAAGGGAGCATGATAGATTGGCTTGAAACAATCCTCGCACTAAGACCAAGCGCGGACCCTCGCCCTCTTGGCCCCAACTAGCAAGCACATAGGACATCAAGCAAGAGGCGGCCTACCTAGTGGAGTGTTGGTATCTACCCTCCCTATTCATGCCACATCTAAATTTATTTCACAGCATCCAATCACCATACAATTGGAATCAGGGAGCTTGTGGCAGGGCTGCTGTGGCGGCGACGACAGTTGGCGTCGTCGCCACAGCGGCCCCACCATATTGCTAACCACAGACGTCACAATTGCGACGTACGCACATGCATTGCGACAAAATAAGCGTCGCGTGCATAGCGACGCCTCGCAATTGATGATTTTGCATCGCAATTGTGACACATTTGCAAACATTGTGATGGCCAGCGGCGTCGGCAGCACCGTCGCAAGTTTTCATGGATGTCGCAAGTGCGACGCCCACGGATGAATTGTAAAGGCTTTTGCCTCAGTGAACCCATGGGCAGATGCCGACGCCACCTCATCGCAATGCGTAGTAAAGACGTCAGAATTGCGACGGGAACCACATCCATTGCGATGAGAGCAATGATGGGATAGAATGTTGAGCTTGCGACGGATAGGCATCACAATTGCAACGTTCAAGAATAGATGTCATAATTTGTGAAGTAAAAAACAATGACGTCTGTTGTCATCGCAGCGGCTCACACATTTGCATCACAATTCTGACACTTGGCCATCGCAAATCGATGCCAAATGTATTAGTGTAGGGATAGAGTTGTGTTTATGGTTAAGTTTAGGGTTAGAGTTATGCTTATGGTTAAGGTTAGGGTTAGACTTATGATTATGGTTAGGGTTAGGGTTATGGTAGGGCTAGGGTTAGGGTTAGGGCTTGATTAAGGGTTAAGGTTCTAGAGTTATAGTTAGGGTTAAGTTTTAAGCCAGGATTAAAGTTAGGGTTAGGGTTATGGTTAGAGCCCAATTATGGTAGAGTTAGATTTGGGGTTAGAGTTAGGGACAAATTAATGTTTATGGTTAAGGTTAGTGTTAAGGTTAGGGTTAGGGTTAGCATTAGAGTTAGGGTTAGCATTAGGATGAAAATTAGTGTGAGGGATAGGGTTTGAATTAGAGTTAGGGTTCTTGTTAGGGTTAGGTTTACAATTAGAGTGAGAGTTAGGGTCAGGGTTAGAGTTACAATTAGGGTTAGAGTTAGGGTTAGGGTTAGGGTTAGGTTTAAAACTAGAGTTAGCATTGGGATTAGGGTTAGGGTTAGAATTAGGGTTGCAAATATAGTTAGGATTAGAGTTAGAATTAGGGTTAGGGTAAGGGTAAGAATTAGGGTGAGGGTTAGAATTAGGGTTACAAAAATAGTTAGGGTTAGTGTTAAGGTTAGAATAAGAGTTAGGGTTAGGGTTAGAGATAGAGTTAGAATAAGGGTTGGAGTTAGAGTCGGGGTTATATTTAGGGTTAGAATTAAGGTTAGGATTAGAATTAGTGTTAGCATTAGGGTTAGGGTTAGTGTTAGGGTTATGGTTAGGGTTAGCATTAGGGTTAGGGTTACAATTAGAGTTAGAGTTAAAATTAGAGGTAGTGTTAGTGTTAGTGTTAGTATAAGAGTTAGAGTCAGAATTAGAGTTAGAGTTAGGGTTAGAATTGGGGATAGAATTAGGGTTAGGGTTGTAGACACCTAAATTTGATTACACCGCTTTAGTAATCCTATTTAGTTATCTGTAAAGGCATCATTAATTAAATTTTTATTTAATTAATCCTTTACCATCCCTAGTTGATTAATTTAATTAATCATCTATAGTCCTAATTGATAAATCAAATAATATATTATTTATCAATGAAATCATTTTCTCCTATCTAATTCCAAAAATCCCCATTTATTAAATAAATCTATTTGATAAATAAAATCCTCAAATCCAAAAACCCCTAACCTATCCCTAATCCTCCATTTAGCCTAATCCACCCCATCCACCTATACTAACCTAGCTTAGCCACTAACTCACCCAATCTCATTAATGCCATCCACTTGCACATCTCTAACATTCCTAATCTAATCCTAAACCCAAGCCTAATCCACCCCCTAATGTTGTCACATTCCCTAAACAAGTTTAAGACTTTCTTAAACCAAATCAAAGTCTCCCCTCAAAAATCCCAACCACCAAGTCATGAGTGCTCTTACAAACCATAAAAGACTCTTACAAGCCCACTCATGACTCTTACATCCATCTTCCACACTCTTCCCTCTTCCACACTCATTCCTCTTACATCCCTCTTACATACTCAACCCCACTCATCATGCCTTTAACCAACCCTTTACCCTACCCTCTCACACTCATCCTGCTTGTGACAAGTGTCACCTTCCCATTGGTGCTAAACAAGCACAATCCATGTGCTCTCCTTTGAGTGCATCCTAGCCCTCCTTAAGCCTTCATCCATCCTTGCATCTAAGCCCTCCATCCCTCTACCCCTTAGCCTATAAATTGAATCCCATCCCAAGCCATTTCAATAACAATCTTTGAGCTAAAGTTACCATGCCCTTTTGAGAGCCAAAAGCCATACCCATACCCTTATAATGCAAAATTGAGAGCTCACAAAGCTACCAATTTGCTATTATCCATCTCCACCATTGAAGCAACTTTGAGCATTTGAGCATACATCTCCAATCTACACATAGACACATCTAAAAAACAAGAGAACAAATCTCATTGAGAGAGCCTATCCATGGCTCACATTCTCATTTGAGTTTGTCTTCTCTTTGTCTCTCTTATATGTTATGTTAGTTTAACGTGTAAATGCTTTCATTAGATTAGTATTTCTAGCACATTAGATTAGTGTATACAAGGGTTAGGGTTAGGGTTATCATTAGAATTAGGGTTAGAGTTAGGGTTCAAGTTAGAGTTAGAGTTGAAGTTAGAGATAGAGTCATGGTCAGGGTTAGATTAGGGTTAGGGTTAAAGTTACCTGATTAGATTTAGGGTTGGGATTAGGATTAGAATTAGGGTTAGGGTTAGAGTTAGAGTTATATATAATGTTAGGGTTATGATTAGGGGTAAGTTTATAGTCCAAGTTAGGGTTAGGATTAATATTGGGGTTAGGATTACAAAAAGAGTCAGAATTAGAGTTAGGGTTAGAATAGGGGTAGGGTTAGAATTAGAGATAAAGTTAGAGTTAGAGTTAGGGTTAGAGTTAGAGTTAGAGTTAGATTTAGGGTAAGAATTAGGGTTAGAATTACGGTTAGGGTTAGGATTAGAATTATCATTAGAGTTAGAATTAGGGTTAGAATTAGGGTTAGGGTTAGGGTAAGAATTAGAGTTAGAGTTATAGTTAGGGTTAGAGTTAGGATCAGAGTTATAGTTAGGGTTAGAATTAGGTTAGGGTTAGAGCTAGAATTGAGGTTAGGGTTAGAATTAGGGTTAGAGTTAGGGATAGGATTAGGGGTAGAATTAGAGTTACAATTAGAGTTAGAGTTAGAATTAGGGTTAGGGTTAGAATTAGGGTTACAAATATAATTAGGGTTACAGATTGAGTTAGAGTTAGGGTTAAGGTAAGGCTAAGAATTAGGGTTAGGGCTAGAATTAGGGTTACAAATAAAGTTAGGGTTGGAATTAGGTTAGGGTTAGGGTTAGATTTAGAGGTAAGATTTGAGCTAGGGCTATAATTAGTGTTAGTTTTAGTGTTAGTGTTAGTGTTAGTGTTAGTGTTAGGGTTAGAATTGGGGCTAGAATTGAGGCTAGGGTTAAGGGTTAGGGTTAGGGTTAGAATTAGAGTTAGAGTAAGGGATCAAATTAGAGTTAAAGTTAGAGATAGAGTAGAGGTTAGGGTTAGAATTAGGGTTAGGGCTGGCGCTAGGGTTAGATTTAGGGTTAGAATTAGGATTGGTTTATGATTAGAATTAGGGTTAAGATTAAAGTTAGAGTTACATATAGTGTTAGGGTTAGGATTAGTGTTATATATAGTGTTAGGATTAGTATTATGGGTAGGATTAGGATTAGTGTTAGGGTTACAATTAGAGTTAGAGTTAGTGTTATAGTTAGGGTTAGAGTTAGAGTTAGGGGTAGGGTTAGGGTTAGAGATAGAGTTGGAGTTAGAGTTAGGGTTAGAGTTAGAGTTAGAATATGGGTTAAAATTAGGGTTAGATTTAGGGTTAGAATTAGCATTAGATTTAGGATTATAAGGGTTAAGGTTAGGGTTAGGGGGAGAATTAGAGTTAGAGTTAGAGTTAGGGTTAGGGTTAGGGTTAGGGTTAAAATTAGAATTATCTAGTTAGAGTTAGAGTTGGACTTAGAGATAAGGTTTGTGTTATTATTGTCGTTAAGGTAATTTTTGGGTTACTAATCATATTATAGTTGATGTTAGTGCTATTATTACACTTTACCTTGTGGGTTAGTTCTATTATAGTGTCCATGATTAGTGCTATTGTGATACAAGTTATTAACCTTTTTAATAATGTAATCGCTCCCCCTTGTCTCTCTCTCCCCTATCTCTCTCTCCCTCTCCCTCTCTACCTACACCCATTAATATCTCTCCCCACTACCTAAATATACCCTCTCTGTCTAGTCTCTAGATATGCCTCCTATTCTATCTCTCTAATCTCTAGATACACCCACTTATCTCTCTCACCCCACTTTACTAAATGATTAGTGCAATCATATATAGAGTAAGAGTTAAAGTTATGATCCAAGGTTTACAATTTCATTTATATGACACTCGATGTTATGGTTAGGGTTAATAAGTGGTTAAATGTTACACTAAAATAAGGGACATGGTTAAGGGAAGTATAAGATTTAGGTATAGTGTTGGAATATCTGGAGTACAACTATGGTCAAATTTGGGATATATGTTATACAAATGACTCAAATAGTGGAAAAATTAATTCATGAAAGGGAAATTATAAGTCCCAACACAACAATTTACATGATGTTAAAAGTGTGAAAGAATATATAAGAGTCAATTTTATGAAAATTATTTCTCCATGATGATGTGAGAACATTATATATTGTTGAATTTTTAATAATGCTAATGCAATTTTTATTGCAATGATTAAGAATTGTAATCAATAAATATTCCTGTCATTAAAGAATCTATTTAGACTTATGATTTTCTTTCTTAATTAACATATTTAGTAGCCACATCCATTGAAGAATTTTTTCGTACAATAATAAATTTATTTTGTCTTGTTCTCTACTCCATGAAAGTTACATTGAACAATGGGGAAATAAAACTGCCAATACAACTAATTAGAAGTAAAAATTTGAAACTGGAGACAACAATGAACTATATACAAAAAATATATCTGTGATGGTGTAAATACATGTCACATTCTTCAATGATTAGGATTTTTTTGTGACCTTTATTTGAAAAATGATTGTGAAATACTTCTTTCATCATTGAGGGAAACCCATCCACTTTTGTAGATGTGTCACACAAAAAATTTTATGCATCTTCTGTATGCATTTCTTCCATTTCCTCAACATAGTCAATTGGAAATATTTCTTCTCTACAACTTTAATTATAGTTGTGTGTGCCTCTTTAATTATTTTTAGGCATTTGTTAAACTCGATCTCGAAGAAATTATTTGAGATCATTGAAGTAGTCAGTCTCTAGTATCCAATAATGTTTGATTCTCTACTCAAGGTATCCATAACTAAAATAGTAACCTGCAAACTTATAAACAAAAATCAACATATGGAAATAATTAGAATGAAAAAGTATTAATAGTTAATATAAATTATTTCAAATGAATAATGTTCAAAATAACATAAATAAAAATCAAAACTATTTCAAACGAAATAGTTAGATTGTAGTGTTTGAAATATGGTGGCATTGTCTTCCACCTTTCAAACATTACAAACATAAATATTAATAAAAATCTATATATACTATGAAAAATATTTAAATAAAACACATATATAATCTAATTAAATAATGACAAAATATAAATTAAATATATGATTCGTTTATTTTAAATTAATCATTAACTTTAATGAAATACAAATTTTATTGATAAGGTGACCTTACTGTCCACATCAATGATTAAATTTAATTAAGAAACATTAAAAATATAAATATTTTGAAACATGTAAATATAAAACTATTATGAAACATACAAATCTAAAACATGGAAACTAAAAGTATTTTAAAATATGCAAATCTAAAACTAATGTAAAACATGAAAATGTAAAACTAAATCGAAACATTCACATTAAAAATCTACAAATGAAATGTATTATCAAATATCTAAATCAAATAGACAAGCTTAAGCTATATGAAACTTTAATCTAGTCCTCTTCAAAAACTCTAATTTGCTCGAATAATCTCCATCTCTTCCTCCCTTAAAAACACAAAATGAAAGTGAAATGAGGAGCATTTGTTTTATAATTTATGAGAGAACCCTCATATCCCCCAATAGATGTCTTTTGACATTCCACAAATTTGTTTCATATTCCCCCACTCCTCACAAAAAAAAAAGCATGAATGTGCATGGAAAAATATATTTAACAAAAAAAAAATGTTTAATATTTAAAATTTTAATTAAGTTATTTCAGCCCTATTTTCTTGGATTCTAATTTTATGGCCTTATTTTTTCAGTTCCTATTTTTTGGGCCCTATTATTTTGGCATTCATTTGGCTTAATAATATTTTGGCCAGCTATTATTTTGAGAATTTTATTTTATTTTATAATTCAATAATGATAAAATATATACTAAATATATGATTCATCTATTTTAAATAAATCATTAACTTCAATAAAATACAAATTGTATTGATATGGTGGCATTCTCATCCAGATTAATGATAAAATTATACTTTGAAACATGAAAATATAAATACTTAGAAACATGCAAATGTAAAAGTATTATGAAACATTCAAATCTAAAACATGCAAACCAAACTTATTTTAAAATATGCAAATCTAAAACTAATATGAAACATGTAAATATAAAATTAATTTGAAACATGCACTTTTAAAATATGTAAATGAAATGTATTATAAAATATATAAATCAAATAGATTTTGAATACAAATCTAAATCTAAATCAAACATGCAAGACTAAACTATTAAATGCAAGCCTAAATAGTTATGAATATAATTCTAAATCTAAATGAAACTAATTAAAATTGAAATCTAAATCAAAGTAGAATATTATAACTAATTTTGAATTTCAATTTACATCTACATCTAAATCTAAATGAAAATGTAAATAAAAAATAGAAATCTCACCTGCAAAAATGTTACTCCAAAACTTCAATCTACTCCTATTCAAAAACTCCAATCTAATCCTCCAATAACCTCCACCTCTTCCTTCCTACAAAAACACAAAATGAAAATGAAATGAGGAGCCTTTGTTTTATAACTTTTGAGAGGCTCCTCATATCCCCCAACAGATGTCTCTTCACATTCCACGAATTTGTTTCAAATTCTCCCACTCCCCACAAAAAATAAGCATGAATGTGCATGCAAAATTATATTTAACAAAAAATAAAATCATATTGAAATTATTTCACCCCAATTTTTTTGGGCCCTATTTTTTGATCCCTACTCTTTCGGGACTATTATTTTGGCCTCCATTTGGCTTCCTATTATTTCGGCCAGCTATTATTTTGGAAATTCTTTTTTATTTTATAATTTAATAATTAATATTTAATTTAGAGGTTTGTAACCACTGCTAGTTCTTTTTTATTGATGGAAAATCTTTTTTGACATATTCTCGTGCTGGACATTTGTGCTGTGATTGTATAGAACACCTCGGTGTAAATAGTTTTGACTGGCCTTATAAATGAACCTATCCTCTTCACACTTTTTTTAACGCTAGTTCATTAAATAGATGGAAGATGGATTGCTTTCCATTTCTCATGAATTTTTTAATCATATCGAGAAAAAAAAAAAAAAGGGCTTTAAGGCATCATGACGTCAATTTATGGAACACTCGGTCTAGTCTTCCTACACTCTAGCTCTTCCTCAAGAGTGTTGATGGTCATTTTATCCCTCATTTCGTTGCTGAACTTCACCATATCTGGTAGTTTTTTTTAAATCTGATTTTGATTGGCTTTGACATTACCCAAAGCCTTAATGGTTTCCTGCTCTTCTAACAACAATTCACCCTAAAAACTTTAATTTTCAAATATTTGTTATAGATAGAACAATTTATTTTCAAACATCAAATCTAAATTTTTCCTTCTTTCTTTGAGTTACAGTTACGACGGACATTACAGTCATGCTTTTGCACTCAAAATCTTAATGCTTTCATAACCCCTAAAATCAAAACAACAATATTGAATAGCTTCATGGCGCAATCTTGAGAATGAGTCAATCGTATTGAAACTGGGTGTTCATCATCTTCTACACGGGCCACTCGGGGCTTTACAAAGAAACGAAGACTAGACTAATACATAATACATAATTATAGAAAAAGGAAGAGATAAAGACAACAGAAAGAACAAGTGAAAAAACATCGTCTGTGATTGTGGATGTGCGGCTAATACACGTGGTGTGGGAGTCGGGGCTCGGGAATTGCAATCAAATCTAACGCTTTCTTTAATACAACTCCATACTCGTCCCTCATATCCATCTCCTCTCGATTCATTCCGTCGGAAAGTGTCCACTCAAAGGAATGAAGGAAGGAAGCCAAAACTAGATGAAATAACTTCCGTAGAAGATCACTCCAAGCGGTAGGTCCAGGCGGAGGAGGAAGAGGAAGAGGGAGAGTTGCAGCCTTCTTCCTCTTCCACTGAATGCATAGCAACGTAAGAGTTATAGTGAGAACCACAGAACACAAATAGAGCAGCGAGATATCCATGCCAAGCTATTTCCTTTGTTTCTCTGTTAGGCTTCAATGTTGTTGGCAGAAACCGTGTGAGAAACTATAGGAAAGTGGGGAATGACAAAAGTTAAAGTAAAGGAATTCAACTTGCAATATCTAACACAATCAAGAAATCAGTCTTCTGTGATGTTTGCAATTAGAATTTGCGAGATACATATGGTCGAAGCAGTTTACACTTAAGTCCATTCATAAAAACGACACAGTCGTGGACACGAATTATTTTCAATTTAACGGAGTCAACAATCCAATATTACTCAGGGTTCCATTGCTAGAGACCTACTTAAATTCAAAGTCTAAGTTCCGTTAAATTCCACGCGCTGTCTTATTATATGTAGAATTTCCATGGTGACTTGACCAGTCTTTTCTTTTTGTTTGATCTTATTGTTTCCATGATAATTTCTGAAATTAGTATATTTTATATTTAAAAATAAATAAAAAATTAATGATGAGCTATGAATTTTTTTATCTATTTCACTTTCATATATGAGTGAATCATTAAAGTTAATATTCAAAGAAATTAAAAGTAACATAAATAAATAATATAATATTTTAAATGATCAAACTTAATAGTTAGGGATAGATTCAACATTTGATGCAAAGGAAAAAAATGTGATATCTCATTTATTATTTAAATGTAAGTTCTTTTTTCTTGGGGATGCAAAATATTCTACTTAGTAATACCGCGTTGGGCTTGTGGTTGTAATCTAGTTTAGTTTTATGACTAAAATTTTCTTTATCCTTACTTTGGATTGCTACAATCTTTGTAGGGTATGGGGAGAAGCCCTAAACATGTAACCTTAAAAATGTAGTTTCTGAAAGAGGTTAGTAACACTTGTAAGTAGTTTAAGAGAAATCATTGTAATGCACATTGCTACATAATGACAATTTACTAAAAGAACGTGTTATCTTTGTCAATATAATATACAATACAAGTTACGATGCCCACCACATGCAAGACTTGATCCTTGTTGGGCCAGTGCATTCAACTTTACCAATAGATGAAGGGCCCATCGACCAAATAAAAACACTTTGACTATTAGGAACAATGGAGAAGACCATCTCAATAAACTATGTAACTCTACAAGCTCAATACCAAAGAAATTGACATGGGTCAGGTATAATTACACAAGTATAAGATACTTGAGTAGTGCATGTGCATCATGTACATAAAGAGTAAGGAAGTTGAAAGAAAATAACTACTAGTAATAACACCTTAGTGTGCAATGAATAGGGTGAAGACATGTGGAAATTTATTTTGGAAATATTCTAAATTTTTCCATATATTTATGTAGTACATGAGGTCAATTCGCACTAGTCCATTTAGCAAAGGATCATGCTAACTCAATGAAGAAGTCATAAACAAGCATATAAAGATTGATATAAGGGAATAGAGAGATTGAGCGAACCAAAAAAAAAGATAGAGGGGGCTTGAGGAAATGGTGAGATAAAGAGATATAAGTAGAGAAAGATATGAATAGCTACATAATGATGCATTAAAAAAATCTCTTTGAACATAAATAAATGAATCAAGTGAAACCTATAATTTAACTAAATATAATCTAATTAATTTAAAGAGATAAATATTGTAATATCAAATTTAATAATTAAATCCAACAACTTCTCCAAATTCAACAACTTCTCCAAATTAATTTAAATTTTTAGTTTATATTAACTAAAAGTAAAGTTACCATATAGGAATTAAATAAAATTAATGATTATAATAATATCTATATTTTTTAAACAAGAATAAAAATGAAAATAAAAAATGATAAATAGTTTGGATATCACACAAAAATGCTACTATAAAATTAACTATGTTATGTATGCCAACTCATTTTTATACTAAACTAACCATAATGCACATAACACAAATGATATTGCAAATAGTACTTAGTAAGGATAAAAATAAATGAAAGTCTTTAGATGAACCTTGAAGTGGAGGTTAGTTGTCTCCATTCATCTTGGAACTTGTTTTTCGAATCCAAAATTAGTTATTTTATAGGAAAATCTTGAATGACTCACCAAGTGCACTCGTATGCCTCGAAAGGCCTACCTGATAATTGCAAAATTAAAAATATTAATATTTTGTAAATACCAATTGGAATTGAAGATGTCATCACATCAATTTTGAAAGAGCAACTATCTCAATAAGTTGAGAAAATGGGTCCAATAAGTCATTTTTTTAAGTCGGTAAAGCAAGACCACATTTCTCATATCTATCAATGGTAGTATGAGTTGAAGAAATGTATCATAATCGAAGATTAATTATTGGTAATGTTACCTAAGTAAAAGTCTCATACATATTGCTCAAGGTTTTCAATGACTTTTCCTCTAATCTAAGTTTTGAACTTGAACCTTGAACTCAATTGAGTTCAAAGTTCAATGTTCATTTGTTATTTTCTCTATTGAGTTGGCATATGCAAATATTTTATTTTATTTCCTTGAACTTGAACTCTAAACCACTTGAGTTCAAAGTCCACTTCCCTTGTCCATATGTTTGTCTATGTTCAATGTTATCATTGTTATTTGGCGAATGTTGGGCGTCCCTGAAATTGAGCTATGGGTAATCATTTGTTTAGGTTCATAATTTGTCCATCACATTTTACTTCTCGAGGTCAATGATAGTTTCATATGCCAGAATTCCTATAGTTATCGGCTTTGAAACTGAAATCTTGAACTTCAAACTAGTTCAAGATTTTAGTTCATGAGCCCAAAATATTCATGTAGGTCGGAAAGTGGTAGTACAAAGATTCATCAAAATCTTTCTAAAAATGTTGAAGTGACACATTGTAATGAATAATTGGTAAGAAAGGTGGTGGGAAGATTTAATGCATGCGAAGGAAAATACACCCATTAATGATTAAATGTTCTTGTCCCATATTAAATCATGATGTGAGTACATATAAGACTATTCTAGGCTACTTTCATTTTTTATTATGCTATCTACAAAATAAGGTAAGCACTCATAATTTTATGGAGTCATAGGCAGTCTGTAGCAATGTTGTTCATGGAAGTGCATTGTCATTTCTCCTACACGATGAGTGTTTTTTACCTCCTCATTGGTTATTGATACTTTTTTCGCTTTAAGTGGAGTAGCCCTATTAAACCTCTCTCATTTCCATTTGTTTTTATTGGGTTTTAAAAGGGATTATTTTAGCTATTGTTTTCATGGCTGGTTCTTGCCCAAAGTTACCAAAAGAAAATCCTACCACCTTCCTTTACTAATTTCCTATGTGCACTAAAGGATACTTTCCTTGTTGTTGAGGACATTAACAAGATATTGACTAGATTTTCTAAGCCAAAACCTAGTTCCATCATAGAAAAGATAACCAAAAGTGGATTTTTGTAAGTTGTCAATTTTCCAGAATTAGTACTTTGCCTAGAGCTTATTTTAGAATGCAGGAATAGGTATGATGTTGCCCAAAGATACATCAAGATATAACTTGGATAATTTCTCGTCTATGTGAACTTGGTTACAATCAAGGGTTCTTTGAGGATTCTGCCACATGAAGAAAATGAAGCTTGGATGATTGGTCTTTCATGTTAAAATTATCTTAGACCCAAACACATTCAATAATGTCATTGCCAAAAACTTGTTGCTTAAACTAGATAAAGGGGGATCACGTCTTCCTCATCCTCTAACAAGGGAGCACATGATTCGTGAAATAAAAGATGTAATCACTTTCTTGAATAGGATCAAAGAAAACAAACTTGCTTCCCACTAGGAGAATTGGATGTATTTCTTTATTCAAGTCATTCTAAGTAATAGAAACAAACACATTGACTAGGCTGAAATCATAGTTGATAGGTTACATGAGGAACTTTCCCAAGTATCTAGAGTATCTAGTTTTTATATGATCTCGTACTTGTTCTACATATTGGCATTCAGAAAAGAATGGTTTGGACTTCCCCATGCCATTTGGATAAATGAGATGCCCATATAGGAATACTTCCTACCCTTGCAAAAAGAAAAGAATCAAGATGATTTCAAAAGAGTGCAAGATACTTTCCTTGCTATGTTGATCTTTGAGGTACAAGTGAAAGAGCTCAAAAAATATTGATTGAAGAAGTGGTGCAATTTATATCAATCTATGGTAGCTCCTTTACCAAGTTCTCTAAGTTTACATACATTTGAGTTGGTGGGTATGAAGAAAAACCTCTCAAATTACCTAGGAATTGTTTAGATCGTTATGTTCTAATAGAATTCTACAGATAGGTGGTAAAGTTTGACAAAAAATGCAAGTTTAGAAGGGGTTCTAGTTCTACCTTCCCCATAGAGCTTGGTCACTACAAGCAAAAAACTATATAGGATGCCTTTGATCTCGAACATGAACTAAAATTGATGACTCTGGAGACCTATACTAGTCATCATGACTTTGTTACCAAAGATTTTTCTCAACCCCTATTTGAGTTACATCCTATGTTCTCACATGTCCCTCACTTAGAAGAATTTTTGGCTGATTGTGATGATGATTATGAAGTTAGGAAGAGATGGTTGTCCAGGATCACCTTGAAAAAGATAAAGGAATTTAAACTCCATATGAATATAAAAGGCATGAATGAAGACAAAGATGAAGAAGTAGTTGATCCTTTTTATATAGCTCATGTCAAAGCCTTTCCTTTGTCGAAAATAGATTAGGACTCTCTTGAGGAGGATGACTTGCAGACTATGACTAACCTAGTAATTTTAAGGACTAAGAACTAGTTAAAAGAGAAAAGATAGTCTAAGGCAAGAGATATAGAGCAAGCCCCATGAGAAAATCTCATAAGCTCTAGTTCATTTATGCCTATTCATAATACTAATAAAGGTGTGAAATTTTCCTCTGTAGCTATTTTGATCCTTAAAGTTGAAGTTGAACCCAAGGTTCAAAGTTCAATTCAGTCTTCAAGACAAGTAAGGCAGACTCACTCTCGCATTAAGAAAGAAAAAGCCCAAAGGGCTATTTTGGAAGATATTGGTATAGATCCAGATGAGGTCAAAGTTGTGACTGAACCCTATGGAGAGAGAGAGTAGAAGAAGCCATGGATCAATGTGATCAACTACCAGCAGGTGATTTCAATGCCCTGGGTTCAATGATTACTAGTTTTTTCTCCCTTACTTTACAAACCCCTCCATCCAAAGGCAGTTCCTCAACACTGAATTGGTTTGATTTATTAGTGAACAAGTAAAGGATCTTAGTGCCTATAAGCATTTTGGTGAAAGACATGGTGGGGAAGTCTTTGAGAAAGACACCCAAAATTAAAAAGCCAAAGATAGAAACTATATTAGGGGTTGATGAACAGATAAGAGACTTGGTTGTTGATGTGTTCAAGCCATCCAAAGATAAAATTGTAGATGTCATGTCACACCCAAAGATTACACTATAGAGAAAATGGTTCTCAGGCAAGCTTCCAGAGCTATGGATATGAAAATCTTGGATGTAGGACATGCTAGGGTCACTAGTCACATAAAGAAGGACTAGAAATAAAAGAATGAGTTGAAATAGTCTATCTACCTATTGGTAGAATACATCAATAATCTACAAAATGCAAAATCTAAATACCAACCTCAAGTTATCTCCATGATTGATGTGACTTCTGCGGCTAATCAAACACTCATTAACCAAGTAAAAAGAGATAGGTTAATTTCTTGAGCATTTGATGAATGACTTGAGTCTGTAGTTTTTGGTGAAGTTAACTACATAGTTCTCTTGGTCAAGACAAAGGTGAAAGCCGAACAAATAATGGCCAATTTGGAAAGAAAGCTAGGCACCTTAGTTGAAGAAAAGGAGAAACGGGAGGACGTTGTGTCTCACATCACCGAAGTCCAAGAGTATGGAGTGGACAAGTTTTTGATTGAAAAATAGAACTATGGTATTGATGCAAACTTCTAATATGTCTCCAGAACCAACCTAGAATGGAGAAACATGGTCATTGAGAAATGCTTAGAAGAGTGTTTAGAGCTGGTTAAAGAACTTGATTATCTGAAAGAAATCCTAGATAATGATGGGAAGTGTATCAATGTTGAGATCTTAGGCAACAAAGGTCAATCTAATAATCTCACTTGAAAGAGATAGAAGCAACTTGCTAAGATAAGAAACGAGCTCTTAAAGACACTAAAGAGGTCTCTTCTTCAAACTTTGTAGTTGGTGCCTGAACAAATTCAATGATCATAATTAGTGATGATCATCTAATTAAGCAGATTAAGAAGTTGGAACATGCTTGTAGGGTCATCACCATCTCACATCTGAGGATAGAACAACTACAAATTTTGTAGTAGAAAGAGATCATGGATTTCAAAGTTGCCTACAAGGATTGGGAAGATGCAAGGGGAAACATGAATTTTGGGCAAGGATAGCCAGGAAATGTAGTCAACATCACAACTTCTTAGCCTAGACTAAGGCTTCAGCCATTTAAATATTTCAGTTTCTTAAGTTAGTTGCTTTCTAGTTCTAGGCTTAGCTTTATCAACTTCAACTAGACATAGTATCATAACTATTTTTATAAGCCTTGCATGGCTATATATTTTAAGACTTTTAAGTTTTTCGTATCAATACTCTAGTGAATTTTCTATAAAAACTTTAGTTGTTAAGACAGGTTCAAACTGAACTGTTTTTGTGGTGACATTTTTTTTGGATGAAGAAATAGAATTAGAAATCTTTTTGGCCATTACAACACATCATTTTTCATTTGAGATCATATGGTTTTGGTAATCTTGATTCATTTCATAAGGAATGTTGTCTTGGTTGTGAGTAATGATTGTGTGCTCTATTTTGTAAATGGTTCTTTATTTATCTTGTTTAGTTGAATCAATCACCTTTTGTTCAAGCTCATATAATACATTTGATTAAGTCTATTGACTTAGCATTGAACCAACAATAATTTTGCAATACTTTTGCATACAGATGGAAAAGTTTTTTATAACCTTAGTTCTTTCTGGTAAAAAGATCACATCTATTCAATTATTTTGAAATAAAAGAGATTATTTTTCATCATTTAAGGAGGGAATTGTGCCCCAAAACATAGAGAGTTAAACAAAGAGAACTCAATTGTGGTGGAATTTTTTCTTATTATTCATTATTCATATTTCATTTGTAAGAAGGAAAAATTGTTCACTAATAGGTAAAATCTATATAAGGAAAATATTCAATAAAAATCATTGTGTGAATAAAACACTAAGAGATCATACAAACAAATTTTTGGTGAAATATTTTCAAGATTGGTATTAGAAAGGCATCTCCATGCAAGGGTTCTGCAATCTATGTCTAATACAGTTAGTCTTAAACACATAACCAATGTAGACGGAAAGATATTTTGTTAATACTTACACATATTTAAGGTAAGTATCTTATTATTTAATTTATTTATTTGAATGATATCCATGCTCAATACAATTATAAAACCTAGGCTAGAAGCAATAGATAGAGATACAATACGGGAAAGGCTTGTATAAATCTAGCCAAAAGGTTATTCTAAGATGGGTAAGGATCACCATCCCTATAGTTTCCTTGAGGATTGACCAAGATGGGATCATGTTGCCTTAAGGTCATTCCAAGATGGGATCGTGGGCTTGGATCCATAGAAACCTTGAGGAAGATCATTGAGTTTGGTGTCAAATCAACCTATTGCATCTTAGCATTCCTTCTAAACAAGATTTATAGTTAGAATATCATGACATTTTAAATTCATATATAGTTTACTATGTAACTATAAAGGTAGCCTTAGGAGAGAGAACAAAGGTATATTCAGGCTAGTCTAACCAATCAATTATTATAAGATGGGTAGGATCAATGTCCCTATAGTTTCCTTGAGGTTTGACTGAGATGGGATCAAGTTGCCTTGAGTTCACTTCATGATGGGATCATGGGATTGGATCCACAAAATCCTTGAGGAAGGCCATTGAGTTTGGCACCTTAGCAATTTGTTTACATCCTAGGTGTTCTTCTTGACTAAAGAATAGTAATAAGAGAAAAGCAAAATAAGCATCCCCCAAAGTGAGATGCCTCATTTTGAAGTATGGGATTGTCTTAAAATAAATTATCTTGAATCACATTTTCTTGAAACTTATATATACACACGTACATACTAATGATCACTTGTGGTTGTAGGATTCTATCAAAGAAGAAAATTTTGTAAATTTTGTCTTCTTAACTCTAGTGAGCTATAAGGAATTCATCAAGAATGCATGTAGTATGTGTCTACATCATGTCTTCTTTGTGTAAATTCATGCATTCAAGTGTCTGCTTTGTGTTTTCATTTGTCTTCTTCATATTTTCATGCATCCATATGTCTACTTTATGTGTGCTTTGTGTTTTAATGTATCTGCTTCATTTTTTCATGCATCCATATGTCTACTTCGTGTATGCTTTGTATTTTCATGGATTATGATGTATACTCAAATGTTTTTGCATTCAATTATATGTGTCATATGATGGATCTACAAAAGTCATTTTTGCATGTATTATGTGCCTATATCAATCTGCTTCATGTTTTCATGTATCTGCTTCATGTTTTCATGCATTTGGTTCATGTTTTCATGCATCCATATGTCTACTCTGTATATGCTTTGTATTTTCATGTGTTATTTTGTATACTAAAATGTTCTTGTATTCAATTATATGATTCATATGATGGTTCTACGAAAGTCATTTTTTCTTGAGGACAAGCAAAATTTGAGAGGGGGGGGCTATGACATCCCTGTCAAAATGAATCTATATAATTAAATAATAATAAAATATTAATAATGTTAAATTTTCTATCTTCATTGCATAATATATATTCAATATGAGAATTAAACATTATTATTAATATAAAAAGTAAATATAATATGCAATCATAAATATATTATGCAAATTAGTATTACTTAGAAATATAATTTATATTAATAATAATATAATATATGCTATGTTAGTAACATAATAATTAATATAATACAATAGTTATTTATGAAAAGATGTTACTCTTAAAATGAAGAGAATACACACACACACACACACACACACACACACACACATACATATAACAAAATAACTTTGAGAGATCATTCACAAAGGGAGAAATATAAATGAAAATATATGCAATTGGTCTGCAATCAGAAAAAATGGAATAAACTAATAGAAGTCCCAATAGGGGAAATTACAATATGGGGGGTCTAAGGGGGAGAGAGAAGATGAGAGAAGAGGGGGAAGAGTGAGAGGGATGTAGGTAGGATTATAGAGTAGGAGAAAAAAAACTCAAAATATATAGAGAGTAGGAGAAGAGATAAAGATATAAGGATATTGAGTAGATGTTTATATGCATATAAAGAGGTATATGAGGAATTAGGAGGGAGATAATTTGGGATAGAAATATAGAGTATGAGAGATGGAGGGATATATGAATTGAATGATATATATATTGGGATTTAGATACATAGTAGATATACAAAGAGAGAAATAGGGAGACATGAAAAGAAATAAAAGAAATAAAGTGCTATAAGAATGTGAAATAAATGTAGTGGGAATGATAAAGGGTGAAGTGAGATATGTAAGGATAAGTAAGATGATACAATCAAATCAAGTTATAAGCCTTTTAAGAAAATAATCATAAACCTACTATAACCCTAACCTCAATCCATAAGGTTAAATAAATAAAAACCTTCAATTTGAGCCTTAACGACCTTAAAAGAGAGAGAGAAGTAGAATGAACATATATAGAGGGGGGAATTAGAAAGTGAGATTGAATGCACATAATACCATCTTATGAAGGAAGAGAAATATAAAGATGGAAATGGAAGGGAATAGAATAAAAAATGAGGTGATTGTAGAGATATGGTTATAGGGATAGGGAAGAAGTGCAAGAGGATGACATAAAGATATGGTATATGGAGAGGGAAGAGAGACATAGTAGAGGTGGAGACAAGAGTATATGTGAGGTGGAGAGAGACAAAGTGGGGGGATGAATCATGAGATAAGAGGAGGAAGAGTGAAAGAGATATGTAGTAGTATTAGGGAGACATCACAAAATATATAGAGGGAAGGATATAGATATATATGAATATTGAGGGATAAATAACTAGATAGAGAGTGGGAAGAGAGATAAAGAGATAATTATATTGGGTATTTAGAATGATATGCAAAAAAAGAGATAAGGTGGGAAGTGGGAGGAAGATAAGAAGAAATAAGTAGAGATATAAATATAGAGTAGGAGAAATGGAGGGAGATATGGACTGGATGATAGAGATATTTAGATATAGATGGAGTGGAAGAGGAATAAGAGAAATTTAGTTGTATAAAATAGGTAAGGCAAATATAGAGATGATTCTAGATGACAAAGATCTATGTAAGAAGAAGAAAGATTATATAATAAAAGAAAGTTACAACACTTTTAATAAAATAATCACAAACCTAATAAAATCCCACCCTATAGCCATAATGTTAAATTAAAAAAAGTCATCACATTGAACTTTGAAAAATGAATGAGAGAGAGAGAGAGAGAGAGAGAGAGAGAGAGAGAGAGAGAGAGAGAGAGAGAGAGAGAGAGAGAGAGAGAGATTAATTGGTGGGCATGTGAGAAGGAGTGGGAAAAGGGGGAGACAATGAGATACATGAGGTGGAGTCGAAGGTTAAATAGAGGTCAAGAGATTGAGAGACAATATGTAACTACTATGGTTGGCTTATTCAATCCATGCATTCAAACCATGTAGAATCTTAACCTTAAGAGGCAAATAAATATGACAACCAAAGCTTAATCTTGAGCATAACATTGAAAATAATAGAACCCAATCCACTGTTATTCACAAATCGAATTAAGTATCTTAAGTACTAAATTGAAATGTTTATGTAGACTTAACTAAAAAGTAAACATAACCCAAAAATAAACTCTATTCAATGCAAACCCTAAGAAAGTAAAACAAATTAAATAACAACACTTTAAAAAATTAAACCAAATACACAAACATATAAAGCACAACTCTCAAAATAAGTTATTAGCCTTAAAATTAATACTAGACCAAATCCATTAAGAGTCCCTAACCTTAGAAAAAGTTTGAAATCTATCCCTAAATCCAATCCTAACTTAATTTTGAATTTAAGTCTACATAGTTCTACATAATTTTGATTTTGAATACTAGGACAAATTGTAACCTAAATCTAACCTTGAAATATCATGTTGTATCCTTACGATAAACCAAATCTTATCATAACATGAAAATGCAATCTTTTTAATAGAGACTGATCTTATATAGTAAAATAAAAAGTTTCTATATGATATAATAAATTATAATAATATTCGGGACTCACACATTTGGATACTACTAGCTATATATATTATATATTTATATAAAATACATAGATAAAGCCTAGAAATACTGAGGCTTTAATTTAATTTGAAAAATACCTTCACACACACACACACACACACACACACACACACACACACACACACACACAACTAGTAAAAATATTTACTTCAATGTTTTTGAAGTATATAGATAGTAGTAAAAAGAGACAGGGGGCTAAACTCAAAGTACAAAAAGGCTGAAAGCTCAGTTGGAGGTTACCTCGCTGTCATCTAACCAATACCAATTTTATACTTCAAAAAGATAACATAATCCAAAGCAGCCCTAAAAACATTAGTCCTACTGTGATGAAGCATAAAAATAGGAAATGTATTCTAGCAATAAAACACCATACTACTACTATCAATCCATCCATTAAACTTATACAGGGAAAAGTACAAAGTTGTGTCACTTTTCTGGCTAACTTATCAAAATGACTGAATTTGAGTTCTTCAATCAAAAAATCAATTTTGTTCAAAAATATGATCTAGATAAATTCATTCTATCTAAGTTGTATATGGCCTCACACTTTTCTAATTGGAAATTTCTATTGGGTGAAAGCACAAACTTGTGTCACAGTTTGTGATATTTGGGAGGGTTACAAGCAAAACTGTTCTGATTGTATGAGTTTTGGCTAAAAATGTTTCAACCATACAGACGTGGCAAGTTTTTGTGTCAACGTGGCATGGAGGATTACGACCGAAAGGGTTTTGGTCATAACCCCCCTGCTTTATAAAACTACCATCAATCACTTTTCGGCTATCATTATCAATGCAATAGTTCTGAGATTTTTGGAGAGCAGTTAAGATGTTTTGACCATAAGAGGTTAGAGGGCTTTTTTCCATTTTAAAATTTTTTTTAAGTATTTTTGATTAGTAAATGTTAATGGCAGTCAAATTAATTGTTTTTTTACGTGTTTTACTAGTGAATTATTTAGATTTGTTAATTTTTTAATATATTTAAATTGTTTTTTAGATTTGTTAGTAAATTATTTAAAACATAAGCAAGAATGTAGTCAAACATTGGGTAAAAATGTAGAAAAACATTTACATAAATTATTTAGAAGTAAAATGTAGAAAAATATTAGATAAAATGTAGTCAAACATAAATTATTTAGAAGTAAAATGTAGTCAAACATTAGGTTAAAATAAACAAAATTAACTTTGTTATATTCAAATTTGAAATTGAAACCTATCATTAATTTCTAAAAAATTATACAACACTTGTACATTTATATGAAACTTAGAAAAATTGTTTAACCTTGTAGCTAAATTAAAATCTAATTTAGTAAAAAACTTAAGTTACATGTATACACTTAGTTATAATTTAATCAAGATTTTTTTTTTTTTATAACATATACATGTACATGTACGAACATTTATTTTTCACATTTGCATGAGCACGTTAAAATACATTAGATATCATCTCTAAGATAATTTGTTTTAAAATACATGTAAATGATTGAATAGCACCATACATTTCATGTTGTGTCATTATATACGTGTGTTTCAAATTAAATTTAACTTTTAATTATTTTAATTTATACACTTGTGTGTATATATATGCATGTGCAGATCTCTAGATATTTATCAAATTTTGTCTCTTGTAGCTTCACACGAGCATATCCTCATACATTATATACATATATACATTATGGCATATGGTTCTAGGGATCGTGCTCCTGCATCCTCAGGGGATGCTAATGTTCATAGAGGAGGTTAGAGTGCTGAGTCTGGCACAACAAATAGATCCACATCCTCCACTGAGGATAGGGAGCAATTATTTACAGATACACTTGCTAGATTATCTCATGCTATAGAGATTCTAGGCTCCTCGCTTTCCTCTTCTACCACCCTTCCTAATAGGGAGAAGATTATAGCGATGTGAGAGGAGTTGTTTTGTATGATTTAGACCATTGAATCATACAACCCTTTTTATGATATCAGTATTGAGACATTTTATTTTTCTCTATCTCATAGTGTCACTGGCACTGTGAAGTATAGACAGGTTTATACAGATAGAGCTAGAGTTAGAGGCTACTTTGCAACAAAGTGTACTAATGAGCTTGTCACACCATTTATATATCCTCACTGGTTGGCTACTCATCATAGATGGCCACAGAAGGATGAGTTCCCTCTGTATTTCTACAAACAATTGTTTGTAGAATTTCATTTACAAGATGATGTTGATTACATAGATTATCCAGGTCATGTTAGGTAGGGTTTGGGTAGACTTTCAGAGAGATTCAGACCTGTGGACACTCTTGTGCCCATTAATAAACAAGAAATGGTGGGTCCAAACCTTTTGGTTATGCCGAGAGGTCCAAAGATGGTTGTTGCAAGTCAGAGTGTTCCTGATGAAACAATCAGGACACAAATTTGTTTGAGCATTGCCACCATTGCTACACAGTTGTAGGAGATTTCTTTTTATTGGTGTGGTAGATATATGTTATGGTCTCGAGGTAGCGTTCCCACAACTACATCATCTAGCATAGGTGTTGATGATGCATATGGGGTAGTAGACTTACCTTCTCCACTAGAGGTTTCTACAATCTCAGATGTGGGCACATTGCATCATTTGGCAACCTATTTAGTATTTGATCTTTTGGATTGATATCAAGCATTAGCTATAGTCACACAAATTCCACTTCGCGACATGAGCACTTAGATTAGTCATATTCTATCACATACAACAAGATCATAGGGTTCACAGAGGCAAGAGGACATTCCTGCACCTTCTACTGCACCTGCTATTACAAAGGCCCTTACAACACTAGCCCTAGCTACCCAGGACCCTGTAGCACCATCCCTAGCTACTCAGGACCCTACAACACCCCCCCTCCCTGCTCAGGATTCCACTGCTAGATAGCCTCATCTATTTACCTCTATTCTTTTAGATGACACTGTCAACTTGGACACTAACAATGTTTTATCATTGCATGATTTAGATATCAGTCAGATCGGTAGAGTGTTACATGCTGCTATGGTAAATATGTCTATATGTTTAAATTTATTTTAATTATGGTAAAATTTACACTTAAACATATAGGAACAAACATATATATTCTTGGTACAATCTAACTTGTGTGTACATGTGTGTGTGTGTGTGTTTTATAGGGTCTGAGTGATAGTATGTTACGTTTTGGTATATATGTATATGCACACAAACTTGCCATAACTAAATCATAAATGCATTCATAATCAGCTAAATATATAGGATCATGAATGTCAATGTCAATGTTAGCATCTTCAAAAGGAGGCTTTCTAACTATCTCCTTCAAATTGCAATGTGAAACATATCCATTCACAATATTTTCACATACACTCGCTAGATTGTCCTTAATGCAGTCATCACAAAAACATGTTTTCTCTCTTACTTTAATTACTGGAGCTTTATGGTTTCCTATAATCATCACTTGATGTAAACTTCTAATACCAGGAATAATTTGATAATTGTAAGGATTAGATCGATCTATATCTATTGCAAATACAAAAAGTAATTGTCATATTTCAAAATAAATATTTAATAAAAAACTCAAGAATTTGAAAAATACATTAAAAATAAATATAAAGTTCACCTTTCACTTCCTAAAAGTAACACTTATTGTATTTAGTATCTCGAGTAGCAAAATGAACTTTGCACCATTCAATAATTTGATTTGCACTATCTATTCTATTCCTTGTATATACATACAACATGCATATATATAATTTAAAATATATGCTACTAGTATTAAACCTGCACATTAAATGCATATTTACCTACAAGTTCATGTTTTTGAAGCACATGCTTTATACATGCTCTAGATCCATCATGCTCCCTTTTTCGTGTCCACTTTCAAAGAAATTCCATAAAAACCTAACATTGGTTCTAGCATGTTGCATTGCTAACAATTAAATGCTTTTGCAGATTTGAATTATCCTATGAACATGAAATGATAAGTAGAAAACAATTTTATTTATGTACATGTATCAAATCAAAATAGGCATGTACAAATAAACATAATTTAAAATAAAGTTAAATAAATGTGTAAGTTTATGTATACTAACCTGCACATCCATCAAACCAAATCCAATGCTCTGAAACATTTATTTCACAATTTCTAAGATCTTCAGAGAACATTTCAAAAAAATGAGCCACATAAATCTTATCATGAACTCTATCATCACTAATATAAAAATGAACCTCTTTGATGATGATGCATTCATTTTCACCCACCCTTTCTATCTCATCCACCTCAAATTGTGCATGTCTATAGGTCACTTGTGCAAATAGTGCAACTTGTTCAGAATGAAAATATTGCCCTTGAAGCTCTGTTTGAGGTGCAAATGTATAATTCTCAAAAAAATCTACAACTAAAAGTATACAACTAGGTGGAAAACAATTTTTGGAATCATGAAACTGTTTATCTTGCCATCATG
Organism: Cupressus sempervirens; assembly: GCA_028749045.1. Classification (NCBI taxonomy): domain Eukaryota; kingdom Viridiplantae; phylum Streptophyta; class Pinopsida; order Cupressales; family Cupressaceae; genus Cupressus; species Cupressus sempervirens. The sequence continues at coordinate 476,101,701 of CM053789.1, read as the reverse complement.
CACCATGACAATGTAGGATAGGTGGATATATCAATGGATAGAACTTGGTCATAAACTCATCATTACGCAATTCACTCTCCTTCAATACAATTTTTTTGGATTCATCTCCTGTCTTATTTTGGTATGTCTCATATTCATATCTCATCCATGAAACTGGTGTCGATTCATTAATATTCTCGATTTGCATTGAAAATTTGCATAAATCTCCACAATCTTCACATTGATTTTTGATGCATTGCACTTTGAACTCATTTGAATTTTCTAATTTATTACATAATATGGACTTCACAAATTGTGTTATACTATTAGGGATGACCAAATTAGGATCAAGTATTGCCATAACTTTTTTATATGATTGCAAGTGTAGGCCAAATTTAACATGATTTTGACAACAACAAGTTTCACACATCTTATTTATGTGTACAAAGGAAGTACGCAAACTCTCAAAAATTTTTGACATATTTTTACATTTGAAAATTCTTGCTTAAATGTTTGAAATAATTCACTTTGAGTTATATCTATGAAACATTTTGGAAGTTCAATTTTGGCCCCTGTCTCTTGATCTTTAATTTGTATAGTATCATGTCTGTTGAGAGAAACACAAGAACGTGTGGTCCAAAATTCAATAACTTGTCTTTTTACATCTTTAGAAATTCTTTCTTTTAGAGTAACTCTACAAATATTCACCCAGTTATTCTCAATGTTATCATCTAGCATATTTCTCCTCTTGATGTATCTCTAAACAGTTCTTCTAGATATATGTAGTACATTAGAAATTGCACATACCTATTTTCTATGTGTCAATTTTCTACTAGATATAGTAATCATCAATGCTCTATGTGCATTACTCAAATCACCTCCTCAAGCTATGTTGTCAATTTTGTTATAAGCATTTTGCAAGTTTTCAACTATTATTTTATTAATATTATGCACATGGTTTTTCCTGTTATCAACACCCAACAACTCCAAAATAGGTCTCATATATTTTCTCCTAAATAGCTTGACAAATAATTGTGCTTGTCCAAATATACTTTTATCTTTGAAATATTCATCCCACATGTTTTGACATTGCTTTCTAATAGTGTTATCATTTATCATATCTTTAGATGGAATTTGGTTAAAAAGTAGTTCCTCATCCAAATCCATCAAATTTGCTATGCCTTCTAATTTGTTTCTATCATTAAAACTGCCAATTTCTTTCTCTTCATTACTTTCATTCTCTTCATGAATCTCATCCTCTTCAGGAATTTTAGTAGGTTGGTTTTGGTTACGTTTTGTATGACCTTTCATTTTGTCATCTCGTATTCTATCATATTTCCTTGATCTTTTCCATTTACTGCCCATTGAATACTTTAATCTATAGAAACAAAAAAAATTATTTAGAATTTACTAAATACTAGCTAATGCTTCAATATAGAATACACAAAAATAAGTAGATAGGAAAAAACGCCTTAAAAATATTCGATCCTTTGCAATTTTGATTAAATTCACAAAATAGTTGCTGAAAATGGCTTCAAAAATTGTTGTCTTCCAAAAATGCTCTTTTATTTTTCGTTGTTTTCTATATTTATTAAGAAAAAGAAAAAACCAAATTTTATTATATATGAAACAACCAAATTAACTGATGGCAGTTTGATAGGCCAACATGGGTTATGGTCAAAATTCTTTTGGCTAAAAGGGTTATAGCTGAAACACTTTCAGCTGCAACTGTCTATGTAGAATCCTAAGTGGCAGCCACACAAGAAAAAATAAGAACTTCTAAACATCTCACTTTGAAGGCCAATTTGACCTACTAAAATGAAGTTTTTTTTAAAACTAAAAATATACTTTTGTAGGTCTTGGAGTCAATATTATGATCATATAATTTTATTTTATTTTCGATTATGGATAATATGTTACAATTTGAAAATATTACAAGTAGGTATTTTAAGATTCAGGAAGATTTCTATTCAAAAATAGGAAAAAATAGTAAATCATGTTAAAAATTTATTATTTTTTAATGCTGCACTAGAGGAGAAAGTCTTCTTCAAGAATATGTAATTTGTTTTTAAAAAAATATGTAGATTTGATGAAAAAAGTTTGACAGGAGAAAAAAAAAAAAAAAGTCAATTTCTGATAACTTTGACTTTGACCAATTATAACTTGAAAAATATTAGCTGAATTTCAATTTTTCCTTTTTGGTTGGTATACATGTCAACTCTAACATATTCCATAATCAGACCATAATATGATCATCTGCATATATTTGTTTGACAAGAAAAAAAACTCTATATTTTTCGCATTTTAAAAAAATTTAAAAATAAACTCTAAAAATTCAAAAATAAATAAAATGTTCACTCAATTATTTTTTTACCAAATTACAAACATAAACTTCATCCAATTTTTCACATTTCATTAGTTTACATCATCTACAAATTCTAAATACAAATGCCACTTTTATGTCGTTAAATTTGAAGAGATTAAATTTCTGATATCACTTTCTTTTATAAAAGGTGACACAGGTTTGTGCATTTACCCTATTAAATGCATGTTTTATATTTTTTTGTATCCAATTACTAAAGAAATAAAATTATTTCAGAAAAATGAAAAAATAGGGGTAAAAAATTATTCAATCAAATCCAAGTTACAGAGCAAAGGCCAAAGACCCAAAACCACAATATATACTCCTGTCTTCCAATAACAACTGATCAATAATCTCACAATACTCAGAAAGTAACTCATCCCTACTGTTAATATCCCATCTATACACATCCTCTAAAGTGCACTTTGCTAGAGAGTCCACCACTCTGTTCCATTCACAAGGGATATGATGAAAGGGGATAGAGTCCAAGGAACTACAGAGGCTAAGAATTTGTCTGTCCAAAGAGGCAAGTTTCCAACTAACATCCTCCAACCCCTACCTATTCAGCATATCCACAAAAATATGAGATTCAGACTCACAGATGATCTTCTGCCACCCTAAAGAGCAACTGCACTCAATAGCAACCTTAATAGCCAGGGCCTCCATCAAATTATTAAAATGTTAATGCTTGTAAACAAAGAGGAGAAAAGCTACACCACCATCATTACCTCTACCAATAACCCCAATGCTAGCATGACCTGGGTTCCCCTAATAAGACCTATCCATATTGATCTTCAAGAACCCAGTCGAGGGAGGAGACCACCTCCCATCCCGACAAACCCGCTGCTTAACATGGCCAGGTCTTTTTCCTAGAGTGCATCCCTAGTTATTAGCTCCCAGGTTCAGATTCCTCATAATAGCTTGATCCCCAGGATCTATAGTAACATACATATTAGAGTTTTCATAAATCATCTCTTGGAGCCTATTAAGAATCTTCTTCCATAGTTGGAAGCTTCCTAATTTGGAATCATAAAAAATTATGTGATTCCTTTCCAACCAAAGATTCCAGAGAATAAAGATCGGTCCAACCATCCAGGAAAACTATAAGAAAGGAGTCTTTTTTGGAGATCTGCCCAAACTTTCCCAAAAATCAATAAGAGAAGAAGCATGAATACAACCATGACACCAAGCCTCCCACCATCTATGCCATATCTCTCTTGAAAAAGTGCAGAGAAAAAACAAGTGAGAAGCACACTCCTCATTGTGTAACCAAAGAGAGCAAATTGAAGGTCCCTGAAAACCTCATTTGCAAAGATTCTCCCAAGTGAGTCATTTCTTCCGAGCCAACAACCATAAGAAAAAGTTAAATTTGGGCCACGAAAAGCTGCTCCAAACCTTTTTCCACTAGTGCACTTCAACTAGACCATGTAAGTTCTTGTCAAGAGTAGCATAGCCTTGAGCCACTATAAAATTACCTTTTGGGCTAGGAGTCCAAGACAAGCTAACCCTCCCCTTGAGAGAGTTGCAAAACCTATTCTCCAAAACTCTAGAGAGAAGGGCATGGTCCTCGTTAGAGTCACCAACTGACCACTCCTAAGAATCCTTCTAGCAAGTCACCTCAACTTGACCCAAGCGTTTGACGGTCTTAAAATTCTCCACCTTAAGCAAACCTGCATTAGTAAAAGAATGGGAGAGGGGAAGAAGCTGGGAAAAACTAGAAAGAATGGGAGGATGGTCATCCCAAGAGTCCTGCCAAAATAGAGTATTTGAGCCTCTATTACAAATCCAGAAGAGAGCCTCCTTAAGTAGTTGGGATCCCTTCTTAAGCGTATCTCAAATACAGGAGCCTTTACCCACCAATGGAAGTTGTGGCACCTCAGATAAATCTGCACTAGGAAAGTACTTATGGAAAAGAATCTTGGCCCAATCATGATCTTGATTGTTACACCATCACCAATACAATTTGGTAGCCAAGGCCATAGCAACAAGAGCCATCGAGAAAAGCCCAAGACCACCCGCTTGTTTCTATCTACACATAGACTCCCACTTGACTAGGCGCCACTTTGAGGATAGAAGGCTACTAGACCAAAGGAATTGTCAGGATAAAGCATCAAAGTCCCTCACAAAATTAGAGGGGGGAACTTGAACACAACACCTATTAATGGGGAGAGACTACACTACAGTCTTTAGCAGAACCACTCTCCTAGCAAAAGATAACCATCTATAAGTCTAGTGACTAACCTTACTCCTGAATTTATCCAAAATCCCTTGCCAGTAGTCCCTCCGTTGAGAACCCAAAAACAAAGGGAACTTGAGGTACATTAGAGGAAAGGAACCAATTTGGAATCTAATAATTCTAGCAATCTTGTTCTGAATAAGTCGAGGAGTGTTAAAGAAATAAATAGAAGACTTATCTTCATTAATTCTCTAACCTGAGGCATTCAAATAGATATCTAGAGCTTTCTTGATATTCACTATCTCACTGATTCTAGCCATGCCCATCAATACGGTATCATCCACAAATTGAAGATGAGAATACGAAGAAAGGTCATTTTTCTAGCTCCAACCTTGGAGAAGACCCTACCATAGCTGAGCGTTTAGAAACCTGCCAAGACCCTCCACCACAATAATGAACAAGTAGGGAGATAGAGGGTCTCCTTACAAAAGTCCCTCAAAGGACCCAAAAAAAATTGAAGGTTCTCCACTAATAAGATCTAAGAAAGAGGCTGAGGTCACACAGCTAAGAACCCAATCAACCCATTCCTTAGGAAATCCAAAAGCCAAAAGAATTTTTGGTAAGAACTACCAACTCACCTGATCATAAGCTTTGGCCATGTCTAGTTTAAAGAACATAGATTTCTCCTTAGAAGTAGCTATAGAATGGACTGCCTTTATTGCTATCACAACCCCATCCAAAATTTATCTTCTGTCAATAAAGCCACCCTGTTTAGCAGAGATCAAAGAACCAAGGAGTGGCTTAAGCCTCCCAACAATCAATTTGGTGATGATCTTATAGACAACATTACATAATGCTATAGGCCTAAATTGATCCAACTGATTGGCCCCTTCCTTCTTAGGTATGAGAGCCAAGAAGGTAGAATTCAAAGACTTCAGCATTTGTTTATTCCTATATGATTCTTGGACCACATCTAGGAGATCATACTATATTATCTCCTAGAATTCTTGGAAAAACTCAATCAGAAACCTGTTTAGACTAGGGGCTTTACCTTTCTTCATATTAAACACAACTTTCTCCAATTCTGGAAGCAAGATAGGACTTGAGAGGGTGCCATTAATTTCTACAAAGACTAGGTGAGGGATACAATCTAGGATGTCCCACTCCTCAGGCCTAGCAATAGGATCCTCGGTAGAAAAGAGGTCAAAGAAGCAAATGACTGCTTCCCTGGAAATATCTTCACAAGACAAGATCTGGGTTCCATCAGTCAAGACAAAAGAGGATAGAGAGTTCTAATGCCTTTGTGCCTTAATAGAGTTCTGGAAAAATGTAGTGTTCCTATCCCCCTTCTGAAGCCAATCAATATGAGATTTATGCTTCCATAAAATCTCCTCTTGAAGCTCCCATTCTTCCAGATCCTTAAGATTTGAGGACTCAGTTTTACTCAACTTAGAGTTCAACCCATGATCACAAATCTGGTGGGTGATATTATCAAGCTAGGTTTGAGATATAGTCTTCTAAACTTGTAGGTACCTAAAACATAGTTTATTCCATCTCTTAAGCTTATAATTCACATGTTGAAGCCTCTTACTAAAAGTATACATGGTCGTACCATGACAAGCATCCCCTCATACCACCAATCCATCATAAGATCAAGTAAAGACAAGTCTTTGAGCCACATCAACTAGAATTTGAAAGAGAGATTCTAGATGACTCTGTATGAAGTGATGGAAAGCTTAATGAGCCAGTAGTTTGATCCCCTCCAATCAAGAATTTTAGAACTAGTAATCCACCTATTGTCCATCCAATAGCACGAAACCAAAAATCTGTCAAGCCTTTCTGAGATAGCCTCACCATCAAATCTCTAAGTATTCTATGTAAAAACACCATTGGTTAGCTTCACATCAATGAGAAATAGTGAGCCAATCATATCTCTCAATATATTTAAAGATGGGTCTAGCCTAGCTAGCCCACCTCTTTTTTTCTCTAAGCTAGTAACTGCATTAAAATATCATGCCATAATCCATGGTAGAAAAGGGTCTAGAGACTGGATGAATCTAATATGACCCAATAACTAGGATTTACCTGCAAATTTTGTAGGACCATAAATATTGGATAAAAGGCACCTTTCTCCATTCTCAAAGCTAGTAGCAATCAAAGACATGGAGGACCGACTAGAGATCCACCATACAGGGGAGACTTTCCTTGGGTCTCAAAAGCAAGCCACCCCTCCTAAACTATTTCAAGGCACCCACCCCCTACTAAGAGCCTTGGGGCTAGATATATGCAACACACTTAGCCAATCCATCCAATGAAAATTTGGTTTCTAGAATAAAGACCATATCAAGAACTAAGACTCAATTAATTTGCAAACAGCCTTTTTTTTGGGGATATTGTTCAACCCCCTTACATTCCATGAAAACAAAATCATTTATAGGGGTGGGAGAAATGAGAATCAATGGGTTTCACAGACCCAAACTCAACCAAATTTTCACCCATTATCTTCACTTTCTCCTAATCAATCTTCCTGCCACTTTTTGATAGTTTATCTAAAGGCCCCTTTTTTAAGGGTTTCTGCTATAAGCCTAAAATAATGGGAGTCTTATTACTCTTTGCAAAATCAGAGGTCTCCTTAGGCCTAAGGGGGTCTAGAGCCACCAAAACTGGGTCTTTTGAACCCTGTGATCCATGAAAATCCCTGATATCCTAAACAAGAGGGGGCAAATCAATATCTAACTGCCCAGCCTATAGGTCCCCTATAGATAGAATCTGATCCTCTCTTTGTGTATCCCCTACTTAAATCTCATGTTGACTTTTGGTCTTAGAAGAGAACTCAATTAGGATACCTTCCCCTTGAACCATGTCTCTAAGAGCATCAAACCTATTAAAGGTGCCATCAGTCTGCCTATCCATCCAGGTTCTCTTCTTACCTTTGCCCTTATTACAAGATTTAACCTGAGTAAATCCCTTATTGTTAACAGGTCCATTAGATGTCATAGCCTTTTCCTTGTCCTCCCTAGGGGGTCCTGGAGCATCCAAGGGGGGGTTCTTATACTTAGGACATTTGCGAAGAAGATGTCCATATTCATGGTAGATTCTGCATCTAAATGGTAAGGTCTCGTAATCCAATTGCTAAATCCAAGAAATTGAGCCCATACAAATCTCCATAGAATTTGGCAACGGATTATTTAAATCAACTTCTACACAAATATAAGCAAAAGAGATTACCTTATGATCTTGAGTCCATGAAGCCAATCCCACAAGTGTTCCTAGAAGCATTGAGATTGAGTGGAGAATATCTTCCCTCCAGAATTCCAAAGGAAGTCTCAGCAAGTGAACCCACACCGAAACTCAAGAAGGGATTTCCTCAACAGAGTTAAAGCCCGTGTGCTAAGGCTTGATGAAGAGCACCACCTAATTAAAGAAATAAAGGCCACCTTCAAAAGCCTTATTCTTGTCCAACATGCTTGAGAAGATAACCATAAAATAATTATTAGCAGCTAATAGAATCTCCATATCTCCTTCTGGGTTCCACACTTGGTGGGCCCAAGAATCCAACATAGGCAATGAAAGGCGAACGCCTAGAAATTTGTAAATAAGAGAATAATTTCTCTAGTACTCGACATCCTCTGAAACCTGTTCAGGTTGAATAACCAAGATTGGCCAGATTTTGGCTCTCTACAAATATCCATTAATTTTTTGTAATGAGAACTTTCCATTTGAGGAGGATTCTCCTTCCCCCGATTGGGGTTTACCATTCAAAGCCTTACTACTGGCATGCACCACCAAAGTAGGCTCACCCATCTCCAAATCTCCACTAGAAGGCTGGGGAGAGGCGACACCAAGATCCCCTATTCACCCTAAACCTCGATATAACAAGCAGAAGAGGGAAAGATGGGGCAAAAGCCCCTCAAACCCACACCACCACCGACCCCCACCAAAGATGCGGCTATGGCCAAAAAAGTTGTAGGAATTCATCCACGGCCAAAAAAAGATAGGCACTCATTGCAGTAGCATGAACCCAAACTGCAACAAGTAGCGGCCCCCAGAATAGAAGACAAACACACCTTAGGGACCAAGAGTATACGCAAATCGGGCTAGGGCACACAGGCCCTAGCAGGTCATGAAACACTTGCCATTTTCATTCAATCACAGTCACAGAGCCCATTCCTTCAGCAAAATCATCTCTCATTCAATTATTTCAAAAAAATGATGTTTCAATAACTCTTACTATTTTTTATGATATTTTTTTAATAACATATAAACACCATTTTATAGAGCTCAAATTCAAGAATATTCTCAAATAGATTTTTTAATTTTTTAATTAGATATAGTATATTATAATTAATAAATTCTATGAGCACACATTTTAACACTTGAAAATATTTTGATTTTGAGAAAGAAAAAATATTAAATCATATAAAAACAAATTAAAAATTATATGATGGTCTAGAAGAGAAAGTCCTCTTCTAGAATGTATAATGTTTCTTCTGGTTAGAATAGATTTATTTTGAAAAATTTGGTGGGAGATGAAAACTACTGATTTTAGGTGAGTTGAAATTTGAATCATTTTAAAAGATAAATATAGGTCTAAAGCCAATCTTTTTTTTAAATTGTTCTATCTATTTATGATATCTATAACATAGTCTGAGATTGAAGTGAAACAAGTTTATTTCCATATCATTTTTTGGTGGGAACTTGACCCCTAATTTTTAGTGTTCTTCTACAACTAAAACATTAACTATAAAAGTTAGGAAAATATATTATTTCTTATTAAAAATAATTATTAAAAATTATAATCCAAAACTTCATCCATTTCTACACATTTCATTAGTTTACTTCATTTTCAAATTCCAAATAATAATACCAGTTTTATGTCATTGAAGGTGAATAGTTATACTTTTGTTAGCCTTTTCCTTTGCAAAATGGTGAAATAGGTTTGTGCTTTTACCCATACAAATAACAAAAATCATAGTAGGGCATCAAGTTCAAATTACATGATAATATTAAAGAAAAAATTAAAACAACCAGTTGGGCTAATTCCCCTCCTTATCTAGTTCCTCCACATCCTTCATCTCAGGTCCATCCCTATCCCTAGTCACCCCCTCCTCCCCTATAGGTTTGTCTAGGAGGGTCTTCATCTAGTCCTCCACCAAGAAGCCTTATATGGTGTGGGATGTCTCGCTTTCCTTTTCCAAGTCCTTCACATCCTTGTTCACCTAAATAAAGTACAGGGTGGTAGCCACAAAATGCATCACTTTAGTGGAGAACTCGGGCAAGGTTTCAAATCTTTGGTAGATGACAGTATGATTATCAACCAAACCCTTTATTGACTATTCAAACCTATCAAACCAAGCCTTAAAATAACTCTAGTCATGGTTATGCTTTCCTGCCCACCCCCCCCCGCCCCACACACACACACACACACCTTTAGGGGTGTCCTTCCTTGGGGAAGTAATGTCCTCACCACCACTTCTAGCATGGGAAGGGTTAGCCTCCAGGGTCTCAGAAATATGGGAGGGGTTGGGAGGTTGGAGATAGACTTCTTGCCAATATCTTAGTGGGGTTTCTCCCTCTTATGGGGTTTAATGTCACTTTTAGCAGACTCTGAGTTGAGGACCTGCTTGGGAGGGAACTTAAACTTCTCTATTTGGAGGCATTTTCTAGATCTATGAGCACTCTATTTACTCTTCCTAGTACCCATGTCAAAGTCTATGAGACTAATTTTGACCTCAAGATTGGGAGTTTTCTTGATTTTTATGGCTAGGCCCAGGGCCAAGGTCAAGAGAGGCTTGGGGGGCAATAGTAGCTAGAGGGTTAACTAGGAATGGTGAATGTTGGGTAAAAGTGTTTTCCCTCCTCCTTCTTTCTCCTAGCCTTGAAAATACTATCTTCCAAAGAATTCAGCAAAAGGAATGGGAAAGAGATTTGATGTAAATTTCTAAAATGGTCGAGGATGAGGAAATGGAAAAAATAAAGTACCTAAACTGGTCCTCCAATATTATGTATCTCATAATAGTATAGCAGATGATGTCCCAGGGCATAGGGAGGTGTTCCCTAGAAAACCAACCTCACATGCAAACTGATTCTTCATTAAACTTGAACAATTTTTCTAGGTTGGTTTCATCATTCACGCAAGCTTGTTTGCACCATTTCTTGCCCCCATGGGAAACCCACCAACCTTAGCAATAAGATCCTCAATGATTTCAAAACTCATCCCATTGATAGCCACCCTTCTTCCATTCCACGAATTGTAGTACTGCATAGAGATGTTTTCCTCATGTTTTATCATCCCTTCCATAAAAGGTAATAGGCTTCCCTCCCGCTGATAAATAGTTACCACTTCACTCTTGTGAGTGTACTCCTCCACTCCCATAGGTTCAATACAATTGTTTGTTCCCATACTATCACCCAACTCAACAACTAACTCTTCAGATTTTTCCACCAATTCCTTTGAATTTTCTGACATTGCTAAGTTGTAGGTAAAACAATTTTTGAAAGTTAAATAAAATATACTAAAGATGTAAAGGTAGAGGCAATAGAAAGCCATCATAAGGCCATAAGATTTTTCAAAGCCCAAATAATCTCTTTCCCTAGCATGTGTAAAAAGTCCCTTTATTTCCATAATCGCATGATGCCAACTATGAATGTAGTGGGGTATGAGCAAGGTGTCATTATTGTCTTTTACAGTCATATTTTTGAATCTAAGAAAATCCATCACCTTCATCCTTTTGCAAAAAATAAATAACATTTATGACAAGGGGATCATAAAAGAGAATCCACATATAATCTTTCCAAACATAACCTTTATGAGTCCTTTTGCTTTCTTTCTCATGTGAAAACTTGAAAATGTGTCACTTGGTGTGATGATTCATATGGCAGTGTTACAAGTACTTTCATGTTCCATCAATAGTTTAGTTAATGATGGAATTATCCTGATGTCTTCCCATTTAGTTAATGTCATGACACAGAGTCTAAAATTAGCCAGCTCATCTTCCATGGATTACCTTCACGGTAAATATGATCCACCTGGATTTCCTAGTATTCCTCCTTCATCTTACAAATTTCCTCAATTATCACCTTGATCGCCCAACAACTCTGACTTTCCCCTTTAATAGCTTTCATTATTAGCATTGAACCCCGTCAACCAACAACCTGCTAATTTTGTGTTTCCTCAAGAGTCTCAATCCACATAGAAGAGCCAAGGCTTTAGCTTCATTATTTGAGCCACCCCACAATTTCCAAAATAAGCCATAACCATTTTACCTGTAGAATTGTGTAAAACACCCCTAGTAGCAAAACTTCCCATGATGGAAGAGCCATCAAAATTAAGCTTAAACCATGTCTTAGGGGGTCAGTTCTACACTGTATTCTTCCTAGACAAGGCTTTGGAGTTATCAAACTATGCCACCATATGTCCCACTCCCTAGGTAGAAGCCCACTGCCTGTTAAGTCTATCTAGGGGGTTTGGGGAGGTTTCCACCACTAGATTCCACTACACTCCTTTAAGAGTCTAATACCCTATTGCAACACCCCTAGACTGGTAGTAGATTTATCCCTGAATATTCTATTATTCCATTCCTTCCAGATTTCCCATGAAACATAAGGAAAAAATATTAACCATAAGTTATTTAGGTATGGGTGGGAAGATGGGCCGTTCCAGTGAACAAACTATTGTGACCTTCATTAATTAGCACACCACTGGATTCCCCATAAAGAAAGTACCTACCTCTAAACCACCAAGGCAAAAGGGGAGTGAATAAGAAGGTGTGATATAGATTTTGCATCCTAAAGACAAAGGACACAATAGTTTTCAATCTGACATCCTCTGATTTGGAGATTGTCCATTATAAGGATAGAACCATGTAAATTCATCCACCAAAAAGAAAATTGTCTTTGGAAGGATCCACAGGTGCCAAACCTTTCTCCAATCTCCTTGGACCTCCCCCTCCCCCACCCCCAAGGCAACATAGGTATGCTGACTTCACCATGAAATCCCCCGAGGGAGTAAGCTTCCAAACCATGGAATCCTCAACTAGGATGAGGGGGATCCTATAATTATTTAGTAGGTTTTGAAATTCTAGAGAAAGACCCACCCACACAGTATTCTGGTATTGGAACCCAATCCATTGGTGATCTAGGGTGATATAGTTTTAGGTCCTGGATTCATAAGCTCTAGTGTATGTCTCATGCAACAGGAGGGATTTAGTGTGCTTGAGTAGGTAATCTTGGAGCCATTGATCTTCCTATAAATCAATGGTGTTCCCATTCTCAACAATCCAATGGCACTTCATCTTCATAATTTTTTGGGTGTGCACCAAATTATTCCAAATTTTAGAGCCGTAGGGTAGAGCTTGGGTCCATAGGGCATGATGAAATGAATCTCCTCCAAGGTACTTGGCCCTCACAATGTTGCACCAATTACCCACTGAATTCATCAACCTCCAGCCAACTTTGGACAGGAGGGCTTTATTCATATGTCCAATCCTTCTTATATTTAAGCCTTTGAGGTCCTTAGGACAACATACATTTTCCCATCTTACCAAACTCATCCTAGTTTGTTCTTCAGTGCTGAACCACAAGAAGCTCCACTATATTCTTTTGAGGATATATTTGAATCTTCTAGGGAGTTTGAAAATGGATAGGAAGTACATTAGGATGTCTTGAAGGGAGGTAGAGAGAAGTTAGAGTTTCTCAGCGTAGCTCAGAATCTTACCTTTCCACCCCACTAGTTTCCTTTGGAAGTATTCTATAAGACCATTCCAAAATTGATTTGAAACTTTTTTACTCATGAGTGGGATCCCAAGGTAAGTGTCTAGGAGAAATGCCTCTTGGTATTCCAGAATTTGAGTAACCTTAGCTCTCAGATTGGCAACAATGTTGAAGAAATACACTTTTCTTTTATGATGATTTATGCATTGACCAGAGACCTCAACATACTAGTTTAGGACAACTTTCCACTCCTTGGCTTCATGGATAGAGGAGATATCAAATAAGAAGGTGTCATCCACAATTGATGAATAGTTTTAGGAGGACATAAAGATGCAGGTCTAACACCTATTAACTTGCCAACATTGTTCGTGGAAGCCACAATAATGAAGAGATGTGGGGATAGGGGGTCACCTTGGTGAAACCCTTGGGATGAAGAAAACAAACCTTCAGGAGTCCCATTAACAAGCACCGAGAAGGTAACAATATTAACCACATTTTTGATAATTTTGATAACATTTTCACTAAAACTAAGTTTAGAGAGAATAGAAATTAGAAATTCCCTCCTAACCTTATCATAGGCTTTGGGGATATCCAATTTGAGAGTCATACCTAGGTTCTTGCTCCTATCCATAGAGTGGATAACCTGATTAGTAGTTATGACTGCATCCAGAATCTACCTCCCAGGGATGAACCCATTCTGGTAGGGACCAATGAACTTATCAAGGAGGGGCTTGATTTGGTTTACCATAATCTTGGCAAGGATTTTATAAAAAAAAATTCATAGACTAATAAGTTGAAAGTCCTCTAGACAACTAGGGTTATCGGTCTTAGAGACAAGAACAATGAAGGTCTGGTTGAGTTCCTTCAGTAAATTTCCCATTCTGACAAAGTCTCTAGTGGCATGGATCAAATCATACTTGACAATATCCCAAAATTCTTGAAGAAAAGTTGAGAGAAAACCATCAAGATCAGGGGCTTTATATTGATTCATGCTAAACATAGCTTTTCTAACTTCATCCTCCTTAACCTTAGCAGTTAAGTCCTCTTTCATCTAGTTATTCACAACCATGTGGAAAGATCTCAAAATATCATTTTGTATGTTACTGTTGACCTGCATAGAAGGGGTGTTATACAGTTCCTTCAAATAGAGAGAGACTTTACCTTCTATCTCCTCCATATCATTAATCTCTTGACCATTCTTGTCCACCAACATGTTTATGGTGTTGTATTTTTTCCTTCTTGATGTCAATCTATGGAAAAAGGTCATATTTCAATCACCCTCCAACCACTAAACTCTTGATCTCTATTTCTAGAAAACTTCCTCCTGATTTAGAAGTGTCTTTCATAAGTTATGACACTCCCTCTCCTTTTGCTGATGTTTAGCATTAGTATTGTCCTAAATAATTTGGTTTTGGAGGGATTCCAACTTCTTCTTAGTAGATTTCTTTTCTTTGGAGATGCTATCGAAAGAGGATTTGCACCATCCTCACATTTCTTTTCAGCTTCTTTCAAGTTTTTTGGCAATACAGAACATGGTTATTCCCTCAATTGGGTCCTTCCACCACCTTGTAATACAATCTCTGAACTTGGTGTGTGAGTGCCACATGATTTCATACCTAAAATGCCTCTATTTGGTAGGTTGATTCTCCAACCAAAAGAACACCAACATAGATTAATTTGAAATGCTCCTCAGCTCCACCATTAAGGAAGAATGTTGAAGAGTGTCCCAACCAAAAGAAATAAGAGCCCTATCAAGTCTAACCTGAATCAAATATTTCCCTAATCTATTATTTGAGCAAGTGAACACAAGACCCTAAATATTAATATCAATCAAGTCACTCCTTCCCATAAAACCCTCCAAATCTTGCATACTATAAGAAAATTATTTCAAACCCCCTAGTTTCTTTAATGGATATATAGGGGTGTTAAAGTCCCCCATGCACACAATTATTTCTTGTCTCATAGTCTCAGCCTATTTAGTAGCCTCATCCTAGATAGATAGTCTACCATTCCTAGTGTTAGGGGCATAGAAATTGAAAAGATTCCAACTAACAACATGGGACGTGAAACTTGTGACCACAAAATGGAGATTAATATCTAGGTGACCATACCCACCACCTTGTCTAGGTTCCACATTGTGACAATGCCACTAGAGGTGTTGTTAGCCTCACTATAAGAAAATTTAGCTCTTGATGAAATGTAAGTAGCAACTCTAGAGAAAACCTACTCTGTCATTTTAACTTCCTACAAAAGAATCAAGCCAACCTTAAGCTCTACGATCTTCTATTTTATTTCATACTTTTTCCTAGGGCTATTTAGCCCTCTCACATCCCAAGATATGAGCTTCATCTTTTATGATATTGAGTTTCCTTCAGGGTTTTTTGTTTCCCCGATGTTATATCCTTCTATGTTTCCTTTTGACAGATATTCTTGGTCGGAGGTCTCCCAATCCTTGTGGATGACTCACACCTACCTTATATCCTCCTCTAGGCTTCCTCTTTAGGACCATCCAGTCAACATCATTGTTGAGAAGGTCAATGTTTGGTAGCTCAGTTGTGGGGGAAAGCATTTCAATAATACCTAGGAGTGAAATCATGAGAGTACCATCAACAAGCAGTGATCCATTCCCTAAGAGGAGGGGTGAATAATAGGAAGTAGCACAACTGTCAGCTTCCATCGATTTAATCATATGTCATTCCCTAGGGGTGAATAGTAGTAGGGTGAGCATGTCAAAGATCTCTCCCTCTTCATGTCCACTAGTATCATCCATAGTAGTTTGGGCTTCTCCACCCTATCCAATGACATCCACCATCGGGGTTCTTTCCTTCTCACCATTTTTCTAGGGGTTTCAACTAGGTCATGAGTGGCTTCCACATAAGTTTTCTTCAAGCCAATCAGTTCCTTATTCATTGGGCTTTCAGCCTTTTTAGCCCTCTCAGCAATTTTCTAGCTTTCAACCACCACCACTCCCGGTGAGAACACTTTGTCTTTGTGTTTGTCACCCTTCAAACAATCCACAACCAAATGGCCAAACATGTTACTCTTTTGGAAAAAAGGGGGCTACATCCTCATAGATTATCGGTTGCAACTAGTTTCCCCATTTAGATTTTAGGTCAACCATTATCGATAGGGGTTTATTCATTCCAACATTAATACATAATCTAGCAAAACCCAGTTTAGTTCTAGAGCTAGTCATGTTATCCATTTTGATGAACTGGCCAAAGAAGTTTCCAATCCATCTGAACACCCACTCATCCCATAATTCTAGAGGGAGATTAGGCAACCTCATCCAGACCAAAGCATACTTGTAGAGGTCCCTCTTCTGGTTGAAACTCGACTTCCATTGTGCCATCAGCAAGGGGTGTTTGCCAAAATTCCAAGAGCCTTCCATGATCGAGTCATGATCCTTTTCCATAATGAAGTTGAACAAGAAAAGAGGGCTAGTCATAGTAGAGATGGACACTGACCCTAAGATTTTCCACTTCATAGAGAAACACTTCCTTACCATATCAACTGTGTGTCGGAAGGAGACAAACTTTCCAACAAGACAAAGGGTAAAGCCCGAGGCGATTGAGTTGACCATTGAATCCGGAACAACAATCATGGGACCAATGGCCCTTGAGGAGATCATGGGTTTCACACTAGAGTCCATAAGAACCTTGGATCCAACAACTACCCCCACCCAGTTTGACTTAGGGGACGTCATGGATACAAACGTCAACAGGGGACCACTGAGGGATTTGGGGCCCAAACAAGCACAATCATCAAGGATAGTGCAAGGTTCCATCAAAGGAATATCTTCCTAGAGTAGGTCACAAACATTTTGGGCCTTACCAAATAAAACCAATTCCAAATCCAAACATACAGGCCCCATCAACTCTAGCCGGGGGAGGGGACAATACCCCCAAGATCAGAGAGGGCGTAAGCTTGGGAAGAAGCCAAGAGTGGGAAAGATTTCTCATTCTGATCAAAAAATTACAAAAAAATTCACTCAAAAAATTACAAATCTAGTTGGTATTCTTGTAAAAGGAAAATGTAATATTATAAAAGATTAGTAAATGGATGTTAATTTAATGTATTATATCAAATATGATGAAGAAGAATTATGAATATCATAAAACATTCAAATGTACCATTTTTTACAAATGTCTAAATGTTTACATTGATAAATGATATCACTATAGAAAGTCTCTCGACATAAGTATTTCTATATTATCGACATTGTTAAATTGACCTTACAAATTATTGTGACAATATTAAGACTATTAATATAGATTTTATATATAATAAATAGTGACATAAATATACACATAGAAATCAATAAGATAAAATGTATGAAACTAGACAAATAAAAGAAAGATCAAAATCATCATTAATATCTCATTTAATCACTCATAGTTATACTAAAATATTACATTTAATTTTTAATTTTCAATTTTATAGAAATATCTCAACAAATATGACGGGAAATGTTCTTTTATTGATAAATTTAAAAATTACGTACAATAGTTTTATAAATTTTAATTTATTAAGGTGCATTTTGACCAATGCACTTTTATTAATTAATTTAAAAATTACATTATCACTATAAATAACGTTATCACTTTTTAGCATTTTCCTTATCAATTATAATTAACTAATTGAACTACAACCTTTAGATATTAAAACAAATATTTATTTTCATTCACAATAAATAAATAAAAACTTACTTCACAAAGCCAAGTTCATTGGACGAGTCAAACTTGGAAGTTTCATGGTTTGCTCACTTCAGAAATATTCGAAACGATTTTTTTAGGCTTGCTTGGGCAACTTTTTTTGCCGTTCTTCCAGGGGCATGATCGTATTAGTCATTCGATTAAAACAGGAAAGTAGTCGGAAAACTTCATCTTTTTTCATTAATGTGCAAGGCGACTACTATCAAGACTATTCTCTCCATTTCACTTTCTATCAGTTCAACTTACAGCGTGGACGGTAAGTTGGAATGGCTGGCTACTTGCATTTTCTTGTCTCTGCCATTCTCACAATGGACCTTTCAAGGAAAAACTGAAATACGACAGAGTAGATTTTTCATGGAAATGAAGTGGAAGCGAAGGTTAGATAGTTTTTGGGTGAATCGGTTGAATGACGGGCATGACGGGAGAGTTATTATCGCTTTCGAATAATGTATCGTTTAAGTTACTAAGAATAACAGGTTATTGTAATTCGAGACGTACTGTGTATATTTCTTTTCATTTGGGTTATATTTTTATCTAAAATGGTCAAAAGTTATGAGGGATATCTATTAGGCATTAAAATTTCAAAATAAAAGGTTTGGTGTCTAATAACTGCTCCAAAATTTTCTCCATCCAAAATGTACTAAAGGTAAAATAAAGTCAAACATTTATTTTTTCAGATTCATGAAAATCTAGCGATTTTTTTCTAAATTTTTTGCTGTTTTCGACTAGGAACAATGAAAATCATGAAGATCAAATGTTGAAATTTTCAGAAAAATCTATGATATTTTCATTTGTTTTAATTAATAGCAGTTGTCTTTTTTCTAAATAGCTTTGTTTTAATTTGATATAATATTCTATTAAATTAAATTAAAATACTATGTCAAAAAATAAATCTAGATTTTATCATTTGAACAATAGTAATATTGCACCACACTATGAAATAAAAAAATATTCTCTCTTATCAATCATCTTCCTCGTATATGTTTGTTCTTTATAGATAAGCATCCTCAAATAGGCCTTCGTTTTGGATGACTAAAACAAATGTCTATTAAGATATGTTTAGTGTTTGCATCTAACCGAAGAAAAAAATTTCAAATCTTAGCATTGTCATAATAAACATAACTTCTTATAGTTTAAAGAAATGGTTAGCTTTAGTTTCTAAAGTCTTTTGGTCATTATAGGTAGAAATATTTTTAGTTGGCCTTATAAATGGACTCTTTTTGTAGAGCTCTGTTCCATTCACACTTTTAAAGCCTGCTTTCATTAACAACACAGATGAAATTAAAAAGAAGGAAGATGGATTGCTTTTCCATTCCTCATGAGTTTTTTTAAAAAGAATCCAGAGAAAAAGCCTTTTTAGGCATCATGGCGTCTATCACTGGAACACTGGGTCTTCCTGTAGAGTGTTGAAGGTGAAGGTCATTTTATCTGTCATTTCGGTGTTGAAGGTGAAAGGCTGCCCCACTCAGTGTCTTCTTCCACTTCCAAACGGAATAAACTCAAAATGATGTCTTCTGTAGTCTACCTCGCTATTCTCACCTTCTACAAATCTCTCCGGAATGAATTGCAAGGGATCCTTCCAATTGCCCACACGTTCACCATCACCCGAGCGTCTTTGGGTATCACATATTTTCCCTCAATTTCACAATCTTCCTCTTCCACTTGGAGTATATCAATGTAAGAGGAATACTGAAAATCACAGAACACAAATAGAGCAGCAAGATATCCATACAAAATTGAGCAGAAAGAATGAAGAAATACCATGCCAAGCTATTTCCTTTGTTTCTGATCTGTTAGGCTCCGTGTGAGAAACTATAGGAACGTGGGAAATGATAAATGATACAGAAAAGTAATTCAACATTCGTGGACACGAATTATTTCTAATTTAACGGATTCAACAATCCAATATTGCTTAGGGTTCCATAGCTAGAGACCTACCTAAATTCCAAAGTTTAAGTTCCGCTTGCACTCGTTTAAATTCCACGCGCTGTCTTTCACCTAGTATACGTAGAATTTCCGTGGTGACTTGACGAGTCCTTTTTTTTGGTTTGATCTTACTGGTTCCTTGATTATTTCTGAAATTAGTATCTATTATATTTAAAAATAAATTAAAATTTAATTATGAACTAGCTTATGAATTTTAAAAATATTTCACTTCCATATATGAGTGGATCATTAAAGTTACTATTCAATGAGGTTGAGGTTCGCCTCCCCTCTCTTGATTTTGTACCTATCTTTTTGAACTATCGATTATTTAATTTAAAAATGAAATATATATATATATATATATATATATATATATATATATATCATTTATTACTTAAATGTAAGTTATTTTCTCTTGGGGATGCAAATATTCTACTTAGTAGTACATTTGGCTTGTGGTTGTAATCTAGTTTAGTTTTAGGAGCAAAATCTTCTTTATCCTTACTTTGTACTACTACAATATTTGTAGGGTAAGGGGAGAGCACATAATGGATAGTTGGGAGAAACCCTAAACATTTAACCTTAAAAAAATCATTTTTGAAAGAGGTTAGTAACACCTGCAAGTACTTAAGAGAAATCATTGTAGTGCACATTGATACCCAACGATAATATAGCAAAAGAACATGTTATCTGTGTTGACCTATTTGAATAGGATAACTTGTCAATAGAATATACATTACAAGTTTTAGTGTTTCAATACCTTTCACTTCAAAATTTATCATAACATAAATAATCATACTAAAATTAAATATTTTTATCCCATTTATTTGAAAAAAATAGCTTAAATTACTAAATAATTACAAGTTTTAAGAAAAATATTTCTACACTCCTATTTAATATTAAGCATAAACAATTTAAAAACTATGCACACCCAAACAAAAATATCATAGACACAATATATCCTTAATAGCCACCACTTGAAGCATGCATGACCTTTATCACATAGACAATGAAAAACATAGGACATATCACTTCATCAAATATTGTGTTGGAATTCTTTAGAATAACTTAGAGGGTGGGTGTTCATCAGTTATCCAAGGTCCAGATGTTCAATTAAAACTTTTCACAACTTAGTGAACCCATATCCATAAATCATTTCTATCATGCATGCATCCATTAGATCATACAATCATTTAAACTTGTAGGTTACTATCAAATCAACTTTGTAGAAATGTAAGCATGAATTCTAATAGATTCAATAACACATTTGACACAATGATTTAACGTGAAAACCCAATTTGAAAAAAACCACCAATAACATGCTACTCATTCTCACTCTTCTAAAGTGATGCCCTGTGAAAGGCCAGCCCTATTAAAGGTTACAATGTACACTGTTAAATGTGACTTGATTAAAGGATTTCAATCACCCTATTAGGAGTTAGCCTTGTTAGAGGACTTTAGATCATTTACTTGGAATGTCACCCAGTTAAAGAATTTACAAATGACTATTAGGTCAACCTTAATCCAAAGGATTTACCTTAGAATGATACAATGATTAGAAAGTAATAGTAAGGCTTGATCTAATAACAACTTACAACTCCATTTTGTAGATTACAGATCTCTATTTTTAGTCCTCCATTCTGCTTGGCTATGTTTGAAATTTGTTCAGCACTCCTCTCAGGATTCGTGACAAGGGCTTAACTGCCTCCTATGTACTATAAGTTGAGTGGTTGTATCAGGCATTGACAGATCAATCTTTTGGTGCAACGGTAACCCCACTCTAACAAGTGGCATCAGAGCTTGGTCACAGGTTCAAATCCTTAGACCCTCAGGTAACGTTGAGAGGGAGATTGTTGGAAATTTTTTTAGTGCCCCCCTTAGGATTCATGATAAGGGCTTATCCACCTTTTGTGTACTATAAGTTGAGTGGTTGTATCAGGCATTGATAGATTGGTCTTTTGGTGCAACGACAACCCCACTCTAACAAGGTTTCACACACTTTAGTTCTGACAACTTGTTCATCTTTCAAGCATCCACACCCTTAAGAATTATTTCTTTTCTTGCCAATGTAGTCTCTTCTCTTAGGTCACTGAATGAAGCAATATGATAGACTCCTTGTCTTCCTTAGGTTCTCACACATGACAACCTTTTCTGTTGATTGGCCATCTCTATAAATTAAGATCTTTTGTCATTCATCCTCCATCATCTAGTTTACGATTAGGTTGGACTAGGTAGGATTCAATAAATCTACCCATCATTTCATTTCATTCCCTTCTAGAAAATTCTCCTTCAATCTTCTTTGAATTCACCTCAAAATAGTTCACCTTGAATTCTATGCCACCAGCTCATCAAGCTTATCTTCCACATGGTTCACACAATCCAAGAAATCAAACTTGTTAGCTTTGATTCATCGAATTCAAAATCTTTCTCATGATTCTGACACTCAACATGAACTTGCTTCTGATGCTCAACACATAAAGCGTTACTTGGCATCCTCTAACAAAACACTCAGCATGAACTAAAGTTTACTAATGCTCAACATCAACTAAACTTTACTCGGCTTACATTGGATCACTCGACATACACTAAACTTTGACTTTTCTTGCCTCTAACTAATTTTCTGCGTGTCTTACACTAACTTTTCTCATCACCTACTATGCATATTGTTAAGCTTGGCAGACATACTTTATTTAACTTGTTCTTCTGAACTTAATCAGTGTATCCATCCTTTGCAACCTTAAGTAGATTATCAATGCACTATAATATCACTATCTTAACTGATCCTTGTACTCCTTTTCCATATCATAACTCATGTTGGAAAATGAAGATGGGATAACTGAGAGGGGAGGGGTGAATCAGTTACCCCAAAAACATTTTCAACAGTCCCAAAGATGCCTTAAACTTAGTTGCTGCTGCTAATTGGTAAACACATAAATTGCTGCTTAAAACTGGATAGATGTTTAGTTAATTTATTAAGCATTTACTGAAATAAGCAACCATGCAAAGGAAAGTAATTATGAACACAGTAGACACCAGATTTATGTGGAAACCCAATATGGGAAAAACCACCAGCAACTAGTCACCAATTTTCACTCTTCTGAAGTGAGCCCTGTTAGGAGCCAACCCTGTTAAAGGTTACAAAACACACTGTTAGGTGTGACCCTGTTAGAGAATTTAATCACCCTGTTAGGAGTGGCCTTGTAAGAGGTCTTTAGAACAATTCAACTGAATTGCCACCCTGTTAAAGGATGTATGGAATGGCTGTTAAACCAACTCTGTTAGGAGATTTTGGAATCACTGTTACAATGGTTAGAAAGCAACAATGAATGATCTAAAAATACATGCAACTTATCTTGTTGAATACAGATCTCAGTTTAGCTCCACAAGATCCTTACTGATTAAATATATCTTTGCAGCTCCAAGATTTCCTTCTGCTCAACTCTGCTTAGGCACACACAAGTCTCTTCATTGCATTTGCTTGCACTATTCGTATCCACTCTCTATTCCACATCTTGAGCCTCTCTTTACATACTATACATGATACCAGGTCGGCCCAACCAACTTGACAAAACATATTCCAAAAGTCGGCTTGAACTAATAATCAAAATAAAATTCTTCACTGGCCGACTCTGCTAAAAAAAAACTGCTTCTTGTGTTAACCGGCAGAACTCGGTAAAAACTACAGTTACCGGGGAATTCGGTAAACCTGCCACTTCCTTTGGAAACCGACTGGACTCGGTAAAAGCTGTCTTTGATTACCGAGTGAGCTCGGTGAAAACTAAGCTTTCCTTAGCTTACCGTGCGTACTCGATTAATACTAACCGTTCGCTACAAAATCCTTTGATACCCGAGTGATCTCGGTAAGAACTAAACTTTCCTTAGCTTACCGAGCGAACTCGGTTATTATTAACTCACCGTGTGACATACAGGAACGCTCGGTATACACTGCAAAAAGGCTTTACTGACCGACTGAGCTCGGTAGACTCTGTAAACTATTTTCCTGACCGATAGAACTCGGTAGACTCTGTCTGATAACTGATATGGCATTTGTGTAACATCAAAGACAATACACAATTACTTAATTGTATCCAACAATCTCCCTCTTTGGCATTGATGGCAACACAACATGTCATAGCAGAAATGAAATTTGAAAGCAAGTCTACAACAACATAACACAATTAACAATTCTCCCTCTAAGATAGAGAACTCTCCCTCTTACAGTAATCTCCCTCTGTGAAGGAATTACATAATCAAATTTCGGAAAGATATGACAGTAAAACTCTCCCTCTTTGACAACACATGCCAAAGACAATCCAATTTCAATGAATTTCATTGTACCTTTAGTACTGATTCATATGCAATATTTTCTTGATTTGCTGCATCAACTGATGATTGTTCAATTTTGTAAGAGCTAATGCATTACTAAAACTTATTTTTAGTGAACTTCAGATAGGGGAATGACCCCTAATTTACCTCTGAGATACAAAAATGCATCCTTAGGTAAAGGCTTTGTGAATATGTCAGCAATCTGTTCCTTTATATGGACATATTCCAATCTGATTTCTTTGTCCTGCACCAATTCTCTGACAAAGTGATACTTGATTGCAATGTGCTTAGTCTTAGAATGCATTACTGGATTCTTAGATATGTTGATTGCACTTGTATTATCACAAAACATGACAACTGGTTCCTTGATTTCCATCTTCATGCCTTGTAGCAATTGCTTGAACCAAACAATATTAGAACAGTTTACTGCTGCAACAACATACTCTGCCTCTGCTGTTGATTGAGCTGTACAATTTTGCTTTTTGCTTGTCCAAGAAACCAACCTCTTTCCAAGAAAGAATGCACCTCCACTTGTGCTTTTTCTGTCGTCAAGGTTCCCTGCCCAATCAGCATCAGTAAACACTTTTAAGTCTAGGTTTCCTCCAAATTTATACCATAATCCATAATCTTCAGTTCCTTTTAGATATCTCATTATCCTCTTGATTGCCATCATGTGATTTTCTCTTGGTTTGGCTGAAAATCTTGCCACAATTCCAACTACAAGAGCAATATCTGGCCTAGTATGAACTACATATTGCAACTTTCCAATCATAGATTTGTACAATGTCTGATCTATTTCCTTTGAATCATCTTCCTTGGTAAGTTTTAGTCCAGTACACATGGGAGTTCCAACTGGTTTACAATCTTCCATACCAAACTTTTTCAATATCTCTTTGATGTATTTTTCTTGAGTGATGTAAATGCCATTCTTATTCTGCTGAATTTGAAGTCCAACAAAGAATTTGATTTCACTGAACATTGACATTTCAAATTCTTTGCTCATTTTTTCTAAAAATTCTTTACAAAGATCATCATTCCCTGTGAAAACAGTATCATCTACAAATATTTCTGCCAGGACAATCTTATTTTCTGGTCCTTCCTTCATATACAAACTACTGTTGTCATTATTTCTTAGAAATCCAATTTGAATAAGATAGCTATGCAATCTTTCATACCATGCTCTAGGGGCTTGTTTCAGACCATACAGTGCCTTGTGCAATTTGCAAACCATGTTCCTTTTATCTGGATCTATAAAACCTTCAGGTTGTTCAATGTAGACCTCTTCATCCAGTATACCATTTAGAAATGCTGACTTGACATCCATCTGATAAACTTTAAATCCTTTGTAAGCAGCATATGCTAATAAGGTTCTAACACCTTCCAATCTAGCAACGGGAGCAAAAGTTTCTCCATAATCTATGCCTTCCTCTTGAGAATATCCTTTGCACACTAATCTAGCTTTGTTTCTTGATACTTTACCATTTTCATCCAACTTATTTTTCTTGTGATGGTTCCTTCAGATTTATTTCCAATGATCTGATCTGCTGAATGATGTCTCCTGACATACTTGGCTAGAACAGGTTCTTTTCCTTTTGGATGAAACTTGTCGTTATCTTCTTGTATTTCACCTTCATGCTCGATTTGGTTTGGCTCGATATCAACTGGCTCGGTATGCACATGCTCGGTTACCTCTGGCTCGGTAATTTCTAACTCGGTATTCTCTGACTCGGTAGACGTTGGCTCGGTGGATGTTGGCTCGGTAGATGTTTCCTGCAACTCGGTTAGTGATGACTCGGTAGAAGAAGGTTTCTGATTCTCAGATGCAGTTGATATTATATCCAGATCATTGAAGACGAATCTTTTGTAATCTTCTGGTTCTTTTCTGCTTTCTTCTTCAGTCTTTTCTGCAAACTCATCAACTTTCACATGTATACTTTCTATGACTTTGTGAGTAGATAAGTTCAAGCATCTATATGCTTTACTCTTGCATGAGTATCCAAGAAATATACCTTCATCACCTTTTACATCAAATTTACCTTTTCTAGATTCTTTCAAGATATAACATTTGCTTCCAAATACTTTCAGATAACTTACATTGGGTTTATAGCCATACCATATTTCATAGGGAGTTTTGAATGAGTCTTTTTTTAACTGTACTCGGTTTAAGGTATGAACTGCTGTACTGATAGCCTCCTTCCAGTATTTGATAGCAACATTCTTTTCTATCATCAAGGTTCTTGCACAATCCATGATGGATCTGTTCCTTCTTTCAGCTATGCCATTTTGTTCAGGAGTACCTGGTGCTGAAACCTGTCTTTTGATTCCTCTTTCAATACAAAAGTTATTGAATTCATGTGAAATAAATTCACCACCTCTGTCTGACCTTAGGCATTTCAATCTTTTCCCTGTTTCTTTTTCTACTCTTGCCAAATACCATTTGAACTTTTCAAATGCTTCTGATTTGTTCCTTAGGTACATGACGGTCATCATTCTTGAATAATCATCAACAAAAAGAATAAAATATTTTTCACCAGTATAGCTTTCAGTTTCAATAGGTCCACATAAGTGAGTATGCACAATTTCTAATAAATCTTCAGACTGATAATTTTTGCTTTTGAAACTAGACTTACCCATCTTTCCAATTTGACAATTCTTGCATAAACCGACCTCTGGTTTCTTTAAATCAGGAATGCCTCTTACTTTCTTGAATTTGCTTATCTTTACCAGATTGTCAAAATTTACATGACATAACCTTTTATGCCATAACCAACTCTCTTCTACTTGAGCAATAAAACATGAATGTTCACCAAGTTCAAAATAGAACAAGTTACTTTTAGTTTGAGTACCAAATCCAATCAGCTTTCCTTTACCATTCAGCAGTCTTGCTTTGCCTTGGATGAATTCTACTTTGAGTCCATTGTTGAGTAACTGTGCCACACTCAACAAATTGTGCTTTAGGCCTTCTACCCAATAAGCATTATCACATACAAGTTCCTGGGTTAGAGTGATTCTTCCTTTTCCTTTGATGCAACAAGGTTCATTGTTTCCAAATCTTACACTGCCACCATCATACTCTTCAAATTGATCAAACTTTGTTTTATCTCCAGTCATATGATGTGAGCAACCACTATCAATGATCCATGTATCATTCTTACTTATGTGAGAGATGAGTGCCATTTCTTCATTGTCAGATTCATCTTTTACAGCAATGTAAACAATCTTATCCTCTTCTTCATCATTAGAATCATTAGAATCTTTAGCCATAAAACATGATTTCTTACTTTTATCCTTAAATGATTTGAAATCTTTCTTACTGTTCCATTTATTATCTTTCTTTTCATCTTTATCTTTCTTGTTTGGACACCTTGCAGCAATATGACCGACTTCTTCACATGAAAAGCAGATTAGGGGTACTTTACCTCTGTATTTACCTCTTCCTCTTGAATATTTCCTTGCAAGTAGGGCTTCAATTACTTCAAGGTCACTGTCAGAGCTCTGATCTGATTGATCTTCACTCTCTGACTGAGATTCCTTCTTCTTTTTGCCTTTGTCCTTGAGTGAAAGCTTGGCTTCAAATGCAGACTCAATGTTCTTTGCAGCTGGAACATAATTATCAAAATTATCTAGTTCAAATGCTGTCAATCTTCCAACTATGGCCTCTAGGTTTATCTTGTGATTGGCCTCACACCTTCTTTCTTGAATGGCTGATACCCTGATGGCATAAACTGGAAGTAGAGTTCTAAGAACTTTACTTATGACTGTCTCTTCACTGATACTTCCTTCAGAAGATTTGATAGCACTGACACATGCTTTAATTCTTTCAACATATTTGGCAATGTTTTCATCTTCTTTCATTTTCATCTGATCGAACTGTCCTCTCAGACTTTCAGCTTTGGCTCTTCTGACATTGTCATCTCCACCATAGATCTCTTTCAGTCTTTCCCACATTTCATAGGCAGTAGTGCAGTCCTTGACATCATCAAACTCTTCATAACTCAAGGCAGATGCAATATCAATCATCATAATGTTATGAGTTTTCTTTATAGCAATGGCATTGACTGATAATGTACCTAATGGTTCTACATATTTTTCATCAAGATATTTCAGACCAGTGTCACCAATGGAAGCTAGATGAAGTCTCATTAATCCCTGCCATGCTGAGAAGTTGTTTCGGTTAAGCCTTGGGATTTCCCTCTTGTAAGACATCTTGATCTTTGGCTTAGATCTTTGAAATCTCCTCTTGCAAGCACCAAAAGCTCTGATACCAATTGTTGGAAAATGAACATGGGATAACTGAGAGGGGAGGGGTGAATCAGTTACCCCAAAAATATTTTCAACAGTCCCAAAGATGCCTTAAACTTAGTTGCTGCTGCTACTTGGTAAACACATAAATTGCTGCTTAAAACTGGATAGATGTTTAGTTAATTTATTAAGCATTTACTGAAATAAGCAACCATGCAAAGGAAAGCAATTATGAACACAGTAGAAACCAGATTTACGTGGAAACCCAATATGGGAAAAACCACCGGCAACTAGTCACCAATTTTCACTCTTCTGAAGTGAGCCCTGTTAGGAGCCAACCCTGTTAAAGGTTACAAAACATACTGTTAGGTGTGACCCTGTTACAGGATTTAATCACCCTGTTAGGAGTGGCCTTGTAAGAGGTCTTTAGAAAATTCAACTGAATTGCCACCTTGTTAAAGGATTTATGGAATGGCTGTTAAACCAACTCTGTTAGGAGATTTTGGAATCACTGTTACAATGGTTAGAAAGCAACAATGAATGATCTGAAAATACATGCAACTTATCTTGCTGAATACAGATCTCAGTTTAGCTCCACAAGATCCTTACTGATTAAATATATCTTTGTAGCTCCAAGATTTTCTTCTGCTCAACTCTGCTTAGGCACACACAAGTCTCTTCATTGCATTTCCTTGCACTATTCGTATCCACTCTCTATTCCACATCTTGAGCCTCTCTTTATATACTATACATGATACCAGGTCGGCCCAACCAACTTGACAAAACATATTCCAAAAGTCGGCTTGAACTAATAATCAAAACAAAATTCTTCACTGGTCGACTCTGCTAAAAAAAAACTGCTTCCTGTGTTAACCGACAGAACTCGGTAAAAACTACAGTTACCGGGGAATTCGGTAAACCTGCCACTTCCTTTGGAAACCGACTGGACTCGGTAAAAGCTGTCTTCGATGACCGAGTGAGCTCGGTGAAAACTAAGCTTTCCTTAGCTTACCGTGCGAACTCAGTTAATACTAACCGTTCGCTACAAAATCCTTTGATACCCGAGTGATCTCGGTAAGAACTAAACTTTCCTTAGCTTACCGAGCAAACTCGATTATTATTAACTCACCGTGTGACATACAGAAACGCTCGGTATACACTGCAAAAAGGCTTTACTGACCGACTGAGCTCGGTAGACTCTGTAAACTATTTTCCTGACCGATAGAACTTGGTAGACTCTATCTGATAACTGATATGGCATTTGTGTAACATCAAAGACAATACACAATTACTTAATTGTATCCAACAAACTCAATCTTTCATCTAGGTGCTATTGTTACCTCATTTGATCAAATCCTCTTTATGAATCAAACAAATGATAGTACTCAAATCATCTAAGAAATTATCTTACCAGCAAGTAGCAAGTTTGACATCAATGACAAATTAATGATTGAAACACATTATCATACTTGTATCAATATATTTTCAACAATCTCCTTCTTTGGCATTGAAGGCAAACCAAACTAACCAAATTTAATTAGTACAACCAAAAAAATACCAAAAAGAGAATAATTCATTGTATTAAGATCTCTCCCTCTATCAACAACTTTCATCATCTAAATAGGTTAAAAAAAATTGTTCTGATCAATAGACAATCAATCAACTTATCCTTATGACTCCCTCTGGATTACTTCTTATATCTCCTTTCACATTAACTCCCTCTTACTATGTATTCCATGTTTCTTTTTTGTTTTCTTTCATCTCCCTCTTTGACAATAATATCTCCCTTACCAATTAGGATTTCTCACCTGGCTTGTGACTAATTTGTAGTTCCAGCTCTTTGATTACTTTAGGCAGCTCCTAAAGTAAGATCCACTGCATCAATGTGTAATATATGTCAATCATCTTGTTTGTTGTAGGTCACTTCTCATGCTTCTTAGATAGCCTTTGATAGGGGTATCACCCCTAGTTTACCTATTTGATACTCATGAGCATCCATAGGTAATACTTTTGTGAATATATCAACTATTTTCTCTTTTGTGTTAACATATTTCATCTTCACCTCTTTATCTTAAACTAACTCTCTCAATTAATAATACTTGATTGTAATGTGCTTAGTCTTTGCATACATCACGTGATTCTTTGATATATTTATAGCACTTGTATTATCACAATAAAGTATCACAGGTTCAGTGATTTCCTCCTTCATACCTTTGAGCATTTTCTTGAGCCATATAATGTTTGCACAATTTACTACAACAACAATATAGTTAGCTTTAGTAGTAGATTGAGATTTACATTTTTGTTTCTTGCTAGTCCATGTAATCATCCTTTTCCTAAGAAAAATGATCCTCCACTAGTGCTCTTTCTATCATCAATATTTCCAGCCTAATTAGCATTAGTGCAGGCTCTCAATTCAAATTTCTATTTTTTCTTGTAGTAAAGACCATAGTACTATGTTCCTTTTAGATATTTCATTATTCTTTTAATAGCCATCAAATTATTTTCCCTAGGATTAGCAAAGAATCTTGCAACTATCCCAATAGATAATGCAAATCAGGTTTGTTATGTACTACATGTTGTAATTTTCCAATCATAGACCTATACAATGTTTGATTCACCTTAGCTGAATCATTATTCTTTGATAATTTATGTCTTGTCACCATAGGTGTGCTTACTAGCTTGGAATCTTTCAATCCAAAAGTTTTCAATGTCTCCTTTATGTGTCTTGACTGAGTGATGCATATACCATATTTCATTTGATGTACTTGCAAACCCACAAAGAACTTGATCTCTCCAAACATAGAAATCTCAAATTCTTTCTTCATTTCATTTGCAAAGATTTACATAAAGTAGATCTTGACCTCCAAATATAATATCATCAATAAAAAATTTAGACAATAAAATACCTTTACTTTTCTCTATTTTCAAGTATAGATTTATTTTTATCATTAGCCCTTTCAAATCCAATCTTCACAAGATAATTATGAAGCTTTTCATACCATGTTGTTGGTGCTTTCTTCAAACCATATAAAGCTTTGTGTAGTCTACATACCATACTTTTGTTGTTAGCATCTGGATGTTCTATATAAACCTCTTCCTCCAATATACCATTTAGAAATGCAAACTTAAGATCCATTTGATAAACTTTGAAACCTTTGATGCAGAGTAAGAAAACATAGTTCTTACTCCTTCTAATCTTGCAGTAGGAGCAAATGTTTCTCCATAGCCTATCCCTTCTTCTACATATCTTTTACAAACGAATCTTTCCTTGTTCCTTGTGACTTCACCATTTTCATCTAGCTTGTTTCTGTACACCTACTTGGTGTCAATCACATTCTTATCTTCTGGTCTAGGAACTAGAGTCTTTTTTTTTTTTTTTCCTCAATTTATTCAATCTCTTCTTTCATGGCTTTACTCCAATCCACATCTTCTAAGGAATATTTCACTATTTTAGGTTCATGCATGCTAAGAAAACATGTATTATTTCTCAACTTGTTCCTTTTCATTGGTCTTGCATCTTTATCTCCAATGATTTGTGCAGTAGGGTGATGTTTCTTGACATACTTTGACAATCTTGGTTCTATTCTATTTTCCTCATCTGGTCTCTCAACTTCTAAATCAACGTGTACATCTATGTCAAGTAGTTCAACATCTCTTTCATCTACACTAATATGAGAATCAGAATATGCCTCAATTTCATTTTGTAACTTGGCATCTGAATGTAGCTTGATTCTTGAATGCAGCTCGACATTCATAGTATGTGACTCGGTAGTCATTAAAACTTGGTGTTGATTTGCAACTTGATTTACAACATCTTCATCCACAAGAATACCTTTATAAAGGTATACAAATGATTTGTATTCCTCTAGTTCCTTCATAGGTTTAGCCTCATGTACTTCTATATATTCATCAAATTTCACATTTGCACTTTCCACAACTTTGTTAGTGTTAGTATTTAAACAATTATAAGCTTTACTTCTTGTGGAATAACCAAAGAATATACCTTCTTCAATTTTTGCATTTAATTTACCATTCTTGAAATCCTTGAGAATATAACACTTGCTTCCAAATATTTTAAAATATTTTGCATTGGGTGAGTATCCATACCATAGTTTAAAAGGTGTTGAATGAGTACCTTTCTTGACTTGCACATGGTTAAAGGTATAGATAGTTGTACTTACAACTTCTCTCCAGTAATTCAAAGCAACATTTTTCTCCATTATGAGTGTCCTAGCACAATCCATTATAGATTTATTCCTCCTTTCAACAATTCCATTTTGTGAAGGGATTCTAGGAGGAGATGTATATCTTTTGATTCCTCTGTTGTTACAAAACATCTCAAAATCGTTTGATGTAAATTCTCCTCTTCTATTAGAGCTCAAACATTTTAGACTTTTACCCGTTTCCTTCTCAAATCTTGCTAATTACCACTTAAACATTTGGAAAGTATCAAATTTCTATTTCAGAAATATAACTGTCATCATTCTAGAATAATTATCAACAAATAGCATAATATACTTATCTCCTTTGTAGCTTTTCAAATCAATTGGTCCACACAAGTCAATATGAACAATCTCAAATATTCCTTTAGAGGTATGAGTCTAACTGATATTGTTTGCAAATTATGTTGTCAGGTTTCTTCAACTTATGCAAACCTCTGACTCTTCTCATGTTACTAATACTAACCAAGTTATCAAAATTAATATGACATAAGCTCTTGTGCCATAGCCATCCATTATCAAATTCTATAACTAAACAAGTAGCATCCTCTATATCAAGGTAGAATAGATTACCTCTAGTTTGATCACCTTTTCCAATTAGTTTTTCATCAATATCATATATCTTAGCAATCTTGTTCTCAAACTCAACCTTAAAACCTAAATTATTCAGTTGTGACACACTCAAAAAATTATAGTTAAGTCCTTCAACATAATAAGCATTGTCACATGAAATATTTTCTATAAGTTTTATAGAACCTTTTCTTTTTATCAGACATGGTGCATCATTACCAAATCTTACACTATATCCATCATAACAACTCAAGGTAATGAACTTACTTTTATCTTGAGTCATGTGATGTGAGCACCCATTGTCAATGATCCATCTGTCATTCTTGTTCACAAAAAATACTAGTGTAGTTTCCTCATCCTCATCAGATTCATCCTTCATTGCAACATACACCACTTCATCATCATGATTGTTGGATCCATCTTTTGTTTCTTCTTTAGCAATGTAGCAAGACTTCTTGCCTTTGTCTCTGTAATCTTTTTTGTTTTCATCTCTTCTACTTTTGTAGTTATCTCCACCTCTACAATTCTTTTTCTCTAGAAATCTAGCAGCAATATGAGCAACCTCATTGCAATTGAAACACATGATAGGTAATTTACCTTTGAACTTGCCTTTACCTCTATGAAATCTCCTTGCTAGTAATGCTTCAAGTTGTTCTACATCTTCCTCATCTATATCACTATCACTAGAAACATATTTTCCCTTTTTCTTCTTCTTCTCATTTGGTTCCTTTAATGACAACTTGGCTTTGAAAGTAGATTCAACATTTTCAAGTTTGAAATTATCAAAATTAGATAGCTCAAAAGCAATGAGCCTACCTACTAGACCTTTAAGAGTCAGATTAGAATGCAGTACACATCTCAATTATTGTATTGCAAAAACTCTAATAGCATAAATGGGCAACAATATTCTCAAAACTTTGCATAGTATAGTCTCATCATCTATTTTACCATTACCTCCTCTTATTGCATTAACATCTTTTATCTTAGAGCAATATTGAGCAATATTCTCACCTTCTTGCATTCTCATATCATCGAACTTACCTCTAAGACTTTTAGATTTGGCTCTTAGAACATTTGCATCTCCTCCATAAATAGTGTGAACAACATCCCACATTTTCTTTGCACTGTCATAATCCTTGATGTCATCAAACTCAACATAACTTAGGACAGAGGCAATCTCCAACATTGTTTGGTTGTGTTCTTTCTTCTTTTTCAAATCTTTGGCAATTAGGGCTCCAACAGGATCAACATGCTCTATGGTGATGGTAGATTGTGCATGATCTCCAAGACCTCCTAGGTGTAGCCTCATTAGACTTTATCATGCAGGAAAGTTATCTCTATTAAGCTTGGATACCTCTCTTTTTGATATCTTGATCTTTTTGCTTCTAGTACCTTCAAACTAGTCCACTTAAGCAGATGGCTCTGATACCAATTGTTGGAATTTTTTACAATTACTGAGAGGGGAGTGAATCAATTATCCAAGGTCCAGATATTCAATTAAAACTTTTCACAACTTAGTAAACCCACATCCATAAATCATTTTCATCATGCATGCATCCATTAGATCATATAATCACTTAAACTTGTAGGTTACTATCAAATCAACATTGTAGAAATGTAAGCATGAAACATAACAGATTTAATAACACATTTAACACAATGATTTAATGTGGAAACTCAATTTGAGAAAATCCACGAGTAACATGGTACTCATTCTCACTCTTATGAAGTGATGTCCTATTAAAAGCCAACCCTATTAAAGGTTACAATGCATGATGTTAAATGTGACCTAGTTGAAGGATTTCAATCACCATGTTAGGAGTGAGCCTTTTTAGAGGACTTTAAATCATTCACTAAGAATGTCACCCGATTAAAAGATTAACAAATAACTGTTAGGTCAACTTTAGTCCAAAGGATTTACCCTGGATTGATACAATGATTAGAAAGTACTAGTAAGGCTTGATCTTATAACAACTTACAACTCCATTTTGTAGATTATAGATCTTTGTTTCAGTCCTTCATTCTGCTTGGCTTTCACACACTTAAGCTCTGATAGCTTGTTCACCCTTCAAGCATCCATACCCTTAAGCCTTCTTGCTTTGCTTGCTAATGCAGTCTCTTCTCTTAGGTCACTGAATGAAGCAATACTCTAGACTCCTTGTCTTCCTTAGGTTCTCACACATGACAACCTTTTCTTCTAACCAACCATCTCTATAAATAGAAAATTAAGATCTTTTGTGGTTCATCCCCCATCATCCATTTTAGGGTTAGGTTGGATTATGTAGGATTCAATGAATTTACCCATCATTTCATTTCATTCCCTTCTAGAAACTTCTTCAATATTCTTTGAATTTGCCTCAAACTAATTCACCTTGAATTTTGGCCATAAACTCATCAAGCTTATCTTCCACATGGTTCACACAATCCAAGATATCAAACCTATTAGCTCAGATTCATTGAATCCATGATCTTTCTCATAATTTTGACACTCAACATTAACTTTTTTTTTATGCTCGACACATACTGTGTTGCTCAACATCCTCTAACAAAACACTCGGCACAAACTAAAGTTTACTAGTGCTCAACATCAAGTAAACTTTACTTAGCTTACAGTGCATCACTCGACATACACTAAACTTTGACTTTGCTTAGCTCCAACTGATTTTCTGCTTGGCTTACACTAACTTTGCTCGTCACCTACTATGCAAATTGTTAGGTTTGGTAGATATACTTTATTTAACTTGTTCTTCTGAACTTAATCAATTATCCATCCTTTGCAACCCTAAGTAGATTATCAATGCACTATAATATTGTTGTCTTAGCTAATCCTTGTACTCTTTTTCCATATCATAGCTCAACCTTTCTTCTAGGTGCTATTTGTAATACCCCAAAATTGGCATATTGCCATATTAACCAACTTTAGTTTATTCAACTATTCTTAAGTCCTATTTTACTAGGCAATTCTAATTTTGATAATTGCTACTTGACCTAGGTGTCAAATGTAGAAAACCCTAATTTGCATTGATCACACTATTTATTTAATTCTTAAGTATCAACTCAAATTAGCTACATAAACCTATTGATTTAATTGAATTTAATTATAAGTGTTTTGCTTTAATTAAATTAAAATTATCTCTTTAGCTAATGTAGAAAGGAATTAAATACATTTAATTTAATAAGATATCTCCTCTTTTTAATTATTGAATTTAATTATTCAATTAATTAAATTTATTCATTTATGAGGTCATATTCTATTTTACTAAATAAAATATTCTCTAAAAGGGATTAACTCCTTTTATCACTAAAAAGGGAATCAGTTAAATCCTTTTATCTATAGTGCCTCTCATGTTTGTAGACTGTACCTTGTCTATTTTGATTTGAGAGATACTTAATACTCTTATTTTGTACCTTATGATGACCTGAGGGTCAGATGTATACTTGATTTGGTACCATAGATGCTTTACTTCAATACTGGATAGTTTATCATATTTGCATGTTGATGCTATTTTGAGATGACAATAGATCTATGAGGATATTCAAATGATTTTATGGTTTATTGGACATATTTGTTGGTTATGTTATGAGATGAATTTTATGCTATGGTTATTTACTTCATTCTGGTATCTTTACGCTTTTTGTGAACAAGAGTGATGTAAATGGATTAAATAGGTATTTTAATACATGTTGTTTCAGCTATGATATTATATTGAATTGCACTTGATTGTGTATTTTAGTGTGTAGGAATTATATCCCTGGTAGTGGCCTATGGAGTAAGTGATTCACCTGTTCACATTTTACCAATGCCGTCCCTGTATGGTTGACGTACCCTTATTTTAATTGTTTAAATTAAACCTTTCGATGATTAGTAAATCCAAACTCATCTACATTATGTGTTTGGACAAGTGAGCATGTTTGTGCATTTAGAGGTTTTCTCTATCGCAAAAGTGTTATGTGCTTTTCAATAATTTTGTGTTTTTGGGTTTTATTTCTTTTCCGATTTAATTTCTGACAGCTTTGCCTTGGGTGAATTATCATTGCATATAATAACCTATTTTTGTTTGGTTTGATTCGAAATTTAGCTACTCTAGCTGGCTATTTTCTAGAGCTGACTATTCACTCAAAAATGATTAAGTATTGGAATAGTGAATTCATTATGGACTTCTCACTTTTTAGAATTAGAAAATTTGAGAGCTATTTTAGAAATCTTTTTTTTAAGGATTCTTGTTCTGTTCATTTTGGGAGCTATGAGCATGGGTTTTTCACGAGGTCAGTCTCATTGGATCTGGCTCGAGGAGTTTATGCTTTGCCATCACTTTCAGTAGATTTGGCGGGTGATTTATTTTATTTTGCGGGTTTCAATTTTGGCCCCTTTTGCTGTCATGTAGGGCTTTCCCATTTTATTATTTTCACTCTGTTTTAGGTTCCATTTCTTGTAGCAGTATGTTAGGAGGTTGAGAACTAGTGTTCCCCTCTGTTTCTATATGCGAGTTTTGCTTGGTTGGTCGGCTATGAACATTTTCCCTATTTTTGAAATGGGGGTTTTGGATTTTGAGCCGTTATGCTAGCCATTTTTGCATACGATGTTTGATTTCATTTTTTTTGGATTTTTAGGGTTTTTGCACCCAAAGGCCACATGGGTTTTAATTTTGAAATTTTTCCAAAATTGGGGTTTTTACCTCATTTTGCATGCTACCCTATTTTCTCAAGTTTTCTTGGCACAATGTGGGTCGTGGACCTGGATGATCCATTTGGATATCTATTAAACCACTTTTGCACTTTATGTTGCTTTGGGATGCATGTTGCGTCCGTCCT
This sequence comes from Cupressus sempervirens, assembly GCA_028749045.1. Lineage (NCBI taxonomy): Eukaryota > Viridiplantae > Streptophyta > Pinopsida > Cupressales > Cupressaceae > Cupressus > Cupressus sempervirens. The sequence goes on along the minus strand of CM053789.1, from coordinate 476,063,658 downwards.
CTCGATGTTGTTTGTCAGTTGAGTGACTTTCTGCTTTGTTTTTTCATCTAGTCCTTTTGGTATGATCTTCGTGATGGTGGTGCGCCACACATGAGTACATCTTTCGAGTGACCTACAGGGCCCAATCTTCCATGGTACTTCTAGAATTTGTCATCATTTGGGGTGGGTTGGGAATTCGCATGCCTATAGGCATTCATCATTGGATGAGCATGGGTAGGGTAGGGTAGCATATGGAGGGGGCTTCTACCTTGCAGCTTGGTGATCATTATGCCTAGAGGGTTGGCGAAGGAAGATTTAATTAAGTGATAATTAAATAAAATACTAGGTGGTAATAAACTTAAGACAATGGTGCTAGAGCCTTTCCGTTGAGGGATGTTGAATCTGCACAAGTCCAAGCTTGGGCTTTTCGATGCCAAGTGAATCTTCATGATGTTAGTCCCTACATAGTAACCCACTGAGATGTCTAACCAAGACCTTTAGTTTATGCATTGTCTTTATCTTGGATTCAGTCATTGTACTACTTGGTGTGTGTGTTGGCTATGGATGTTTGTTTTGTGTGTGTTTGTGGTTGGATCATTATCTCCATCAGTATGGCAAGTGTGGACCTATGCATGCCATGTGGTTGGGAGGCATAGCTACCTTCACCAGTACTAGGGAACAGTGTACAGAGACAATCTATTGTTCTAGCATAACCATTGTTGGATGTGTTCACTTGGTACTTCAGGTTTCGAATTATGCTTCTTGTGATTTATGCTTTCATTGGGATGTTTGTTTATCATGATAGATGATCTTAGTTTTGACACATTCCTTATTATGATGATTAGCATGTGATACATGATGTTATCTACGTCCAAGTTTATCATATGCTTTACAACTAGCATGTTAGATTTCCTTATACTTTTATTATTAGCATGTTTTAGTAGTGACATCCCTATTACGATAGTATCGATGATCTGATCGATGGCTTGGGATGTTACACACGGGGATGGCTAGGGCCCACAATGGTCTTATGATGCCATTGATCACTGGGAGTAGAAGGACCCTCCTCGTATCTACTTATCAAATATGAACCCTCTGTTAAAACCATTATAGGAGATTGGAAATAGATATGAAGTAATGCTTATATTGTGAATGTCCTAATGAAATCTAGAGTAGTTGATATATCCATGTTCTAATACATAGTGATTGTAGAACTATTTCATCACCTCAACTATTTCAAACATTAATTGTTACTATTAGTGATGTGAGGTATTTTCACCTGATAATGAGCTCATTGACTTTGGTACCTCAATGATTAAGTCGTATGCTTTCAGATAGTTCATTTTTCCTTATTAATGATGTTTATGATGTTTAATTATATGCATGCCTAACGATGATTATTCTAGTATTTTAATCTGAATTAATGAATAAAGTTGTGTTAATTACATAATTTCTAATGATTAAAGGTGTGTAGAAATAAGAAAGGGTTGCTTAAATGAAAGATTCATGTTTTGATTTGTGAGGCCTCACCCCAACCCATCGAAGCATAGATGATACATTATTGTTTTGATACTCATGACTCGATATGTCGAGACACTATTTGATGCATTGAACATTATTATGCCATTTTATGATGTGTGGAGCTTTACTTTTAGATATTTGATTTTTTCATCTAATTCTTTATGAACATGTATGATGATGAAGAAAATGAATGCAAAACAAGCAATTTGATTATGCAAATTTAATGGTCGAAAATATGAGTAGGATGAGATAAACAATTGATTATTAGAAAAATGGATGTTTTTTGTTACATGATTTTTCCGATACATAATTTATATAAATGCATGTGATTTATTAAACTACTGATGTGTGCAATGAGTGTGTAGGATAGTTATTTAGGAAACCTAATGGAAAGATGGAGCTGTACCCCTTGCTAATTTGTGCTACTTTGCATTGTCTTTCTTTGAAGGTTGTTAATTGGTCTTACTATTGTCCTAGCTTTTGTTTGGTTCCTATTAAGTCTTTAAGGCTTTAAAACATTAAATTTAAGTACCGTAGGGGTAAGGGTATGGGTTGGGAGTACTTTCCACCCCCTTAGCCTCTTTGGTTGACTTTTAGGGTCACTCAAAACCCCTACTTTTGGTTGATTGAAAAAATTGATGGTCTCCTTCTTGAGTTGGTGACACAAACTCCACCTTAGGGTTTACCTAAAGTCTAGTTGAGTTAGGATAACATTTAGATGCATTTTGGAGAAGTTTTGGGGTTGTTACCCAATCTCTAGTTTTTAGAGAGAGGTTGAAGATGGAAGGAAAGAAAGGATAAGCTCTTCTCAACTTGTCATTTTACCATAACTTTTTGCAAAAGTAGAGTTCTTCACTCTTTTGATCATGTTTCTTCTTATTGTTCATGCTTGATTCATGCATATGGCATTGTGATGATCTTTGTATTGCTTGTATGTGTGTTGAGGGTTTTTTGGGATGGATCCTAACTTGTTCTTGGATGCCATTCTTATGCTTTACTTTGAAATTTTGAAGGGATTTCATAGGGATTGTTTTGGCATTACTCACCCTTGGCTAGGGAAGAAGTGGCTAAGTATAGGGGAAGGGCCTTAGTTGGACCTCAATAGTGTAGAGTCTCCTCTCATGGTGAGAAGAGGGAAAGAGGGTAGGGTGTATGGGCCCCTACTTGTCATCACATACCTATTATAAAAATTTGAATTCTTGAAAAAGGGAAAGAATGAAAATCCTTGTTGTATTGGCCTCGAAAGGGCATTAGTAGAAAAATGGAAGTTCTTTAATTTTAGCCCCGAAAGGGCTATGTTATGGTACGGTGATTGACATCTCCTATTGAGAAAATCCACCTCCCCTCTATTTTGGTTCAATGTTGAACATATTGTGCAAAATCGAGTTGGGAATGCCTGCTTGAATTGTTCATTATATATGTTGCTTTACCTCCGGGTCAGTCCTTGTCTTTCCATGGTTCCCTTGTTGCATTGAAAATATTGGAAAAGACCTCTTGTAAAAGACCTAGAAGAGAATTCAATTGGATTGTAACATTATGTAAAAATGTATTTTAAATTTTGATGTATTTGGCAAAGATGTCGGGCTTTCTTACTAGTTCTTTCCCGATGGACCCTTGAACCAGGTTGATTAATAGAAGAGAAAATATTGAGTAATATTCTTGCATGGAGCCTTTTAGTATTTCAGTTCTTTGCATCTATTTATTTGAAAATAAATAAAATGGTGATTTTTCACTCTTCCTACGGTATCCATATGATTTGTAATCATATTCATTTGATTGAAGTTAATTAGATAAACATAGTGATATATATCAATCTATAAAATTTAAGATTAAAATATGTTAAGAAAATTCACATTTGTTTTGTACTTAAATTTCGTAATTATACATGAGTGTGAGGTAGTTAAGTAATTCTATTCGAATACTTATGTATTATATTTAATATGATTATCACTTTTTTTTAAAAAATTAAAATAAAATTGTGTGTTTTAGTCCCATATTTTTGGGCATGACATTTTGGTATCAGAGTGCCAGGTTTCATAACACATGAACTAAACCTCCTCTCGCATTTTCGTATGTGATTGGAAGGAAAAATAATCCTATCTTTTTTAATTAGCAAGACATTTAAAATCTATGTTATAATTCAAAAAAATATATATAGACTTTCAAAAGAAGCAAGAGAAAAGTCTCAAAGAAAAAAATATACATTCAAAATAAGCACCTACAGGATGTTGTATTTTGTATGGGGAAAGTTTTAATCTCCTTTACAATAGAGCATATTCCTAGAGATTCTCTTAATATCTTATAGATTTTCTTTTAAACATAAATTATAAGATTTAATGAAATTTAAAATACTTATATATCACAAATAAAAAATGTCCTAGACTCCAACCACTTAACTTTATACTTAATAAACCTCTTTACCTTGGGCACAACATGCATTTATAATGCTGACATTCCTATAAAAGTGCAGGACTCATCGTTGTATCAAAGCATGTATCATAAAAGCCCTCCTTAACTACAGTATAATTTTAACATTATAATAATCAAAGTATGCAATTTGTGTACAAGAAGAGACCTATCTTGTGTACTATTTCTTTAGATGGTTGCATTAGTGTCGTTGAATGGGCACTGAAGAGATCTTCTAACCATGAAAAGGCCCCTCATGTAGCCCCATGCTTGAGAAGTGTAAGAGGATGACTTGCAAGTCAGGGTAAAGGACTATGAAAAGTGGTGTTTGAACCCTCCAATAAAAGATCAAAGAAAATCTTATTTATTTAGAAACTCCCACCCACAACCATGTCATGGGGGACAAAATAGCCTTCACAGGTCTTGGACCATGTGCCCACATGGAGACCTTGCTGAAGTCGCCATAAGAAACCGCCCAAGGAGAATGGTAAGGCTTGTTTTTTATAAAAAATTGGCTTGTTTAGAGGAGAGAGCCTTTGATGCTGTTCAAACTTGCCCATGCGTACCTTTTTAGGAAATTTCTTGAGCCATGTGACACCTTGCTTGGTCGGCTGGGGTTAGAAAGGTGGGTGGCTTTATGAAATCATCTGCCTTGTTTCATGCAACAAATGCCTTGTCAGGGGTACCATATTGGAGAAGACTATTTGGGGCAGCATGTATGCAAGCTTAAATCAGCACATTTATTCCTTGGATAGCGGGTGGTAGCTTGGACCAACATGTCTTGACCTTTAGGAGGTAGCCATCCTTGGCTTACGTGTGTAAAGCAACATATGCCAATTAAAAAGCCAACTAGTATCCACAATAAATGAGATGACAGGACCATAAAAAGATAATCCACAGAAGTAAAGGTATCATCTGTTGAGCTACATACTAAACCATTAATCAAAAACAACAATGATATGCATCAAAAGAAACACATAAAATATGAACAAACTCATGAGGAAGCAAGACGGTGTCATGTCATCAAAGCCAAGTCACCACATGGGATACGCACAATAGTACAAGCCATCAAAGATGTATAATATAAGGAGTTCTTCTGCCACAAAAGAACTTGAAACAAAGAGTCTCTTACGCATTGATTTCAGAGGAAGCAGGTTTGGGTCTAAACCAACACTTATCCCCCACAAATTTCTTGTGCCTGTGTCCTTGCTTTGGCATACCCTGAAATGGGACAGGCCATCACCCTATCAATACGCATACTATCAAGTATCAACAAATCTATATTCATGCATGCATGTTGATCGATATTTCTTCAGACAAGTATCTATTGCCAAATCCACACGTATTAAAGATTGATTCGTATTGGCAGATTGCTACAGTTAAATCGATATTGGAAAATTTGAAATTAGATGTCTGTCAACCAATGAATACAATTAAATACTCTTGTTGTCAGGCTTCATCTTTGAGTTGGAAGGTTTCCTAGGGTAGGTGTCGTGCAATTTTTGTGTGTGAATTACTTCACACCTGCATTTCATTAATCTGATCATAAAACTAACAAGAGGTCCATTGGAGAAGGCCTTCAAAAATGAGATAGGATAGATTTCAATTTAAGGCATTGCTCAATTCATTTATTGCAACGAGATTCCTTTCAACACAGTTAGAATCACCAAAGTAGTGATAATAATGAAGAATTTAGAACCGGTATCGAACATCATGGTTACTTTAAATCTGCCAAGCTACATCTGTACATCTGACTATCTTTGGTAATTGCTTTAGGCGATACTCAAATCTGGCCGATGTGATGGTTGCATGAATAGACTATGCACTTACCTAAGATATTAATGCAGTGTCATCATTGATACGAACTGCGATCAATTCAAGCCAAAACTAGGTAACATGTATCTCAATTGTTGCGCATATAACTTAAATTGTGACCGCTCATATAGGCAAAGTTATTTTGTTCAAAAATGCCAAGTGGAGGGTAGGCTTAGGGTTAATTAATATAGGCTAGGTAAGATAGTAGGGGTTAGCAGGAAATGGGTTAGTAAGTAAGAAAGTTAGTTAGTTATTTTATTCATTAAAAGTGTATTAGATGTCAGAAAGTTATTAGTTTTATTGTTAAGTAGTTAGTATATTCTAAATGTTAGATGTTAGTTGTTATTTTTTTTTATGATAGCATTAGTTGTTATTTAATTTATTTGGTGATGTTAAAAAGATAATAAATTCAAGTTAGAGATAGATTAGTTGTCAATATTAATAGTATTCCGGTTATTTAAAATTTTTTATGGCTTAGTTTAAGTGTTAATTATTAATGTTGGTTTTTAATTTGACTACAGAGTAGGATTGGAGATGGATTAGATATAAACTTTATTTTATTATTCTCAAATTACGATGTTTTTATGTTAGAATTAGTAAATTATTATTATTATTGTTTTTTTTTTTTTTTAAATTTAAATATTAATACTATATTAAGTTAAGGGTGATAATATTTCATTAGTAACTATGTTGTCTTTTTTTGTTTTGTAAGTTCGGTTTTATTTAATTAATATTAATTGATGTTAGATTTTGATTAGTGTTAGTTGAAAAGGGTATTTAGTATATTTTAGTTAGAATGATTTAATGTTAGATAATAATTAAGATAAAGATAGTTTGTTTGTTACTATGGATTAATACTTAGTTGTATTAGTAATGTATAATGATATTATAAGATTTGTATTATGAAGCTGGAAAGTTAGTTTTATTTTGGGTTAAGATATTTTATTTAGTAGTGTTAGTAAGGATTGCATGGGGTTTTGTGTTAGGGTAAAGAGAGTTAGATTTTAAATAAGCAAAAGTTAAATTAGTTATTAATTGCTGATGTCAGAATTTAATAAAGGATATTTATTGGTGGAAGTTAGTATTCTAGTATGTTTTAGTTAGTATATTAGTGATTAGATTTATAATTAATTTTTCTTTTCTTTTCTTTTCTTTTTCTTATTATAGTAGTAAGGTAAGGAGTTTAAGTTGGCATTATTTAACTTACATTTGTAAATAGAATTAGTATTTATGTAGTATATTGTTTAGTTATTTGAAGGATTGGAAGTAGAACGTGATTAGGGAAGTAATGTTACTTTAGATTGTATTAATGTTCAGTGAATAATGATTATCATTATTTTGAAAATAATAGTTAGTATTTATTTTGGTATAGGATATCAAAGTTGTTTTAAGGGTTAGAGTTTTTATGATGGTGTTAGTTTTTTTTAGATGACGTTCTTTGTAATTTCAAACCTGCAACCTAAGAATGTATTCATAAGTCATTTATGACTAGGAAAATGTGAAGTGTGGATAAGGACAGTAGCATTTAGTGCATCCTCAGATGATAATTAGAACTTGTGTAAGCAATAGAAATATAGACATTGATACATATATATGCATACAAGAGGATTGAAAGGGACTTATATTAATATCCTCACATTTGTAGTTTTGAGAGAGTTCTGATCAAACCAAACCCCTTGTGCAGTAAACCCTAATCGTAGGGTGATCTAGATAAAGTGAGTTGTGTAGTTAGTAGGTGGGATTAATCAGATTTTGAGTGACATGGTCTTTAGACCACCATCCAAATTTGATTCAGGAACCCTGCAATGTATTTGGAGGAACTAAGATTCCTTGTTTTCCTCAGTTACCTTGGTATGGCTGCATTATGTCAGTGATGTAAATTTTGTAAACAATTGGATTTATTTCCTTAATTGCCAATTTCAGATATTGGTATTTCAATGTTCTTTCCTCTTTCCAAACAGTGTGAGGTGGGGCTGTTTAGCCAACTGTATTATTGATGATTCTATTTTGCCTCTTGGTTGTCTTTATTTCTTGATTAAAAGTTTACTATTTTTGCCACTCTTTATTTCTTTGATTTCAAACTTATGTGTTGGATCTCTCATCCTTGATGTTGAATTTAAATTGTGAGGCACTTTCTTTTTATTTTTTTTGCGAAAGTGACATATGTTGGTCCCACTAGAGGGATTCCTGACAATTAAGCGGATATATAACTCTAGGGTTTGGGGTCATTAGTGAGAGTAGTCATGCCCACCCTCTCCCAAGACTTCAAGATTAGGAGGAGTGAATTTTGTTGACTGTTATGAGTAATAGATTGCACCCCAACATAAATATAGATAAGGTTACGAGTTAACAGAATGAACTTCTAGTTGGTAAGGGGCATGCATAGCAATGGACTTGTCAAGTATCCTATCAAGTATCAGTGCGTCATGGAAACTCTATAGAAAATTGATTAACCTTATATAAAGGGAAAATTTTCTTAATATGAAACCTCATTGAGGGAGTCCCGTATGACTATTACCCTAATGAGTGGGTACGTGTGTTTTAGAACATCTTATGATATTGTTATGGCTAGAGACTCTATAGGTATATTTATTTTAGATTAGAAAGTTGTTTTTTATGTGACCTATATGTTTTAAGAAGTGTTTGACCCTGGAAAAAAATAAAATAAAAATGTAACCATGTCAGAGTTATGAAGTAAACTTGATTGTTTAGTAATGGTAATCAGGAAAATGTGTTATCTCCCCTAAGTATATATGTGAGTTATTAATCATTTTTTTTATAAGAGTAGATTTTGGAACAAATCTAGACAAGGTCAACCATAAGATGAAACATTTTAGTTGTGCGACTTCCAGGAGGAAGTCAAAGGCTAGTGGGGGAGGATGTAAGGACCCTCCTCATACGTACTTATCAAATATGAACCCTCTGTTAAAATCGTTATAGGAAATTAGAAATAGATATGAAGTAATGCTTATATTGTGAATGTCCTAATGAAATCTAGAGTAGTTGATATATCCATGTTCTAATACTTAGTGATTGTAGAACTATTTCATCACCTCAACTGTTTAAAACATTAATTGTTACTATCAGTGATGTGAGGTATTTTCACCTAATAATGAGGTCACTGATTTTGGTACCTCGATGATTAAGTCGTATGCTTTCAAATAGTTCATTTTGCCTTATTAATGATGTTTATGATGTTTAATTATATGCATGCCTAATGATGATTATTCTAGTATTTTAATCTGAATTAAAGATTAAAGTTACGTTGATTACATAATTTCTAATTATTAAAGGTGTGTAGAAATAAGAAAGGGTTGCTTAAATGAAATATTCATGTTTTGATTTGTGAGGCCTCACCTCGACCCATTGTAGCATAGATGATACATTATTGTTTTGATACTCATGATTCAATATGTCGGGACACTATTTGATGCATTGAACATTATTATGCCATTTTTTGATGTGTGGAGCTTTACTTGTAGATATTTGATTTCGTCATCTAATGCTTTATGAACATGTATGATGATGAAGAAAATGAATGCATAACTAACACTTTGATTATGCAAATTTAATGGTCGAAAATATGAGTAGGATGAGATAAACAATTGATTATTAGAAAAATGAATTTTTTTTATTACATGATTTTTTCGATACATAATTTACATATATGCATGTGATTTCTTGAACTATTAATGTGTGCAATGAGTGTGCAGGATAGTTATTTGGGAAACCTAACGGAAAGATAGAGTTGTACCCCTTGCTAATTTGTGCTACTTTGCATTGTCTTTCTTTGAAGGTTGTTAATTGGTCTTACTATTCTCGTGGCTTTTGTTTGGTTCCTATTAAGTCTTTAAAGCTTAAAAATATTAAATTTAAGTACCCTAGGGGTAAGGGTATGGGTTGGGATTAATTTCCACCCCCTTAGCCTCTTTGGTTGACTTTTAGGGTCACTCAAAACCCTACTTTTGGTTGATTGCAAAAATTGATGGTCTCCTTCTTGAGTTGGTGACTCAAACTCCGCCTTGGGGTTTACCTAAAGTCTAGTTGAGTTAGGATCACATTTAGATGCATTTTTGAGAAGTTTTGGGGTTGTTACCAAATCTCTAGTTTTTAGGAGAGGTTGAAGATGGAAGGAAAGAAAGGATAAGCTCTTCTCAACTTGTTATTTTAACATAACTTTTTGCAAAGGTAGGGTTCTTCACTCTTTTGATCATGTTTCTTCTTATTGTTCATGCTTGATTCATGCATATGGCATTGTGATGATCTTTTTATTGCTTGTATGTGTGTTGAGGGTGTTTTGGGAGGGATCCTAACTTGTTCTTGGATGTCATTCTTAAGCTTTACTTTGAAATTTTGGAGGGATTTCATGGGCATTGTTTTGGCATTACTCACCCTTGGATAGGGAAGAAGTGGCCAAGTATGGGGGAAGGGCCTTAGTTGGACCTCAATAGTGTAGAGTCTCCTCTTATGGTGAGAAGAGAGAAAGAGGGTAGGGTGTATGGGCCCCTACTTGTCATCACATACCTAGTATAAAAATTTGAATTCTTGAAGAAGGGAAAGAATGAAAATCCTTGTTGTATTGGCCTCGAAAGGGCATTAGTAGAAGAATGGAAGTTCTTTAATTTTAGCCCCGAAAGGGCTATGTTATGGTATGGTGATTGACGTCTCCTATTGAGAAAATCCACCTCCCCCCTATTTTGGTTCAATGTCAAACCTCTTGTGCAAAACTAGGTTGGAAATGCATGCTTGAATTTTTCATCATATATGTTGTGTCACTCTTTGTCTTTCCATGGTTCCCTTGTTGTATTGAAGATATTGGAAAAGACCTCTTGTGAAAGATCTAGAAGAGAATTCATTGGATTGTAACATTATGTAAAAATGTATTTTAAATTTTGATGTATTTGGCAAAGACGTCGAGTTTTCTAACTGGTTCTTTCTCAATGGAGCCTTGAACCAGGTTGATTAATAGAAGAGAAAAGATTGAGTAATATTCTTGCATGGAGCCTTTTAGTACTTTAGTTCTTTGCATCTTTTTATTTGAAAATGGATAAAATGATGATGTTTCACTCTTCCTATGGTTTTCGTATGATTTGTAATCATATTCGTTTGATTGAAGTTAGTTAGATAAACATAGTGATACATATCAATCTATGAAATTTAAGATTAAAATATGTTAAGAAAAATCACATTTGTTTTGTACTTAAATTTCGTAATTATACATGAGTGTGAGGTAGTTAAGTAATTCTATTCGAATACTTATGTATTACATTTAATCTGATTATCACTTTTTTTTTAAAAAAAATTAAAATAAAATTGTGTGTTTTAGCCCCTTATTTTTGGGCATGACAAAGAGGAACCACGTACTTAGTTTGGTTATTTTGTCCATTGCGATATTAATTTAGTTATTGTGATGTTGCTTTTGTACACTATGATGTTTACTTCATTATTTTTTCCTTCACTGCTTGTTAGATACTTAGATGTAGATTACATCTTCTAGTAGTGTATTTGAGTGTTCACTCCTCAAATTTTGAATCCGGTACTCCTCAGTGTGGAGATTCTAAACTTAGTTTTAGTTTGTTGTTTGTCCTTAAGTGTTTCTTGAGTTTCCTAGGTGACCTTTTATCAGCATGGTGCAACACAAAAATGTATCGCATGCCCATAGAAATTGTATTGTGCATCCCTTGATTCTATCACATGCCTCTTGGAGAAATATCGTATGATACTTTCTAGTATCATACCTTCTTTTGAGAACTGTCATACGATACCCTTAAAGTATAGCATGCCTTTGAGAGAAGTATCACTCAATCCCTAAAACTGTCACCCTCTTTCTTTAGGAATGTCGTGCGATACTTTCTAGTGTTGTATTAAAGTATCGCCTGGGTTTTGTAAAAAACTTGTGCGGGCTAGCAGCAAGCACTTTTTGGTCTGATCCAAACTTTTTGGGTGTTGATTCGTTTACCCTCTTTAGTGTTCTTCAACTCTATGGTGTCGCATTTTGAATTTAGGATGTGTTTGATTCGAATTTAGTTATGCATCTTTCATTTTTGGTCAGTAGTGGTCTTTGTTGATTTGTTGGTTGCCGGGATGGTGGTTCAGTCTTCCATTGTGATCTTTGTGATCCGTGTAGGTTGTTGACATGTGCACTTATACTTGTGTAAAAAAAAAAATCTGGCTTGTATTTCATCCTTGTTCCTAAGGATCTCTGGGTAGGGCATTACATCTGGTATCAAAGTCGGGTTGCGACATTGGGATCTCTATGTTATGCTTCCACTATGGTTTTGTTTGTTGTTGTGTATTGCTATGTTATGTTTTATTATTTGATATCTTGTTGGTTCATGTTTTTTACTCTTATGCTTGTGATCTGACTTTCTATCTTCACCTTGTTGTTCCCATAGTGATGCCTCCTGCATGTAGACCTGGTGGCCATGGTGGTACCTATAGTGATAACCATGGAAATGAACACCATGAAGAGGAATGTTAGGATGGAGAGGGAGAACAAGGTAATAATGCTAATTAGGATGGAATGGGGGTATTGTTTCCGGTACTCTAGGAGATTCTTGTTCGGTTAAGCCTTCGTGTTGAGGAGTGCCAGCATGATCACAATCAGGAAGAGGGGTCCCATCATGGGGATTCTCATCGCTCTGAGCATAGAGAGGAGGAACATGAACGTGAGCATTCTCTTACCCCATGGGGGGTTAGAAGGCACCATTGGGGTGGTAGGGACCACGGCAATGAGGATTTCGTTAGGTTGGATATCATGAAGTCCCTTCAGAGTTCCAGACTGCCACCATATGATGGACAGGGAAGTGGCCTCAAGGCTGAGATTTGATTGTTGGACATGGAGCGCTGCTTCACCATGTATCCATATTCAACTAACATGAGGGCCCATTGTGAAATTATGTAGTTGAGGGACCATGCATCAATTTGGTGGTATATTGAGAGTCAGAAGATTCAGGTTAGTGTTGCAGATCTCACCTAGGAGATCTTTGAGGAGAGATTCCAAGAGAGATTCTTATCTCCTTAGTTCAGAGATGCCCGTGCTGATGAGTTCCATGCAATATGGTAAGCAAACGTAACAGTGGATTAGTGTGCAATCTAATTCTTTGAACTTAGGTAGTATTCATGCTACAAAAATGATGATTTACTCTTAGCTCATCATTTCATCCGAGGCCTTAAGGACTCCCTCATCAAAAAAGTCTATATGCACGTATTGTAGAGGAAAATCTGGCTAGAGATTTCAGTAGCAAATATGGTTCTTAGAACCAAGGTGCTAGGAATTTGGGATAGGATGCATAGTTTACTGAATATTCTAGAAAGGGCCAAGCCCAATTTGAATCCTCTTAGGGTGGTCCTTACTATAAGAATAAGAAGAAGTTTTTGGGCAAGGGTGGGCAAGATTCTAGTACCTCAAGAAAGAAAGGGGATAATCAGAACCAAAGACAGAAATCTCAATAGGATCATCCTACTCAAAATGTTTAGTAGAATTCTAGTAGGGGTAGTGTACCATATTCCAATGCTACTTAGGGTGGTCGGGGGACAGGTGCTAGCTTTGGGGGAAATTACTACTCTTGTGGCTAGCCTGGCCATAAATCTTATGATTGTTTGATTAAACCATCTACAAGACCTAGTAAGGGCGCAGTGAAACCTGAGCCTACTATAGGAGATGCAGGTCAGAATCATAGAGTCTTTGTGGTGGTTGACAATAGTCAAGCTAAGCATCAAGGTATAGTAGTTGAGGCTATAGGTACATTGCATGGTATTTTAACTTTAGTTTTGTTTGACTTTGGTGTTTCAGATTCTTTCATTTCACCATCTCTTGTTCAGCAATGTGGGCTAGTGGCAATGCATCAAGTTGATAGGTGGTAGGTTGAGTTAGCCACAGGTTCTAAGATGGCTGTAGACTCATTGGTCAAGAGTTGTGTTTTGAATTTGGGAACCTTCACCACCACATTGGATCTACACATTTTGCCTCTAGGATCATATGACATTGTGTTGGGCATGGATTGGTTAGCCACCCATCAGGAAAATATCGATTTTCATCGTAAGTTGGTACAGTGTGCTAATGACACAGGTGGGTAGGTGGAATTTTTAGGAGTCCAAAGACCAGTCTCGCTTCATATGATCTCAGCTAATCAGCTAAAGTGGAGTGTGCGGAAGGATTACTAGTTATTTCTTATGTCTCTCAATGATCTTGAGGAAGTCGAGAGCCGTATAGTGACACTTGATGATCACCCACTCCTTCGTGAGTATGTAGATGTGTTTCTTGATGAGATTCTAGGTATGCCACTGCAGCATGACATTGATTTTTAGATCGATCTTATACCAAGAGTGGAGCCTATTTCATGAGCTCCTTACCACATGGCTACTTAGGAGTTGAGTGAGCTCAAATTGAAGTTGGAAGAATTGTTGGCCAAGGACCATATTCATCCTAGTGTATCCCCGTGGGGTGCAATAGTCATCTTTGTGAAGAAGAAGGATGGTTCATTATGTTTGTGCATCGATTACTGATTGTTGAATAAGGTGACGGTGAAGAATCGTTATCCTTTGTCGAGGATAGATGACTTGTTTGATCATATGAAGGGAGCACAAGTGTTCTAAAAGATTGATCTAAAGTTAGAATACCATTAGCTTCGTATCTAGGAGGCTGATATTCATTGAACAATTTTGTACATGGTATGGGCATTATGAATTCATAGTTGTACCCTTTGGGTTAACCAATGTGCCGTCGGTGTTTATGAGTTTGATGAATGGTGTATTTTACACTTACCTCGATTAGTGTGTCATTGTATTCCTGGATGACATATTGATCTATTCAAAGACAGTGAAGGAGCATGAAATCTATTTACGTCAGGTATTGCAGTGCTTGAGAGACCATTAGTTGTATGGAAACTTGAGTAAATGTGGGTTCTTCTAGTTTGAGGTGAAGTATTTGGGACATATCATCATTGGTGATCAAATTGCAATGGACCCAAAGAAGATTCCTGCTATCATGGATTGGCTAGTACCCACTAATGTCTCAAAAGTTTGTAGTTTCATGGGATTGGTGAGTTACTACTATCACTTCGTAAACGATTTCTCATGAGTAGTTCATCCCATCACTTCTCTTCAGCATAAAGGGAAGAGTTTTGTTTGGTCAGACCTATGTGAGGTAGCATTTAATGCTCTTAAGGAGTGTTTTACCTATGCACCAGTCCTTGCAGTGCCTAATTCTGTAGGTGATTTCTTGGTATGCACAGATGCTTCATTGGAAGGCGTGGGTGCAGTGTTGATGCAGGATGGTCGATTGATTGCATATGAGTCTAGAAAACTCAAGGACCATGAGCTTAACTACCCCACTCATGATTTGGAACTCGTGGTTGTAGTGCATGCCCTTGTTCATTAGAGGCATTTTCTTTTGGGACATAGGTTTGAGTTACATAGTGATCATAGGAGCTTGCAGTATATCTTTACTTAGCCAAACTTGAATGCACGACATCATCGTTGGATGGAGTTCTTGTGTGAGTATGACTTTGATGTTCATTACATTAAAGGGAAGGAGAATGTCGTCACACACGCTTTGAATAGAAGGAAACATGAGGTATCAATGATGTCACTAGGAGTGGATTTGCGAGGCCGCATCTTGGAGGCATTGCCAATTTAGAAATCAATTTTTTTCAAAAAGATATGGATATCTCTAAAAAAAATTCATTCCAATCTAGAAATCATTATACCTCAACAATGTCAACATATACAAATAGTAGAAAAATACATTTTATTATATACATTTTGTTTTCTTTTTCTATAATAAATAAAATTTAAATTGACTTTAAAAAATAAATAGCATATTAATACTATTAGGTCCAGATGAATGTATACAAATAAATCCCCACATAATATTCATAGTTAAATTGCAATGCTTGACATTTCATCTGGAATTTATGCATGCAATCCTTAGCATCGAGAGAATTGTAGGATACTAAAAAGTATATGATAGAGTTTTGATCCCTTATCTTTCCATTGTTTGGTTACTCAGATCTCACCATACATTTGATAGATTAATTATATTATAAGAAACATGGATTTGAGCTAAACATTAAAAGTTAATGAAAAGAGTGCTCATAGAGGAATGCACAATGAAAAACCTTGAAACATAACACAAATAAATAATAAAATTGTAAAATTTATTCCTTTACTCATGCAATATTCATTTTGCATCTTATAATCACCATCTTGAATTGTTGCTTGACCTGTGACTTAAATAAATTCATAGTAGAAAAGAAATTTAAATACATCACAACCTAAAAAAGTTATGCATGGAGAAGGAAAAAACAAGTTAAAAGGAAATATTTTGATACAACAAATCTTCAAAGGAGGGGAAAAATAGAAAAAAACAAATGATTTATTTAGTTTATGTGTTACATAAATAAATTAAAATCAAACAAAATGAAAATAATTAGAAAGAAGCAAAAAAATAATTGAGAATTTTTTTCTGACTAAGACTGACATTTTTCTGACCAGGGCCGACAATTTGCCGACAAGAAATTGTAAAATCCGGAAGCTCCCATATATAAGCCTATTGACTTAAATATTGTAAAGTTTAAAAATAAACAATAAGTGTTAAAGATTCAAAAGTTAGAAATATTATGAACTTAAAAAAATAAACTAACATTATAATATTTAAAAATAAAATAAAATAATAAAATAATTCTTTCATTTTGAAATATGTTTAAATAATTATATTAGCATATTTCATATTGATTTATAATACATTCTATGTATATATATTATATTTATATAATATCTAAAAAATTATATATCTTTACAATTAATTATTATATATCAAAGATTAAAAAATACTTTAAAATGACTAATATTTGTAAATATCATCAAAGTGTTAAAATGAACAATAAACAAGAAGTTTAGAAAAATTGATATAAAAAATCATTTATAAAAATCTAAAATCAAAAATCAAAAACTAACAATGAAATTATTTTTTATTATGAAAAATGTCTAAACAATTGAACCTATTTGAAAATAAAAATTAAACAATGAAATATAAAAACAAAACAATGAAATTACTACATAATACATAATACGCTAGATGCATTTCAATCATGAAAGATTTAATGGTAAACGACCAATTTGAAATGCAACGGCAAGAATGAAACCGATTTTCGTAGGGCCCACTCTAATTATGAATAGTCATGCATGATATTTCGAGGTGTTTTCGCATGATAGACAGATCATTGTACTCACCAATCATAAATAATTAATTGAACTGTAACCTTTTACATTACAACAACTGTTTTTTTTTTTATTCTCCTTAAAAGAGTTTGTTCTTAAAGCTATGAATAAGTCAAACTTAAAAGTTTCATGGATTACTCACTTAAAATATATTCTAAACGTCAATGGGTCCTTGGTCTACTGGTGAAGTTGAATGGTTCATAAAGAGCCACCAAGAATCAAGTCTTGCTGAGTGCAAAGCCCAAGGACATCATAAGGGATGAGGCCGGGATCGAGCCCCGAGCGAATTTGGCAGGCGCTGGTTGGTAGCTTGCACGCTTAGTGCCTCGCCGGACTACCTTGCAAGTCTGAACCCTCCATCAAAAAAATATATATATATATATATTCGAAACGAGTTTTATGTCGTTCTTCCGAGCATGATCGTATTAGTCATTTAGATTAAAACACGGAAAGTAGTCATAAAAAATCTCTCTTGTTTCATCAATGTGCAAGGTGACTACCATCAAGACTATTCAATCCATTTCACTTTCAATCAGTTCCACTTCTAGCGTGGACGTTGCGTTCGAATGGCTACTTGCAGTTTCTTCTCTCTGCTGTAAACTCTCGCAATGGACCTTTTATGGAAAAACTCAAATGCGACAGAGTAGATTTTTTATGGAAATGAAGTGGAAGCAAATGTTTGATTTTTTTGGGGGAATCGGTTGAATGACGGGCGAATAATGTATCGTTTAAGTTAGTAAGAATAACAGATTATTGTAACTCGAGAAGTACCGTGTATATTTCTTTTCATTTGGGTTATACTTTAAAATATTAAAGTTATGAGGGATATCTAGAAGGCACTAAAACTTTATAATCTTCTATTTGTTAGTATTTTTAAAAATTAATGAGAGGCTTATATTTTTTTAAAATTTATAGCTTTGTATTAATTTGATATAATATTTTATTAAATTAAATTGAAATACTTTCTAACATTACATTCTATCATGTGAACAATAGAAATATTGCACTACACTAGTATAATTAAAAATAGTCTCTCTCATCAATCATCTTCTTCATATATTTTTGTTCTTTATAGACAAGCATTCTCTGCCTTCTTTTTAAATAACTAAAAGGAAGACTATGTTTAGTATTTGCATTTGAAAAAAGAAAGACTATGTTTAGTATTTGCATTTTAAAATAATAAAAAAATTCAAATCTTGCATTGTCATAATAAACATAACTTCTTATAGCGAAAAGAAATGATCAGCTTTAGTTTCTAAAGTCTTTTGGTCATTATAGGTAGAAATATGTTTTGTTGGCCTTATAAATGGACCGTGTTTATACAGCCCTGTTCCCTTCACACTTATTTACCATGAGTTCATTAACAACAGTAATGAAATTAAAAAGAGAAGAAGATGGATTGTTTTTCCATTCCTCATAAGAGAATCCAGAAAAAAAGCCTTTTTAGCTATTCACTGGAACACTGGGTTTCTAGTCTTCCTGCAGAGAATTGAAGTTCATTTTATGCGTCATTTCGTTGCTGAACTTCACCACATTGAAGGCAAAGAGAAAGACAAATACATAGAAATAATACTGATTTTATTGCCTTACTGCCTTGCACAAATGCATTACTTAAGGCCTCTATTTATAGAAATATGAGAATACTCTAGAATACACATAGAACATTTTACACATATTATATTACATTATAATATTTCATGTATTAAAAATATGGGAAGCTTCTATACTGTAGCTGGGACGGCTGACTGTCTGCTATTTAATCTGGGCGGTGGATGGACGGCTGAGTTGGGCTGGACATGGGCTGGTTGTCTGCTACTAATGGCAGAAATTAATACCGCCAACTACCACCAACACACATCTGGTAGCTTTTTGGTAATCTGATTTTTAGGGGCTTTGACATTACCCAAGGCCTTAATACAGTTTCCTGCTGTTCTATACAACAATTCACGCTAAACGATTTAATTTTCAATATATTTCATATAGAACAGTTTGTTTTCAAATATAAAATCTAATATAAGAAGCGTCAATTTTTCTACTGTCTTCGAATTACAATTACAAAAGAAATTACCATCATGCTTTATTTCTTCTTTCTTCGAATTGCAATTACAATGAAACGAAGACTAGACTAATACATTGTACATAATGATAGAAAAACGAAAACGAAAATATAAAGACAACAGAATGAACAAGTGGAAAAACACCGTCTGTGATTGTGGATGTGCGGCTAATACACGTGGTGTGGGAGTCGGGACTAGGGAATTGCAATCAAATCTAACGCTTTCTTTAATACAATTCGACACTCGTCCCTCATATCCATCTGCTCTCGATTCATTCCAGGGGAAGTGTCCACTCAAAGGAATGAAGAAGGGAAGCCAAAACTAGCTGAACAATACAGATCCCGAAAGGCTGCCCCACGCAGTGTCTTCTTTCACTTCCGAACGGAATCAACTCAAAATGATGTCCTCTGTAGTCTATCTCGCTGTTCTCACCTTCTACAAACCTCTGCGGCATGAACTGCAGGGGTTCCTTCTAGATGACAGGGTCCCTTCCAATTGCCCACACGTTCACCATCACCTGAGCGTCTTTGGGTATCACATATTTTCCCTCAATTTCGCAATCTTCCCCAGCTTTGTGGGGCACCAGCAGAGGAACCGTCGGGTGTAAACGGAATGTTTCCTTCACCACCGCATCCAGATACGGGAGACGATCCAAATCGTAATCTTCCACTTTTCGCTCAAGACCAATTACCCCATCTAACTCTTGTTGCACTCTCTTCATTTTCTCCGGATTGCGAACAAGCTCTGCAATTGCCCATTCGTATCAGTACCCGCAACAAGCAATTCCTGAAAGAAATAAGTTTAGGGCCACAACAAGAAATATACAAACTTAGATTAATAATCTCTATTTTAGGTACTTACAGAAATCAGGGTTCTAACATCAGAGAGAGAGAATTCCTCGGTTCTAGCGTCAAGCAGAAAATCGAGAAAATCTCCGTTGGTGTCATTCTCGTGACGCTTTATGTTTTTGGTGGTAATCCTATCCTGGATGAACGAATCAATGAAGTCAAAAAACGTCTTCTGATGTTTCGCCATCTGACGGGACACACCCTGTGGATCCACCGACCTAAAAAGGGGATAAAAGTCGGACAAATTGGGCGTTCCGAAAACCTTCATTATCTTCCAAATGGTGTCCTTGAACCCCACAGAAGCTGGATTGTATGGATCCATCAAACTTGTACTGAAGATCATCTTGCCCAACACATTCATAAGGCTGACGAATGCCGTATGCTCAATATTGACCGCCCTTCCCTTGCTCTCAAAAATGAGTCGAACTGTGTGAAATACCTCGGCTCTTCTGAGATGTTCTTGAGCTTTCATTCTTTGTGCGCTGAAAAGTTCAACGGTTGTAACTCGTCCGAGATAGCGCCAGTGAGGTCCATAGTCACCCCACACTAAGGAGGAGTTGTGGCGGGTAAAGACTTTGGCAGCTTCTATCACTGTCCTCCCAACAAAGATGTGGTCGTGGGTTTTCAGAATCTCCTTCGCCATGGCAGGAGAGGAAGCAACCACTATTGTTTTCACGCCAAGACGAAAACTCATGAGCGGCCCGTATCTCAGAGAGAAATGGTGGAGACACTCATGAGGTCTTTTGGCCAGATGAAATAATTTCCGTAGAAGACTACAAGCAGTAGGTCCGGGCGGAGGAGGAAGAGGAAGAGGGAGAGTTGCAGCCTTCATCCTCTTCCACTCAAAGTATATCAATGTAAGAGGAATAGTGAGAACCACAGAACACAAACGAAGCAGCCAGATATCCATATAAAGAATGAAGAAATACCATGCCAAGCTATTTCCTTTGTTTCTCTGTTATACCGTGTGAGAAACTATAGGAAAGTGGGAAATGACAAATGATACAGAAAAGTAATTCACTAGCATTCGTGGACACGAATAATTTCTAATTTAACCTATTCAACAATCCAACATTACTTAGGCCCCGTTTGGTTGCTGGCATAGGAATAGAAAATTAGAATAGAAAAATGGAATGAGAATGGAAATGAGGAATGGGAATAGAAATAGGCAATTTCAATCATGTTTGGTGCACTTGGAATTCGACTGGGAATATGTTAATCTATTGTTTGGTTGTACAAAAATAAAATAGGAATAAGGTAAAGTTTTGTATTTTTAAAAACATTTTTCCTAAAAAAAAATTTAATTTAATTTTTTTTAGTTGATTCATTTTCATTTTCATTTTTTTAAACAAATAGATATAATTTTAAAAAATGTTATTAAAAAAAAATTTAACAAAAAAAATTCAAAAAGTAAAAGTGTAAAAAAAAATTTTAAAAAGAAAAAATCGAAAAGAAACAAACATTTCAAAAAAAATTAAAATTAAAAAAATAAAATTAAAAAAAATTCTTTTTTTAATGGAAAATCGGAATGGGAATGGAAATGGCCTATTCCAATAACAGATATTTTTTGGCATAGACATATGCTCATTTTAGGGGCAAAATTGGAATATGTCTTCCTTCCTATTCCCAATTCCGATTGAGCTTACCAAACAGTGAATATAAAACATATTCTAATTTCGTTTTCCTATTCCACTCATATTCCAGCAACCAAACGGGGCCTTAGGGTTCCATTGCTAGAGACCTACCTAAATTCAAAAGTCTAAGTTCCGTTTGCACTCATTTAAATTCCACACAATGGAACTCATTTAAATTCCACACGCTTGTCTTTGACCTAATATACCTAGAATTTCCGTGGTGACTTGACCGGTCTTTTCCTTTTGTTTGATCTTATTGGTTCCTTGATTATTTTTGAAATTAGTATCTTTTATATTTAAAAGTAAATTAAAATTTAATTATGAACTATTCTATGAATTATTAAAATATTTCACTTTCATATATGAGTGGATCATTAAAGTTACTATTCAATGAAATGAAAAATAATATAAATAAATAAATAATATGATATCTCTTATTACTTAAATGTAAGTTCTTTTTTCTTGGGGATGCAAATATTCTACTTAGTAGTACATTTGGATTGTGGTTGTAATCTCATTTTAGTTTTATGACCAAAATCTTCTTTATCCTTACTTTGTACTACAACAGTATTTGTAGGGTAAGGGGAGAGCACATAATGGATAGTTGTGAGAAGCCCTAAACATTTAACCTTATAAAAGTAGTTTTTGAAAGAGGTTAGTAACACCTGTAAGTACTTAAGAGAAATCATTGTAGTGCACATTGATACACAACAATAATATAGTAAAAGAACATGTTACATTATTATCTCTAGCGACCTATTTGAATAGGATAATTTGTCAATCGAATATACATTACAAGTTTTAGTGTTTCAATACCTTTCACTTCAAAATTTATCACAACATAAATACTCTTACTAAAATTAAATATTTTTATCCCATTTATTTGAAAAAATAGTTAAAATACTAAATAATTACAAGTTAAAAAAATAATTTTACACTTCTATTTAATATAAACATAAACAATTTAAAAACTATGCACACCCAAACAAAAATATCATAGACTCTATACATCCTTAATATCCACCACTTGAAGCATGCATGACCTTTTGTCACATAGACAATGAAAAGCATAAAACTTATCAATTAATCAAATATTGTACATAGAGCAATATAAATATTCGTTAAGTATCATTTATAGAACATTCTAGTTGGAAAACACTCTAGTGTTTAAATTTTAAGATCAGTGATATATTTAGAACAAGTCTTTCAATTTTAGGGAATGTTCACTATCAAAACTTTGATTTATACTAGCAATAAAATCCTTGTATGAAGCAATGTTTTTGATGTCATATATACAACTTTTCAGTCTTTTTGTACTTTGGGGTCAACCCCCCATCCTTTTGGTTGCTATATAATACTTCAAAAACATTAAGTGAAGCATTTCTTTTGGATAGTTCATTTTTCCAAATTGATAGTAGCATGTAAGTCATTGGTTTTTTTTTAATCTCAAAAATATGTAAAAAAGTGAGATTTCTTTCATTAAATAAAAAGGAATTGAAGAACAAAAACTAATGTGACTATAAATACATCGAATATCATTTACTAATATTTCAACAACACCAAACTACTTATTGTCTCCTTGTGCCAACTAAGTTAACTACCACTCTAGCAAGATATGGGATCAAGATGAGTAATGAATAAAGAATTATAAAAAATAAACATATGAAATGTGAGAAACTGGAATAACTATGTTTTTCGTTAAGGGCTTGAATAGGTTTCTCATAGGGGACCGAAAACCCCAAAAGTTTTATAGACTAATTTAAACATTGAAGTGCAAAAAAAGAACATTTCCTAAAAGAATTGACATACCCATAGACAAAACTAGCATAAAAAACTAGCAACCGACAATGGGAGCACAAAAAAAGAAAGAAGAAAAAATAGAACAAACATGGCAACATCACCAATGCTTAGACTAGCTCTAGAACCTTCTCTTTTAGCTCCTGCTTAAATTCTTTGATTCTTAGGAATTGAAATAACTATGCCATAATAAAAGATAAAGGTATTTGACTATTAGAAAAAATGGAGCAAACCACCTCTATAAACTATGTAACTCTCCAAGCTCAATACCAAAGAAATAGATATAGGTCATGGGTAATTACAAAAGTATAAGATACTTTTGTAGTGCATGTTCATCTTGTACATACAGAGTAAGAATGTTCACAAATAAATAAAGGAAGTTGAAAGAAAATAACCACTTGTAACCACACCTTAGTGTGCAATGAGTAGGTTGAAGAGATGTGGAAATTTTATTTTGAAAATATTTTTAAATTTTTTTGATGTATTTGTGTAGTACATAAGGTTAATTGACACTAGTCCATTTAGCAAAGGATCATGTTTATGCAATTAAAATCTTAATGAAGAAGTCATTAACAAACATATGAACATTGATATAAGAGAATAGGGAGAGATTGAAGGGACACAAAAAAAGATAGACAGGGCTTGAAGAAATAGAAAGATAAAGAGGTAAAAGTAGAGAAATATATGAATAACTACACATTTGTGTAGGCAATGAAAATCTAATGAGAAAAAAAGGGCTGAGAAAACCCTTACCTTATTTATAAGAAACCATTATCTTGCAAAAATACCCTCTAAGTATGAACAAATTTATCAAGTGAAACCTATAATTTAACTATATATAATATAATTTATCTAAAGAGATATATATTGTAATATCAAATTTAATAACTAAGTCCAACAACTTTTCTCAATTCACATATATGTTTATATAAATTTTAAATTTTTAGTTTATTTTAACTAAAAGTAAAGTTACAAGATAGGAATTAAATAAATTTTATGATTATAATAATATTTATATTTTTTAATCAAGAATAAAAATGAAAAGAAAAAATGATAAATATTTTGGTTATCACACACGAATACTACTATATTTTTAGATATGGTTTGTGTGTAAGTTTCATGAAACTATTAAAGCCAACCAAATTTTATATTGAACTAACCATTATACACATAAGACAAATGACATTGGGGATTAGTACTTAGTAAGACTAAAAAAAATTAAATTCTTTAGAATGTCACATAGATGAATCTTGAACCATCCAAAGATAGGTTCAAAGGTTTAAGTTCAGCAATTGATGCTACACATTAACTCATGTATAGTTTCCTTAGACAAAGTCACAAAACAAACATGTGCACTAGGAGAACGTTGAAGCATGAATTCAACCCTATGGTTAACAAAGTTAAGGAGAGGATGTGAGAGAGAGAGAGAGAGAGAGAGAGAGAGAGAGAGAGAGAGAGAGAGAGAGAGAGAGAGAGAGAGAGAGAGAGAGAGAGAATTAAATTTTAAAAAAGTTAATGTGGAACAAAATACGAGAGTAATAGGTTATTAAGTAATCTCATTGTAATATTTGATAAGTAATAAAGGGTAGAAAAGTGGCCATTTTTAGAAGTGATGCTTGATATATACTTAAAGATGCTCCACAATTGCACACTCAAAATTATAGTATTTAAGGATAAAGGTTTCATTAGTGTACACATTATCCAAGTAATGTTGTAAAAATAGGCCAATTATGAACCAAAAAAATACAAAAAGGATTAATGATTAATAAATGTGAAACTTATTAATAATTTAGTTATAGTTTTTGTCTCCTTTAATATTCATAATTAAAAGATTGGATGCAAAAGGAATACATAACATATACACAAGTACGTTTGAGAGTCATTTGACAAGAATTCATTGCTTGATTTATTAAAAAATATATACAATATAATAATTTTTTTACTATAATCATTTTCCAAGTATGAAAAGAAAGAAACCAAAAGTAGTATTATCAATTGGAGGAGATTTCGACAAAGATAGGCTCATTTTTCCAAATATTAATGGAATGAGATTATTGGCATGTTAAAATTGAACGATTTCTTAGATCAATGGATTCTTGTTTAGTAGCTAGGCATTTATCTATTCCAAACTAGATTAACTATTCTTACTTTTAACTAATTATCATAGTTGGAAATTATTGCAATTAGTTATTTTATGAGATAAATTATTTCAATGTATTACAAACTTGTAAAATTGACATCCGTGACAATAAATGCAATCATGAATTTTAGGAGAGAAATTATTTCAAGGTACTACATATCTTTAATTCACACATGTTGGAGATCATAGAATTTAAAATACCATATGTAGCCAATCGAAGTAAAAAAAACTTAAGACACTAAATCCTTTATAGAACACATCACACAGTTATGCCTATTTTTTTATTTTTTTGTTATCATTATGATTATCATTCATTATTTTATTAAGTAAACACAGTTTTTAGGTTCTTCATAAACCATGCCAATGCTAGTTGTAATTGAAACCTTATGTCATTCATTTCTCCCCATTCTTGTGCTTGTATCTATTCAAGAAAATGGACATCATCATATGGAAACAAGGAATGACTCATGCCAATGCTAATGGAAATTGAAATATTGTGTAGTCCATTTCTCCCCATTCTTGTGCTTGTATCTATCCAAGAAGACTAAAATTCATCATACAAAAAATTAAGTGTATGCTCATTATGTACCAGCTAATTTGTTCCAATATATCTATTATCTATCCTCCAAACTTTGAATTTATTTAGTCATACATATGTTTATCTTATATTAGTTTTATATATAAACATAAATGAAGGAAACCTTATAGATAAAAATGTACAACAAAACGTGAAGAAAAAATGAAAATACAATTAGAAGTCTAAAAAAGAACTAGGTATATGTTGGTATATGTTTTGGTCATTCTGTGCAATGTGTTTTAGCTATTCTTGTAGTTTCTGTGAAGTGACAAAGAACCTTCCCTACAAATTCTTCATCGATTAAGGAGAGAGTGTTGGCTATGATTTTTGAAATGTCAATCCCATCAGTAGATGTTGCTATATTGTATCAATTTTAAATAGCCTTAAAAATTATGAAATGGAATGTTCATGAAAGAGAAG
Organism: Cupressus sempervirens; assembly: GCA_028749045.1. Lineage (NCBI taxonomy): Eukaryota > Viridiplantae > Streptophyta > Pinopsida > Cupressales > Cupressaceae > Cupressus > Cupressus sempervirens. Next base: position 476,037,241 of record CM053789.1, on the reverse strand, counting down.
GATGATCACCACACATTTCTATGGAGGATGTGCTTAGAATATTTCTTGGAAAAATAGTGGCTATCAAATTAAGACAAGACTCACTCAATTTTTCATCTAGATCACTTATTCAAGAATCAAGTTTTCATCTTTGTCGGCAATGAATCTTTGTAATTTTTAGTGAAAGCTTAATCATTTGACCATTTCTTCACAAAATTTTGAGGTTAATGAATTGAGCTTCAAATGGCACAAAAATGAGTTAGTTATTAACACATGATTTGAGTTAGCTATGGGAAAAACCTATAAATACAAGGCTATTTGTAAAGGGGGAGAGAACTTTCACAAAGGAAAATTTCTATAGAAATATAGAGGAACTTTCAATAAATTATCTTTCATATTATGTCTGAAGGTTTTTAATTTTCTACTTTCTAACAATAATAAAGAATACATTTGCTCGTATGTCTGAATGTATCTCTAAGTTATGACTACCTATTTATCATATGTTTTGATGAAGTAAAAATAGGTTTTAAAGAACTCAAAACCTTTTACAAAAAGTCTAGAGGGAAACAAACAAGAAAGCAATAAAGAGAGCTACCTAGAGCAAACATGAAATAGACCTCCAAAAAATACATCCAAGAGGTCACTCAAAGGACTGCTGAAAAAGATAGCAAAAAGCCAGCTAAGAAGACTTGATCAGGTCGAGTGTCTGGTCTACAAGGATGTGCATATTTTCAACCACGGCCTTCACATCATCCATTTTGCTCATATGTTAAATTAGTAGTTCCTTTATACTTTTGTGTGGATTATGTAATCAATGCAAAGAAAAATATTCATCTTTTGGTATCTTGGTATGAATGTACTAGGATAGTTCAACTTTTCATATGTTAAGGTCTACTATCCGACCTTTGGCATTGTTGCATGTCATGCTCCAAATCCCTTGTAGATAGTTATCTTTAGGAACCCCATTTAGTGTTCACACGTATATCTTTCGGATTTATATCATTCATCTTATTTAGTTTCATGTTATATCCTTTCATACTTTTAGGTTAAAAGTAAAAAGAAATCCAAAATTCTCACATCATATGAGGGACTTGCCCCTCTCAAATGCAGAGGAAGATTGTAACTCGACAGTGATTAGTTGCACGCTCTCCAACTATTGCCTCTTTTCATAGGGTGAATAAAGGTTGTTTCATAATGAAAAATCTATTTTCCAAAAAGATTCATGCTTGTTGCATTTGGTGTGTTGCGCTTTAGATTTATGGTATCTTAGTGTGTGTTGAATTGGTGAGAAAAGTGAATGCTATAAATCTAGCTAAAAATTATCAATAGATGCAGAAATCTATAGATTGTACTATTTACTCACATAAACATTTGTTGTCTTAAAGTAATTCCATAAAAAACTAATTTTTGAATTTTAAATTGAAAGCTAAACTGAAGTAAAAGAAAATTTCAAATTTCAAACTTGAAATATATTTTACTTTTACTTTGTGAAATATAAGATGTAAAATTATTAAGAAAAATTGTGCATTTTACTTCACTAAAATTATTTTTTTATTACAAGAAATTAAAATTCAGATTAAATTAGCTTGAACTATCTAGGTAAAAGGATTGTGTGTAGTACTCAATCAAGATAAATTTAAAGTACAAAAATAAATATTAGACATAATATGTTCCCATTATAAAATTGGAGTGAAATATTGAAGGTTATAATTATCATCTATAATATTGAAATAAAGGGGTAAAAACTTTATTTAAAATCAGAAAGCACTAATAAAAAGAGATCAAAGACCTAAGGTCCCAAGTAAAAAGAAAAGCTCAAGCCCAAATAGAGATAAAATAGCCAACACCATCATCTATCATCATTCTCAACCTTATCCTCATCAAGAATGCTCCTTAAGTCAAGATGGAGCTCCTGAGGAGCCAACTCCCAATCCTCAATTCTCCATCCCTCAGCATGCTCGGAAGCCCATTTTTCCAAACAATCAGCTACCCTATTCCACTCCCATGGAATATGGGAAAAAGTCACCATTTCCATCAAAGAATTAACTTGCAAAATCTGTTGCACAATCCTAGCAAACTGCCAATTAACATCCTCCACTTTCTGTTCAATAAGTAGGTTGATCAACACTTGGGAATCGGATTCACAAACTATTCTTCTCCACCCTAAAGCATGAGCTTTCTCAAGAGTGGAAAGAATAGCCAACCCTTCCACCAAGTTAATGGTTTGAATCTCATCATATATCAAAAGTATAAAAATCACCGAGCCTAGAGAATCTCTACGAATCCCACCGCTACTAGCCAGACCTGGATTGCCCCTTGAAGATCCATTAGTATTGATCTTCAAGACCCCATAGGGGGGAAGTTGCCATTTTCCAACCTTGTCAATTTTTTGCTTCTCACGACTTTGTCTCTTAGCCCCGGATAAGGCCAAAGAAGACCCTGAAATCCCCAATCTCTCCACCATCTCAATATCTCATTCCCCCAAAGGTAATTCCACTACACACTTGGCCTCCACTATCTCTTGAACAATGCCCAATAACCTCTACCAAATATGTTGCACTTGTCTCTATTCTCCATGAAAAATCCTTCGATTATGCTTCAGCCAAATCTGCCACAATAAGAAGATAGGCCCCACAAACCACACCTCCTATAGAAAAGGAACCCTAGAAGGGGGGTGACCCATCCCCTGCCAAAACTCAATCAAGGAGGAAGCATGGATGCAAGGAGTTGTCTAAACACCCCACCAAAAATTCCAGAGCTACAAGGTGAAAGAGCAACGAAAGAACAAATGGGTAGAGTCCTCCTCATTACCCCCATACATAACACAAATAGAAGGGCCGTGGAATACTCTCTTCTAAATATTCTCCCAAGTCAAACACTTATTCCAAGCCAACATCCAAATAAAAAAATTATATTTTGGCCAAGATAGCTTGTTCCAAACCATCTTCCACCACTGCATTTTAGGCAAAACAATCTTATAAGACATCAACCTGTTGTACCCAGAGGCTATCGTATAGGTCCCCTTAGGATGGGGAGACCAGGCAAGCACATCATCCTCCCTGAGAGAACAACATCTTTTATTGGATAGGATATTTTGCAACATAGCACGCTCCTCTTATAAATCAACAACCGACCATTCATCTAGCGACTTCCACTTAGCCATTTCCATCTAACCATAGGGGAAGAAGGACTTAAAGTCACTCACCCATGGCCAACCAGCTTCCAAAAACCACTGACAAAAAAATCACCAGGTTGGAAAATTGAGAAGTGATTGGGGGATATCCATCCCAGGAATCTGACCAAAATTGAGCCTCTGCCCCTCGCTTGCAAATCCAAAATAGTCCATCCTTTATAAGCTTAGCCCCTTTCTTAAGAGTATCCCAAATCATAGATCCCTTCCCCCCAAGAGGATACCTAGAAATATCAATATAAGGGATCCCCTAGGAATACTTCTAAGAAAGAATCATTGCCTAGCTCTTATCTTGCTCCTCACACCACTGATGGTAAAGTTTTGCAGCCAATGCTTGCCTAATCAAAGTCAACCATCTTAAGCCTAATCCCCCATATTGTTTCAGACTACACACCACTTCCCATCTAACCAAACTCCATTTGGACATCTCCAAGCAACCAACTCATAAAAATTGGCACACCATAGAATCTAGATCCTTAAGAAAACCCATAGGAGCAACCTGGAGCATGCATCTATAAATGGGCAAAGCCTGCACAACTGACTTAATCAATTGGACACGTCCAACAAAGGATAACCACTGATGTTTCCAGTGGTTAACATTCACCTAAAACTTGTCCAAAATATTCTTCCAAGACTCCCTAGGAAGCCTACTTATCGAGATGGGTATGCCAAGATACTTTAAAGGAAGAGTCCCAATCTGAAATCTCAAGGTGTGAGCAATCTTATGTTGAATAGGGTTTGGAGTATTGAAGAAGTAGATGGAGGATTTTCCCTCATTAATCTGTTGTCCTCAAGCAACCAGATACACATCCAAGACCCTTCAAAGATTAGATGCCTCCCTCATTGTAGCCATCCCCATCAAAGTAGTATCATCTACAAATTGCAAGTGAGTTTGCGGGGGTAATGCTCCACCCCACCTCCAACCTTAAATAAAACCAAACTCCACATTCTATTTAATCCATCTCCCAAATCCTTCCACCAAAAGGATAAACAAATAAGGGGAGAGAGGGTCTCCTTGACTAAGCCCCCTTGAAGCCCCAAAAAGCTCTAAATGACTCCCATTAATAAGCATCAAGAAAGGGCTATTTTGATGCTACTTTTCAGTAGGTTTATGGGATCTTTCCTATTGGATGGCTTGTTTTTTCCTTTTTTGAGGATGTGTCAGGGTTTTGGGGTCCCTTCAAAACCTGTTTTTACCGTAATCTAAAAATAAGCACTGAGAAAGAAATTGAAGTGACACAACTCCAAACCCATTGAATCTAATCTTCTGCAAAGCCAAAAGCACTAAGAACCTGCCGTAGGAAGGACCACCTAATTCTATCGTAAGCCTTGGCCATGTCTAGTTTGATAAACATCACCTTCTCTTTTGATCTAGCCATAGAATGGATGACCTTAGTTGTAATAACAATCCCATCCAAAATTTGCTTGCCAGCTACAAAACCACTTTTTTCATCAAAGATCAAATCAACAAGCCCCTTCTTCAACCTATCTGCAATAGGTTTAGAAATAATTTTGTAGATAACATTGCATAAAGAGATGGGCCAAAATTGACTCAACCTATCAGCCCCCTCATGCTTGGGGATAAGATCAAGGAAAGTAGCATTTAGAGCCCTTAACATCTCCTTATTGTGTTGAGACTCATGAACAACAGCCAGGAGATCAAATTCGATGATATCCCAAAAATCTTGAAAAAACATAATTGGGAAACCATCTAGACCTAGGGCCCTCCCTTTCTTCATATTAAAAACAACCCCTTCAAGCTCCTCAAGTGAGATATCCCTCATGAACTGCTAATTCATATCTTCAGTCACAAGCGAGGGGATACATGAAAGAACTTGTGCTTCCTCTAGAGACCCCCCTTGTGAGTCCTCTCTAAAGAGAGATTCAAAATACTACACTACCTCCCTAAACATTTCTGAAAAGGAAGAGAGATGCTCTCCCCTATCATTCACCAACCTAGAGATAGAGTTGCCATGTCTCATAGCTTTCATAGAATTGAAGAAAAATGTTTTATTTTTGTCCCCTTCCTGAAGCCATTCAATTTGTGCCTTCTTCTTCCAATACCTTTCCTCTCACAATATCCATTCTTCTAGCAATTTCATAGCCTGAGCTTCATCTTGAAGTAGGTCCTCTATTACCCCTTCCTCACGTATCCTTCTTGTGATATCATCCAAGTTAGCTTGTGCTCCTATCTTTTCATGGAAGACATTCCCATAGTGCAAACAATTCCATTGTTTGAGTTCAAATTTAACATATTGAAGAAGCTTAGCAAAAATATACATTGATGTGCCAAAGGTTAGTCTACCTTTCTTCCACCAATCGAAGATCAAATCATACAAAAATGAGTCCCGAAGCCACATGAGTTGGAATCTAAAAGAAGGCCTCTGAAGCACCCGAGTTGACTCTATAGAAATTTTAATAGGCCAATGGTCCGATCCTCTCCAATCCAATATCTCAGAGTAGGATGACCACATCCCTCCAATCCAATAACCAGAAACCAGAAACCAATCTAGCCTTTCTGCAGTACAAAACTCTCCACTTTGATGATTGTTCTAGGTAAACTAACCATTTTTGGGTTTAATATCCATAAAATTCAAAGTATTGATATTATCTCAAAGTAGTAGTATAGAAGGCACCAATCTTCTAGTACCAACCCACTTCTCAGCCAACTCACAAATAGCATTGAAATCTCCAACCAAGATCTAAGGATGAAAAGGCAACATGCGATGAACCAACTTGATGTGGGACCACAAATCTTGTTTACCTTGGAAATCAGTAGGAGCATAAATATTGGATAATAATATGACATCCCCTAATTCTAGGCTAGTAACAATCATGGACATCAAAGATTTAGAAGAAATCCACCAAAGAGGCTAAATTTTTTGAGGATTCCATAAACAAGCCAAACCCCTAGAAGCACCATGAGCCCTAATGCATTGGCACTCCCTACTTCTACACAACCTAGGTATTAGACCTTGCATACTCTCAATAGATAACTTAGTTTTCTACAAAAAGACAATATTAGGACCTTGCCTTTTGACTAACTCATGAACTGCTTTTTGTTTAGGGCCATTGTTCAAGCCCCACACATTCAATGATAGAATAATCATTTCAAAGGGCATGAAAAAATAGAATCTAGAGGCTTAACTACCCCCGACTCCACCAAATTTTCCCTAGCTAATTAAATCTTTTCCACATCCTTTTTCTGGCTAGGTTTAGCAAATTTTTCTGCCCTACCCTTCTTGATATCTTTTTGTAGAATGCCCAGTTTGGGAGGAGGCTTAACCTTCACTGCCAAGCTAGAACCAATGTGCTACCCAATAGATGGAGAATCCACACTTGCTATTGTAACAATGACCAAGGGATCCTGCACCATAGAAGTCTCCCTTTATAGATCCGCATCCAATTGGCCACACTCATCCCCCGGTGGATCCATAGTAGAATCAATAATAGGATCCTCTTGAGCTAAGCCCACAAGCCCATGATACAAGTTGATCAAAATTGGGTTCACCTCTTATTGGATGAGCTCATCCAAAACCTCAAATCTGTTAATGGTATCATCCTGCATTTCTTTAAAAGGCCTCTTTTGACCCCTATTCCTATTCTAAGCCTTGACCAGAACAAAGCCATTAGAAGCACCTACCTCATTAGGAGAAATTTTTTTCCCTTTATCTGTCTCAGGAGGATTGCTCATAGGCTATGTCATCTTGGATTCTTGAGGCTTGTTCCTTGGGCATCTTCACTACAAATGACAATATTCTTGACAAATATGACAAAGAAAAGGAAGAGTTTCATAGTCCAACTATTGCACCCAAGAATAAAAACACACACATCTCTATTGCATGTAGTAAAGGTCTACTTAGACCAATTTCAACACAAATGTGTACAAAAGTCATTACCCTTTTACCCAAGGTCTGTGATGAAGTCCCTACCAGATTTCCAAGCACTAAGGCCAAAAGATCTAATACATCCTCTCAACAGCAGTCCACCGAGAACCTCAACAAACAAACCCACACTAGGACTCGATTTGGTAGCTCCTCTACGGGGTTGAAGCTAGCATGCCATGGCTTGATAAACAACCCAACCTTACTATGGAAATAAGGACCTCCCTCAAACACTTGATTGTGATCAATAATACAATTAAAAGTAACCATGAAATAACTATTTTCCAGTAGCATTATCTCCATTTCCCCCTCTAGCTCCCAAGTTCTCTAGGCCCAAACCTCCAAAAATTGTGTAGAAACCCTCATCCCCAAAAACTTACAATATATGGAATGATGCAAATAATAGTCAACATCATCCACAATCATCTCAACTGGAATAACTAGTTTTAGCCTCTCCTTGCACCTCTCGAGACATCCATTGGTCTTCAAAATCCTTGGGCCATTTGATAACCCCACCTCAACAGTCTCAGAGTTTGAAACAAAAAAATTGTTGTCAAAAGCCTTCATCCCTTGATTTGAAAACTTAGGGCCTAATGCCACCCAAAATTCCAAGTACGGGCTCCTCGCTATTGCCCCACCCTTAGCATCAACCATTTACAAAAAATAAAGGATGGGAAAGGGAGACCTCTCCCCACCCTTAATCAATTTCTTCTCAACTACACACCAACACCTTCGAACCCCCGTTCTCCATAGCAAGAAGAAGACTAAGGCCACAGGCTAGCAAAACTACTAGTAACAGTAGCCACTACCCATGCCAAATGTAGATATAGGTATGAATAAGATGGTATCCATGCACAGCAAAAAAACTCCTCTTTCAAATGCACTGCCCAATCCATGACCCAGCAAGAAGAGCTCCCCCAAATAGCACTCCTATGGCCACCAAATGCCCACTGTCGCAGTGCCAACAAGAACTAGATAGAGCTAGGGCATGGTTGCCCTAGCTCGAGATGTAGGTAAACATCTGAGAGCCATTTGAATTCCTATCATCTATAATATTAAGATAGAGTGAAGTTTGAATATTAAGGTTATAGATCTCTTCCTACTATGATGATTCAAAATCAATGAATCTTGGATGAATGCATTTTATCATGATTGAAGATAGCCTTGAAACAATGTTCATTAACTTATAGATTCTAATTTAGGGTTAGTGTAAAACTTGTATAAAAAAAGCTACATTCACTTTAGAATTTTTTGTAGGTCTTGAATCATTTGAAATTGAATCTTTTTATGACATTTACAAATCTATCTTTTACCATATCAAAATGTTAGTATACATTAAAGGTCTTGAATATTATCTAATCATTACACAAGACAGGAATCCTAGATCACCAAAACTCTTAAACGAAACTTCCCTATTCAATTCGTAAACCAAATCATCCCCATAGTTTGGACTTCCCTGATCCAATAGTGATTCCAAAGCAATCAAATCATGTTTGCAAAGATAATATGTCACATTCCATTTTGCAACTTTCCTTGTCTTTTCTCATGTGGTGACCCTATGAATTTTGACTTGGTCAACCTTGTTCAAACATGGCTTAATTAATGATTAAGTTAAGCACTACATTATGATGCGTTAATTAGGATGATTTAAAAATAAAAAAATTAATGCATTAAAATGTCTTTGTTATGTTATTTAATGTTAAATATGATTTTTTTTAAAGTTATTTTGTGATGACATAATGGGCTTCATTTTACGCTAATGATGTAATGAGTTAGATTACGTGATGATGAAGTAGTTGAAGATATTAATGTATGTATTAATACATTGATGTTATGATGTTCATGAAGATGATACATATATTAATTTGATGGATACTAACTCATTTTCTTGGTTACAAGTGTTTGAGTGGATGCAGGGTTTATCACAACGAGAGTGTGGCTGAGGCAAAGAGGGTTAGCCTCTCAAAAGGGGATAGACAAATCATCTTGTGTAGCTCACACATACATCACTTATTAAATATGTGTTAATTCCTTTATTTTGATATGCATGTTGTGTTATTTTCATAATTAGAAACCACCTTTAGATTCTTTGTCTTCTTGGATAGAAATGTGATAAAATTAATATGAAGATGTTGATCAATTTATTTATTAAAAACCACCATCATGTTCAAGGAAAATAGTTATCATTAATTAGGCACAATATTGAAAGGCTTTTGTGATGCTTTTCATAGTTTTATTTCCTTAATTAGTTAGAGAGATTGGGGGAAGTAAAAACGTGCTTCTTAGGTCATCTCTGAATTTTGGAAATGAAGGAGGCAAAGGGGGCTCAAAAATTATTCATTCGGGATGACGGTTTGGGAAGGAGCTGGAGGAGAATTGATTTAACCTCGACTTTTTCCAGGGCTTGAAGAATGTTAAGAGCCAATAGTTGAATTGATGAAAAAGGAGGACACTTACAAGGTAACAACTACTAGTTGGGAATCCAAAACTAGAAATAAAGGGGGAAAACCAGAGTTGTAGATTTGGTAGCAAGAAACTCTCAAGTTCCCTTCATTGCTACGAATTGTAGATTTTTTTCTTAAACTTATTTGTTTGCTATTGATTGATATGTTCAATTATGGTGGTAGTAGGGCAATAAGCTCGATAAATTTTGAGATTTGAAGTTACAATTGTGTGTACTATTAGTAACGGGATAGATTTTTGTACCTAATAACCAAAAGACTCACCTTACGGATTTCGTGTCTCATGCATTATAAATGGGTGTAGTTTTAATTACATGTAGTGCTTATTTCCCCATAGTAGCCTGGAAAAATTGAAAACTCTGGTAATGAGTGAACTGGGGTACGCAAACCCTCTCCAATTACTACTGGAATGGAATGTAAGGGTTTTCAGGAATTGAGAGTTGGGGTCATGTGTGGTTGGTCTTCCTATAGGAAAATGCACAACACCCAACTAAGTAGATACTTATTTTATTTTATGTTTATTTCCATACTTCCTCTATTCTAGTCAATGTTGGTTCCAAATAGATAGGAAGAACTATTTGAATTCAATTGTTATATGTTTAAAATACCCCTTTGAAGGTTTAGAATGTTAATATTCTTGTTGATTGATCTTATTATGCATCCAATATGGCATGATGACTATGAAAAGCTGATAGCTGGTGGAACATGTCTTTTAAAATTCTTAAAGTACATTATTTGAACCTCTAATCCTTCTAAAACTTTGGGAACAATAGGTTATAACTAAGGCAAGTCTGAATAGGGACAATTTTAGGAAGGTTTAGGACTCATTTTCTTTAAGCTTCACACCAGTTCGAACTATAGTAAAATCTTTTTATTTTAGATGCTTCAAAACGTTTAGAATCATAAGATGTAAGTATGGAAAATACAATTCATTCTTAAGAAATGTTGTAAATAGAAGATGGATATTGTGAAAACTCAGTGAAACCCATTCAATGATTTATATTACATTTATTATGTTGAAATGTGTTATTTTTTAATTATCTTGTGATGGATGTGGGGTTTCTAGTTTGAGCCTCTTAAACAATAAATGATAAAGGAAGATGCAACAATTATTAAATGTGTCTTTAATTTCCTTCAATCAGGTTTTAGAGCACTGTGTTCTTGTAAAGAATATACTACTCATTACAATTTTGTTGAAAAATCTCTCCACAACATATATCTAGTAGATACAACCACACATACTAAACCATTACACCCCTACAACCAAGTACATGTTGAGCTCTTTAAATGAATATATAAGATAGGCTACCTGAAACTATTGTACTGACACCTGGATCTAAGAGAAGAAACATTATCTCTATAGATTATCCTGTGAAGTTATATATTTATGCATCTGTAAATAATTTGTAAGTTTTGTTTAGCTCGGAACTAAAACTTAAATTAGATTATTGTGGGTTGGTTAATTGATCATAGCATGGATAGTGTGGTAGATTATTTAATGAATGAATGTGTAATGATCTTACTACTACATATGAAATATTGTTCCTTATTTTCTAACATGAATTCAAATGTGCATTACTCTTAATTGCTGGACACAAATTTAGACACATAATTTTCTTAATTATTGAATATAAGAGATAAACTCTAATATAATGGTTAATGTCCTAGGTGGTGATGTGTAACTCTTTCATGGTTGGGTGTAATATGGCATAAGGGAGGGTGGGGATGGATGTAGTATGTTTTGCTTCTTTTAGCCTATTAGAATTATGAGAATATAATTCTTTGCATTTTTTTTCATTCTCAATATTGTTGAGGAATTTAGTGCTTGGACAAGCCATTATTTTTTTGCATTTAAGTATGATGTTCTGACATGTAGCATATGTGTGTGACTATGCTCAATTTATCTTGTATATGAGTAGATATGCTATTATTAAAAGAAATGTGCATGTGAGTAGATATGTTACAATTTTTCTTTCACTGCATATGAGTAGAATGTGTCATGGTCTTTTCTTTTCCCTACCACCTTCTATGATTAGGCTACTAGGTACATGGATGCATGTAGTATGTTTCACAGTTGTAGTGGATCCATCCAATCCATCTTGTTCTAGGAAGTTAGGCTTCTCGTGTAAAGGTCGGGGCATTCTTCATATCAAGAAGAATCTTGGGGGAGTAAACACTTCGTAATTGGCAAGGTAAAAGCACTTGGGCCATACTCTTGACTCAAATAGAAGATGGACGATGTCCGATGGCTTTGGAGATCGGATATGCTTTTAGGAAAAGTCATGTGTCAAAGCTTATCATATGGTCTTGTATCTTCATCTTGATGATGATGTACAATATCATTAAAATGATGCAATTTTGATTATCAGATAATGTAAACTTAAAAATTGACAATGTACTATTGTTCATGTACATGATGGACATGTGTGTGTATATACATTGAAATTCAGGACCATAGTTCACAAGATGTAAGTTGGGCAACTGTGCTAACTTGTGTCAATGTTTGTGTTAGGTGTTTGAGTTGTCATCATGGCCACAAGAGTTAACTGTAGGGGTGGGTCTAGTAGTGGTGCATGAGCCAAGGAACTTAATGAGAGGTTAGATCAGATATTGACACTATTGACCCAACAAGGGGCTTTGCTGCAAAAACAAGGTCAAAGGATGGATAACCTATAGTATGAGACTTGAGGTAGGCATGTTGAAGAAGAGGCAAGGAAGCGGGATGAAGATCAACACTTTGAAGCCTTGTATAAGAAAGAGGAGGAACTGAGGGAGAAATTTGAGGATGAGAAGTTGGATGGGGCTTTTAGGAGATCTAAGATAGAGCAGAAGGTGGAAGCTAACCATTGGGTTGCTCTCATTAGTACTAATAGGGTACATATAGAAGTTGACTTGAGCAAAGATCTCAAGAAAGTTACTCCACCCACATTTCATGGTAGAGCTTTTAGGGAAGATGTTGAGGCACGAATTCCTAGCATGGAGAAGTATTTCCTTGTTTGGAACTATACATGGAAATCTAGAGCAATTTGGGCCACATTTTAGCTAATGGATGAGGAAACTATTTGGTGGGAAAACATTATGGCTGAAAAGAAATTTCAGCATGAAGAGGTAACTTGGATAGAATTTTTGCATCTTTTACACAAATGATGGTTACCTCAATTATTCTATTACAAGAAGTCATCAGATTTCTACAAGCTAGTTTAGGGAAACATGAATGCTACAGAATATCATGAACATTCTTTTCATTTGGCAAAATATGTCTCTCACTACTAGCATGATGAGCTATTTAGAATCAGGAAGTTTTTCATGGGATTGCGGCTTGAGATTTACATTGAAGTTAAAATGCAGGAGCCTAAGACCATGGATTTTTTACTGTGTAAGGCCCTTAAGAAGAAATAGAGACTGAAGGATGCTTCTTCATCTAAATCCTCCAATCATAAATATAAAAGAAATTTTGAGGATAACAGGTGTTAGCAGGATAACAAGGGTTATCAAGATGATAGGAAAAAGGGAAATGGAAAGAAACAACAAATTAGAAACATGAAGGATAAGGGACAAGAGGATTTTGACAAGAGTAGGAACAAGGAAAATTGGAAGAGCAACAAGAACCAAAATAATAGAAATAACGAAAATGGAAATGGAAGCAATGGAAACAACATAGGTGCTCAGAATAGGAATAATGACATGAGAGGCCCTAGGATAGGGTGTTTTGTATGTGGTAGTAACCATTTTTCTGCTAAGTGTCCACAATGATCTAATAAGAGGAACTTTCCACCACAACACCAGATTCATGTTGCAGCTGATCATAGACATGCATATTATTAGGCCACTCCAATACAAATGACTAGTACACTTTTTGGTTACCCTATTTCTATTCTTATAGATACTGGTGCTAATGAATGCTTTGTAGATCCTAAGAATATAGTAGCTAAGGATCCATTTGATTGGTGGAAGATGACAGGATTTGGCTTTTTCATAACCTGAATTTGAAAAAAATTGTGTTTGCTTCAAAATTTACAAAATGGAATTAGAATATGCAACTTCTTATTTTGCCTAAAAACCAGGTTATGTGGCTTCCCTATCAAGGCCAAGGATTGAGATTTAAACCCCAGTTTTACTTTTTGGGTAGTAGATCAAAATGAAAACAGAATTTCTTTTTTAGTCCACCAACTTTGTTTTTTGGAAATCGACCATTTTTTTCTACAATCACCATCATAAATATATTGCTTGGTTAGGGTAAAATATTCTTTAACCTTTTGTTTTTCTATGTTTTCATTTTCTCTATGTTTTCAGTCATTCCACTCTCTATTTTTACTAGTTTGACTTTGTTGTTCTGTTGTTTTTACTTCTACATTGTTAACATTGCTTTTCATTTTCATGCAACTTCTGATGTTTTACCATTTTTTGTTTTATAGGGTTCTGCCTTTGCAACATTTTCAATGTTTCTAGCTTGGAGCTCTATGTTCAACATTTCTAGGATATGTCATTCTCCATTTGAGACATGAGTTTGTTTGAGATGTGGGTATGTTTCTAAGTATATATCATTATTTTTTAGAATGCTGTGGCTCTACATCATTATTTTCCAAAATGTAATTTGGGTTTTTATGAACCAAAAATTAATTTAAAAAATCAAATTCCAATTCCAATTTATGAACCAAACACATACAAATGTATCTTCATAGTCATCTTCCTTGTGAAACAAACAATCCAAGTAAAATCTCAGAAATAGGAATCAAGATTTGCAAAACCTTGATTTGGCTAAGTTGAGGTTTGTAGAAATCTTGATTTCTACAATTCCATGAACCAAATGGACCCTAAGATACCTATTAGGGATGGTTTTATGGCTAAACCTTGGATTGTAGAGTATGGTAACAAGGCTAAACACAGGGTAGAGCAATGCTTATTTTGTAGTGAGTTGGAACTCCCTAACTTTTGAAGAGAGGTCAACATATATGTAGTGCCTTTGTATTCATACGATGCCATTCTAGGCATCAACTGGTTAAGTGAACACAAAGCCTTAGTAAACTATCAGGATAAGGTGATTGAATACCTTGATGACACAAGTTACTTGGTGATATGAAATGGTACCAAGAGGAAGGGTTGCTAGTTATATGTTGCCCATGTTAACAATCTGGAAGAGACTCCACCTTGATTAGAGGATCACCCTATTTTGCATGAATTCAGAGATGTGTTTTTGGATGATTTTCCTGAACTACCCCCTAAGAGGGAGTTCAATATCTCCATTAATCTTGTGCAAGGAGCCAAACTAGAATCAAAGGTTCCCTATAGCATGACTTCCACAAAAATGTATGGGTTGAACACTTAGCTACAGGAACTCTTCAATAAAGGTTTCATTCAACCTAGTGTATCACCATGGGGAGCTCCTGTAATCTTCATTGAGAAGAAGGATGGTACCTTAATATTGTGCATTGATTACCGCATGCTAAATAAGGTGACCATAAATAATCGCTATCCTCTCCCAAGAATTGATTACTTGTTTGATTAGATGAAAGGAATGATCGTGTTATCAAAAATTCATTTGAGATCTAGATATCACCAACTTCATCTTTGGGATGAAGGCATACCCAAGACAATATTTAGAACAAGGTATGGGCATTGTGAGTTTATAGTCTTACCTTTTGGACTGACAAATGCACCTGCCACTTTCATGAACCTTATGAACAATGTATTTAGAGACTGTCTTGATAAATTCATGGAAATATTTATGGATGATATATTAATCTACTCCAAGAATTTAGAAGAGCATGAAGAATATTTGTGCATAGTTATGCAGTGCCTGAGAGAGAGAAAGTTGTATGGGAAACTCTCCACATTTTCATTTTATCAGAAAGAGATCCACTACTTGGGGCATATTTTATCAGCTAATGGCATAGTAGTGGACCCCACAAAGATATAAGTCATCCTTGAATGGCCAACTCCACAAAATGTAAGTGAAGTTAGAAGTTTTATGGGTCTTGTTGGGAATTATAAGATATTTGTTGAGGGATTTTCTAGCATAGCAACACTGATCACATCTCTTCAACACAAGGGTAAAAGATTTGAGTGGACAGAAGCATGTGAGAAGGCTTTTCAATTGCTTAAGAAAAGGCTTACTACCACTCCTATGTTGGGTATACCGGATCCTAGTGAACACTTTGTTGTCACCACAAATGCTTTAGGAGATGGGCTTAAGGGTGTATTGATGCAGGATGATAAGGTTGTTGCCTATGAATCCAGGAAGCTCAAATTGCATGAAGTGAATTATGCTCCCTATGATTTAGAATTGGTTGTGATAGTACATGCTTTGTAGATGTGACGACATTACTTATTGGGTAAGCTATTTGAGCTTAAGACTTATTATATGGGGTTGAGATATATTTTCACTCAACCTAATCTGAATGCTAGTCAAAGGTGGTAGCTTGAATTCCTTAGTCAATATGATTTTGGCATAGAGTATATTAAAGGCAAAGAGAACAAGGTAGTGGATGCACTTAGTTGCAAAAGGCATATCATAGCTATTTCTACATCTCAAACTTGTATGAGAGAGTATATTCTTCAGTACCTTTCTAGAGATACCCATTATGAATGGGTGAAGTCAGTTTTGGACACTGAGGCCTTTGATTCATGATTTGATGACTATTCTTTTGATAATGATGGTGTGCTTAAATACTAGAATAGAATATATGTTCCTGACCATCAAGGGTTGGGGAAAGTGGTTCTTGAGGAGATGCACTGCACTCCATTTATAGGGCACCCAAGGGTAAACAAGATGATGGATGATTTGAGACCTTTATAATTTTGGTGGGGACTTAAAATGAGATGTGACAAATTATGTTTCCCAATGTTTGGAATGTCAACATGTCAAGGCTGAGCATGTCCATCCGGCAAGACATATGTACCCACATGAGATTCTGTAGTATAAATCATAGGCTATTAGCATGGACTTTGTACAAGTTTTACCCATGACTCAACACAAGCATGATGTCATTTTGGTCGTAGTCAAAAAATTAACCAAAGTTTCCCACTTCATTCCCGGTAGTCTTAAGGACGGATCTCCAATTTTGGTAAGAAAGTTTGTCTAAAAAATATTTTGATTGCATGGTATTCTAGAAACTATTATTTCTGATAGGGATACCTAAATGACTGTAAGGTTTTGGAAAACCTTGAACTTTTGTTTGGGTACACGCCTGAACTTCAGTATAGCCTACCACCCTAAGATTGATGGGTAGATATAGAGGGTGAACTAGGTGCTCAAAGATTTGTTCCACATGTACTGCATGGATCAATAGTACAAATGGGAGGAGTATCTTCCATTGGTGGAGTTTTCCTAAAAAAACTCCTATCATTCTTCCTTAGTACAACTCTATTTGAGGCTCTTTACAGATGAAAGTTTCAGGCTCCTGTCAGTTGGAATAAAGTGGAGGACAAGATCATTGTGGGTCTTGAGATGCTAAAAGAGATGGAAGAGTAGGTGATTTTAATCTGCAGTCAGTTGAAAGAGGCAAAAAAATTTCAAAACAGTTACATTGATAAAAAATGCACTTTCTTGTAGTTCTAGACTAGAGATAAGGTGTTTCTAAAGGTTAGGCTACACAAGAGTTCAATCTTATTTGGAAAGAGCTCAAAGCTTGCATCGATATTTGTTGGCCCTTTCAAAATTTTAGAAGATATCAACTCTATTGCTTATCGGCTTGCTCTGCTGCCTACTTTAGTCCACATGCATAACGTCTTCCATGTTTCTTTTCTTAAGCTATCTCATCTTGAGATATCTCATGTGATTGACTGGCATGCATTATAGGTACATGATTCAGGGGTGATGGCAGTTCAACCCACCTGACTCATTAAGCAGCATACCATCACAGTATGAGATAGGGATGTCCTCTAGTATACAGTCCAATGGGACCAATTTGGTGTGGATAGTGCCATTCGAGAGGATACAGAGGATTTACAAAAATCCTTTCCCAATCTTTTTGTATAGCTTGCTTTGTTTTAGTTAGATATTATTTTTGGACATGTGTGTGTGCTTATTTTGTTGTGATTAACATCGGGATGATGCCTCTTCCTAGAAGGGACGGACGTCCTGTTCCATTTTGCAACTTTCCTTATCTTTTCTTATGTGGCAACCCTTTCAATTTTGACTTGGTCAACCTTGTTTAAACATGGCTTACTTAATGATTAAGCTAACTACTACATTATGATGTGTTAATTAGGATAATTTAAATGAATAATTAATGCATTGAAATGTCTATGTTATGTTATTTAATGTTAAGCATGATTTTTTTAAAATTTATTTTATGATGATACAATGGACTTCACTTTACATTGATGATGCAATGAGTTAGGTTACATGATGATGAAGTAAATGAGGATATTAATGTATATATTATTACATTGATTCTATGATGTTCATGAAGATGATACATATATTAATTTGATGGATATTGACTCATTTTCTTTATTGCGAGTGTTTGAGTGGATGCAAGGTTCATTGCAATGAGAGTGTGGCTGATGTAGAGAGGGTTAGCCTCTTGGAAGGGGATGGATGGATCATCTTGTGTTGCTCACACACACATCACTTATTAAATACGTGTTAATTCACTAATTGTGATATTCATGTTGTGTAATTTTCATTATTAGAAACCACCTTTACATTCTTGTCTTCTTGGATAGAAATGTGATAAATGTAATATGAAGATGTTGATCAATTTGTTTATTAAAAATCACCATCATGTTTGGAAAAATATAATCATTAATTAGGCACAATATTGCAAGGCTTTCATGATTTTTTTCACAAGTTTCTTTCCTTAGTTAGTTAGAGAGATTAGGGGAAGTGAAAACGTGCATCTTAGGTCAGTTATGAATTTTACAAATGAAGGAGGAAAAGGGGGGCTCAAAAAGTATTCATTCGGGATAGCGGCTTGGGAAGGAGCTAGAGGAGAATTGGTTTATCCTCGACTTTTGCAAGGGCTTGAAAAATGTTAAGAGCCAGTAGTTGAATTGGGGAAAGAGGAGGATACTTGCAAGGTAACAACAACTAGTTGGGAATTTAGAACTAGAAAGAAAGAGGCAAAACCAGAGGTCTAGATTTGGTAGCAAGAAACTCTTAGGTTCCCTTCATTGCTATAAATTATAGAAGTTTTTCTTAAATTTATTTTTTGGCTATTGATCTATTTAGTTATGGTGGTAGTAGGGCAATAAGCTTGATAAGTTCTAAGATTTGAAGCTAGGATTGTGTTTACAATTAGTAACGGGACAGATTTTTGTACCTAATAACCAAAAGACTTACCTTATGGATTTCCCGTCACATGCATTATGAATGGGTATAGTTTTAATTACATATAGTGTTTATTTCCCCATGGTAGCTTGGGAAAATTGGAAACCTCTAGAAATGAGTGGACCAGGGTATGCAAACCCTCTTCAATCATTGCTAGAATAGAATGTAAGGGTTGTTAGGAAGTGAGAGTGGCATTCATGCATGGTTGGTCTTCCTATAGGAAAATGCACAACACCCAACTAACTAGAAACTTAATTTATTTTATGTTTATTTTCATACTTCCTCTATTTTGGTCAGTCCTGGCTCCAAATAGATAGGAAGAACTATTTGAATTGGGCTATTGTATGTTTAAAAGACCCCTTTGAAGGCTTGGAATGTTAATACTCTTGTTGATTGATCTTATTATGCATCCAATTTGGCATGATGACTATGAAAAACCTATAGCCAGTGGAACATGTCTTTTAAAATCCTTATAGTACATTCCTTGAACCTTTAATCCTTGTAAAACTTTGTAAACAATAGGTTATAACTGAGGCAAGTCTAAATAGGGACAATTTCAAGAACGTTTAAGACTCATTTTCTTTAAGCTTTAGACCAACTCGAACTATGGTAAAATATTTTTATTTTAGATGCTTCAAAATGCTTAGAATCATTAGATGTAAGTATGATGCGAATATAGTTCATTTTTAAGAAATGTTGTAAATAGAAGATGGATACTCTGAAAACTCAATAAAACTTGTTCGATGATTTATATTAGATTAATTATGTTGAATTGTGTTATTTTTTTAATCCTGTGATGGAGGTTGGGGTTCTAGTTTGAGCCTCTTAGACAATAAATGATAAATAGAGATGTAGCAATTATTAAATGTGTGTTTAATTTCCTTCAATCAAGTTTTAGAGTACTATGTTTCTCGTAAAGAATATACTACTTATTACAATTTTGTTGAAAAAACTCTCCACAACATATATCCAATAGATACAACAACACATATTGAATCATTACACCCCTAAAACCTAGTACATGTTGAACTCTAAATGAATATATAAGATGGGTTGTCTGATACTATGGTAGTGACACCCAGATCTAAGAAAAGAAATGTTTCCTCTGTAGGTTGTCCATGAAGATATATATCTATGCATCTATAAATAATTTATAGGTTTTGTTTAGCTAAGAACTAAAACTTGAATTAGATTATTGTAGGTTGGTTGATTGATCATAGCATGGATAGTGTGTTGGATTATTTAATTAATGAATATGTAATGATCTTACTACTTATGAAATTGTGTCCTCATTTTCTAATGTGAATTTAATTGTACATTACTCTGAATTGTTTGACACAAACTTAGAGGCAAGGTATTCTTAATTACTGAATATGAGAGATAAACTATGATATAATAGTTAACGTCCTTGGTGGTGATGTGTAACTCTTTCATGGTTGGGTTTAATGTCGCATAAGGGAGGGCATGGATGGATGCAGTATGTTTTGCTCCTCTTAGCCTATCAAAATTATGGGAATAGGATCCATTACGTTTTATTTTGTTCTTAGTATTGTTGATGAATTCAGTGCTTGGACAAGCCATTAATTTTTTGCATTTAAGTATGTTGTTCTGACATGTAGCATATGTGTATGACTATGCTTAATTTATCTTGCATATGAATAGATATGCTATTGTTAAAAGAAATGTCCATGTGGGTAAATATGTTATAGTTTTTCTTTCACTGCATATGAGTAGAATGTGCAGTGTTCTTTTATTTCCCCTATCACATTCTATGATTAGGCTATTAGGCACATGGATGCATGTAGTATGTTTCATAGTTGCACTAGATTCATTTGATCCATCTTGTTCCGAGAAGGTAGGCTTCTCATGCCAAGGTCAGAGCATTCTTCATGTCATTAAGAATCCTGGGGGAGTAAACACTCTATGGTTGGTGAGATAAACGCGCCGAGGTCACACTCCCATGTCAGATAGCAGATGGACAACGTCCAATGGTTTTGGAGACTGGATACACTTTCAGGACCTGTCAAGTTTTAGAACCTATTATATGGTGTTGTATCTTTATATTGGCGATGATGTACGAGATCATTAAATTGATGTAATCATGATTATCAGATAATGTAAAATTAAAAGTTGGCAATGTACTATTGTTCATGTACACGATGGGCATGTATGTATATACATTGAAATTCAGCACCATAGTTCATAAGATGTAATGTTCATGCGATATGATAAACACCTTAGTGTTATGCTAAATTTATTGATAAACAAATTGTATTATTATTTAGGTAATGGATAACGAATGAGACTTGACTTTTCAACATTAGTTGTGATTGGTTTCTTTTTTGCATTTTCCATGTGATGTGACATCTCTTTTTAGGACATGGCTCTTACATAATAATGGAAAACCACGATTTCTAGCGGGCTTTTCTGTAGGCATACTTCAATATTTTTTCTCAAATATGAAAGAATAAAGTTTAAAAGTTGTGGGCATCTAACATTTGAATAATCTTTGCTGATGGGCCTCGGCTTACTTCACAACTGCGTTCTCCAGTTTCAATTCGTAGACTTGTGAAAACCCATTTTTAGCATGGCAGAAGATAGAATCCTCTAAGCTACGAACCCCACACATCCTCCCACTCAGGTCACAAGATTCCAATGACCCGCTCCCGCTCCCATATTTCAATAGGTAATGAATGAATGTGAATAGATGCCTACGCTTACCCTCCTTGGCCATAACCAGCCTTGACAAAGTACCAGCGGTTCCAGAACAATTCTTGGTTCAGTCGGGCATAAAGTGGGGAGAGGAGAGCCCCCATCCCACGGGTAGCTTACTCATGCAGGCGCCCAGAAAGCTTTTTATGATGGCTCCGAAGGCAGCCAACTTCACAATCTGCCAAAACGTGAGACAAAACTGTAAAGAAAGTAGCACCTTACCAAGTATTAATTTCAATTCTACCATACTTCCACAACACCAAATCACACCCTTTTTTCTCCTCCTTGCCAATAATCTTCTAAATGATAACCCACGGTGCTAATCCATTTCCTCCTCTACCTTTTCTTTATAACAAGTGTGCAATCATCGCTAGGATAGAATGATACAATTATCATTTGCTTGGAAGTACTAATCAAAATATAAAATAATGAAGCAAAATTGGAAACATTAAATTAGTAAAATTAAGTAGAAGTAGATTGTCTGTGAGTTTACAAATGTGCTTCACAAAGTTCGCGGGTCACACAACGGGAAAAAAATTTAATCACACGCAGCCATGGATTTTAAGTGCTCATCTGTCTGTGGTAGAAAATGAATAATTTCATTATGCACCTATTTAATTGAGAATTTACTACAAGTGCATCTATCGAATAAACCAATTCAAACTTAGGATTTTTAGATTTTTTCATCATCAAATGAAATAAGGAAGAGTTCATGGACATGTAGCAGATTGAAATTTGATCCCTTTATATTTGCAAGTGATAAAGAAAATAAGGCTCATTGTTGAATTCCATGAAATATCTTAATAAGAAAGTTAACTATTAAATAAGTTGTTTAAACATTTGGAAAACTCAAGTTTATCATAAATTAGTCTATGATCACACACTGTATTACCTAGTATAGTTTATTTTAGGCATAGTTTTGTCTTAGTTTGGACTGCTATCATGCAGATTTTGTATCTCTTAGATCCTCGATTAATAACAGGTGATTGTTATGTATTGGATGTAGAATTTTACAATCACAATATGAATGAAATCTGGGTATTATTTCTCTGTCGTAGCAGCGTAGTGTGATTGGGATTGACTTCAATTTCAGCTACTTATTATAATGTATATCTATTTGAACGTGGTTGATTATAGATAATGAATAATAATAATTTTTATTATTAAGTCATCTATTCTAAAAGAGTGGTATAGTGGTATCAGAGTCAGTTGTTTGTGAAGTTGAATAAGGTTGCATTGAAGGAGGAAGTTGAAATTGGAGAATTGGGTTTGAAGACATGGAAATGATCAGCAATACATCATAATCTCAAATTTTGATATTTAATGGTAAGAATTATGATATTTGGTCTGTTAAAAACAAGACTCTATTTCACTTTCAAGATATATGAGATTTGGTTGAGAAGAGTTTTGTAGAACCATAGAATCAGGCAGCCTACCTGACATTATCACAGGAGAAAAAAAGATTCATTGAAGGATAAGGAGAATCTAAGGATTCAAAAGCTTTGTTTTTCATAAGCAATGGATGTTTCACTATTTTTAAGAGTTTCTAGAGCAATGAGATCAAGCAAGCATGGGATGTCTTACAAATTTCTTATCAAGGTACAACAAAGCTGAAGGTAGCAAGATTTCAAATACTAAGGAGAAAACTTGAAAATCTTAATATGAATGCATCAGATAATATAGATAATTTCTTAACTAAAGTAATGAATATTGTTAATCAATTGAGAACACATGGGGATGATATTACTTATCAAAAGGTGGTTGAGAAAGTTTTGAAAAGTTTACCCACTAAGTTTGATTTAAGTGTTGCCATTGAAGATTCAAAAGATTTATCACAATTGTCTCTAGATGAACTAATGCACTATTCTTTATCTCATGAGTCTAGAAAAACATAAATAACAATTCATCTTTTGAGAATTCTTTTAAAGCTTAGACTTCATCAAGAGGAAGAGTAAGATCAAATTTTAGAGTAAGAGGATGGGGCAAAGCTAGAATTGAATGATTACAGATGTAGGAGGATAGATAAATCAACCTAATTGAAGTTCAATAATAGAGGATGTGGTAGAAACCAACAATCGTTAAAGTTTGATAAATCTAATATTTGGTGCAATTATCGTAAGAGGTATGGTAATTTGGCTAACAAATGCACACAGATACAAGAAGATCTAGAAAATCCTAGTCAGTGAATGAATGAATATAGTATTAACCAAGCTAGTACAATTGTTACTGACCACTTGATAGAGAAGTGAAGAAGTTTAATTTTAACTAAGCAATCACAATATTAATTGAGTCTAGTATTTACTAAGTAATGTATAATGTTCACTGAGTAAGAACATTAAGAATACATTAAGAAAAAATTAATTTGAGGCTGACATTTGATAAAAATTAAGATTATTTTAGAAGCTTCCAAGATAAGGATGAAGTTAGTGTTGGAAATACAATGGGAAAAGTAAACTCTAAGAGCGAGGGGGGGGGGGGGGGGGGGGGGGGGGGGGGGGCGTGTGGGGGTGTGAATCAACACTTAAAAATTCAACCTTAAAATCATTCACCACACATCCATCACACAATCTATGCATATAAACTGAAATAGCTAGCTAAACATATTCATTTATAGTATGAAAGAAAAAACATTCAACACATGTATGACACAAGTTATTTGATTACCCAAAAACCCTCCAATGAGAAGGTAAAACTAAGTTGGGGATGACACCCAAAAATCTCCACTACTATAGTAATAAAGTGTATTCAATGAAGGTTACAATGTTTGATCATGAAAGATAATCTACCTTGTGAAAGGTCTACCCCGTTAAAAGCTTACAAGATTGTTAGATCTTACCTTGTTAAAGGATTTCGACACCCTATTAGAAGTGTGCTTGGTAAAAGGACTTTAACATAAAATGAAGTAAGAACCTTGTTAAAGGATTTACAATAGCATATTAAGACTACTCTATTAAGAGATTTAACTGATTCGCCTATTAAAATGTCTTAGTAATGATCCTACGGTTAGCACTCTACTACTAGATAAAAGATCACTTCTTTCTCGATGTGTACTTGACCCTCACTGATCAGATTGATCTCTTCTATCCTTTAATTCCTTTCCTCTATCCTCCTCTAACTAATTTTGTAATGTATCTCAATTCACAATACCTTAGTCACCATCAATGCTCTATCTGCACATGCAAACTTCTCTCTTTTCACCTTCTACATTAAAAAAAGTTTAGGGTTTGTCCTCCTTAAGAAGACCTAGGTGACTTAGGGTTAGGTATGAATCAAAGATTGTGATTCACCCATTATGTTGCTTAATTCTTCCCTTTTTTTCTAATTGGCTGCATGTACTACATAGGGATTCTCAATAACTATGTCAAAACTATATTACTCAGCACTTGAAGTCCTTGATGCTTGACATCAACTGCAACTTTAATGCTATAATTAGGCCTCTGAATGACTTGAAATTTGAATAACTCGGTACTTACTATATGCTTGGCACTTTAGTGACTCGGTACTTACTAGTCACTTAGCACATACTGTATATCTCTTGCTCAGCATATACTATTTGGCAACTTATGCTTGACATTTATTACTTGTTTGACATGAACTAAGTAAATGACTCAAGTATATTGTCACTCATATGTCAAAACCAATCTAAGATCAACAATCTTTCCCTTTGACATGAGTGGAAAAATAATTGGTCATGCATGAATAACTTTAGCCTTTCAAGGATAAGTCAGATAATATCCATTTAGTATCTTTCATACATACCAATTTTCAAAATTTTGCAAAGCTTATGACTCATTAGTCATACCTCAAAATTCAATAACTCCCCCTAAGTTGATTATTCTATCATACTTTTGATTCTAAATACTCCTGCTGAGTAGATCTATTGTGCTAACTCTATATTTGTTTGGTCTCCCCCAAGACTTATCACTCCTTTCATGCATTCTCCCCCTTTCTTCATTATCTCCCTGCATTTATTCTCCCCCTTTTGACACTTATGTCAAAGGGTTATACACGTATAGTGTGTTTATCCAAGAAGATTTATGTATCTCAAGTATTAACTTTAGATTTGCATCCTAGTTATCACAAGCTACCTTCAATGATTTGATTTTAATGGCTAACTCAGGAGCAAGATGAACTAAGCCTTCAAGGGTAGAAAAATGGGGATCTTTATGCATTAATGTCTCTACAAAGGCTAGCTCCTTGTGAAGTATTTCCATGTGTGGGGTCAACATGGATTAGATGTTGATCAGTGTAGCTCAAATATTTGCATCTTGAGCATGTAGAGTTGGCAACTAACCTTAACAATTCATCAAATTCCTGAAGTGCTTCTGACTTTGAGCTAGAGAATGAGGTAGAGTTGTACCTATTAACTTTATATCTCCCTCTAGGTTTGCAATATGATGTTTTACTTCTTGTGTGAATAGATTTGCATCACACTACTTGGTGTAAAGTGAGAAAATATTCTCTAAGACTTTCTTTACACTTTCAATTTTTGTTGCAAACTCAACATGACTAAGTGCAATAGCACTTGATATATTTTTATTGACTTTACCTTGAAATTTTCTGTTAGACCATTCAAGTAATTTTACATTTGAATCTAGGTCTGCATCATTGATCTATTCTACAATGTTCACCAACTGCTCCATGATGGGCTTATCTTCTTCAGGTGCTAGTAGGCTAAATGCACCAAGAAATATATTCGCAATGTCTTGCAATGCTTGCTTCCTCCTATGCTCCCTTCTGAGAAATTCTTGATATTTTTTTCTTGCAAGTTCATCCTGTAATATGCTCATTTTTTTCAATAATGATTGTTGCAAGGTCAAACTTTGGTAAAACAATCACTTCATCCAAGTTGACATCACCAAATGATGTAACCTCATCTACCTTTGATGTACTAGGAGTAGGCCTTGATGATGTTGACAATTGGCTAATTGTAATATGTAATTGTTGTCATGAATGACAACACATGATGTACATGTTGACAAGAAACCTCAAAAATAAAGATACTTAGTGTTTGATTATTAGAAAATTGTCTAAGTATAGAATTTGGTTTATAGCAGTGTATTGTTTTGCTTATAACATGTTGCAGATGTCATATTATGATAAGAAAAGTTACATGGAGATAGTATACATGTTGGTGATGATGTGTATAACCTTGGAAGTTTGTACAGACTGTACTGAATAGAGTTAATCATGTTTTAATGAAGCAGGACAACAGAATTCAAGTAAAGAATTGTTTTGGTTTCAAAACAATTACTTGTCCAATTAGGGCTAACATCCTAGATTTTTACTCTAACTTGGAAAAGTGAATTGTAGTCTTAGCTGACCCAACAATATTTTATGTAAAGACATGTTATTTATGCAAAGGACTTCTTGCGACAAGAATTGTGTTAGTGCTTATGATTATGTAATTGTGAATTGTGAAGTGAGTGAACTTTTGTGAAAGTGATATATGTGAAGTTGTGTATGAACTATCTAGTGATCCAAGATTGAGCTAAAGATCAAAGATTACACAAGGAAGGAAAATAACAATAGATTACTTGTTTGAGTAGTGAGCTCTTCTTGTAGTTAAAATTGCATGTTTGGGCAGTGGACTCTTCTTGCATACATTACTCTACAACTCCTAACAGGGTTGGCACAGCTCCTTACAGGGTTGGAATCTCCTAATAAGGATTTAAAGTCCTCTAATAGACACTTCTTATAATGAATTTTCTCATTGACTCCCAATAGGGTCTATCCTCTAACAAGGAACATATATATCAGTATATTATCTAGTGGGTATCATCCCCACCGGGGTTTTCCCTTGGCCAGGGTTTCCCTAGTTAACAAAATATGGTGTTATGAGTTATCTTTGTGCATTGTTACTATTATTATTCAATATTACTTTATTGCTTTGTTATGCATGGTTTAAAGTAAGTAAATAATATCTAGTTGGTGACTAAAGTTTGTAGATTACTGATTCACCCCTCCTCTCAGTAATCCCTATTTCTAATAGATGACTGCAATAGTGTAGCTTCTACACTTGGCCTGTGAAGTGCTTGATTGGGAGGAGTAGTAGTTGTTGGAAAAGTAGCTAGTGTTTGTATTGCTAATTTCTCCTCAGGCTTTATATTCAAGACTGACTCTTTAGTCCTATCCTTCTCCTTCTCTTTAATCTCTTCTCCACCTTGTGCTTGTGGTGTAGATGGATTGGCTTCCTGACCTATTTGAGCTGGTGTCCTTTCTTTTTGAATAATTGTAATTTTAGGTACCTTGGTGTGGTGAAGGCATGATGTCCTTCCTATGGTATACTACCATAGGCGTGGTAGGTTGCACCTTAGTATATTGAGTGAGGACACTTGATAATGCTTGAGTTTTCTCCCCTATTGATGCAAATTCTACCTTCTCAATCTCATCCACACTCACCAACATAGGATAACTACATAATTGTGCCTTGATGGTGGAATTAGTCAATATCTTCTACATATCATCCTCTGTTAGGGGATTGAACTTCTAAATCACATTGTTAGAAACATCCTTGATCTTCATAATTTTAGTGTCTTCTTTTATCACATGTTGTGGACTGGCACTCGACATCTATATATCTGGAATACTTTGTTCTGGATGTTGCTCTTCTCCACTTGTTGCCTGTGTATCTACATTTGTCTTAGTGCCTTCCACATGTGGATATTTTCCAATATCAACTTTAGTAACCTCAATTACTTCTTGTTCACCTTTTTCATCACCTAGTGTCTACTCAATTTCCTTAGGTGTTCTCAGCCCATAAATTAGCTTCCATATTTGCATACTCTATTAAACAACATCTTCAATTTTATTCTACAAAATTTAGAATGCTGGATAGTTCGGAGAAAATCTTCCTATGTGCTTCTTAATGGCCTTTTTCATCTTAGATTTATCTAAATCTGGCATTACTCTTGCAAGTGTAGTTTATCTTATATTTCTCTCTATTGTGAGACTATATTTCCATCTTTTCTCAACTCTATCATATAATTTCTTTGGTAGAGTTGGAAATATCAATTGGAATCATCTTAAATGTTTCCATCATGACATATACTGACTCTTCTACCTTATCCATTTCTAGCTTTTCAAGCTTATCAAATGTAATATGTGAAAATCCACTTAAATCTGCATTATTCTTTATATTTTCACATAGATTATCCAAATCAGAAGGATTGTGACTTACCACTTTGAATTGGCTATTATCATTTGATTATTTCCTCTCCTCATCTAATTCAGATGGAGAAATCTACTTTATCCTTTGTCTCTTCTCAGACTCATCATCTTGTATAGCTTTCCTGGCCCTCTTTTCTTTTGGCTTTGCCACTCCTTGAGCTTTCTTAGCAATAGCGCTTGTGCTAGTTCTGGTAGCTAGAACTGTAGGCTTAGGTTTTACAACCTTCTTTGGTTTGTTGACTATTGGAGCTTTAGCTTTCCTCTTCTTCTTCTTCTCTGTGGCTATGGGTGCTTCACTAGTTTCTTCTCCCTCGACACCTTCTTCAAGCTCAACTTCCTCTTTACCTTGATCTTATCCTTGGCCTTGGGTTAGGGCCAGTGGTGCTTGAGGAGGGATATCTTTTTCTTCATCATCTTCATTGTCTTCCTCTTCTTCATCTTCCTCTGCTCCTTCACCAAAATTTTCTTTAAGCTTCTCAACAATTTTGTTCTTCTTTCTTATTATTAATGTTGTCTTTAAGTCCATAGTTATCTTTGATTTTGAAAAATCATAATTACCAAAGGAAGTAGCCTTATTATCTACTTCTTCTACAAGAAAAGTTGTAATTGTTGCAGATGCCTCATCCACATTAATATCATATCCTAGAGGTCTTAACAATCTTACCCTTGGAACTGCAGCTTGTACATATGTGAAATCAATATCAACTGGAAAGAAAACATCGTTAAAATGTTTCTCAACTAATGACAATGGAATCCTATGTCTTTATTTCATTTACTTCTTAAAATCCTCAAAGTAACTATTCATAATGGATTCAAAATTTTCTCCCATTTACTCAATGAATTCACCTATTTGTTATTCATGCAACTTTACCAAAGGAATGAAATGTGTTCTACACATAGAAAAATGTACATACATGTAGTGATCCAAACTTGCATTGTGCGCTCTTGGTTTTCCTTATGGCTCCCAAGTTTTATGATAACTATTGCAACTGAAGCTCGACGAGAACATAAGAATGATCTTTCTTCTCTATCTTGTAGCCTACATCAACATCAATACAAGGTACACTGTTCAACCTACTTGATTGAAAGAATTTGTGTGAAATAATCCTTCCTACAATACTAATTAGGGGATCTGTGATGGTACCAATTGTCATTCCTCTCTTATTCCATATTGCCCCTATATTTTTCTCAATAACCTCTTTTGCATCACTTCTCATGCTTTTGGATCTATCTAGGGTTGGATACCCTATTGCCCTCTACACAATCTTCTTAGTAATCTCAATAGGTCTATCTTCTAACCATACAAAATTGTCATGAATTCTTCTCAAGACAATCTTTATCCATTCTATCTTCAAAATGTTGGGGAAATCTAGGGCTTGAGTTAACCCTTTTCTTTCTACAATTTTGTATTCCTCATTCAGTATTCCATTTTCACATAGTTTTTCATATAGGTCTTTGATTTCTATGTCACCTATACTACCCACCTTGTCTGTGTAACAACATCTCACATCTTGAATCATTAAGACTTGTGGTGGTATCATGGATAATGCACCAGACGGGTCTTGTTTATAATCAATGTTAAGAATTGCCTTGAAATTAGGTTGTCTAATCTCATTACTAATTAATTGAACATTTAAAGCTTGCTTTCCCTCTTTGAACTCAGTAGCAGAAGAACTAGATGCCATATTTAATACCTAGGGTTTGCACAAATTCAGTTAGCGTAGCTCAACACATGATAAATACCTTCACAAATTTGATGAATGGTGTTGAACAGTGATTGAATTCACTCTACAAATGCTTGGAATGATCTCTTCAATTCTCTTTTAGGTCTTCATGCTCTCTCCAAATTTGAATGATGTCAAATGAGTCAAAAATCAATCATTAGAACTTAAAACTTTGCAATTAATGCTCAGTGCTTACACAGTTGTAATCTTGGCTATAATAGCAATTTTGACTCACTCAACTTCCATGTAGTTTTCTTTATGCTTGGAAATCACTATGAGATTGATCAATACTATCACTTATGATAGCTTGGCAACCATAGTGAAAGTTTTCATGCTCGGTAGTAACATGAAAACTTACTGATTTCTTCTAAGTTCTATCCAATACTTTACATCTTACTTCATGCATATATGATCTTTTCAGAACTCAATCCTTGGAACTAATATATAATTGAACTTTGAAATATCAGTCTCGTACATACCTCTTAATTTCCTAGTTGGAGATGGAGTGATCACTTGATCCATTGGATGAAGTGATCTAATTTGAACTTGATGTGTTGCAATCTTCCTTCTTCTTCCATGTCTTGTCCATTTGTACTTTGACTTCTTCAATATCTACCTTTCCTTTGCCTTTATTAAACTCACTGCTACGTGCCTTTGACCTTGTTGCAATATTTTTACTTATGTGATCAATTTTCAAACAACTAAAACATGAAGTTAGATTCAACCATCTTTTGTAATCACTTCTGAAATGTGTTCTAATGCAATTTTCAGCACCATGTTCATACTATTGACAATAGTGACAGCTATACCTTGTATTATAATCCCAATTATAAAAGTTTCCATTGTGCTTTATATTTGTCTGCTTGTTTGATGACCATTTGGGCTTGGATCTACATTCATATGCTTATGTCCACACTTTTGATAGATATAGAAATATCCTTCAAATCTTTGTGTGCTTAAGGTCCTGGTTCTATATTCATGTGCCTGATGTTCTTGTTTTTTGCATTTTTGGTAGTGACCCATGAACTTCTACTTAGGATTATGATTTGTAGTCTTACTTCTACAAACATTTGTAGTATGTGCTAATTTTCCACAATTATTACAAGTAGGTTTGGAGTTCTTACCATTAGCATTCCTTTGTGTGTCACTTTTAGATTATTCTCCTTCTTCAGTACTAGTATAACCCAATCTAGAAGTATCACTGTTGGATCTAGGAGATCTCATCAATTGCTCAAAATACTTGATGGATTCATTAGGTCTGTTGAAACTTTTGGAAAATTATTTTTTTCTTTTCAGATCATTTCTTAGTTGTTCATTCTGCAACTTCAATGTTCTGGTCTCAATATCTTTTCCATTCAATTCATGATTTACAATCATCATTTGATTCAATGTTTCCAATTTCATGCTAGCAATCCTTTGTACTTCAACCTTAAAATCATTCATCTCACATCCATCTCACAATCTATGCATGTAAACTGAAATAGCTAACTAAACATATTCATTCATAGTATGAAAGCAAATAACATTCAACACATGTATGACACAAGATATTTGGTTACCCAAAAACTCTCCAATGAGAAGATAAAACTGGGGTGGGAATGACACCCACAAATCTCCACTGTTGTAGTAATAAAGTGTATGCAATGAAGGTTACAATATTTGGTCATGAAATATGATCCACCCTATGAAAGGTCTACCCTATTAAAGGCTTACAAGATTGTTAAATCTTACCTTGTTAAAAGACTTCAACACCCTATTAGAAGTGTGCCTGGTAAAAAGACTTTAACTTACAATGAAGTAAGCACCTTGTTAAAGGATTTATAACAACCTATTAAGACTCCCCTATTAAGATATTTAACTGATTTACCTATTAAAATGTCTCAGCAATGATATTGTGGTTAGCACTCTACTACTAGATAACATATCACCTCTTTCTTGATGTGTACTTGATCCTCACTAATCAGATGTATCCCATATGTCCTTTAACTCCTTTCTTGTGTTCTCCTCTAGTTGATTCTACAATGTATCTCAATTCACAATACCTCAGTCACCATGAATGCTCTGTTTTCACATGCAAACTTCTATCCTTTCACCTTCTACATTCATAAAAAGTTTAGGGTTTGTCCTCCTTAAGAAGATCTAGGTTACTTAGGGGCAGGTATAAATCAACGATTGTGATTCACCCATTATGCTGCTTAATCCTTCCCTTTCTCTGATTGGATTCATGTACTACAAATGGATTCTCAATAAAGATTTTTCCTTATCATCTAAGATCACAAAAAAATACTTATGTCAGTCCAAAACAATTTACATATTATTTTGTGCCATTACAAATGACTATGTCAAAACTATATTACTTGGCACTTGAAGTCCCTGATGCTCAACATCAACTTCAATTTTGATGTTGTAACTCAACCTTTGAATGACTCAACATCCATTGATAGCTTGGCATTTGAATGACTCAACACTTACTATTTGCTTGGCATTAGAGTGACTCGACACTTACTAGTTACTCGACAAATAATGTTTATCTCTTTCTTGGCATATACTATTTGACAACTTATTCTCAACATGTATTAATTGTTTGGCATGAACTAAGTAAATGAATTAAATATATTGTCACTCATATGTCAAAACCTATCTAAGATTAACAATTAGGTATGAAATTAATGGCTCAAGAAATTCTAAGATCTAATGAAGGAGACTTGTCAATTTGAAATGAAACACACATTTCAAAGGGGAAGTATATTTCCCATGCGTCTAGACCAAATTAAGTTGAAATTTATAAAGATCTAACAACTATGATTAATTAGAAAAACTTGGAAAATTCTAGAGGAAAAATAAAAGCATTCTATTTAAGAGTTAAAATGCATTGTTTATTGTTGATCAAGTTGAAGAAGAGGAAGATTGTCAAAAGGTGAACCAAGTAGAATAGTATTGAAAAGGTCAAGCAAAAGAAGTGCTAAGTTGAAGTGAAGTGTGTAAATTAGTCAGAAAGGGATCAAAAGAAGGAGATTAAGTGAAGCAAATATCTAAACAACAAAGTTAGTGCTAAAACTTAACAAATCATTTCACTATTACTTTCTTTCCATTGTAACTAAAAAATATTTTGACTAGGTATACCTAATAGTCTTTTCAGATCCTATTTTGTAACATTCAATAGTAATATTTTGTAAGTCCTTTAGAGTAGGCCACTCTTTAGAAATGTCAAGGAGAGATAAAGTCTAGATGGTCTTTGGTGTAAATCCTCTAAAAAGGTCACCTTAAAAATGTGTATGTAATCTTTAACAAGGTTGGTTGCTAATAGAGCATACTTTAGAAGAGTGAAAATTTAGGGTTTCTAGTTCCCTTGTGGTCTTTCCCTTTATATGATTTCCACATTAAATACTTGTGTCAAATTGTGTGAATGCTTATTTTGTTGCATGTTTATTTCATATCAACTATTTATTGTTGAAACTCAGTATAAGTTGGATGATTATTCTGGTACTTGATAGATTAAGGAATATTAAGTTTAAAGTTGGATGATTATTATAGTTATAGATTCCTAATGGTATCAATATATTTCACAAAAGACTTTTGATTAGTGGATCATTTTGTGGGTACCATCGCCATCAAGATTTTACCTTGGCCAGTGTTTTCTTAGTTAACAAATAATGGTGTTATGAATTCCATTATTTTATAGTTATGTTTACTTTTTAGTTTGATCATATATGTAAGTTTAAGGATTTTTAATAATATCCATAGTTGAGAAAAAATAAAATTGGAACACTAATTCATCCACCTCTCAGTATTCCTTATTTCTAACACTTTCCTATTAGATTATTTCTTCTTTGTTCACTATATATCTTATCTCTACTTAATATCTTCTTGGAAACATGATTTCTCTCTCTTTAGTCACATAAATTCTTACCATAATCTATTCTCTCACATACATTTCTCTTCAAGAAAAAATCATACAAATATCATGTCCTTTTTCTTCTTAACCTTCGCCATTTATTCAAATTAAAAACTTGTCACACATACACCCACATAAATCTATGTACCTAACACAATTTTGATTACCTACTTGATCAGCATTAGGTTTTATTATCCAATTACCTAGAATAATATTAAAAAAAATTAACATTAACAAGATTCTCTTTGAATACTCTCTCCATACTCACCTTGATCTCATAATTGCCAACTCATCACTTCTCCAACTAATTAAGAAATATGATAATTCCTTTTTGTATGACCACATTGATCATACCAATTACTAGTACAAAATCTATAATGAAGTATCTCAAGCACGATTCTATAATTATCTTTTTATACATAGAGATCTACTCACCTGCCAAGGTTTAGTGTTTTTGTCATACACTCATTCTATATAGGCATCAAATATTCTTCTCCTATGATTGATCCACTTGATTTGCATTGTATCATGATTACCATATAAGTATTAATCTATGACTCCTTTATATTGGTTATGTCACTTAGACATTATCTTCTTACCTATCACTTTTGATGTCACACCTATCATTCCTCATTTATGCTATGAATATGTTGCCATTTGTTTATGATAAAAACCTACCTAGTGGGAGTATGCTTAAACAAGCTAAAAAATAGTTGTAAAAGAACATAAGAATATATACAATTCAAGAAACAAAACAATTAACAACATAGAGTCTCATGCAACCTCAAAGCTGCTCAACAAGGGCACCCAAATGGATCTTGTTGGTGTGCTCAAGATTGAGGGATGTGCATGTGCTCTCCCTAGTCACAACTATTGAATTCTAATATTGATAAATGATATGAAATATGTATGAACCTATGCTAAAAATGATCAAGAATTCTTTAAGACACTAGTAAATTTGGACTCAATTTTTTACGAATTTTGGTTGAAATTTTGACCTAGGTTGGTCAAAATTTTGTCCAAGCAGTTCATTGCTATTTTTCTCGTCAAAATTTTGACCAAATTTTAGGTTGGGAAAAATTTTGATGAATACATTCATCGAAATATTTTTGTTTCTACTGAAACTAATTTGTCATTTTTGGTAGAAATTTTGACCAAATATTGGTCAAAATATACCAATAATTAGTCAAAATTTGACCAATTCTTGGTGAGAAACTTTCAAGAATTGGTCAAAATTTTGACCAATTCTTGGTGGATAACTTTCAAGAATTGGTCAAAATTTTCACCAATTCTTGGTGGAAAATTATCAAGAATTGGTCAAAATTTTGACCAATTCTGGCCCATCCCATGATTAAGATGCCATGGTCATGACCAAAGGGTTCGTTGAAATTTTGACCAATTCTTGGTGGAAAACTTTCAATAATTGGTCAAAATTTCAACCAATTCTAGCCCAACCCACAACCATGATGCCATAGTCATGCCATAGGATTAGTAAAAAAATTGACCAATTATTGGTGGAAAACCATGAGGAGATGGTTGAAATTTTGACCAAACTAAGTCATTTAAAAAAAGAGAGAGTGGGTGAATCCCCCAATGAATTCCTACAAATGGACTCTCTCTTAGATCATCTTGTTTGATCACTCGACCAACACAATTTCAAAAGAGGCTTGGTAGTGGTTTCCATTCTATAACGCATCTGTTAAGTGATTTTGAAGTTGATCTAATGGTGAGCCCTTGTCTAGAATTAGGTGGTTGCTTGGCACTATAGCAATTTTGTATGAACCTATTGTGGCTAATGGGAGATTTGATAATGAAAGCTCCCAATGACCCTCTAATAGAATCAGTGTTGGAGTTCAAGAAAGAAATGTTTTCTAGATTTTGAATATTGGCATTAGCATCCTTTCTATTGGAGAGTCGTGAAGCATCTTGTTTACTATGTGAGGGCTTCCCAAATTCATCTCTATGCAACTTCATTGGCACAATTTGTTGAATGATTTGACATCAATTGTTGTTGTGGTTGCCTAGAAAGTGATATGAAGGGCAAGCCGTTGTCTAACAGTTGGGTTGCTTATCATGAGTGATGAAGGAGCCATTTCCAAGAATGAGCAAAAGATGAATGTAGTACCGGATTCCAAATGAAATCAATGACATTGGATCTATAACAACGAAATGAAGCAACAACCCATTCGCTATTCATGGCTCCCTAAAGATTCTTTTCTTTCTCACTCCATTGGCACAAATTCAAGAGTGTGGTTTGAAAGTGGTTGTTGTTCTTGTGTGTCATTGCAGTAATCTAGAAAGTGATGCTAAGGGTGGAGCTTCCATCTAGCACTTGGGATGTTTGTGCAAGTGATTATGGGAGCTTCTATTGTGCAAGCCTGGTTAGATGAAGAAAAGCTATTGGCACCATCACCAACCATAAACAAATTGTTAAGAGTAGATTCTGAATCCATGAATAATTAGGGCTGTCAAGTTTGATATTCTCAGGGAGGCCCTTCAAAGAATCAACCATCATGAGGATGTACATGAAGATCTTCCATGACAACAAGGTTTCAACATAAATGGAATCATTGTTGTGACAATGGCCAAAATTCAAAATCTCATTGGATCACTACATCCATATGTCAGGTGTCTTCATTGGACTACCTTATCTACAAGACATATGTCTTAATGGGACTATTGTGCTCATAGGTTGTAGGCTTTCACTAGATTGCAATAAGAGCTCACCTTGTTGACAAAGGTGTACTAATTTTACATACATGAAAAAAAAAAAGCACTAGCAAGCCTCTTTGGTTTGTTTGGGTCCTTGGCTATCTTTTTCTTATCCTACTTTTTACTAGATCTATCCTCTTTGGCAGTGAGTTTCTAGTTTCCAATTTTCCTATTAAAAGTAACAAGAATCAAGGACATTTATTGAATAATTAAGGATATTAAATAATCTAAAATGCTTCACATAATTAATTGGTAATTATTGCTAGAGATTTAGACAAACCTTTCTTTGGCAAATTTTAAACCACCTAATGTATTTTAGCAACTTTATTTTGTTTGATTACGAGTGCATTCTTGCATATTTTACAGAATACTCAACCTATAAAAGAGTAGAACTTCACAAGCTAATGAGAACTATCAAGTTCATAAAACCACACATATTTTCCAGATAATGAAGAATTAACATGACTTCAATCATTATTGAAGTTGTTAGTCTCAAGATGAAAACATTAGTGGCCAACTGGCTCCAAGTTCTTCAACACATAAATGTCACTAATAAAATATTTATTTCACATGAAAAGGTCATAGAAAGTCTAAATTTTTTAATAACAAGATATTTTATTACACTTTCTTGAAATGGGTAGGGGAAAAGAGACAAATATGGACCACATTAGGACTCCAATTTATTATCCATCCAATCAAGGATGTCACTAACAACCTCATCTCGCTCATGTTTAAACAATAGATAATGAAAAAGTCCTTTGTAAAGCTTTATTGTTTAATGATTTGAAGCTGGTTGATCATATAAATCCTGAGATGTAGTAGAATCTGTCATGATGTCCGAAGTTCCATGGAGGACTAGAAAAGGGACAATTACTTTTTTCATGTTCTATTGTAAAAATGATCAAATTTGAAGTACTTCATAGCCTATTCACACTATAATTGGTCCAATGCATGATAATCAAACACAATCCCTAGCCCTTTTCTTTATCCTTGAGACTTTTAGCTATCTTGTGTTTTCCACAAGTTTTTGCAGGCAATCCAAGATACCAAAATGTCACCAACATACTAAAAACACAAAAAAAACTAGTTCAAAAAGGGCTCCCACAGAAAAGAACCAATAAAGAAAAACTATGTTCATTATACCCATCATAATACAAAGTGCAGAAGAAAGTACTATCTGGATCAAAAACTATCTACTACCTACAAAAAAGAATAGGTACATATTTGTGCTAAGCATCTAAAAACCCATGATTAAGTCCTATACATAAATCCCAAAACCCAAATACATAAAGAGCTCATGCATAAAGGATCCTATCATATATAAGAATAACCAAAACTTATACATATAAGCCCAAAAACCCATATACATTATATGCACCAAGGGTGCTTTCCAAGAGTTAATTACATAATGAAATGAGGAGCCTGATCTTATGAACCAACAAAAATAAGTAGTGACCCATAAGAAGAAAACCATAGAAGCCATGCAGAGTCCAAAAATAAGCCCACAAGAATGTTGAAATGACATAGATCCACCAAGAGAATTGAGCTAGACTTGAAGAAGTTTTGTGCCAAAAACAAGACCACAAAAGCAATAAGGGAGTTCTACCATTTTGTAATCCCAATTCTGCTTTGGTCTTTTCATTCTCTTCCCTTCATTTTTACTAAACTAGGGAGTTTCAAAAGTCATCATTGTCTCTTGATGAGATTGAGTATAGAACTTTTTTGAACTTATGAAGGTAGTGTTGAGCCACCCTTGAGCAAGATTTTGCTAGATTTGAATCTCTATCATTATGCCATTTATTCCACTAATTTCAATGAAGTTTTGGTTTCTAGAGAGCACCTATCACAGTGCAACTATCCATGTTTAGAAACTTGATGATTTAAACCTTTTTCATTCCAACAACTCTATGATAGCTTCTATATGATCATAAGAGTTTCGCATTGCAGTTGAAAGATACACTAAAAAACTAGTGATCCTTCTATGTCAAATAGGAATATCAATAATTATTAATAATCAACAAATTTTAATGATAATATATGTCAAATAGTATCTAAATGATATCCCAAATAAAATACATTTAGAACATAGAAAGATTGATTAATATGGTAGACAGTACCGAAAAAGGGATGGAAATGGCCAAAAGCAATCGAAGGACAAGTCAGCATATGAAGACCAATCAATTCCTGAGCCATCTCCATATGGGAATGAATCTCCATTATCATTGCTGATTCTTAGGTAACAATTCGACGATAAAGGTTGACACATCTGCAAATGTTAGTTTCACACATGTTTTTTGTGTCATTAATATATTGTGGGGGAGGTTACATCATATCTAATAATGGAGCATGAGAGCACTTATGTCTTTAAACTGGAACATATGGAATATAATGGTTATGGAAATATGTTGAAGATAGAGCACTTTGGATAGTAGTTGTTGTTTACTAAGAATTGTAATCAACCATTTAGATAAGTGCCATTAAACTTGTTCTTAGTGGGCAATTACTTGAAAACTTAAATATCTAAAGAGATAACTCTATTTAGGAAAGTCTTAGTCATAGAAAAGAACATCTCTTTGCCCCTCTTAGAGGATTTATATTGATAGACTGTTAATTGTCATCGGGCATCAAAGAAAAGAAGAGAAATCATCCAAAAATGAACCATAAGCAGTAGACATATATTTGGGATCAGGGTCTCACTAATCTAATTCAAGCTTGTTATAACCAACATATAATAATCTAAATAATAGCTCTTGTGAACAAAGAGAGTGTAAGGGGTGGAGGAACCTTTTCTTTATATCTTATGATGGGAGCCTATTTTATATATCGGAAGAAAGTAATAGTTAGCAAAACATGTCCATTACCTTTTACGTTGAAGGAGAATTATCACCCAAGGACTAATTATGGTCAGCTAATCCATTGATAAGTTATTCAGGAAGGGGTACAATTAACTTAAAGAAAGAAACCATTGCATATAAGGCAGTGATTAGCATACATTGGCAATATTAAATAATAGTTAATGAAGGAAAGGTGTGATTAAATGTGAAATATAAGATATATAAATATTAGGTGTTTTTCTTTAATGATTCCAATCTCGAAGTGGCCACCATCTTCATGGACTATGGCATCACTATCTACTACCAAGATACCAAGATGTCACCAACATACTAAATACATAATTTTTATTGTATATATTAAAAACACTGAAAAAGTTACATATCTTTTATTGAAACTCTTATGAAGCAAAACTATAACTAGCTTGATCTTCATTTGTTTCCTTTAGCTCCAACTTCTGGAATGGACTAAAATTTTACCAGTCAACATGCTAGCTTAGTATTTCTCAAAAGATAGATTATTAAATGTGACTAAATGGTAGCCAAGAAATGATTTAATCATAAAATGAAGCCATGAAAGGGTTATGTACCTATTGTTTGGATCATAGTAGAAACCATTAACCAAGCCATCACTATGAGAAAAGCATACATAATAGAATCTAACAATAGTAAGGCCACAATCTATACTAACATTGTCAAAGAAATTCTTTTTCCATCACTGTCAACCATAAACTATGAGTGACTCTTCAAAACAATTTTATCGAGAGATAATAACCTAGTAGGAAAGAAAACTTTTACATCTACTTTTTCATTTTGAAGTGTCCAATCATTATTGAATTGAAAATTAGACCATCACATGTAGATGTCATATCTATTGCATTTACTAAAATACTAAAATCTTGTTCAAATTTGCTCTGTCTTAAATCTAGTTTTAACCTTTTATTTTTATTTTTAAATGTTAGCAACTTCTTAATTATTTTTTAAAGAAATTGATTTATGTATAAATGCCAAGAATAATGTATTGATCCCCCGGCCTATATTGATAGATGCCCCTAACATCACAATACTCAGTTTTGAGTTCCATACTTCTTAAATCATCTTTGAACAATGTAATATAGGATGGATGCTCTTAAAAAAACTCCAATTCAAAACTCAGTGTCTTACCACAAAACTTGGATGTGTAGTACACACACGTAGTGTTGGAGAAGTTGACAATTCCTCATACCATTTTCTTAACATTAGGATCTAATGTTTCCTTCAAACATGTGTTATATGAAAGTCAAGGTGAGTAGGTGCTAGAAACATTTAATAATCATATTCATAGTAAATAAATGGCAAGAGGTAGAAAAGTAATGTGTTTAATTACTTCAAGATTGAAAACTAGAATTAGTAAATCCAACTTATTTATCAAAATCATGTAAGTCAAGGAATTCTCCAAGAACGATTTTAATAATTTGGAACCATTAAATCAAGAAGGAAAGAATACTACCTTCAAGATAATTGCCCTTCCTATTGAGTGGCCAAACAAAAAGCATGGCACTCTTGGGTTCTCTGATCTTACTTTTTGTAGAAACATTTTTTGTAGGATAAGGTGGTGTAATATATTATTGCATGATTATAATAATATTTTCCTATATTTGTTAAAATATGGGAACTTGTTTATGCATACCGTGCCTTAAACAACCTAATCTAGTGATGGTACATATCCATGCAACCAATCACTACCACCATGGCCTGTAAAACCAAACGATTAAATAAGTATTCCCTACAAAGGACACCAAGGCCTATAAAAGAAACTTCTACAACTACTGATTTGTATTCATTATTAAGGAGAAATAAAGTGATAGCATGTCAACTCTTAGAAGGAGCTGAAGTATCTTGTACTCATGGATGCTTATAATAAATTACAATAAAGCATACAAATCAATATTTGTAATACATAATAAGCTGATGGTGGGCATTTATGAAAACAAATTTTAAACTATACAGTTCAAATAAACTGAGTCAAAAGTGGTGCACAAAATAACATAACTAGGTTCCCTACCATAGAAATTACATCAGGAGAACATAAAAAAATGTATATTTTTTATTCAAATGAGAGATCCAAAGAAAGGCATTAATGCACACAAAAATAGAGAAACACATAGATACAATAAACAAAAACAAAACAAAAAAGACATGGATACTAATAGTTGATCATATTCTCTACCATAGCCACATAATTCTATTCATTTTCTCTTTAGATCCCATGATGATCATGATATCGGATCCATCTTCCGCATTGCCTTTAACAACCTTAGATTTTTCTTAGAATGCCCCAAGGTTCTTGTATTTCCCATTTAAAATACAATAGTAATATCATAGCTCTTTCTACAACAAAAACAAAATTCAAAATCATGATTAATTTCAGAAGCAAATGATATAAAGAAAATATAGTCCAAAATATTAGCAAAAATAATTAATTATTATTACACTTTACTTAAGTTTACTTAGGTTAATGCATTATTTTATTATTTATTAGATTAGACACCTTGGAGTATGTATACTCATATGAGTTGTCTTGTTGACAACATAGGAGTTAGCATCTCATTTTAGCTCATGGTGTCTACAACATAGGAGTTTGCATAATCAACTAAGTTGTCATATAGACAACACAATTGTTCACACTCTAATTTAGTACATGGTGTCTACAACATCTTTTTATGTGAGACACCTATGTTAAACTTATCCTCTCATCATCACACTAACTTTTTATGATCAATGGAGGACAATCCACTCTTGGTGGACATATGCTTAGTTGTGAGACTTATCATTGTGCTGACTCCTAGTCATTCTTGAGGCCTTTATATTCAAGAACTCCTAGTGTGTATGTACATCAATTTAATTTCATATTGTTATTCTGATCATACTTTATTGGTCCATATTGTGCTAGTGCTTGAGCTTCTTGATCTTGGGTGATTTTTCCCTAAGAAAAATCCTTACATGGTATCAAAGCCAGAGGAGCATCATTTCATAGCCATTGGAGACCATTCTTGCTTCACCTCTTGGAGGGCCACTGATTCAGATCTAAAGTATCACAATCATTGGGAGTGTCTAGAGCCAAAGCAGACCTCACTATTGCATCTAGAGTGTCAATTCGGTGAATTTTGACTATAATTTTTCCTACCTTAGGCCATAGTCAAATTTGAGGCAAAATTTTTTTTGCAAACTGAACCCCAAAGGCCCAATTTGCAAAATTTGATATATCTTTTAGATATGTGAATTCAATTTTCAGATCTACATTTTTGTTTACATCTCTACAATTTTTTTAGATTTGCATTATTTTTCAGAAAAATTGTGGCCATTAGGCCAGTAGGAGAGATTTTTTGCAGGTGAAGATTAGAGCTTGTTGGTGCTAATCAGATATTGGCATCATATTCAAAAGGTCAAAAAACCCCCAAATCGACTTTTGTTTCATCAAAATTGGACATCTTAGGTGAAATCTAGAGTCAATTGATTTTTGGAGGTATGATTGCAGCGATTCAGGAAAAATAATTGTAGAGGCCATTTTCAAACAATGATATCTCCTTCATACAGACTCATTTTTCTGAGCAATTTCTTTTTTGTTTTGGGATAGAATTTTTTTTTTTTTTTTTGGGGTTGTGTCTTGTGTTCTTATGCCTCTACTTCTCTCTTATGCTCTTTTAATTTTTTGCATCATGGATTCTCCTAAAGCTCCACTTTTAATTTCACACAATTATATTACATGGCAAGATATTGTATGGAGTAGGCTAATGGAAAAAAGGTTTAAATCTATATGTTGATGGTACAATTGTAAAACCTACTGATGTTGTTGCACAAGTTGATTGGAAAGTTAAAGATAACCTAGCTTTAGCAATTATTAGGAGTGTATTCATAGAGATCTCTTCTTCCACATTTCTAGGTTTAAGGATGCCAAGGGTACTTGGGAGAAACTTGAAGGTTTGTATGATAAGGTTGGAAGAGGAAA
Organism: Cupressus sempervirens; assembly: GCA_028749045.1. Lineage (NCBI taxonomy): Eukaryota > Viridiplantae > Streptophyta > Pinopsida > Cupressales > Cupressaceae > Cupressus > Cupressus sempervirens. Next base: position 475,993,420 of record CM053789.1, on the reverse strand, counting down.
AGGGATTACAAATTGAGGATGATCTACTTCTATTGGATCCTAAAATTTTTGACACAATTTAAGACTATGTCAATAAAGCTAATGAATTGAGAGCACTACTTAAGGATTGTGGTAATCCCATGAAGGATGATCAATTAATTCATCACATTTTGAAGAGGCTACCTTCAGAGTATGCATCTTTTGTTTCGAGTTATAACACTCATAGGTTGACCATGGGAAGTGCCTTCACTAATCCTTCATTTGATGCATTTGCAAAAATGTTGATGTTGGAACAATCCAAGTTGATAGATATGAGAATTCTCAAGTCATCCAAGTCTACAAAATTGGTGGCTAGTAATGAGAAGTAATCAAATCAAGGTAGAAAAAGCTTTACCAATAGCAAGAAAAAACAGTGGAAGCAAAAATCACAATCAAAGACACAACAATCTTCCTCCTCACAAGGCAATTCTTCTTCCAACAAGAAGGATAAACTATTTTGTGTATATTGCAAGAAACTAAATCATGATGAGCATCATTGCAAGACTAAGAGAATAGATGAGTTGAAAATTTTACTTAGGAAGAACAAAATCAATGTGCCAAATGCTTCGAAGGATTCAAATCCATCCACTTCAAAGGGAAAAGGGCAAGCATTTATGGAAAGTTCAAGTTCTTTAGGGGAATGGATTCTTGACTCAGATGGCTCATATCATATGGGTTCTTCAAAAGGACACTTTTCTTCATTGAAGCAATCTAAGGTACCTCACATCTTTGTAGGGAAAGATACACAAGTGGAAGTTGAAGGGAAAGGACAAGTTGAGATGGAAAATGGAGACTTAAAATATGTTCTCTATGTTCCTATCCTTAGCACAAATATCCTTTCAATTTACCAAATCACTCACTATGGAGGTGACAATAAAGTTGAGTTCCTTCATGATTTAGTAATGGTGCACAATCTTAAGGATGATTCATTGGTTGCAGTGGGTAAAGTCAATCATGACACAATGCTTTATTCTTTCTCCTATTTTATGCCTAAGTCTCCTTCATATGCCTTGTTGACACATTCTTATTCATAAAGTAAATTATGGCATGAGCAGTATGGACATCTTGCCTTCTACTATCTTCATCAACTTAGCTCAAAAAATATGGTCACAAGTCTACCTATAATCAACTTTTCTACTCGTGAACGTTCAATGGATATGCATCTAGAAGAAAAGTATGACAAAGGGAAGTCTTGGAGAGCATCAGTTGTTCTTGAGTTGGTTCACACAATTCTAGTAGGCTCTTTTTCAGTGACATCAATTAGCCAGGGTCACTATGTCATCACTTTCATTGATGACTTTTCACACTACACATGGGTCTACTTTCTTAATCACAAGAATGAAGTGTTTGATAAGTTTCTAGCCTTCCAGAGTCATGTTGAGAATCAATCAAGTAAATCCATCAAGGTTCTTTGTATGGCCAATGAAAGTAGACATGTGAACTCAATACTTAGAGAATTTTGTAAACTTGAGTGTATTGATTTCCAGAATCTAGTAGCATTTAGTCCACAAAGGACAAGTGTTGCAATAATGAGGATTAGAAATATTAAGTCAATGGAAAGTTTCATGATTCAAGCTAAGTCTCTTGATCCATCACTTGAAGTCAAAGCTACAAGTAGTGCCAATCACATCCTTAATAGGTCTCCTCATAATGTCTTAGATGGAATGACTCCTTTTAAGGCATGATGCAGAAGAAAACTAGTTGTGAAACACTTCAAATTTGGTTGTCTAGCATGGGCACACATATTCAAGGGAATGCAACCCACCACCACCAAGGCCTTGTACTTTCATTGGATATGAAAAAAGTGTTAAGACATACAAACTTATGGATCCTGAGACTCATGCAATATTCATAGAGAGGAATGTTCATTTTGAGGAAAGTTCACCTAGTTTATCCTCTAATCCTCTCCATACTGCATACACTGTGGAAACTAATAGTGACAATAGTGATAATGATTCAACAAGTTTAGATATGGGGGATCCTATTGACAAATACAGAACAAGGTCACACCATCAACACATTCCACATGCATACATTGCTACAGTGATAGGTCCATGTAATTATGTACAATTGGGTACACCTTGTCTTCCAGTTCCAAAATCAGGGGATGACTAGATGACAAATATTTCAAGTTTTTTTGTGGAGTCCTACATAGTATATCTAGGAGACATTATTGATAACATACATCTTCTCTTTGATGAAGAAGATCCTTCTTCATTTGTTGCTAGGGAACACTCTGACCCTCTTGTCCATTCTCTACATGATCAGTCTTACAAGGTTGATATGATTGTGGATCCTTATGTACAGTAGATGCAAGAGGTCTCTTTATCATTTGAGGAGATAGTTAATTCTTTGGGATATGTTCTACATCCATCCTTTGTAGATTTGCACTTGTTCTTTTTAGTAGTTTTGGAAGGGGTGACTATCAATATCGACACAAGGACAATTGAGTAGGTTTCAAAGACACCATTCATCTTCTCATACTTCTCTATTTTATGGGGTTGTATTCTTCTCATACTTCTCTATTTTATATACATGATGTATGTTGTAATGGGGGGTCTTCATTACTCCATCCATCCATGCATCTTATTTTTTCATCTCTCTTTTTTGGGGAGGGTTTTTCCCATGACGTTTTCCCTCTTTCTCCATTTTTAGAGAGATTGCATTGTATTTGTACATGGGTACCTAACATGGCCTTATAGTTGGGACCCATCATGCATTTTCATTATCACTTTCATAAGCTTAAGTTCATTTCCCTAAGTTGCACTTAAGGGGGGGGGGGGGGGGGGGGGGGTGTTTAGTGTAAATAATTAATATTTATTACACTTTATTTAAGTTTACTTAGGTTAAAGCATTATTTTATTATTTATTAGATTAAACACCTAGGATTACACATACTCATATGAGTTTTCTTGTTGACAACATAGGAGTTAGCATCTCATTTTAGCACATGGTGTCTACAACACAAGAGTTTGCATAATCAACTGAGCTGTTATATAGACAACATAGTTGTTCGCACTCTAATTTAGCACATGGTGTCTACAACATCTTTTTATGTGATACACCTATGTTAAGCTTATCCTCTCATCATTGCACTAACTTTTGTGCTCAATGGAGGGTAATCCACTCTTGGTGGACATGTGTTTAGTTGTGAGACTTATCATTGTCTTGACTCCTAGTCATTCTTGAGGCCTTTATATTCAGACACTCCTAGTGTGTATGTACATCAATTCAATTTCAAATTGTTATTCTGATAATATTTTATTGGTCCATATTATGCTAGTGCTTGAGCTTCTTGATCTTGGGTGATTTTTCCCGAAGGTAAATTCTTACACAAACAACATATGCATACATTACTTGTGTTGCCTTGTACATTTAAATAAATAGAGAGGATAGTTTAGATAATTCAGAATACTACTTAAGCAATAAGCTAAGAACTCTACATAATCCAAATGATATATATGAAGTACATGATAAGGAAGAAAACATCCTTACCAAGAGACTTGCACATACAAACCAATTTGTGTATGTAATCTTCAACACTTTTTAGGACTATTATTAAATATCTTACATAAATTGTGTAACAGAGAATAAAAATGCTAATTATGTTTATTTGTCTGAATTTCTTTAATATATTCCTTGACAAAGCAGCAATATTAAGGGATGATTCTTCTCAATTTGAAAATGGGGTGGAGCCTATTGGGTGGAAAATATACACGGTGACCCAAGTAGAAGAAGTCAAAATTCTTATTTGAATGACAGCCATTTTTAGAAGAATAATACTGTTGAGTATAGGTCTAACACAACTCCAAACATTTTCTATGTCTTAGGGTTTGACAATAGATCAAAGTATGGGAAAGGATTTCAAAATCCCAGTAGGTTATTTATCAATAATTCCTTTCCTCTTTCTAGTCATTCTTACTCCAATCTATGATAGAATATTTGTTCCAATTGCAAGAAGATTCATTGAGCACAAAGTAGGGATAACACACTTGAAAAGAATAGGAGTTGGACTTGTATTGGTTCTGATGTCAATGAGTCTTCTTATTGCTATGGAAGTGAAGAGAAAACAAATAACAAAAGAGAATGGAATGATAGATGCAATACTAGTAGTTATGTTGCCTATTCCAATGAGTGTATTATGGTAGGGGTTTTAGTATTTTGTTTTTGGAAATTTTGATCTTTTTTTTGGTAGGAACAATGGAGTTCTTCTATAGTGAAGCTCCTGAAACAGGATTCTGTGGAGTTTTATTTTAGTAGCTCATTGCTTAAGTAATTTTTTTTTGGCATCTAACAAACTGTGTAGTGTTTGACAATAGTCTACATGAATATGATTTGAAGCTATGTACACTTATGAGCTATTAGGAATTTCTAATTTTACACATGTGTGTTTCACATGTTGTGGCACTTGGATGAATTTTCTAGCTTACTATTCCTTTAAAAACCAATTATTCTTTGTATAAGTGACTGAAAAAACACATTAAAATGATGCACTCCTATGCATTGAGAGATCCCCAATTCGAGAAAAGAAAAAATTTATTTTAAATTGAATATTTTTTGTTGTTGTTTGGTTTTTAGCTGTAAGCTAGAATGACATACTTCAAGCCTTGTAAGGTTATTAAGAAGCCTTCCAAACAACCTTCACTAAATTTGTATGGTTTACCTGAGAGAGGTGGGAAAGGTTTGAAGAGGTGATCCCTAGTTGAGTCCCTCAATTGGAAGTTTGTCATTTTCCTTTATATTGGTAATGTGTGGACCACAAAAGGAATGCAAAAAGATGTAGATTTTGGACCAAATTGAAAGTATAAATGACATATGAATCCAATTAATATGCTAAACCGCATAGAGAAATACCTAGGGGAGGTGGAGAGTGCTGCTAGCACTGTAGGGGAAAATGAGAAGATTATTGTGGGGCATTTTCCCAAGCAAGCTTGTACTTGAAATGGTTGGTACCAAGTCTAAAGCTAAGAGATAAGGGAAGAATAGAAAAAACATTTTTCAAAGGTTGCCAAGCAAGTCATTTTGACAGCTTGGGCAAGAGTAATGTAGAAAATCTAATTTTGATAGATTGGGCAAGTCATATCCTACAATGATTGTTGTTATGTTTAACTACTATTGAAATTCTCTTCATATCTCATTTTCTAGCAATTCTTTAGAGTTTGAGTTTAACTCCAAAATCCTCTAGCATATTTCAATTTTGGATAAGTGTACAATTCAAGGAATGATTGACTCTGAAATCTTGAATTTTGAATGTTTTGAACTTTGAAGATGGAATTATATAACATTAGTTATGCTCTTATGCTCATATGTTGGTCATGTCAAATTGATGCAATGCATTTTCCTATGACACATGGTTCTAAAATTTGTTTGATGCCATATACAAATGTTCATTTATTTATCTTCAATTCATTTGTATTATATGGTATGGTTTCTGCTTCATGTTATGTTGTTTACTAACTGCTCCAAAATACTTCTATGTGACTTTAGATTGATCTCACTCAATTACAGGGAGGCATAAGAATGATCTAAAATTTGGAACCTTAACTTAAGCTTATGAGTAGTTATGAGTGGCCTAGTTCATATTTCATGCAATCTTCTAGCCACTATGAGTGATCTAGTTCATATTTCATCCAATATATTGTTATGTGATGGTATTCAAAAGTCATCCACTATGTATTTAATTTTGAATGGTGTATTTGAAACAAAATATAGCTTACTAGTGGAGGATGGTGTGAAGAGAAATAAGAGGACGACTTCTATTATTTGAAATTGTATTTTTGCTATTTGAATTGTCAATGACTTGCTTCTAATTCATCTAGGCTACCTTACTTTACACATGTGGAGTGAGATCGATTGGGGAAAAAGTGAACAAAAGCTGAGACTATGAGTCTTGAACTTTTATGTCTATTCGCATGTTGTTTTCAAATTTCTTGTTCTCGGTGACCTCACTGTCAATTTTGCTTTCCATTTTACTCTTCCTTTGATAGAGTTATTAATCCTCAAAATTTTGGAATTATCATTTCCCATATTGATATGAAGACAATGATTTAATGGTCGCTTATTTGGTGACTAATTATGGCCTCCTAAATGAATTTGATGAGAGATAATTGTAATTCAGAGATATCCACATATGCTAGACCATTGCTCGTACAAATCCATGGCACAAGTGCATCTATTTAATATTTATAATTAGGGATAATAGGCAGAGAGCACTCACATATTGGATAGAGGGAAAGAAAAAGAATGCTCTTTGCAGTATCCATACAAATGCTACCATGATTTCAGAGACTTCAAAATATGGAAAAAATGGTGTTACTATATTGCAAATGTATGGTATCAAAAGCCCTTTTACCAAATACATTTTGTAGTCAATAGCACTAATGGAATGCTTTGCAGCTCAACTCTTACAAATTAAAATTAGAAATGGGGAAAGATTATTAAATAGGGCTAAATTTTAAAGACAAGAATAGAAAAGACCTAGATGCCAAACACCTCTATTTTTTCATAATACATTGAGAGCTTCATAGATTTCAACATTTAAATGAAGCATGAAATAAATAGGGAGCAATATAATTTTTGTGTGAGAAGAAGCTCAACATTATTCAACATGCAAATAGATTACTTAGTAGAAATTCTACTCAAAGGTAAAGTGTTGGTAACATGTGAAATATAATAATAAGCAAAGTAAAAGCCAAAATAAGAGGGCCACATACCATCTATGTGATCTCCACCAACAACAATGCTAGTTCCAGCCGCCATGAGCATTGTCATTCCAATTATTACAGCAAATAAGTATTCATGTTTTCTTTCAAATGCCATTTTTGTAAAAGAAAAAGGTGTAAAATCATATCAACTTATGATAAATTGATACAGTTTGAAGATATTGTAGAGAATAGAAATGTATGAACATTTTTACCAAATACTATTAAACTTGTTGAACTTCTATGTTAGATCTTTGTTGTGTGATTAGAATATATTTTTCCACTACACTAATTCATTTCCACATTAGACACAATGGAACATGAATGCATATTGATTCATCTTAAGTTCGATGAGGATCTGAATTTAGACCATCCATACATATTATGACAATTTTCTACTCTTCCAAACATGAAAAAGGTGAATAAACCCCTAAAATGTGATGTGATCTTCATTTTTATTCATTTTATGAACATATTGAATGGAAAATGCACCTCTATTAAAACAATATTAAAGCTTTAGTCGTGATGGAGCCCTATTTTTTTGCAAAAAATTATGGTCTCCATTTAAGAGATTATGTTGAAGATTTGATGAAGTATTATGGCCTCTTGTAAATCTAGTTTTAAGAACAACATTAGTAAACATTTTGTCACCCAATTATGGGTTAATATGCTCATTGTTCAAATTAAAAGCAACTTAAAATGTTATAAAATGAAGGCTACCTTTAAATATCACATACTCACACGCTGTTATCTTTGCTACTGTCTTTGAATAACAATACCAATTCTGATCACCAAAAGAGAAAGAGAAGAAATTAGTTTAATAAAGCTAGAATATGGATATAAGTTTACAAGTCTTTCCATGGTATACAAATACAAAGTAAATAGGTTACCTTGGTTTGGATGTAGTAATGAAGGTTTCTCTAGTAGTCCTCATCGACTATGGTTTGCAAATTTCTTATGGGGTCGAGGTTGTTCAAAGAAACTATCAAATGACTACTAGAAACTAGAACACTAAGGAGGGCTATAATTACCTAATCAAAAAATAGCTAAGACCAAAGACAACCATCTATTCAAAATAAGGATTGTTTGTATGGTGGCTTGTGGATTGTAACACCATCTATTATCATATGGGAGTTATAGTAGGAGAGAAATAGACACATTTTTAAAAATAAAAGGATAGGGTAGGAACAACTTAGCAACAAGATGAGGTTGTCATTATCAAGATTGTGAATAATTGAATATTGAATATGCAAAATGTGGCAGAAAATATCACTTACTAGGATGAGAAGATGAGAGGTAGATGGATTGGGTTTAAGATTCCTTGGTATGTTAGTTTGAGCTTCACTTGGTTTTGAGAATAATTTAATATTCTCTACTTAACAAGGCCAACCACATGAAGGTGGAAGCTCATCTAGCCTCACCCCCCTCTCCCTAACATCAATCTAAATTACTCATTATCATCTAAAAACATATTTCATTCATTCCTTCATCCATTTATGAACTATAACATTCAATCAATACAATCACATAACATTCATTAATATGATATAAAATTCATTAATACACAATACTAATCAAGACTTCATTAACACATAACAATATTCACTAACATGAAATAAAAATCAATATTAATATGCAACATTCATAGATAACTACTTAAAACAAAGTTCTTTCATTATCCAACATAGTTTATCAAACAAAGTTGATCAAAGAGGATTTTTAAAACATCATTTCTTCTTTTGGTTTTTCTTAGCTCTGTTAAGAAAAAGATTGATAGGAGCATCAATATCTTCCTCATTTTCCTCCTCTTGTGGCACATGTAATGTCAAATTATGATGCCTCTTCCTATTTGGAGGAGTAGTAGTTTGCTGCACTAAAGGGGGCTCTGTTGCAAGAACAAGTAAATGGGTTAAATTGGCACTTTCTCTTTTTTTTTAATGGTTACAAGTATTTAATTAAGTAGTACAACATAACATGCATTTTTCTTACTTAACAATGCTGCATCATGTATATTAACATTTTGATTTTCCACCATGTGAACATGTTGAACACTTGGAACATGCTCTACTCCTTCACCATGATGTTCAACATGCTCTAAAATATTCACAAAAAGGATACACGTCAAATTGCAATTGAAGATGTTAAAATGTATTCATAATTGCATAATTAATTTCTAATAGAAAATTAATACCACCACCACTATAATGTACATCATGGCCTTTATCACGAGCAAGTTCTATGATAGGATATGAAGGCTGCAGCAAAATGTTATGTGCATTGTTATGTAGTCAATTTATGTTCACAACTAACATCGAAAAAGAAAATTCTCAACTGTTCAATTTGATTTACTTTTTATTTGAACAATTTACTTGTGTCTCATTTCGTACACCAGATTCTTGGGAAAGGCTTTCATATTCTTGGGATAGGCATACAGCCACAACTTTATAGCCTTCCTTCAAGGTAATTTTTTAATCTTTGTCTGTGAGCTCTACATTGAATTTTGTGCCTTATATTTTTTGCTTAATATCATTAGTTTTGCATGTATGGTTTCATTAAACAAAATTTCTTGCAACATTATATAGAAAAATTATATGAAATTTAATTTTTGCTACTTACATGTCAAGATTGAAGATTCATATAGCCACCAGAGCCAAGTTTGTGTTGGCCAATCTTTTCTAATCTTTCTTTTGTAGCCATAGATGTGTCCTACAGTCTATGAATAGTTTCAAACATGTTAGATTATATATTTACACAGATCACTAATTAGTGCATGATTACATTGAACTTAATACTATCATGACATACCTTCTTTTGCCCTGTGCTAGTTCATTTCCTTGATTTTCATATAGCCTTTTCTCCTTTGCATCTTCTATTATTTCATTCCAATCCATTGATGGAATCATAGGAGGATGATCATACTTTGGGTTCTGCTTTAGACCCCTTTTATATTGATCCCTAATAGTCTTTATATGCCTTGATTCTCTTTTCAAAAGTAGGGTGGTGTCAAAAATGTTTTTTTTTCCAAATAGGTCATTAAAAGGTATAATCAGATGATTTTTTAATTTAGAACCTTGTTCATTCCACCTTTTAAAAAAAAATTTAAATTGTTAGACCAACAACTTTAATATAGTACAATAAATAGAAGAAAACAAAATTTGTGTAGCAATGATATGAAACTACATACCTTTTACGTATGGTGGGTCCAAATAGCCTCAATGTCATATCAAAAAGCTGATCAAAGAAAAAATTATTACCTACAAAAACATAAAGGGATTATCAGTCCAAAATGAGTTATGTATAAGTAAACTAAAATTACACTTTAAATAATAACAATTTTAAAGCACCTAGAAGCTTTTGTAGTTTTAATGGAAACATAGTTTTCTTGTTCAACAACAATGTCCCTACAAATCCACCAGTACTACTCACATAGATTACTCCAAGAAATGGATCAGCTTTAGTAGTACTAGTCTTTGTTGCTCTATCAATTGAAGGTCTATCTATTAGTGCACAAAATAGGTACATGAGTACAAAATCCACCCAACAAAAAAAATAATGCATGATTAGCACATTACAAAATATAGCAAAATAAGGTTTTACTAGTTGTAGTGGGCATAGATGAGGATGTTTGCATGCTCCTTGTTGCCGACAATGCACAAGGCAATATTAGACCACCAACTAAAGGAGGTATCCACACTTCATCATGAGTTGAAGAATACAATATTGTTAGCAAAGCCCTTGATAAATGCTAGATCAAACTATGAATTGGAATCACTACGCTAGCTATCATTAGGAGTCGTGTTCACTCTATGCCTATTGCATCTGATATTTGCAATGGATAAAGATTAAATGAGATACTAGCTATAAATTTCCAAAAATAAATGTTAAGATTTATAATGTTGATGAAAAAAAATAAAGAAAGTGTTACTTACATGAAGGTTGTGTGCTAGAACCCTCACCATGTTCACCATGTAGTGTCACAGTTGTCACATATTTATAGAGAAGAACACATAATATTTTAGATCATGATCCATAAGATACTATAAAATATAAACATCTATTGAACTTCTATTATGGCTTTAGATTAATTACTACTTACCTTCAAATATTCGACCCTATGGCCCAATTATGTTTTCAGTGCGTCTTTCTCCCCGCTTGTGTCACACACGATGATAATGTTAAATTTTTTATCATTTTATCTTTGTTTGAGTTTTTGGGCCATGAACATAGAGTCAACACTGAGGGCAATGTCATGTAGAAATGATGCTCATATTTTAGATCGCATTTGATCTATTGTCATTCTAGCTTTTTCCTATCATTTGTGACATCAATATTGGTAAAATTCCATCAAAATAACTCCAAAGCCATAAAGAAATGAACATAATAATGTGACATTTGTTTCTATATAATTTGAAGAATTATATTAATTAAGGTTTACCTCCGCTGAAGGTGTGTGAGATGGTGCATCCTCGATTGTGCATGGTGGTCTACCCATGTCGTCCTGTGAAAAAGATTAGTAATTCTTAGAAATCAGTAGTGAAATGAGAGTATTTTACATGTTGTACTTAATTTTTATATCTACACATATGGTTTTCAAAGAAAATTTTGGTGTAACTAATGTGTATATCTATAAAATTCAATATCAGTAAAATTCCATATAAATAACTCAAAAGCCATAACAAAAAGAACATAATAATACAACATTTTTTAATATATAATTTGAACAATTACAATAATTAAGGTTTACCTCTACTAAAGAAAGTGTGTGAGATGGTGCATCCCTACCTGTACGACGTGGTGGTCTATCTATGTGGCCCTGTGAAAAAGATTAGTAATTCTTAGCACTGGACAACAAAATGAAAGTATTTGACATGATGCAATACTTAATGTTTATATATGTACATATTATTTTCAAAGAAAAATTTGGTGTAACTAATGTGTATATCTGCAAAATTTAATATTAGTAAAATTCCATCAAAATAACTCCAAAGCCATAAAGAAAAGAACATAATAATATGATATTTGTCTCTATATAATTTGACCAATTACAATAATCAAGGTTTACCTTCACTTAAGAAGGTGTGTGAGATGGTGCATCCCTGCATGCGCATGGTAGTCTATCCATGTTGCCCTATGATATAGATTAGTAATTCTTAGCAAAAAATAGAAAAATGAAAGTAATAGACTTACCAAAAAAATTATTAATAATAAAGTAGATTGTTTATTGGAGTCAATATTAATTGGAGGCAATTAGTTTAAATGTTATACTTACCAGTCCCATGATAGGGATTTTTTTTGTATCTACATGATTCAAATTGTAATCTATCAAAATCTCTTCCCCAACACTTATTGATTTTATTGTACATACAAAAACATGATTTCCCTCGCATGCCTCAAATATACAATTCACCAACTTATTAGTTGACACAAGTCGAGAAATATTTATAAATCCTACAATATTCCCTGTCGCTTTTGGCCTTACATCAATATACATAGCAAACATTTTACTTTGATCATTTTCTTTGCATTGTATATAATTTGGTGACAATGCATACCTATACATACTTTTTTTATATTGCACAATCTGCATCCAATTGTTGTAATTGTAACAAGGTCCAACATACTCGATCAATTCAACAACTTTATTGTAATAGACCTTTATGTCATCCATGGAAAATAGGCCAAAATCATGTAATGAAGATGGAGCTATGCGATATATCCTTTCATTAACAAAAAAATTAGTGTTAACTGGAGGTAGTTCCTTGGGTACCCATTCTTTCTAAAGATGTGTGTACCTTAAGGGAACCTCCGTATCACCTTTGCTATCATTATCATGAGAACATGACCCTCCCTTAGCAAGAAAAAATTGCATTCATTTGTTGAATTTTCTCCTAGTTTTCTAACCTCTAGTTGATCTCCTTATTTTAGACCTACTAGATGTCTCACTTTTGTCTTCTATTACCATATTTTCCTCATTCAAGGAAGAAAGATCAGACAAATACCTATTTTCTGATACCTACAATCCATAAAATGAGAGACACAATAGTAGAAAAGTTGATGTTGATGGTAAAGAGAAGATATGCAAATAAAAAATTGTATCTATAGGGTCTATTGACATATACCTATCAATCCATGTGATTGTGCAAGATCCTAGTCAAAAGCATTGAATAACCTACATATGTAAATCATTTATCTTAAGTTAGGCAAAAATTTGGTGTAACTAATGTGTATATCTAAAAAAATATTTTACATGTTCTACTTAATGTTTATATCTGCACATATGGTTTTGAAAGAAAAAGTTAGTCACCTTGCTTATCAAATTCGCCCATATTGTAATGAATGAAAAGTTGTCTGCTTATAATGCTCTATAAACTACAAATTATGTAGAAGACAAAAATTACATGATGCATACATCGAAATCAAACAAATTTCTATAAATAAAAATTATGACCCCATCATACTTGACATTGATTGTACCTCAACAAACATTTCATTGATCATGTCATTGATCATCATCTTCATGTCTTCATCATCACCATCATTGCACTTGTCACTTTGATCATCATTTTCACCACCGCCATCTTCATCGCCATCATCATCATCTTCATCACCATTATCATGACCATCATCATCATGACCATCACCATCTTCATCAACATGATCATCATCATCATCATCATCATCATCATCATCATCACCACCATTATCATCAACATGACTAGAATCATCATCATCTTCTTCTTCTTCTTCATAATTGGGTAATAGTCATTCATGATCATCATTTACTTCATCTTGTGATTCTTCAGTATCTTTTTCTTCCATCACATTATACTTTACCAACCTTCCTCTTGGATCATGTCTAATAATAAATGACCAACTTGGTTTGTGTGGAACACCAAACTAAAACACTTACTCGCATTGGCTTGGAAGAACATAGGGCTTATCTCCAACTAGCTCAAATGACCTTGTATTAATCATTATAAATCTGCTATCATGTTCAATAATGGTCCTATCAAAATCATTTTGATTCAATTGTAGCATGTACCATTTGATGACAAATATAATTTGAATGAATTAAAGTTGCACTCAAGTATATAATCCAAAATTCTATAGTATCAATTTTTAGATTTTTGAGGATGTATGTTAGTTCTAGATGAAAGATTAGTGACTACAAAGACTACACTTATCCCAGAATCACATGTTTTCTTCATTTTGTTTGAATTTTTTATGCAAAATTTATGGTAATGGTAGTACATAGCTTTATGGTATTTGACCTACAATTATTCAAACATGTTAAGATTATTTGTATTGATCTATGAGTTGGTATTAAACTTATGGCTCATGATTAGTAATCTTTTGAAAACCTTTGTATCTCTTAAGCCATATACTAGATCAAGTACCATTGGCATAACATTGGGATCTCCATTACGATGAGATTTTTTATACCGACCATTTTATTGAGACTGTTCAATCCATACCATCATCCAATCAAGATTTTTTGCAATATACAAATGTAGTGCATCCCACTTGTGACCAACTATAAAGAAAATAATTAGACCACTTAGAAACAACTTATATTGATGATGGATAAGAATAATTTAACTACAAAGAAAAAGTAATAATTACCTCTCACTCTCCTCAATCTACCTTCCACTTCATGTACTCCCCTTCAAATTTTTCAATAGAGTTGGGATCCTAAATGTGATCTAGATGGATATTTTTTTCAAACTTTGGAAGATATTCACTAATGTACACTATGGTCTGGTATATCATATATCTCTCTACCATAGAACCCTCAGGACATGCTCTTTATTGAACCAAGCTGTTCATAAATTTTAAGTGTCTCTCAACCATCCACATTGACCTAGTTTGTACAGGTCCACAAATTCAATCTCCTCAACTTGATGTATGAAGTAGTGTTCTTGAGCATCAAAAAAGTTGAAGGTAGACACTTTTGCATTTCACACATAAGATGTGGAATTTTTCTCTTCCAATATTTTATATTTTTTTAATCAATTTCTTTAGATGATAACCACCTAAAAGAGATTCAACATACAAGAACATATAAACAAGATTTCAGCTAAAATTATACAAATCTAATAAAAAACACTTCTAACCTCATGTATTTTTCAAGATCATATATAACTTGTTTAATACTATTTTCAAATTAGTGTAGGAGGGATAGAGGTAGGACATACTACAATCATTAAAAAAATGATCATTTCAATATATTATTAAATAATACAATAGGTAGTACATTCAATTTTACAAATATATTATAAATAGAGAACATGACTTACCTTGACAAAGGTATGCCAATCATGTGTTTTCAAATCTAGCCTAAAATCACCTTTCTTTGATACAAGAGTGCTTATATTTGCAACAAAACCTATGATAAATTTTATTTTTTATTACTTCTTTTAATGCATTGCTTTGTTGCTCCGTTAATAACCAAGGAAGGGCACTCGTATTTATGTGGTCTCCATTGCTATTGATTTAATGAAGTCTTTCAATGCATGATTGGATTTATGAATGTCAGTACAAATTTTGGCAATTTTTTCCCTATCATGCCTTCTATCCAATATTTTTCATAGTGTGTCTGTTACATTCTTTCCAATATGCATAGCATCAAAAAAATGCACAATTGGGAGATCTTTGTAGTATAGTAACCTACTAAATTGAGTAGGATAACTATTC
This sequence comes from Cupressus sempervirens, assembly GCA_028749045.1. Classification (NCBI taxonomy): domain Eukaryota; kingdom Viridiplantae; phylum Streptophyta; class Pinopsida; order Cupressales; family Cupressaceae; genus Cupressus; species Cupressus sempervirens. The sequence goes on along the minus strand of CM053789.1, from coordinate 475,978,007 downwards.
ATTCCTCTAAGAAGTTGTTCATTGATGCCTTGATGACCTTCATAACCACCAATTACATCATTACTAAATATAAGATAATATCAAAATATAAATTTCAAACTTTGGACCACAAACTGGACATTACCTCAACAATTTAGTTGATTGTATTCCAACTTCCATAGATGAGGTGTCGTTCTTCATGGCCTTAATTATGTCTCTTATTTCCCATTAAAAAGATGTTTTTTGGTAATTCGATACTTGTGATTATTGTGGAGAAAGTGCCTAAACCCATCGAACACCTACTTTCCTAAAATTCTTGAATGATGAGATTTCATCTTCGGACCATAAACTGGACATACAAATTTTTCCTTTGTCTGAAGACCTAAAAGATCATGTACAATTGGATCATGTACAATTATCTTGTGCAACTTAAGCATACAACACTAATGTGTAATCACTATAACAAACCAAAAATATGTGATCTTAACAATATAACATACCGCAAAAATGAGTTAGCCCAGGGGCATCATGTACTGTCCATACAAGCATTGCATAGAATTGAAATTGTCGATGTCTTATTGGTCTAGAGATGTCATCCATAGTGATGCCATTATATAACTTCAACAACTCGTCAATTAGGAGCTTAATATATACGTTCATATATTTAACTTGGTCCTTACCTAGTAATTAAATGAATATAAATATTACATAATCATTATGACCATTTTTATGCACTGTTTATAAATTAATTTAGATAACTATTAAATGAAAAAAATATCTGGCACAATAATTAACAACCTTATATGCTCCCTCTTTATGGACATCCAAGGATGAATGTTATTGTTAATAACAAAAATAGGCCATACTGAGTAAATAGATCTCATATCTCAAAATAGATTGACACCATCTGCTACCAATTAAAGCTTCAGATTACAAGGTTCTTCTTTAAAGTGTGACCATGTTGCTTCTACCTCTTTAAATGAAAAACCATCTATAGGCATTTACATAATGTCATCTTGACTTCTATTGCATGCATGGTAATCCATAAATTGTGCCAAGCTAGTGCACCTAAATAATTGTTGATGACATGGAATAATGGGAATGCATCAAAAAATCTTGTGAGGCACCTTTCTTGTTATTTGATCTGACCGATATCTACTAATATAACAATTAGCGCATTCTACTGCAAATTCATATTATTTATGATATAGAATGTGGTCATTGAGACATGCATGTATTTTCTAATACTTAATTTCAATTTGATTCATAATGGTAGATAATTCTTAGTACGAATGAGGTAGAATGTTTGATGGTGGTAACAAAAACTCACCTATCAACCTATAACAACAAATATGCATTGTTAATATAATGCATAGTAATTGTATGCTAACATTGAAGATGACAAAAATGACATACCTTAGCATATGTGGCATTTCTACATTAGATAAACCATTCATAAACTTCAAGTTCACCAACAACACTATAGTAGAGAGAAGAATTGTTTGGGAGCCTTGGTATAGGGGCATGTGTTCCTTCTTAAGTAAAGGTATATCAAGACCATCTTCATTATCATTATCAGATGCACTAGTACCATCATCGTGAGCCTCTTCATCCCCTACTCCAATACCATCTTCTTCAATCATGTCCTCTAGCACACTATCATCTTCTTCCATGGGAGTGTTATCCTTAGCTTGAATATTCACACCTCCATGTTCCTCTAGTAGGAAATCCACATTTAGCAATGGAAAAATTGTGGCCCCATTCAACATGACCATGTTACCTACAATGACTCTGGGTTGTTGTGATTAGAATTATTTGATTATTTAAACCCTTACACTTTTTGCAAGGAAAATTACTTTATTAGCTTTTCTTCGAAACTAAGACCACAATGTAGCCATTGTCTCATTATTTTTTTCTAGGTTCATATTGTTAGGCACGGTCTTTCTTCATAGGAAAATATATCTGCAAAAAAATTGGACATGTTGTACTTAGTATTTATATCTTCATATATGGTTTTGAAAGAACAATTTTTCCTAACCAATGTGTATATTATCTACAAAAAATTGGACATGTTGTACTTACTATTTATATCTGGGCATATAGTTTTGAAAGAAAAATTTGACCTAACTAATGTGTATATCTACAAAAAAATTTGACATGTTGTACTTAATGTTTATATCTACACATATGGTTTTGAAAGAAAAATTTGGTGTCATCAAGAGTTGAATTGTTCTACGAAAGTCCTAGTTTATTCATACTTGTCCAAAAATTGTAATCTTTCTATTCATATGTTTTGATGGATTGGTGCTAATATTAAAATTTTTCTATTTCCCTCTACATGATTTATCTTGTAATATTGATCTTTTGGACTGAATTTTATTATTGGACTAAGAACTTTTATCCATCCATAAATATCATCATCAACCTCCTCTATGTTATATTGGTTGTTTACCCTAAGTTTGGATTGAGGTTTTAAAGGGAAATTTTTGTTTTCTTTCATTCTCACAACCCAAAATTCTTTATACTTAGTGGATAGTTATATTGTAAGGTGGAGATAGTATGCAGGGTGAGGATATTGGGAGTTTTCATTAGATGGAGATGTAACACTAAATTTCATGACTATGACTGCAAGTTTAATGTGCTAATTGCTAAGAATCACAACACAAAAGGTGTTCTAGGACTGAAGAAGGAAAAAGCTTCATTAGAAAGGATGGAAATACCATGCCAATGATGTTTGTGGAATAATTTTCTTCATGGGTTTCATGGGAATGAGCCTATAAGGCCAAACAACATTTTTAAGCCTAAAAGGCCTGGGAACTAGGGCTCGGTAGAAAAAAGTTGAAAACTTGTGATCTTAAACCAATATTAGAGATTTAGATATGGTTTTACACCTACTAAGATATTTTGTAAATAGTTTTTGTGGTTGTGTGGAAGTTTGTGAAGTTTAGAGTAAATTTGGCAGAAATAGGGCTACTAGAAATGAGCCCCTTTTAGGCCTCCTGGTGCAACTTTTGAATTTGGAATATTGGGAAGGGCCAGACCTATCAGTTGGCCAATAAACCTTGTAGAAGGTTAGAGAATGAGATGTTAAGTTATTTATCATATGAAAGATGGAAATGAGTCATTAAATATGTTAGAGATTTGTAGGTTTAGTTGGATTACTCTAATTGATGCAATCAAATGTATAAGTGGCATGTTGGCCTTGAACATTTGATCTCTATCCTTTACCTTATCGTAATTTATCTCCATGATATATGATTAATAATTAGTGAATTAATAATCACCAATTGTGTATATGTATTTAATAATAGTCATATTATTAAATACATATACATGAACAATTATATTGAAATAAATAATAATCATATTATTTCTCAAGTGCATTGATAATTAATATCGATATATTATGGTGTACTGCAGCATATATAATCAATCATGATTGGGATAATGACATCACTGAGTAAGGGTAATCAAACAGTTGTTAATGGTAACAAATGATAAGTTCATAAATGGCATGTCTCACATAGAGACATGTCTCTATGTGAGATGTGACTCCACATTACCTTATTTATTGAAGTCATTCCAATACTTATAAAAGCACACAAATCATTTTAAGTGTAGAGAAAAACAAGTATACAACCATTCAACTAATTATATCTTAGTAGCAATAAAGTCACAACATATCAATATTGATAAACTTATCTTGGTGAGAATATTATGAATTGAAAAAAATGGTCATTGAAGGTTATAAATTTTTATAAGGTTTGATAGATATCTCATTGCTTATTACCTATTCTTTCAACCAAACTAACCATTGTATATTGGTATGATTCAATATCTTCAACATAAGCCAATATCTTATGAATTGTTTATAAAGTGCACTTTCAACAATGATAAGTTGTGTTCAGAGTTGTGAGCTTCTTATCTAAGAAGTCTTAATTTTGAATCTATTCAAACTTAACAAATGATAATAATTAATATATGATTTTTTAACAATGAGGGCACCTGGAATTTTCTCTTAGAATAACTTGATAGGAATTGGGTGCCATGTTGGGCGCTCTTTCAAAATTTGAATTAGCTAGAATGCATGCAAGTAGGAAACTAGTCAAGGGGAATCTGGCTGGCAGTACTGACCCTAGGGGAATGACAGAGGATGTTGAGATGTTTACGGGTTCAGAATATTTTGTTTGAGGTGGACAATGGAAAGTCTTCAGGTGAAACTAAACTTTTTTGTGGGGTCTGTGTCCCACCTTTGGGATCTCATTCTACCGCTCATGTGTCAGGACATGATTTCACTCTAGTGGGAAAATTCTTAGGTGCTAGACCTGATATTGAAACTCTTAGAAAGATGGTGAAAAGAAAATCGATCATTAGAGGAGAGGTAGATGTTGCCCCCATGTTGAATGGCTTCTTTTTGTTTATCTTCAACTGTAAAGAAGACATGGATAGAGTTCCTTGTGGAGGACCGTGGTCTTTTGGTAAAAGTTCTCTTACCATTAAAAAATGGGAACCCAATATGGATCTTTTAGACTCATTCTTCTTAACCACTCCCATTTGGGCCAGACTCCCTAGATTCTCTCTTGAATTCTGGCATGAAGATATCTTTAAAGGTATTGCTAGTTCCTTTGATGAACTAGTGGCTATGGATAATGCTATGGCTTCTAGATTCAAACTTCATTGTGCCATACTTTTTGTTAAGGTGGAAAACTTGAATCACCTCCTAGCTAAGGTGGATCTAATCTCCAAGTTGGGTAAAAGAACTCAAGAAATCCGTTTTGAAGATTTGCCTAATTCTTGTTATGCTTGTAAGAAATAGGGGCATTTGGTTAAGAACTATCCCTCTAAAAGTAAAAAACAAGCTAGCAGTGGGTTGGAAAGGAAAAAGAACAAGATTTAGCACAAGAAATTTTGGAAACCCAAAGAAGGCCAACGCCAAGAAAAAAAAAGCTATGAAAAACTTCAAACAGAATAGGTTGAGGCAGAGAAAGAGCTCACTTATGAGGAAGACAACTCCGAGAAAGAAGGTATCCGTTTACAATCTAAAACCAGTTTACCTAAAAAAGAATTGGAAAATCAGAAAAATATCTCTAAACAAATTGTTATTTACCAGAGGTTAGATGAACAATGGGGAGATATTGATGACAAAATTGTGCTTGAGGATGGTGAAATCTTGGCTGATATTGGAAATTTACCAAAGGAAGAAGTATTTCCTTCTTCTCAATCTAGGGAGATTCAGATGCAAACCTAGATAGAAAATGACCCTTCTATGGTGGAACCTCCTCTCCTGGATGATGTGAAAGAAAATGGCTCAATTCATAAACCTATCCAAAGGAAAAGGGTTGAAAAAAAGAACAATAACAAGGGGGTAGAGACTAGAAGTAGCAAAATGGATCAATATAGCAAGGTAAAACCTCTTGTTTCTAATCCAAAAAAAATTGGGAAAAAAATAGATCAACACATTAAGGTAAAACTAGATGTTGGATCCTTGGGTAATCCTAGAAGAAGATCTACGAAGAAAAATAGAGAGTTAGAAAGTATGCAGAATATTGTTGATGGTAGGCAGGCAACTATTCTAGATTTTTCTCCTAAAAAATGGATATGAAGCTCATAACTTGGAATATTAGGGGGTTGATAGTACTCATAAACTGGACATTGTTAGGAATTTTGTTAGAGAACAGAAGCCTAATTTCTCCTGCTTCAAGAACTAAGATGAATAAAGAGAAAGTAGAATAGATTAAAGCTTTTGATAACTATTCTTTAAATGCTAGTAGTTAAGAAGGAGCATCAGGAGGAACTTTGATGTTATGGAAAAAGAACTGTTTCTCTGGAATAATTTTGTTTTCTAGTAAACACCTTATGATAGCCAAAATTTCTAGTTCTAAACAGAAGGAAGATTGGTATCTTGTGAATATTTATGCTCCTAACTCAAAGCTTTCAAGGAAAAATGTCTGGGATTTTATTTCTAAATTTAAAAGCAAAAACTATTCTGACCGATGGATCATCATGGGAGATTTTAACATCCCTCTTTATGACCATGAGAAAATAGGAGGCAATCCAACTCAGTTGGAAGGAAGATTGGATCTAAGGGAATTCATCAATTATGAGGGCTTAATGGACTTGGACATCCATGGTATCCAGTACACGTGGAGCAACAAGAGAATTGGTAATGAATGTATTCAGGCTAGGCTTGACCGTGCTCTTATTTCTCTTGACTAGACTAAAGATTTAATTTGTAAACTGGAGGCTTGTCAGAAAATTGCTTCGGATCATTTCCCTCTTATATTCACTGCTAAAAAGATTAATCTCAAGAAGAATTTTCCTTTTAGATTTGAGAAGATGTGGATGCAACACCCTCAGTTTGAAACTAAATTGAAAGAATGGTGGAATATAGAGTTTGAAGGTATTGCCCTCTTTAGAATTGCTTCCAAGCTAAAAAATGTTAAAAGAGAAGTCAAAAAATGGAACAAGAATAGCTTTGGGAACATTTTTGAGAACAAATCTACTATTAAGGAGGATATTCTTAATATTCAGGAAAAAGTACAAAAGGAAGGTTATACCTCCGATCTCCTCCTTGAAGAGAATGAAAAGCTTGTCCAATACCATGACATCATTACTAAAGAAGAAATCTTTTGGAGATAGAGATCCTGATTGTTATGGTTGAGAGAAGGGGATAACAATACTAAGTTTTTCCATCTTTCCACTCTGAAGCACAAGGCCAAAAATCGCATTTTAAATCTTAAAATGGGTGATGTGAATATTGTTGATGACAAGGCTATCATGAATGAGATGGTGACTTTTTTCTCTTCCCTTATGACAGTTGAATCTAACATTAATGTGGAAAGTTAGGTTGAACTCCTCAAAGTGATTTCACCACTAATTACTAAGGATCAGAATAAAATTTTATGTTCAATTCCTAAGGATGATGAAATTCTCAAGGTTGTTAGCTCGCTGGGAGGAGATAAAGCCCCTAGCCCTGATGGTTTCCCCATGTTCTTCTTCCAGAAGCTTTAGAAAGTGGTTATAAAGATGTTTGTGATGTTGTTAAGGAATTCTATGTGGCTAAACAACTACTCAAAGAACTCAACTCCACTTTTCTGTGCCTTATTCCTACGAATGTTGGGGCTGATTCTCCAGATTAGTTTTGCCCAGTTAACCTTTGTAACTCTTTCTATAAAATTATTTCCAAAGTTCTCACTTCCAAAATTTTTTAAGTGATCTTGTTGATTATTGTTGATCAAAAAAATGGTTTTGTCCCTGGTAGACAAATCCTTAACTCTATCATCTCTACTCATGAGAATATTCATTCCTTGTCTTGTTCTAACAATCAGGGTGTCATTATGAAAGTGGACATTGCTAAGGCCTATGATAGAGTGGATTGGTCTTTCCTTTGTAATATTTTTCTTTCTTTTGGCTTTGATGATAAGGTTGTGGGTCTAATCTTCCAATTGGTTTCTATTGTCTCTATTGCGGTCTTGGTTAATGAGAGCTCCTCTCCATTCGTTTTTCCTTCTCGAGGGCTGAGACAAGGAGATCCTTTATCCCCCATCCTTTTTGTTATTACTGTTGATTGTTTGGGGAGATTTATTGGGGACTTGGTCCAAAGAGGTTTTCTTAAGGGCTTACAACCTTCTTCTCAACTGTTAACTTGCTCCCATGGATAATTTCTTGATGATACTATCTTCATGGGTAAGGCTGAAGTGAAGGAAGCTAGGATTTTAAAGCAAGCTATTAACTTATATTCTATTGCTTCCGGACAAGGGGTAAACTGGAGTAAAAGTGTTGTGTTCTTCATTAACACCCCTATCCATAGACAAGTTAAAATTGCTTCTTGGGATGTTCTATAGGTTCTCTCCCTTCCTCTTACTTGGGGCTCCCCCTAGGCTTGAAGGTCCCTGATGCTTTCTAGAAAGATCTTATTAAAAAATTTAGAAAAAAAGTTGGTAGGATGGAAAGGTATTCTTCTAAGCCAAGCTGGTAAGTTAACTCTTCTCAAAGCCTATCTCCAGAGAATTCCTACTTATGCTTTAAGTCTTTTCAGAATTCCTTTTAAATTTGCTGAGTCAATTGATAAAATTCAAAGAAACTTCTTATGGTTTGGCTCAGATGATAAAAGGAGAATGCCTTTAATTGCTTGGGATCAAATTTGTTAACCTCACAATGAAGGGGGATTAGGAATTTGAAAAACCAATAGTTTGGATAAAGTCCTTCTAGCCAAACAGGGGTGGAGAGTGTACCATGACAATAAAGAGTGGAGTTCCATTTGGAAACATAAGTATCTCTTCAATGCTTACTCCCTTCCTGATTTCCTTGAATCTCTTGATGTTATTCACTCTTCCTCCATATGGGTAGCTATTTAGGGGACCAAGAAAACTTTAAAAAAAGGATGTTCCTAGAAAGTTGGTAATGGATTTAAAGTGAATTTATGGGAAGATATCTGGCTTATGGACCACCCTTTGATTGAAGATTTTAATGACAAGGCCTTAATTGATTGATGCAAGCAGAGATTTGGCCTTCTTGTTTGTCATTACTGGCAGAATGATTCATGGGTGAATTTAACTGATATAAGTCATGGATTCAGTAATATCCAATTATCCCTTAATGTTTTTTCTCTTTACCCTTGTCTGGAGGATGAGATTATCTGGTTTGCTGACCCTAGTGAGAAATTCAAAGTCTCTTCTATCTTTGCTCCTAAGGATAAGAATAATCAACCTCTTTAGACTCAAGCTTGGATTAAGGGTCTCACTCCCAAAATTAACATTTTCTTTTGGACTCTTATCCAAAACAAAATTCTGACTCTTGATAACTTGCAAAAAAGAGGTATAAATTTGGTTAACAGGTGTTCTTTATTCAGAAAGGGATATGAAGATAGAGATCATATGTTTTTGAGTTTTTCTTTTTCCTAGGAAGTCTGGACTGAGATTTTGAATTTTTGGGGCTTGACATGGGTACATCAAAATAATGTGGATCTTGCTTTCAAGAGTTGGAGATGCCCCTCGAAGGATCCTGATGTTCAAGTTCTTTGTAAATTAACCCTCCCCCATCTTTGGTGGGGCATACAGAAAGAAAGAAATAACAGGATATTCAGAAATAAAGATCTTCCAGGTTGGGTGCTTGATCAAAACATTATCAGATCCTTCAAGGAGAATTTTTTGTCCTGGAGGGAGCCTACTCAGACCTTCCAACTTGATCACCCTTTAAGATCTCAAGGATCTAAGTTGAAAATTGATAATCCTAGATCGATTATAAAATGGCTTGTTCCTCCTAATGGATGGATCAAAGGAAATTTTGACAAAGTAGCCAAGGGTAACCCAGGAAGAGTAGGATGTGGAGGTGTTCTTAGAGATCATATGGGAAATGTTATTGACGTTGTTGCTATCCCTATTGGCCACTCGAATAGTCATATTGCTGAAGCTACTACTGCCCTTTATACTACTATTTTAGCTGTTGATTTGGGGTACTCCAAATTATGGTTGGAAGGTGATTCTCTAAATATTATAAATATTCTTAATAATAAAAATACTACCTCTTGGTCTATAGAGGCAATGGTTATGAAAATGAAAACCCTATTTCAAAATTTTGAAAAGGTGGTCATTTCCCATACTTATAGAGAAGCCAATGGGGTTGCTGATTGGATAGCTAATCATGCAGTACAAATGGGGCAAAAGATGAGGTAGCTCGATGACTTACACAAACATGTGGATCTTAAAGCGATTATTAATTATGATGTTATTCATTCTAGAGTGGGAAAGATTTTCTCGGATTAGAAATTTAATGATTTGTGGGAGTGGCCTTACGATTGTTAGTTTAGCATTCCCAAGGAGGTACATTCATGTGAAGGCTATGTAGTCTCTACACATATCCTCAAAAATGCATCCTCAATATCGTGTCACTAAAAACTAGTCTCACTTCTACCTCTTTGCTATTGATATTTGGGTGTTGTTGGTTTTTTGTTTGCTCTGCAATATGGGAGGTGAACCGAGGAAGCAGGAACCCAAAAAAGTGATGATTGGAAGGCTAGGTAGGATGTTTGGAAGATTCTCTAGAAAGGGAAGGTGGTCAGCTACATGGTGTGGTTGCATGGATTCAAACCCTATGTCACCACTACCTTCTTCAAAAACTGGGTGGATGACAAAGTTACTCTACATGGAGTGTCTGTTAAGCTAACTCAGGAATTCATTGCTGAAGTCACTAGTCTTCCCATGAAAGGTATCAAGTTTTTGAAGTAGAGTAGTATATCCAATGCGGCCTACAAAAAATTCTCAAAGACGAAAGAAGAGGAGCTACAATTGGAAAAGAATGGCGACTTCTATGATGGGCAACAGATAAAAGGTATTTGGCATGATGTTCTTGGTTGTATTCATGAATATTTCATCCTTGATGGAAGAAATAAAAGGGTGCACAAATTCCACTTTGTCTTCCTTAACCATTTTAGGTACAAGGACAGAATCTCCTTCCCTTTCTATTTGCAATTTTCTTTGCTCCAAAGTTTGAATGCCCATAAAAAGAAATAGTCTCATCCCATATTACATGAAGGTCTGATTTTACTCATTGAGGGTTTTTGTAAAAATAAATCCATTGCTTTGTCCCTGTCCACTGGCAAGCATAAGATTCCTAATCTCATTAAAGGAAAAATGGATGAGAGTGTTAAAAAGAAAAAAAGGCTAAACTAAAACCCTCCAGTTCTCGAAGACAATTTGAGGAAGAGGATACTGAGGTGGAGAGCACTGATGGCTTAGATAAGGATGCCCTTGACGAAGAGGAGGGGACAGATGCTGGGGAGTTTAGCTCTATCCTAGATGGTTGCCCAAATTTGAAAGACAATAATGAGGATGGGAGAGAGGAAGATACTACTGAGGTGAATTCAGAATAGAGTAAGTCTGAAAATGAGGACACTCATATCATGTCTGGGGGAGGTGATAAAGAGAAAGATAATGATGATTTAGCCATTTTGAGTGAGGAGGAAAACATGGGGAAAGCTTCCACTCCTCTTAAGGAGACTGAGGGACATGATAAGGAGGGCTAGAGCCACCATATTCAAGCAGAGCTTGGTGAGGTGGAGCCATTGGATGGGGGGATTCATATTGATAAAGATGGCCCTATTCTACACACCACTACTGATGATGTGGGTGACTCCCCGGTGAGGGAAACCAAACTCTCCTTCCTTCACTCTGCTAAACAAAAAGATGACTCTTTCCTTCAGGTTGACTCCTGGTTATATAATGAAATAATGGGGCTGAAGAAGAAAGTGGATACCTTGCAACATAACTAGGAGGTAGATTGGGCTATTATTCAACACATGGAGGTGCAAATGGGAGATATCCCAAAAAAACTAAAGGATTATGAGTAGAATCTTAGACTGCTCATCAGGGAAAGTGGAACAAAAATGGAGCAAGTTACCTCAAGCATCTGTGCTACTGTGGCAACTTTGGGTAAAAGAGTTAATGAAGGAACCATATCTTCAGAGGGCCCAAGCAAGAGGACAAGACAGAGTTTGAGAAAAAAAGCTTTGATAGCTGCTACTACTTTGGCTGCTAACTCCATCTAGGAAATGGCTAAGATTGGTAAGGAGGTTGTGAAGATGATTATAGAATTGCAATAGTTTCTTGGGTCTTCTTTTCTGGTCAGGTTCCTATGCAGGTCTTGTTTGCTGGCTGGTTTTTCTAGTTCCTTTTTTTGGTCCTATTTTCTGGATTTTAGTTTTTAACTTGTACTGTAGGCTCCAAGTCCTTGTAAAACATGGGTATTTTATCTAGACTTTATTCGTGGTTTTAGGTCTCCATAAAACCTAATTTTGATGCTACGTTTTAGTAGGTTTATGGGCTCTTTCCTATTGGATGGCTTATTTTTTCCTTTTTTGAGGATGTGTAAGGGTTGCAGGGTCCCTTCAAAACCTATTTTTACCATAATCTAAAACAATGAGGGCACTTGGGATACTTTGAACATCAACCCAATCTCAATCCTTTCTAATAATAATCTCCCCAGTCCAATTTAGCATCTTAGGTGTATCCTAATTTGCTTCCATAGCCAATAGGGCTCCTAGCTTGTTCATTTCTATACAATTCATTTTCCTCCATGGAAAGATTGAAAAAAACTTTACCCACTTCTTTAATTTGAGAAGTTAGAGTGTGGGATTCCATGATTGATGATCTAAAAGAAACCCCACTTTTGTGTAGCTCTAGAGATTCTTGCAATGGTCTCTTGTTGAAGATGTGGAGAGCCCAAGTCATGCCAATCAATGACTAGAATATGGGTGTTGTGTGTGGTTTGGAGGGGAACTATTTCAATCCCACTCTATAATAATGTATGACCTCTTGGTAGACTACCCAATTTATCCAATATCATTACATTTAGTATTACTATCGATGAAAGAACATCAGGACCAAAGAAACCTCATAATGATCATGATAGAGAATACATTTTCATAGTAATATAATGTTCTTTCATCGGTAGTAGTATAAATGCATCTAGTTATATATTTGTTTCTGGTGCATATCAGGACATGTGGCCTCTGTTGTCTAGGTGTTGATGATGAAACCATGGACCCTCTAATCTCTCTTATGGAAGGGGCTTCTATAGATCTAAGTCTTGATAATAGTGAGAAATTTTTTTGTAGGATTTCTTCTTGTAAAATAGGAGCCCCAATTCTTTTAGCATATATTTTCAAAGACTGCTTGGATTATGATAAATTTTCCAATGCTTATCATGCAGCACTATCTTGTCTAGACTCTAAACAAAACCAACATAGACATTTCTTAAAGTAAAAACAAAAGGCAACGGATTGAAATTACCAAAATGACAAATAAAAATTCATATGACCATTAAAAAAAGCATTTTCAATGTAGACTCAATTTCTAATATTGTTATTCAAACATGTTCAAGATGCTTCTTATAACACTAGAAGAAACTACAAAATTTCCATGTATGCATTAAACATGACTTTAAATAATATAAGCATTAAATTGTAGATTCTCAAAGAAATTCTGATCAAGAATAGATTGTAAAAACCAATGAGTTTATTAGAGAACCAAAGAAACCTCATAATGATCATGATAGAGAATACAATTAGAGAAAAGACTAGAAGCCACACCTATCATCTTTCAAGAAAGATAAGAATGTTGTTGGTTGTACCCGACCAACCAACTATATCCATCTAGGCTCCTAAAGTTGGTCAAGGGATAGTTTTCAAGTTGACAACACTAAAATAATAGTCAAGACTGACCAAATGTAGTTGTAGGGCAATTAGAGAGGTTGGTTGTTGGTAACATGGGATGATAAAATTCTATAAATGTTGTAAAAGGCTGACCATGGAGAGAGGAGAGGAGTTAGTGTACGAAGTATTAACATTAATAACATAAAGGTTTCTTGCAATTTCTATGTCTTTTTAACAGTTTTTACAGTCATTTGCAACATTATTTTAGGTCTAGATTCTTTCTTTTTGAAGAACACTTATATGACATCTTAGAGTGTTGAATCAGTAGAATTAATAGTATCCTAGATTCATTAAGGGAGATATTTGGGTCTGAATAATAACTATTTTAATTTTCTTCTAGGATAACTTGAGAGGGAAAACATGGAATATCTTGCATGTAAGTTATCATGGAACCCCCAAACCTTAGAGGAAGAGATAAGAGGGGTTGTGTTTTATTCCTCCACAAGTTCAGGTTGGCATGCAATAGTTTGTACGTGCTTTGAGTCAAAGGAAAGTGACTGTGTAATTGTCTCTATGTTACCAGAATAGTGACAAGGTATTGGATTAAGGGATTTATCCATTCAAAGAGTTGGAGAGTGCTATGAGAGTTAGGAAAAGAAGATTGGGGAGTCTAATTGATCTTTGAGTGGTTGAGAATGGTTGTGTACCCAATGAATGATCTGTTCAATGACAGTTTAGTGGAATGGGTGATTGTCCTATAATGACAATAAAAGATGTAAACAATGTTATTGATTGGGATTTGAGATTGACTATGTTAGTAGGTATTGAGGATAGAGTGGGAAAATTCCAATGTGTTGTAAGGGCTAGAGTCCCAAGGGATTAATGAATTTGGTTTAAGGTTAAGTCTTGTTTATAGTGGCTGATGGAATAGGACCATGGCAATGTTATGTTAGTAGAGTTTGGGTATGAAAAGAGTCTTTAAAAGAGTGGGATATGATTGAGGCATCAATGGGAATCCAATATGATCCTAGGTTGTGTGAAAGAGGATTGGATGTGGTCATAGGGTACAAGGGAAGTTCTATGAGATCAGTGGTCATGAAGATAATGAATGGAGTCATTAAGTGTTATGAGGGCAATCAACAAGTGTTGAGGATACAATCAGTGAATGAGATGTGATAAAAAATGAGTGTGATTAGAGATTGAGTGTGATTAGTATGTGGAGTACAGTGGAAGGGAGAGATAACCAATGATTAGGCTTTGTTCATTAATAGTTCTTGAGAGTGTGTGATCAGTTGAGAGAATCCTTGTATTGATCCAAGAATTGGGATAGTGTCTTTGATGAAGACTAATGATGTGAGAAGTTGTATCACACTAAGATTCTGAAGAATTTGTCCTAAATTAATAGGAATTTTGATTGGGCCCATTATCTTCTATATCATAGTGGTACCAAAGCAACAGATTAGATCCTTGCAAGGTGAAGATGGGTTTGACAAGGTTAGAGAGGGAAATGTTAGACTTCTTGAGTAATGGGAAGAAGGAAATAGAGGAAGAAGAGAGAAGGAAATAAGAAGAGAAAAGAGATGAGAAAATGAGGCAACAGGAATTGAGAAGCACAAGATAAGTGCTTGAGGTAACCATGAGGAAGTTGGATGAACTTATGGAGCAGGATAGGAGGAACATCGAGAGATGGGAAGAACAATGTAGACTAACTTTAGGAGCCTAGATGGATATAGAATACAATTAGAGAAAAGACCAAAACCCACACCAATCATCTTTCAAGAAAGATAAGAATATTGTTGGTTGTACCCACCCAACCAACTATATCTATCTAGGCTCCTAAATACATGTTTCGGCTACTTCAAGAGAGCTTATCTACTAGTCTAAAGGATAAAAAATAATTGAAGGAACCAACTGAAGGGAAGCAATTTCAAAAGGCATATTTAGGAAAATAAATGTTTTTGTTGCTACAAAAGAGCTTGGTTGCAAGTCTAAAGGATGAGAATCAAATAGAAAATAAGGGATTAGTAAGCCAAAGGGTGTGTAGCCAGTGGTAGTGACTCTAATATTTGAAATTAGTAACTTGTGCAGAGAAGGGATTCACAAGCTTAGGTAATTACTAATGAGAATGACAATATTTTATCAATATTTTAGTTGAAGGATAGTTAACATGCTTGACAACATGTGATACTGAAGTAAGGAAAGTGACCAATGATCTAAGAAAATAAAAAGTTTAATATAAACTTCTAGGACTATTATGATAGTTTATATGGTTGTCTTAACAAATAGGTCAAACCCATATAAGATGACTATAAGGACTCAAGAATTATGAGTTGCTACATTGAAAACCATGATGATCATAAGGAAGCTAAGTTGGTTGAAAATGTCCATTGTCAAGATGAAAAAGAATTTTTTGTATTTAGAAAGATGTTAGATAAAGATAGAATTGAAGATTTAATGCATTGTGATGAGCTCTTGTCAAAGTTGAGTGTTTAATCTAAGCATAACACCATGGAATGAATTAGTTTGATATTAGATAAAGATAGAAATGAAGATTTAATGCCTCATGATTAGCTCTTGTTAGACTTGAATATTAAATCTAAGTCAAGCACATTGGAATAAATTAGTTGTTTGAGGCAAGTGCAACATTAACCCCACTCAAGACAAATGTATCTCTATTAGGTCCCTATGGTTAGTATATACAGACACAATGAAAGGTCGATCCATGTTTTGAAACTAGCATTGGTGGATGATTCTAGTCAAGGTCAGGAAGAGCTAACACTCTATTCTAGGCAACTAGAAAAACCTATCTTTAACAACACCTAGACAACAGATACCACATGTCATGATATGCACCCAAAAAAAAAAAACTAAATGCATTTATATCACTATTGATGAAAGAATGTTATATAACTACCAAAATTTATTCTCTACCACAATTATTATTTTAATAACTACCAAAAAAAGAACATTATATAACTACCAAAATGTATTCTCTATCTATATAGAGAATATATAATTGATCATGACTATTACTACCGATGAAAGAACATCCAACAATGCATAACTTGAATATCTTTGAAGTGAGTGGATAGTGATATGAAAGAGGCTTTGTACGTTACACTTAGTTAGATTTAGTGCAATCATTGTGAAATTATTAACAAGACAACCAATTATAAATGGAATAATATCATATTGATGAAACCCTTACCAAATACACACTTTGAAAAAAATTTACTTATCAATTTGATGAAACTCTTGCCAAATACATTACGTGATAGAAAAGTTGTAGATTTCTATGACTTAGCAATGGCAACTCGAAACCTTTCAATCATCTGCAATGGCAAGTTGAAACCTATCAAATGTCTACAATGGATAATAAAACTTGTCAAATATCTGCAATGGCAACATAAGCAATAGGATTTAAAAAGACAAAATTTAATCAAGTTTCAATTTTTGAAGGGCCATTGTATAATACCCTTTCCTTTATTAAACTTGTCATAAATTTATTAAAAATCACAATCACTTGCAATATAAGATGATTCTTCAATCCATTTTCATTTTCTCTTCCTATTCTCATGAATTTTTATGAAAGCACACACTTAAACACTTACATTAAGGCACACTAATGACATTTGTTGACAATGTTAAATTCAATGTTTTGGGCTAAACCTTGTGATCCATCTTCAGGTTAACCTCATAATTTTCACGTAGTTTCTTCTAGAAACTGTTTGTTGTCTAACATTTCTAAGAAGCCTTGTACATCCAATATTTAGAACTTCCTCTTTAATGACCTTATAAAGCTTAAATTCCAACCTCCAAGTGAAGGTGCCCCCTGAATCTTAGCTGAAAACCTTTGTGGGTGTGATATTGTTCTTTAGGGATATACTCTTTGTTTTGCCTAATGGACAACTTGCCAACTTGTTTTCTTCATGATTTGTCTCAGTTTCCCATGTTCAAAATGATATGCTTCATTCAAGATGAACCAATTAACTCTTCCACATTTGAAATCCCAAATTTTAGGATCTATCCTTCATATTGAAAGAGCCTTATACATAAACAAGTTCAATCTATAGTACTTTAAGAGTAGCCTTTACAAAAGCCTATTTCCTTTCAAGAAACCCCACAAATCCCCCAAAATTCTATACCAAATAAGTCTTATCAAGAGAGCTAGAATAGAGAGCAGAATAAGAAGTTTTGTGAATTTGAAGAAAATGCTTTTGCTGGTATTACACTTGTCTGTGAGGTTCAAAAAGGAAATTAATATTTTCTCCAAGAAAATGATAAACATGCTCAATTAGAAAAAAAGATTGAAGAGAAAATAAACATTAAAAAGAAAGAGTCAAATTAATGAGTTACCTGGTTATGTTGTGAACAATGATGAAGTGGTCACTAATTAGTTTCATGAACTTCCTAATTTTGTTGATGAAAGTGAAGAAAATATGCCCATGCTATCCCCAATGACAAATATTGAACAATAGGAAAATATAAATTATTTGGACAGGGTGATGCTCTTTCAGTATGATAATCAAGACATCCTTGTCTTACGAGTTGAGAAAGGTGATATGGGTAAAGAAATTAATCAAGTAGAATAAAATGTGAAACAAGAGCTAATTTTCCAAAGAATGGAATTGGATATTTCTTTCTAATCTTCAAGAAAGAAAGACATGATGTTGAGATAGATTGTAATGTGCATTAGAAGATCAATGAAGAGCTTGACAAAGGTCAATTTTCCAACATTATATAAGATTTTCATTTGAAACTTGATGATAGGTTGACACTTCCTAAATTAGAAGCTCATGAGCAACACAATTGAATGGAAAGTTATATTTCCCCATTTGATTTACATGAGAAATCTCATTTCAATCAATAAGAAGTTAGTAATAGAGTTTCAACTTTTGTTCACACAAGAGGGCATCCTATAAGACACCTTGCCAGGATAAAGGGCAGCAAAGCACTACAAATATTGCTTGCACCTAACCATGAAGATCCTAAATAAATTGAGGTGGAGCATGTGATTGTAGTAGTAGAAGACTAAAGCCAACTTATTGACTTATTTCAAAATAGTATCATGCATCCACAACAAAGAAAAGTAGGTTTGTTCATATTTTTGAAGTAATGTTACAGCTATTTTTTGAATGTTTATCCATTGTAAATCTCTTGTGGGCTGCTCAAAATCATTTGAAGCATTGTAGGTTGACAAGAGAGGGCATTTGTTTTAGTCAAATTTTCAATTGTCTTAGTAGTTCTTCTAAATGGAATGACATTTCTTGTAATAAAGCACCTGATCAGGCAAGTTGTGATAGTTCATACTCAGAAAGAGTAGTTTGCATGAAAGAAAGAAAGATTTATCATAATAGAAGAAAAAAAAATGCAATTAAGAAAAAATAGTCTTCATCAAATAGCAATAGTCATCTAAAAGCTAGCAGTAGATTTCAACAAGTTTCCAATATAGATCAGTAAGTTTCATTAAGTGAAGAGGTAGTTTTCAAGATGAAAGAGAGAGTATTAAGAGGAAGAACAAGCACATGATTGAATAACAGCTCACAAAAAATAAACAATCGTTTGCTCAACTAGAATACCATGTTTTAATGCAAGGAGACAATAGAACTATTCAAAAGAGCAACAAAAAAAATTAGATCAATAAAACAGAAAACCATTCTATCTAGGAGGAGTTGATCGCATTCATCAATGAATAGATAAATAAATGTATTAGCAATTTGGACAAATAATACATAGGTTTCATAGAAAACAACTAGTTTGGATAGACAACAAAAATATATTGTCTTGTTCTTAAGATGTCAGTATTATTACCCTGCATATTCTTTTGATGCCTCAATTTCTATGTATGACCTTCTATTTTTACAATTAGATTTGACAAAAGTTATCCTTGCAAAATAGAGAGTTGTTTAGTACTCTACAATGAGTCTAGAAGATTTGACCTTCCATATTAAAGATTCAATGAAATCTTTCATTATTTTTAGTTGTGTTTTATTTGTCCCAATTATCACCCAACACTCATAAACATGACAATCACATCTAACAAAAATGCTAGCAAAAAAATAGAGATGTGTTATATAATCTTTTATTAGCAGTCTACAATGAGTCCAAAGCCCAACAATACCATTTTTTGTCATAGCGTAGTTGTTTTCTCATTATATTTCTCCCAAAAATTGTTTTAGGTAAATAATATACATTGAATTGTTCCACATACCTCAACAATGGCTGAAATATTAGAAAGGTGTACTCTTCCAAAGTGGAAATCAACAAAGGAGCAATTACAAATACTAAATTTTTTATATAATAATGATAATTTCTCTCCATCTGCAAAGCATATATATCACATTGCTAATTCAAGTGATTGGAACTTTAAAAAGAGAGTAGGGTTAAGAAACAAAAAATATTAAGTATAAAATCAATCAAGCAAAATTTAAATGGAAAATTTCAAAGAAATAGCCTTCATATCAATCATTGAGAGGAGGTCAGGTTTCAAAGCTTTATAGATTGTATGCCTCATTAAGCCTCTTGTTCACATCCATTGAATACTCTTCAAATTAGGAGAAACCTTTTCAATGCTGATTTTTAAAAGGTAGTTTTTCACTAAAGCTTCAAATTTAAGAGCCTTGTCCATTTAAAGAATAGAGAGTACATACTTGATGTTATGAATAGAGGATCAAAGAAAGAACAACATATGAAATTGTCAAGACATGGAAAACAAGGACATAGAGATAGACAACACAAAAAAGGTATGCTTGTAAAATAGAGGTATCCAATAAGTGTAGAGAATGGAAACTAGGAGATTAAAATGGTAGTCAATAATGATATAGTCAACTAGGTAAAGAGATTGTCCTATGAAAAGAGAATTGATATTAATGAAACTGGTGATGAATGAAATGGAGAATGTAGTTTTTCTTGTTATTATGGTTGCTTCAAATAGAGATAATAGAGATGATGCACAAAGCATTGAAAAATGCTCATTGTGAAGGAGCAACACACTAAGATAAAAAGATAGTAGTGTTTTATGCATGATCAGATATGAGCAAACCCAGTAAGAGTTTATAATATAAATCATAGCACAGAGAAATATTATTACACAATGATTCATGGCAAGGAGATCATGTTTCAGAGTAGTCCTAGACAACATGATAAAGGAAAATATTGTAAAAAATGGTATCATGTATGATTGCTAAGCACAACCATGTTGTGTATAAAATAGTAAAAATAGTGAGTTGGTGTGCAACCTCTAAGCTTGGGCATTATAGATTAAGAGATTCATCTAAGAACTTGGAATTTGAGGAGATTAATGAAATTAAATTTCTTTTAACACTAAAACCCATTAACAAAATGGGTGAAGGTAAGGGAGGGAAATACCAAACTCTGTTGTAATGGGGTTCTACATATGTAGGAGCCTTTCTCCAAAATAGCATCTACTTCCTGCAAGGAAAAATACAACCATATTAGGAAAGATAAGGAAAAAAAACCTTCACCAAAGAGAAGTACTGTGATGTGAAAAGACAATGGAAAACAAAGAAAAAATCTCCATACAATAATAGTGTGATGTTTATCCTTCTATGCAAGCAACAACAGATGGCCACAAAAGTTGTTAAGTGCCCACTGCTAGAGCTTGACATAGAAAAGTTTGAGTCTCTTAATCTATGAAAATAAATGATGGTTGCACCCATGAGTGGAGTCCTCAATGCATTGCCTTCAAGATGCTCAATTTGAAACCAAGCAGGGAGCCAATCTACATTGATTGGGTGACGATGGTTCCAGAGAGCTCAGCAACAAACATGAATGTGAGGTGCCAAATGTAAAACCAGATTTGTTATGTAATTTTCTTCCTATATTATTAAACTTGATTTGGTAGAAATTTTGACCAAATTGAGAAACCCTAATTTGGTCAAAATTTTGACCAAATTGGAGAATTTTTTTTCTAAATGCATTCATAGGGCAATACTTACATTGGTCTAAAATTTAGGTAGAAAAGCAAGTGAAAATGTACTAGTGAGAGATGGGTATGGAAGAAACCATTTTTGGGAACACTCAAAGGATGTGAATATGGATGCAAACAAGTAAACTAATAATGCAAAAGCTATCGTGAGAGTGCAAGAAAAATGCAATAAATTAAACAACTATCAAAAGGTTAACAAATATCTCTAAAAGCACTAAAATCAAACTAGCATGATAATAATGCAATCAAGGGAGTTGAAAAATTCTTGAGAGAAGGGCTCTATTTACAAGCTTGCGGGAGACCTTGAGGAGGTGGTATCTATGTGGAATCCACATAGGTGCCATAAGGGAGACACACAAGCTAAAGGACAAGCCATGTAAAATTCAAAAAGAGTCTTTAAGGTTTGAGTGGCTCAAGGTGTGCTCACACATGTGCGAGAAACCTTGGGGAAAGGAGTGGGGGACAAAGGTGTAAGAGTACCTTTTGGAGAAGTTATTAAAAGGGGGGCTCCTTGGGTTTGACTTGCTCATAGTTGTGTGAGAAACCACTTAGGGGTTAAAAGGGTACTCAAGATAAACAAATGGGATTAACTAGTGGGTAGGCTTAGGAGGATGAGAGTGATGGGTGGTAGACTAGGCCCTAGGTAGGATTTAGGATTAAATTAAAAAGGATTTAATTTAATAGTGGGTTTAGAGAATTTAATAAAGTGGAGGGAATTAAAATATATATAATTTATTGTTAAAGGGATTTTATGGAGCACTTTGTATTAAACAAATTTAATATACTAGAGGGGTGTATTTGAATTAAATTTAAATACCTTAGGAAAGTGAACCTATTTAATTAAATGAATTTGATTAAATAAATAGAATAATATGAAAAAAATAGTTAATTAATAAATAATCAATTATAATATCATAGGAAATATTAAATAAATTAATATAGTGTTTGGGTTGATTTTAAGTGCCTACATTTTGCCCCTCTTTGATGTAATGTTAGAATGACATTGCATCAAAGAAAATAAAGTATAGGTTTCCCCAGAGAGGATAGAATTCCTAGGAGTCATGTCTTAGTGACGAAAAGGGAGGAGAGTGCCCCCTCAAGAAAATAGGGTGGAAAGGGCCCATTTTCCTTAATTTTCTAAAAAAAAGAGCAAGTGAGAAAAAAAGGACAGAGAGACAAAAATGAGAATTTTGCATGAATTGTGAGACAAATGGGATAATGATCAATTATCCTTAAAAATATGCATAATGAATCTAAATTCATCCTAAATATATGATACCATGGGATCTAGTTGTGTACATATGGGAAAGCACAACCTAATTTGATTTTGTACTTAACACGATATACCAAGGTATGAGGAACCAAGATGAAAATGTGTCAAAAAAAAGGGTATAGTACAACCATATGCCTTATGATGCCATGATTTGAAAGACCATGATGCCTCATGACAGTAGGATGCAAAGACCATGATAAATGACAAAAATTCTAATGCATACAAGGAACAAGCAATCACGCACAGCAATTAAAAACAAAACCAAATTTTGCCCCTAGTCAAGCTAAAAACCAATTGATGGATTGATTAATGATGATTGATTAAGGATGACAAAGCTAAGGATAAGAACAATTTACACCCAAGGATTGGGGAGGAAACATTCCATAATGATGATTATATTTGGTCAATGAATTATCAGCTGATTTGGGTCAAATTAATGAACTGATTAAGAATTGATTTACAAGATTGCAAGGTTGGATTGATTCCATTAGTATTAATGGCACTTATTTTAATTTTTTGATTTTATAGAAATTTGGATGAATATATTGAATCAGAATGAAAATTGGAAGAATGATTTTGAATAAGAATGAATTTTAAGAAAAATGATTTAGATATAATGAAAATTGATAGGAGTAGAAGAAACACTCATTTGATATGAAAAGACTAGAAGCAAGTTATTGATTGAATATGATGATAAATAAATTTTATTTATTGGATGAAAGGTGGACTACATTAGAGCCAATGACAAGGGAGAACGAAGCAATGATAAATGGTTGGGAAGGGTGGGGAGGTTTGTTTATGCATGGATGATAGAAGGATGAAATAGAGGGTGAAAGAATATGGAGCATGAAAGGGTATGGTATAGGAAAATAGGGAGCCAAGGACCACATTTCAAAGGAGTTAAAATGCCCCATACCAAGTATAGGGAAAAAATGGATGGAAAGATGGTGCAAAAGCTATTGTGTGAAGGAAGCAAAGGCTTGTGTATTTCCAAAGTATGTATGGACATTATTATTACTTTTTTTATTTTGCTTCCTCTAGTTTTGATCACAAGCATAAGTCTAAAAGTGGAAGATATATGAATATAAGATATGAGATGGAGGGTATTATTATATTAAGGATAATGATATGAAAGAAAATCATAGGTTATGCACATAAGTCTTAAAAGAGTTTGACATATACCAATAGCTCGAGGGCCAATCATAGTGATATTAGTCCAGTAATTAAACTATAAAATTTTCCACAAAGGGAGAAGTACTTAAAGAGATCCTTAGGGATCCACCAAAACCTAGTAAAATTAACAAAGAAAATCTAAAAACTAAATAGGCCCAAAAGCCTAGGATAACCACACCACAAAATTCCCTACAAATAAATAAGCCACCATATTGTCATTTATTCTTCCTATTCTCATTCGACTTCAATAACATTAGTTGTGTCCAATCATCTATAAGGAGTTTAAGCAAATACTTAGTGGCATCCCAAGCCATATCCATATTTTCCTCATTGTCTTTCTATAGAAGAAACAAGTTAGTAGTCAAAGAGTGCATGACTTTCATATCAAGTAGGCCACCCTAGAGAAACTATTATCCATAATATCCAACTCCTATATTTTACTAATTCCCTCCTCATTAGCAACACAACCCCAACAACTATTCTCAACCTTCTTCTAACCAACCTCCCCATTGCCCTTATAAACAAAAGGAACATATTTACTTCCCTCTAGAGTATGAGGTGGGAGGTAGAAGTCATGGTAGTAGAATTCTAACTTTCCTCCACATGTTTGTTAATGGTGAGATCTAGGGTTTCCATATTCATGCTCAAAAAAACATGTGTGGAGTTGGTGTTATCATTGGTGGTGTCTTTGTCAAATAGTTACTTGTCACCATGCTTTGAATCAATCAAGTCCTCTCTCTCTCTCTCTCTCTCTCTCTCTCTCTCTCTCTCTCTCTCTCTCTCTCTCTCTCTCTCTCTCTCTCTCTCTCTCTCTCTCTCTCTCTCTCTCTCTCTCTCTCTCTCTCTCTCTCGCTCTCTCTCTCTCTCTCTCTCTCTCTCGCTCTCTCTCTCTCTCTCTCTCTCTCTCTCTCTCTCTCTATCACACACGCACACACACACACATACACACTCACATTATCACTTTTAATTCTCCACTCAAAGACTCCTTTTGGCCAACTAGTCTCCTCATTGCTTATCATGCCATGTGAGTCTCTTCCATAATCTCGTAATTGGAAAATTGAAAAAGGTTGGGCTAGACCTTGGGTTGCAGCTACTAGTAGATAAGTAAATAATTTACCTTGTTCCAAATTTGAATTAAATTGAATTAAAACACCTTCACTTATTTTTCTCATATTGATAAAATTGATTTGATTTAGTTGTTGGAGCCTTGTCAAAAATGAGAAATTGCATGGAAAATGCAATTGAGAACTCACATAAAAATTGTTGCTTATAAATTTATGGTAGCATAGAAAGAATTCTATACATTTTGTATTTAACTTGTAATTTTTTTTGTTAGATCCATGATTATAATCAAATTAGGAAATCCATCTTCAATATAAGAAATGAAAAGAAAAAAGTTAATAACTTTTAAAATACTTCATCCCAAGACTAGAGAAACATCACCCCAAATCCTTGATAGGAGTGTCTCCCAATTTTACCATTCAATGAAGCCAATGAGATGATATTTTTTGACTTATATCATAGCCTTTGACATATTCAGTAAAGATCAATGATTCAACTTTAGGAGAAAATGCTATTTAATGATTCACCAATCCATTTTTTCTTATTTTATTTTTCAATTTATTTCTAGGTTTTTATTGCAATCTTCAATTACCCTATACTTTTGGACAATATTGAAGTGGTAAATTTTAGATTATGGTAAAAATAGGCTTTCAACTAACCTCGAAACCCTAAAACATCAACAAAAAGGATAGAGCGATAAAGTCCACTAGGTTTTACAAGGACCTGAAACCTACTAAAGAAACAATATCAAAATCAAGTTTTACGTGGACCTGAAACAACTAAATAAGTCCAAATACCCAGGTTTTACAAGGACCTTGAACCTAGTAAAACAATCAGATAAAAACTAGAATACAGGACCAAAAACAAAAACTAGTTACCATAACTAGAAACTAAGACCTAAACCAAGATAAAACCAAAAAATAAAACTTGTTAAAGGCTACTATTGTAGCTCTTTAATCATCTTGGTGACCTCCTTACCAATCTCTACGGTGTCCTATATGGAATTAGTGACCAAAGAGATAGTGGTCTCCAGAGCCTTCTTCCTTGTACTCTACCTGGTCTGCTTGCTTGGGCCTCCTAGAGATATAATTTCCTTATTTTCGTGTTTGCCAAGACTAGCAACAACTACACAGATACTTGAAGTCACTTGTTCCATTTTAGTCCCACTTTCCTTAACGAGCATCCATAGGTTTTGTTCATACTCTTTCAGTTTGTTTGGGGTATCACCCACTTGAACCTCCATTTGGCTAATTGTGACATGATCAATTTTCTAGTTATGTTGCATAATATCCATTTTCTTTTTAAGACCCATAATTTCTTTATATATCCATGAATCAACTTGAAGCATGGAATCAAATTTGAGCTTAGCTTAATGCAAAAAGGATAGCTTAGTTTCCTTCTGTGAAGAATCACTAATATCCTATTCTACAACCTCACGAGGGGGGTGAAACCACCCTTTCTATCTGATCCTCTACCCATGTGGTGGCAGGGTCCTCATTCTTGTCCTATTCCCCAATCTCTTTGGTAGGTGAAGGAGTCTTCACAATCTATTCCTCTACAATGGGGTCTTCAATAGCCTTTTATGTCTCTTCTTTATCAACATCGGATTCAATCTTGTTACCCTCATCACCGAATTTTCCCTAATTAGAATTATCTTCACTATTTTATTTCAAGTCCTCTATCCCACTTTTTTCTTTACTCTCTGGATAACCATCCAAATTGGAACTAAAATCCCCTACATCCATACCTTCCTCTTCCTCAGGGGTTTCATTCTCTTTACTATCAGTGTTTATAGACTCAGAGCCCTCTTCCACCATTTTTTTTTTGAGAATGCAAAGTATTGTGTCTTATCCTCCTCTATTTGTCTTTAAACTTCTCATCCTCCTTAATTTTTTTGGAATGGGAGCTAGAGATAGAACCCTTTGATTTGTCCAAAGAAGGAGTAGAGACAATGGACTTTTTTTTACAATAACCCTTAATGAGGAGAATTAGTCCTTCGTGCAATATAGGATGAGGCTCCTTCTTTCTATGGGCATGCAAACTTTGAAGCAAAGAGAAACACAAATAGAAGGGAAAATCAAGTCTATCCTTATGCTTGAAATGATTCAAGAAGACAAAATGAAACTTATGAACTCTTTTATTTCTACCATCGACTATAAAATACTCACTGGTGCAGGAGGGCACATCCTACCAAATTTTCCTTATCTGGTCCAAGTCGTAGAAGTCTTCATTCTTTTTCAAAATTTTCTCCTCAGAATCCATCTTTGAAATTTTTTTTGAATGTCACATTGGAAATGCTTGTCTACTTAGTGAATTTGATACCTTTCGTGGGTAAACTTGCGATTTCAGCTATGAAATCCTCTATTAATTTCATAGTGACACCATGTAAAGAGACCTTTTCTTTAGTCCAATTTTTTAAAAAGGCCATGGTAACATGTGGTTTAAACCCATGCAATCATTCTAAGTAGTTTCTCACCTTTCCTTTTTGTAAAATCTTACATACATCCTTCTGAGCCTTCTAGACATCACATTTTCTGGGTTCTTGTTTCCTCGGTTCACCTCCCATTTGTAGAGTATTACAGAGAAACCCAAAAACTAGAGGAAGCCAAGAGAAAAGAGAAAAAAAGTAAAGCTGAAACTAGATTTTCACGTCAAATAAAACCCTCTTCAGAAATGATATGTGCAAAGCCCACATTGTAATCACATAAGTGTGCTTCCTTGGGGAAGGAACACTGACATCCGTAGCCCCACTATCAAAATTCATTAAATTTCTAATCTTGGCATATCTTTCCCACCTTCGAATGAATGACATCATAATTAATAAGTGCTTTTAGATCAATGTGCTTATTTAATTCACTAATCACGTCATCTTATATCCCATTTGGACTGCATGGTTGGCCACCTAGTCAGCAACCCCATTTAATCTCCATGGTTGTAGCCTCAATTGACCATGTAATTGATTTTTTTTTTATTAAGAGTATTTATAATATTCAATGAGTCACCTTCCAACCAAAGCTTTGGGTGCCCCATATCAGCTGCTAACTTCATGGTATATAGAGCAACAATAGCTTCATCAGTATGGCTATTAGACTAACCTATAGGAATGACAATGGCATCAATTACATTTCCTACATGGTCTCTCAA
The DNA here is from genome assembly GCA_028749045.1 of Cupressus sempervirens. Taxonomy (NCBI): domain Eukaryota; kingdom Viridiplantae; phylum Streptophyta; class Pinopsida; order Cupressales; family Cupressaceae; genus Cupressus; species Cupressus sempervirens. Next base: position 475,950,278 of record CM053789.1, on the reverse strand, counting down.
AATTCCTCCACATCCAACTCTTCTCGAATTTCCATTAGTAGCCCCATCAAAGTTTCCTTTTATCCATCCATTAGGAGGAGTATTCCATCTTATGGTCAATCTTGGGTTATCAAATTTCAAATTAAGACCTTTTGATCACAATGGATTATCAATTTGAAAAGTTTGATTAGTTTTCCTATGAGATTTAAAGTTCTCTTTGATTGCTCTAACAATATTTTTTCCCAGCACCCATCCTGGAAAATCCTTATTTCTAAAGATTCTATTATTTCTTTCTTTCCAAATACCCCACCAGAGATGAGGAAGAGTTATTTTCCAAAGAAATTGAACCTCAAGATCCTTAGAAGGACACTTCCAACTTTTGAAAAAAAGTTCAATATTATTTTGATGAACCCAAGTCATACTCTAGTAATTTAGAATCTCATTCCAAACTTGATGACTATAAGAGAAATGCAGGAATAAATGGTCTCTATCTTCAAATCCAATTTTGCATAAGGTGCATCTATTAGCTACATTAATTCCTCTTTTTTCCAGAATGTCCTCGGTCAGGATTTTGTTTTGGAGCATGATCCAATAGAAGATGTTAATTTTTTGTATGAGACCCTTAATCCAAGCTTGGGACCAAAAAGGTTGATTTCCCTTCTCTCTAGAAACAAAGAGAGTAGAAACTTTAAATTGGCCACTTGGGTCAACATTCCATATGATCTTATCCTCATAAATTGGATAAAGAGAGAAGGCATTCAAACTCAACATTATGTTATTGAATCCTTGATCAATATCTGTCAATTTCACCTAGGAATTATTATGCCAATACTGATAGACAAAAGTGCCATATTACTACTTACATATCTCTACTTGATCATTATCTGGAAAATCATGAATCAAGGGGTGATCCAATAACCAGATGTCTTCCCAAAATCTCACCTTTTGCTCATTTCCAATTTTCCAGGAACATCCTTTTCCAAGAGTATTCTTTGTCCCTTAAATAGCTCCCCATATTGCAAAAGGATAAAGAACATCAAGAGAAGAAAGGAAATTAGCCAAAGAATTCACATTGGAGAGGTACTTATGTTTCCAAATAGTACTCCATTCTTTGTCATCATGATAAGTTATCTAACCTTGTTTGGCCAAAAGGGCTTTATTCATACTTTTTATTTATGTAATTCCCAATCCACCTTCACTAATAGGTTTACAAACTTGGTCCCAGGAAATTAAGGACATTCTCTTTTTTTCCTTGGTACCAGTCCACAAAAAAATCTTTTGGATTTTTTCAATAGAATCAGCAAATTTCATTGGAATTATAAAGAGGATTAAAGCATAAGTAGGTATGCTTTGAAGACAAGCTTTGAGGAGAGTTACCTACCTAGCTTAAGAGATTACCTTTCCAACCAACCAACTTTTTGTGGAATTTATTAATAAGATATTCCTAGAAGGGATTAGGGATATTCAAGCCAAGAGGTAGACCCAAATAAGTGGAAGGGAAAGTTCCAATAGAACATCCAAGGATATTATCAATTTTATTTTGTCTTGGAATGGGGGTATTGATAAATAATACTGCACTTTTATTCCAATTAACCAGTTGACCCAAGGAAAAAGAATAAATATTAATAGCTTGCTTTAGATTCCTAGCTTCCTTGACTTCAGATTTACGCATAAAGATGGTGTCATCAACAAACTAACCATGATAATTCCTTTATGGACCAAGTCCCCTATGTATCTCCCCAAATAGTTAGCCATAATAACAAAAGGGATAGGGGATAAAGGGTCTCCTTGTCTCAGACCTCAGGAAGGATTAAAAAAATGAGAAGAACAACCATTGACCAGAATAGCTATAGAGGAGGTAGAAATTAGTTGAAAGATAAATCCAACAACCTTATGGTCAAAACCAAAAGCATATAAAATCTTAGAAAGGAAAGATCATTCAACTCTATCATAGGCCTTAGCTATGTCCACTTTCATAATGAACCCCTGGTTATTAGAATAGGATAAGGAATGAATATTTTCATGGGCTAAGATAACAGAGTTAAGAATTTGTATACCTAGAATGAAGCCATTTTGTTGATCAACAATAATTGAAAGAATCACCATAAGTAATCTCAAAGTTAGGACATTGGATATAATCTTATAGAAGGAATTACATAGGCTGATCAGTCTAAACTGATCAGGAGAATTAGCTCCAATTTTTTTAGGAATCAAATAGAGGAAAGTAGAATTAATTTCATTTAGCATCTATTTTGCTCCATAAAATTCCTTACCAGTATCATAAACATCTTTTCCAACTAGTTTCTAAATTTTTTTAAAGAAAAACATAAGAAAACCATCTGGACCAGGTACTTTATCACCTCCAAGGGAACAAACAAATTTGAAAATTTCTTCATCCTTAGGAATTGAGATTAACATTTTTTTTTTTCCTTCAAAACTAGAGGATGGATCACTCTAAGAAAATTAGCCTGATTATCTAGATTAATATTGGGATCAACAGTCATTAAGGAAGAGAAAAAGGCAACCATTTCTTCCATTATGTCCTTCTCCTCAGCAATCTTCAGGTCTCCCCTTTTAAGATGTGAAATGTGGGTTTTGGCTTTGTGTTGAAGAGTAGAGAGGTGAAATTTTTTGGTATTTTTGTCTCCTTCATTTAACCAGACCAATCTTGACCTTTGTTTCCAGTAGATTTCTTCTTTGGTAATGATGTCATGATATTGGGCCGACTTTTCATTTTCTTCCATAATGAGATTAGGAGTGTATCCTTCCTTCTGAATTTTATCTTGAGTTTTTTGGATATCCTCCTTGATAGCATATTTGTTCTCAAAAATATTGCCAAAGCAATTTTTGTTCCAAATTTTAACTTCCTTTTTAACATTTTTGAGCTTAGAAGCTACTCTAAAGAGAGCAGTACCTTCAATATCTATACTCCACCATTTAGCCATTTTTCTTTCAAACTATGGATGATGTATCCACATATTTCCAAATTTAAAAGGAAAATCCTTCTTTAAATTTATCTTTGGAGCAATAAAGATGAGAGGAAAATGATTCGAACCTATTTTCTGGCTGGCTTCCAGCTTGCTTATAAAATCTTTAGTCCATTCAAGGGAAATAAGTGCACGGTCCAATCTTGCTTGGATACATTTAGTACTAACTCTCTTGTTACTCCAAGTAAATTGGATACCACAAAGATCCATATCCAATAAACTCTCCTTGTTTATAAACTCCATAAGATCCAATCTCCCTTCCAATAGGGTCACATTTCCACCTTTTTTTTTTCATGATTGTAGAGAGGAACATTAAAGTCCCCCACAATAATCCATCGACCAGAGTAATCCTTGCTTTTTATATTAGAGATAGACTCCCAAACTTTTTTCCTAAGGTTCTTATTCTTGGGAGCATATATATTAATAATATGCCAACCCTCCTTATGATCATTGCTAGTAATTTTGGCAACCATTAAATATTTACAAGCAATTAGAATTGTACCAAAGTAATAGTTCTTCTTCCATAGAATTAAAGTTCCTCCTAAAGCACCTTCTAAACTACTAGAATTTATTGAATAATTTTTAAAGGCTTTGATCTGCTCAAATTTCTCTTTATCCATTTTTGTTTCTTAGAACAAAAGAAAATCTGGCTTCTGATCTCTAACAAAATTCCTAACCACATCAAGTTTATGAATGTTGTTCAAGCCCCTAATATTCCAAGATATAATTATCATTACTACCTAATTTTAGAGGTGAAATCTAGAATAGATGCTTGTCTTCCATCAGCAATATTCTGCATACTCTCTAATTCTCTAGTTTTCCTAGAGGACCTTCTCCCAGGTTTACTTGGGCTACCAACATCTGGTTTGACCTTATTTTTTTGATTCACTCTTCTTCTAGATTTTTTTGGGGTAGGAACATGTGGTTTCACGATGACCCACTAATCTATTTTGCTACCTCTAGTCTCTACCCCCTTGGAAGCTGTATTACACTTTTTTTCAACTTTTTTCCTTTGATTTGGTTTATGCTTTATGTCTTCTCCATCCTCCTTTAGAACATCCATGTTCTAAAGATCATTCCTAAAAGGAACAGTATCATTCAAAGAGCCCAAAGGAATGAAGGCCTGGATCTCCCTAGACTAAGTATTATGCAGTTCTGTCTCCTCTAAATGGGTTCTAGATTTAGTGAGGATTTCCCCTTCTTCTAGCATGTTCTTATCATCTAGATCTCCCCATCTATCTTCCATTTTTTCATAAATAACAATTTGCTTCATTAAATCTGCCAATTCATCTATACATTTTTCAGTCATCATAGATTCACACTTAGATCTATTGTCTTCTATTTCAGTATTCTTAGAAACAAGTAGAGGTATATTCCCTTCCTCAGGAGTATTCTAAAACTCATTATCCACCTTTGCATGTTGAGCTTTTGAATCTATGGTTTCCATCTGCTCTTTGAGCTTAGTAACTTGCGTTTCCACACTTTTTTTTGCTGAACTTTGGCCTTCTTCACCTCCTTTTCTGAGCTTGGATGATTTTTACTTTTATTGGGACAATTTTTAACCAAGTTACCCAGTTTCTTATATGCATAGCAGGAATTAGGAAGATCTTCAAAAATAATTTCCTATATTTTTCTTCCAAGCTTAGAGATTAATTCCACCTTTTCTGGAAGCCGATTTAGGTTTGCCATCTTAACATAAAGTCTAGCACTATGAAGTTTGGTTTTTGTAGCTGTAGCATTATCTAGGGCCATAAGTTCACCAAATGAACTAGCAATACCTTTAAAAATATCCTCATGCCAAAACTCCAAAGGAAGGTCAGGGAGTCTTGCCCAAATCGGGGTGGTTAAGAAAAAAGTGTCTGATAAATCCATGTTTGGCTCCCATTTTTTAATAGTGAGAGAACTTTTTCCAAAAGACCACGGTCCTCCACAAAGAACCACATTCATGTCTTCCTTGCAGTTGAAAATAAATGAGAAGAAACCATTCGACATGGGGGCAATATCTACATCCCCACGAATAACCCATTTCCATTTAACCATGTTCCTTAGAGACTCTAAATCTGGTCTAGCCCTTAAAAAATTGACCACTAGGGTGAAATCCATGGAAGATATAGAGAAATCAACTAAAGGATCTGGGATAAAGATTTGAAACTCACCTTTCTCCCAACAGGACTTAGCAGTCACTTGCAAAAAAGAAGATTTATCGGTAGGTTTCTTGCCAAAGAGGGAAGACCAAGCCCTTTGCTCTAAAAACCCACCCTTAGTCCCTTTAGAGAGCTTATTCTTGTTGGTCTCAACATCAACCAAAATGTTTTTCTCCTTCACGAAAACCTGCCCCGATGTATGAGATGTAGAAGAGGAATCCAAAGGAGGATCAAAAATCCCACAACTTGTGTTTGATTCACACCTAGACTTTCCATTATCCACATTGACCAAAAAACTACTTTCTATCCCATCATTCTTTAGCAGATTCTTCTCGGATCCCCCTACAGTCCCTCTAGGATTAGTACTACTTGCTAGGTTTTCCCCAATTAGTTTCCCACCTTCCTATGAACTAGCTAATTCAAAAATAGAGGGAGTTCCCATCTTCACTTATTGAAGTGGTAAGTTATATTATTAGATCCTTGCAAGTTCTAAAGGAGAACAATCTAGCAAATTGAAATATGGTATCCACTTCTATATGTAAATGATTGAATTTTGCATTATCTAAGTCTTAGTTTGTGTCTACTTACTTCTAAAAATAATATAATAAAATCTCTCTAATAGAGTAAAAGAATAGCATGAACAACAACACCATGTTTAAGAAACTCGACTTTCAACTTATCCTAGAACATAGTCCAAAGTTATTGTCATAACAATATCACTTGAGATTTGAGAAGCATTTGATTTAATTGCAACACAATTTTTAAAGCTAAGATAAAATAATAATATTTTATGATAATATATAATTATTTACTTTGTATTAAAAATTGGAAGCAAGTATGAAAGGAATCACAAGAGCTATTAATGAATGAAATTCAACTTTTGACATCATAAATTGTCTAATTGTGGGGACATATTTATGATCATGGATTTTGTTCATTATGCATGAAAATCCAAAATGCATTTTTTTCTCAAAAAATCTAAGGAAAATCTAAATTTGAAAAAAAATTAATTTGAAAAAATCTCGGATAATTAAAAAGCAAGTTGTGAAAAATTAAAAATCGAAATGGGCAAAGATTCAAAGATTTGGATAATTTGAGAAGTTTCGAAAAAGTTGAGAAATTTGGAAAATTAAAGAATATGAGAAAACATGGAAATTTTGGAATTTTAGGAGAATCTACAATAGTGAGAAAATTATGGAATCCAAATGAGATTTTTTTTTAGAAAACTATGAAATTCATAGAAATTTGGAAAACATGAAAATCCAAAGTGTCAGAATATTTGGAAGATATGGAAAACTCTGACGAGAATGTTAAAATCTGGATAAACTTTGAAAATTTGGAATAGTTGGGAAATTTGAAAAACTTTAAAAATTTGAAGAAATATAGAAACTTCAAAATTTGGAAAGTCCACTATAGTGAGGATTGTGAAATCCAAAATAAGCAAAAAAAAATCTCAAAATTGAAGAATTTGAAAAGAAATCCATCAAAATCAAAAAAAGAAAAAACTTGAAAAATTCCTTAAGGATTAAAATTTTGGAATTTAAAAACCTTTTTTTCGAAAGGAGTTTTGTAAAAATAATTTTGGATTTACATTAAAAAATAAATATTAATTTTTATTAATATTTAACTTAATTATTTTTTAGAAAATAATCCAAATTTTTTTAGGAGAAATTGAAAGAAAATTTGACTTTTTTGCATTAAAATATGAAAATTAATTAGATATTGATTTTTAATTAATAATTAACTAATTAATTTCCAAAAAGTCAAAATTGGATGAATGATGACTTAGATTCATCCTAAAGTTAAAAGCATCAAAACGGCAACTTTTTGGAAAATAAGGGGAAAAATGACAAATGGCACATAGAAATGGAAATCTTGGTGGCTAAGTAAAGTAGTTGCATAATTTTTTTCTATAGCTTTAATTGCATCTTTTTCCAATGGGGAGGGGGGGAGCTTATATAATCAAGAGAGGGAAGGAGTTTTCTTCAAAGTTGTTAAGGACGATTCTAAGCTTCATGAGAAAGGAACATTTTTTAGTAAGTTGGAGAAATTTGCAAGTTTTTGGGGAATACCTTGAAAAAGTGAATCTCAAAGAGATAAGTTTAGCAATCTTGACAAAGTTTCAAAATCTTCATCTTTTGGAATATTGATCCTTCTTTTATGCTTTTTTGTATTCTTACATTTGAATTTTTTTTGTTTTGCAAGTAGGAAGAATCATAGAACCCCAAGGAGTAGGAGAGACACACAGGCAATTCATAAAGAATGAAAGCAGAAGCTTCTACCTCAAATTCAAACTCATTTCAAAGTGGACATAAATTGGAGATACAAGCCTTGATGGCCTTGACTTGATAGATTTTAATCAGAGAATGTTTGGATACAATGACCATCATCCTACACACCTAGCTACCAAAATTGTGAGAAGCAAAATTGTTGCTGTAGTTGGTTTCCCTCCTTCCTTTTAGCATCTAAAGTTGGTCATGGAAAGTACCAAACACTATTATCCTAGGGATAAAACAATCAGGGATTCAAAATGAAATATTCTCATAGATTTTTCTCCAGCATCCATTTTTGTATCATTTGAGATTCCTTCTCACTTGAGGATGGTCATGAAAATATAGGAGCAACCACTTAGAATCTATACCTCTAGAGTATTGTTCTATGAAGAAATAATCAATAAGAGATGGTTGAAAATGAATAGATTGCATCATTCCAAGCTTTCTAAGGAACTAGTATGGCTCGACTTCCAAATAGAGTATAGAGACATGATCATGATGTTGAGACACATTTTTTTCATAACTCCCTTCTATAGATTTGAATATTGGATATGGTAATTTTTTGAGTAGGTGAAAAAAGAAGGTGATAGGATGGATTGGATTGGGCTCGTAAGTGACAACCTGAATGAACAGTTGATAAATCTAGTGTACACAACAAAATTCTGCATAAGCTCTTATGTCATCTACATGCTAGCACGCAAGATGAGTTATGATGGTTTGAGATGCAAAGGACCAATTGGGAGTGGAAATCAATACATGAAAGTTCATGTATGCTACTCGCAGCTACATTTATATTCAAGGGATGAGTATGTGAGGGTTAATGATGCTTTTTCTATGCATATAGTAAGAACACTACAAAAAAGACAACATATGTGATTATCCATTGGCACAATGGAGTTGGTGAAAGATTAAGACACTTGGTTCATTGAGTCATACAAACTTCCTAGGTACCCAACAGATAAGATGTTCTTGTGAGAGCTTACTTGACAAATTAGAGTTTGTGACAAGATCCAAAAAGGGAAGATGAAGTTGGGATTGTAGTTCCCAATTTCCATAGGAGAAGGAAAAATCAAGGTGTGCCTATGTTTGAAGGTTGCACAGAGCTCATTAGATGAGCTTCACTTATTTTGTCTTTCACTTTATCTAGAAAAGGCCTAATTTTGATCCCTACAACATGATCACATTAGTAGCAGGATCAAAGTACCTACATAAAGTTCACCTTGAGGATTTTTGGGCAAATGTTGCGGATGAGAACAAGATTAGAAATATGATGCATTCTAGATTCAATCTTGAAATGATAGTTCACCCATATCATTGAAAAAGGAAAGAAGTCATAGAACTAGATGTTCTTTCAAAGTGAGTCTTGGATTTTACAAAGTGGTGGATTGAGTGTAAGCTTGAAAAACTAGTTGCACCAAAAAATGGATTAACATATAGATTGATTAGTTACCAACCACTCAAGGATGAAAGATTGGGATAAATATCTTAAGGCATAGTTGAAGAAAGAGGAATTCCATCAGAGGGTGTAGGAACCAAGAAGGGGAAAGAGGTATCTTGAGAGATGCATCCTAGTAGTGAGAAAATTATCCAAGAGCCTCAATAGAAGAAACAAAACATGAAAATACTCTCTCTTCTTCGAGTCTCATTCTTAGTGTTTAACAGATAGAAAGTAGAGACAAGCATAAGGAGATTTGAGTAAAAATAAAATTTTGATAGGCTAGTGAATGATAGACTAAGTATAAATTCCTATATAAATTCCATGCAAGGGAGAGGGAGAGATCAAGATATAGCTATAGAGGAAAGTCTCACTATAATTTGAGAAATGATGAAGCCTGAAGTTGATCCACTAGAGAAAGAGGCTCCTACAGTAGCAATACATATTCTAGATGTTGAAGTTGTAATTCTTGAAGTAAGGGTGTATAGTCTAGGAGGTAAAGAGGAGATCGACATTCAAATAGTCCAAAGGAAAGAATAATTGGTGATCCTAGGGGATCAAATTATACACATTCCAGAATGGTTGAAGGAACAAATTTAGAACAGTCAACAAAAGGAGGTTGACCCAGCAATTGAATCACAGGAAATTTTGGACCAAGAAAATTGATCAAAAGAGAAAGGTAAAGCAAAAAGATTCACTAAGGTTGTAGAGGAGAATCAGGGTCTAGAATTTTGCATATTGCAACTCCTACATGAAACAAGAGTAAAAATTAGATTGCTCTAGATGAATACCATGTTATGGAAATAAATCTTGGTCATGCCTCTCGGGAGAAAATATTAGAAGAATTTGATGACTTTACTCAAGCTTTGAAAGATAGATTGAAGAAATTCGAACAAGGGTATGAGAAACAGAAAAGAGAAATTAGAGTCTTATGTCAGTACATCAATGGCTTTCCTCATATAGTAAGAGAGGAAGGTCCATCATTCATCCCTCCAATAGGTGTTTTTGCTAAAGCGGTAGATGACATTGACAAGATCAAGAAGACTAATAAAGGTGCAATGGTTTGGGTTGAATGAATTCAAGAGGAAGCCTTGAAACATGCAAAAGAATTAGTGCAAGAGCATAGTAGAGCATTAGCTATATTCTTCAGAATCTAGTGCATGGAATAATCATGGAAGGATGAGCATATTTACCAAGATGAAATGATTTTTGATATTTAGAATTTGATGGAAACCCCAAATAAAGCATTGATCAACAGTCAAGTTATTATCAGCGAGGTGGATATCTATGATTTTATTTGATGGTAGAGTGCAGTGATCATAGGGTGAGCCCACAATAGTGGGTGCCACTTTTGTAGTACAAACAAAATTGACAATGCTAAAAAAAATTCAAATTTTTGGGGTTCATGTGAACCCATAAATTATGTTTGTGCGAACCCTATTTCAATATTTATTCATGTGAACATAATTTATCGGTTTGCATGAACCTTATATTTTGCAAGAACATCTAAAATCATTATTTTTGCCTTGCAATTGATATCATTTTTGACAGACATGTTCACACAAATGTTTTTTTAGATGAACATAAAGTATATGCTTGCACAAACATAGTGTTCACATGAACATAAAGTATATGTTTGGATGAACAAATATTCGTGCGAACATGTTTTAAAAAAAATAAAATTTCTTTCTCATAAAAGAACAAAAAAATGGTCTTTTGACCCTTGATACTAGGAGAAAATGACCTCATACTATAGATATAAAAATGTGAAATTTTGTTGCTCGAAGAAAGCTTTCCAAAGACTATGATTTTAATAGGTATTATGTTCATTAAGACTTTCAAATATGAGTTGAACTCATTATAGGTTGATTAAAGATTGAATATCGACTGACTTCAACACTTTGGCAAAAATTGTAAATTAGGTCATTTTTTTTTTTGTAAAATGACTAGGAAATGTGTTACTGAGTTAGCTTTCAATTGAAAAAAGAAAATTTGATTTATGATACATTGAGTTCAAAATATGCTTGTCAAAATGAATGTATGTCTGAATTACAATTAATGTCACTTTAAAACTTCATAAACTATACAATATGCAACCAAATTGAATCAAACCAAATGTATCCTCTAGATATAGATGTTACAAATTCAAGATCAAAATAATTACCTCATTATCATTTGTAGAAAAAAAATTATTCTTGTCAAAATGACTGTCACTCTTTAAAAATATTGATTTTTCATATGTACCACTTTTCAGGGGAGAAGAAATTTTTTACTTAAATAATTTTTATTTTTATTTTAAATATGGTTACAAAATAGGAACAAGGTACTAGATATCACTAGTTTATGACATCTTCAAATTCTTAATACTTTTAGAGATTTAGTCACCCAAACGTGAGGTTTGTTTGGAAAATATTGATTTCAGTGTCAAAATTGGTCAAAAAGTGGAACCCATTATTGTGGGCTCACCCCACAGCTAATGAAATTTTTGAGAGCTTCAGAAAGGAGTCTAATCATTGGAAAAATGTGGTTGACAACATCAAACAAGGGGTATGCAGTATAGCTACATCCTTTTTGTCATAGAGATTGGTGGAAGATGAAATGCCAACTGATAATTTGAAAGTCAAGTTAGAGGAATTATTTCAACTGAATGTGTAAGAAAGCGATGATTTTGAGAAATTCTCCATCTTCTCGAATATAATGTACACCACTCAGGACTTACTACCAGATTGGGAGGAAAGCCTATGAAAAGTAGAAAGAGCAATTGCAATTCTAGAATTCAAGCAAGAATCAGCACCAAGCATTAGTAAAGAAGATTTGGAGATAGTGTTGGACCAATTCAAAACCTTAAAGAGGGGGGATCAAGGATAGATACATTTAATGAATAGTGGGTATTCTTAATGGTCATTTATTGCACTTTACTCCCTCCCTAAATGAGCATGCATAGTGGGCATTTATTAACAACTATAGTAATGGATTCCTTATTGCATTAATGTAGATATCATTTTTTAGACCTGACCCTTATTAGGGCTGATGTGGCCTGATCTTGGCCATTGGTTATTGTGCTCATCTAGGCCACCCATTGTAATTGAAGATATATTTAAAGGCCTCATTTTTCATTTTTAAAGGAGGATTTTCCAAGATTGTTGCTATGAACTACTGAGATAATAGTGTCTTCATTGGAGCTTGGTGAATACATAGTGTGTCTTAGTACTTACTAGTTCTCTTAAATTTCCTTATTTAGATTAAGCTAGTTTAGTTAAAGTTTTGTGATTTCAATGGAGAATATGATGGTGTATTGATGGATTCCTTTGGTTCATACTTTTGATGTTTGAGGGATTCTAAATCATTGTGAAAAGTTAGGTTGAACCCATTTCATGCATATGATTAACTTCTCTCATTCATATACATTATTCTTTATGATGGTGTATGTGATGGTTTGAAAATATTTTGGCATAACACTTGAAGATTTTTCCACTTCACATGTAGTTTTAGTAGAACTTGACAAAGATAAGCATGGTAATTTGAGGAACTTGTCCACCAGAGTACTATTTTTGTAGGATGCCTCCCATCACATGAAATGTCCAATGAGGTAGAGGTTGTAGAGTTGTAGGTGTTGGGGTAGAATAGGAGGATAGACCACCACCTCCACCACCTCCACCACACAACCCTAATCAAGATATTTTGGATGCCCTCCAAACCCTAATTGGAGTTGTCCAACAAAGGCTACCACAAATAGTATAGCTCGAGTAGTAGATTCCCAAAGGGGAAGCACAGATACCAAGAGGAGGTATAGAAGATGATAGAGAGAGAAGTAGGAGTCCCCCATCGAGGCAGGTAGAGGAACAAGGAGATCATGAGGGTGAGTCAGTGCATCACTTAGACCCACCACCCAATAGACCTCCTAGACATGTAGAAGATGAGATCAAGGAGCTCATACGACTCTAGCCACCATTTTTTTGGGGTTTTACTGATGGAGTAGAAGAAGAGAATTGGTTACAGAGTATGCAACAGTGATTTGTATTACATCCTTATGGGAGTAATCTAAAGGTATGACTAATAGTCTCTTTACTATAGGAGAATGCCTCCATCTAGTGGCAAGAGGAGGAATCTATAGGAGTGACAATTGACACCCTCACATGGGAGACATTTTTGGCTAGATTCTAAGAGAGGTACCTTTTCAAGCACTTCAAGCATAAACAAATAGAGGAGTTCCATTCTCTATAGTAGAGGGGCCTTATAGTAGCCCAATATGAGAGCCAATTTCTTAAGCTCCTTATGTTGAATAAATGAAGGATGAGAAACTATGGATCCACTATTTCATCATGGGTCTTAATTTTTCACTACAGGGTGTAGTTTTCTTGGCTTTCCCTACTACTTTCAAATGGGTGGTTGAGATAGCATTAGTTGGTAAGGATGCTCAGGGTAGATAGGAGTCTCGAGATTAGTCTCAGAACTAAAAATCTACCCAACATTTAGGACAATATATAGAAGCCCCCTTGGAAAGGGAATCAGAACTATTTAGTAGGGTCCTCTAAGGGCAAACAGTCCTAGTAGTAGAAACCATAGGAAGACTCTAGGTGGAAACCAGAAAAAGGTTATCAAGGCTCTAAGCCCAAGAAATAGAAGTCACAAATTCCTAAATAGGATTAAAAGGCATAGGCTCCATAGTCACATCTAGCAAAGACTTAGTATTCTTCTAGAGGTAGATACAATGGATCTAGGAGGTTAAGAGGTTCGTAGTAGTCCATATCACAAGGCGTATAGGCTTATACCTAAGGATTGTGCTACACTTGTGGTGCCATGGGTAACCTAGCTAGAGAGTGTCTATAGGGATAGATAATTGGTGGTTAGAGAGGAGCTACCTCAAATCCTATAGTTGGTGATATGGGTAGAACCCACAAATTGTTTATAGTTGCTGACAAATGCCAAGCTCAACATCAAGTCACAGTTATTGAGGTCACAAGTATAATACAAAGTAGTATGTTTGTTATTTTATCTGATTCTAGAGATACTGACTATTTTATATCTTCATTTATAGTGGAGAATTGTAGGCTAGTGGCACTTAGATAGGATGTCAGTTGAGAAGTAGAGTTAGCCTCAAGAGCCAAATTTTTAGGTAGTTCCATGGTAAAGAATTGTTAGATCTAGATTGGACACATGACCATGATGTCTAATCTAAGCATTACCCCTCTAGGTTCATATGATGTTTTCCTTGGTATAGATTGACTATATTCCCACAATGCCAAGATGGATTTTTGAGAAAAGATGGTAGAATGTGTGGATGAATATGGGATTTCTAGAGAAATATTCAGAGTGAAGAGACTAGTATCTCTTCGTATGATCTCCACTATGAATCTTAGATGGTGCATGTGAAAGGGATGTTAGTTTTTGGCTATCACCATTAGTGAGAAAGAGGAGGCTTTAGAGGGAGAGTCATCCCTCAATGATTTTCCTATTCTACAAGAATTTTTAGATGTTTTTTCTTTAGAGCTCCCTAGTATACCTCCACCTAAGGCAATGGATTTTCACATAGATCTTATGCCAAGAGTCAAGACTGTATCAAGAGAACCTTATAGGATGACTACTCATGAGCTTGGTGAGGTAAAGACTCAGTTGGAGAAACTTTTAGAGAAAGAGCATATTTGACCTAGTGTGTCACCTTGGGGAGCACTAGTGATCTTTGTGAAGAAGGATGGGTCACTTAGGTTGTGTATTGATTATTGGTAGTTGAACAAAGTAACCATTAAGAATCGATAGCCACTTCCCAAGATTGATGATCTCTTTGATTAGTTATAGGGTGCTTGAGTATTCTAAAAGATAGATTATAATTTGGGTTATCATCAATTGAGGATTGTGGAGAGTGATATCCATAAGACTATATTTTGTACAAGGCATGGTCACCATGAGTCCATTGTGGTACCATTTGGCCTCACGAATACTCTTGCTATATCCATAAGCCTCATGAATGGAGTATTCTATACCTTTTTGCATAAGTTTATATTTGTATTCCTAGATGATATTTTGACATATTCTCATAATGGTAAGGAGAATGAGGAGCACCTGAAAAAATTGTTGCAGAAGTTGAGAGAAAACTAGTTGTATGGCAACTTGTTGAAGTGTACAATCTATAGACCTGAGATACATTATTTGGGTCATATTATATCAAGCAATGGAGTCTTAGTAAATCTATTAAAGATTAGGGCCTTCATGGATAGGAAACACCCACCAATGTCAGTGAAGTGAGGATTTTTATGGGCCTAGTAGGATATTGCCGATGCTTCATTGCGAGATTCTCTATTGGCACATCTGATCACATCTCTTCAAAGAAAGGAGAAAAAGTATGAGTAGACAGAGAAGTGTGAGAGAGCATTCCAAGAGCTCAAGAGAGTCATCATAAGTGTACCGATCCTTGTAGTGCTAGATCCTTCTGAGGATTTTGTGGTGTACATGGATGCATCTTTAGATGGTATAGGGATAGTCCTTATGTAGGATGGATAACCTATTTCATATGAGTCTAAGAAGTTGAAGACTCATGAACTCAATTACCCTACTCATGACCTAGAGCTTGCAACAATTTTTCATGCTCTAGTGAGGTGGTGATACTTCCTTCTAGGTCATATATTTGAGCTTCATTCCAACCATCAAATCTTGCAGCACATATTTACATAGCCAAACCTTAATGCTAAGCAAAGAAGGTGGATGGAGTTCCTTTGTGAGTACAATTTTGATGTTCATTACATCAAGGGAAAGGAGAATGTGGTTGTAGATGCCTTAAGTAGATGGTGCCATGAGATTTCATCTATGACTACTTGCACTAATTTGAGAGAGTTTATCCTACATCATTTTCTAGATGATTAGCTTTATGTAGAAGTTGGTTAGTTGGTGCATTCTCAAAGACCCTTAGAAGGGAAGTACTCAAAATATTCATTGGATTCTAATGGAATTTCTTGTCATAGAGGATGCATAAATGTACCTTCAATTGAGGGTTTGTGCAAGCTCATTGCACTTGAGGTTCACATAGCACCTTATGCAATGCACCCCGATGTTAAGAAGCTATATGCTAATCTAAGGTAGTTATATCATATGCCAAGCATGAGAGTGGAGATTTCTAGTATTTTTGCGAGATTCCTTGAGTGTAAAAGGGTGAGGGAAGAACACCATCATACTGATAGGCTTCTTAGCCTCATGAAATTCCAAAGTGGAAGTGGGAAACTATATCCATGAATTTTAGTGTTGGTCTTCCCATGTCTTCTCGCTGCCATGACACCATTTTGGTGATAGTTGACACATTGACCAAGGTTGCCCACTTTTCACCTATGCATACTACATACACAACATGAGACATAGCTCAAGTGCTTTTGTGGGACATTATTAGACTTCATAGCATTCCCCATCAGATCATCTCAGATAGAGACTCACTATTCACTTCATCCTTTCGGAGAGAGTTGTAGGAAGCATTGGGCACTAGTCTCAATTTTAGTATAGCGTACCATCCTTAGACTTATGGTCAGATTGAGAGAGTAAATTAGGTATTAGAGTACATGTGTCTTATGTACATGATGGACCATTAGGTCAAATGGGAGGAATACATGCCTCTTGTCAAGTTTTCCTATTACTATGGGCACCATTCCTCTATAGGTATGCCACCTTATCAGACCTTGTATGGAAGAACTTGTAGAACACCCTTTAGTTGGGACATGATCAAGGATAGAGTATCTATTGGTCCTCAGATAGTCAAAGACATGGAGCAACAGGTGACCTTGATTTGATAATGCCTTAGAGAGGCACAAGATAGACATAAGAAGTATGTTGATGCAAAGAGGATTGATCAAGACTATAAGGTTGGAGTTAGAGTCTTCTTGAGAGTGTGACTACACAAGAGTTTGATTTAATTTAGAAAAAGCTCTAAGTTGGCACTTCCATTCATTGGATCATTTGAGATCCTAGAGAGGATAGGACCAATTGCTTATTGTCTAGCCTTGTCACCTAGTTTGTCATGCATCCATGATGTGTTCTATGTTTATTTACTTAGAGGGTATATATATATGATGAGTCTCACATTATAGACTAGGATGCCTTACAGGTAAAGTTGGATAGGCAATTAGCATTGGAGCCTATCTGTATTATTGCCTAATGGATCCTAGGTCTTCGAGGCCAAGAACCGAACCAAGTTAGAGTCTAATGAGATTGTTATGATGAGGTCACAACTTCATGGGAGGATGCAGCACAAATGAGATTATAGTACCCATACCTTTTTTATGAACTCTAGGAGGAAGTTCGGGCCTAGTGGGGGAGGATGTGAGGCCTCACCTCGATCCATCATAGCACATCTGATAAATTTTATTTTGACACATTATGACTCAATATGTTGAGACATTATCTAATGGACTGAACATTATTTATAATATTTATGTCATGTGATGCTTTACTTTAAAAATGCTTAAATAGGTTATTTGATGTTTATGTGTAGACATAGATTATGATGATGTAATTTAGTAAATGATTCAAAATTATGAATATGTTAAATACTTTAATTCTACAGTTAGTAATAATTAAATATGTATGTAGAAATGAGAAAAAGGTTATTTAAATGAATGTTTGATGTTTTGATCAATGCGATTATGCAATTTGGTTTAAATATATGAATGTGATGTTATTGAACTATTGATATTTGAATTGAGTGTGCAGGATAATTAGCCATGGAATTTATCAAAGAATTAGAAATTGACCCTATGTGCAAATTGTAAGACCAAGGTTGAATCCAATAAAGTGATTTGAACCTTATTTTCAAGTGTTTTGTTTGTAACATAATTTGAAAGAGTGTATCATTTTTTATTTTGTAAGGTGTTGAATGTTATGTAACAATGAATCTTATGGTGTCACTTGACACTAATAGTATGTATATGTGTATCAGCATGTTATTTAGGATTGGCAATATAACTTGTTACCCAAAGATTGATTAAGTTAGTAATCTAAGTTAAGTACCCTAATTAGGGTTTAGTGGAAATGATTCATCCTTAGGATTTTTTAAGAGAAAATATTTCAAGCCAATTATATAGGTCCTAAAATGATCCTAGAGGCCAAATTTAATTTAATCTAAGTGCCCAAGGGTTATGTGTATGGGTTGAGAACTTTTTCCACCTTTCTAGAACTTCCTAATAGAATTTATGACACCTAAAATATCTCATTTTTCCTTTAGTGCTAAAATTGACCATCTCCATGAGGTTTCTCAATTTTACACTTCTCTTAAAAGGTTTTCTTGAAGGTAGGAACAAGTGGGAAGACCATAGAAGGCTTAAGTCAAGTCTAGAGTTATTACCATTTTGGGTGAGTGAGTTAGAAGCCTATTTAGTGGTCATTTTGAGAGTTGAAGGTTGTTCGCCCATTCTCTACATTTAGAGAAAGTCAAGCTTGGAGTTGAAGAGGAAGAAGGATTTGAATCATCTAAAAACTCAATTTCCATAACCTTTGTGAAGGTAGGATTCTTCATGGCCATGTTCTTCATGCATTGTTCATTGTTTTCTTATGAAAATCTCTTGCATGTCTATATTTCGTGTTTGTGATGTAACATGTGAGGGATGGGTATTTGTGAGTTTTCTATTTGGTTTCCTTTCATTTTTTCTTTTTGGTTTTGTTGAGAAATTTATGAATGGTGTGTTGGCATTACTCACCCTCGAATAAGGTAAAAGTGGCCATGTATAGGAGGAGGGCCTTAGTTGGACTCTATATTAGTGTAGATTCTCTCCTCATGTTAAGAAGTGGGAGAAAGTAAGGTGTTATGGGCCCTTACCTGTCAATACGAATTGATTTTGTTTTTGGAAAATAAGGAGAGAAAGAATGGAAGTTCATTGTGATTTATTAGCCTTGGAAGATGCATATGATTTGTGTTTGTGATTGACATATCTTACCTGGAAAAATCCACCTTCTCCCTAGTCTTGGTTCAATATGGGACCTGTTGTGCATACCTTGGATGGGATTTATTTTTTGAGTGTGTTATTGTTTCAACACTATTGGACAATTGTTTCAACATTTTGTAATATTGTGCCACCTTTGTACTTTAATTCCTCTCTACTAAGGGCTCTTTTCACACATGCTATAGCACCATCATGCTCTCCCTTTCCATGTCCCACCTCAATGAAATTCCAAAAATATTTCACTCCACTTGTCACATGGATCCTACTCAACCAATAGAACATCCTTGCATTCTTGAACTATGCAGCACAATTTTTTGACCATATAATGTATTGATTGTATCTTTCATTTATTTCCTTCAAATTTTTATAGAAAACTCTAAAAAATCCTTGAACAAACTTTGATGAATGAGTTTGATCATTACTAATATAGAAGTGATACTCTCTTAATACTTTTTTGTCATCCTTTGTGCTATCATGTGCATGAATAAAAGTTGTGTGCAAAAATTGATACTTGTATAGAGTTGTAATGCATTGGTTGCACTTCATTTTGAGGTTTTAGTGTATAGTTTTCAGTGAAGTCAACAACCGACACAATCACACCCAAGGGAAAAGTTTCCTTACACAACTATCTAGCTCTATGTGTATGACCAATGTAGTCATAAACTATTTTCTCTTAAAACGATTTCATAAAATCAGCTACACATACATCACTTTTCACTAATTCATGCCTCTTTAATTCTTTTCCATCTTTAACACCATATATAACTGACTTGTACTTTCCAAGAGAAACTAGTGTCTTACCAATTTCATGTGTGTTATCTAGATGTAGGAATCTGTGTAACTTTTGCAAACCACCACACTGAGGGAAAAAATCTTTTAAACACATGGTCTTATAATAAATGTACCATCATCTCATTTACATAGTACACTTGCAATAAATTTTCTTAGTGAATTAGGAGGTAATTGTATACCACATTCTTGCAATATTTCATTAGTATGCCTAGTACAACATATATAACAACAAACATCATAATGCATAGAAAAATCAACATGAACCCTACAACAACATGTAGTGTGTGTATGACTTATCTTAACATAGAATAGTTTTTCCATCTCAAAAACTCTTTGGCTGATTTTAATTTGAGGAAATCTTTGAAGAAACATTTCATAAAATTGTGTTTGAGTCATATACAAAAATTCTTTTGCATGAGGCTCATGGATTGTTTTTCCAATTCATCTTTTGACAACATCTTTTTGGTTTGGTGAAGCCCTTGTGTTTTCATGCCAAAAGTTTTCTATTAATGTTCTTAGTGCATGAACAATAACTTTATCCTTACGTAAGAGTCTACCTCGGAATAACCAAAAAGAAGTCTCATTAGAATTCTCAATTTTCTCTTGCCTCACTAAGGCTTTGAGTAACATTGTTCTACTTATCCTTAACAATTTACTTATTTTTCTTACCATTCAATTTTTTGCCATTTCCTTTCTCATTATGGTTAATATGAGGACCCATCAATTTGTATTAGCATCTTTAGTACTTACTTTTGAACCAATAGATTGGTATGAATCATAGAGATTTCTAACAATGCTTCTTCCACTACTATTTTTAGATGTTCTTAACCCCAAAATTCTTATTTGTCTCTCTAAATTTTAGATTTTTAACCATTTCAAAAACAAGTTGGCATCTTCCATTTTGATTTAAATTTTTGAAATAGTTATTCCAAGTCTTTTGAACAATTTTCCTACAATTTCTTTTTGACATTTTATCATGCATTGGATTCAAAACATTTTCATAAATGTCAATTAGAAACTTTGGTTTTCTACAAATTATTCTAGGAGATTTTGATGTACATGCATGCTCTATATTTTCATTACTTACATCATGTGCATTCATCATTTCAACTTGAGATGTCGCATTAGGGACATCAGGGGACCTAAGTGTATTTGTCATAATCATTTCAATTAGGGTATGTTGAACATTTTCATTTCTCAAATTAGGTGTGTTTATAACATCAATATCAATAGGTAGATTTTTATCACTTACATTGGAGGAATTTGATGATGTACCTTCACGTAATCTCCTCATACGCTCCCTAATTTTTTCCTTTATTGCCTCTCATTTTTCAATCATTCCTCTCTTGTTCTTTCCCATGATTGTAGATACAAATTACCCTATAAACAATAACATGAATAAAATAAATTGGAACAACTAATCAACTGGAACAAGAGCTCTATTTTCTTCATTAAAACTTCATTTGAAAGACAAAGGAATGTTTCCACTATTTTGGGTTATGAATTGGGAAGCCTGCCTTCTATATATTTGGGTCTCTCCATGGGCCTCAAACCCCTTGATTCTTTTTGGAATAGCCTAATTGAAAAGTTTAATAAGAAATTGGTTGGCTGGAAAGGAATCACTCTTAGCGAAGTTGGAACTATTCAGTTGGTCAAATCTACTCTTCAGAATCTCCTAACTTATGCTCTAACCCTCTATGGGATTTCCAACAAGTATGTTGATCATTTGGAGAAGATCTTAGGGAATTTTCTTTGGTCAGGATTAGAAGACAACAAGAAATTTCCCCTGGTGGTGTGGGGCAATGTGTACCTCCCAAAATAAAATGGGGGGTTGGGTATAAGAAAACTAAGACCTTTCAATAAATCTCTCCAAGCTAAATAGATTTGGAGAATCTTTACTAGCAAGGGGGACTGGAGGGACATCGTCGAAGAAAAATACCTTCATAGACCTTCAATTACACACTTTCTCTTTGGAAGGTCAATTCCCAATGGATCAAATATATGGAATGGCATTCTAAGAGCCAGAGAGATGGCCAATAGTGAGGTAAAATGGAGCTTTGGTAATAGGAAGGACACCCTATTATGGCAGGACAACTAGCTGATCTAGGGGCCTCTTCACAATATTCCTGAATATGAATGATGGACTTGTATTTGTATCTGGAGGTATGGAAGATATGTTAGTGATTATAGTCAAGGCTGGGGTTGGATGGATCTTTCTTCTATATCTAGGGAGCTCAAGTATTTGATGACTATTCTCCACTATATGGTTTTGAATGAGGATCGAGACCAACTTGTTTGGGAGAACACTTCTGATGGCATCTATTCAGTGGCTTCGGGGTACCAAGCTATTGTGAGGTAGGATTTGAGATCAAACTGGGCTAAGGTATGGTTCCCTCATCTTGTCCCTAAAATCAATATTTTCTTCTAGCTTTTACTCTAGAATAGCATCCTAACTATAGTAAATCTTAGTAAAAGAGGTCTTCTTATTCCTAATAGATGTGTCTTTTGTAAAAACCAGCCTGAGTCTATGGATCACCTATTTATACATTGATCCTTTACTAGAGAGGTGTGGTCTATTTTCAGTCTAGCTTTTAGGATGAGTTGGTGTGCTCCTATCTCGACTATTGAATTCTTCAGGTAGTGGGACACCTCTTGGAAGGGATCAGGGCTCCAAACAATAAGTAAATGGACTCTGCCTCATTCTGGATGGGGTTTTTGGAAGGAACGTAATAACCATATCTTCATGAATGCTAGCCTTCCTACTAATATTATGTTTGGTAAAATTCAAAATGCCCTTTTGGAAAATTATAAGTTTAATAAAGGATCTAATCCATTTGCAGGTGAAATTGGAAGTAGTAATGATACTTAGAAAAGAAGAAAGGAATGTCACTGGTCTTTACCCCTGGAGGGGTGGCATAATGCCAACTTTGATGGTGCGGCCAAAAGTAACCCGGGAGTTTTAGGTAGTGGAGGGGTGATCATAAATTTTCATGGGTATGGTATAGTGGCAGTTACCTTCCACCTGGGACACCACACTAATCACTATGTGAAGGCTTGTGCTGCCCTCCAAACAAACAAGTTGTCAAAAGAGGTTGGGGTTAAAAGCCCATGTCTTGAGGGGGATTCAAATAATATCATCAAATGTCTAAGGGTTGAACACCCTATTGAGATTAGATTGAAAAGATCATTGTTGAGGGAGATTGTTGAAGAAGACTATGTATTTCAATCATTGTTTTGTCACTGATGTCAAACCTGTTATTTGCTGGTAAGACAACTACATATATGATTTAAGCACTATCACTTATTTGATTGATGAAGAGGATTTGATCAAAAGATGTAACAATATCACCTAGAGGAAAGGTTGAGTTATGATTATATAAAGGAGTAAAAGAATCAGTTAAGATAATAGCAACATGATGTATTGATAATCTGGTTAAGGTTACAAAGGTTGGATACACTAAGAAAGTTTAGAAGAACAAGTTATACAAATTTTTTCTACTAAGCTTGACTGAGTGGATAGTAGGTGTCAAGAAAATTCAGTGCAAGCCAAGAAAAAAATTAGTTGGAGCTGAGTAAAAGAAAAATCTAGTGGATGCCGAAAAAAATAGTTGATGCCGAGTAAAGTTTAGTTGGTGCTGAGTATTTTTTAAAGGATGCCGAGTAACACAATATGTGTCAAGCATTAGAAGCAAGATAGTGCTGAGTTGCTGCATTATTTTAAAGATCATGGATTCGATGAATCTAAGCCAAAAAGTTTGTTTTCTTGGATTGTGTGAACCAGGTAGAAGATAAGGATGATGAGCTGCTAGCACAAAATTCAAGGTAAACCATTTTCAGGTGAATTTAAAGAGGATTCAAGGAGATGTTTCTAGAAGAGATATGGAATATGGGGTAGATACATTGTATCCTACCTAATCTGTCCTTACCCTAAATTGGAAGATAGAGAATGAGCACAAAAAGATCTGAATTTCCTATTTATAGAAATGGCTAGTGATAAAGAAAAGGTTGTCATGTGCAAGAACTTGAGGAAGAGAAGGAGTTAAGGGTTTTGATTCATCAAGTGACCTAGAGAAGAGTCTACATTGGCATGTTAAGCAAGAAGGCTTAAGGAGAGGAATGCTTGAAGGGTGAACAAGCTATCAGAGTTGTAATGAGTGAAGGCCAAGTAGAATGGAGGATTGAAATAGTGATGTGTAATCTACAAATGGGGTTGTAAGTCTTTATCAGATCAAGCCTTATTGTTACTCTCTAACAATTGTATCAGTCTAGGGTAAAATCCTTTTGATTAAGGTTGACCTAATAGTCATTTGTAAATCCTTTAACCAGGTGACATTCCAAGTGAATGGTCTAAAGTCCTCTAACAAGGATCACTCCTAACAGGGTGATTAAAATCCTTTAACAGGGTCACATTTAATAGTGTGTATTGTAACCTTTAATAGGGCATCACTTCAAAAGAGTGAAAAAGAGTAGCATGTTACTGGTTGTTTTTCCCAAATTGGGTTTCTATGTAAATCATTGTGTCAAATGTGTTGTTGAATATTTTATGTTTCATGTTTACATTTCTACAAGTTGATTTGATAGTAACCTACAAGTTCTAAGTGATTGCATAATCTTATGGATGCATGCATGATGGTAAATATTTTATGGGTTCACTAAGCTATGAAAAGTTTTATTTATACATCTAGACCTGGAATAACTAATTTTACCCCCCTCTCAGTTATTCTAAAGAATTCCAACACACCCCCCATCTTGGAGTATAAAGAATATGATGGAGGAAACAAAACAAATTTTACTTACTTTCGAGAGGGTATATGTGTCACATGTTTACCATAAGGCTAATGCAGTTGCTGAATCGATGGCCAATGAGACAATTAGTAGGGACACATCACATAGATGGCTAAGTGGTGAAGTGATTTCAATGGAAACTAAAAGCTTAATTAAGATTGAGAGAATCCAGGGGAGGACGAGAAACATAAAGTGTAATAATGGAAGTAATGTTGTGAATCACACTTTTAAAGTAATGAAAGCTTGGCATGGGCCAAAATAGAGTTATCATAATTGGGGGGTTGTGTGGCACATTTTTTGGGTGATTGATAAATTTTATTACAATTTCTTTACTGAGGATAGTGGCAAGTACATTTTTTGTGAGAAAAACTAGTGTTTGACTCTTCACACTTGTAGAACATAGAATTGTTGTTCTATATTCAGCAACAAAATGGTGGGGGAAAGGCATTGTAGAGAGCTAGAGGGTGAAGTGAAGAAGTAGAAGAGGAGATCAAAGGTCTGAGAAAAGCTAAGAGAAGGCAGCATCACAACCTTCATTGAAAAAATTCATGGCTAGGATCCTAAGATTACTAACCTTATGGTTAAGTCCTGGAAAGATGGGAAGGTCAAGATAGGTGGTATTGATTTCTAGGTCAATGAAGGGGTCATAGTGAAGGTCATAGATTCTCCTTATTAGGGCATAAAATTCTATAGTGATAAGAAAATATCCCTAAATGTAGTGAGAGAATTTGCTAAGGATGCCAAGGATTTGAAGGAATTAGTGAAGACTGGTGCATACTATGAACTTGCATCAATGTAGAAACTTTGGAGGTTTATCCTAAGGGTGATTATCTCTTACATTATGCTTGACACTAGGTATGATAGGATCCATACCCACAATTTTGTTATCCAAACCACTTCAGGTATGGAACAAAAATCTTCATCCCCTTCTACCTTTCCTTCTCTGCAAATAAGAGTATCATGGGGTTTAAGAAGAAAGTATATGCTAACCCTGCCTTCCATTAGGGTCTGTTATTACTCATACATGAGAACTTTAAAGCTCAAACCTATGGAAGAGTTGTTTCCCATAAGGAAGAGTCCTTAGAGGATACAGGACACTCTTACCTTCCTTCTAATATGGAGGATAGTTCAGGGCTGCATTCAGATGATGATGAGGAGGTGGCCAAAATTATGAAGGACATGGGCAAGAAGAAGAAGAAGAGGTTTGGGAAAGGAGCAGAGGGAAGGATAAAGCATGAGGTCAACTCAATGGAGGATTACAATGAAGAGGATGAGGGGATGAAAATAGATGAGGAGGGAAATGTGAAAGAGGTGGGCACTAGTAAGGCTTAGGAAAGTAGGAAGGATGATAGCTCAGCCAAAAGGAGAAGGGATGGAGATAAAGAAGTAGAGAAGGCACATGATAAGGGTAACGAGACCAAGATCGAAGCTCAAGAAGAGAGTAAAGTGGAATATAGTTAGGAAAAATACCATTATTACTCTTGGCACTAAGGTTAAGAAAACTGCATGGAGGAACTTTCAAACAAGCACTTCAAAAATGGGTCTAGTTAGAGAGCATATCCATCTAGAGGTTGTGGAGGGAAGGGATGGAAAAATTCAGTTGGAGGAACTCATCAACTTGGTTTTTGTGATTCTAAGCGATAATGCAAGGGAAATGGGGATGAATCTCCAAAACAATGTCCGCAACAATATGGTAGACACTTTTTGGTCCATTAAATAGATTTTCCATAAAATAGAAGAGATAAAGTTTAGAATTTAGGGGCACGAAAGGATAGGGGGGAATGGGAATGTCAGAATAAGAAAGCTAGATACAAGGGTTATTGAGATTTATAAAAAGAGTGTAAAGGATGGAGAGCTCTCTCCATAGCTTGACTAACCAAAGCATCAGTATTATCAAAGGATTAAATGACAATATCATTCAGTTGCACTTGATGATGGAAGAAATCAATAAGGGGAAGTAGGAAAAGGACAAAGAGGAATTTAGGGTCATAGATGAAGATGACTTCATGTAGGTTGACAGCCTAAGCAAAAGAAGGAGATTAGATAAGAGGAAGAGGTAAGAGGAGGTGTCTTTGGATGATAGTTATTTGAAGGCTAATGCAGTAGAGACCATGGGAGAGCTAGAGCTCAAGAAGGAAAAGCTGGTCAAAGAAAAAATGCCCTGATTGGTGCTCCTAGTTTTTTTTCTATCCCCTCATTTTTGGCTATTTTTATTTTCTTTAGTTCTGGTGGCCTAGAATGGCTTTTTTTTTTTTTTTTGCTTTGATGCTAACACTAGACTTTAAGTAGTATTTTGTTGTTAACTAGTGGGTTTTAGGAGCCCCTATAAAAAACCTATTTTACTTAATCAAAAGCATGAATAAAATAAATAATAAAATACAAAACTAAACAAATTTGTATGATTATTTTATGCTCAATCATAAGATACTAACATAAAATAAGATGTTGGTAGATAAAAAATAAAAAATTTAGCATTTCCAAGCACAAAAATTCTTACACTTGCATACTTGGAATAAAAATACATGTGAGTAGCAATAGAATCTGGTGGACTACACTAGAACAACATAATAACTATTTACATGTTGTTTTATGCACATTTTTTAATAACCTGATTGGGTTATTGAGCTCTAATTACATTGTCCATATGGACAAATAACTTGATTGGGTTATACAAAACCTGATTAAGTTCTATATTACTATTGTACAAAGGTAGATTGAAGGAGGTAGGGAGCGATGGAGAGAATGAGAGAGAGAGGGTGAGGCTAGGAAGGGGGAGAGGGAATGAGAGAGAGGGGGGGGGGGTGGGGGGAGAGAGAGAGAGAGAGAGAGAGAGAGAGAGAGAGAGAGAGAGAGAGAGAGAGAGAGAGAGAGAGATTGGATATTAGGGGATAGGATAAAGAGAAAGGATTGGGGGATAGGATAAAGAGAAAGGATTAGGGGATAGGATAAAGAGAGAGAGGAGATAGGAATATAGAAAGGGGATATGAGAGAGATATATTAGGGGATATGATAGAGAGAGAGAGATTAAGGGATATGATAGAAAGAGTGTGTGTGTGTGTGTGTGTGTGTGTGTGTGTGTGTGTGTGTGTGAGAGAGAGAGAGAGAGAGAGAGAGAGAGAAAGAGAGAGAGAGAGAGAGAGAGAGAGAGAAGAATTAGGGGATATGATAGAAAGAGTGAGAGAGAGAAAAGGGGATAGGAGAAAGAGAGAGGGGGATGTGAGAGAGAGATTATGAGATGAGAGAGAGAGAGAGATGGAAAGAATGAGTGAGAGAGAAGGGGATAGAAAAGAGAGAGAGAGATTAGTGAAGATTAGGGGATATGATAGAAAGAGTGACAGAGAGGTGGTGAGAATGAGGGAGAGAAAAGAGGATAGGACAAAGAGAGTGAGGGTATAGGAAAATCTAATAGAGAGAGAGAGAAGGGGATAGGAGAGAGAGAGAGAGATTAAAAAATATGATAGAAAGAGTGAGAGAGAGGTGGAGAGAATGAGTGAGAGAGAAGGGGATAGGAGAAATAGAGAGAGGGGATATTAGAGAGAGAGAGAGATTAGGGGATATGATAGAAATTGTTTGTGTGTGTGTGTGTGTGTGTGTGTGTGAGAGAGAGAGAGAGAGAGAGAGAGAGAGATTATGGGATAGGAGAGAGAGACATTAGGGGAGATTAGGGGATATGATAGAAAGAGTCAAAGAGAAGGGGATAGGAGAAAGAGAGAGAGAGAGAGAGAGAGAGAGAGAGAGAGAGAGAGATTAGGGGATATGATAGAAAGAGTCATAGAGAAGGGGATGGGAGAAAGAGAGAGAGGGGATATGAGAGAGAGAGAGAGAGAGAGAGAGAGAGAGAGGATAGGAGAAAGAGAGAGGGGATAGGATAAAGAGAGAATGAGAGAGATAGAGAGAGAGAGAGGGAGGGAGGGAGAGAGAGAGAGAGAGAGAGAGAGAGAGAGAGAGAGAGAGAGAGAGAGGATGGGATGGAGAGAAGAATTAGAGGATATGATAGAAAGAGTGAGAGAGAGAAGAGGATGGGAGAAAGAGAGAAGGGGATATGAGAGAGAGAGCGAGAGGTGGGGATGTGTGTGTGTGAGAGAGAGAGAGAAGGGGATAGCAGAAAGAGAGAGGGGGATAGGATAAACAGTGACGTGGATAGGATAAAGAGTGAAAATGAGAGAGAGGATGGGATGGAGACAAGGATTTGGGGACATGATAGACACTTACTTAGTATAATATACAACCCAATCTCTCTCTCTCTCTCTCTCTCTCTCTCTCTCTCTCTCTCTCTCTCTCAATCTAACCTTGTGATGTAGTAATACAAAACCTGATCAGGTTTTGAATGCATTTTTTATTTTCATAACCCAATCGGGTAATCCACAAAACCCGACCAGATTATAGCTTGGTGATAGCCTAGGAAAATGACCCAAAGGCTTGGGAGACTATTTTCCCTCCATTT
Organism: Cupressus sempervirens; assembly: GCA_028749045.1. Taxonomy (NCBI): domain Eukaryota; kingdom Viridiplantae; phylum Streptophyta; class Pinopsida; order Cupressales; family Cupressaceae; genus Cupressus; species Cupressus sempervirens. The sequence goes on along the minus strand of CM053789.1, from coordinate 475,921,525 downwards.
TTTCCCTTTAGACATTTTTCATCTTCTAAGATGAATTATCATCTTTCTCTTCATCAAGTACGCTAATGGTGAAGTAGGTATCTCTAAAATCACCACCATAATGTTACACATCTTCTTATATTTCTAACCATATATTTCTTTCTTTTTTTTGGATAACATTAACATTGTAAAATTTAATTACTTTTATCAATGCCTTGACATTCCTCACAAACATATGTCTACCATTTTTTAAAAATAATTTTTGATATACTTAACCAAATTCAAAATAAATTACATATTATTGTTCTACACTTGATTATATAAACATTTTTTTAAAAAATCAATTTTCAATTATTTTGATGCAAGTTATGCCCAAGACATGAACAAGCACCAAAATTTCAGGATGTAGTCTATTCAATAATTCATAACAAAAAATAATCATCATAAAAATACAAAAAAATACACTACTTCTAGATATGACTCTTAACTATCATCCTATTGAAGGGATATTCAAAATACTAAATATAACTATGTCTTTTGTGCTACACATGAAAAAAACTATGCTATATTTTATTAAAAAAAAATTTGGAACTATTTTTTGTGTGCATGGGGTTTGACCCACCTAATCTTATCCATTTTGTAAAAAATCTAGTAGTTTAGAAAGTAGATTCAGAGTACTACAATCTATATGTTTTATGTATCTTGTCATTTTAAGTGGATGAACCTTGAAATGTCTTGTCTAAGGTCAAGTTTACCTGATTTCAGCAAAAAGTGTCCACTTATACTCCCTTTTTGTACACCATCTTGGTGCACTCAGCCACTATGGGATATGATACACCGATCAAGTGTGTGCTCAAGCAATAATAAGATAAGGATAACAATCTAGACAATAAACTTGTAACAATGCACTATTTGCCTTGAAGAACGCATCAAAACGGTCATTCCCACTAATTTTGGGAGGAGTACCTAGACTAAGTGGTATGAAGTAATCCTTGTGAAGGGCTAAGATAGTCATCAACACCATGTGGAAGTACTGACTGACTATCTCTCTTGAGTGCCCAAAATTATAGGCAATCTTGTGGTTCCTCATATTGTGCCCAAGGGTGTGGAAGAACATCACTAGTTGTTCCTCTAACTTCAAGTGGATTGTATCTCTCAAGCTTCCTTTCAACCTAAGAATACGAGCTAGATGAAAGAAGGCTTCCCTACTCATCTAAATTTGATCATGATAATCCACCTCATTGGAATGAATAATGTTTGTACAAAAAGAATTTCATTTTCTTATTTGTTTACCCATTTGACTATCTTCTGAGGCTACCAGTACTTTGGCTATGGTAACGAAAGAGAAAATAACTGTGAGAATACAAGTGTATGTGGTCTTCCTAACTATGTGCCCTTGAACCTCTATATTGTCCATAGGATCCACCAGTGACCTAAAATGTGAACAAATTATACACTATCAGTTACAAGATATCAACTACCACCTATCAAGATACAACATGATTATTTGCTAGCCTCATTACATTAACAAGTCAATTATTTAATCAAATACAACAAGGAGTACCAACTAGTGAGGATCATAAGCCCATAATGAACAATGCAACAATAATGTGTCATTCTATTCTATGTAATCTGTCTGTAGCAATAAATGCATAATATTGATTCCATTTGGACCTATATGTACACATAGGCATGTATATATGAACACAGACACACATGTATATGCATACAGAGACACGTATATATAGGTACACATGCACATTTATAAATGTAAATATAAAAATGTATGTATGTACACACACGTACAAATTATAACCTGAATTTGGGGTTTTATGAATGTATTTTAATAAACTGTTGGGTCCATCAAAACTGAGGTTCATCTTTTAGAAGATGAAAAGGAGCATTGTTGGAATTTGGGAATAGGCTTTCTCTCTACATTCATATATACATAGTTTACAACCTCATAAATTATGTGTAGATTAACTATGCATAGATTAGAGCCAAGATTGACATTGATGTATACATACTTGATCTATACATAGTTTATGACCTCATAAACTATGAATAGTTGATGTATACATAGTTTAGTTTCTCATTTCATTGGCATGAATGGCATTGATCTCATTATTGAGCACATATTAATTGTTTTGCTAAGCAGATTGGCAACAAACTGTTACAACACATATTGATTGTTTTGCTAAGAAAATAGAAACATATCCATGATAAACAATGTATAGGTCAACTAAATATAGATAAAACCTATTATTTCCATTGATTTATATGTAGTTGATCCATACATAGTTTATGAGTTGGTTGTGTTTAATGGAATTGCATTGACCTATACATAGTTTATGACCTCATAAACTATGTATAGATAAAAGCCATGGATTCCATTGATCTATACATAGTTGATCCATACATAACTTATATGTTGTTTGTGTTTAATGGAATTTCATTGATCTATACATAGTTTATGACCTCATAAACTATGAGTAGATAAACTATGTATAGATTAGAGCCAAGATTTCCATTGATCTATACATACTTGATCTATACATAGTTTATGACCTTATAAAATATGTATAGATAAAAGCCATGATTTCCATTGATCTATACATAGTTTATGACCTCATAAAAAATGTGTAGATGAACTATGTATAGATCAAAGCCAAGATTGGCATTGATCTATACATACTTGATCTATACATAGTCAAATTTGCAAAATGATGTTAGATTTTAGAAAATATTGTGTGGATTTGTACACTTATGTTTAATTTCTTTTTTTGAATAAATTTTTTATAATCCTTTGTGTTAGCAAGCTATTTTGGATGTATAGGTAGATGGAAAATTAAATTCATATATTTGGAAAACTATTTTAGGGTTTCATGGTTTGAAACTTGTTATCAGGAAAAAGTCTAAAACACATTAGTTAGTTCATTCTTTTGCAAGTTTTTTGCAGTGATGTATTCGTATTAGTAGGTTTTAATGTTAGCAGTGATGTGTAGATGAACTATGTATAGATCAAAGCCAAGATTGGCATTGATCTATACATACTTGATCTATACATAGTCAAATTTGCAAAATGATGTTAGATTTTAGAAAATTTTGTGCGGATTTGCACACTTATGTTTAATTTCTTTTTTTGAATAAATTTTTTATAATCCTTTGTGTTAGCAAGCTATTTTGGATTTATAGGTAGATGGACATTTAAATTCTTATATTTGGCAAACTATTTTAGGGTTTCATGGTTTGAAACTTTTTATCAGGAAAAAGTCTAAAACACATTAGTTAGTTCATTCTTTTGCGAGTTTTTTACAGTGATGTATTCGTATTAGTAGGTTTTAATGTACCTAGGCTTTAGGGATTGATCTTAGATGACATTCAAATGGTTATAACTTCTAGATGACTATTTTAAGAAGTAAAATGGATCTCAATTTTTAAGAAATTTTGTGAATATGATCTATGGGAATCCATTAACTCCAAGATTTTAACTTGATAGCAGGCCTAGTACTATTTTTTATTTTAATTTGATAGCAGGCCTAGTACTATTTGTGGTTATGTGATGTAAAGATTTAGATGTGCTAGCTACCATTTTTCACAAACTATGCATAGTTGGGCCACCAAGTTTCTATCATTAGATGAGTGCATATTTAAATACATATATATGGCATACTAGTATAGGGTCTATAATTTGATATTAGGATCAAGTTTGAAGCGCTATAGGGAATAGCATTTTGAACTTATCTTTTTCTTGAATGTAAAGAAAATTTGAGTTGAGTTTATGTTTCTGTGGAATTAGATGCATTGTTAGCCTTAAATTGAATAAAAGAGGCTTTTGGATTATATCAGGTAAAATAGGGAACTTAAGGTATGAATAGTTAATTAATAACACCCAAGTAGGAGCGTAAAATCTGCCAATTCATTGTATTTTTTTTAGAACTCCAAACTATCCCCTTTTTAACACTTGTTTGCTAATTTATGACTATTATCAAGCATGTAAAGGTATATATAAATTTTGCAATGCTATCTTTTTTCAAACATTTAGACAATAATGGGAAGTAGAAAGAGAATATTTTTTCCAGGCAGAGTGGAACATCATAATATTTTGTCCAAACACACAACAAAAAACCCAAAATACAAAGATTGGTGGGAGAAGAAAATCGTGCATGTGGAGATGAGTCCAAAGTCATCATTCAAAGTTTTCATCATCATCCAAAGCTATCATCATCATCCAAAGCCATCATCATCCAAAGTAGAGAGAAATAGAGATACAAAATGACCCTATTACCAAATGCACAATCGTCGTCAATGTAAAGAAACCCTATTCCAAATGCATACTCATCGTTCATGCAAAGAAACCCTATTCGGCCATCACCAGAGAGCAATGCAAAGAAAAATGTCACGTGAGAAACCCTATTCTGAAATGTCTTTTTCATCTTCTAAAAACATATTCATGGTTTTGGCGAACCCAATGGTTTTATTAAAACGCATCCATAAAAACCCAAATTTAGGTTATAATTTGGAATTCCACCTATTTTATTGGAAGATGCATCTTCCAATTTTGGTCAAAAAATGGAATATGAAAGTGAAAAATTGGGTTTTGAGTTTGATGAACCAAATGCCCAATTTTAGCGCCAAAACTAGGATTTTTTCCCTCATATCCCTATTCCACCCCTCATCTTCCTACAATCAAATGGGTCCTAAGGTAAGAGTTGGTAGGGAAGGATAAGGATATGTATTATAGAGATGCAAGTATGAGATCAACTCAAAAAATGAAATATCATCGAAGAGAAAACAAAACTATGTTTGCAAATACCCACTGATCATCAGTTGATGCTACTATCGCTTGGACCAATGAGGTGCCAATGAAGACCACAAAAGAGAAATAAATTTATTTTTTTATCACCACTAGAGTAGTATGTAGCTACCTCTAGGTGATTAGGCCACCATTAGGTTTTACCACCATTAGCTAGTAAGATGGGTGATTGGTATCAATCAAAGTAAAGTATCATATTACAAGATTAACCATGATTAAAATAAAGGGTTGTGTCCTCTCTAATATTAAAAGTCTTAGGTCCCTTATATTTAGTAAAGAACAAAGGGATTAGACATTTGCCAATCCTATAAGGTATAAGAATTTTTTTAAAAGTTGTATTCATTTATTAATTTAATTTAAGATATTAGTACAAAGGGTCAATATATATTAAACAAGTATTATAATGTGTCTCTAATATTCTTGTTTTGAATAATGAATATGAATGTCATTTTGAATGCAGCAATTATGTTATTCTAAAGGAATAATATCACACTATTATTATTATTAGGAATTTATGATTTTTTCAAATACTATCAATATACTTGAGTATTAGATCATAGTCGCACTCTTATTTTTAGTCTTTGCATACTATAAGAGTTGTTTTCCTTAACCTTTTCCTCCAAGAATATTCTTGCAGGAAAAAAGGGAGACTGGCATTTTAGGAAATCTTGAAAGACAGGGAGAGAATTGAGGATATGATTTAGTCAACCTTTGTTGATCTTGATCATATTGATTCAGAGGCAGTAAACCATGTTGTGATGGAGTCTCCAATGATCAATAAATTATAGCAATCAAGAGGATTGTGATTCATGAATATACATCATGACTATGTGATTTTAAAGGGCCTTCCCCCAGTGTACATCATGAGGAAGTTAAAAATTCCAAATAATGTCACTTGCTTTTTAATAAGTTACTATAAGGTGACAATCTTACAATAACTTGTATTATGAGATCAAGAAAATGGAGTATATGGTTTGAGTGTCTTGTATCTCAACATTCTAGAAGGCCATTACTCAAAGAGTATTTGGTGAATATCGTTAATATTCTGGGAGGCCAAGAATCTTGATATCAGATTGATATCAAACCTTATTTTGAGTACTTGGTGAATATCATTGCTACTCTAAGAGGCCAATACTCCTGATATCAGATGTGACATCAAACCTTATTTTGAGTACTTGGTGAATATCATTGATATTATGGGAGGCCAATGTTGTTGATATCAAATGTGATATCAAACCTTTAGAGTACTTGGTGAATATCATTGAAATTCTAGGAGGCCAATACTCTTGATATCAAATGTAATATCAAATCTTATTTGGGCACTTGGTGAATATCATACGTCGATATTCTGGAAGACCAATACTCATGATATTGAATGCGATGTCAAATAGTGAAAATCTTCTAAGATATCCTTAAAATTGTTATTTGTAATATTATGTTGAAGTAATATTTATTATTATGTTTTATCCTTCTAAGCTAAGAGGGAACGTTGATGTTTGATAGCTTAAGTTAGATAAACTTATATATTATACATTAAGTGTGTGTGTGCGTTCTTTATATTGAGATACAAAGTGATTGTTATATGATATATATATATATATATATATATATATATATATATATATATATATGGGGATGTTGCATTTGGAACACACATACCAAATATAATGATAGTTCTTAGTACACTTGCAATGATCTTGATAATTCAATAGAAAGGAATAGAGTATTCTAATAATCAAGTGATTGTTTCCCATCTTATAATAATATCTATAATCTATGTCATGTAGACATTTGTAAATAATTTTAAAAAACTTAAAAAATAGAAGAGCTCTGCTTGCCAATATGACACAAAGCGAAAATCAACATTGGTTTCATCTTAAACAAAGAAAGCGTAGACCTAAGGAAAATCAGGGTTTTCAAAATCATGCATCAAATCCAATCAGAAATACTTCCTGGTAGCAGAAGGATATAAGATTGCCATGGTGCCAATACACTAGGAAACTCGAGATATCTTCTATTGAAACATTGAACTCTCTCTAGTCATTAAGAAAACTCAAGGTGTTGGATAAGGAAAGCTGTCGAGATGAAAGTAAGAAAGCAAGATTGAACACATTGCAAATATTTATCAAGATTCTTCAATTCCGGACAAAAAGGTATTCAATGCGCATCCGATTATTTTTATGATTGAAAATATTGATCAACAATTAAAATTCTTTAATTTCATGAAATATGTGAAACAAGGGTTTGTCAAAAAGCCTAACACTTGTTTAGCCGATTTACCAACAAATAACCTTGGCTTGGCTCTAAAAAGCCCTAAATTCTCACTAGCATATATTTCTCCTCACCATAGGAGAGACAATCTTAAGGTAATCAATTCTCTTGAAAACCCTAAAAAGGGTTTAGTTCATAAAGCCACAAATCTAGAGGAGAATGTGGTCATTATAAGTAATCAATACAGTGAAAAATGATGGAAGGAATGCCAGGATTTTGGCATCTTTGCCTACTAAAATGAGCCAATAGAAGAATTCAACAATCTTACAGATTGGTTGGAAGACTTCTACCTGGAACATGCAAGTATTTCTCATTTTACTAATACAGTATCATATCTGCATTGTGCAAATGAGATGATTAAGAAAGATTTTTTACAATTATCAAAATATTTTTTCAAAGGGTATGCAATCAAGATTTGTGAGTGGTTTCCAGATTGTAAGGAGGAAAACTTAAATTTCCTTATCCCTACATGGATAACCCTTTAGTCAATTGCACCTGAACTAATGCATTTGGAAATCTTTAAGAAAATAGGCTCCTCTATGGGAGACCTAGTAGGAATTGATGTCTCTTGTGAATTTTGTAATAGCATCATATTACTGGTCAAATGTTAAGTCAAATCCTTTTCTTTCGATGCTATCAAAATCATCACAAATTCTACAATATATAACAGCAATTGCCTCAGGAAAGATTCTGATATTTTTGAGATTTTTAGATTAGATGTTGTATGCAATACTAGTTTTAAGAATATATAGCTCACAACAGATCTTGAGGATGCCTTCCTCTTGATAAAAATTAATAATCATAAAGATCATAAAGAATATGATTTAGATCCCCTGAAGCCTCAGTTGAAATCTATTTTGATTAAAGATGTAATCAATCCATTTCATCCAATGGTAAAATAGAAGTTTCATCTATAGTGAGGGAAGAAAATTCCAAGGATGGATAGAGAGAATCTCAGTAGATACCTCTTCATGAAAGAATAGAGTCCCCAAAAGAAAGATCTAGAAGCAGAAAAAAGAAAAGAAGGAATAGTAAAAGAAATATATGAATAAGATATCCCCCAATATCAACAAAGAAAAAGAAGCCCAGGAGAAAGAACAGAAGAGCTCAAATAATAATCTCTTAACCAGTAATGAAAAGATAGACATAAATATAGTTATACATGAATCAAATCTAGAGCTAACATCAAAAGAATCTCCATAGAACAAAACTGGCAAAAAACTTTCTAAGTTTTGGCAACCACCTAAAAATCATAAAATCGAGGAAAGTAAGGAAAAGTTCAATAGCATTAATCAAGATATTGGAGCAATAACCTGAGATTTTAGTAAATTTTTTAATAATGATATCAGCTACTTAGAGGATTCAAATTGTGAAGATAAAGAGGATGAGATCCTGGAGCACCTAACTAAAGACCTTATACAAGTCTTTAGTCTAGAAAACATAGATAAAAGTAGTTTAGCCCAAAAAGAGAATCTATTAAAAAGAGTTCTTGAGTTAGGGGGAGAAGATTATTCCTCTGAATATTTAAGATAATATATCATTAGTATAGAGAATGAAGATAGAATACAGAGGAAAAACTTAAACAAAATAATTGAAGATGACAAAATGGATCAAATCATAAATTCAGCAGAAGAACAGATCAACATTTCAAAAAGGATTCTTCAAGCACTTGAAGAAGAGGAAAGAAATATGTTTGAAGATGGTCAGATTGATGATACCAACAATTTCAAGAATAATTATGAATAGTTAGGCATTTTAATGAACCAATAAGGTAACAAGGTACTGAGATATGGGAAAACGAAAGTTAAAAGAGGCGAAAAATCATTGAAAGAGCTCAGAGAAATAGATAGTCAGGCCAAAGAACAACAAAAAAATCAGTGAAATTTTTAATTCTGGGAAGGGAAAGACCCTTCCCAAGGAAACATGAAGATCACCACATGGAATACTAGAGGCTTAAATGCCTCTAGCAAGCAAAGGCTTTTATATCAAAACCTAAAAGCCTTTGAATCTGAAATCATTATGTTGCAAAATGCTAAACTTAACAAAGATGAAGGTCAAAGATTAGAGAATAAAATGAGAAAATGGGAAATTCATTAGCAAGAATTAGGAGGGGATTCAAGAGATCTAGGTCTTATTTGGAATCCTAAGAAGGTATGCCTCAAGATCATTGGTTCAAGTCATTCCTGGATCAACGGCTACATCAAAGGTATTAATTCTAACCTTCAGTTTTTTTTTTATTAATGTATATGGTCCAATCAAGAATATAGATAAAAAAACCTCTATGGATAGAATTAAGTTCATTTATAAAGGAACACAACAATGATCTTATAATCATTGGTGGAAATTTCAATACCATGCTTAGTTTAGATGAAAAAGTTGGAGGAGCAAAGCAGATCCACCCAGCTTCTATAGATTTTAAAAATTGGGTAGATAATAATTACTTAGTTGATATTCCTACCAGTAATGGGAAATATACATGGAATAATAGGAGGAAATATTTCAACTATATAGATAAAAAAACTAGATAGATTTTTTGTTAGAGGAGATTACAACAATTTTGATTTTGACATTCAATCCTCAATCCTCCCCATATTTGGATCAGATCATTACCCTATACAAATTAGTTTATTTGAACCTAAAAAACCACATAGAGATCCTTTCAAATGATGTGGTTCGTAGACAATAAATTTATGAATCTCATTAAATTATGGTGGAATGAAGAAACCTTCAAAGGATAAAAAATGTTCACCTTTATGTCTAAAATGAAATATATCAAAGAAAAGATTCTTAAATGGAATAAAGAACACTTCAGAAATATTTTTAAAGAAAAACTAGATATTAAAGAATAATTAAACAAAATAAATACTGAAATTATTAAAAATGGTATGAATAATGATTCTTATCTTCAAGAGAAAGAATTACTAGGCAAACAAGAAAACATATTAGCAAAAGAAGAAATCTTTTGGAGACAAAAATCCAGAGAAAAATGTTTAAATGAAGGAGACCAAAATACCAATTTTTTTCATAATAGTACTTTATCTAATAGAGCCTTTAAAAGTATCACTAATATTAAAGACTCAATAGGAACACTAACAGAAAATCCAAAAATGATTGATGAAATGATGGTGAATCATTTTTATAATATTCTAAATAACTTTGAGAGTTCAATAAAAGGGCACAAGATAAAATGTTGGAGACCATTCCCTCATTAATATCTTCAGAAGATAATAAAAATTTAAACAAACCTATTTCTTTGGAAGAAGTTAAGTCTGCCCTCTTTAGTATGAATCCAGACAAATCTCCAAGCCCAGATGGCTTTCAAGCCTTTTTCTTCTAGAAATGTTGGGATATTATTGGATTAGACTTATGGAAAGCTATCAAAGCCATAGGAAATGGAGGTTTACTTTTATCAAAAATTAATTTCACTTTTCTTACCTTAATCCCCAAAACTAAAAATCCTAAAAATCCAGGTGATTTTAGACCAATTTCTCTGTGCGACACTATTTACAAGATATTCTCCAAAATTCTTTCTAACCATTTAAAACCCCTTCCTTCTAAGCTTATCTCTGAAGAACAAACTAGTTTGGTCCCAAGGGTGATCTATTTTAGATGGTATTTTAATCATTCAAGAAGCTATCCACTCATTTATCAAAAATAAAACCCCTAGTATGTTTATTAAACTTGATATTCATAAGGCATATAATATGGTCGACTAGAGATTTCTATGTAAAACTCTAGAAGCATTTAGTTTCTCTTGTCAATGGATCAATCTAATATATCAATGTATCTCTACAACCAAAATTTCCATTCTGATGAATGGAACCCCCGAAGGTTTCTTTGATACTTCAAGAGGCATAAGGCAAGGAGATCCTCTATCTCCCTTCCTTTTCATCATCATGGTAGAAGCCTTTGGAAGAGACTTCTCTAAAGTCCAATTTGAATGAAAAATTAATGGTATTTCTATAACAGACAATGTCCTGAATATCACACACCAACAATATGTAGATTATACAATTCTCCCTGGTGAGAGCTCCTTTTCAGAAGCCATTAATATTAACTCCATTATTCAATCTTATTCAGAAGCATCCAGCAAAAAAATTAATGTAGATAAATCTGAGATCTTCTTTATAAATACCAATCTAAAAGTGGAAAAACAAATTTGTAATATTATGGGCTTTAAAAAAGGTAATGTTTTGTGTAAGTACCTAGGCATTGAATTAGAAAATGGTAATAAACATCATAAATTCTAGAATTAGGTTCTCTCCAAATTAGAGTCAAAGATTGGAGAATGGAAGGACAAATGGCTTACTAAGGCTGGAAAAATCACCAAAATTAGAGCTGTCCTTTCTGCCTTACCCATATATCCTTTATCTTGCCTCCCTCTTCCTAAATTCATCAATAACAAGCTAGAAGCTAAATTAAGGAACTTTCTTTGGAAAGATTGTGATGAGGACAAAAAGGTGGCTCTTATCAAATGGGATAAAATTAGCAAACCAAAAGAGTTGGGAGGTTTAGGAATAAAGAACCTTAATTTGCAACATTAAGCTCTTGGAACGAAGCTAACTTGGAGGCTTTTTAAGGAATATAATAAAAAATGGGCTAAAATTATGTACAATAAATATCTTAATTTTGATAACGCCCTTTCTATATTCAAAATGAAGACACTCCTCAAAGGTTTTGATAGTTGGAACTTTATAGCCAAAAGTAGACATCTTATAACTAAATATCTTTAATGGGATATAGGTAGTGGTCAAGAAGCACTATTCTAGGAGGACTCCTGGGACAGCTCCCCTCCTATAGACTCTCTAGGACTTCTAGATAAGTGCAAAATCTCCTTACCAATTTATGGGGAAATAGAGTAAAGGATTACATGACTCTTAACGAAGAACATAAATGGATATGGAAATCAATAGATGATTTAGACCTAGATCTAGCTGCAAAAAATTCTTTTAGGAAAATGATCACTAATAAGAAAATCAAACAGATCAATAGGGAAGATAAACTAATTTGGGCAGCATCTAAAGTAGGTAAATATAGTGTTAGAGAGGGATATAAAGCTATTATCAATTGCTAGAAATGGGAAGAGGTCAATATCCCAGTACACCTTTGTTGGGATGCCTCATGCTTACCTAAAGCATGATTCTTTCTATGGCTAGCTTTTCAAGGAAAGATCCTCATTGCTGATAAATTACAAAAAAGAGGTATTCAAGGTCCTTTGAGATGTTTCATATGTAAACAAGACATTGAAGAAGTAGTTCATTTACTATATAACTGTTCATTTGCTAAATACTACTAGGAATGGCTTAAAGAAAAGTTGGATTGGACTTCTCCTCTCCCAAAAACTTGTAAGGACCTACTAACAAGATGGCCCGAAGGTCAAAAAGTTGGCATCTACAACAAGTTATGGAATATATGCCCATCTATTCTCATATGGAAAATTTGGAAAGAGAGAAATAGAAGAATTTTCAAGAATCAAGAAATGTAGGCTACCATTCTAATCAAAAAATTGAAGCTAACATTATTGAAACCCTCAACTCTCATATTAGGAATTCACAATTTGAAGAAGGGTCCTTCTCCCTCTAGGATAGCATGATTAAAGACAAATGGGTTAATGTAATCAATTTGCCTCAACTTTACTCTGCTAGGAATGTTATAGCCAGGCAAAATTATAGATGGACACCCCCTTGTCCAAGATGGTATAAACTCAATTTTGATGGTGCCTCTCGTGGCAATCTAGGACAATCAGGCATTGGTTGTATAATCAATAACAAAGAAGGGAAATAAATTATGAAAAGAGCTAAGCCTATTAAACCTACCTCAAATAATTTAGTTGAACTTGAAGCCCTACTTGAAGGCATCAAATTATGCCTAAAAGTAGGTATAGCCAAGGTGATTATAGGAGACTCCCAGATAGTTCTCAACGCTTTACGTAAAAGATCGACTCCTAACTGGGTTTTAAATTCAAAACTAGAAGAAATTATTAACCTATTAGATAAACTAAAGGCATTTCAATTAACTCAAATCTTTAGAGAAGGTAACCAAAAAGCAAATAAACTAGCAAATCTAGGAGCTGACAGTTTAGATCTCCTTAAAATAAACAATATTACTTAGTTGAAGTTTCCCCTATATATCTAGGTTGTATAGTTTTATCTCTTAATTCTGATTTAGCTTCATTTGGCTCATATTCACATTTGCAACTATCGGTTACTCTTATTTCTTGTCCATCTAAGTAAAGTTTATTTAGAAACTAAGATCATGACAAGATATGTCTCAACTTTATTTCTAATTTGGCTTTAGTTTAGTCTCCTTCGTATCATTGAGGAGTGTCCCTCTCATTATATCTTTCTGGAAATTTCCTCCTTTCTAGAACCTTTGAAGTCATCCCTTATTTATCTCCTTCATTTGTCTTTGTCGCTTTCACACCAATCATGGATACCAATTGTTGGATACAATTAAGTAATTGTGTATTGTCTTTGATGTTACACAAATGTCATATCAGTTATCAGACAGAGTCTACCGAGTTCTATCAACCAGGAAAACAGTTTACAGAGTCTACCGAGGTCAGTAAAAGCCTTTTGCAGTGTATACCAAGCATGTCACACGGTGAGTTAGTGTTAACCGAGTTCACACGGTAAGCTAAGGAAAGTTTAGTTCTTACCGAGATCACTCGGGTATCAAAAGATTTTGTAGCAAACGGTTAGTGTTAACCGAGTTCGCACGGTTAACACAGGAAGGAAGTTTTTGTTCTGTATTGATTGAGCAGCGTCGGCCAGTAAAGAATTTTATTTTTAGTTCAAGCCAACTTTGGAATATGTTTCGTCAAGTTGGTTGGGCAAGCCGACTTTGGAATTGTTTTGACAAGTTGGTTGGGCCGACCTGGTATTATGTATAGTATGCAAAGAGGTGCTCAAGATGCGGAAAAGTGTGGAATATAGAGTATGTACGGATAGTGCAAGGAAGTGCAAGGAAGAGACTTAGGTATGCCTAAGCAAAATTGAGCAGAGGGAAATCTTGGAGCTGTAGAGGTATATTTGATCAGTAAGGATCTTGTGGAGCTAAACTGAGATCTGTATTTAGCAAGATAAGTTGCATGTATTTTCAGATCATTCATTGTTGCTTTCTAACCATTGTAACAGTGATTCCAAAATCTCCTAACAGAGTTGGTTTAACAGCCATTTCATAAATCCTTTAACAGGGTGGCAATTCAGTTGAATTGTTCAAAAGACCTCTTACAAGGCCACTCCTAACAGGGTGATTAAATCCTCTAACAGGGTCACACCTAACAGTGTGTTTTGTAACCTTTAACAGGGTTGGCTCCTAACAGGGCTCACTTCAGAAGAGTGAAAATTGGTGACTAGTTGCTGGTGGTTTTTCCCATATTGGGTTTCCACGTAAATCTGGTGTCTACTGTGTTAATGATTACTTTCTTTTGCATAGTTGCTTATTTCAGTAAATGCTTCATAAATTAACTAAACATCTATCAAGTTTTAAGCAGTAATTTTTGTGTTTATCGAGTAGCAGCAGCAACTAAGTTTAAGGCATCTTTGGGACTTTTGAAAATATTTTTGTGGTAACTGATTCACCCCTCCCCTCTCAGTTACCCCATCTTCATTTTTCAACAATTGGTATCAGAGCTTTTGGTGCTTGCAGGAGAAGATTTCAAAGATCTAAGCCAAAGATCAAGATGTCTTATAAGAGGGAAATCCCAAGGCTTAACCGAAACAACTTCTCAGCATGGCAGGGATTAATGAGACTTCATCTAGCTTCCATTGGTGACACTGGTCTGAAATATCTTGATGAGAAATATTTAGAACCATCAGGTACATTATCAGTCAATGACATTGCTATAAAGAAGACTCATAACATTATGATGATTGATATTGCATCTGCCTTGAGTTATGAAGAGTTTGATGATGTCAAGGACTGCACTACTGCCTATGAAATGTGGGAAAGACTGAAAGAGATCTATGGTGGAGATGACAATGTCAGAAGAGCCAAAGCTGAAAGTCTGAGAGGACAGTTCGATCAGATGAAAATGAAAGAAGATGAAAATATTGCCAAATATGTTGAAAGAATTAAAGCATGTGTCAGTGCTATCAAAGCTTCTGGAGGAAGTATCAGTGAAGAGACAGTCATAAGTAAAGTTCTTAGAACTCTACTTCCAGTTTATGCCATCAGGGTATCAGCCATTCAAGAAAGAAGGTGCGAGGCCAATCACAAGATAAACCTAGAGGCCATAGTTGGAAGATTGACAGCATTTGAATTAGATAATTTTGATAATTATGTTCCAGCTGCAAAGAACATTGAGTCTGCATTTGAAGCCAAGCTTTCACTCAAGGACAATGGCAAAAAGAAGAAGGAATCTCAGTCAGAGAGTGAAGATCAATCAGATCAGAGCTCTGACAGCGACCTTGAAGTAATTGAAGCCCTACTTGCAAAGAAATATTCAAGAGGAAGAGGTAAATACAGAGGTAAAGTACCCCTAATCTGCTTTTCATGTGAAGAAGTCGGTCATATTGCTGCAAGGTGTCCAAACAAGAAAGATAAAGATGAAAAGAAAGATAATAAATGGAACAGTAAGAAAGATTTCAAATCATTTAAGGATAAAAGTAAGAAATCATGTTTTATGGCTAAAGATTCTAATGATTCTAATGATGAAGAAGAGGATGAGATTGTTTACATTGCTGTAAAAGATGAATCTGACAATGAAGAAATGGCACTCATCTCTCACATAAGTAAGAATGATACATGGATCATTGATAGTGGCTGCTCACATCATATGACTGGAGATAAAACAAAGTTTGATCAATTTGAAGAGTATGATGGTGGCAGTGTAAGATTTGGAAACAATGAACCTTGTTGCATCAAAGGAAAAGGAAGAATCACTCTAACCCAGGAACTTGTATGTGATAATGCTTATTGGGTAGAAGGACTAAAGCACAATTTATTGAGTGTGGCACAGTTACTCAACAATGGACTCAAAGTAGAATTCATCCAAGGCAAAGCAAGACTGCTGAACGGTAAAGGAAAGCTGATTGGATCTGGTATTCAAACTAAAGGTAACTTGTTCTATCTTGAACTTGATGAACATTCATGTTTTATTGTTCAAATAGAAGAGAGTTGGTTATGGCATAAAAGATTATGTCATGTGAATTTTGACAATCTGGTAAAGATAAGCAAATTCAAGAAAGTGAGAGGCATTCCTGATTTAAAGAAACCAGAGGTCGGTTTATGCAAGAATTGTCAAATTGGAAAGATGGGTAAGTCTAGTTTCAAAAGCAAAAATTATCAGTCTGAAGATTTATTAGAAATTGTGCATACTGACTTATGTGGACCTATTGAAACTGAAAGCTATACTGGTGAAAAATATTTTATTCTTTTTGTTGATGATTATTCAAGAATGATGACCATCATGTACCTAAGGAACAAATCAGAAGCATTTGAAAAGTTCAAATGGTATTTGGCAAGAGTAGAAAAAGAAACAGGGAAAAGATTGAAATGCCTAAGGTCAGACAGAGGTGGTGAATTTATTTCACATGAATTTAATAACTTTTGTATTGAAAGAGGAATCAAAAGACAGGTTTCAGCACCAGGTACTCTTGAACAAAATGGCATAGCTGAAAGAAGGAACAGATCCATCATGGATTGTGCAAGAACCTTGATGATAGAAAAGAATGTTGCTATCAAATACTGGAAGGAGGCTATCAGTACAGCAGTTCATACCTTAAACCGAGTACAGTTAAAAAAGGACTCATTCAAAACTCCCTACGAAATATGGTATGGCTATAAACCCAATGTAAGTTATCTGAAAGTATTTGGAAGCAAATGTTATATCTTGAAAGAATCTAGAAAAGGTAAATTTGATGTAAAAGGTGATGAAGGTATATTTCTTGGATACTCATGCAAGAGTAAAGCATATAGATGCTTGAACTTATCTACTCACAAAGTCATAGAAAGTATACATGTGAAAGTTGATAAATTTGCAGAAAAGACTGAAGAAGAAAGCAGAAAAGAACCAGAAGATTACAAAAGATTCGTCTTCAGTGATTCGGATATAATATCAACTGCACCTGAGAATCAGAAATCTTCTTCTATCGAGTCATCACTAACCGAGTTGCAGGAAACATCTACCGAGCCAACATCTACCGAGCCAACGTCTACCAAGTCAGAAAATACCGAGTTAGAGATTACCGAGCCTGAGGTAACCGAGCAGGTACATACCATGCCAGTTGATACCGAGCCAGACCAAACTGAGCAAGGAGGAGAAATGCAAGAAGATAATGACAAAATTCATCCAAAAGAAAAAGAACCTGTTCTAGCCAAATATGTCAGGAGACATCATTCAGCAGATCAGATCATTGGAAATAAATCTGATGGAACCATCACAAGAAGTAAGTTGAAAGGTACTTGTTTACTTGCTGATTTTGAACCTAGAACTGTCAAAGATGCATTAGAAAATGATAATTGGATTGAAGCAATGAATGAAGAAATAGAGCAGATAGAGAAAAACAAAACATGGACTCTTATACCTAGGCCTAAAGACAAAAATGTAATCGGTACAAAGTGGGTTTTCAGAAATAAGTTGGATTAAAATGGTAAAGTATCAAGAAACAAAGCTAGATTAGTGTGCAAAGGATATTCTCAAGAAGAAGGCATAGATTATGGAGAAACTTTTGCTCTTGTTGCTAGATTGGAAGGTGTTAGAACCTTATTAGCATATGCTGCCTACAAAAGATTTAAAGTTTATCAGATGGATGTCAAGTCAACATTTCTAAATGGTATACTGGATGAAGAGGTCTACATTGAACAACCTGAAGGTTTTATTGATCTAGATAAAAAGAACATGGTTTGCAAATTGCACAAGGCACTGTATGGTCTGAAACAAGCCCCTAGAGCATGGTATGAAAGATTGCATAGCTATCTTATTCAAATTGGATTTCAAAGAAATAATGATAACAGTAGTTTGTATATCAAGGAAGGACCAAAAAATAAGATTGTCCTGGTAGAAATATTTGTAGATGATACTATTTTCACAGGGAATGATGATCTTTGCAAAGAATTTTCAGAACAAATGAGCAAAGAATTTGAAATGTCAATGTTCAGTGAAATCAAATTCTTTGTGGGACTTCAAATTCAGCAGAACAAGAATGGCATCTACATCACTCAAGAAAAATATATCAAAGAGATATTGAAAAAGTTTGGTATGGAAGACTGTAAACCAGTTGGAACTCCCATGTGTAATGGACTAAAACTTACCAAAGAAGATGATTCAAAGGAAATAGATCAGACATTGTACAGATCTATGATCGGAAAGTTGCAATATGTAGTTCATACTAGGCCAGATATTGCTCTTGCAGTTGGAATTGTGGCAAGATTTTCAGCCAAACCAAGAGAAAATCACATGATGGCAATCAAGAGAATAATGAGATATCTGAAAGGAACTAAAGATTATGGATTATGGTATAAACTTGGAGGAAACCTAGACTTAAAAGTGTTTACTGATGCTGATTGGGCAGGAAACCTTGACGATAGAAAAAGCACAAGTGGAGGTGCATTCTTTCTTGGAAAGAGGTTGGTTTCTTGGATAAGCAGAAAGCAAAACTGTACAGCTCAATCAACAACAGAGGCAGAGTATGTTGCTGCAGCAGTAAACTGTTCTAATATTGTTTGGTTCAAGCAATTTCTAAAAGGCATGAAGATGGAAATCAAGGAACCAGTCGTCATGTTTTGTGATAACACAAGTGCAATCAATATATCTAAAAATCCAGTAATGCATTCTAAGACTAAGCACATTGCAATCAAGTATCACTTTGTCAGAGAATTGGTGCAGGACAAGGAAATCAGATTGGAATATGTACATACAAAGGAACAGATTGCTGACATATTCACAAAGCCTTTACCTAAGGATGCATTTTTGTATCTCAGAGGTAAGTTAGGGGTTATTCCCCTATCTGAAGTTCACTAAAATAAGTTTTAGTGATGCATCAGCTCTTACAAAATTGAACAATCATCAGTTGATGCAGCAAATCAAGGAAATATTGCATATGAATCAATACTAAAGGTACAATGAAATTCATTTAAAATTAGATGGTCTTTGGCATGTGTTGTCAAAGAGGGAGAGTTTTACTGTCATATCTTTTCCGAAATCCGAAATTTGATTAAGTAATTTCTTCACAGAGGGAGATTACTGTAAGAGGGAGAGTTCTTTATCTTAGAGGGAGAATTGTTAATTGTGTTGTGTTGCAGTAGACTTGCTTTCAAATTTCATTTCTGCTATGACATGTTGTGTTGCCATCAATGCCAAAGAGGGAGATTGTTGGATACAATTAAGTAATTGTGTATTGTCTTTGATGTTACACAAATGTCATATCAGTTATCAGACAGAGTCTACCGAGTTCTATCAACCAGGAAAATAGTTTACAGAGTCTACTGAGCTCAGTCGGTCAGTAAAAGCCTTTTGCAGTGTATACCAAGCATGTCACACGGTGAGTTAGTGTTAACCGAGTTCACACGGTAAGCTAAGGAAAGTTTAGTTCTTACCGAGATCACTCGGGTATCAAAGGATTTTGTAGCGAACGGTTAGTGTTAACCGAGTTCGCACGGTAAGCTAAGGAAAGCTGAGTTTTCACCGAGCTCACTCGGTAGTCGAAGACAGCTTTTACTGAGTCTAGTCAGTTTCCAAAGGAAGTGGCAGGTTTACCGAATTCTCCGTTAAATGTAGTTTTTACCGAGTTCTGCTGATTAACATAGGAAGGAAGTTTTTGTTCTGTATTGACCGAGCAGCGTCGGCCAGTAAAGAATTTTGTTTTTAGTTCAAGTCGACTTTGGAATATGTTTCGTCAAGTTGGTTGGGCAAGCCGACTTTGGAATTGTTTTGACAAGTTGGTTGGGCCGACCTGGTATTGTGTATAGTATATAAAGAGGTGCTCAAGATGCGGAAAAGTGTGGAATATAGAGTATGTACGGATAGTGCAAGGAAGTGCAAGGAAGAGACTTACGTATGCCTAAGCAAAATTGAGCAGAGGGAAATCTTGGAGCTGTAGAGATATATTTGATCAGTAAGGATCTTGTGGAGCTAAACTGAGATCTGTATTCAGCAAGATAAGTTGCATGTATTTTCAGATCATTCATTGTTGCTTTCTAACCATTGTAATAGTGATTCCAAAATCTCCTAACAGAGTTGGTTTAACAGCCATTTCATAAATCCTTTAACAGGGTGGAAATTCAGTTGAATTGTTCAAAAGACCTCTTACAAGGCCACTCCTAACAGGGTGATTAAATCCTCTAACAGGGTCACACCTAACAGTGTGTTTTGTAACCTTTAACAGGGTTGGCTCCTAACAGGGCTCACTTCAGAAGAGTGAAAATTGGTGACTGGTTGCTGGTGGTTTTTCCCATATTGGGTTTCCACGTAAATCTGGTGTCTACTGTGTTAATGATTACTTTCTTTTGCATAGTCGCTTATTTCAGTAAATGCTTCATAAATTAACTAAACATCTATCAAGTTTTAAGCAGTAATTTTTGTGTTTATCGAGTAGCAGCAGCAACTAAGTTTAAGGCATCTTTGGGACTTTTGAAAATGTTTTTGTCGTAACTGATTCACCCCTCCCCTCTCAGTTACCCCATCTTCATTTTTCAACACCAATATCTGCATCTTTCATGAAATTGAGATAAGAATGATGGTATTTAGGGGAAATTTCAAGCCAGAAAGGTGGAGTAGAATTTTAAATCAGGTCGACAACATGACCAAGGTAGCCTTAAACAGGGCACTAGGTGAAGGTATGTTTAATTACGAGTTTACTTGGAGGACAAACAACAATATAATTGGAGCTTTTATTGGTTGTTTAGCTAGGGGTAAAATAGGGTGATGGGAAATGATAAGACTATGTTCCAATCTATTTAATTCAATCTGGTGCCACGGTATTGAAGAAGCAATTATGAACCTAGACAACAAAGCTAGGGTTCCTCTCCCAGAAACTTATATAGCCTACCCTCCTAGAAGTTTTGACATTGCTATAGTGCCAAGGTGCTTGGCCCTAGCCATCAGGGACATTCATGATTTCTCTCAAGCCTGGTCAAAGATGGATGCTAGTTTTAAAAATTTATTAAGACAGAGAGGTATTAGGGATGATCCGGACTGTAAATGGCTTTCAAACCACCTCAATATTTTCAACTCATACATAGAGCTAGGCACAGATTTGAATAATTGGGAAAATTTGGAATTTTGTTTACCTAATTTTGAGAAATTCAGCAAGGAGCGTTCTTCTCTAGTTTTTCCACCCAACTTTCAGTTTGAAAATTCTAAAGAAATCTCTAAAGTTATTATGGTGTCTATTGATAAACTAGCTGCCTAGTTTTAGACTTAGTTTTGTATAATCATTTTTTGATTTGGACTAGATAGATTAATATAGTTCAGTTTATCATACAGGGTTCTATAGTTATTTTGGCTTTCCCTTTTTTAGCTATGTATTACTTTGATATATATGGGTATATGAAAACTCTACTATAAGAAATTTCAGTTGATATATATAGGTAACTAGTTTTTATAATAAAATAATGTTTTCAGTTCTTTCTTAGTACAATTCCTCTTAGATTTCTTTTGGCCTCCCGAGGTATTAGCTATTTTCCTCCTGGCTTTTCTTTTGTCTAATGATCCATGAAACACATAGAGATGTATATGTAAATTTATTTACCTGTATATATGAATTCAGTTCAACATTTATTCATCAGCGTATGTTTATGTACATAGTTTAATGAAATCCTTGGCATTTTCTGATTATATTAATATATGTATGTAAATATATTCTAATGAATTATGTGCCCATATATACAAGTTATCTAAATCTATGTATACATCTCTAGGTGAGCCCTCTGGTTGTTTCTTTAGGTTTCGATTTTAGATGCATCTTATGTTTAGATGGCATCTCTGATTCCTCGATATTGGTAATCTTGTTTGGTAATGTTCAGCATAAGTTTATCGCTTTACTAATTTTAATCTTATTACAGGACTTTACATGTATCATATTTAGTATTTTTTAGAATATGCTTAAGTATATTTTTTAATATGCTAATCATTACATTTGCAAGATCTTGGTAATTTTATGATGTATCTTATTATCAAATGCTCTCTAATCAGTATGTCTCTCTTTTAGCTTCATGGAATTATATTTATCAGGCCTTTTGGCATATTTCATATGAAGTTTGTAGGACTGGCTTTGCATTTTGAATATATAGGTTCTAATCTTTTTTTTTTATCTTGGTTAGGTGTGCTCTATTCTAGGCTATATTCCTGTGGGTAGATCTTTATTCTTATGATATAGAAATTTTAGTCTTGATATTTATGGTTTATAGGCTTTAGCTTTTTGATGTCTTGTAGAGGTGCTATTTTTCTCTACTATGATTAAAAGTTTGATATCGTCTTTGGGTTAACCTGCCGATTAATCTCTTTTGGCTTATCATTGTGATTGGCTAAGTCACTAAGGTTCTCTCTCTACAAATTTTTTAGATCAAAGTATTCCTCATTTGGTGCTAACCCCCTAACAAATCAATCCTTTCTAGTATATCTTGTGGTCTCATTGTGGTTGTTTATAGGTCTAAGCAAGAGAAGACATTCAGTTAGATTACTCACTCAACTACAAGGCTATTTTGATCTACATATTCTTATTTGTATCTATCCTTTTAAATGATTCATTATATTTAAAATTTCCTTGGTTGTATATTCCAAAGAAATTTTAAGATTTCTAATTAGGGGCATGCCCCTTTGATACTTTGTAATTTTAGGACGTATGTCCCAAGCAAGACTGGAGGTTTTCTTCCTCGTTCTTTCCTACCAGTGCCCATTTGAATGGAGGACATGTAAAATAATTTTTTATTAATAAAATATATTCTAAAGGCTTCGATCGTTTACCAATCAAAAAAAAATCTTAAATAATTAGAAATTCTCAAAAATCTCATCGAAAAATCAAAAACTGAGGTCTTACAACTTTTTCATCAAAATATTGAATTCTGCAAGCAAAGGTCCTAGAATAAGCCTATCAGCTTAAATATGGATACAAAGGTAGGAGAAAGGGATTAATGATCATGGATGTAAAGAGATAAATGAAAATTTTGGTATAGAAAAATATATAAATCCAAAATACTATGAATCGAGATAATAGGGTTACAAATCATTGATCTAAAATGTGTAATGCTTGAAGAAAAAGTAGCAAGATAAATAGTGTGAAAGCATTTCAAAGTTTATAAATTGGTGTCACTACAGGTAGTGGCTATCCAGCCATAAATTTATTTTTCTTTATACAACTATTTATAACTTTAGGGTCCATTGTTGACTATGAGAGTGCAGAAAAAGAAACCTTTGGACAACTGTTTGAAGGATTACAATTTGAATTGAATTGGGAAAATATATATATATATATATTTATCTCTATCTTTATCCCATAATCTTGATCTTTCTTTACAACTATGCATCCATGCTAATTTATTCAAAGTTTATGCTTTCATTAGTTTATGTAATAAATTTTTCCTTTTCCTCTTACAAATATAGAATATTGTAATTCTTTGTTAAAATTTGTTAATTTAACACCAATTGCACTAGTAAAAAATTATAGTTAGTGAGAAATTCCTTATAAGTCGTATAGTAATCTTATCTTATAGAAAGGTTTTTGGGAATTAGATGGGCTTATTGAGATTTTAATATGTCAAAGGACAAACACATTATTTTCTTGATTATAGTTTATAAAATGTTTACATTACTAATTTTAATAAGTTTCAAACACTACTCACATTAACACATTCAATTTTATTTTCATTTTGAGTTAAACACTTACATACGTACACAATACTTTAGGACTTGATTTTTTCTCTTCTTTTATATAAAAATTGGCAAATTAATTTATACTTATAAAAAATAAATTAAACATTATCATCAAAATCTTAATAATCAAAATATTATTTTTAAGAAGATTCTACATACTTAAATTTGTTCTAATAGTTTATAATTTTAATTAAAATAGTGACTAAATCTCACATATTTAATTACCCATTTATACAAACCTATAACATAAACAAAGACAAAAATCACATAAAATACATCTTTCAATTACTTTTACTCTAAATATTATAAATTTCTCTATCCTTAATACTTAGCTTCTCCTATGCATTATCTAAGACTACTAACATAGCTATCCCTAAAAAACATATTAAAAAGTTTTAAAATTGTAAATAATTAATTCAACAAAAATAAACTATAAACAAGTGTAAGCTATATATGTGTGTTTGTGTGTGTTTAAAATACTTTTCCCTTATTACATAGTAAGCAAATTTAAAATAACCATGAATTTTCATTTTATTTACAATAACTAACATAGCATGCCATGAGTTTAATATCTAACAACAATTTAAACCAAAATAAAATACATATTCCAAGGTTACTAACAATATATCTTGGTCCTTATGCTAGGGAAGTGTGGTTGGACATTTTCCTTAAATTTGGTATGTAGTGAGTTTTTCATGACAATCTCCAACAATTTATATGTGGATGAGAGATTCTTTTTTATCATCTATGTATAAGATTACTTTGAAAATTGACTCCCTCATATGTCTACTAGCAGTTGTGGAAGGAAAGAAATAATCATATTTTTTGGGATAAATCCCCCACCCCTTCTATCACTCCCCAATTGATTACTAACACTTTACATGAGTTTATCCCTCATTGGAAATGATGGATCCCCTCTCACCCTCGTCACCTTTGGAATGTGTTATTGTAGATAATTGGTGAATTAAAGATCTGGTCTTCAAGGTTGAAAACTCTAAACTATTGTCCAAGCAGTGTGTTAATTAGAAACCTATGTCATTGATGAAACAAGTTTCAATCAGTTTTTCTAACCTCAAGAAGGCCCTATGCATGATCATGGTGGGTTTTTCAGAATGGAGCTTCTAAGTCCCTAGAAGGAGGTATGCCATGCTATTATGCAATATCTCACGCTTGAGTGTAGATTTCATATTTCCTACTATTACCATTTCCCCATATAGATTCATTTTTGGACTCATGACCTCATATTTTTTGCATTCTATAAAAGATAGGATCTTTAGGGTTAGGGAGAAGATAAAAAAAGGAAACCCTAAACTATCCTGCATTAGGCCTTTATGTATAAATTGTTTGATTTTCATAAGAACCTTTGCCTCATCCAGCCTATAAGTGTTCAAGTGGTTCTTCCTAATCTGACTCTCTCTACTTCTACCTTGCAAATCTCTACTAAGGTGTTGTCCACTATGGAATCCAATCCCCTGAAACCCACCCTCCTGAAGAAAATCAAAATAGAGAAGGATATCCAAGTTGTGGACTTGGATGTTGAAATTGAAGGTCAAAGGAGGTGATCCCTAAGAAATAAGAAGAAGAGGGTCAATGTTGTGCTTGGAGCTAAACTTGAAAGCCCCCCTAGCTTCGAATCCACTGATAGTGGTAAGCACAAACCACCATAGAAAAAATAGAAGAGAAAGAGCTCCCAGAAGAAATATATTAGACAAGAGGAAGAAGAAATTGTTAGTGAGGACAAGAGTGATAATAGTAGTCAGTTCAGACTCCTCCTGTCTCATGTCTCAGATACTCAAAAGAATAATACATGTGATATGTCAGGGGGTGAGAAGGGTCAAGAGACTCTTACCTCCCCCTAGCATCCTACTAAGAAAGGTGATCAGGCCCTTGAGAGGGACGCCCCACGGGCCCTAACTAGTGTTCAAAATGAAGATTTTGGGGGTCACTAACAAAAACCTTAAAAGGTTGAAGGAAAGGCAGCAAATCCTAGAGTAGAGGTTTAATGAGGTCACTAGGTTTGTTGTCAAGGTGATGCATTCAACAACCTCCACCCTTCACCTTCACATGCAGAGAAAGAGGGCCCGACTTCTGTGGTCGGAGTGGACACTATAGGTTCTCTGTATAGGTTCTTGGTAGATGATTGGCTCCAGTTGCTACTAATTAAACCAAAGGGGAGGGGGAATAATAAGGGGAATTAGTTCCCCCTTTAGTTTAAGCTTTAGTTTTTGTTATACTTATTGTTTCAACACCTAACACATGAGGGTTATGTAAATGGTGATGCATTAAACAACCTCCACCCTTCACCTTTTGCATGCAGAGAAAGAGGGCCTGACTTTTGTGGTCAGAGTGGACACTACAGGTTTATTGTACAGGTTCTTGGAGAATGATCGGCTCTAGTTGCTACTCGATAAACCAAAGGGGAGGGAGAATAATAAGGGAATTAGTTCCCCCTTTAGTTTTTGTTTTACTTTTTGTTTCAACACCCGACCCAGGAGGGTTCTTTTAATTGTGATGCATTAAACAGCCTCCACCCTTCACCTTTTGCATGTAGAGAAAGAGGGTTTGACTTTTGCGGTCAGAGTCGACACTACAGGTTTAATGTATAGGTTCTTGGTGGATGATTGGCTCTAGCTGCTATTGGATAAACCCGAGGGGAGGGAGAATAATAAGGGGAATTAGTTCCCCCTTTAGTTTAAGCTTTAGTTTTTGTTATATTTACTGTTTCAACATTTGACCCATGAGAGTTATGTTAATGGTGCTTTTATGCACTCACGTTTACTATAATACATGTATTTTGATGATGTATAATGTTCGTAGTTTGCTTTATCATAGTTGGGACACTAGTGGAGGTTTTTTGAAATTGAAAAGGGGGGTTGGTTAATTCTGGATTTTCCTGACCGTTAGTTGTTCTGCAACTCTTTGTTATTCATATAGCACTCGCTTTTGACTACTTTCAATTTCAAAAACAATATATGTTCAATACATTAAATAGGTAATTATCATTAATAAATACTAATGATACATATATTACTAATATGTATATTATGAGTGCTAATGTTCCCCTTAGCCCCTATCGGTATTAATTTATGCAAAACAAACAAATGTCACTCTAAAGTTTGTAAGGTTTGATTTAAGAAATCAATTGCCATATACTAATTAGGATTTTCTAATTGGTCCTCAGCAATTTCTCGGGATTTATACTGATTTTTGTAAATACAAAATAAGAAAATCAAAAGGCGGTGAACCAACAAAGTTTCTTCCCTGCTTTTTAATCTCAATCTTCCTCCGCCTTTGAATATAGGACTTACTGAGATGCATTGAACTAATACTAAGGAAATAATAATCCGATCATTAAAAAATAAATCAATAGGATTCTGCAGTTTTCCTTGGATTGGGGAAAAATTTCTGATTTGTGATTGCCCTAGGTAAAGGCCAAATGTCAGGATAGCGAAGATAAGCTCCAGAATTAATCAAACCCAAACCCAGCTTCAAATTTGATTATGCTCCATCAAGAATGTGATAACAAATTTTAGTCTGTCTGGGAAATCACACAACTGTGTTTTTTTAATCATTCATTGATTTGGCTTCTCCATGGATTTGTTACAAAGACCAGTTACGTCGTCCGATGAAATTGTGTCTCTGTGTTTGCTAGTTTATTCTCTCCCACTTGATTTACATAGAATGATGTTTCTAACCAATCAAAAGATTTTGGAATTAATTAAGAGGAGTGAATTCCTTGTTTTTTAACTGTAATTCATTTGTGAAGAAAAAATTGTGTTTAGTATTTTAATAGTTTTGTGAAAATAGATTATAATTATAATAACTTACCATTCACTTAAAATATTAGTTAGTTATTAAAATATAGTTTTGATTAATTTTATATTTAATAAAATATTAGTTAGTTAAAAAAAACAGTTTAGAATAATTTTTCTGATTGACTAATTGAATGTGATAGATTTATATAATAATTACATTTGTTCTAAGATTTATTTTATATTTATACAAATTTTAATCATTACTTAAATAAATTTTCAGTCTATTAAATATATAATTTTTTCCTTTGACATTTTTTCCCTCTTTATTTCTTTTAAACATAACCTTTTATTTGGTGAAGAAATTTTAGTTATCTCCTTTCTAACACAAAAAGATCCTTCTCTTCATTTCAAATTTACTTTTGCTTTCTCCTTCTACATATCTTCTGATAATCAAAATATTATAATAATCTGATTTTGAATTAATTATTAAAGATCTTACTTTTTGATGCCTGCATAAATAACTCCGGAAATATACAGAATTACTTCTCTACATTTAGAATGAATCTAACCATCCAAACATGGTATTCTCATTTATAGAGAACAGAGTCAGCTATTCAGCAGCGCTAGGTATAGTCCAATTCCTATAGTACGCTTGAAAATAGCGGAGTATTTCTTTAAATTAAAGCCGTCCTTACAAAGCTGGGTAAAAATTAGGTGCAAGTAGTGATTACAACCAATGGCCAATATTGGCAGTCCCCAATATCACCTCTTAAAATAAAGAAATTGTCAAATCAGTGTACTAGAGACAACTCTTTTCAATTTTTTCATCAGAAGTATTCAAATGCGTGTCAATGGATGAATTGTTGATGCGATCAACGAATATCTTGTCGAATCGGAGACATTAAGTAAGTAAGAGGTCATGTTGTACGTGATTCCTTGAAAAAATATGAGCAGTTTCTGCAGCATTGATTTATCACATTCATTTCCCCTGCTGTACTCAGTGGGTTTTTCGCGTCGATAGGCATCTTTTTCTACAGTGGTTCATTAGTATTAACTAAAATGTAAGTTAAAAATGTTTGATTCATTTTATAATAACATATTTTTGTAAGTGAAAAATGTTTGATTCTTTCTAATATAAAAGTAGTTTTTGAAGTGTTTCTGATCTTTGTCTGTAACAGGTTGTCTTCTGTTTCTAAGTTTTTTTTTTAACAAATAATTTTCTTTTCTGTTTTTGTTATTTTATTAATAACTTTTTACTTTAAATTTGTCATTACGAAAAATATGTGTTTTTTTTCATTTATTAACTTTAGAAAGATTGATCAATCTACATTAAATTTAGCCCTTGTTTTCAAATTTCTTTTCTTATTAATTATTTTCCTCTTTACTTGCAATGGCGTTATTTCCAACTTTCCGCATTATATTTCTTTAGAACAAAGATGTTTCTCAAATCTTGATATGTGCACTTTTTTCCATCAGCATTCCTGTCCTGGTCATAATCCATCATCATGATAAGTATGAAAAAAATAACTAAATGTAACATGTTGTAGTGGCTAAAAAGAGAAGTGGGAAGGAGGGGCATGTTGTCGAAGGAAAGGAAGAATGGAAAGAGGGAAAAAAAAATTAAAAAAATTAGAGCCGTAAGAAAGAGAGGAAAAGAACTAAAATTGAACAACAATACAAACAAAATAATCCAAACATACCTTTCTCAAAATAATCCAACCCTCACTTTTTCTCACCCTAGCATACTTACCAAGTTAATATCTTGGCCTCACATTCATCCATCATATCTCCATCTATTTCCCTTGAAAAAATTACACCAATTCCTCCCTTCCATATGCCCCCCTGCTTTTACAATGGAAATCCATGTTATTATCACTTACTGACATATGATTCCCTCCATAACCAACATAATATGTCAACATACTTGACTTTTTTGCAAGTGATTCAAGAACTATAAGAAATCATTCATAGTTTATGAAATGCGGTCATTTTCCTTGAAGGACATACATCCTTACCCCTTTGTCGAATACCGTAATTCTCATTTCTAATTTAATCCCAGTCCTCCAATTAATCTCCCATGTTCTAATATTAATATCCAAAACCATAATTATAATCCTCCATCTAATCCTAGACCTCCACATAATCTTAATCCTCCAAAACACACATCTTCCCCATCTTGCAAGTACTTTTTCTCATGATTAGATCGAAGGAATTGCAAAGAAGCCTAACTTTTCAAATCTCAATAAAGTTGTTCAATATATTAATGCCATCCATCCCCATCCCCTCTAAATCTACAATACCCTCAAACATCCTAATCCTCACGAGTGTCGCATCCATTCATCCATTCAAGTTGAATTTTCTACCTCCGCCACCACACCATCCTTGCATGTTTAAACATTCCAAGACCTTGTTCCAAAGTATGATACCATGGATTCTTCCTCTCCTCGATATCTAGTTGCTCCCCCATCTCATGACATCCTTCCATCTCAATATACTTGAACCTTTCATTTACAGCATCTCGTATTTCCTTTCCATCTCAATATCCAAAATCTTCTCCTAGTTTACCCCATCATCCCTTTCCTAATAAAGATCATACATTTCATTTTACCCAATCCAATAATTTATCTCCATGTCAAGATCAAAGTGCTCCATCTCATAATGTCATTCAAGTTTAGATCTAGTGTTTCCCTCCACCTGATCCCAAGATCCCATTCCATCTCAAGATTTAACCTCCCCTCCTACTCTACCCCACAATCTCATTCCTAATCAAGGTTATAACATCAATTTCATTCTATCCAATGACATCCCTCCATGTCAAGATCAAATCACTCCACCTCATACATTTTTATTGGGTGAACCCAAGATAATGGGTTCCACTTTTGTGGGACGAAGAAAATCCAAAAACTTTGCAAAATGCGCTAATCGCATTTATTGTCTATTCGCACGAACATAGTAAGTATATTCACAGTGAACATATAATATAATAGTGTTCAATGCGAACATGTTTTACATTTATTAGGTATGTTCACAGTGAACATAACTAATTAATATGTTCGCTACGAACATATCTTATGGCGATTGCGACATTTTTAAACGTTGTTTTCTTAATTTCACTGTTCATTTTTACGGCACTTTGATTTTGACTTGTATGTTGGAGTGAACATGCTTGATTGCTTAGTGTGCCCCATCATTCTCCTCTAGATTCTCGTCGTTGCACTATTTCAGGTATGTTTATATGTTATTATTTGAATATTTTTAATGTTTTGAAAGCATATTTTAATATTAATTTAATATTTTTATTATTTATTTATGTTACTTAGTTCTATTAATTTAACGTTTATAATTTTTTGGCATATGTTCGTTATATATTAGAAAAATATTAATATAGCATTAGAAAACAAATTTAGAAAAAAAATAGTGTTAAATTAGATAAATATTATAAATACAATAGTTTAGAATATTACAAAAACAATAGTTTATAATATTAGAAAAATATTAGAAAATATTAAAAAAATGTTAATTTCTAGAATATCAGAACATTAGAAAAAAAATTACATAAAAAATATTAGAAAAATCATTAGATTCAAATATTAGTTTTTATTAGAAAAACATGTTAGAAAATATATTTAAAAAAAAATTAATTTGGAAAATATTAGAAAACTATGAGAAAAGATTAGGAAAAATATTAGAAAATATTAGAAAAAGCATTAGAAAATATTTTTTGAAACATTAGTCTTGAAAATTAGAAAATATTAGGAAAACATTATAAAATATTAAAAAGAATAGTGTAGAATATTAGACAGTAAAATTTAGAAAAAATTAGTTTTAATATAAAAACATTAGGATAAACAAATTTATGAAAATACTAATTTTATCAAAAAACATTACATTTTTAAATATTAAAAAAAATTAGAAAATATATTTAAAAATATTAGTTTGAAATATTTTTTAAAACTATAAGAAAATATTAGAAAATATTAAAAAAAATTAGAAAAAACATTAGAAAATATTAGAAAATATATTTCAAAATATTAAATTCTTGAAAATTAGAAAATATTATAAAAACATTTTAAAAATATTAAAAAAAATAGTGTAGAATTATTAGGAAAACATCACTAAGTAAAATATTAAAAAAAGTTAATTTCTAGTACAATATTTGGAAAATAAATTACTATTATAACATTAGGAAATATTAGTATTTAACATTAAAGAAAATAAATTAGTATATATAACATTACAAAATATTAGAAAAAAATATTTTATATTAGAAAAACATTATTAAATATTTGAAAAAAATATTACAAAATATAAGAAAAAACATTAAACTTGAATTATTAGAAAAACATAAGAAAAAACAAAACACAAAAAAAAAAATTAGTGTAGAAAATTAAAAAATATTAGAACAAGCTAGATTTGCACATAACCCTAAAACTAACTATAACCCTAAAAAATAACGTTAACCATAACCCTAATGCTAACTCTAAATCTAACCCTAATTTCTATCCCCCAACTCAAACTCTAACCCTAATTTGAAAACTCTTTAACCCTAGAGTTTCATAACTGAAATGAGCTAATGTAACCCTAGGTTGAACCATAACCATAATCTAGTCTGAACCTAATTTAACTAAAACCCTTAGATCTCTAACTCAAACCCTTATATCTAATTTCCTAACTAAAAACTCAAACACTAATATTTACTCATTTACCCTAGAATTTCTTTCTAAATCAAATGCTAACTAAATCCTAATCTTTAACTCAAACCCTAAATTAATAATCTAAATTGAAAGTTTCCTTTAAATCAAACCCTAACTCGAGCCAAGTTTAAGTAAATAATGTACAACCGTAACCCCAACCAAACCCTTTAAAATCTAGTTCACTCAAACCCTAATCTAGAAATTATTTGAACCCTTTAGATCAAACCCTAATCTTTAACTCATATCCTAATCTTAATAGATAACCTTAGAACCTAACCCTAACCCTAACTGAAATCCTAATCTTTAAACCCTAACTCAAATTGAAACCCTAATCTAACTCAAGTTACCCTAGCTCAAACCCTAGAATAAAATCCTAATCAAATCTGAATCTAACTCAAACCCTATTAATCTAACCACATAAGTTCCCTATAAATCAAACTAGGTAACCAAACCCTTAGATAGATCTCTATTTATCAAACCCTAGAATCACATGTGAGGTAATCTTTAACTTTCAGAAAACCCTTTAATCTAAACCATTTGAACTGCAATCAAACCCTTTATGATCTAAGTAATTTTACCATTGAGTATACTTGCTAAATCCTTTATAATGTTAACAAGTGAAGATTAGACCTCTTCATACAGTGGTTGTAAGAGAAGGTGACTTGAGCTATCCCTTTTACAACCCTAAGATTAACTGAAATTTCACTTTCAAGTGTACGAAAAAAATTAAGTTAAAATGTAAGGTATAAATGAACAAAAAAATATTCAAATAGATTCATGTTTCATGACATTCCAAAAATATATTTGTCATTAACCATGGTAATCTAATAGATTCCAAAATATTTTTCCTACTCCCTCCAAACAATAGAACAGCTTTAGAAGACAAATATTGTAAGAAGGAAGAAGGAAAATATCTATCCTTAACACCTTTCAAGTCACTATGAGATCTTTCATAATATTGACTCCCCTAAATTTTTTCTCTATCAAGACAAATGTAGAAGTAGATAATTCTCAAAACTATTCACACTCAAAGGTCTTTGCAAGGATTTTGATGTCTTAGAGAAGTTTATTATTTATATTCAAAAGATATTATTTCTCATCATTTCACTTGGAGATATGAAAGAGAGTTCAAGGAGTAATATAAAGTTGTAATGAAATATATTTTAAATACCAAGTCATGTCAATGCATGAAAATGTTACTTATGTGTTGAATTAAAAATTAAAAAATATACTTAGTCATTTGAAAAATACATTTTAATTCACCACTATTGAGTTTAATGTTCATATTTTTTATTAATGTAATAAATAAATATTAGTAAAGAAAAAAGAATAAATTAGTTGGAAAAAATCCAAATTTTAAATAATG
The DNA here is from genome assembly GCA_028749045.1 of Cupressus sempervirens. Lineage (NCBI taxonomy): Eukaryota > Viridiplantae > Streptophyta > Pinopsida > Cupressales > Cupressaceae > Cupressus > Cupressus sempervirens. Next base: position 475,887,831 of record CM053789.1, on the reverse strand, counting down.
GAGATTTTAATGGCTTGTATGTTCTATTAAACTTGGTGTATAACTATCAATTGACATCTTAAAATGGTTTGACATTTTAATAATATCACTAAAGTACACTAACATTAAGTTGTATATGCATCATAGTACTTCATTGAAAAAATATCCATATAGAAGTCATTAAATGCAAGAAGAAACATAACCATCTTCACAATGCAAGTGTCACTAGTGAAATTTAAATAAAATCTTTTTCTAAAATTGTTAGGTATGTATCAATAAATAATAACTGACACCTTCATGATTTCCAAGCTCAACAATCACTGCAAAGACATCTCCTTCATAACAAGTATACATACACGTGTACAATATATATAAGACAGTTCAAATTGATAATTAAATAACAAGTTGAAATTAAATGACAAGTTGAAATTATTTTTTATGATACTTACCCACTTTTACCAATCCAGAGATATGCTTATAATCATTTAAAATCAATGGAATATCATCAAAAATTTCATTATCTTTATCAAATGTATTGGTAACATCAAGTGGTACCAAAATTCATGCAGCTGTATATCCACGTCTTTGATTGATGCATTCTTGATAGTCTTCATCAATGCAACTGTCACAAAAACATGAATATTCTGTTGTCTTCAATGTCCAATTGCAATTATATTTACTCATGATTGAATGTAAGGAATGTGTATTTTCTATCCTCTTGCAACCATGCTTATTTTTTCTATTAACACCTGAAAGTTCATTAAATTCAAAATATGGACAAATTAAATTTAAACTTCAACAAATTGAAAATAAAACTTAACAATAAAAATTTATAACTTAAATTCATAAAATTTAAACAAATGTACACATCCATACTTGTTATCTTCCAAAAGACTCTATATGGTACCTGTCGACTCATTGTTGATAATGTCCCAACCTCGTTTGATGCAAAATGTGTCTTACACCATTCAACAACATCATGTGCATCATTTACATAAACTTCTTGATAATTCATTTGATACTTTCATAGAGCACATTTGATGCAAGCTCTAGCACCATAATGTTCACCTTTTCCATGGCCACTCTCGAAGAAATTTCGTATGTGTTTTTGTAGACACTTAAAATTGTCCTAAGCACTATATTAATTTATTTAATATTTCCTGTGACATTATAATTATTTATTTATTAATTAATTATATTTTTCATATTCTTCTACTTATTTAATTAAATCTATTTAATTAAATAAGTTCATTTCCCTAATGTATTTAAATTTAATTTAAATACTTCCCCCTAATGTATTAAATTTTATTTAATGCATAAGTGCTCCATAAATTCCCTTTTAAATAAATTCAATTTATTTAGCCCCCTCCACTTTATCAAATTTTATAATCTTATGATTAAGTTAAATCTTATTTAATTTAATCCTAATCCTATCCTCAAACCTAGTCTACACCCATCACTCTCATCATTCTAGGCCTACCCACCACTTAATCCCACTTAGTTACCTTGAACACCTTTTTAAGCACCTCTTAGTCCTTAAGTGTTTGCTCACACATGTGTGAGAAACACATGATCCAATAAAGCTTCCACTTCATTTACACCTCTTACACATTTGTCCCTCACTCCTTCCCCCAAGGTTGCTCACACATGTGTGAGCACACCTTGAGCTTCTCAAACATTAAAGGCTCTTTTTGACTTTTACATGGCTTGTCTTTTAGTCCATGTGTCTCCCTTGTGGCACCTATGTGGATGCCACATAGATGCCACCTCCCCAAGGCCTCTCTCAAACCTATAAATAGAGCACTTGTTTCAAGCATTTTCCATCTCCCTCATTTGCATTGTTATCATGCTAGTTTAGTGTTAGAGCTTTTTAGAGATTTTTATGATTTGTATTGTTACTAACCTTTGGTAGTTGTTAAATTTCCATTTCATTTGCATTTTTAATCTAGTTTACTCCCTTGCATCCATCTCCACTTCTTAGGATGTTTTGAGAATGGTTTCTTCATAGCCTTTCCTTGAAGCATTCTTCATTCATCTTAGTTAGATTCATATTACATTTTGCACTTCATTTCATTACCTTGGGATTCAATAGTTGTGTTTTGGTAGAGCACATCTACATCTCTCACACTTATGCACACCAACAAGACCTCTTGTGGGTGCCCTTGTTGAGCTGCTTTGAGGTTGTGTGAGGACTTTAAGTTGTTGGTTGCATAGTTGTTTTAAAACTCAAGTAGAATTAGTAGCTTTCAAATTTCATTTGTATCTGGAATGCACATGCTACTAACGTTTTCTTGTTTACGCGTGCTCCCGATAGGTTAGGTTTTTGCATATACATTTTGGTACATCTAGTGGGAGCCACATCCCTAGTTTGTCTTCAAAAATAAAAATAAAATCGTAACCCGCTATTAAAATCTGCGCATTGTCATCTTCGCTAGACATAGTATTGTCTGTGAAGAACCATCATCTCTGTAGATCAGCGTATGTGCATTCCAGTGTCTATGCATACCACCGTTTGTGAAGTTTGGTGTCTCCACCATTGTTTGCTTTAAATCCACCTGTCAATGCATTAAGCTTAAGTTTTAGTATCTTTGTTATTTGTTTTGTCATCTACATGGTGGGCAGACATTTCAAACTTATTGTGAAACCAAATTGTCATCTGTGATTTTTACAGAGAACTATCATCTACAATCCTTAGTTTATTATCTGTGTTGTGTGCCAAGTACTTTGTTGTCCCCAAGTTTTAGCATCTGTGAATCTAATTTGTCAAATTTGACTGACAACTTACCACAGAATGGCTAAATGTACACCCCTATTTTTTGGCATCTGCGAGTTTTGGCATCTATGAAGTTTTGTGTCTATGTGTTTTGACATCTGCATAGTTCTATCATCTTCACCCAGTGTCTGTCATCTCTACTTCTTGGCAAATTAAAACAATTTTTGACACTTAACCCGTTGATTGATTGATTGGCAAAGATTTCTAACTAGTTTTTATTATAGGAAAAAAACTATGGAGGACATCCTTTTAAGGACTTTAATCATTTAAAAATTTGTAGTGATTTTAATCACTTGGGCAATTTGTAGTGATTGTGATCACTTCTAGGAGTAGATGGTGAATGAACTTGTATGAGATAATCACTTGTCTTTGGAATCTATGTTGCAAACTAATACCTAAAGACCAAACACACTCTTGAATAACTTAAAGGTAATTTACACACATTTGATTGGAATGAATGATGCTCAAACACACTCTTGAATGAATTAAAAGAAATTTACGCACATTTCATTGGAATGGATGATACTCAAACACACTCTTGAATGTCATTAAGGAATGAAAAAAAATTTCATTGAAATGCATGTCTAGGCTAGTCAAAAACAATCTTGAATGCCTTAAAGGAAATTGACATACTTTCATTGGAATGAATGTTTAGATAGAAAATAAACTCTTGAATGCTTAAGGTCAATGAAGCTTGCTATGAAACATTTGGATTTGGTGCCTAAAATGAATTCACTCAATCTTGAATGACTTAAAGGAATTGGTTTTATTTTCAGCAGTTTGCTTATGTTCATGATTGGTTTACTTTTGTTGATGAATCCTTGCTTTTCATTATTTTGACGATGTTGTCAAGTTGGAAAGAAAAATGCATGCTTAAACACGAGTGTCTTCAAGAGTACATTACGAAACTTAAAGCTCCATTGAGAAAGAACAAGTATCTTTTAACCCCAAGGCCACTTACGTATTCTCTCCTCTCACACCTTTAGGTGATCTTAAGTGCACAATAAATAAGTGGTCTTGTTTATTTTTTTTAGGAGGCTTGCTTAGGGATTTCATCACCCCTTGGGACAACCTCAACTCTAGTGTTCTGGCAGAGTATAAGAACTGGGAGGTGAATCGAAAGACACCTCTCTTAGAAGAAATTTTTTGTCACTCTTGGCTAAGCCCCAAAGAACTTTATACATTTGGAAAGTGAAGGTGGAAATTTGGGTTACCATCTCCCCCCAGTTGTGTGGCACTATTTTCTTTCATCTACAAATTTGGGCCTCACGTAATTTGCATGTATCAAGGACTCCCTTTAAATAATCTTTGTACATCCTAGTGGCAGCCTTATTATGATTCTTGATGTGTTCAGCATGTTTGATTGTTTAAACATCCGAAACCAATATCAAACATCAAAAAAGTTCAAAAAAATGAGTGAAATGGTGAGCTAACTTTCAATGAGTGAAATAGTGGTAAGTGGGTCCTCTTGACTCATGGTTATTTTCAGGAGTTTCTATGTTTGGTCTAGCAGTTGAAATTGGTTGAGTCTTCTAATTTACAATTTGCTGCAATTTTTTCATGCTTGAAACTAGGTTTATTTCATTCTTTCCATGACCAACAAAGTCAAACCTAAAAAAGTGAGATTGTCCAAACCATTTGACTACAAGGAAAGGAAGAACCTAATACCCGGTGATAAACAATTTCGATACATTATCAAGGATATCAAGAAAGAAGAAGCTGAACAAGATTGTTATGATAGAATCAAATACAATGCTAAACTTTGAAATTGGTCTGCTTTTCCTAGAGTGAACCCAAGATTGTTGTTCCTAGTGAGAGAAGATTGAGTTAACTGCATAATGACCATAACACTTTCATTTTTCCATAGCAACCCCATTTCTACAATTTCTAGTCTTCCATTTGCAAAATTTCCTCTAGAGAGATTAATCATTTGAACCTTAATATTTTGGGCATAAGGACATCTTAGTTACAAAACTTATGAGATTACATCACTAGACCTTTATCCATAAGCAAACATTTATCATAGTTACACTCATTCATTTGGGATCACAAGTCCGTCTCCAAATAGCGAGTAATCAATTTGGTGTCCCATCTTGCCTAAAGATCACTTGACCATCTTTGGTAGGATAAAGATACTTTTATCCTATAATCACACTTTTTTTCTAAATCAACAAGGTCTTTTATTTACATTTAGGTTGTTGGCCCTTTTATCACATAAGGTTCAGTTGCTCTCACCACATTCTTCTCTTTCTTCTATAATCTTCCACCCATTGGTTTGGTCACTATTGTATGGCACATACACAATCTAATAGATTCACATTTAATCCCATGTCTCATTTGTTAGAATCGTTAAAGCAACAAGAGATGGAGAATCCTTTTCCTCCAGGATCAGCCTCACTGGGGAGCACATTTCCCTCTAGTTCAAACTTTGGCATGCCTAGTTCTGCACATCATCTGCAGACTGCTGGACAAACGAAGTAGTATATAAAAGTCTGGTCAATTTGTTGAAGTGTTTAGTAGGAGATAAGCCCAAGGGATGGGATTCGATCCTACCACAAGAAGAATTTTCTTACAATAATTCTATGAATAGAAGGATTGGTAAATTGCCATTCCAAATTGTGTATGGGAGTAGTCCAAGGACTACACCAGAGTTGAGGAAGATGGAGTAAGGTGAGAGGACAAGTGCTGAGATAGAAGAATTTTTTGAACATGTCAAGAACCTACATGAGGAGATACATGCACATATTACTAAGATGAACCAACAGTATAAGGCTAGGGCAGATCAAAAGAGGAGACATAAGAAGTTCCAGATTGGGGATTTGGTTATGGTATACTTGAGGAAGGAACAATTTCTAGTGGGTTCCTAAAACAAACTGAAGATGAAGAAATTTGGCCCTTGCAAAATTTTGAAGAAGCATGATTCAGGAAATGCATATGAGGTGGAATTGTCAGATGGGATTCACATTTCTTCTATTTTTAATGTTGTAGAATTAACAAAATATCATGATGATGGTGCAGATGAGGAGTTGATGTTGGAGCCATGTCCAATTCCTACTTCTAAGAAGGAAGAGATATATGAAATTCTAGATAGTTGTGTGGGCCAAAGTACTAGAAACAAGCAATATGAAGAATACCTGGTGAAGTGGAAAGGATGACCAGTAGAAGATTCAACTTGGATATCTACAATAGAGGTTTCCCATTTGTGATTCCCTCTACCATCTGTTAGAATTCTTTAGAATAACTGAGAGAGGGGGGGGGGTTGTGTGAATTAGTTATCCAAGGTCCAAATGCCCTATTAATACCTTTTTACTACTTCTAATGAACCCATACACTTTTCATCCATCCAAACTTAAATCAATCATATAAGAAAATTACAGTAAATCAATATGCAAAGATAAAACATCCAAGATCAACACATGACACAATGATTTACGTGGAAACCCAATTTGGGAAAAACAACCAGTAACATGCTACTTGATTCTCACTCTTCTGAAGTGATGCCCTGTTAAAGGCTTACAACACACTGTTAAATGTGACCTTGTTAGAGGATTTCACCAAACTTTTAGGAATGGGCTTGGTTAAAGGTCTTTAGAACATTCACTTGGAATGTCACCCTGTTAAAGGATTTATCTTATGGCTATTAAACCAACCTAAGTCCATAGGATTTAAACTTACTGTTACAATTGCTAGAAAGTAACGATAATGGTCTTTTGATCTGATATAACTTACAACATACTTTGCAGATTTCAAATCACACTTTTAGTTCAATCCTTATGCTTGGCTTCAATCATTGTAGCTTTGACTTCTTGTCTTTCTCTCAAGCTTCATCTCCTTGAGTCTTCTTACTCATTCTGCCAATGCAATCATCCTTGTGGTCATCTATCCAAACAGAGTTCCTATGCTTTCTTCTCCTTAGCACCTTCTTTAGTACTTCATGCTTTTTATGCTTGACCACCTCTCTCCTTTTTCATTAACATATGTCTTCTTAAATAGAAATTTGATTTGCCTTTGCCGCTCAATTCTCCCTCTCCAATTTTTTTGGTTTCAAAAATTGATTAGGTAGGATACAATGTATCTACCCCATATCTTGTTCTCTTCTAGAAACTTTTCCAGTTGTACCCTTAAAAATGTTCTACATGGTGTTCTGTGCCACCAGCTCATTATTCGTATCTTCCTTTAAATTCACAAATTTCTAGATAACAATCTTGTCAACTTAGATCTGGTGAATCTTCGATTTCCAAAATAATGCAGTAACTCAGCATTATTGAGTTACTGGTGCTCAGCACCTCTGTGTTACTCGACACCTATATCTGCTCGACACTTGGTTCTGCTCGGCACTTGATAAACTCTGTCACTCGGCATCTAAAATTGCTTGGCATCTGAAGTTTACTTCGACATTTGAAGTTTACTCGGTATCTGAAGTGTACTCGGCATCTGAAGTTTACTCAGCATTAACTAGGAATTTTCTCGGCTCTTACTAGCTTGCTCGGCTCCTTCTCTCTAATGAACTTAGTTGAGCTTTACAAAAGACTTAGCTAAAACCTTAAATCTTTGATATGTTTCACTGTGCCCATTCTTTGTATCTTATAGTATGTCATCAAATACACTTTTTCATCAATGGCTTAGCTGATCCTTGTACTTCATTACAACATCATAACTTCAACCTTTCTCTAGGTATTCTAGTTACATCTTATTGATTGCCTCCTCCTTGACAATCAACTAATTGATAGTATTTGGATCACTAAAGCAATTGTCATTCTTGCTAGTAGCAAGTTTGACATCAATGACAAAACAATGATTGAGGACATTCTTTACCAGTTCCATATATTATTCCAACAACTTTTCTTATGATCATTTCAATCATTTCCAACAATCTCCCTCTTTGGCATTGATGGAAAACCAAACTGATCAATTAATCAACTTAGTTACCACCAAGATTGTATATGTTGTCTTGCTGTATTTTTACTACTGATCTCATATATCTCCCTTTTTCATATATATCTCCCTCTTTCTTTGTATTGATCAAATTTTTGCATATTTCTCCCTCTTTGACATAAATGCCAAAGATGTAGCATCTTTATTATGCAAAATATAAGCTTTGGCTTCTTGTTGATTTCCTCCCTCTGTCACCATGCTTGTGACTGATTTGGAGTTTCTCCTCCTGCTGTCATCCTTTGCATCAACCTATTAATATTTCAATGATTTATTCCTGTTGATGCAGGGTAGCTTCCTTGTTACCTTAAACTACTTGAGTTAGGGGTATGACCCTCAACTTGCCTCTAAGATATTCATAGGCATCCTTGGGCAATGGTTTGGTGAAGATATTTGTAGTTTGTTCCTTTGTGTGAATGTATTCCAACTTTACTTGTTTGTCTTCTACCAATTCTTTGACATAATGATACTTGATTGCAATATGCTTGGTTTTTGAATGCATCACTGGATTTTTGGATATGTTTATTACACTTGTATTATCACAATACAATATCACAGGTTTTGTTACTTCTTCTTTCATTCCATTCAATAAATGTGTGAGCCATACAATGTTTGGGCAATTGACTGTAGCTGCCACATATTCTGACTCTACAGTGGACTGGGATGTACATATTTGTTTCTTGCTAGTCCAGGTGACCGGCCTTTTGCCTCGAAATAATGCACCTCCACTTGTGCTTTTTCTATCATCAATGTTTCCTCCCCAGTCTGCATCTGTATATGTATTGAGCTCAAATTTTCCATTCTTTTTGTAGTATAGACCAAAGTTATCAGTTCCTTTAAGATATCTCATTATTCTTTTTACTACTATGAGATGATTTTCTTTAGGATTAGCAGAGAACCTAGCCACTATTCCAACTGCTAATGCTATGTCTAGTCTACTATGTACAAGATATTGTAGTTTTCCAATCATGGATCTGTACATTGTTTGATTGACTTTAGCTGACTCATCATTTTTGGACAGCTTATTTCCTGTTGCCATTGGTGTGCTGACTAGTTTGGATTCCTCCAATCCAAACGTTTTAAGAATTTCTTTGATGTATTTTGATTGTGTAACAAATATTCCTTGTTTGAGTTGATGTACTTGCAACCCAACAAAAAATTTGATTTCTCCAAATATAGACATCTCAAATTCATGTTTCATTTTGTCAGCAAAGCCTTTGCAAAGTATTTCCTTACCACCAAACACTATGTCATCCACAAATATTTTAGATACAATAATGTCTTTACCTTCTTCTGCTTTGATGTACATGTTGCTATTATCATCAGTTCTTTCAAATCCAATTTGCACTAGATACTTGTGAAGTCTCTCATACCATGCTCTAGGTGCTTATTTCAAACCATAGAGTGCTTTATGTAGCTTACACACCATATCCCTTTTGTTTTCATCAACAAATCCTTCTGGTTGTTCAATGTAGACTTCTTCTTCTAGTATACCATTTAAGAAGGCAAATTTTACATCCATCTAATAGACTTTAAAATCTTTGTAGGCAGCATATGCAAGTAAAGTTTTTACTCCTTCCATTCTAGCAATAGGAGAAAATGTTTCCCCATAGTCTATTCCTTCTTCTTGAGCATAACCCTTGCATACTAGTCTAGCTTTGTTTCTGGTAATCTCACCATTCTCATCTAGTTTGTTTCTAAATACCCATTTGGAGCCAATCACATTCTTGTCAGTTGGTCTAGGAACCAAACTCCAAGTTTTGTTTTTTCTTATTTGATCAATTTCTTCTTCCATAGCTTTATACCAATCATCATCTTGTAATGCACCATATACTATCTTGGGTTTAGATTTTCTGATCAAACATGATTCATGTCTTAGTCTGTTCCTTATCATTGGTCTTGCATCTTTATCACCAATTATCTATTCAACAGGGTGATGTCTTTTTACATATTTGGATAATCTTGGCTCTATCCTTGTTTCCATGTTTGATCTTTCGGATTCATGATCACTATGCACTTCATTGTCAGGTTGTTCTTCATTATGTGTACTATCTTTAGAATCATATTGTCCTTTTCCTTCATTCTGCAACTTGGCTTCTGAATGCAACTCGGCATTCACTAGTTGTGACTCGGCTGAAACTGATACTTCTTGTTGATTTTCAATTTATTTGACATCATCCTCATCAACAGTCATTCCTTCATAAGAATACACAAAGGTTCTGTACTCTTCCATTTTCTTTGGTTCTTCAGCTTGGACTTCTGTGTGCTCATCAAAATTTACATTTGCACTTTCCACAATTTTGTTAGTGTTAATATTCAAACACGTATATGCCTTACTTCTAGTGGAGTAACCAAGAAATATACCTTCATCACTTTTTGCATCAAATTTTCCATTTCTAGCATCTTTAAGGATAAAACATTTACAACTAAACACTTTGAAATATTTTACATTGGGTGAGTGACCATACTATAATTCAAAAGGTGTTGTATTTGTACCTTTCTTGATTTGTACTTGGTTCAGTGTATGAACAGCTACACTTACAACTTCTCTCCAGTATTTTAGAGCAACAATCTTTTCCATCATTAATGTTCTAGCACAATCAATCACAGATCTGTTTCTTCTTTCAGCAATTCCATTCTGTGGAGGAGTTCTAGGAGCTGATGTTTGTCTTTTGATTCCTTTATCATTACAGAATATCTCGAATTCATTTGATGTAAATTCACCACCTCTATCTGATCTTAGGCATTTCAAGCTTTTTCTAGTTTCCTTTTCAACTCTAGCCACATACCACTTAAACATTTGAAAAGCATCAAATTTTTGTTTTAAGAACATAACAGTCATCATCCTGGATAGTCATCAACAAATAGCATTATGCATTTATCTCCTCTATAGCTTTGTATTTCCATTGGACCACATAAGTCAGTGTGAACTAACTCAAGTATCTCTTTAGATGTATAGTTTTTGCTTTTGAAACTTGACTTTGTCATGTTTCCTAGCTGACATTTTTTGCACATGATATTATCAGGCTTCTTCAATTTTGGTAGACCTCTAACTTTCTTCATTTTACTGATAAATTGACTAGATTGTCAAAGTTGACATGACATAAACTTCTATGCCATAACCATTCATCATCAAATTTTGAAAATAGACAAGAAACATCATCCATATCAAGGTAAAACAAATTACTCTTTGTTTGATCTCCTTTTCCTATCAGTTTACCATCAATATCATAGATTTTTGTAGTTTTGTTTCTAAATTCCACTTTGCAACCTATATTGCCTAACTATGAGACACTTAGTAAATTGTAGTTTAATCCTTCAACATAGTATGCATTTTCACATGAAATTTGTTCTATGAGCTTAATGGAAACTTTTTCTTTGATTTGACATGGAGCATCATTACCAAATCTAACACTATTTCCATCATACTAAGTAAAGTTAACAAACTTACTTTTGTCTCCTGTCATGTGATGTGAGCATCCACTGTCTATGATCCGGCTGTCATTCTTGTTTATACATGTTACCAGTGCTGTGGGCTCTTCTTCATTAGATTGGTCCTTCATGGCTACATAAACAAATTCATCATCATTGTCATCAGGATTTTCTTCAACAATATAACACTTCTTACCTTTTTCTTTGTAATCTCTCTTGTCATCATCTCTTCTGTTCTTGTATTTGTTGCCTTCCTTGGAATCCTTTTTTTGTGGACACCTTGCAGCAATATGACCCACTTCATTGCAATTGAAACAAATGATAGGCATCTTACCTTTGAATTTTCCTTTGCCCCTGTGAAATCTTCTAGCGAGCAATGCTTCCAATTGTTCCATATCTTCCTCATCAGTGCTACTGTCACTAGATACATACTTCATTTTTCTTCCTTTCTTTGATTTCATCTGTTCAGCATCTTTCAGTGATAACTTGGCCTTAAAAGCAGATTCAACATTTTTAGGTCTGTAGTTGTCAAAGTTAGATAACTCAAATGTAGTGATCTACCTATTATACCTTCAAAACTTAGATTGTTTCCTGGTATACATCTTAGCTCTTGTATTTTTGATACTCTAATAGCATAGATAGGGAGAAAGGTTCTTAAGAACTTACTATTAACAGTATCTTCATCCAGTTGACCACTCAAGCATCTTATTGCACTTATCACTTCCTTTATTCTTGCACCATACTGAGCAGCATTCTCATTTTCTTCCATTTTCATGTCATCAAACTTTCCTCTGAGACTTTCTCTTTTTTCTCTTTGTACATTCTGATCTCCTCTATAGATGTCTGATAGGGCTTTCCACATTTTGAATGCAGTGTCACATCCTTTGATATCATCAAATTCAGCATAGCTGAGTGTAGAGGCAATTTCCAGCATTGTCTAATTGTGTTCATGCTTATTTTTCACGTCTTCTGCAGTAGGAGCACCTGTTGGATCTACATGTTCAGTGACAATTGAATTTTGGGCATAATCTCCTATGGATCCAAGATGTAGCTTCATTAAACTTTTCCATGCAACAAAGTTGTCTTTGTTGAGCTTGGAAACTTCTCTCTTTGGCATTTTGATCTTTTCTGCTTATAGTCCCTTTAAATTGAATGAGAAGTCAGGCTCTGATACCAATTTTTAGATTTCTTTAGAATAATTGAGAGGGGGGGGGGAGGGGGGGGGGTGAATCAGTTATCCAAGGTCCAAATGCCCTATTAATACCTTTTTACTACTTTTAATGAATCCATACACTTTTCATCCATCCAAACTTAAATCAAATCATATAAGCAAATTACAGTAAATCAATATGCAAAGATAAAACATCCAAGATCAACACATGACACAATGATTTATGTGGAAACCCAATTTGGGAAAAACCACTAGTAACATGCTACTTGATTCTCACTCTTCTAAAGTGATACCCTGTTAAAAGCCTGCTCTGTTAAAGGTTTACAACACACTGTTAAATGTGACCTTGTTAGAGGATTTCACCAAACTGTTAGGAATGGGCCTAGTTAAAGGTCTTTAGAACATTCACTAGGAATGTCACCCTGTTAAAGGATTTATCTTATGGCTATTAAACCAACCTAAGTCCATAGGATTTAAACTTACTGTTACAATTGCTAGAAAGTAACGATAATGGTCTTTTGATCTGATATAACTTACAACATACTTTGCAGATTTCAGATCACACTTTCAGTTCAATCCTTATGCTTGGCTTCAATCACTCCAGCTTTTTTTGCTTGTCTTTCTCTCAAACTTCATCTCCTTGAGTCTTCTTACTCATTCTGCCAATGCAATCATCCTTGTGGTCGCCTATCCAAACAGAGTTCCTGTGCTTTCTTCTCCTTAGCACCTTCTTCAGTACTTCATGCTTTTTATGCTTCACCACCTCTCTCCTTATTTTTCATTAACTTATGTCTTCTTAAATAGAAATCTGATTTTCCTTTGCCGCTCAATTCTCCCTCTCCAATTTTTTTGGTTTCAAAAATGGATTAGGTAGGATACAATGTATCTACCCCATATCTTGTTCTCTTCTAGAAACTTTTCCAGTTGTATCCTTAAAAACATTCTACATGGTGTTCAATGCCACCAACTCATTATTCTTATCTTCCTTTTAATTCACAAATTTCTAGATAACAACCTTGTCATCTTAGATCTGGCGAATCTTCGATTTCCAAAATAATGCAGCAACTTGGCATTATTGAGTTACTGGTGCTCGACACCTCTGTGTTACTCGACACCTATACCTGCTCGACACTTGGTTCTGCTCGGCACTTGATAAACTCTATGTCACTTGGCATCTGAACTTGCTCGGCATCTGAAGTTTACTTCGACATCTGAAGTTTACTCGGTATCTAAAGTGTACTCAACATCTGAAGTTTACTCGGCATCTTTTCTCTCAAAACCTTCTCTCTAAAAGATTCCTTCTCCAAAAATCCCGGTCCCTATGAAAAGAACTCTCAATCTCTGATATGGAGTTCTCCCCTAAATTCGGGGCACTGATTGTCCGAACATGCGAGGGAACTTGTTGATCACAATCTTTTAACTCTTTATTTACTATTTTTTTGAATATTCATTCACACTTTTTGAAATTTAAAATATCTTTAATAAATTAATTTCTCTTTCACTCTTCAGTTAATTTTTGAAGTTTTCTTTTGATAAAATATTTATTAACTTAAGTAATAATAATATTTAGCATTTATTTAAAAATGATCTCCTAAATATTTTATTAATTAAATTAAATAAATATTATTACACTCTCAAATTAGAACTATAATTTTCTCTTTAAATTTAATTCTTTTTATTTAATTAATTTCTCAATTAATTAAATATTGAAATTATCTTAATAATTTTCCATTCAATTAAATCATTAAAAATTCTTTTAATTTGATTTAATTAATAGAAAAACCACCAAAGACCTACAAGATGAAATATGAAAACCCATCATAAAATACCACATTCAAGATCAAACTCAAGGGTTATAATCACAAATTTACATGATATGATGAATTCGGAAGGGTAATCATCTCAGATACTTGTCCTAATTTTCTAAGACAATTGGTTTGAAGGTTAGGATTTGGACTCAAGAATTTATCTCACCTCTCTTACCATTGAGATATTGCGACAGGGTAGGCTCATCCTTGCAATTCAAGGAAGTTGATATGTGGTACCTATAATCTGCATAAAATCCATGCATGTACAAACACGTATATTCTAAACTAAACAAACAATGGAAGAAAGTGGTGCATTGTGTAGATCCCGACTAGCAGGTGACTACGACTCCCTTCCTTAACCACATCAAAAATGTCATACATAAAGAAAACATACACACACACCATAAACACGCAATATGGGGTAAGTACTCATAGGAAAACATGTATAAATACTCCATCTAACTAACATCATCAAATAAATGTCAAAATCATTGTAAATAATCATCATCAAAGTATAATCACGCATACAAGAAGTAACTAATACCAAAGTAGTCTCATCATATAATCAACTAAGTATGAAAACAATATCTAATCATCTGGAAATAATGCTACTAATCATCAAGTATAAATATAAACTGACCTAAAAGAGTTCAGAAATAAAATCAAAAAGGTTAACTAAGGGTAGGCACTACAGAATGCCCTTAAAATGCTTGGTCGATGTGACTTTGATAATATCAACAAATAGTATGAATGTTCTATACCTCCACATTGGCACAATATTGTATAGCATCTAATTAGTACAAACAAGACATCCTAGAGAGATGACCATTATATATTATAAGATCATGCACCACTATATCCAGTATCTCCCAAACAAGAACTAACACTTGCCTCTATTAAAAGAAAATTATAATGATATTTCCTCCAAACAACCCCTCCACATGATCATACAAGGAACAATAGGGACATGGAAACCATACTTAATACAATGCATCAGACATGCACTTTGGGTTTTAGGACTAAACAAAATCCTCTCCTTATTGTTGCTCCTATAGGAATTGTGGCATTCAACATACACACCGCAACCATAAATGCTACCCTTAGAATACCAATGAGAGAGTTGTACCCACTATGTGGACAATCTCTATTAGTGTTTGAGGAAGATATGAGAAATGAAATACCTCCTTGTTGATGAATTTAGCTTCTTAAGACCAAAAATTCTTTTAAAAATATATAATATATTGTATGAAGCTTTTCTCCAGTAACAAAAAATATATTTTGGAGGTACATCTATAATCCTTGTTGGTGGCTTAGCACAACTAGCCCTTTTCATGGATAAACCAACCTATGCATCAAACTTAATGCTAAGTACATTTGGGAGTAATTCACAATGATTATCACATTGGAAACCATATTTTGCCAATAATGTGACACTCAAACTCAAGTTTAATTTCATCAGCACAATGCATAAACAAATGAACAAGATTGAAAATTACTAATACAACATAAAAAATAAACACTACATGTGTTTTAACAAAGCACATTTGACCAATAAATGCACCTTTACTCTACAAAAAAATTAGTTGGGCTACACAATAGAAAAATGCTCATATTACTCAATCATCTTTTTGCACTCAGTATTGCAATAGAAACACACCTAAAACCAAACCTAGATAGTGATGGCAATCGAGTTCCAAAAAAATGTTGCTATGAAAAGGCCAACGAAAAATGTTAACAACAAACCAGTAGATTCAAATTGGCCTTGTAAATGGATCATTTGTGGAGGTGGTAGATAATGTATATACGACGGGTTGTAAACCCCATGAACTGCCTCTATATACATGGTTGTTTGATTTGATAAATACAATGGCTAACCTCGAGACCAAGATGACCCAAGATGTTTACCTAGAATACCTAGAACCTTGGGTAATTTCATAGACAAATACCACCATCCATTTCATCGACACTCACCATACATAAATCCCAAGGATTGGCATTTCAAAAAATAACAGTCACTACTGGTACAATAGAATGGCAAGGTTTGACTCGTATATTTCCCTAATGTATAAATTTGGTGTGTCATAGATATGGTGAAAAGATACCCCTTGTGGCAATGCAATGCAATTTTCTAATTTACGGATATTTGCATATATCCAATATCAACTATTAATATCATTGTTTACGATAATTCTATTGTATCTAATGTGTATTGTATTGTGGGCATCTATTATGTTTATGTTGAATGATAATGATTATTAGATATATGTTTTGTGGAGAAACTGTTGGTAACATGTTTTGTTTACCCAACTTGAATTACATATATGTTAATTGTAACAAGATGAAACTTGGTGATCTTTAACAAAAAATGAAAAAATCCTTCTAACTTTTCACAAAATTGAACAAAAACTTCATAACCTAGTTGCTAAAACTAAAAGGAATGACAAAAGCTGAAAGGTGCAAACTTTAGGAAATGTTTATGCAGGGATCACCATTCATTAGAATTTTTAATTAATAAGAATAAAGAAAAAAAATGTATTTTGAGTTAATTTAATTTTTGAATTATTAAAATAATATAATGAACATGCAATTTTTGACCAAGCAATAAAAAGCCACTTGCATAAACATATATGGAAACATGCTAAAATTTCATCCACAACATAAGCGTTGACATCAAGGCCAATTTGGCTATCAGTGACTCAACACTTAGTCAAAATGGTTACATTGCTACCAAGCTCTATAGTGTCCACCAAGCACTTGAGTCAGTTTGCAGTATTTACCAAGCTACATAGTGCTTACTGAGCTTCAGAGACAAAGTTCAGTGCAAACCGAGCATAGCAGAGGCTATCAAGCTATTTAGTGGAAGAGAAGAAGATCTTAGTGTTAACTAAGCTCTGTAGTGTTAACCAAGCTCTACAATTTCTACTGAGCTCACAATGTTAACAATGTGAGTCTAGTGTTAACCAAGTGATTCAACAGCTACCAAGTTTCTCAGTGTTCACCGAGTCGCATAGTGCTAACTGAGTTCAAGCTACTTGGAAGTGATTAGTATGGACCAAGCTTCAAGTTCAACTAAGTGCCAAAGATTAACAAGAGTTGACCGTGTTTTCAATGTATCAGAACATCATTGAGTTTGTCTTATGAGCCCGTGTTATAGTGGTTGGGCCAACTTTATGAATTATGATGAAATTGGTATTGTAGCTGACTCCACTAAGTTGTGATTTGGATTGGTATATATGTAATGCATTGTATCATATTAAAACAAGTATGTGAAGAAGAATATAATGAGCAAGAGTGTTAATTGAAGAAGGTTGCAAGTAGTATAAGGCACATTAGATATTTATCTATCACAGTCAAGTGCTCATTGCAATACAAGGAATCTCAACCAGCAAATTAGAGTTACAGATCGGAGATCAGCTACTAGTTCATCCTAATAGATGCATTAGTCAAATCCTTTAATAGGTATAGTCTTTTGCTAAATCTCCTAATTGATTGCATACTTCATTATGTTTGTAAATCCTTTACCAAGGTGGACCTCATAGTCCTTATTGCTCCTAACAGATCACCGGAAGTGGTCAATTATAAGCCTTAACAGGTTATGTTTATACCACAGTACTAAAACTTGTGGGTATCATCCCCACCCTAGTTTTAATTTCTAATTGGAAGGTTTCTTAGTCACCATATCTTGTGTCAAAGTGTTATGAATTTTTTATTGCTTTCATTCTTTCATGCATGCAATTAGATCAGAATATTATATGAAGGATTAATTGGTAAGCAAGACAAAATTTTATTGGTTCCTCATTCACCTCTCCCCTCTTAGTAACCTTTCCTATCAATTATATTTCAAACAATTGGTATCTAAACATCTTGGTACTCACATCAAAAGTTTAAAAGCTTGAGATAAAGATCAAAGACAATGGAGGTATGTGAGCAAGATAAGGCTATTGACAATGAAAAGTTGGATCTAGAATTGGCCATTGGACAACTCAAGAAAACAAAGGAACAACTCTCTCAATCAATGAAAAGAAAGAAAGATCTTGCAATACAAATGAATGACAATCTCTATAGTGAATATAGAATTGAAGACATATGTCTAGAAAGAAATTCAGATGAAGCTAATCAAGCAATCAAAGATCTATTAGAAAAAAATTCCAATCTTCAAGAAGAAATCGAAAAGCTAAAAAGAGAGCAAGAAATTCAATTAGTCAAAGTATGTGAAGTCATGGAAGAAAAAGATAAAGCCAAAGAAGAGATAGAAGAAAAGAATAATGAAATTCAACAACTATCCCTTTAGCAAGTAGACTTTATTGATCAACTCACTAGTGCAAATGAAGAGCTTATGAATCTAAGATTAGAGAATGAAAGACTATAGAATGATCTTAGCATTGAAAAGCAAACCTATGAAAGAATGATGAAATCCTAAGAAAGCATGAATCGATTGATTAAAAAAAGTCAGTATAAAGACAAAGGCAAAGCTGAAATAGGATACACAGAAGAAGGTGAATCATCTCAACAAGGAGTTCAAAAGAATAAAAGGCCTACTTGCAATTATTGTAGTAAGATAATTCATACATCAAACAAATGTTGGAGTAATGGAAAATCAAAATTCAATGGAAAGAGTTACAGTTGCAATAAGCATGGTCATAGAGCAAGTGAATGCAAAGAGAAACCTAAGTTTGAAGGTAAATGTCATAATTGCAGGAAATAAGGACACAAATCTTTAGAGTGCAAAACCAAGAAGTGGAACACAACAGAACAAATTGTGAATGCAATATTTGGATGGGATTACAACATATGGTGTAGATGTCACTATTATGGTGAATTTGGTCACATTGGAGAAAAGTGTGTGAAACATCACATTAGGAAAATAAATACTACAAAAAGGTGTTTTATTGTACAGAACTTGGACATCTTGCCAAGAACTGTATGAAAAAAGGTAGAATTAAAGATGAAAAGAAAGCCAAAGCTAACAATATTAGAAGACAAATGAGACAGGGATGGTTACTAAAATCTCTAGAGAATGCAAGCCATTTTATCATGAAGTGAATGACACCTAAGTCAATGAGTTGGGTGATTCAATCATTTCAACTTAGTTCTCTATGGAGATCACTGGAACTGTGATCCAAAAAAAGTCATCTAACATTAGTTCTATCCAACAAGAAGAAAGATCCACATCAACATTCAAGATGCATAGGGATCATCAAGCATGATAAGAAGTAGGAGACTTTACCAATAAAAGTTGAGTTGCAAGACCTTATTGAACAAGGTTAGGTTGCATATTGTTTCATGTTGCAGACATAGAATTGGTAGTTCCTACTAAGTGGAGGACAACCTATCACCGAGTGAGTATGAAGTACAAAGCACTAATGGCGATCAAAAAGAGGAAATTCATTAAATGAAAGAAATCAATTGTATTGTTTCACCATGAATTTTGAGAGCTATTTATGAAGAGCGAATTCTGAGCCCCCTAGCAATTTGTGTATTTTTTGTTGAATATTTCTTGCATTTTCAAAAACCCTACTAGGTAATGGCATCATCAAGCAAAAAAGTCAAGAAATGTTCTAAAATGATGGTTTGTGGAGTCGACTACAAGGCACCTAATTTTAAGTTCAATCCAATGATTGCAAAGATGCTTGACCCAACTATTGCATAGTCTCAAATTACACCCAAGGTATTACTCATGCATGACATCTATTCATTCTACCACTATTTTATTTAGGAACTCAGAACCCTAAAATTAATTTCAAAGCATTCAAGGAATTATGTGTGGATGATGTATTGAAGCCTGAACATCAACATTTGGAAACCAATGGTTTAACGCATATTTCACATATGCCAAGAGACTTTCAAGTCAAATGGATTAGATTTATTCTAAGCCATTTTCATAATGGGCAATTATGGTTGGACCAAGCCATTTAGGTTATGAAGAAAATGATTCATAGAATCATTGAGCTTCCAATACTAAATAAAGAATAGACAACCAAAACCTTAGGTTAGGTCGAATTGGCTAAGAGGACTCTTGCCGAATGGGATGAAAGAGGTATGGAGCTTAGTGGCATTACAAACATGAAGCTGAAGTTTGGCATACATGTGATTGCAAACAAAATATATAGTTATAGCTTATTGAACAACATATCATGCACATATGTCGATTTTTCTTACAAGGTAGTGAAGAACAATTTATCATTTGACCTTGCTAAGTTACTGTTGAACCAATTCAACAAGAACATGGAAAGCATCAGAGTGTTGGGTATGTGCAGGATCATGGTGTGCCAAAAAGTGGCGATCTGAAAAATCTGTAGTTCTGAAATATCTCAAACAATTTCAAAATCTATTCCAATGTTTTTCCCACCCACCCTGATACTAAATGAAAAAAATTAATATCTTTATAAGGTCCACTATATCTTTTGATACCAAACCTATATGGTCAACTTCAAAAACATCCTAAAAATGTGCTTTTGGCCTATTTTTATGTATTTTTACTTCGAACATGTAGTTGATGACTTATTTTTTACCAAAATTTGATATAATGAAAAGGGTTTATTAAGAATGTTCTTATCTTTCTATAATGTAAGGTTTGTCAAATTATGAATTTAGTAAGCAATTATTACTTATTTTCTAATGAAGTTACGTATAAAGTGCTGACTGACACACTACTTGAAAAAAAACTATAACTTTCAAATGGTACAACATTTTTTAAATCCAAAACATGCATCAAATTCTATGTTTCTTCTACTATAAGGAAAAAAATGAAAAATTAAAATTTGTAGAGTTTTGAATTAGTTATGGTGGTCAAACACGAGCTTTTTTAAATTCCAAAAATAAAAAAGTCAAAAATTAATTAATTATTATTTATTTAGAATAAAAATACCCAAAAACATGTGTCACATCTAGGCATGAGTCTACTACTTATATCTAGAATATTATTAAAAATTATTATCATTTGATTTTGATTAAGGTGGTCAGACATACATCTACTTCTTATTTTTGTTTTGAAATTTTTGTAATATTGCATTAAAATTCAAAATTTTGACCAATCAATTTTTATTTTTTGAGATAAGTCCTAGTAGTTTAGAAACTATATTCAATTTGCTAGATATTTTTTCTCTCAACTTTTTGATATAAAGTTAATAACAAGTAGAAAATTGCACGCCAATTTGACATAACACTAATTTTTTGATTTTTTATTGCCACTTAAGAGCATAGTTTGGTTGACCATGATCCTACACATACCTTGTTAAAGAATAACCCATATAAGTTTGGTTCTCTTTTGACATGTTTATTCTTCTTTGTTCAAAAATTTTCCCCTTCCAAAGGTTCAACAATATGGAGGAAGGACATTTCTATTTTATATCAGATCAATGAGTATATAGTAGAAATGGGTGAAAATTTTGATAGCATCATGGATAACTATTTTGAAACATTCAAAGAAAAGATACAAAATAGATTTAGGATCCCTAAGAATCTTGTAGAAGATTACAAGGATGATATCTATTTCATGGTGGACTATGAGAAAGTATATATTTAGGCAGTTAGACTTAGAGTGGCATGGGTTAAGCCTCTAGAGTAT
Organism: Cupressus sempervirens; assembly: GCA_028749045.1. NCBI lineage: Eukaryota > Viridiplantae > Streptophyta > Pinopsida > Cupressales > Cupressaceae > Cupressus > Cupressus sempervirens. Next base: position 475,866,169 of record CM053789.1, on the reverse strand, counting down.
GAGGTTAACATTGATGACACCAAGGATATTATAGAAACTCTGTTGAATGAGCCTATGGATCCTAAAGCCACATATTTTAGAACTTATAATGAAGCAAAGGAAAGAATTGAGCTTGAGATCAAGCTACCTCAAGTAGTAAGCAAAGGAAGGAAGATGATCAAAAAGTTAATGAAAAACATAAAGCAAGCAAGTTTTTCTCTAATACTTATTGAGGGAAAATGTGATGATGTAGAAGATGATGATGAAGAGGGTGAGGTAGAGGAATCTAAATCTAAGGAAGAATATTCTCTCAAGAAGAAAGGTAAGGTTATTATAATAAGACTTGCCAAGTCTTCCCTTGCTATATTCACAAGAAGGGTAGCCAAGTCTAGGAAGACGTTGAAGTTAGGTGAAGATGAAGCCAAGTAGATTATCTTCAGAAGATCTACACCTACACTTCAAGCAAAAAAAAAGAAGATGGAAGAAGGAACAAACATGAGATGTTTCAAATTTCTCAAATATGAAACAAGGAATGAGGAAGAGAAAAGATAGATTGAAGATACTATTATGACTAAATTTGGAAAATGGAAGTATTCGTTAAATGAGCTTGCACAAAAAATTCCTAATGAACTTGTGTAGGCAATAAAGCCTAGATGAGAAAATGCAAAGAAGACTGCCAAGGACATCTTTGAACAGACTTTGAAATAACTCATGCCAAGTCTCAGTAAGAAGGAGGTAAAGAATCCTTGAAGCAAAGTGAGAAGAAGTTCACTCTCAAGTTAAACACATACATGATATTGCTTAAGGACATTGACTATGTGGTGAAGGTAGCTAGAACTACATGGAAGAACATCTATCAATTGCATCAACCCAGTGACTTTGTTGTACATGTTGATGACAAGGATGATGAAGATGAGGAAGAAGAAGGAGAAATAAAAGATGATGAGTTAGATGATGTCAAATTGGATGATGAGGAGGAAGAATAGGAAGCTATTGGAGGAAGCCTTCCAGAGATACAAAGTATTGAGGAAACTAATGTAGAGAAAATTGTAGCAACAATCATGGCCTCATTTCCTCACTCTCCAAGAAAAGCCTTAGTGCAAAGAGGCTCAGAGAAAGCTTTTACCAAGTTGGTTGTGGATACCACTATTACGCCAAGCACCCAACCAAGCTCTAAATCTATTTAGCTAAGTATTATATTGATTGAAGTGCCCAACACTTCATCTGCTGATGATGCAGGAGCATCTTGGGTTGCCTTTTTATCCTACTCATTTTTATTCATTCTGCAAGTTAGTGCCTAGTAATCTTTCATGTGCCTAGTAGTTCCTTCATGTGCCTAGTAGGTCCTTCATGTGCCTATCAGTCCTTCATGTGCCTAGCAATCCTTCATGTCCCTAGCAATTCCTTCATGTGCCTAGCAGTCCTTCATGTCCCTAGCAATTCCTTCATGTGCCTAGTAGTCCTTCATGTTCCTAGCAGTCCTTCATGTGCCTAATAGTTCCTTCATGTGCCTAGCAATCCTTCATGTGCCTAGTAGTTCCTTCATGTGCCTAGCAGTCCTTCATGTGTCTAGCAGTTCCTTCATGTGCCTAGTAGTCCTTCATGTGCCTAGCAGTTCCTTCATGTGCCTAGTAGTTCCTTCATGTGCCTAGCAATCCTTCATGTGCCTAGAAATCCTTCATGTGCTGAGTTACCTAGTGTATGTCGAGTATTTCTTCATGTGCCGAGTTACCTAGTATATGCCGAGTGTCAGCATTTGGACGTAATTTTTGCGAGCTGACTTGTGGGATTTATTTTTTATCATGACATTTATGTTAAGATCTTTTCTTGGGATGTGTCTAGACCATTTTTGGGTCAGCCCTCCTCTTATTTAATATTCTAGAATAATCTATAAGTCATTTTGGTAAGTATATATAGAGTGTTTAGGCTTAGAGTTAGGCAAGTTTTTTGGAAGAGGATTGGAGAGCAAAACTGAAAGTGTGAATTTTCTATTGGATCTTTGAATGTGAATGTATTTGTATTTGGCTGTAACCCAGAAGGCCTTATAGCTAGGCATGTATGACAATATTTTGATAAATCAATAAAAATATTTCACATTTTTTTCTTCTTTGGTTGTTGTTCTTTGTGTTTGCTTCCGTTGTGTTAACTCTTGTAGGGTGGTTTGGATAGCTAGGTGAGCCTTTGGCCCTAGTTATTCACCCTTTTCCTATGTCAGCTGAGCAACAAGGTCCTCCATCATTAGGCTTGACTGAGAAACAACAAGGTATTCTTGTTGTTAGTGTTGTTTCTATATTTTTTCTAGTCTATCTATTTCTACAATTATTTCTATTCCAAGTATATCCATAGCTAGTACAGTGATAGTTGAGAACTAGTCTTGACCAAGTACTAAAGTCTTAGAAGAGCAAACAAATTGTTTCTACCATTCTAAAGGAAAAGGGTAAAGAAGAAGAAGACACAATTAATCTAGATGAGGATATAGCTATTCCAAATTGGGATATCTCTACCCTCACCCCTAATCAAATGGATACCATGGGTGAACTACTAAAGAAAATCTAGCTAAGTAGCAGAAGGTTAGAGAAGAAAAGAAGAAATAAAATCAAGTTCTTGAATATATAAAGAGCATATTTATTGATGCTCTGAGTATTGAGGTTGATGGAAAACAACCCATTCTAGACCAGTTAGCAAAAATTGTCCACAAATATAATGAAGACTTGAATGGATAGGATAAGAGCTTCTACAAAGAGCTAAACAAAAATTTGAGAATAGAGTGTTGGAACAAGTTGCACAATGAATTACAATAGATAAGTAGAGTTAGATAGTATTATTGGTTCACTGGAAACCTTTGTTAATAATTTTGTTTCATTATTGTCAAATTGAGTGACAAATCTATCTTTACAAAGGAGATCAAGGATAAATTGTCCAAGATAGATGAAGATACGAAGGCAAGTGCACACCAACTATCACTTGACCTAAGCAATAGTTCTACACATTATTCAAAGATCAAATATCTAACAAATATACAAGCATAATTATTAAAGGAAGAAGCTAGAATCCAAGCCACATTTGTAGAAATACAAAGCATGATTCTTCCAAGCATGGATGCATTTCAGAAACACATTGTACATGCAAAGACACTCATCCATGATAGCAACTTCTCCATAGTTGATCACATGATGTAATTACCAGTAGAAGTTCAGATTGCATTGCATGAAAGTAAGGTACTACAATAGAATTGGGATAAGACAATGATACTTATTCTAAAGGTACATTTTGATTTTTGTCTCATTTTTAGTATTAACATATAGATATTATACACCTATGGCATATATGTCAAAAAGGGAGGAGAAGTATTATTGTAAAGGAGGAGAAACATAGTATACTTCATTTGTATGTATACATGAGAGATATATGTATGGGGGAGTAGTATTGTATAGATAAGAAGAAAATATCTCTACAAAAGAAATTTAAAGTATGTAAAGAGTATGTTAAGAAAATAAAAAATTAAGAGTATGTTACCAAGCCACAATAGCTAGAAGTCATAACTGAGTTGAAGTCACAGAATGATGATAAAGGAAGTTTTGACTTATAGTTTTGAATGATTAGAATTTTTTTTTGATAAGTGTTTTTGTCACTAATGCCAAAGGGGGAGATTGTTGACATTAAAGTCAATTTGTCTATTAGTGACTCAACACATAGTCAAAATGGTTACATTATTATCAAGCTCTACAGTGTCTATTGAGCATGTGAGTTAGTTCGTAGTGTTTACCAAGCTACACATTGCTTATTGAGCTTCAGAGACAAAGTTCATTGCAAACCAAGCATAGCAAAGGCTACCGAGCTATTTAGTGCAAGTGAAAAAAATCCTAGTGTTAACTAAGCTCTATAGTGTTAACCAAGCTCTCCAGTGTCTATAGAGCTCACAATGCTAACAACATGAATCTGGTGTTGACTAAGTTATGTAGTGTCAATTGAGTGATTTAGTAGATACCAAGTTTCTTAGTGTTCACTGAGTCACACAATATTGATCGAGTTAGAGCTACTTGGAAGTGATTAGTATGGAATGAACTTCAAGTTCAACTGAGTGCCAAAGATTGTCGAGCATTGACAATGTTTACTGTATATTAGAACATCATTGAGTTTGTCTTTTGAGCCTGTATTACAGTAGTTGGGCTGACTTTGTGAATTATGATGAAATTGGTATTGTAACTGGCTCTAGTAAGTTGTGATTTGGATTGGTATATATGTAATGGATTGTATCATATCCAAATAGGTATGTGAAGAATAATATAATGAGCAGGAGTGCGAATTGAAGAAAGCTACAAGCAGTATAAGGGACAACAGAGAATTATCTATCACAATCAGGTGATCATGGCAATACAAGGAATCTTAACCAACAAATTAGAGTTGTAGATTAGAGATCAACCACTAGTTCATCCTAACAGTTGCATCAGTCAAATCCTTTAATAGGGTAGACTTAATAGTTTTTTGCTAAATCTCCTAATTGAGTGCATATTTCAATGTATGGTTGTAAATACTTTAACAAGGTGGATCTCACAGTCCTTATTTCTCCTAACAGGGTAGATCACCAGAAGTGGTTAATTGTAAGCCTTAATAAGTTAACTTTATACTATAGTAATAAAGCTTGTGGTATCATCCCCACCCTAGTTTTACTTTCTAATTGGAAGGTTTCTGGGTCACCATATCTTGTGTCAAAGTGTTATAAATGTTTTATTACTTTCATGTATGCAATTAGATTAAAATATTATATGAAGGATTAATTGGTAAGCAAGATAAAATTTTATTAGTTCCTAATTTACCCCTCCCCTCTCAGTAACCTTGCTTATCTTATATTTCCAACAATAAGAATATTAATTTAAACTTTGGAAAATGTTAAGTAAGTTTTATTGTAAAATTTATTTCACAACATAAGAATATTAATTTAAACTCTAGAAAATCTCAAGTATAATGGTAAATATTAGAAATCAAACCAAATTAAAAGATTTACCAAGTGTGATGGCTTTTGTTAAACCAAATTGTAATGAGTGCACATGGCAATGTACTTATGGTAGTAAAAATAATTGACAACTAAAGGTTTCCTTATTGTGACAATAGACATGGTCCCACATCCAAATAAGAAGTCATTCTAAAAAAGACTCTTTAGACTTAAAATTAGTTATATACTAGTAACCCATGGAACCAATGGATAATTTCCAAACATTGTGACTTCCATCTTGGATTTTTCTTTTCCTTTTCTACATTTCTTATATGAATTTAAGAATATTAATGTAACTATATTAGATTTAATTGTTTACCATGTCAAATTAGAAACTTTTAATTTAGTTTTTATTGTTTATATTCTTTTTATGTCGTATTGAATGTCTGACAAAAATATACTTATATAGACTTCCACCTTCTGTCACTATCTGCAAACCCCTTGCTCCTCTAGGTGCAAGTGATATTTTACCCTTTCCACATCAAGCTCCATGCATGATTCATGTTGGGTGTAGGTTTTAAAAAATAGTAATAATATAATTTTTTTTATGGGTGGGTGTTGCATGGCAAACTAACCCCTCATTCTACCCAACTTTGCATCCTTGTTTAGATGCACTTTTCACTATCTTTGAGTTGGTCAAAAAGAAAATTTAAAAAAATTCTTTGAGGGACCCTAAGTGGGCCACACCCCCATCTACCACCCATGTGATAGACAAAATCTACACATGAATTCCACATTTGTGGAGTGGGGACAAGCCCAACAGGGGTCCCTTTATGGAAATCAATGCTGCCAATGACACCCACATTTTATAGGTGCATGCAGTATATAAATGTTAAGGTAGGTTTACATATATATATATATATATATATATATATATATAATTTAACATATATATTTAAAAAAATATAATAATTTTAAAAAAAAATTGTTTAAGTAAAATTTGGAATTAAATAATTATAATTTAATAAAATGTATCAAATAATATATCTTTAATTATTATTTTATCTATGAACAATAATACACACATACACACACACACACACACATATGGATATACATATATGTATATACATTTACATACAGATATATATGTATGTATATGTATATGTATATGCATATACATAAACATATATGTGTACAAGTAAATACATATACATATATATACATCTACATATACATATACATACATACATACATACATATATAATATATATAAGCTTTTGCAATAATAAATAATGACTATGATGTAATAGCTATCGTTTAATTGAATAATTTAATAATAAAGTTATGGATATTTATATAGGAATGTATGAAATAAAAACTATTATGTCTTTTTGAGATTTTGAAGGAAATAAAAAATTAAATAAAGAATATTTTGTTGATACACGTAATCTTTTATTAAGTGTTTTCCTCGAGTTTAAATGGAAGCTTGATAAACATTATATAGCTATGATCAATCATTTTTTTCTCTAGAATAATGAATTTTGAAAACATAGGTAATCAATTAATTTCCTTTGTGATCTTGGTATTATTATGACATAGAGAAGTGTTTAGTCAATTGTGAGTTAGGAAATGTAACGTAAACTTGTTGATCAACTGAGAACTTTAGTTAGTAAACTTTGTGACATAGGGTTTGAGGATCAAAAAATGAGTTATGCATGAATAATTGAGTAAAAGTACAAACCTGTGTCACCCTTTTGTAAAGGAAAAGGCTAACAAAAGTATAATTGTTTACCTTCAATGAGATAATATTGGTATTATTATTATGATTTTGAAAATGAACTAATGTGTAGAAATGGATGAAGTTTAGGATTATAATTTTTAATAAATATTTTGAACAATAATTGATATATTTTCCTAATTTTTATAGATAAATTTTTAGCTGCTGAAAAATGATAAAAATTAGGGTCTAGTTCCCACCACAAAACTATACATGGAAATAAAATTATTTCCCTTTGATCTCAAACTATGCAATAGATAACATATATAACTAGAACAATAAAAAATAAAAATCAACTTTAGACCTATATTTTCTCTTTCATAATGATTCAAATTTTAACTCACCTAAAATCTATAGGTTTCATCTCTGACCATGCTTTTCAAAACAAATCTATTCTAACCAGGAAAAAAATTATACATTCAAGAAGAGGACTCTGTCCTCTAGAATGTCATATAATTTTTTTTAAAAATTGATATGATTTAATATTTTTTTCTTTCTCAAAATTGACATCTTTTTTAATGTTAAAATACATGCTTGTAGGATTTTTTAATTACAATATAATATATCTAACTAAAACACTATAAAATCTATATGATAATATTCTTGACTTTGAGATCTATAAAATGATGTTTATATGTTATTTAAAATATATCATAAAAAATAGTAAGAGTTATTGAATTGTCACTTTTCTAAAATAATTTTATTTCTTTAATAATTGGATGCAAACTAGTATAAAACATTTGTTTAATAGAAATTATTAATTGGAAAAGTGTGAGACCATATATAAATTAACTAGAATGAATTTATCTAGATCATATGTTTGAAAAAAAATTAATTTTAGATAGAAATACTCAAATTCAATCATTTTGATAAGTCAGCATGAAAGGTGACACAACTTTGGACTTTTACCAAATCAACATAAGTATTTTTCATTGTACTTCACAAACACTCAATTTATTTGTCAATGAAATTAGTTTAACCTCGTTGTTGGACCTTTTAAAAATAAAATTTGTTAGGGTTCTTTTATGTGTGTGTTTCTCCATGAAGTATGGGAATGACATTTTGTATTTAAATAAATTGAATGTATAAATAACTGATTACTTAGAGTTTGAATGTCATTCATAAACTTCTTAATACAATTATAATAATGGAAAGAGATTTTTATTTTAGAGGAAAAAATTCAATCTTATCAATGGTTGGTATAATAAAACACCTCTTATAATTCAACGATCTTCTAAAAGTATCCTTCAATACCACCAATCTCATACTTCACAAATACCTCTTAGAGTTAAATCTCAAGAAAAAAAAATGATTAAAAAGGCATCCCAAAGCATACATTTATATGGTAGGTTGACTAGAACATGAAGGTTTAGGTTTTCTAGAAGTTTAATAGCTTTAATATTTAAGTTGTATAATAGGTTAATAGTTTGAAGGTTTTTTTTTTTTATGGGTTTAACAGTTTGAAGATTTAAGTTTTTTTATAAGTTTAATAGTTTGTTTACATTTTAGTACACATTATATATTTATAAGATGTCATTTTACAACCAATTTCAATCTAAATTATTATATTAAGTTACACAATTAAATAAATTAACTCTACAAACAAATTCCAAATAAACATTAATTTGTGTGTGTGTGTGTGTGTGTGTGTGTGTGTGTGTGTGTGTGGATTGTTAATAAATAAATCAAATAAATACAAAAAATTAAATAAACATATAAAGTGGGGACTCTACTTCAAATTCAAATAAGCCCTCCATTACCATCAATCTGTACTTTGCAAACCTCTTAATGTGAAAATAAGGGATAGAAAGGGCATTGCAACATTTAAATTATTAGAGGTACTCAAGTTGAGTAGGACTCGAATGAGTAGTAGGCACCATGTACGTACCACTTGGTGACTACACATACTTGATTGAGTATCACTCACTTGATTTATCAGGTTAGGTTAAAATGTGACACCTAGTTATGCATTTACCCCTCATTTGGAAATGATAAATGTTTGAAACTCCTTTTTGAAATCACATTAAAAATATTGATTTCAAACTATTGGTGAGTAATAAAACTTTCAAATATCATTTGCATAATGCATTAAGTGAATGTTGTAGCCAAGGTTAAATTATTAACATAAGTAATAATAATGACCCAATAGAATATTATAATTTATTACAAGATTTAGTGTGCTTATGAACCCTTTTTAAAATTTTATGAATAGTCCTTTTCTATTAATAATGAACATCAACTCTAAGGTAAATAATTTAGAAAAATATTCAGACACCCTCCAATTATAGTTGATTGCCTTCATCATCATCATGTGTTCATCCTATTGAGTAATGCCTCCAAGGATTCAAAGGTAAGTTTATTTGTTTCACCTCATGTTAGTTTTTTTTGAAATATTATCGCATCTTAATCATTTTCCTATTTACTTTAAATAATAGAATTTGTTAATTTTCTATTTGTTATCCATCATTGTGTTTATGAATCTATCTCTCTATCTAGATACTCTATTGGTGGAAACACCATAATAGGGACTTGGTGAAATTCTCTAAATAGGACCAATACTTTTTATTTTTCATTTATGTAGAAGTTTTAGAAGAGGAAATAGTTGAATCTCATATGTTTCTTCGAACTACATTTTTTGAGTTTTATCTTTGTAGTTATTCTTCTTTAAATTTAATTATTATCTTTGCTATGTAATTGTGCTCTCTATTTCATTTTATTATACTATCTTTAATTTATATCTATTTAGTTTTTCCTTGAACTATCTTATTCTATATTTTGTACCCTATTTGTGAAGCACATACTACAATTCACGTAGTCTTCGACACACCAACATTAAAGAGTGAGCTCACAAAAAAAGAGAAGTTAGTCCTTATAGGTGTTCTCCTATTTAGAATAGTTAAATACTTTTATATATAAGTATGGTCTAGTTATTTCACTTTTCTTGTTTTACAATATATTCATTTTATTATTAAAGACAATTCTATTAATTAGTCTTAAACTGCTAGTAGAAAGTACATGACATTCTAAAAATTCTTCTTTGATGTTTCAATAATCTAAAGTCTAGAAAACTCCTTATTTGAACTTGTATCAATTTGAAGGTATCATGTTTCAAAGTTCAAACATTATATTAAAAATAAATTCAATTTTTTCTTTGAACCTTTAAATGATCAATTTGAATCTTGATGTTCATGTCTAATCAATTCTTGATCTAGGAAAAAATTACAATAATTCACTCAAATAGGTTTAACTTGAAATTAATGGCCTCGACTAGTCATGCATCTTAGGAGTGAGAAGATAATTTTTTTTTTAATTAAGTGGGTACCAAAAGCAATTTTTGATATATTTAGGCATATTCCAAGGTAGGATAAAAAGAGAGAAAAAATATTAGCAGGGAGAAATAGGGGTATACACATGTTTTAAAGTTCTAGAATAGTAAGTTGTATGAATAAAAGAGGTGAATAAAGGTTCTATAAAAATAGATCCATCAAATTGTGGCTTGACATTGTAAATCTTTTATGCAGTGTTGATTGACTTTGCAATGATTTAAGCCCATATTTGTAGCATTGTCATTTTTTACAATGTCATTTTTTATTATAAATGAATTAGAAAGTAGAATGATTTTTCGTTTTGTGTTGTGATTTTTTTTTGTGCACTATGTGAGTGTTGGATGGAGTAGCTTTGCATAATATAAATGGGAAAATTTGTTACTCATTCAAAATATCAATAATATTTGATTGCTTTCGATAGAGTGTGTTATGTGGAGTCTAATTAGACTCAGAGGTTAATTTTTTCTCCAGTTTATTTGGCATGGTTTCCCCCCAGATTTTACTATGAGGGTTTGGGGGGAATCCCCTCATGCTCAAGGGGTCAAGAAGCAATGCCCCTTGCCGGGTCCTGGGATAGCACCCAAGGTAGGGTTAAGGGGCATCACTCCTTGTAGGGTCAAGAGGTCAATGGGGAGGGGTCGAGGGGAAGTGTCCTTGAAGCCAAAAATGAATTTACAATTGTAAAAGACATCAGAATTTATATTTTTCTATTGGTCAACTTATTCTAGCAATCATTTTGTAAGCGATAAAAAGCTTGTATAAAATGACACAATGTTAGGAATTTTATAATGTATTACTAACTTCTTGTGGTGGTATTGTGTTGCAAGGGACTGCAGATTATAGTCAAGTTGTAATCACTGGATAATAAGAATATTGGACTCCCTAGAGGGTGGACATAGCCCATGGATTGGGTAAACCATGTTAATTCTTTTTTTTTTGAGTTCTCTTCTATTTTCATTATGCTTTTCTAGTATTTATCATATTTGTATGTAATTGTTATTACTGTCTTTTTAACCCTTACAAATTGTGCACATAAGAGATGACATGTTAAAAAGAAGAGAGTAAAGTAGGTCTATTTAGTCTATATGGAGCAAACATGTTATTTGAGTTTCAAATTTTAATTACTATGCATGTATGAAAATATGACCCTAATGAATAGTCTATATGCAATAAGAAATAGGGAAAATATATCGTCATGAGATTCACATTATAACTCTAATAAAAAATAATTTTTTTAATCTAACTTGGTGGGATATTTTAATACAATTAGCTTTTGACAAATCTTACACTATAATGAAATATAATGGTCATCATTCCTTTAGTCTAATTTAGGTACAATTGATCAAGTATTCAACCTTTTGACATTGCATTTTTGTTTATTGTATACAAATACTGTTATTAGTATTTTATTACATCCTTACTGAAATAAATTCTTAAATCTCATTCTATGGCATGATGACTATGTATTGCTATAATGGATCAATACCACAAAACTTATTACTCTCACATGATATACAATTAATATAAAAAATTAAACATTTAAAATAAAAAATTACTAACTTGTATCTATTTGAAGTACTTTAGTGCATATTTCTATAATTTATTGATTCTTTCATAGTTAAAAGATTTGAATTTATAAATAATTGATTGTTTTGTATTTAAAAATTCAATAAAATTCTTAATACAAGTATAATAATGGAAAGAGCTTTTTATTTTAAACTAACAAATGTCAATCTTATCAAAGGTTGGTCTAAATACAACACTACCTGTAATTCGACAATCTTCTAAAACCATCTTTCCATACCGCGAATCTCATACTCCATAGATGCCCTCTTAGAGTTAAATGTCAACATAATAAAAAGATTAACAGAATCATCTCAAAGCCTGACAGCAGTCACGATACTTACAGAAAATGGGACTCTTCACAAATATTTTTCGTACGTTTCGAAACTAACGGCAACAACAATGAACTCTCTAAATAATAACTCGTGATACAATTTATATCTAGAATTCATAAAGTAATCTTCCAAATCGATCCATACGATCACTTCGGAATGTCATCTCGATTATTAGGCCTCCATTATCTTCAGAGTTGGGCTTAATACAACAAAACCCTTCTGCTACATTTGATGCTATTCCCATGAATAAAGGCTTTCCCCAGCCAAAATTCGCCTCATATACAGGTAAATGAGCCCAAGTGTTGATAACCATGTTAGGATATGATATTACAGGTCTCGTACTTTCGATCCTTAAATTAGGATTTAATTCCGAATAATCTAACTGAGAGCGAATGTATTGGTCATCCATCTTGCTTACCCCCTCTTGTATTTTGTCAGAAATGTATGAAATCGGCTGGGTCACTATTCTTTCTGAAATATCAAAAGGAGATATATGAAATATAGCATTACCAAAATATCCACGAGGTAACATGGGACGCATTCGGTCGCGTCCACATACAGGAATGTATAATTGGGTTTCTTGTTGTTTAAGTAGATTTCCAGAAATGCAAGCGCATTTCCAGATGTGGGCTGACAGTGCTATGAATGTTGTAACAGCCTTCTCACAGCTTGAATTCTCCCTAGCCTTTTCCTTTAGGCAGTTTAATTGTTCTTTGTAAGCCTAAACCGTTTGAATGAAATTGGAAAATCTCCATCTTCTCCCTCTCTGTGGAGAAGTGTTGGAAAAGGTTGACACTCTAAATGAGGAAAGAAAGACTTAGGAGGATTTCGTGCTTGGAGCAAAGTATGGTCAAAATATGGAAGCATCAGCACATCTAACCCACGAGCCATTTCACACCATGAATTTACAAAATGTAAGGACTTCCCATCTGCAATTATATGATTGATTGTCACTCCTATGGAAACCCCTCCACATCTGAACCTAGTCACCTGCAATTAAAACACGTATTCATGATGAGGGTCCATTTGGTAACGGGAATACAAGTGGAGTAGGCATAGGTAAATTTTTAAAATTTTGAATTCTTTGTTTGGATGCACCAAATCGGAATTGGAATATGAATTAAATAGGAATACGCATTCTAATTTTGGTCCAAAAATGAGGCTTTCGAATTCCACCCAAATAAGTTGAATTGGAATACATATTCCTATTCCAATTTTATTTATTTCAGAAAATATAAATTTTTGAATCCACGAATTCCCCATCAAATTCTAGTTGAACCAAACAGAGAATAGGAATATGTACCCTCAATTTCTATTCTAGCTATTCCTATTCCCGCAGCCAAAAGGGCCCACCATCAAGTGCATTAGATACTGGGCCAAAAATTTATTTCAATGAATGATTTTATATCCTTCAGAATAGATCTGCTCAATTAGAAAATACAGGAACTAAAACAAGGTTAGTCGACTCTTAGATCAAATGCCACCTTTAAGCCTTGTTAAACCCATAACAATTCATAGTTTCAATAGGATTTTGGACAATATTGTGTATGTAGTTTTAGCATCCATATTTCCGATCATGAAAGAGAGCGAGAGATATAAGCATGTGAATTAAAAATGATGGATCACCAAGTTGTGATGTGAAATGTGAATGCTAAAGATACATTAATCAATATTATCGAATCCAAAAACTCGTAATCTATATATAATTAGACTATAGAAATCTTAAATTTCTAATAAGGGTCCGTTTGGTTTCCAGAAGATGATAGGAATTGGCTTTTTCAAAATCTAGATTTGAATTTTTTTTTCGTTTGTTTCAAAATTGGCAAAATGAAATTAGCATATTGGATTTTCAATTTTGCCTCAAAACCAAGTTTTCCAACTTCCTATTAGCAAGTAGGAATGAAAAATCAAAATCCTGTTATGTTTTTTAAGGAGTGTAAAAACAATATATTGGACTGCTTTTTGAAATTTGCCTACAACTCCAAGCTTACGCATAGAAATGTGTCTTCACACACATATTCCAAGTGAAACAAACGATTCAAGTAAAATCCCAAAAATTGGAATGAAGATTTGCAAAACATTGATTTGACTAAACCAAAATTTGTAAAAATCCAAAATTTTTAAATTAAACATATATAAAATGAGAGTGGGTACCTGAACAAGCAACACTGGGAGTGATGTCATGCTCTGTGTGGGGTCGATGGTGGGTGCTAAACATGGCAGCTGTGAAATGGAAGAGAAATCTCCCATCTCCTCAATAGCCGAGTTTGTGACTGCTTCCACAAACAATACACCTTCGCTGTTGCAGTTGATAACGAACTCTCTGCTGCTGTCATTCATGAGTCTGCCAGCCAATGGATAGAAATACACTAAAACCTTGGCAAGGGCCTCTCACAATCTTTGGCAGACGCAGACATCAGAATCTTCAATTGACCCATACATGTATGCGGTGCGTGCGTAGAATTTTCGAGCAAACAGATCAACATTTGACAACCAGATCTCCTCACTCGGAGTATCTCCTGCAAGCCGAACAAGCACTGAATTTGTTATGGTTACATCCATTTCTTTTGTATCTTCTGATTTCGAAAGAGGAATGATTTCGCAGTGATGCAAAACGATAGGTTTCACTATTTATTTATACCAAAAAAGTTTCCAATTATTTTAATACACTTATGCTTGTTTAACTCTTTCTTTCTTGACTGTTAGTTGCTCTTATGACTGGCAGTTAAAAGGTAGGACATTTAATGTAAAGTAACATTTACTTAGTTCATTTTTCTAACTATTGCAAAATCTAATTATTGCAGTCACTGATTATTAATCTCTTATCATAAACGATTATTAAACTACTAAAAACAAATTCCCAGCTAATATTGAAAAATAACACAACTGCAACTTCACTTTTAAAATACGGAAAAAAATGAACAATACAATGAACACAATATTTTCGGACAAATTGTTCCTGGAAAAGCCCCTAAGGGAAAACCAGTTCTACAGATGAGGAATTATATTAAACTTCAGCAAATCAAGAGATACAAAATTCCTTGCCTCTCACTGGCAGAACTCCAACAACCTCCTAATTTCTCCCGCTGATATTCCCCACTGCTATCCCCACGCTAACACTGCGCCCTTGCTAACACTACAAGACAATTTGCTATCACTGCAAAATGCTTCTCCAAAACTTGTCTCTCCAAATGACCCAATGACCCCTTTTTATACTACCCTATTAGAAAAACCAACGACCGAGATTAAATCAAACCAACGGCTGAGATTAAGACAACTCGACAGCCAATAATAGAATTGGTTGCAAGGTGTCCAAAAGGGAATCACTAAAATTAGTAAATAATTATCCTTGCAACAACCATTTACTAATTCTTAGCAAGTGGACAAACAACTGTCCAAACTACCCATAACTAATGCTGCTATACATAGATAAGGACGAACAACTGTCCAAGCTACCCATAAATACTACTGCTATTTTCGGGTCAGAAATAACAGCTGTCTAACTAACAATAATTAACACTCCCTCTTAGCGAGGAAGCTGTTCTGCAGAACACCTAACTTATCTCTGAAGAAGATAAATTTTGCCTTCCCCAATGCCTTAGTCATAATGTCTGCTACCTACTCCTCTGTAGGTATGTACTGTAGCTGAACAACTCCCCTTTGTACACAATCTCTAATGAAGTGATATCTGATATCTATATGTTTAGACTTATCATGAAACATTGGATTCTCAGACAACTTGATGCAACTCTGATTGTCACAATGTATCACAGTAGTCTCAACCTTCTGACAAAACAAGGCTACTAAGAACTTCCGAAGCCATATAGCTTCACATGTCGCCATGCTAGCTACTATGTATTCTGCTTCTGCTGAACTTAGAACCACAAACTTCTGCTTCCTGCTGAACCAAGATACAACTCATGATTCCAAGCTGAAACAACACCCTGAAGTGATCCTTTAGTCTGTTGTACTTCCTGCCCAATCTGTGTCAGTATAGCCTATCAACCTGATACCTTCACCTTGAACATATCTGATCCCATACTCGACTATACCATGCAAGTAACGTAGCACATGCTTAGCCGCTATCCAATGCATTCTCTTTGGTTCAACCATGAACTGACTAAGAGAGTTTACTGCAAATGCTATATCTGGTCTAGTGTTGACCAAATACATAAGCGAACCAATCAACTGTCTATATAAAGTGGGATCTACATCTTTCTCCTTAGTTGTATCTACCTTCTTCCAATTCGTGATCATGGGTGTAGACATGGCTTTGCAATCCTCCATCCCAAATTTCTTCAAGATTTCAATGCAATATTTCCCTTGACCAAAGAAAATCTCCCCATCTGTCTGCCACACTTCCATGCCTAGAAAGTAGTGCATAAGTCCTAAATCCTTCATCTTGAACTCTTCTACAAGGTTCCTCTTGCAATCCACTATGAGCCCTAGTGAACCTGTAAGAAATAGGTCGTCCACATAAAGAACAAGAATGAGAATCTCACCCCCAACCATCAAGTAGTAGAGGTTAGCATCTGCTTCACTCTTTACAAAGCTCATTTTCTGCAAGTATGTATCAATGTGCTCATACCATGCTCTAGGAGCTTGCTTGAGTCCGTACAATGCTTTCTTCAATCTGCACACGTGCGTCTCTTTGTTGTGTGCTACAAAGCCTTCTGGTTGTTCTATGTATACCTCCTCCTTCAACTCACCATTAAGGAATGTTGTCTTGACATCCATTTGATGGATTTGCCATCCCATCTATGCTACAAGTGAGATTACAGCTTGTATAGAAGTATACCTAGCAACAGGAGCAAATGTCTCCTCATAGTCGATTCCCTCCTTCTGAGAGAACCCCTTTGCCACAAACCTTGCCTTTTATTTCTCGATGCTACCATCTGCACCGTGCTTTATCTTATAGATCCAACGTGATCCAACTATAGCCCTATTTCTTGGTCTAGGTACTACCTCCCACACATCGTTCTGCATTATTGAAGAATATTCCTCAACCATAGCATCTCGCCATACCTGATGGTCTACAGCTTCCTGATAGCTAGAAGGCTCACTATCTACCAACTGACTAACTAATGCCACATAGTCATTGAACTTGGTTGGTTGTCTTCGCTGTCTAGTTCTCTTCCTAGGAGCTCCCACAAACTCCTGAGTATCCCTTTGTGTATCTGGAACCACATGGTTCTCACTGTCAACTATAAAGGATGAAATGTCAACCTCTAAGTCTTCTAGATGCATTTCCTGCTGCACCTGTTGCTCCATACTCTGTGAATCTTCACTAACTGAGTCTACACTCATACTGGTAACTGTACTTGAGCTTTGTTGCTCTTGACTTGGTCTTGGAGCTTCTGTTGGCTGCTTACTCTGATCATCTACTGACAAATCTCTAGATCTCCTGAATGCCTTGTCCTCCATGAACTTGACATCCCATCTGGCAATAATTGTTTTAGTCCCCGGAATGAAAATCGTGTATGCCTTTGAGGTCTCACTGTACACAACAAAGTACCCCCTCTCTGCAGTCTAATCTAACTTTGTACATGTATCTCCAAGAATATGGCAATATGCCAAACTCTCAAATATCTTGAAGTGACCAACATCTGGCTTCTTTCCTGTGAAAGCCTCCTCTAGTGTCATCTTCCCTAGCACCTTGTGTGGAACTCTATTCTGAATGTAGACTGTTATATTCCACACCTCTACCCACAAGTAACGGGGCATGTCCTGGTCATGTAGTATAGCTCTTGCTACCTCTGATATAGAACGGTTCTTCCTCTCAACAACTCCATTCTACTGTGGATTGTAAGGAATAGTCCATTCTCTGGTGCAAAACTCCTAGAAGACATTTCCTTTGTACTCGTCTCCATTGTCTGACCAAAGAACCTTTATCTTCTTTCCTGTTGAGTTCTCCACAAGAGCCTTGAACTCTTGGAATCAACTGAAAACCTCATCCTTAGTCTTCAAGAAGTATATCCAGGTCTTTCTAGAGAAGTCATCAATAAAAGTAACATAGTACTCATATCTTTTGAGAGATTTCATCGACATCGGTCCACAAACATCTGAATGTACTAGATCAAGAACACCCTTAGATCTGGTGTCACTCCTTGAAAAAGATGCTTTCGCGAACTTCCCCAACACACATCCCTTACATACATCGTCATGCTTTGTGCTCACCTCTGGAACACCTGTCACTGTCTCACAAAGCAATCTAAGTACTCCATGATGAATATGGCCCATCCTCCTATGCCATAGCTCTCCAAGATCTCTAGGATTACTGTTGCTCATAAGTGCCTTAGGAGTATCAAACTGCAATCTATAAAGGCGACCACTCCTAACTCCAATAGTTATGGGTGATTTCCAATCCTTGTGCTTAATCAACACATTTGTCCCTCTAAAGAGTACATTATACCCCCTATCCTGAAGAACAGATATAGAAATAAAATTCATACCTAAGCCTAGCACATATAACACATCATGAAGTGGAATTATCTTTCCATTCTCCCTTTAAAACTAAACAATCCCTTTCCCAACAGAGTTGAGTTTGGACAAGTTTCTCATAGAAATTTGGATGTTGGTGTCCTCCTCCTTGTAATTGGAGAAGTACTCTCTAACTCCTGTCATATGAAATGATGCCCCACTATCTATATACCAAACACACTGTGAGGTTGAGCTAACCATACAAGCTATGAGTGCAAACTCATCTTCCATTCTACTGGAGAGTTCTTCTGCACTTGCTGAAGCTGCCACCTGCTTCTTACCCTTCTTCCTCTCTAGGCAATCACTGACATAGTGGCTAAACTCATGACATCCAAAGCACTTGACCTTAGAAAGGTCCTTCTTCTTCTTCTCACTTTGTGAATTTGATCCTTTGCTAGATCCCTTCTTTGCTTTCCCTTTACCTGCTAGGGCAATGTTCTGTTGTTCCACCTCATTTTTTTGACTCTTATTGGCCCCATTGACAAGACTTAGTCTAAACTCCTCCTGAGTGAAATCAGTCCATAGTCGATCCCAACTCAGTAAAGTATCTCGTCCATTGACAACTTGAACAAAGACACTCCATTGTTTAGTAAACCCATTTAGGGCTATTCTCACTAGCTCGTCATCACTAGGGCTATCTCCAACAGCTGCTAACTCATCCTTGACGAGTCTGAGCCTGGTGAGGTAACTTTTGATGTCTTCTCCCTTATTCATCTAGGTATTCTTTAGCTTCTCTCTAAGAATCAACTTCCTGTTGGTGGTAGCATTCTAGCACAGATTCAAAATGGCCTCCCACATCTTCTTCGCTGTATCTAGCTCCGAGATATGTGGAACAATATGATCCTTGACACCATCAAGGATTATCCTCCTCGCCTTGGCATCATCCTTTCTATATGCTGCAAGTTGTGTTGCATCCGTTGGTACAGGTACAACACTGGTAGCATAATCCTTGATACCATTCTCTTCCAACAATAAAGAAATTCTGGCCTTCCAGACGCCAAAATTTGAGGCACCATCCAATCTATCCTGATCTCTCAAACCAGCTGAAGCCATCTCAAGGGTTTAAAGCAATAATAAATCTAAAGAGATCAAAATTTCTTTCCTAGGGCAAAACTCTTCTACCCTTAACAATGCTCTGATACCATGTGAAAATCTTAACTATTGCAGTCACTGATTATTAATCTCCTATCATAAACGATTATTAAACTGTTGAAAACAAATTCTCAGCTAATATTGAAAAATAACACAACTGCAACTTCACTTTTAAAATACGGAAAGAAATGAACAATACAATGAACACAATATTTTCGGACAAATTGTTCCTGGAAAAGCCCCTAAGGGAAAACCAGTTCTACAGATGAGGAATTATATTAAACTTCAGCAAATCAAGAGATACAAAATTCCTTGCCTCTCACTGGCAGAACTCCAAAAACCTCCTAATTTCTCCCACTGATATTCCCCACTGCTATCCCCATGCTAACACTACAAGACAATTTTCTATCACTGCAAAATGCTTCTCCAAAACTTGTCTCTCCAAATGACCTAATGACCCCTTTTATACTACCTTATTGGAAAAACCAACAACCGAGATTAAATCAAACCAACGGCTGAGATTAAGACAACTCGACAACCAATAATAGAATTGGTTGCAAGGTGTCCAAAAGGGAATCACTAAAATTAGTAAATAATTATCCTTGCAACAACCATTTACTAATTCTCAGCAAGTGGACAAACAACTATCCAAACTACCCATAACTAATGCTGCTATACATAGATAAGGAAGAACAACTGTCTAAGCTACCCATAAATACTACTGCTATTTCCGGGTCAGAGATAACAGCTGTCCAACTAACAATAATTAACATTGCAGGCTGAACAAGCACTGAATTTTTTATGGTTACATCCATTTCTTTTGTATCTTCTGATTTCGAAAGAGGAATGATTTCACAGTGATGCAAAACAATAGGTTTCACTATCTATTTATACCAAAAAAGTTTCCAATTATTTTAATACACTTATGCTTGTTTAACTCTTTCTTTCTTGAATGTTAGTTGCTCTTTTGATTGGCAGTTAAAAGGTAGGACATTTAATGTAAAGTAACATTTACTTAGTTCATTTTTCTTTTTATTTTATTTTATATTTATAAAAAGAAGACTTCATTTGTTTAACTCTTTCTTTCTTGACTGTTAGTAGTTCTTTTAACTATTTACAGTTGACTGGCAATTAAAAAAGGAAGACATTTAATGTAAAGTAACATTTATTTAGTTCATTTTTACTTTTTATTTTATTTATTTATAAAAAGAAGACTTCATTTGACTTTTTTGATGAATTATTTTTAGTTTTTAGTTTTTTTTGGTAGTTTAGACTCTTTTTTGTGTGAATATATAACTTTTTATTTATATTAATAGAAAGGAAGTATTCATAAAAAGCAAGTGCACTATTATATCTTGATTATTAGTTGTTTTTAATTCTTTACAGTTGACTAGAAGTT
Organism: Cupressus sempervirens; assembly: GCA_028749045.1. Taxonomy (NCBI): domain Eukaryota; kingdom Viridiplantae; phylum Streptophyta; class Pinopsida; order Cupressales; family Cupressaceae; genus Cupressus; species Cupressus sempervirens. Next base: position 475,845,282 of record CM053789.1, on the reverse strand, counting down.
GGGAATGAGGACATCTAATGTAACAGTAATGTACACAAATAGTAGTTTATGTAACTTTATTTTTATCTATTTATACAAAAAGTGGACTATTATTTTAACTTAACTATTTTCTTCTTGATTGATTAACTCTTTACACCCTATGGCAGTTGGAAATGAGGACACCTAATGTAGCAGTCAATGCACTCAAATAACAGTTCATTTAACTCTTTAAAAAAAAAATTTATACAAAAAGTTGACTATTATTTTAATGCACCTATGCTTGTTTAACTCTTTATTTATAAATTGTTAGTTGCTCTTAACTCTTTACACTTACTAATCTACTCAGATAATAGTTAATTTAACTTTTTTTTCCCACCTATTTATATAAAAATGGACTATTATTTATAAACCGTTAGTTGCTCTTAACTCTTTACACTTACTAATCTACTCAAATAATAGTTAATGTAACTCTTTTTTCACCTATTTATACAAAAATGGACTATTATCTATAAACCATTAGTTGCTCTTAACTCTTTACATTTACTAATCTACTCAAATAATAGTTAATGTAACTTTTTCTTTCACCTATTTATACAAAAATGGACTATTATTTTATTTCACATGTGCTTGTTTAACTTGGTTTTTTCTTGACTATTAATTGCTTTTAACTCTTTACAGTTGAGTGGTAAAATATATGTACTCAAATAATAGTTCATTTAACTTTTTATTTTATCTAGATATAGGAAAAGTGGATCGTATGTTTTTGCACCAATGCTTGTCTAACTCTTTGTTGCTTGACTATTGGTTGCTCTTACTTGTTTACAATTGATTGAAGCTTGGAAAGTCGGACATCTAATCCGATAGTCAATGTACTCAATGTTCTCAAATAATAGTTAATGTCTTTGATTTTATCTACCTATTCTTATTTAACTCATTATTTCTTGATTTGTAGTTTCTCTTAACTCTTTATAGTTGATTGGTGGTTGTAAAGGAGGACATATAATGTAATAGTTTTTTTTTTTTTTTTTTTTTTCAAATCTATTTATAAAAAGAGTAGACTATTATTCCAATGTAGTTATGCTTTCTTAACTCTTTATTTCTTGACTGTTAGTATCTATTAACACATCTAATGTAACAATAAATGTACTCAAGTAATAGTTCATTTAACTTTTTTCCTTAGATCTCTCTCTCTCTCTCTAGAAATGAGTATCTAGAATCTAAGTATACCAAATATCTATTAAGAAAAAAATATTTTGTAAGAGATATTGATTTCAAAGTGCATTTTAAATGGTGGGAAATTTATTTTTTAGAAGAAAAAATCATATCTTTATAGTAAAATTCAATTGGATGCATTTACCTTAAACAATTAAATGCCTTCTTTTACATTTGAGAGTCAATAGGTAAAGATTTAAGTAAATAATTATTTTGATTTCTTCATCTATAACTAATAATCAACTAATGAAACAAGTAAGCTAGGACATAAAAACAATGTGATGGATCTCCACATCATGCAGGAAGTGCTTTATCTTTTGGTGATCCATATATTCTTTGCCTTTTTGTTGTTTTCCAACACCTAGGAAAACCTCCTTCTTTGTGTCTAATTTCTAAATTGGAGATCTTTAGCAAGAGGGATGGACTCTAGTTAAATCAAAATGGTCTAGGTATTTTCCATCCAAGATAGAGAGATCCTACAAAAATTACCTAACTACAAATCCTCCCAATGGGTTCCAAGATCCATTCTAGTCTCTCTAGGCAAATTGGTCTTGAAGAAATTGAAGTCAAAAAAATCTTATCCAAGAGTTAATCCCTTCTTTCCATTGCAGAATGACATTTCTTGGCCATCTTCTCCTTCATGAAACCTCACCAAAACTAGTGATTGAAAAATTGATAAACCTTCCATTCTAGTTGGATTTGCTAATCTCAAAGCTAGTTTCATCAAGAAGGGAGCAACATAAAATCAATAATCTTCAAAAATATATTTGAGGGTTCCTACTAATAGTATCCAATAGAATGAACCCTTGACATCAAATAATGTTGGGTAAAATACATTTAATGGCAATGTTGAAGTTTAGGCTCTAGCCAGATGTACAACTTTGGGAACTAAAGCTGAGGTCATAGATCATGTCACGGTAAGTATATACATTTTATTTCACAAAATATTTAATTTAAAAGGTATTTTTTATTAGACTAATTTTAACAACCATGCACTAACCCCTTGTACAAGTTTATGCAATCAAAAATTTTAATTAATGAAAGAGGAGGAGATGAGATAGGTGGATGAGTCCATGCTTTCTGCCATTTTATTTGGCCTCGAGACATCCATAGTATAATTTATTTTACATAAGTTTATTACTTTCCTAATTTATACTAAATTCTATATTGTTTCTCATCTTGTTTTTGTCTAGCAGGTTTCACCTATTGCTGAGGGGGAAAGTGAGGGGGAAAGGGTATGTCACATTGACAGGGGAAAGGTAATGAGGTATTTTAAGACATTAAATGTAGAGGCATACTTTTATCTTATGTGTACTAACAAAATTTTATTACATTCTTTTTTGTATAGGGCCTACCCACTAATGTTGACTCCATGTGGATTTGAAACCATAGACCCTTGAGCATTTCTATTTGGAATCAGAGCCCTATTCTAAGTATATTTATCATTTATTTTTTATTTTCATTCTTTTCATTAAGTTATATGATAAGTATTAGATCAATATCAAAAACTTGTACAAACATATATAGATTGGAGCTGGTGATGCTCCACCATTGGTGAAGACATATGAGAGGACTCCTAATCATATGAGGACAACATGGAGAGAGGTATGTATGAAATTTTCTAATTGAAATTTTTCATTAAATAATTGTTCAATATGGATTTTAGTAATTACTCTAACTAGAATAACTTAACTATTCTAATTACGGGTTTGTCTTTTTTATGCAACAATTATCAGAACCATATTAGAGCACATCAAAGGGGCTGCATTTTGATGATTCAATAGCATCATAGGATGTTATATAGTAGTTTTGAGATGCCTCATGAATTTTTTTTAGATGGCATACATGCCATGTTATATCTAGAAACTTTGATATTGCAGACATATTTTGATAGCATGTGCCACATTTTGTAATTTTGTTCGAGATGGCATATGTGCCATAGTAGTATATATGGATCTATTTTTTTTAGATAGATACATATGTATGAAAAATTTATACCATATTTTTGTTATATAATATAAATTATTGTCATTTGGTGTGCATGCGTATATTATTCATGTTTATGTTATCTTCTCACAAATTTAACTTGCACTTGGATAATTGAATGTATGTTTAGTATTTTCATTTAAGTTATTTTAATTTTTTCATTGAATGTAGTGGGAGAAGTATTATATTTGGAAAGCTACCAGGGGGGTCACTTGGATGACTTAGACTAAATGGAGACCAGAATAACCTAAAAGGTCTCAAGTCAATGTGACTTGGGTCATTAGTGTGTAACAAATTTAAATGCAGCCATGAAAGGTCTATGTATGCAATGTTTGCATGGTGAGGCAAGTGACTCTACAAGGGTCACTATGTAATTTGATGAAGGTGTGCAGTCTTTCAAAGGTTTACAGGGAGTGAAAGTGTGTAATAAAACCAGTCATGGTCATGTAATAATGTAATAAATGTCATTATTGTATAATGGACTCAATAGTGCCTAGTTATCAATATGGACTATAAGGGCTAGGACGTAAGTTAGTAGTGATTAAATTATTTTGAAAGAAAATGAAATAAAGCCATCAACAAAAGTATTCATAAATAATAATTATGAAGAGAAGCATTCTTCTTGAGATTGTCAACTTGACAATATTTTATGTTCCAATTACCAATAAGTCAACAATTATTAGGAATCTAAGAGATCACAGTCAACCTAGGGTGGGTGTGGATGTTCTACAATCAATAGTCAAACCAAGATTGTCACTAGGGTTCACTCACCCATTTGGAGCTAATGGACCAAACAAATTGATTCCATGATGCATGGCTTGAAAGATATGCATAATGGCATAGTTCAACTGATCTCCACTGCAAGATTTGGCATCAAGTGAGATTATTGTGCCAAATGTAAAAAAATTTGAATCTCCTAAAATTGAGAGAGGTTATTGTAGACCTCAATAACATGGTCCTATAGCACCTAACATTTCATGCATACCCCTCACAAGCTCCAAGCTATGGCCCTCCAAAAATTTCTGCCCAATATTGCTTTGGGCATCTTGGGTACACTTTAGACTAGGGTGGGTAGAAATGTTCTATTGACTCAAAATCCAAGAAGGGGTTCTCACTAGCATTTACTTGCCCATCTGAATCTAAAAAAGATGATGAATTGATGCCATGAGACATGGTTTGAAAGATATTCACTATGCAACAATTCAATTGATCTCCACTACAAGATTTGGCATTAATCAAGATTGTTGTGCCGAATTTTAAATGAATTTTAATCTCCCAAAATTGAGAGAGGTTGTTGTAGACCTCAACAACATTATATTGTAGCACCTAATATTTCATCCATACACCTCATGAGCTCTGAGCTATGGCCCCCTAAAAATTTATGCCCAATATTTCTTTAGGTATCTTGGGTACACTTTAGACAAGGGGGGGTGTTTATGTTCTTTCAAATTAATAGATGAGACTAGGTTATCACTAGGGTTCACCCAGTCAAATTGAGATTATAGAGTGGACAAATGAATATGTTGATGTATGGTTTGAAAGATATGCACAACAACATAATTCAACTAATCTCCACTACAATATTTGGCATCAAGCAAGATTATTGTGCCAAAAGTGAACGAATTTGAATCTCCAAAAATTGAGTGTTGTTATTGTAGACCTTGGCAATGTGGTCCTATAGCACCTGATAGTTTGTCCATACCCCTCATGAGCTCCAAGCTATGGCCCTCAAAACTATGTTGCGTAATATTGCTTTAGGTATCTTGGGTACACTTTAGACTAGGGTAGGCTTGGAAATTCTTTTGACTCAATGGACAAGATAGGATTGTCACTAGGGCTCACCTACTCAACCAGAGCTAGTGAAGAAGAAAAATTGATACCACAATGCATGGTTTGAACTATATGCATAGTGGCACAATTCAACTGATTATAATTGCAAGATTTGGCATCAAGTAAGATTGTTGTGCCAAATGTAAATGAATTTGAATCTTTCAAAACTAAAAGAGGTTATTATAGACCTCAGTAAAAAAAGTACTATAACAGCTAATATTTTTTCCATATCTCTCATGAACTTCAAGCTATGTCACTCAGGATATCATTGCCCAATATTGCTTTGGGTATCTTTGGTGCACTTCAAATCAAGGTAGGGGCATACATTCTTTCAACTGAATGGCCAATTTGTGGTTGTTGCTAGGATTTAGCTTCCCATTTGAAGCTAACAGAGTAGATGAATCAATGCCAAGATGCATGGTTTGAAAGATATGCACAATGACATAATTCAACATATCTCTATTGCAAGATTTGGCATCAACTGATATTGTAGTGCCATATATAAATAAATTTGAATCTGCATAAACTAAGAGAGGTTATTATATTCCTCAGAAACATGGTCCTATAGAACCTAACACTTCAATGATACCCCTCACGAGTTTCAAGTTGTGTCCCTTTGAAAATTTTTGCCCAATATTGCTTTGGGCATCTTGGGTACTCTTCAGACAAGGGTGGGCACAAACATTCTATCAACTCAATGGTCAAGACAAGCACTAAATTTGTTATGATTAAATCCATTTATTTTGTATCTCCTAATTTTGCAGTGATGCGTAATGATTGGTTTTCACTATCTATTTATACCAAAAAGTTTCTAATTATTTTTATGTACTTATGCTTGTTTAACTCTTTCTTTCTTGATTGTTAGTTGCTCTTTTGACTATTTATAGTTGACCGATAGTTAAAAAGGAGGACATTTAATGTAATAGTAACATTTACTTAGTTCATTTTACTTTTTATTTTATTTATCTATCTTTTTATAATACTTCATTTGACTTTTTTGATAAATTGTTTTTAGTTTTTAGTTTTTCTTTTTTAGTGTAGACTCTTGTTTTGTGTGAATATATAACTTTTTCTTTATATTAATAGAAAGGAAGTATTCATAAAAAAAAAGTACACTATTATATCTTGATTATTAGTTGCTTTTAACTCTTTATAGTTGACTAGAAGTTGGGAATGAGGACATCTAATGTAACAGTCAATGTACACAAATAGTAGTTTATGTAACCTTATTTTTATTTATTTATAAAAAATGTGGACTATTATTTTAACTTAACTCTTTCCACTCTATGGCAGTTGGAAATGAAGAAACCTAATGGAACAATCAATCTACTGAAGGGTAAAAGCACAAACCCATGTCACCCTTCTATAAAGGAAAAGGCTAACAAAAGTATAATTGTTCATCTTCAATGACATAAAAATGGTAGTATTATTTAGAATTTGATAATGAAGTAAACTAATGAAATGTGTAGAAATGGATGAATTTTAGGAATATAAATTTTAATACTTATTTGGAATAAGAATTGATATATTTTCCTAATTTTTAAAGATAATTTTTACTTGTTAAAATTTGCTAAAAAATAGGGGTCTAATTCCTACCACAAAATCATATAGATAATGTATATAGCTAGAACAATAAAAAATAAAAATTGTCTTTAGACCTATATTTTATCTTTTATAATAGTTCAAATCAACTCATCTGAAATCGATAGTTTTCATCTCCCACCATGTTTTTCAAAACAAATATTTTTTAACCAAAATAAAAATTATACATTCTTGAAGAGGACTCTCTCCTCTAGAACATCATGTTATTTTTAAATTTATTGGATATACTTTAATATTTTTTCCTTTCCCAAACTTGACATCTTCTCTAGTGTTAAAATATGCACTTGTAGAATTTTTTAATTACAATATACTATATCTAATTACAATTCTATAAACTCTATATCAGAATATTCTTGATTTTGATCTCTATAAAATGGTGTTTATATGTTATTAAAAAGATATCATAAAAAATTGTAAGAGATTGAAATGTCAGTTTTCTAAAATAATTTTATTTTTTAAGTAATTGGATACAAACTAGTATAAAACATGCATTTAATAGACATTTCCAATTAGAAAAGTGTGAGACCATATATAACTTAGCTAGAATGAATTAGTCTAGATCATATGTTTCAATAAAATTGATTTTTAGATAGAAATACTTAAATTTAGTCATTTTAATAAGTTAGCCTAAAAGGTAACATGACTTTGTACTTTTACCCTCAAATAATAGTTCATTTAAATTTTTTTGTTACTAGCCTATTTATACAAAAAGTGGACTATTATTTTAATGCACCTTTGTTTGCTTAACTATTTATTTCTTGACTGTTATTTACTCTTAACTCTTTAGAGTTGAGTGTCTATTGGAAAGGAGGACATCTAACATAAAAGAAAGTGTACTCAACTAATAGTTCATTTAACTTTTTTATTTTATTTGTTTTATACATAAAGTAGACTATTATTTTTATTCACCTGTGCTTGTTTAACTCCTTGTTCCTTTACTTTTAGTTGCTCTAAACTCTTTATGATTGATTGGGGGGTGGAAAGAAGGACATCTAATGTAACACTCAATGTAGTCAAATAAAAATTTATTTAACTATTTAAGAAAAAATATTTATAAAAAAAGTTGAGTATTATTTAAATGCACATATCCTTGTTTAACTCTTTATTTATTAATTGTTGGTTTCTCTTAACTCTTTACACTTACTAGAAGTTGGAAAGGAAGACGCATAATGTAAGTGTCAATCTACTCAAATAATAGTTAATGTAACCTATTTTTACCTCTTTATACAAAAATGGCCTATTATTTTATTGCACCTATGCTTATTTAACTCATTTTTTCTTGATTGTTAATTGATTTGAACTCTTTAGAGTTGACATGTAACATATATGTACTCAAATAATAGTTCATTTAACTTTTTATTTTATCTAGTTATATGAAAAGTGGACTCTATGTTTATGGACCTATGCTTGTCTAACTCTTTGCTTCTTGACTATTGGTTTCTCTTACTTGTTTACAATTCCTTTTCACTATAGCTAAAAGTACAGTTTTCCATTCAATTCTACCCCCCCCACCCTTTTGTATAGAAAAAAATTTTCCACTAGCTCTACAATTCTATGCTATGCGCCACTATCTAGACAATTTCTTATCCATGTGGGTAAAGAAAGGGCTCTTCATAGGCAATGACGGATTGAAAGTGCTTTCAGGTTCCAAGTCACTTATGGCCCAATGCTAATGAGGATCGCCCTCCACTCTGCATTTGTTCTTTGTTTCAGATTGACTAAAGGTTGGAAAGTAGGACATCTAATCTAATAGTCAATGTAGTCAATGTTCTTAAATAATAGTTAATGTAACTTTATTTTTGTCTACCTATTCTTGTTTAACTCTTTATTTCTTGATTTTTAGTTTCTTTTAACTCTTTATAGTTAATTGGTAGTTGCAATGGAGGACATATAATATAATAGTTAATGTACTCAAATAATAGTTAATTTAACTTTAAAAAAGAGATATATTTATAAAAAAAAGTGGACTATTATTTCAATGCACTTATGCTTTCTTAACTCTTTATTTCTTGACTAGTAGCCTCTATTAACACATCTAATGTTACAGTAAATGTACTCAAGTAATAGTTCATTTAACATATTTCCTTAGATCTCTCTCTCTCTCTCTCTCTCTCTCTCTCTCTCTCTCTCTCTCTCTCTCTCTCTCTCTCTCTCTCTCTCTCTCTCTCTCTCTCTCTCTCTGTGGAAATGAGTATCTAGAATCTAAGTGTGTCAAATATCTATTAAACAAAAATATCGTGTAAGACATATTGGTTTCAAAGTGCAATTTTCATGGTGGGATTTTTTTTTTAGAAGAAAAAATAGTATCTTTATGGTAAAATTGAATTAGATGCATTTACCTTACAATTAAATGCCTTCTTTTATATTTTGATGTAGATGCTTTAGAATTCTAGGTCTACTTCACTCCAAATGCTCCTTTTGCTTCCCTAACCATCCAATGGTTATCCCTGTTTGGATCTTCTCCTAATTACGATCTCTAAGGACCTTACTATCAACTTCTCCTCTAAGGCATAGTTGATCTTTAGAAGATTCCAAGGTCACAAGGTTTAACTAGTCCAACTAGTTCCCCCAAATATCTAGCCATCTTCACTATTTTTTCCTCCTAGAATTCCAAACCTCTGCTTAGGATCTTCGTACATATCCACTTAGACTCTTTTTATTCTTCTTGGTTCATCAAAGGTCATTCAGAACATTTTCCCACACTTGTTGGCTCCTTACCAATCCAATTGGTCTCTAATTCAGCAGGAGGCCTAATTGCCTAATTCCAAGTAGGTCTAATTTCACTATTTTGGGCTATAACTCCCAAAATGTCCAAATTAGCCCACACAAGACCTTGAAATTCTTGAAGATACATGTGAATACTATTAGATTCTAAAATCCTTACTTTCGATTGAACCCATAACCCTCCTTTCCACCAATCCCTAGGCTTAAGCCTATTAATTAAGCCTGTGGCCTAGTGAAAATGAACAATTGTTGAACTACTCCCCAAACTTTATTTCAACTCCTTCCACCTCTAAGACTTGTTAGAGGATTATATAGGGCACCTAGAAATGTCCTTCACTCCTTTCCACAAAGCTATGGGTGCTCATGCCAAATCATTGTTATCCCTATCTTGGTTCACTTGTGTTTAATAATCAGCCATAGGGATTTCCATTTGATCAAAGGAACTCATTGCAAAAACCAAAAAAAAATTTATAGACTCTAACCCTACTTTCCCCATGGTTTTATCTAATTCCATTGATGGGTTCTTAGCTTAGAGCCATTTCTAACTAAACAACACTGTAACTATCCCTTGTAGACCAACGAACTTAAAAATTACCTAATTCTAAACACCAAACACTTGAAAGAAAACTATCTATGGAAAATAAAAGTTATTTGAGGACATTATATCCCCATGGGGTCTGATCTCCTATGCCAATCCATACAAAGCCATACAATAGCAAGAAATCACCATAGTCTACAAGAATGTTGTTAAAGAAGTTCATACAAAAGTACCAAAAATAATTATTGCAATCCAAAATTCCATTAACCATCTCAAATAATCAAATCCATGCTTATAACCGCAAGTATGAGTGGTTACAACTGGTTAACTACATCTTGCTCCATTCTTGCAAAACTTGTCAAAGTTGCTCAAGCAAATTTTCAAAATTGCTAGCAACTTTTTCCATTATGAGAAATTTGCCTCATTTTGACAACACCCATCAAACCCATAATACACTAAAATAGCAATGTTCCACTATTTAAAGCCAAAATAACAACTTCTCACCTAATTAGCACTATGGTCTTTTACAAACATGAAGTTGACTAACATTAGATCCAATCTATTAGATCTTATTCAAACACAAAAAAAAAAAAAATTCCTAATTCAACTCTAAAATTCACAAAAACATCAAAAGGGGGAGGTTCTCTACACCATACTCCTTGCGGACAAAGAACTCAAGTCCCTTGAGTTAGGAGGTCCTTAGTGGTGACCCCATTTTTTAGAATGTCTACCTTAGTCATCCAAGTAGCTTTAGCATTAGGCAGTCCCTACCACTTGATGAGGTACTCCTTTTAGTTACCCTTCCTTGTCTTCTTGGGCACTTTAGAATCCAATACATTGTCCAACTTCATTGGTTTTGGAGTAGGCAAATCTTGCACCCAATCATCAGCCTCCAAATCTCCAATAGTAGACTAACTTGAGTGTAAGGGTGGTCCCTTGTAGGGATATAGGTCAAAAACATTGAAATTTCATGAAATTCCAAAATTAGGAGGGAGCTCCACCTTATAGGCATTTTTTGCCATACTTATGCAAAATCCTTAATGGACCTATCTTCTTCATCAATAACTTAGTTGGCAAAACCTTGGGTAGTCTCTCCTTCTTGATGTAGGAAAGTAATAGATCCCCTACCTTAAAATACAAATCCCTTCTTGTGTGATCATCTTCGGGCTTATACTTCTCCACTTTCTTTTGAAAAGTCTTGTTGACTTGATTATTAAGCTCCTTCGTTTGTTTTGCAAATGACTCCCCTTGTGCACTCCTTTTGTCTAATAAACTAAGATCTCTCATCTCTAAGATTCCTCTAGGATGAGCCCAATACATTATTTCAAGAGGACTTTTTTCCAATGCTCCTATTGATGGAGTCATTATAGGAAAACTCTACTTGTCTTATGATATGATCTCATGACTAGCCATGTTTCTTTGTTAAGCATCTTAGCAAGTTTCCAAGTGACTAATTCACTACCTCCATTTTTCCATTTGATTATGGATGGTAGGCTGAAGAGAAAGACAAATTTGTCCCTAGTTTCTTCCATAAGGTCCTCCAAAAGTGACCCACAAACTCACTATCCTTGTCACTTACTATATTCATTGGCAATCCATGGATCCTCACAATGTCCCTAAAGAATAGACTTGTAATTTGGGTAGCATCATTGGTTTTCTTACATGGAATGAAGTGTGTCATCTTGCTAAAATGGTCTACTACAACAAAGACACTATCATGACCCCTTGCTATCTTTGGTAACCCCAATACAAAATCCATACTAAGGCACTCCCAAGGCCTTTTAGGTATGTCAAGTGGTTGATACAACCCACTATTATTTATTTTTCCTTTTTCCCTCTGAAAAATTTGACATTGTTCCACAAAATTCCTTATATCAGCTTGCATCTTGGGCCAATAATAATGCCTATTCACTTGTTCGAGTTTTTTTTCCACTCCAAAGTGACCTCTCAAGATTTCTTGGTGTTTCTCCTTCACAATGTTCTCCCTCATTGAGCACTGGGGTATACACAAGATGTCCTTTAAAAAATAAAACTTCCAATAGAACAAATTCACTAAAAGCTACCTTGAATCCTTGTTGAAACTACACATATGCCTTATAGCTTCTTTGAAATATTTGTCCTCTTTGTAGAGATCCTTCAAGCCATCCATCCCTATACTTTGTAGTTGTATCTCTTGTATCCCTAAGACTCTTCTACTAAGAGCATCTTCTACCTTGTTACTAACTCCCTTCTTATTTTTTATGAAAAAGGTATAAGTCTACAAATATTCTACCTACTTCAAGTGCATTTGGTTCATTTTTTCTTGCCCATTCAAGAAAATTAGAGCATTATTGTTATTATAGACTACAAATTCTCTAGGTAAGAGATAGTGTCTCCATTTTTTGAGAGCTTATACCGTAGCATATAACTCCAAGTCATAGGTGGAGTACTTATGTTTAGCTTCATTCAATAAGTCTCTGAGAAGAAATTCATAGGGTGTCCCTCTTGGTCTAATACTACTCCAATTGCCAACTTACTAGCATCACACTCCACCACAAAGAGTTGGTCGAAATTGGGAAACCTAAGAGTAGGTAGCTCTACAATTCTTTTCTTCAACATTTTAAACCCTTGATCTACTACTATTGTCCATTTAAACTGACATTTGACTCCACCTTTTATGGTGTTGAGGATAGGGGCACATACATGACTTAAGTTTCTTACAAATTGTCTATAGTAGGAGGCCAATCCATTGAAACTCCTAACATCCCCTATAGACCTATGTGTAGGCCATTCCAAGATTGACTTAATCTTATTAGGGTCCATTTTTATGCATCCATTAGCAACCACAAAACCAAGATAAACTAATTCAATTTTCAGAAACTCACACTTTTCTTGATTAATCATTATCTTCTTTTGATGTATCCTCCTCAAGACCATCTCCAAATGTTTCATGTACTCCTCCTTGAACCTGCCAAATATCAAAATGTCATCAAGGTAAACAGTTACAAACTTACTAATGAAATCTGCTAGCAGTTCATTCATAAGCATCATGAAGGTGCTAGGTGCATTTGTTAGGCCAAAGGCCATAACAAGCTACTCATACAACCCTTCATTTGTCTTGAAGTTTGTTTTTCACTCATCACCAAGCCTTAATCTTATTTGATGATATTCTAACTTCAAATCCAACTTGGAAAAGTAACAAGAACCTCCTAAATTATCCACCAAATCTTCTATTTGGGGCATTAGGAACCTATATCTGATTGTAATTTTTTTTATGGCCCTAGAGTCCATACACATCCTCCATTTTCCATCTTTCTTAGGTCCTAGTACTTTAGGTACAACACATGGGCTCAAAATCTTCCTTATCAAGCCTTTATCCAATAAATCTTGAATTTTCCTTACTATCTCTGGATTTTGACTTGGTGTCATCTTATAGGCTTCTTTGTTTGGAAAATTTTCCTCAAGTATAAGTTCAATTTGATGAATCACATCCCTCATTGGTGGCAATGCACTTTTGAAAACATTATCCACTATATCATGGTACCTTTCCAATAATTCTTGTACCTCTGGTGGCATATTGGCTTTCTCCTTGGTCTCCTCCTTTGGTTTCACTACCACTACACAATAGACCCCTTTCTCCTTCTTCATAGCCTTGAGAAACTCTTTCCCAGTCAATAACATCACATTTCTTCCCACATGCTTCTCCTCAAAAGGTTCTTGTAATGGGTCAATTTGTAATTTCTTGTCTTACTTAGTGATCACATAGGTGTTCTTCTCACCATGATGAATAACCTTGATATCATATTTCCATGGACATCCTAAGAGTAGGTGACATGAATGCATGGGAATTATGTCACATAGGACATTTTCCTTATACTCACTAATCTCAAACTCAACCATACTTTGTTCATGTTTATTTGTTGCTCCTTGTTCAACCACGTTATAGGGAGTGGTATGAGGTATCCTGCTTAACTTTATTTTTTTTACCATCTATGTGGACATAATGTTCTTAGTGGAACTAGAGTCCACTATCACCTTGCAAATCTACCCATGAGACCTACAAGTTTTCTTAAACATATTCTTCCTTTGTGTAGGCTCTATAATACTTGGCACCTTCAACAAGGTTCTTCTTAGCATTAGGTTTTCTTCATCCACTAATGGCCTTACCTTGGAAATGGGAGAAGTAACACTTTGTGTGTCATCCTCCTACATTAATTAATTTCTTCTCCCCCCATGGAAGATGAGGTAACCCTTTTAGAACATCTACCCATGGTGTGACCCACTTGGTTGCAGTTATACAACTTTCTAGTAATGGCTGAATTAGTCCTCCCTTGTAATTGAGACCTACCCGTAGGAGGTCCCCTTCCTCTATATACTCCCCTCTAAAAGGATCCCCTATATTGGTTATTACCACTATTATCAGTAGATTAAACTTCATCAGTTTTGTTAAGACCTTGTCCCCTTCCAAAGTTGTCTCTACATCTAAACCCTTTGTTATTGCCTCTTCCCCTTTGGTAGGACTCATTACTCCTTCTATATTTATCCTCTACTCTTAATACTATTTGGAAGCATTTATGCCAACTATCAGGGGACATCATGGTGATCTCATCCTGGATCCCTTTCCTTAAGCCATTAAGGTACCTTGCTACCTTTTCCACCTCTTCTTCTTGTCTTCTAGTTCTAAGACTCAACCTATTAAACTCTTCAGTATAAAAACTTACTATCATGTCTCTTTACCTTAGGTTCTACATCTTTTGATACATTTAGATCTCATAATTAGTGGGCAAGAACTGAGCCTTAATTCTGATCATCATTCTCTCCCATTCCACTATCTTCTTCTTATCTACGGCTACCCTATCATCTTGCATCATGTTCCACCATTCTAGTGTTGATCCCTTGAGCCTAGCCTTAGCATCATTTACTATTTTCTCCTCTTGTACCTCCTTGTAATCATAGTGGTTATCAATGGCTTCCAACAATCTAGAAATGCATCCCCATACAGACTACCACTGTAGTAAGAGATGTGCTCCATACTACCCTTCTTAAGAGACATAAAGGCTTCCAAAAACACCTTCTTAACTTGATCCACCTTGAGATCCTTACTTTCTATTGTCTCTGCTATAAGGCCTTCATCTATCTCATCACTTTCATCTCCTTGTTCTATGATCTTCATCTTGCTCTTTGTATTTGCCTCGTTGTCCTTGGCCAATAATTCTTTGACCAAATCCACTATGGCACCCTTTCTCATTGCCTTGGGTGGCATACTATCATGTTCTTTACTTCCTTCCTCATCAAGCATAAACCAAATTGAAAGTTGGCTTTGATATCACTTTGATGCAAAGGCTTTGGTATTCTAGGTCTTCTTTACTCCAAATGCTCTTTTGATTGCGCTAACCATCCAATGGCTAGCCCTATTTGGATATTATCCTAATTAGGATCTCCAAGGACCTTACTATCAAATTCTCCCCCAAGGTATAGTTGATATTTAGAAGATTCCAAGGTCACAAGGTTTAACTAGTCCAACTAGTTCCCCCAAATATCTAGCCTTCTTCCCTAGTTTTTCGTCCTAGAATCTGAAACCTCTACTTAGGATCTTCCTACACATCCAATTAGACTTTTTTTATTATTCTTGGTCTATAAAAGGTCATTATAAACCCTTTCCCACACTTCTTGGCTCCTTACCAATCCAATTGGTCTCTAATTCACTAGGAGGCCTAATTGCCTAATTCTAAGTAGGTCTAATTTCACTATTTTGGGGCATAACTCCCAAATCATCCAAATTACCCCACACAAGATCATGAAATTATTCAAGGCACATGTGAATACTATCAGAGTTTAAAATCTTGACTCCTAGTTGCATCCATAACCCTCCTTTCCACCAAGCCCTAGCTTTAAGCCTATTAATTAGGCCTCTAGACTAGTGAGCATGAACAATTGCTAGAATACTCAACAGAATTTGTTTCAACTCCTTCAACCTCTAAGACTTGTTAGAGGATTTTCTAGGGCTCCTAGAAATTTCCTTTAGTCCTTTGTACAAAGCTATGGGTGCTCATGCCAAAACACTATTATCCTTGTCATGACTCACTTGTGTTCAATAGTCAACCATAGGGATTTCCATTTGATCCAAAGAACTCATTGAAAAAAATATTTAAAAAACATGTATAGACTCTAACCCTACTTCCCCCATGGTTTCAGCTAATTCCACCAATGGGTTCTTATGTTAGAGCCCCTTCTAACTAAACAACATTGTGACTGTCACTTGTAGACTAGCGACCTTCAAAATTGCCCAACTCTAAACACTAAGAACTTGAGAGAAAACTATATATGGAAATTAAAATCTATTTTATGACACTATATCCCCATGGGGTCCAATCTCTTTTGCCAATTTGTACAAGGTTGTACAATAGCAAGAAATCACCACAGTCTACAAGAATGTTGTTACAAAAGTTCATATCGAAGTACCAAAAATAATTGTTGCAATCAAAAATTCCATTAACCATCTCAAAAAATTGAGTCCATTCTTATATCCTCAAACATGAGAAGTTACAACTGGTCTAATTACATCTTGCTCCATTCTTGAAAAAGTTGTCAAAGTTGCTCAAGTAACTTTTTCGAAATTGCTAGCAACTTTTTGCATTATGACCATTTTGCCTCATTTCGGAAACTTGATCAATAAGTTTGATTTACTTGACCCTAGATAGGATATGCAGGGTCTTAAAAAAATCCCTCAAACACATACTACACAAAAATGGCAATTTTCTACTATTTAAATCCAAAATAGAAACTTTTCACCTAGTGAGCACTATGGGCTCTTACAAACGTGAAGTTGACTAACATTAGACCAAATCTATTGGATATTATTCAAAATCACACACAAACTCCTAATAAAACACTAAAACATACCAAAAAAAAAAGGGGGAGGTGCCCTACCTCAAAATTTGAGAGTCAATAAGTAAAGATTTAAGTAGATAATTATTTTTATTTCTTCATATATAACTAATAATCAACTAATGAAATGAGTAACCTAGGATATAAAAACAATGTGATAGATCTCCACGTGATTTAGGAAGTTCTTTATCTTTTGGTGAGCCAAAATTCTTTTCCTTTCTATTGTTTCCCAAAACCTAGAAAAACCTCCTTCTTTATGTCTAATTCCTAAATTGGGGATCTTTAGCAAGAGGGATGTACTATAGTTAAATCAAAATGGTCTAGGAATTCTCCATCCAAGATAAAGAGATCCTACAAAAATGACCTAAATACAAGTCCTCCCAATGGGTTCCAAGATACATTCCAACCTCTCTAGGAAAATTGGTCTCGAAGAAATCAAAGTGAAAAAAATCTTATCCAAGAGTAAAGCCCTTCTTTCCATCGCAAAATGACATTTCTTGGCCATCTTCTCCTTCATGAAACCTCACCAAAACTAGTAATTGACAAATTGATAAAACTTCCATTCTAGTTGGATTTTCTAATCTCAAAGCCAATTCCATCAAGAAGGGAGAAACACAAAATCAATAATATTCAAAAAAATATTTGAGGGTTCCTACTAATAATGATCAAATAGGATGAACCCTTGACATCAAACAATGCTAGGTAAAATGTATTTAACAGAAATGTTGAAGTTTAGGCTCTAACCATATGGACAACTTTGGGAACTAAAGTCGAGGTCATAGATCATGTCATGGTAAATATATACAATTTATTTCACAACATATGTAATTTAAATGGTATTTTTTATTTGACTAATTTTAAGAGCTATGCACTAACCCCTTGTACAAGTTTATGTGATCAAATTTTTTAATTAATGACTGAGGAGGAGATGAGATAGGTGAATGGTTTCATGATCTCAACCATTTTATTCCACCTCAAGACATCCACGGTATAAATTATTTTACATAAGTTTATTATTTTCCTAATTTATACTAAATTATATATGGTTTCTCATCTTGTTTTTGTCTAGTAGGTTTCACCTGCTGTTGAGGGGAAAAGTGAGGGGGGAAAGATATATCACATTGACAGGAGAAATGTAATGAGGTATTTTAAGACATTAAATGCAGAAGCATACTTTTAGCTTGTGTGTACTAACAAACTTTTATTACATTCTTTTTTGTACAGGGCCTGGCCACTAATGATGACTCCATGTGGATTTGAAACCCTATACCCTCAAGCATTTCTATTTGGAGTGAGAGCCCTATTGTGAGTATATTTATCATCTATTTTTTATTTTCATTCTTTTCATCAAGTTATATGATAAGCATTAGATTGATATCACAAACTTGTACAAACATATATAGATCAGAGTTGGTGATGCTCCACCATTGGTGAAGATATATGAGAGGACACCTAATCACATGAGGACAACATGGAGAGAGGTATGTATGAAAATTTGCAATTGAAAATTTTCATTAAATAATTGTTCAATATGTATTTTATTAATTACTCTACAAAGAATAACTTAACTATTATAATTACAAGGTTGCCTTTTCCGTGCAAGAGTTATCAAAACCATAGAGCACATCAAAGTGGGTACATTTTGATGATCCACCAGCAACATAGGATGTTATATAGTAGATTTTTAGATGCTTCATGGAAGTTTTTTAGATGGCATGCATGCCATGTTTTATATAGAAACTTTGATATTGCAAACATATTTTGATGGCATGTGCCACATTTTGTAATTTTGTTCGAGAGGGGATATGCATCGTAGTTGTATATGAATCTAATTTTTATAGATAGATGCATATATATGACATATCTATACCATATATATAATATAAATTATTGTAATTTGGTGTGCATGTGCATATTATTTATCTTTATGTTATCTTCTCTCAAATTTAATGTGCATTTGGATAATTGAATGTATGTTTGGTATTTTCATTTATCTTAATTTTTTCATTTATGTAGTGGGAGAAGTATTATATTTGGAAAGCTACTAGGGTGGTCACTTGGATGACTTAGACTAAATGGATATCAGAAGAACCTAAAAGGTCTCAAGTCAATGTAACTTGGGTCATTAGTGTGTAACAAATTTAAATGCAATTATGAAAGGTCTATGTATGCAATGTTGGCATGGTGAGGAAAGTGACTCTACAAGGGTCACTATGTAATTTGATGAAGGTGTGTGGTCTTTCAAAGGTTTAGAGGGAGTGAAAGTGCATAATAAAGCCAGCCATGGTCATGCAATAATGTAATAAATGTCATTATTGTATAATGGACACAATAGTGCCTAGTTATTGATATGGCCTATAAGGGCTAGGGCGCAAGTTAGTAGTTTTTCAATTTTTTTGAAAGAACATGAAATAAAGCTATAAAAAAAATCTTAGTAAATTATAATTGTGAAGAGGATCATTCTTTTTGAGGTTGTCAACTTGGCAACATTTTATGTTCTAGTTACTAATCAGTCAAGAGTTAATAATCTAAGAGACCATAGTTAGCCTAAGGTGGGTGTGGATGTTCTACTGAATCAATAGTCAAAGTGAGTTTACCACTAGGGCTCACTCACCCCTCTGGAGCTAATAGACCAAACAAGTTGATTCCATGACTCTTGGCTTGAAAGATATGCACAATTACACAATTCAGCTGATCTCCACTACAAAATTTGGCATTAAGTGAGATTATTGTGCCAAATGGAAAAAAAATTGAATCTCCCAAAATTGAGAGAGGTTATTGTAGACCTTGGTAACAAATTCATGTACTACCTAACATTTCATGCATACCCCTCACAAGCTCCAAGCTATGGCCCTCTAAAAATTTCTGTCCAATATTGCTTTGGGTATCTTGCGTACACTTTGGACAAGAGTAGGTTCAAGCATTCTATTGACTCAAAATCCAAGATGGGGTTCTCACTAGGATTTGGTTTCCCATCTGAAGCTAACAAAGAAGATGAATCGATGCCATGTGGTATGGCTTGAAAAATATTCACTATGGCACAATTCAATTGATCTCCACTAAAAGATTTGGCATTAATTGAGATCATTGTACCAAATTTAAATGAATTTTAATCTCCCAAAATTGAGAGAGGTTATTGTAGACTTCAATAACATGATACTGTAGTACCTAACAATTCATCCATACACCTCATGAGGTATGAGCTATGACCCCATAAAAATTGGTGCCCATTATTGCTTTAGGCATATTGGGTACACTTTAGGTAAGGGTTGATGCATATGTTCTTTCAAATTAATAGATGATAAATGATTATCACTAGGGTTCACCTACCTAGCTTGAGATTACAGAGTAGAAAAATTGATGCCATGATGCATGGTTTGAAATATATGCACAACAACATAATATAGCTGATCTCCACTGCAAGATTTGGCATCAAGCAAGATTATTGTGCCAAAAGTGAACCAATTTGAATATCACAAAATTGAGAGAGGTTATTGTAGACATGAAGAATACAATCTTTTAAAAACTAATACTTTTCCCATACCCCTCATGAGCTCAAAGCTATGGCCCTCAAAAATGTGTTTCGAAATATTGCTTCAAGCATCTTGGGTACACTTTAGACTAGGGTAGGTGAAAAAATTCTTTGGCCCTAATGGCCAAGATAGGGTTGTCACTAGGGCTCATGTACCCATCTAGAGCTAAAGAAGAAGATGATTTAATGGTTTGAATGATATTAATAGTGACACAATTCAACTGATCATAATTGCAAGATTTGGTATCAAGTGAGACTGTTGTGCCAAATGTAAAAGAATTTGAATCTTCCAAAATTGAGAGAGGTTATTGTAGACCTTAGTAACAAAGTCCTATAGCACCTAATAGTTTTTCCATATCCTTCACAAATTTCATTCTATTAAACTCAAAAAATTTATGCCTAATATTGCTTTGGGTATCTTGGGTACACTTTAGATTAGGGTGGGCACAAACATTCTTTCAATTGAATGGTTGATTTTTGGTTGTCACTAGGACTCACCTTCCCATCTGATGCTAATGGAGTAGATGAATCGATGCCACAACTCATGGTTAGGAAGATATGTATAATGACAGAATTCAATAGATCTCTATTGCAAGATTTGGCATCAAGTGATATTGTAGTGCCAAATATAAATGGATTTGAATCTCCAAAAACTAAGAGAATTTATTGTATTTCTCAGCAACATGGTCTTGTAGAACCTGACACTTCAATAATACCCCTCACGAGCTTCAAGTTGTGTCCCTCTTAAAATTGCTGCCCAATATTACTTTGGGAATCTTGGGTACACTTTGGACTATGGTGGGCATAGATCTTCCATCAACTCAATGGTCAAGATAATGTTGTCAATAGGTTTCATCCATCCATCTAGAGCTAATAGATAAGACATATTGATGCAATGATGCATGTTTTGAAAGGAAGGCATGGTGACGTAACTCAAAAAATCTCCACTACAAGATTTGACATCAAGCATGATTATTATCAAATATATAGGAATTTGAATGTCCCAAAAATGAAAAAGGTTATTGTAGAACTCAGCCACATAGTCTTGTAGTATTTGAAATTTTTTCTATACCCCTCACGAGCTTCAAGCTATTTGCCTCTAAAAATTTCCCCCCAATATTACTTTAAGAATCTTGGGTACACTTAAGACAAGGATGGGCATGGGCATTCTATCGACTCAATAGCTAAAACAATATTTTCAATAGGGTTCACCCACCCATTTGGAGCTATAAAGGAAGACAAATCAATGTTATGATGCCTGGTTTGAAAGATATACATTGCAACACAAATCAACTGATCTTTAATACAATATTTGGCATCAAGACTGGTGTGCCAAATGTAAATGAATTTTAATCTCTAAAAACTAAGAGAGGTTATTGTATAGATCAATAACACATTCTTATATAACCTCACAGTTTTTCCATACCCCTTAGGAGCAATAAGTTTTGACCCTCTAAAAATTGCTACCTAATATTGATTTGGGCAACTTGGGTACACTTTGTACAAGAGTGGACACAGACATTCTTTTGACTCAACAATCAAGATGGGGTTATAAGTAGGGTTCACCCACTCATCCATGGCTAAATAAGAACATCAATCAGTGCCATGATGCATGGTTTGAAATATATGCATAGTGACACAATTAAATTGACCTCTATTGCAAGATTTGGCATCAAGAAAAATTGTTGTGCCAAATGTAAACAAAATTGAATCTCCCAAAATTGAGAGAGGTTATTGTAGACCTCATCAACATAGTATTGTAACACCTAATAGTTCATACATACCCCTCATGATCTCCAAGCTATGGACCTCTAAAAATTTCTACCTAATATTAATACAAGCATCTTGGGTATGCTTCAAGCCAAGGTGGTTGTGGACAGTCTATCGACTCAATAGTTAAGACACACTTGTTAAAAGGGTTCGCTCACCCATATAGAGCAAAAAGAGAGTACCAATTGATGCCATGATGCATGGTTTAAAAGATATGCACTATGACACAATTCAACTAATTTCCACTGCAAGGTTTGGCATCAAACAAGATTTTTCTACAAAATGTAAACAATTTTGAATCTTCCAAAACTAAGAGAGGTTATTGTAGACCTTGGAAACATGGTCCTATTTCCCTTGATAGTTTGTTCATACCCCTCACAAGATATAAGCTATGGAAAGCTAAAAACTATTTCCCAATATTTCTTTGGGCATCTTAGGTACACTTCAGACCAAGGTGGGCTTGGGTTTTCTATTGATTCAATGACCAAGATAGGGTTGTCACTAGGGTTCACACGCTCTCTAGAGCTAACATAGTAGAATAATTGACACTATGATACATTGTTTAGGGACAATTGACCACTTTGATGATCCTTCTACTTTATTTAATAACTTTTACCACTTTGATCAATCTTTGACCAATTTAGGGACTAAGAGGCCAAATGTTTCACCTAATGTCTAAATTAATTAAATCAAGGAGTTGACATTTGTAATTTTTGATATGTTTCATCATTATTAATATTCAAACCTATAACTCCTTTCAACACATTTCATAATGAAATATATCAACCCTAGGGGTTTGAAGAATCCTAGGGACCTATTTCAAGCATTCATATGGGTTGAAAGAAGTCATGTGATAACCTACTAAACTTTTCAACACATTTCATGATGACTTATGTCCGTAGTGGTCCTAGGACCCCTAGGCACCTATTTAAATCATTCATATGTCTCAAAAGAGGTCATAGAATAACTTATGACCCATTTCAACATATTTGATGATGACATGTGTCCATAGGGTTCCTAGGACCCCTAAGGACCTATTTCAATCATTCATATAGATGTAAAGGGGTCATAGGATAACCTATGACCTCGTTTGACACATTTCATAATGAAATACATCCCTAGGGGTCTTAGGGACCTATTTCAATCATTCATATGGGTTCAAAGGGTTCATAGGATAACCTACAACCCCTTTCAACATATTTAGCAGTCCTAAGACCCCTAGGGATCTATTTTAATCATTCATATGGGTTGAAAAGGGACATAGGATAACTTATGACCTCTTTAAACATATTTTATAATGACATATGTCCCTATGGGTCATGTTACCATTTTTGTCCCCATTCAAAAAATGGGTAGGTTGACTAGTCATATTCCTTAGGGTGGTGAAAACAATTTTTTTCACTCTTTTATGCCCTTGCAGTTAGGAGATACGTAAAATTTTGACCATGCTTTATTGTCATATCCCTAGGTTTTAATCTTATAAAATTTGCTTGTCATATGGTTACACAAAATTGTATTATAAGCTTTGAGTTCTGTGGGTTCCATTTATATGTCATGCTATTAGAAAAATCATGAGAGCCCTTGATCTTTCATTGATCAAGGGTTTTCACTTTATCACTTTGGGGAGTTGTAACTTCTTTATCTATAGTGACAAAGAAAAAAATGAACAAGTAGCATGGTGGACCTTGTTTTCCTCAATTCTGGTAGAGTTCATTGTACATCTTCCTAGCCTTCAATCTTCCCAGAATTGATGGTCCTCTCTATGTGATTATGAAAAGTTGTGAGTAATTTAATTTATGTGATATAGCGAGCACTGGCCATGTGGATATGTTGGGTCAATTTGATTCAACGGGCTGCAATATCACAAAATTGATGCCAGAATAGGTTAGTATACAGACATATTCCCATTGGCCGAAGGTCTCTGGGGGCACAGAGAAGATTCAATGATATTTTCCTTTATAGACCTCTGACAAATCTATGGTTATAGCTTTGTCACTAATAGAAACCACAAGTTCTTTATTCATAGTGACAAAGCAAGTGGGTAACACGTGTCCCTGTAGGCCCAGGTATAGAGCAAATAGTTAGTAGTCACAATTAAAAAGAAGTAGTCAAGGATCATAGGATTGAAAAGAGTATGGTTAAACCTAAGAGGCCACAATAGGGGACAACCCCAATGTCACAACATAAGTGAGATCAAAGGATTGTAGGAGGTTAAAAAATCATGTTCCAATGCTACGATACAAGGTTTGTGATATGGTCATAGAGTTATTCTTATGGATTTGCGATGTTGCGATATAAAGAATATTTCTAATGCCCATAGGATTGTAAAGTTGGGGTCTTCATAGTAAGATATTAGGAAGGGTTTTCCTCACTAGTATGTCCTAACATCATAGTATCAAGAGATCAAAAGTCAAAGTTTAAAGTTGACTTTTCAACTATTATGTATATGACCTTGTTGGATAGTCATTTGTTAAATTTACCGAAGGGTGGTGTGCTCGACCTATCATGTTGAACACATGGATATGTCTTGGTAGTGAGTTAAATTTTTCCCAAGGGTGACACAATATCAATACAAAAATGAAGCAGTATAGCTTGGCATTGATCAAAGGGATCTTTTGGTGGTTCAAATGACTCTGTTTTAATGAATATATAATTTGCATTTGAGTATGGAGATGATGGAGATCAGATCAAATTACTTCCATGGGATAATCACCAAGAAGATATGATTCATTCTAGAGGCAGTTGCAACTGTTAATGGCTACACTGGTGGAGGTGTTTGTGGATCTGATCTTTGGGCAATATAGGAAGCAATTAATTAGTTTAGGTACTTTGCAATATGTAGCACCTATAAATTCATGATTATTCTCCTAGTGTTACCCATAATGGGAAGATGTGAACTTAAATGTGAATGTAATTCTTTGAAATCTCTGACTCTTCTTGTGGATTTCTGACATGTGCCTCTCCCATCTGAAGCTTGTTGCAATCCTGGTCTATTTAACGATTCCCAAGTTGTGAAGAAAAGGCTAGCATTTTTAAAGTCTTATGCAAGATAGCATTATCGAGATCTCTCAGAAGTCCTTCATGTTTTTCTCGGCGAATAACTTTATTTTTACAGTCAATCTAGATGAATATCATACAATGACCTTTTAAACCTGAATAAACAAATAGTCTTAGGACCCTTTGTGTCTCTCTATTGCTTTAGTAATTGATTTGAAATAGCTTTTTGAGATTCAATCTTTGGATCCTTGGGTTGTGTCTAAGTTTGAGTTGTAAGAAAGGTCTGAGGTATTCATATAGGTTACAAGTCAAGATACTCTACTTTCTTTAAAGTTTGTGACATTGTGAATGTTAGCATTTCCTTTAACACCTTGTCTGAAGCACATATTTCTTGTGAAATATTTATATGTGAATGGCTCTTTGCAATATTGAGTTCTTGTTAGCTGCCCAAATATATTTTATCAAGTTAGGCCAGTGATATCTTCATCCTACCATCCAATGTATCACCTCACTTACTTTCAGCATTTACTTTCCAAGCATTCCTTTTGATCCTTTCTCCTTCAAGTTTATTTCCTTTTTTGAAGAAGTAAATTAGTGAAACATCAAGAGGAGCCAACCTATAACCTAGAGATTCACTCTTAACTTAGGTACTTCCCATTGCCTCAGAGTGTTTCCATGTTGCTCAAAGTCGCCTGAGTTAGAATCTAGTCATAGGCACAACATTTATAGATAACATGTCCTATTTCAATTGTTCTTATGGGTTGAAAGGGATCATAGGATAACTTAGGACACATTTCAACCAATTTCATGATGACATATGTTCCTAGGGATGATAGACTTATTTCAATTGATCATACTAGTCAAAAGAGGTCGTATGATAACATATAACCCCTTTTGACACATTTCACGATGAGATACATCCATAGGGGTCCTAGGACCCCTAGAGACCCATTTCAATTGTTCATATGATTTTAAAGGGGTCATAAGGTAACCTATCACCCCTTTTGACAAATTTAATGATGAAATATGTCCCTAAGGGTCCTAGAACCCGTAGGGACCTATTTCAATTGTTCATATGGGTTAAAAGTGATCATAGATTAACATACGACCCCTTTCAATACATTTCATGATGATATATGTCATAAGGAAATATTTTAATTATTTATATGGCTTGAATGAGGTGATAAAATAACTTATGACACCTTTGGACACATTTTATGATGACATATGGCCCTAGGGGTCATAGGATAACTTATGACCCTTTTCAACATATTTCATGCTGACATATGTCCCTAGGGGTTCTAGGGCACATAATGACCTATTTCAATTATTTATATGGGTTAAAAGGGGCCATAGGATTACCTATGACCCCTTTCAACATATTTCATGTTGACGTATGTCTCTAGGACCCTTGGGGACTATTCTAATCATTTATATTGGTTGAAATGGATCTTAGGATAGCTTATGACTCCTTTCAACACATTTCATGATGATATACCCATTTATTCATTCACATGGGTCAAAAGACATCAAAGGATAACCTATGACATTCAACGCATTTCACAATGAAATGTGTCCCTAGGGGTCCTATGAACCCTAGGGACCTATTTCAATAGTTCTTATGGCTTGAAAGAGGTGATAGGATAACCTATGAACCCTTTGGTCACATTTAATGATGGCATATGGCCCTAGAGGTCCTAGGACCCCTAGTGGCCTATTTCAATTGTTCATTTGGGTTAAAAGGGGTCATAGGTTAACCTATGACCCCGTTCAAATTACTTCGTGATGACATATGTCCATTAGGTCATAATAAAATTGTTAAAATTGATTGAAAGGTGGTATAGAACAACCTATGATCCCATTTGACACATTTCATGATGATGTATGTCCCGAAGGGCAGTAGGACCTCTAGGGACCTATTTT
Organism: Cupressus sempervirens; assembly: GCA_028749045.1. NCBI lineage: Eukaryota > Viridiplantae > Streptophyta > Pinopsida > Cupressales > Cupressaceae > Cupressus > Cupressus sempervirens. The sequence goes on along the minus strand of CM053789.1, from coordinate 475,818,322 downwards.
AATCATTTATATGGCTTGAAAGGAGTCATTACTCCTTTTGACTTATTTAAAGATGACATATGTCCTTAAGGGTATATGGACCCCTAGGAACCTATTTGAATGGTTTTTATCAATTGAAAAGGGTCATAGGATAACCTATTACCTCTTTTAGTAGATTTGATGATGTAATATATCCCTAGGGTTCCTAGGAACCCTAAGGACTTATTTCAATTGTTCATATGGGTTGAAAGGAATCATATGACAACCCATCACCCCTTTCAACACATTTCATGATGATATATGTCCCTAGGCTTCTTATGACCCACAAGAACGTGTTTCAATCAATCATAAGAGTTGAAATGGGTCATAGGATAACCCATGACCCCTTTTGACACATTTCATGATGACATATATCTGTAGGGGTCCTAGAATCCCTAGGGACTAATTTTAATTATTCATATGGGTCAAAAGGGATCATAAGATAACATATGACCCCTTTCGACACATTTCTTGATGACATATGTCCCTAGGGGTCCTAGGACCCCTAAAGGCCTATTTCAATCTTTCATATGACCCTAGGGGTCCTAGGACCCCTAGAGGCCTATTTTAATCTTTCATAGAGACCTATGAACCCTTTTGACACATTTCATGATGACATATGTCTCTAGCAATCGTAGGACCCATAAGGACCTATTTTAATTATTTATATGGGTTGAGTGGTGTCATAGCATAATATGTGACCCCTTTTTACATATTTCATGATGACATATGTCCCTAAGGGTCTTAGGACCCCTTGGAACCTATTTCGATCATTCATTTGGGATGAAAGGGGTCATAGGATAACTCATGACTCTTTTCAACATATTTTATGATCACATATGTCCCTTGGGGTCCTAAGAACCCCAAGGACTTATTTCAATCATTTGTATCAGTTATAAGGGGTCAAATGATAAATTATGACCCCTTTGGACACATTTCATGATGACATATGTCCTCAGGGGTCCTATTACCTCTAATGACCTATTTCACTTGTTTATATGCCTTGGAATGGGTTAGAGAATAATCTATGACCCCTTTCAATACATACAATGATTACATGTGTCCCTTTGCATTCTAGGACCCCTAGGGACCTATTTCATTTTTTTATATAGATTGAAAGGGGTCATACATTAACCTATGACACTTTTCAAAATAATTCATGATATCATATATCCCATCAATCCTATTTCAATTCTTCATATGGCTTGAAAGTGGTCATAGAACAACCTGTGACCCCTTTCAACACATTTCATGAAGACATATGTCTCTAGGGGTTTTAGGACCCCTAGGGACCTATTTGAATGGTTCAAATGGGTTAAAATGGATCATAAGACAACCTATGATACTTTTCGACACATTTTATGATTACATATGTCCCTAGGGCTCCTAGGAACCCTACGGACCTATTTCAATCATTCATATGGGTTAAAAGAGGTCATATGACAACTTATGACCCCTTTCGACACATTTCATGACGACATATGTCCCTAGTTGTAGGACCCACAAAATGATATGGGTCAACAGGAGTCGTACCATAACCTATGACCCATTTTTACACATTTCATGATGTCATATGTTTGTAGGGGTCCTAGGATCCCTAGGGAACAATTTTAATTGTTCATATGGGTCAAACCTATGACCAATTTTGACACATTTTATGATAACATATGTCCTTAGGTGGTCTAGGACCCTTAGAAACCTATTTCAATTTTCCATATTGCTCGAAAGGGGTGATAGGTTATCCTATGACCCCTATCGACACATGTCATGATGACATATTTTCCTAGGTGTCTTAGGACCCATAGTGACCTATTTCTATTATTTATGTGGGTTGAAAGGGGTCATAGGATAACCTATGACCTTTTTTGACATATTTCATGATGACATGTCCTTAGGGTCCTAGGATCCTTAAGAACCTATTTCAATCATTCATATGGGTTGAAATGGGTCATACGATAGCCTATGACTCCTTTCAACACATTTCATGATGACATATGTCCCTTAGGGTCTTAGGACCCCTAGGGAGCTATTTCAATCATTCATATCAGTCATAAGTGGTCAAAGGATAACTTATGACCCTTTTCAACACATTTTATGATGACATATGTCCTTAGGGGTCCTATTAGCCTTAAGGACCTATTTCAGTTGTTCATATGGATCAAAAGGGGTCATAGGATAACATATAATGATGACATATGTCCCTATGGGTCTTAGGACACCTAGGGACCTATTTCACATGTTCATATGGGTAAAAATGGGTCATATGTTAACCTTTTGACCCCTTTTGGCATACTTCATGATGACATATGTCATGGGGGTCCTATTTCAATTTTTCACATGGCTCAAAAAGTGTCATAGAACAATGTATGACCCCTTTCAACAAATTTCATAACAAAGTATGTCCCTAAGGGTAATAGGACCACTAGGGACATATTTTAATCATTCATAGGACTTGAAAGGAGTCATAAAAAAACCTATGACCCCTTTTGACAAATTTCAAGATGACATAATCTCCTAAGGGCCCTAGGGACCTATTTGAATGGTGTATATGGGTTGAAAATGGTTATAACATACCCTATGACCCTTTTTGATACATTTTTATAATGACGTGTGTCCCCAGGGATCCTAGGAACCTTAAAGACCTATCTAAATCATTGATATGAGTCAAAAGGGGTCATAGGAAAACCTTTCATCCATTTCAACACATTTCACGATGAAATATATCCCTAGGCCTCCTAGGACCCACAAGAACCTATTTCAATCAATGATATATGTCGAAATGGGTCATAGGATAATCTATGACCATTTTTGACAGATTTCATGATGACATATTTCTCTAGGGTTTCTAGGATCACTAGGGACCAATTTTAATTATTTATATGGATCAAAAGGGGTCATAGGATAACCTTTGACCCCTTTTGACACATTTCATGATGACATATATTGGTAGGGATCCTAGGACCCTTAGAGACCAATTTTAGTCTTTCATATGGCTCAAAAAGAGTCTCCTTTCAACACATTTCATGATGACATAGTTCCCTAGAAATCCTAGCACCCATAATGAGCTATTTTAATTATTTATATGGGTTGAAAGGGTTCATAGCATAACTTATGACCCCTTTTAACATATTTCATAATGACATATGTCCCTAAGGGTCCTAGGAATCCTAAGAACCTATTTCAATTGTTCATAAGGGTTGAAAGGGGTCATAGGATAACCTATGACTCCTTTTGACACATTTCATGATGACATATGTCCCTTGTAGTCTTATGACCTCTAAGAACATATTTTAATCTTTCATATAAGTCACAAGGGGTCAAAGGATAACTTATGACTCCTTTCAACTATTTCATGATGATATATGTCCTTAGGAGACCTATTATCCCTAAGGTCTTATTTTAATTGTTCATATGGCTTGAAAGGGGTTTTAGAATAGCATATGACCCATTTCAACACATATAATGATTACATATGTCTTTTCACATCCCAAGACCCATATGGAACCATTTAATTTTCTTATATGGATAAAAATGGGTCACACATTAACCTATGACCCTTTTCAACATACTTCATGATATTGTATGTCCCATGGGTCCTATTTCAATTGTTCATATGGCTCGAAAGGTGTCATAGAACAACATATGACCTCTTTTGACACATTTTATGATGAAATATGTTGCTAGGGATCCTAGGACCCCTGAGGGCCTCTTTGAATGGTTCATATGGGTAGGATAACCTATGACCCTTTTTGACACATTTGATGATGGCATATATCCCTAGGGTTCCTAAGAACCTTAGGAAACTATTTCAATCATTCATATAGGCCAAAAGGAGTCATAGGATAACACATGACCTTTTTCAACACATTTCATACTGACATATGTCACTCAGTGTCATAGGATCCACAAAAACCTATTTCAATTAATCAAATGGGTCAAAAGGAGTCATAGGATAACCTATGACACCTTTTGACACATTTGATAATGCCATATGTTCGTAGGGGTCCTATGATATATAGGGATCAATTTGAATTATTGATATGGGTCGAAAGGGGTCATAGGATAACCTATGACCTATTTTAACACATTTCATGATGACATATGTCCTTAAAAGTCCTAGGACCATAGAGACCTATTTAAATCATTCATATAACTTTTACGGGGTCATAGGATAACCTATGATCACTTTCAACATATTTTGTGATGACATACTCCCTTGCAATAATAGGCCCCATAGGGACTTATTTTAATCATTTGTATCAGTTAAAAGGGGTCAATAGATAACTTATGACCCTTTTTGACACATTTAATGATGACATATGTCCTTAAGAGTCCTATTACCCCTAGGGACCTATTTGAGTTGTTCATATGGATCAAAAGGGGTCATAAGATAACCTATGATATCTTTAGACGCATATAATGATGACATATGTCCCTATGAGTCCTAGGACCCATAGGTAGCTATTTAATTTATTCATATGGGTTGAAAGGGGTCGTGCCTTAACCTATGACCCCTTTCAACATACTTTATGATGAAATATATCCTAGGGGTCCTATTTCAATAGCTAACATGGCTCAAAAGGTGGCATAGAAAAATGTATGATCCCTTTCAACATATTTCATGACGACATATCTACAGGGCCCTAAGACCCATAGGGACCTATTTAAATCATTTATATGGATTCAAAGGGGTAATAACATAACCTATAACCCCCTTCAATACATTTTATGATGACAAATGACCCTAGGGACCTATTTCAATGGTTCATATGGGGGTCATAGGACAATCTATGACCATTTTTGACACATTTAATGAAGACATATGTTTGTAGCAGTCTTAGGATCTCTAGGACCTATTTCATTTATTCATATGGGTCAAAAGGGGCCATGAATTAACCTATGACCCCTTTTAGCATACTTTATGATGAAACATATTGTAGGTGTTAGTTTATGGTGACTGATCAAGAAAATGCTGTATATACTTCATAAATTCTTTAAAAAATATTGGGCCCTATTTTATCGAGATTTTGGGCCGACATGTAATTATTAATTATAACCCAAAACTTCTAAAAATACTTGTATAAAAGGGCTTAGGGTTAAGGATTTTTTTCATTGTGGTGATGTGAAAATTCATTCTTGCAGCAGTATTGAGTTGTAAGGGATTACAAATTGTATTCAGGTTGTAATCACTAGATCATAATAATATTAGACTTTCTATTTGGTGGATGTAGCCTAGGGATTAGGTGAACCACATTAAATCTTGGTATCTTGTGTTCTTTTTTGTGTGATCTATTATTTTTTGATATTGTTTAGATTTGCATGTAATTGTTATTTTTGTCCGTGGTGTAATCCTAACAAGTAGTATTAGAGCAAGGTTGTTTTTCTATTATCCTCTATAGGAAAGTCTCATGGTTGAGTGGGAGCGATGGTAGATGAGGGTAAGATGAGGGTTGACAAGTTTACTGTGAAAAAATTTCACTTATGGAAGATGCAAATGGAAGACTATCTTTATTAGAAGGATTTATGGAAGTCGTTGGAAGGAAAAACCAAGAATCGGGGATCTATGTCAAATGACGACAGGGATCTTTTAGATGGAAAGGAACTTTGAAGTATTTGATTATGCATGGCACCATCAATGGAATTTAATATTACAAAAGCAAAGACAATAGAAGATTTGGATCAAACCCTAGAGAAACTATATGACAAGCCCTCTACTTCAAACAAGGTATTTCTCATGAAGCAATTTTTTAATATGAAAATGATAGAAGTTGGATGTGTTGTAGATCATTTAAATGAGTTTAATACAATTACTAGTCAATTATCTTCTATGGGTACCAATTTTGATGAAGAAATTAGGCCTCTCTTGATTTTGTGTTCTTTGCTTGAAAGCTAGAATGGCTTTGTAATGGTTGTGAGTAATTATGTTCCTGGATCTAGTATCCTAAAATATGATGATGTGATTGGTTCTATTTTGAGTGAGGAAACTTGTATGATATCCTCAGGTGGATCTACATTAAGAAGTGCATTGAATGCACAAAGTCGAGGTAGAATGACTGAGAGAGGAAGTAATTCTAGAAATCATAGGAAATAAAGAGTAAAGTCAAAAGGGAGGAGGTCTCAATCAAGAGGATCGAATGACTATTGGTACTATGGGAAACTAGGGCATCAAAATAAAGATTTTTGGACTCAAAAGAAAAATCAAGTAGATAAACCAGATGGAGACAAGGAGGAAAATGTGGTAAGTAACAAATCCAAAGAGGATGATTTGCTTATGTCTTTAGAAAGTGTTGACGATTCATGGGTTTTAGATTTTGGTGCTTCATTTCATGCTTCACCTCATAGAGGTTATTTCATTGATTATGTCTAAGTGGATTTTGGGCTTGTTTATTTAGGGGGATAATGAAACCTACCAAATTGTTCGAAAGGGAAAGGTCAAGATTAAGTTGCATTATGAGAATCATTGGCTACTACATGAGGTAAGACATAGTCCAAGGTTGAGTAGGCATTTAATTTCAGTAGGGCAACTTGGTGATGATGGTTATGTAGTTACTTTTAATGATAAAAATTGGAAGGTTTCAAAAGGTTCCCCTATAGTAGTAAAAGGTGTGAAAGTAGGCACCTTATAACTTTATACAGGTCATATTGCTCCTTCTAGTTTAATTGTCTCAGAGAAAAATGAATGTTCAAGAATAGTTGTTGTAGTATATTTTGATACAGTGTTGTGACACAACATACTTGGGCACCTGAGTGAGAATGGTATGAAAGTACTTCATTCAAAGAATGTTTTACCAGGTCTAGAATGTGTTAATATAGATTTTAGTGAAAGTTGTGTGTATGGAAAATAAAAGAGAGTGAGTTTTGTGAAGACTGGGAAGGAAAATAAAGGGAGAAATTAGAGCTTGTGTGTATAGATGTATGGTGATCAGCTTAGGTATCTTTCCTTGGTGGCTCTCATTATTATGTTATATTCATTGATGATGTAACTAGAAAATTATGGGTTTATTTCCATAGATAGGAATCTAATATATTTCAAACTCTTAAGAAATGGAAATTCTTGTTTGAAAATGAGACTGGTAAGAAATTAAAATGTCTCAAACATGATAATGGTGGTGAGTATTGCAATCATGAATTTGAAGATTATTGCTCCAATAAAGGTATTCATAGATAGAAAACTATTCCAAAGAATCCACAAGAAAATGGATTGGCTGAATGGATAGGCAAGACTATAATAGATTGTGCAAGGAGCATGAGGTTGCATGTTGGGTTTCCCTTACACATGTGGGTGAAGGCTGTCAATACTATTGTATATTTGATTAATAGAGGATACTCTACTCCTTTGGGTTGTGGTATTCCAGAGGAAGCATGGACTGGTAAGAAGGTGACTTATTCTTTTCTCAAAACCTTTAGTTGTAAGAAAAGATTTAGAGCCAAGTTAGTTGTAAAAGGATTTTTATAAAAAAAGGCATTGATTTTGATGAGATATTTTCTCCTGTTGTTAAAATGACTTCTATCAATATTTTTTTAAGTATTGTGGCTACTTAAGATTTGTATTTAGAGTAGCTTGATGTTAAAACAACCTTCTTTCATGGTGATTAGGATGAAGAGATATATATGGCTTAGCCATAGGTATTTGAGGTCAAAGGTAAGGAGAACTTAGTGTGCAAATTGAAGAAAAGTTTATATGGATTGAGGCAAGCACCTCAACAATGGTATCTAAAATTTGATAGATTTATGCATGAGAATGGATAATAGCAAGTGTCATTTAGAGTATTTCATTTATTTTAAGAGATTAGATGATGACATCTACATTATTTTATGTTTATATGTTGATGATATGCTTGTAGCTATGTCTAACATGGATCACATTAAGGGGCTAAAATGCCAGTTAACACATGCATTTGCTATGAAGGATTTGGGGGTATTAAAAAAAATCCTTGCTATGAAGATTTGTAGAGATAGGAAGAACAAGAAATTGATGCTATCTCAGACTAATTATGTTGAGAAGGTGTTGCAACATTTCTCTATGGAGAATGCTAAAGTTGTTAGCACAACTTTACCAAGTCATTTGAAGTTGACTAAGGAGATGTGTCCCAAGACACAAGAAGAGGAGGATAGGATGTCAAAGGTACCCTATGATTCAGTTATAGGAAGCTTGATGTATGCTATGGTATGTACAAGGCTAGATATTGCACATGTAGTGGGACTCATAAGCAAGTATATGAGTCATCCAAGAATTGAGCATTGGAATGTAGTTAAATGGATTCTCAGATATTTGAGAGGAACATCCAATAAGTGTTTACACTTTGGGGGCTCTACTACTATTTTTCAAGTTATGTATTCACTATTGGTGGGGAAACTATGAGCTGAGTTTCTAGTTTACAAAAGGTTAATGATTTATCCAATATAGAGGTAGAGTACGTTGCTACTACAGATGTAGCCAAGGAGATGATATGGCTACGGTTCTTCTTGGAAGAATTTAGCTCTGCATTCAAAGACCAAACACATACAGTTGTACTACCATTTTATTTGGTCAATTTTGGATGATGGACCATTAAATTTGGAAAAGATAAATACATATGACAATCCAATATATATGTTTACAAAGGTAGTGACAATGGAGAAGCTAAATTCCTCTTTATCTTTGTTTGGTCTTTTAGATTGAACATGAATAAAAGAACAACAGAGTCCAGGATGGTTTGATCTAGTGGGAGCCCCATGGAGTAGTCGCATAGCTACAAGATCAGTCTCCAAGTGGGAGATTGGTGTTTAGTGTGGAGCCTGATTAGTCCCCAAATGGGAGATTGTTAATTTGTGGTGACTAATCAAGAAAGTATTGTACATACTTCATAAATTTTGGGCCCTATTTTATCAAGATTTTGGCTTGACATGTAATTATTAATTATAACCCTAAAGTGGTAAAACTACTTGTATAAAAGGTATTAGGGTTAGGGATTTTTTTCATTGTGGTGATGCAAAAATTGGTTCTTGTAGCAGTATTGAGCAATAACGGATTACAAATTGTAATCAGGTTGTAATCACTAGATCATAATAATATCAGACTTATCGTTTGGTGGATGTAGCCCAAGGGTTGAGTGAACCACATTAAATCTTGGTGTCTTGTATTCTTTTTTGTTTGATCTGTTATTTTATGATATTGTTTTGATTTGCATGTAATTGTTATTTCTATTTGTGGTTTAATCTTAACACTAGGGGTCCTATTTCAATAGTTAACATGGCTCAAAAGGTGGCATAGAAAAATGTATGACACCTTTCGACATATTTCATGATGACATATGTACCTAAGGGCCCTAGGACCCATAGGGACCTATCTCAATCATTTATATGGCTTCAAAGGGGTAATAGTATAACCTGTAACCCCCTTCAACACATTTTATGATGAAAACTGACCCTAGGGGCCCTAGGACCCCTAGGGAAAAATTTCAATGGTTCATATGGGGGTCATAGGACAATCTATGATCATTGTCAACACATTTTATCAAGACATATGTCTGTAGCAGTCGTAGAAACCCTAGAGACCTAAGTCAATCATTCATATGGGTTGAGATGGGTAATAGGATAACCTATGACCACTTTCAACACATTTCATTTTGACATATGTCCCTAACATTCCTATGACTAACATGAATACATTTAAATCAATCAAATGGGTCGAACAGGGTCATAGGATAATGTATGACCCTTTTCAACATATTTCATGATTACATATCTCTATAGGGGTCCTAAGACTCCTAGGGACTCATTTCAATTGTTAATATGTGTTAAAAGAGGTCATAGGATAATGTATTACCCCTTTTGATTATGAAATATGTCCCTAGGGGTCGTAGGACCCCTAGGAACCTATTTTAGTCATTCATATGGATCAAAAGGGGTCATAGGACAACTTATAATCCCTTTCATCACATTTCATGATGGCATATGTCCCTAGGGGTCATAAGATCCCTAGGTACCTATTTCAATTGTTCATATGGGTTGAAAAGATTCCTCTAGGATCTTGAGGGACCTATTTTAGTTGTCCATATGGAATGAAAGGTGTCGTAGGATAACCTATGACTCCTTTCAACACATAGAGACCTATTTCAATTGTTTGTCAACCTCCTCCTTTTGTTTAGGTAATGTACTTGGTTCTTCTTCATAGATATAGACAAAAATTCTATAATTTTTAGGTTCTTTCATTCTTTTCTATAGATTCATCAACTCTAATATTTTCAATTTCTACAATTTTGTTGGTGTTAGTATTCAAACACTTGTATGCCTTGCTCTTAGTGGAATATCCTAAGAATATACCTTCATCACTCTTGCATCAAGTTTTCCTTTCCTTCCATCTTTCAATATATAACACCTAGTTTCAAAAGCTTTGAAATGATTAATGTTAGGTGCATAGCCATAACAAAGTTTAAAATGTGTTTTTTTTATACCTTTCTTAACTTGAACTTGGTTTAGTGAATAAACAACAATAATTACAATTTCTCTCTAATATTTCTAAGAAACATTCTTTTCCATCATTAATTTTTTTGCATAGTCCATGACTGATCTATTTCTTCTTTTAGCTATCCCATTCTATCATGGAATCATTGGTGCACTCATTGGTCTCTTGGTTCCTTTGTCATTACAAAATATATTGAACTCATATGATATGAATTCACGTCCTCTATCTTATCTCAAGTACTTCAGAATCTTTCATATTTCCTTTTCAACTCAAACCAAATCATACTTAAACATTTGAAAGGCATCAAATTTTGCTTTAAGAAAAATCACAATCATCATTCTAGGTAAAACATCTACAAAAGAATATGACATAAGGAGGGATGAAAAGCTAGGGACAAAGGCACACCTAACTTTTTGAACACCTTGTTGAGTAAACACAATGGAAGAAAACACACGAAGAAAAAAACCAAGGAGAGAAGAAACAAAAATTGATTTATTAATTTATCAAATTATCATCATACATGCCTAACTGTGAGGCCTTCTAGGTTATGGCCAAAAAGATTCACAAAATTCTATCTCTCTACACTTTGTACTCTCCCTCTATTCATGCATAACCTAACCTAAAAACCCCTATATATGCTTGCCAAAATGACTTATAGAAGATTCTAGATTATTACATAGTATAAGGCTTACCTTAAAACAATATTCACACATCCAAAGATAAGATCATTACATTAAATTCATGACCCAAATTAAATAATTAATTCATCTCACACTAAGAAGTGATCATCAACAAACATCAGGTTAACTTGGTGCATGAAGGAACACTTGGCCATCAAAGCACTTAGCCAATACTGAATAATTTAGCTAAAATTGATCAACTTGATAGGAACACTAAATAACTTGGCGACACTAAAAAGTAGAATGAACAAAATGAGCAGAATAACAAGGCAACCTAGGATGCTCTTGCATCGAAATAAAGCACTTGTCACCATAATAATTTTTCACTCAAATAGGACCACATAAATTCATATGAACCAACACCAAAAAAAATCAAAATAATAGAAATTTCTCTTGAAACAAGACTTTGTCATTTTCCCCTTTTTGCATTATTTGCAGATAACTTTATCAGGTTTTCTCAATCTTGGTAATATTGAGCGGTTATTTTGCACGATGCAAAATATAAAAAGTCTTATGAATTTATGTCATGAAAACTTGATGAAATTGGCCAGCTCCAAGGTTATAGATGGTTTTTTTTCAACCTATTAGGTAGCTCAATTGAAGATAAATGTGAATATTCACTAGGAGACCTTTGTTGATACTTTAATTTGGACAGCTTATGAAAGAATGCAATCCATAGCTGATTTTTTTTTTTTTTGGTATTTTCTGATTTTAAGAGATGAATGAAAATTCTAACAATACAACTACTATGAATTCCTACTCTAACCAAGTGTTCAAAAGAAAATACAGAGTTAGGGTAACAAAAAATTTAAAGAAAATTGCTGAAAATGAAATTCCTAATGGACATAAGTCAAAGTAACAATGCTTTTGCAAATTAAATCTTCAAAAGGACTAAGTAGGAAACACATAAAATTAAGAGAAATGCTTCCTTAAATCCACTGATGCAATCATAAAAGGGAACAATGGAAACTGTACGATGTTTCACAATTCATCTAATCATGCAGCCACAAAAATTGCACACACATGCGACAAATCACCTTGCCAAACCTCAAAGTGATCCTTTCTCCAATTCATCACAACAGAAGGAATTTGTTAGCATATGAAAAAAACTAGAACTAACATATTTCATAAGAATTAAAAATAAATTGAACCATTGGCTACATTTCTATTCATGAACATAAAATTCACAAAATAAATGTATACTCCAAAAAGAAACACTAAACATAGAATGAGAGCACCAATAGCATAATTTATTGCATCAAAATATTGTCCTTAAATACATATTATTTCATCTATTTATAAGAACCCCATCCTTGATGCAATTTTTTGATCTAGGGATTTTTCCTTTCAACAAGTATGATCAAATTACCAATTTGAAGAAAATTATATGCAAAGAGAGTCCTAACTAGGTGCTAAGTAGGCTTGTGCTCTTTAATTTATTAATTACGTAGTTCATGGACCTTTACATGACTCAAAAACTCCTTAAGAAGAAGACAAAAAGAGAGAATTATGTGGACATCTAGGAATCTCTAGTACTTCTTTACATGCAAACTCAAGCTCCACTATGTATCTCTATCAGTTGAACTACCACCAAAATGTATTTTTGGTACATAAAATGGTAAACTAAATAGAAGTGGTAGTTAACTATTAGCGCCACCACAACTAATCAAAATTGTTTGCACACCTTTGAAGTTGGCGTACCTATAGTCTTGGAACACCTTATGGTTTGGAGTAACTTGTGGAAAGTGCACCTTTTTGTTTTGCACACCTTATGAAAAGTGTACCTTTGAGTTTTGTGCACCTCTGGGTTGCAAGACCAAAACTAGTAGAAATTTTCTAAGTGTCAAAATCTTAATTTCAAGCATCTAGGTTCTATGTCCCTTGTAGCAAAATGATGTCTCAATGTGCTTCTTTGAATTTTTGGATAATGGTGCTTATCTCTTGAGTATCCGTAACTTCCAAGGAATCATACCTAGCATGCACTACCTACTTGTAATTATCAATCTCTAATCTCTTCTCCACAAAATCTTCCAACTTGGAGTCTATCTTAGTCAAATTTTAAATATTCATAAAATATGATCGTCATAGGATATTTTTTAAAATTCTCTAAACCATTGCACCAGTATTTCAATTGAGCATAAATGTGTCCTTGAGACATGTTTCAAAAATCTCCAAGTTGGTAACACTGTAGTACTTATCTACGTCCAAAAATTCTCTAAAGCCTTATTTTTCATATCACATAATTCTTCATACAATCCTATCATAACTTAATTACCTTTTGACACCTTCTCAATCTAGTCATATATTTTATCTAGCTCATGTAATGTATATACAACTACAAGCACTCGATACCTTTGAATCTTGATGTTTTTGAATACTTCCAAATCATGGTCCAAGTATTTACCTCATCTATAAGCCAAAAATCTTGATTTAACACTGTGACCAACATGTTGGAGTTCTTTTAGATGTCATGCAAAAGGTTCAAATTACCTTTGATTATTTGCACACCTTTATCCTCAAAACTGTTAGAGTAAATAATTAACTAATTATTAATTATTTATTCTATTTACTTAAGCTTACTTAGGTTAATTTATTTATTTAATATTTAGTATTCAATGCATGTAGTGATGAGTTGTTGACAACATGGGAGTTTGTTCACTTCTAGCATATTTCACCTTTTTGTGGAAGAGTGCTTGGTTGTCAACCTTATCTTCTACCACCTTCCAACTTGTTCTACAAGCTTCCATGAGGCCTTTATATTTAAGCTCTCTCATTGTATCTCACATTGCATTCCATTGTAAATACAATTTCATTGTTTTTCATTATTTCTCTCTCATGTTCGTTTAGGGTTTTTTCCAAGCACCTCTTCCTACTTGGTTTCCCTTTGATAGGTTATTTTGCATGTAGGTGATCTTGGTGACTACAAAGTTGGATTTCATCAACTCCTACATGGTATTAGAGCCTTCCTACTGCTACTTCATTGAAGGATTTTTGAAGCTATGATTCAGAGACTCAAAACCTAGTTTGTTTGTACATTTTTCTTCAATTTGGGGCAAGAGGATTTTTTCGGAGCACTTTGGTCCCAAACGGATGCTACTATTGGATTTAGAAGACTGTTTATAGGCAAGATTCATATAAAACTTGTTGATTTTGGAGACAAAGCTCTGGGAGACAAAAAAATTTTGTTTTAGGCCTTGCTGTACGGATTGTATGGACGATTTGTCATTTAAAAAATTTAAGAAAAAAAAATTTGGGCGCACCACCATGGGACCACCCATTGGCCACCATGGGACTTCCCATGCTTCGCCTGTGCCCCTCCATTGCTGGCAGAGCTTCCCTCCCATCGCTCAACTCCTCTAGTGGTGCTCCGTAGATTCCTCTACCTCAGCTCTGCAACTGTAGTGCCTACCACCAGTTTTTGCCGCTCCACCTAGGTTGTGACACCAACTCTCAGGCCTATCTGCTCACATGGATGTTGTGTCACTTGCCAACATGTTTTCTACTATATTATTAGCACAGCAGCCACCAGTCAGCAGGTGACATGTGGCACTTTACCACATGGACACTGCCACGTCACCCAATTGACATCACCATTTTACCATGTGGTGTCCATGTGGCACTACCACATGGCTGCCATGTGGCATCTTTTTTTGCCTTGATAGATTGTAGGCCGTCAAATCTAGGCATGTGTTCTATTGATATCAGCACGACATCATTGCATCATCAGCCCCTTACACCTCTCCAAGGTCATTTTTGACCTACTTGTGGTTTTTTGGCCATAACTTGAGAATACAGAGGTATTTTTCCGATCCAAAAGAAGCAACAAAAAGCTAGCTCTGAGACGGAGACATTGGTGTAGGTATTTTTAGGTTTTGATACAATTTACTTACCCATTTTTTAGTTAAAGTCCAAATTTCTATTTTTGACTCTAGCATGCATATCTTTTGCATCCCATGTCAGTTTTTGAAAATGTTATATTTTTGGAAAGCTGGTTTTGTCACCTTTTTAGAAATATACTCTTTTTCCTCAGATTCTAGCCCATGCTCTTTCTATCATATTTTTGGTGTTTTTTCTCTATGGTGGATATCTTGGGTGTTTTAGGTCTAAGGATCATTTTCTTACCATGGTTAGGCTGTCCTATCTTTTATGCCAGCTTTTTTCTTTGTTTTGATCATTGTAGACATTATTTGTAAGCTCTTTTGTAAATGCACTGAGATAAAGTGCCACTTTCTCATTTGGGTTCATGAACATTGTTTTTTAAGACAGTTGTACATGCACTATTTTTATAAAGCACCATGGGGGGATAGTTGTTTTCTATTTTAGGCCTTCTCCCTTTGTCAAGTGAGTGTCCCTTCCATGAAATTAGCCCCATGCAGTGTTGTTGTGACCGTGTCTTTATAGGTGTTTTTAGCTCTTCCTCTCTCGTCATTCTTGGTTTTTCTGCAAGCGATTTTGGACCACCTTCTCAGTTGCCTATCATCTCACCCCATCTTTATTAAGGGGGGGTTATGTTGTTGTTGTAATGAATTTGTGGTTCAATGATTTGATAGTGTGAATTATGTATTCAGTGGTTAATCCTATATACGAGGAGATTGTAGTGGCTGGCTACCTATGCATTTCGGTGAGATGGATCATCTACCATATAGACACACTCAATTTGTGCCTTCTTCTTCCATGAAGGTTCTTTAGATCAGCAGTTTTCTTTTAGATGGCAGATATTGTGGCTTTTTCATGCTTTAGTGATGCTCTTCATGATCACTCATTGTTCCTATTTTAGGGGACATTCTCCTAGTTGGAGGCTTTTTCAATTCTTCACTAGGTTCTTACCTCTTTTTGTGGGAGGGTATTTCCCATGAGGTTTTCCCTCTTTCCTCATTTTCAAAGGTTTCATTTCTTTGCATTGTACATGGGTACCTAACATGGCCTTGTTGTCGAGACCCATTTTACATTTTCATCTTAGTTTTGTGATCTTAAGGCATTCCACTAAGTTGCACTTAAGAGGGGGTGTTAGAGTAAATAATTAATTAACTATTAATTATTTATTCTATTTACTTAAGCTTACTTAGGTTAATGCATTTATTTAATATTTAGTATTTAATGCATGTAGTGGTGAGTTGTTGACTACACGGGAGTTTGTTCCCTTCTAGCATATTCTACCTTTTTGTGGAAGAGTGTTTAGTTGTCAACCTTATCTTCTACCACCTTCCAAATTTTTCTACAAGCTTCCATGAGGCCTTTATATTTGGGCTCTCTCATTGTATCTCACATTGCATTCCATTGTAAATACAATTTCATTGTTTTGCATTATTTCTCTCTCTCATGTTTCTTTAGAGTTTTTCCCAAGCTCCACCTCTTCCTTCTTTGTTTCCCTTCGATGGGTTATTTTGCATGTAGGTGATCTTGGAAACTATGGAGTTATATTTTATCAACTCCTACAAGAACTCTGAGGCCACTTTTGGCATGCATCCAAAAATGAACTTGTAGGTATTAAAGGTCGGAGCTCATTTGTTGAGGAAAATTGCTAGAGTGAGGTTAGGATGGTTAGCATCCAATGGACTAACTACCTCCTTTACAAATATAGAAAGAAGATCATTGTACCTTCTCAAATTCAAAACCTCATCAACATCTTCATCTAGGTGTTGAAACACTTATTTTAGGTCTATTGTGGTAAAAAATTTGGTCTTATCTTTGGTGGCCTTCTTGAGTACTATCTCTTGAATTCGGTAGTCTTTTGGGGAAATGTCTTTGATATGATTATATGGAGGAGGAATAGCTATATGTTATATTAATTCATTGTTCTAATTCCTCATGACAAAGGCCATCTATTTTGGACCATCTAGAGTGGGTGCTGATGTCTTTATTGACTTTGTCAATACCTCAAACCCATCAACCTCTATATACTCAATGTATCTCCTTTTCTATGTCAAAAATTCTAACCTCAGCTGGGCCAAAGTAGTACCCATAGGAGACATGTATTGTCCTAAAGTTGAGGTTGTCTTACAGACTGGCCTCTTTTCCCCATCACTTCTTACTAGGGACTTTTTTTCGTTCTAGGCATCTTGATTGAGGGAGTGGTTATTATTCTTTGAGGGGAGTTTGTGATCCCTCCACATGTGATTTTTTCTTCCTCTCTTCATAAATCTACTTCTCCTCAGAAACCTCACCAGTATGCAAAAATTAAAAATCCCCCCTATCAAGTGCTTGACTATATGATTGAGTGAATGGCATGAGGCATAGAAATATTTTCCTCTAGTGGAGGAGAAGGAGGTGAAGGTGGACTCCCTAATGGTGGAGGTCATAAAACTACTAGTCCTTGTAGTAGTGGAGGCAAATGATTCCAATCCACACCTAGGAATTCTCATTAGGGTGTGTCCCTTATTAATCCACCTTCCAATTACATCCTAGTTGGCATATTATTAAACTTCGAGAGGTCAAAGACATTAGAGACATCTCCTTTTGTGGATTCTATCCATCTCTCCTAGTGTTTATTAATGTGGCCCCAAATTAGTCCCCAAGTGGGAGATTGTTAGTTTGTGGTGACTGGTCAGGGAAGTATTGTACATACTACATAATTCCTTAGTGAACTATTTTATCAGCATTTAATGGCTGACATGTTCTAACTAATGTTAACCCTAAATTGACAAAAATATTTGTATAAAAAGAGCTTAGGGGTAGGGATTTTCATAATGTGAGATGCAAAAAAATATTTTTGTAGCGGTATTGAGTTGTAAGAGATTACAAAATATAATCACTGGATTGTAATAATATAAGACTCGTTGTTTGGTAGACGTAGCCCAGGGAATGGGTAAACCACACTAAATATTTGTGTCATATGTTCTCTTTTGTGAGATTTATTATTTTCTAATATTGGTTATATTTGCATGTAATTATTATGTACATCTATGGTTAATCCTAACAAGTGGTATTAGAGAAAGGTTGTTATTTGTCAATTATCCTCTACAGGAAAGTCTCATATTTGAGGGGGAGTCTCATGGTTGAGTGGGAGCAATACAAGATGAGGGTAAGCTAAATGTTGACAAGTTTAAGGAAAAACATTTAGGTATGGAATATGAAAATGGAGGACTATCTCTATCAGAAGGATTTATGGAAGCCATTGGAAGGAAAAACCAAGAAACAAGAAACTATGACAAATGAAGACTGAGAGATTTTAGACAGAAAGGAACTTGGAAGAACTCAATTATGCTTGGCACCATTGGTGAATTTAACATTACAAAAGCAAAGACAATAGAAGAGCTGATGGAAACCCTAGCAAAATTGTATGAAAAAAACTTTACTTTCAATAAGGTATTTCTCATGAAGCATTTATTTAATATAAAGATGGAAAAAGATGGATCTATTGCATATCATTTAAATGAGTTTAATACTATTACTAGTCAGTTATCCTCTATGAATGTCAAATTTGATGAAGAAATTAGGGCTCTCTTGATTTTGTGTTCTTTGGCTAAAAGTTGCAATGGCTTGGTAATGGCTATAACTAATTATGTTTCTAGATCTAATACCCTAAAATATGATGATGTGATTGGTTTTATTCTAAGTGAGGAAACTCATAGGAAAACCTCAAGTGGATCTAAATTAGGAAGTTCTTTGAACATGCAAAGTAGAGGTAGAATGATTGAGAGAGAAAGTAATTTTCAAAATTGTGGGAATTCAAGAGGAAAGTCAAAGGGGAAGATGTCTCAATCCTAAGGACTGAGAGATTGTTGGTACTATGGAAAATTGGAGCATAAGAAAAAATATTGTGGTAAGTAAAAAATCTGAAGAGGATGATTTTCTTCTACCTTTAGAAAGTGTTGATGATTCATGGGTTTTTGATTCTGGTGCTTCATTTCGTACTACACCCCATAGAGGTTATTTTATTGATTATATCTAAGGGGATTTTGGGCTTGTTTATTTAGGGGATAATAATTCTTGTCAAATTTTTGGAAAGGGAAAAGTTAAGATTAAGTTGCACATGTGAATCATTGGCTACTACATGAGGTAAAACATGTTCCAAGACTAAGTAGGAATTTAATATCAACAAGGTAGCTCGGTGATGAGGGTCATGCAGTTACTTTTAATAATAAAAATTAGAATGTTTCAAAATGTTCCCTTGTAGTAGAAAAAGATGTGAAAGAAGCCACCTTATATCTTTGTATAGGTCATATTGTTCCTTCTACTTTAATTGTTTCAGAGAAAAATGAATGTTTAGGAACAATTGTTATTGATTAAGTAAAACATATTTTTTTATAGGGGTTCCTGAAACCCACTAGTTAACAACACAAAATAAACTAAGAATTTCAAGTCTAGCTACTAAACATTAAAAAAAACAATAGGCCAGGCCTCACCAATAGATGAAAGCATAAAAAAATGCCAAAATCTAGGAAAGCATAAAAAACCAAGACAACCAATCAGGGAACATGACCTTTAGCCAACTCCTTATTCTTTAACTCCATCTCTTCCTTAGAGTCCACCTCATCTATCTTTGAGTGAATATAATCCTAAGAAGCCAACTCAACCTTCTTTCTATTTTCCACTCTTCTCTTTTTGCTCATGCTCTCCTCCTAAACAGATTCCTCCTCCTCAATCACCCTGGTCCCATCAATGTCCTTTTCCTCCTTAGCCTTTTTATTCTCCTCCATCATCTCATGAAGCTAAATGATGTTATCATTTAGGCATTTTATAATGTTAAGGATCTAATCAGCCAAGCTTTGAGGAGTAGTCTCCATCCTTTCCACCCTTTTTTCAATGTCTAAAACCCTTGCTTCTAGATTGCCAAATTTGAGATTCTCTCCCACCCCTTCTGGCTTATTCTAAAACTATATCCTATACATTTAACCATCAATTTCATAAAATATCCATTTGAAGGACCAAACATTGTCCATGAGGCCGTTTCTGACATTATTCAGGAAATTCATACTGATCTCATGCACATTGTCACTAAGAATAACTAGACCAGGATCAATGAGCTCTTCCAGCTGAATAGTCCCATCCCTACCCTCAATCACCTCTAAGTTAATGTGTTCTCTAACCAGCCCCATCTTGGTTGTACTTGCATGTAAATTCCTCCAAATATTTTTTGTCCCCTTCTCATCTAGAGAAATCATAGTTTTAACCACACCCTCTTCATCCTTCCTTTTTTCTCAAACATCAGACCCTAAGTCTTCTCAACATCCTTATCTCCCCCTCTTTTCCTTTTGATCAAACTTTCCTCCTTCCTACCTATCTGAGCCTTTCTAGGTCCAACTTCTCTCACATTACCTTCCCTATCAGAGTCCATCCCTTCTTCCTTCTCATTATACTCTTCCTCTGATTCCTCCTCCTATTTTATCCTTTTGTCTAAGCCTCTCCATGGCTTATTTTTATTCTTCTTCCCCATATCCTTTATGATTTTCACCACCTCCTCTTCTTTTTCTCAATGCATACCTATACTCTTCTCGATGTCTAATAGTAGGTAAGAGCTCTCAGTTTCATCAGAAGAAACTACCTTCTAGGAAAAAACCCTTACATGAGTTTGAACTTTAAAATGCTCATATAAAAGGAGTAACAAACCCTTGTGGAATGCCGGGTTAGAGTAAAATTTCTTCTTATAGTCCATTATACTCTTATTTGCCAGTAAAAATAGATAGTAGGGCATGAAAATCTTGGTTCTATACCTAAAATGATTAAGGATAACGAAATGGTGGGTTCAAATCTTGTCAAACTTGGTGTCGAGTGTGATATAGGATATAATTTCCCTAAGGACAAACCTCCATAGCTTCTTAATAGACAAAGGCTTGTAATATGCTCTCATCTTCACAAGCTCCTTCATTTCCTTCAAATCCCTAGAAAAATCCTTAACCACATTCAAGGAGATCTTCTTGTCCCTATAGAATTGAATGCCCTAGTTTGGGGAATTTATCACCTCAACAATCACCTCTTCATTGATTTGAAATTTCACCCCATCAATATTTACCTTCCCCTCCCTCCATGTCTTCACCATTAGGTCTATGATCTTCAGGTCCCAACCATGAAGCTTTTCAATGAAGGTCGAAATGCCTCCTTCCTCCAATTTCTCCCACACCTTTGAATGTGTCTTCCACTTCTCAGCTTCCCCCTCTAGCTCCCTTCTATGCCTCTATCCAACCATGTTGTCACAAATAGGATAACAACATGTCCGAGTTTTCCAGTTGCCTTGAATCAAGACTTGGTTTACCTCCTCTAAATTGTAATTGACTCTATCCTTGAAAAAGAAAAAGTAATAGTAATTACCAAAAACCCTGAAAGTTTCCCATAAATGTACTAGTAAATTCTCCAATAATGAACCCTCTAGATCGGCTCATGCCAATCACTGAGTACATAATACAACATATGAGCTACATTAACTACCATAATTACCCTTAATGATACCCATTTTCCCTTGAATCCTTTCTAGATCCATAATAATTTTTGCATCCATCGATAGAACCTCTCCACTTGTCCATGTTTGTGACTTGTCCCTTCTTAAAACCTCATTCACCATCTAGTCGACAACCAAATTACCTTCATGGTACACATTAGACACAAAGGCCTTATTGAAGGAAGTAAAAATATTTTTCATTTCCTCAATAATATTCTTTATACTCCATGTAGTATGGTGATCACCCCTTAGGCATTTGATTATGTTGTTAGACTCCCCCTCCAACCATAAACATTTGGCCCCACCATCTTTAGCCAACTTCATAGTATGGAGGGCAACACTGGCCTCAAAATAATGGTTTGTTCAAAACCCCAGAGGGTAAGTGACCACCATGATTCCATACCCTTGACTATTTCTTATCATATATCCACATCCCCCCTCTCCCAAGTTGCCTTTAGCTTTTTTGTCAAAGTTGGCCTTATGCCAACCTTCCGGAGGTAAGATCCAAGAACACTCCTTTATTTTAGTCTGAGAATCCATAGTTCTCTCATTTATACCAACAACAGGGTTCGTTCCTTATATAAACATATAGTTTTCCAATAGGGTATTTGAATTTTCTCAAATACTATTCTAGCTATAAGGTATGCATCCCTAAAAATCTTGTTATTGCATTCCTTCCAAATACCCCATGAAAAATGAGGAAAAGCCCATTTTCTTATAGTATGGAGACCAGTTCCCTTCCAAGAGTTGTCCCACTACCTTAAAAAGTATATAATAGATCTAGGAGCACACCACCTCATCCCAAAATCCTAACTAAACAAAGACCAAACCACTCTTGAAAATGAGCAATGGATAAACAAATGATCTACCAACTCAACCTAGTTTTTGTGAAGGACACATGTATTCGGAATAGGATGTCCCCTCTTGCAAATGTTGTTAATAGTTAGAATCTTGTTCTAGAGTAAAAGGGGGAAAAAAATATTGATTTTTGGGGTAACGTTAGGGTACCAGGTTTTTTCCCATTCTGGCTTCACATCCTACTTGATAATAGCTTGGTAATTCAAGGCCACTTAATAGGTTCCATTTAAAGAATCCTCCCAAATAATCCTATCCTAATCCTCATTTACAACCACCCAGATCAAAATACTCATAAGGGGTTCCAGATCCATAGAAATAATAGTCAAATCCCTCAAGCCCCAGTCATTTCTATACTCAAAAACAAATCTCCTCACTCTCTGGATGCAAATGTTGGCCCATCTCTCAAATTGAAGGATGGCAATAGGAGGCCCTTGAATCAACCAATTATCCTACCAAAAAATAGTTTCCTCTCCACTCCAAACACACCATTTTGCCCTTCTAATAGCAACATCTCTAGCACTAAGAAGACCATTCCAAATAAAAGAGCCTCTAGGAATTGAATCACAAAAGAGAAAATTTCTAAAAGAAGGTCTACGAAGATATTTGTCTTCCATGATGTCCCTCCACTCCCCTCTACTAGAAAATAATCTCCATACCTATTTTTCTTGGAGGGCTCTATTGAAAGGGTATAATTTCCTAATCCCCAAGCCACCATACTATTTTACAAGACACACATTATCCCAAGCCACCAGGTGTAAACACTTGTTGCTTTCCAACCCAGACCAAAGAGAGTCCCTCTAGATCTTCTCCATGTGATCTGGAAACTTACTAGGAATCCCAAAAAGACTCAAAGCATAGGTAGGAAAGTTCTGAAGTGTAGCTTTGGCAAGGTGTATCTTGCCAACTTTGCTAAGAGTGACTCCCTTCCAACCATTAAATTTTTTGTTAAATCTATGTTAAATATTATTCAAAAGAGAATCTGGGGGTCTCAACCCCAAGGGAAGACCCAATTAGCTAGAAGGAAGACAACCAGTAGCACATCCCAAAATAGACACAATCTTCTTCTAATACAAATCTAGAGTATTAATGAAGAAAACTAAACTCTTGTTCTAGTTGATAAGTTGCCCCGATCTCATAGAATAATAGCCCAAAATATTTTTCATCGCCTTGGCCTCTCCAACTATAGGTTTTCCTCCCATAATAGTATCATCAACAAATTGTTGATGGAAAAAACTAGTGGGCCTGAAGAAGGTTTTATATTGGATAGAGCTCCCAAAATTCTATTAGCAAAAATTAGCCTTCTGATACATTTAGCCAAGATAATGAAAAGAATAGGGGAAATCAGATCTCCTTGTTTGAGACCTCTAAAAGGCTTAAAGAAAGCCAAGGGGGAACCATTAACTAGAATAGCCAAGGAGCTAGTAGTAACCAACTGGCTAATAAGTTTGATAACCCTAGAATTAAACCTAAAGGCCTTGAGAGCATTGAAGAGAAAGGTCCAATCCACACTATCATAAGCCTTATAAAAATCAAGCTTAAGAAGAAAACCTTCTCTTTTATCCTCCTCCAAAGAATGGATCACCTCATGAACTACCATAATAGAATTTAGTATTTTTCTTCCAAGGACAATACTAGATTTTTGGATAGCTATTATAGAGGGTAGAACTTTGATGATCCTTGAAGCCAACACTTTGGAAATGATCTTATAGAAAGAGTTACATTGGATGATAGGTCTGAATTGATCCATAGAGTCCACCCCAACCACCTTCAAAATAAGCACCAAGAAAGTGGTCTTTAACTCCTTTAAATGACTTCTAGCTCTGAAGAA
This sequence comes from Cupressus sempervirens, assembly GCA_028749045.1. Classification (NCBI taxonomy): domain Eukaryota; kingdom Viridiplantae; phylum Streptophyta; class Pinopsida; order Cupressales; family Cupressaceae; genus Cupressus; species Cupressus sempervirens. The sequence continues at coordinate 475,794,116 of CM053789.1, read as the reverse complement.
TTATTGCACTACTTTAGTAACATCTTGTTGAACCACATTCTAGAAAGTCTAGAAGAAGAAGGATGGAAACGCATCCAAACTTGGGGATTTTTCTACAGCTAGGGAGAAAACAACCTATTCTACTTCGAAAGGAGAAGGAATAGCCCCAATCATCTTTTTCTCCTTAGGTTGACTCAAAGACATGATGTTAGAGAAGATATCCATCTAATCATGTTCTACCAGGTTATTGTCTTTCTCAAGGAGAGCTATAAAGAAGGAAATAACCTCTCCTACTATATCATCTTCTTCTTCGAAAACCATTTCTCCCTTCTTGATGATGCTAATTTTTTTTTATGCTCCATGTTTCAAAGAAGAGGAGTGTAAGAACCTTGTGTTCCTATCACCCTCTTTCAACTAGACATCTCTCAACCTTTGCTTCCAAAAGTTCTCTTCCTAACTAATAACATTGTGAAGCTCAGAAAGGATAGATTTCTCCACCTCCATCCTTTCATCACTATATCCTTCCTTCTAAATCACTTCTTGAATGATACTAAGGTCCTACAATATCTGAGCTTTGGAGTGAAAGATATTTCCAAAAATAGAGTTGTTCTACTTTCTAACATTCAACTTCACATTCCTCAATTTCTTAGCCACCTTGAACATAATGAATCCATTCACATGGATATTCTACAACTTTGATATATGCACTAAGATATTTAGGTGATAAGTCCACATTTTATCAAATCTAAATGGGAAGTTATGCTTTAAATCAATAAGATCTAAAGTGAGAGAGATGAGAGAGTGATCCAATCCTACCCTGGCCATTAATGAGAGATTGAAATAATAAGATGATAAATAGTCTAAGGTAATCAGAGTCCTATCCAATTAGACCTTAATACAATCTCTTCCCACTCTCCTATTGCAACAAGTGAAAAGAGCTCCCTAGAGATCAACATCAAGATATGCCAAGTCGTTGATAAAATCTGAGGTCCATTCGACTATCTAGGTCTAGGGGAAAACCACCCTTCTTTTCATCCTCCCTTAAAGTAGTATTGAATTCTCTCATAGTAATACACCTTCCTAGTTTGAATCTAGCTATAACATTCTTATTTACCCCAAAAATTCTTCCTACCATTCTTAGTAACAGGAGCATATACATTCAACAAAAACTAGGATTCTTTGTTTTTATTATTTTTAAAAAGAATGAGGAGAATATTACCTTCACCATAAACAACTTGAGGCTTAAAGAGATAAGAGCTACAAAGGGTAACTAGACCTCCTGAATCTCCTTTTGAATTCATTGCAAAGCCTTCCATACTACTACTAAAAACAATTATTTCCACTACCTCCTTTCTCAATTTTGTTTCCTAAATTAGGAAGAAGTTAGGCTTATGATCCATAATCATATTTCTTATAACCTCTTGTTTGTGGACTCTATTGAGTCCCTTTATGTTCTAGGATAGGACCTTCATTTCTTCTTTGTGAAGCAGATCTCTGGGATGGTCTTTTGGCTCCCATCCACTAGGTTCCTTCTAGTCTCGTCTCTCCTATTCTGACTATTAGTATTCCTTTCCAGAGTCTTAGGTCTTGCATGTATAACAACCTTCTCTTGACTTCTTCTTGCAGTAGAGGACTTCGAAGAAGGGTCCCAAATTTTATTTTTCTTTGCTACCTCTAACCATTTCCCTTAGCTTTCATCGATACATTTCACAAATAGGGCCTTCGTTCGAGTGAGTTTCCCTAGAGATGAGGGTCTAACCATCTCCACCACTCTAGAAATCTTCCCTAGAGAGGTAATCTCCTCCCTAGGAATATCACTTTCATTGAGTATTGACTCACTTGAGATAGATTCCTCCTCCTTTTCCAACTTGTCCTTGGGAGTATGAGATATTTCCTTTGCTCCTACTAGTTCAAGACTCACCTTTCTAGGCCGAACCTCTTGTAATACTTCTCCCTTGGGAGATGACTCCTTGAAATTTTCTAGGTCCTCTAACCAAATCACCCTCCTTTGCTACTCAGATACTAGCCTTTGTGGTTCCTTATCGCCATTTTTGGTACATGATGGTTCAGTCCCTAGGACTTCCACTTCCACCATAGTAGGTGCCACCATCAATTCCTCCTGCTATATCTCCAACCCTGTAACTTTTTTAGAAGTACCCTTATGTTTCCACACTTTATCTCCCTCTTTTCAAATTTCAATTATATCCTTTGTGAACCTCTTTTCCCTAATCTTACTCTAGTTCTATTTGCTAGTTTTCTCCTCCAAGACCCTTGGGCAATTCTTAGCCACATGGCCTACCTTTTCAGAGTGAAAATAGAAAAAAGAGACAATTTCAAAATCTAGCTTTTGAATATAGGTACTTAGTTTTGAATGAAGGTACACCACTTCTGACATATCTCAGTCATCACTTACGCCAATACATATTCTTGCATAAGTTAGCCTACTTCTTGCCACCATGATAGGATCAATGGATAAGAGCTCCCCAAATGACTTAGTTGTGCCATCAAAAAAATCCTCATACCAAAGTTCCATTGGAAGTTCTGACAACCAAACCCATCCAAGAGTAGTTTAGGAACAATTGTTACAGTTGAGAAGGGGAACAAACAACTACTATAGATTCTGATACAACATTGTGGAACTAAAGACTTGGGCACATGAGTGAGAAAGGTGTGAAATTAATTTATTCAAAGAAAGTCTTACTAGGTCTAAAATCTGTTAGCATGGATTTCTGTGAAACTTTGTGTGTAGGGAAAATAAAAGAGAGTGAGTTTTGTGAAGAGTGAGAAGAAAATTAAAAATGAGAAGTAAGAGCTTGTGCATAAAGATGCATATGGACTAGCTCAAGTATCTTCCCTTGGTGGCTCTCATTATTATGTTACATTTATTGATGATGCAACTAGAAAATTATCAATTTATTTCCTTAGACAAAGAAAAACTTTTAAGAAATGGAAATACTTGGATTAAAACAAGACTATTAAGAAATTAAAATGTCTCAAATCAGGTAATGGTGGTGAGTATTTTAGTCATGAAATTGAATGTTATTTCTCCACTAATGATATTCATAGACAAAAATTGTTCCAAGGACTTCGTAGGAGAATAGAGTGGCTGAATGCATGAATAGGACAATAATGGAGCGTGCAAGGAGTATGAGGTTTCATGTTGGGTTTTCATTGAACATGTGGGTGGAGGGTGTTAATAATGTTGTATATTTGATTAATAGGGGTCCCTCTACTCCTTTAGCATGTGGTATTCAAAAGGAAGCATGGACTAGTAACAAGGTGAGTTATTCTTTTCTCAAAACCTTCGGTTGTGAAGCATTTTCACATATAGATTCTGAAAATAGAACTAAACTAGAAGCTAAGTCAAAGAAATGTATATATTTTTGATATGGAATTGATGAATTGGTTATAGGCTTTGAGATTTTTGATATCATAAAATTTCAAGAAGCATAGATGTCATATTCAATAAGAAAGTGTTGTACAAAGATCTCTTGCAACAACATGAGAAGAAAAAAGATGATTACATAGTGCTAGATGATACTCCAAAATATGACATTCTAGAAATTCCTCACAAGCTCCAAAAATATTTTCTCCTTCTTTGTATTCTATTTTGCTAACAGATGCTGGTGAACTTGAAAGTTATGATGAAGTTGTGTAGATGGATACTAAGATTTAGTGGGAGTCTACAATAAAAGAGGAAATGGACTATTTACTAAAAAATAAGACATGGGATTTATGCAAATTGCCTATAGGTAAAATGGCTTTAAAGAATAAATGGGTTTATAGGTTGAAACAAGAGGATGGAGCTAACAAACAATTTAAAGCTAGGTTAGTTGTAAAAGGATTTGCAAAGAAAAAGGGCATTGATTTTGATGAGATGTTCTCTCCTATTGTTAAAATAACTTCTATGCATATTGTTTTAAGTATTGTGGCTACTAAAGATTTGGATTTGGAGTAGCTTGATGTTAAAATAACCTTCTTCATGGTTATTTGGATGAAGAGATATATATGGGACAACCACAAGGATTTGAGGTCAAAGGTAAGGAGAAGTTAGTGTTTTGATTGAAGAAAATTCATATGGCTTGAAGCAAGAACCTCAGTAATGGTATCTAAAATTCGACAGTTTTATGCATGAGAATAGATATAGTAGGTGTCATTTAGATCATTGTGTTTATTTTAAGAGGTTAGATGATGACAATTGCATTATTTTACATTTATGTGTTGATGATATGCTTGTAGCTAGGTCTAACATGAATCATATTAAGGGGCTGAAACGCCAGTTAGAACATTCATTTTCAATGAAGGATTTGGGGGTAGAAAATAAAATCCTTGGCATGAAAATTTGTAGAGATAGGAAGAACAGAAAATTGACTTTATCTCATGCTGATTATATTACAAAGGTGTTGCAACATTTCTCTATGGAGAAATCTAAAGTTGTCAACACACCTTTACCTAGTCATTTGAAGTTGAATAAGGAGATGTGTCCAAAGACACAAGAAGAAGAGGATTAGATGTCCAAGGTATCCTATGCTTTAGTTATAGAAAGCTTTATGTATGTTATGGTATGCACAAGGCAAAATATTGCACATGCAGTGGGAGTTGTTAGTAGGTATATGAGTCATCCAAGAATTGAGCATTGGAATGTAGTTGAATGGATTCTCAAATATTTGAGAGGAACATCCAATAAGTGTTTGCACTTTGGAGGCTCTACTACTAACTTACAAGGTTATGTTGACTCATATTTGGAAGGGGATATTGATACAAGGAAAATTACTATAGGTTATGTATTACTACTGGTGGGCCAATAGTGAGCTAGGTTTCTAGGTTATAGAAGATGAACACTTTATCCACTATAGAAGTTGAGTATGTTGCTGCTACTATGGTAGCCAAGGAGATCATATGGCTTGAGTTCTTCTTAAAAGAATTGGGAAATCCATAGAAGGATAATTATTTGTTTATAGATAGTCAGACTGCTATTCATCTTACAAGGAATTTTGCTTTGCATTCAAAGAAAAAACACATATAGTTATGGTACCATTTCATTTGGCTAGTTTTGGATGATAGATAGTTAAAGATGGACAAGATACATACTAATGAAAATCTAGTAGATATGTATACAAGGTAGTGATAAGGGAGAAGATAAATTCCTCTTCAACTTTGGTTGGTCTTCTAGAATTAATAGAATAAAAGAACAACAAAGTCGAGAGTGGTTTGATCTAGTGGGAGCCTCATGGAATAGTGAAGTAGCTATAGGATCAATCTTCAAGTGGGAGATTGTTCTTAAGTGTGGAGCCTGATCAGTCCCCAAGTAGGAGATAGTTTTTTGTGATTGATTAGGGAAGTACTATACATACTCCATAATTCCTTAGTAGACTATTTTATCAACAATTTATGACTAACATGTTGTAACTAATATTAACCCTAAAGCAGAAAAAAATACTTGTATACTAGAGCTTAGGGCTAGCGATTTTCATAAGGTGAGATGCAAAAATTGCAACTTGTAGTGTTATTGAGTTGTAAGGGATTACAAATTTTAATCAAGTTGTAATCACTAGATTGTATTAATATTGGACTCATTATTTTGTGGACATAGTTAAGGGATTGGGTGAGCCATGTTAAATCTTGGTGTCTTGTGTTCTCTTTTGTGTGATTTATTATTTTCTAATATTGGTTATATTCTTATTTAATTATTATTTATATATGTGGTTAATCCTAACACCTAGTTTTTGGACTCCTCGAGTCAGATTAGTTACTCTAGAATAAAAGGAAGCATATGAGTTGCACTCCTCTATGTTTCCTCTTCTGCCACCGTAGTTGATTAGGTTCTCTTATTAAGTGGGATATATTCAATTCCATCCCATTTCTCTTCCTCTTATACCTTTCATACAATTTAAAATTTTGAAGAGATGAGGTGCTCTTCTTCTTTAGGTTCCTCCTTTTCTCCTCTACTATCACTATCATGCTCCTAGCCATCTTAGGCCCTAACTATGAGGCTTTTGTCTTTGCTAGAGTTTCTATAGGTAGGGCTAGAGATTATTCCCCTTGAATTAGTGCTTCCTCCCTAGGAGCCTCCTAAGGCTAAGATTCTTCTTCCACTACTTCCTACTTTCATTTCTTTTCCTTAGCCTTGTCACTATGGAAGTAGGCCAATTCTCACTCATATTTGTAGACTATTTTTGGTCATACTAGGGACTTCTCTTGGTAAGTTAGAATAGTTAATTTGGTTCCTTTACATTTCTTCAACTTGGCCTTATGTTCTAGATTTGGTGCATCAGGAATTAGATCCAAGTGGAAAGTCTTCCTTAGACAACATCAAGTCAATTGAAAGATATGCCTGACCTTGTGTTGTATGTCATCATTCACTTCTTGGTCAATCTCAACATTAATTATTGGCATCTCAAATATCTTATCCCTATTTCATAATGGATCTAGCATATCTAGAGTATCCTTGTTCCATATCTTTAGAGGGATTTACAAATTGAGAGCCTTTTCTACTAGTTACAGACTCATCCTACAATAGCTCTTAATTTGAACATCATAGTCATCTATCCAATTAATCTAATGATCTTCGATCAAAGCATCGTGAATGAATTTCTTCCCGAAAATATGTTCCACCATCTTGATGTTGTTAAAATATGGGTGCACTATTGGATAGTCATCCAAGGGATATTGATCCCATTCACTATCATATGTTGCAATACCTAGTTTCTTCTTTACCTCAAAAACTCAAATAGTAGTGGGCCAAACCCATGTCTTCTTGTGCTACTTTTTGACCCTATCATAGGCTAAGGCCAACTTTCTAGCTAGCTCTAGTAGTATCAACATGTCTAATGGGTAGAGGGGAAGCTTCTTTGGACATAGGAGGGTACCTTCTACCTAGATATATTGAACTAAATGAAGTAAGAACTTACCCTTGCTATTCAGGTAGGAACCTCTATAGATAGCATTTTTTCATAATCACCTTCAATGAATAGGATTGTGGAGAAAATAAAACCATCATTAACCAATCTATATTATAGGATTTTGAATGGTATCCCTTTTTATACCAATTGAGGGTACACTATGTAAGTTTGGTCATTACTATCTTGCATGCTTCCCTTCTTCACTAACCATGGGTAACTAGTTTGCCTTTTTGCTAGAAGGTAGACCATATAGGAAGTCATATAGAAGCAGGGTTCAACCTTCATCAAAGTGAGCTATTTTTATAGGTCATTTCTGATGATGGTTTCCAACTCGATTAGAAATCCCCTTTTCTTGATGCTTCTAATGAAGGGAACTATCCAAGTCTCAAGATAATTGGCCATAGGGAGTCCCATGAATTTTCTCAAAAGCACTACATTGTAGCTGATATCATTAATCATGTATCCCCAAGTTATGTGAACCTTTTTGAATCTTCTATTAGTAGTGGGTTAGAAAATGAGGTACTTCTCATGTATAATACCTTTTGCCTCTTGTTCATGTACCCTATACCATTGATCTTCTATGTCATATGTTATCTTTTGGAATTGATCTGCAAGTGGTAGGTGAAAAACCTTCTCTATATTATCAAGGTGTATGTTAAAAACCATCTCCTCTGTAACACTTCTCATAACCTTTTTTATTGGCACATAGTAGTGGGCCAATACCATGATCAATTCTTAGAATTAGATAGATATAGGATACGAGGCTACATTGACCATCCCACAAGGGATCAAGGATGAAATAATGTCAAACATTTCCCCTGGTTTGTTGCACAAAATGAGGAATACATTCCAATCAATGTGGCACATCTCCCTGTCTTAGAACTCTAAGTTCTTATCCACAAATTATGATTTCTTTGGTGTTCCTTAGAACTTTAAAGTAATTTTTTGAGTTTCTATCTTCACCACCATAGATGACGAGGATGATGCTATTTTAATTTATACAAGAAAATAAAGTTAGGAAATTTGTATCAAAAGCTCAAAAGATTCTAACTAGTATGACCTCACTGGTGAAAACTAATGCAAAACTGGTAAAGAAACACAAGAAACTCACAAAAATGAACAAAAAGGGCCTAAAAGGTGTACATGCTTACCCTATGAACCTAACACAACTACACATGTACACAAGTCACATAAGTCGTGTACATTTCCTTGTGCTGCATTTTATATGTGCATGTACAATACCTAGCTGGGGTCACTTATGCATGAGATGTACATGTACACATTGAGGTTTACCTTAGAGTTTAAAGATAATGATGGATAATGATTGTAGAGATGTGGAAATGAGGATGTGTGAAGGTGTGGCTCCAAAATGAAAAGTAAGTATATACAAGGTGAAGTTGGATTTATAGGTGCAAGTGACTTGGGGGTGCACATAGTACAGCTTTGAAGGTGTGCATATGTGCATGTGTGCTTACATAGAGTTAGGGGTTTGGGCACACACTGTGTACCCCTCCAAGTGTGCATGTGTTCCAAGTATACATTTGCACACCTTAATATACCTTTGCAAAAATTTGACTTCCTAGCTCGTTAACATTTTTTGGAACTGACTGAATAGAAGTCCTAGACCAACCTTGACCTGAAGGTAGACCTTAATCACTAAGGTGCTCAACTAGGTGTCTTATTTTAGGGAATACGATCACTCTCCATACAAGAAAAGAGGGGGTCCCTTTTTGGATTCAAAATGGGGTGTGTGTATTGAAGCCAAAATAGGTAATTGTCTTAATCTTTTCATCTTACTAATGCTTACCAAATTATTAAGATTTACATGTCATAGCCTCTTATACCATAACCAAATATCTTCAAATTGTGGAAAGAGACATGTAACTTCATATAGGTATTGATAGAAAAAGTCACCTTTTATTTGATCTTCACTTGCAATTAGTTCACTAGGAGCATCATAAATTATTGCCTTCATATTTTGGAATTCAATTAAATAGCTTGATTTGTTCAACCATACCACACTCAACAAGTTATATTTCAATCCATCAACCCAATGCACATTGTCACATCTGATCTTGTAATTCAATATAATTGATCCATTCATATGCTATGAGAAACCATTATTAATTATCCATTTAGCATTCTTATTCACATGTAAGATTAAAGGAGTTTTCTCATCTTCATCAGATTCATCTTTCATTGCAAAATAAACTTCATCACCATTTTCATTAGAATCACTATCAAAGCCATCTTTTTCAGCTATCTCTATTGTCTCTCCTTCCTTGGTTTTTTTTTCTTTCCTTTCTTTCTTCTCATCTCTATTAGGATATCTTGTAGTAATACAACCAACTTTGTTACATGTACAATAGATTATAGGAAGTTTACCTTTGTATTTTACTTTTCCTCTTGGTAGCGATATTGCCAATAATACTTCTAACTCATCAAAGTCATCATATGATTCACTTTCACTATCTAGATGCCTACTCTTCTTCTTTCATTTAGATCCATCAATGGTAGCTAAGACTTGAAAGAAAATTCAACACTATATGGTGTATAGTTATTGAAATTTGACAATTCAAATACGAGGAGTATGCCAATTAGATATTCCAAGGTTAGATCCTTATCAGGTGTATATCTCAGTTCTTGAATTGCAGATATTCTAATTGCATAGATAGGATTTGAAGTCCTCATTATATTTCTTATCATAGCCTCGTCATATATGTCTTCTCTAGCTCTTCTAATTACAATTACCACCTCCTTGATTCAATCACAATATTATGTAATAGTATCTCCTTTCATTCTCATGTCATCAAAATTTCCTCTCAAAATTTCTTCTTTAGACATTAACACATTTTTGTCTCCTCCGTGGATTTATGCCAACTTATCCCACATTTTCTTTGCGTTAGTATAGTCATTTACATCATCAAATTGAACATAATTCATGGACGATGTTAGATCTATCTACTAAAGATAATTGATCACTTGTATATTGTCTTTGATATTACATAAAATGTCATTTTTGGAATTACAAATGGGAAACATATACTTCTAAGAGGGGGGGTGAATCAAAAGTACTAATGTTTAACCAATAAATTTTTTAACTTCAAACAATACATGCATTAAAATATTGAAATAACATGTACAATAAATGCATCTACACAAACACTTGACACTAGATATGATTACCTAGAAACCCTCCAAATGAGAAGGTAAAACAAGGGTGGGGATGACACCCACAAATTTTTACTACTATTGCAATACAGTGTAACTTGTTAAGGTTATAAAATTTGACCATGTAACATGATTTTCCATATGAAAGGCCTACCCTATTAAAAGCATACAAAGGATTGTTAGATCCTACCCTATTAAAGGATATCACACCCTACTACAAGTGTACCTGTTTGAAGGATTTATGAACATCACTTGGAATGTCACCATGTTAGAGGATTTCAAAATGACTATTAAGTCAACCTTAGTCCAAGGGATTTCATCCTGCTAATACAGTTGCTAGAAAGTAATAGTAATATGTTTGATATGGCAACTTACAATCTTATATTGCTGATTTTAGATCTCAATTCAGTCCATCTTGATCCTCTTGAGACAATATAATAATGTTGTATTTATGATCCTCTATTCTACAAACTAATTATGCAATTATTTTGCTCTACTAAGTCACCTTGAATGCTTTCTGATCAATTCACCCCTTTTCTTTTCTCTATTCTTCACTTACATCATCTATAAATTATGGGGCTTCATCTTTCATATAAAGAATTTTGTGGCTTTGGGTTAGGTATGAATCTATGGCTGAGATTTATCCATTTTGCCACTTAATCTTTAAAATTTTTTGATTGGTTGCATTTTGCCTGCATAGGAAAACCAAATAGATTTGATCTTTATCTTTTAAAGCTTTGAGATCTATCCAAAAGTTGGCATAAAAATGGTTTACATAGTTGGTTGTGCCATCACAAACAACTAGGTCCATTTTGTGTTACTCAACACTTAATAATACTGATGCTTGGCACTTACTATAAATTTTTCTTGTTTAACACTTGAACTTGCTCAGCATCAATTGTTCACTCGACACTTGAATCACTTAGCATGGTCTATTTGCTCGGCACTTGAATGACTCAACACTAATTGCAACTCAGCATCTATACATATTATTCTTGGCATGTATTACTAGCTCAGCATGAACTTAGTAAATATCTTAAGTGTGTTGACACTCAATTGTCAAAACCAATCTGAGATCAACAATCTCCCCCTTTGACATGAGTGTCAAAAACACTTAACTATTCATAACAAATCTAATCTTCTCGAGTACAATGCATTCGTAGTTCGACATATATTCAAAACTTTAAAATTCTATAATAGATTATATATCTCAAAAAATTTGTAACTCCCCTTGAGTTAAGGTGTCTATTTTGTAGCCAAAATCTCTTCTCTTCTCTGAGTAGATTTTCCTCTTGTTGATACTGTTACTCTATCTAATATACTCTACTTCTACTCTTTTTCTATTTGCTCTCCCCCTTACTCTTTATCTCCCCTTGCACATTTGTCTCCTCTATGTGCTCTTTATTTTCTCCCCCTTTTTTTACACTAATGTCAAAGGGTTTATACACTGATTGTGTAGTTGTCCAAAAATTTCTTGTGGACTTCCATTATAACCTTTAGAGTAGCATCCCAATTGTCTAATGCAACATCTAAGGACTTTATTTGGATGGTTGTCTCTACTACAAGGTGAACTAGTCCATCCAAACTTGAAAGTTTGGGATCTTTCTTTAATACTATTTCTGCATAAGCTAGTTCCTTTTGGAGTATTTCCATATAAGGGGTAAAAGAGGCTTATATATTAATCAACTTGGCTCTTATGGTAGCCTCTTCTATTGTTAACATAGCTAGTTGATTTTGTGTATGAAGCACTGAATGAAAATGCTTCTCACTTTGAGCTAGGTTCTAGGGTAATTGCATACTTGATACCTTCAAGTTTCTTTCCAGACATAGAATCCTATGGCTTATTTCTTGTGTGAAGAGTGTGGAATCACACAATTTTTTGTACAATGAGAATATGTTCTCAAGTACCTTCTTTACTTTCTCAATTTTGGTAGCTAATTCCAATTGTGCTAGTGTTATATCACTAGATATTTTCTCATTGACTTTCCCTTGAAATTTCTTTTCAAACCATTCCATAAGTTTAACATTTGTTTCTTGGTCTTCATTAATCACCTATTCAACAATTTCTAATAGTTGTTCTAGTATAGGCTTAGATTCATCAGGTTTTTGTAAGCTAAAAGCATCTAAAAAGATGTCTTTGATCTCCTATAGTGCTTGCCTCTGTTTGTACTCTTTCTTGAGTATTTCTCGATTCTTCTTTCTTTCTAATGCTTCTTCCATTATATTTATTTTTTCTAATGTCATGGTTGCATAGTCATGTTTGGGTACATCATTATTTCTTTATCTAAAAGTACATCACCATAGTGAAATACCTTAGCAACCTTGGATGAGCTAGAGCCTAGTGTTGAAATCTGCAATAGTATTGCATCAATGCTCGATCTCTAAAGTAATTTTTTTAGAGAGCCAGATGTTGGTAAATTTACCAATGTTTGTATGGCTTCTTATTCCTTCTCCTTTGGTATGCCCTTGTCTTCATTAGATCTATCTTGATCAATTACAATTAATATTGGTGCTCCTTGTGCTTGTACATTAGGTACAGAAACATCTATTTTTCCTACTTGTTCTTTTGTAGGCTCCTTTACTTCTATAATCTAAGTTGTATCAACTATATCAACTATTACAGTAGTGTCAACCTTTATAGATTTATCATCTGATTGTATTATTGGTTGAGCACTAGTAGCTATAGGGATGACAGAAGGTGGTTCTTATGTATTCACCTTATCCTTTGTTTTGTCAGCTACTACTTTATGAAGTTCTTCAACATTGACCAATATAGTACTCTCACACAATCTTTCTCGCAATGTGGATTGGTCATGTATCTTTTTCAAATCCTTTGCAATTAAGGGATTGATGTTTTGAGGTGAGCTATCAAAAACATATTTCACTGTTATGGTTTTTGTAGGTGTGTTTATGTCATGTTGAGTCTCATGGCTGACAATTGTGTGTCTTGCACACTCTATTTTGCTTCCTTCTCATCAGCTATTGCCATTTCATTTGACTTCCTTGATGTCTCCTCCATAGTGGTGTCTTCTTTTTCTTTTTCTGTTTCTTCTTCCTTGTTTTCATCCTCTTCCTCATTATTTCTTCCCTCAAAGGGGTCTTCTCCTTTTTTGATAGTTGTCAATCCATATATTAACTTCCACATTTGATGCAGGGAAGGGATGAATAACTAGGGCCAAAGGCTCACCTAGCTATCCAAGCCACCTTGCAAGAGTTAACAAGTAGAAATGCAACACATAGAACAACAACCAAAGGAGGAAGAAGAGAAAATACTTTTATTGATTCATCAATATATCTTCATACATGCCCAGTTGCAAGGCCTTCTAGGTTATGACTAAATACAAATATATTCACATCAAAAATCCAACAACAAATTTGCACTTTCTAGTTCTTCTCTACAATCCTCTTCCAAAAAATTTCTCTAACTCTAAGCCTAAACACTCTATATATACTTGCCAAAACAACTTACAAATCATTCTAGAACATTACATAAGAGGATGGCCAACCCAAAAAATAGTCTGGAAACATCCCAAGAAAAGATCTTAACATAAATATCATGATTGAAATAAATCCAACAAGTTAGCTCACAGAAATCATGTCCAAAAGCTGACACTTGGCATAAACAAAAAAACTTAGCATATGAAGGGTCACTCAGCATACACTAGATAACTTGACACATGAAGAGTCACTTGGCATATACTGGGTAATTCAGCACATGAAGGAACACTCAATCAACTAAAGATTGATGTAGTAACTCAACACCAAGTAAATGCTACAGAAACTCGGCACCAACTAAGTGCTACAGTAACTCGACACCAACTAAGTGCTACAATAACTCGACACCAACATGCAGTATGAACAAAAATGACTAGGATAACAAGGCAACCCAGGATGCTCCTAAATTAGACAACTAGGGTTGAAAGAAATGATTCTCCTGAATCATTGACATGTCATAATCTGAGTTGAATCAAAATCAGATTGAGAAATCCATGAAGCATCTTCAATAAGCCCGTTCTTCCACTTTACCAAATATTCATAGTAATATTTTCCTCTTGTACTCTTGCCAAGTCTCTGATCCAATATCTGTTCAACTTCTTCAATATGCTTCTTAGGATAATTTTTTGATACAACAACTTCATCATCTGACTCATGATACTTATACAAATCAGCAATATTGAATATAGGAGATATATCCATGTCATCAGGTAACTCAACATCATAAGCATTACTATTGTCAAACTTCTTCAAGGTCTTACAAGATCCAAATTTCTTCATCTCTACCTTACTGTATGTTCCAACAGGAAATCTTCCTTTCTTTAAGTGAACTATCACCTCATTAGCAACTTCAAAATCATGATGTCTTCTAGACTTATCACCATTCTCCTTATACATTTGATTATTTTGTTCCAACCTTAACTTCACTTCCTTATACAATGACTCAATAAAATCAACAAATTCTTCTCGTATAGTGCTTCTCTTTTCTTCACCAACAACATCTCTCAAATCTAATATACCTCTAGGTTGCATTCTAGTAACAATCTCGAAAGGTGTTTTCCCAGTTGTAATGCCCTGCCAAGGGATCCAAAAGAATTAACCTAAAGTTTTACTAAGTTTGCTAAAAAAAAAAAATGGAAGTAAGAAAGTATAGCATACACATCAAACACATAGTAGCAGAAGCAGTAACATGTAATCATCAAAAAACATACATAATAGGTTACATTCATTAAGGATCCCAAGATATTGAGTCACATTTAAAATTTAATTAATTCTAAGTCTATCAACTATGATATCCACATGAAAGAATAATTAAAAATTTCCAATGTCCATAATATACATTTATTTTGAATGCCTCTTGGGAAATTAATTCGAAATGCTCATTCATCTACTATACATGTCATAGGGTATGAATGGCTTAAAAGAACATACATATGTAAAAATAGAAATACATCATCCTCTTCAGATCCATGATGCAAATGCAATATAGTAAAATAAATGAAATCATCCACCATACATGATACATACATCCATCATAAAATATAAACATCCATCATAAAATATAAACATCCATCATAATGATCCATGAACACAATAAAGGAAAATGCCAACAAAGAATGCTCCAACCATGGTGACTATGGACAAATCTCAATCGTAAGAGTGAAAAAGCACTACCACTTGACTGCATGGAACCTAAATGGTCCACTCCCACCGTGTTGAGAAGATAGTCTCAAGTCCCAAACAGGATATCAAAACATGAAACACAAATACTCTCTAAGTCCAGAAAATCTTAAAAGTATACTAACTCAAAGGTTCCAACACATAGATTGACATCTAGACACAGAGGCACAGAAGACACATTAGAAACCTACTATGTAAGCTTGAAGTGTCATCACATGAATCATGCTAGAACTTACCTGAACTATGGAATGCAAGGTCGTAACCAAGTGTTCTCTCAACTCCCATCCTAATCTGTACTAGCACTCGAGGCATGGGTGAGAACATACAATTAATTTTATTAGGTTCATTTAAGTCAGTATTTAGTGTAATGTTATCACTTATTAA
Organism: Cupressus sempervirens; assembly: GCA_028749045.1. Classification (NCBI taxonomy): domain Eukaryota; kingdom Viridiplantae; phylum Streptophyta; class Pinopsida; order Cupressales; family Cupressaceae; genus Cupressus; species Cupressus sempervirens. The sequence goes on along the minus strand of CM053789.1, from coordinate 475,778,505 downwards.
AAACAACCTACAATGAGCAATCCCCAGAGCCACTTCAGGTCTCTCATCCCAGATTGCAAGCCATTTCCCAACACTACACATAGATAACCTACCCTAGGCTCATGAAATTACAAATCACAAAATCACCTCAGCCCTATACATGCGACTGGAAAGCATCAAAAGATTAGCTACAATAATCAAATCAATTCTCCATGAGCAACTAAAAAGCGTCAAATGATAATCACAATGATCGCAACAGTTCTCTATCAGCAACTAAAGGAATTAATGATAAATCATAATGTCCAATGGCTCTAAACAAGCAACCAAAAAATATCCCAAAATAAATCACAATACTGATTGAAGACTCCAAAATGGTCAAGTCAAAACATGTCACAACATGTCATCATGTAGAACAAACCATCCAAAACATCTCAACCCTCTCAAAGCGACTCGAAGGTGAATCAAATATAACTAATCGATGACTCAAAAATGGTTAAGTCAGGTATCTCAAATACATACACCTTAGTTTCATGCAAGGAAAACTAAAAAGCAATAACAATTAGTAAATACATCCATCATAGAGCATATCAACACAACACCATGGTTGGGTTTAGAAAGATCGAGAACAAATCATCATAATATCATAATCGCATGACCCCCGAGCCTCTAGTAGATGTCCTATAACTGGTCAAAAATCTAGTCAACCCAAAACCCCAACATAAATAGCATAAAGCAAACCGTACAGTTTCATAATTTGGGTTTGATTTCAAAATACACAATAGAGTTTAAGTTAAAGTTTTAGTTTATATTTCAATGTACATTCCAAGTGTTTAGGATTCTATAATTTAACCCGATCGTTTATTCAATCCATAAATATAAAGTTACCCCCATATAAAAAAAAATCAAGTTTCCTAACAGGATAATCTGAGATAATCTTTTATTTTATTAAGTTATAACCATTAATGATTTTAAATAAAATAACTACGATTTTAATAAAATCAATAATTTAATATTTAATAATAACTTCTAATATTAATAAGTATTATTAAATCATATTTAATTAAACTAATGAATGTTTTATTTAAATATATATTACATTTATTATTATTATAAAATATTAATAAAGTTTAATATTAAAATTATTAATAAATAATAATGTAAATTTAATTTAATTTAAAAAATTAATAAAAATTAATTGCAAATTTATATTAATGCGACTTAAAACAACGTCCAATTTCCAAGCATGTAAAAAGGGGATCATAAATTAAGTTTTAATAAAAATACAATAAGCAATATTAATTGTTGTCTGCAGCCATAATTGCGACGTAGGGACTACTATCGTAGTCGTCCTGCATAGAACAGTCGCTTGTTGTGCGCATGTATAAATAACAAGGTGGGGTAGGGGGTGGTTAAACCGCCCCTTGCCACATTTTTTTAAATTAATTTTAAAAAATAAAAAAACCTTGCTGTTAATAAAATTTAAACAATTACTTTTATAAAAAAATTATTTTTATTATAACATTTATAAATAAATAAATCCATTTAACAATTTATTTATATATGAAATTGATTTCATTTAAACTCTGATGGAGAAAATATTATCAACCATCCAAATTTAGAATTTAATCTTTAGATTCAATCCCTTCCCAATTAAATCCTATGTTCTTTAATTTAGAAAACAAGAGTTTTTTTTTTTTTTTTTAATAACTTTTTTTCTAATACGTACGTATAGAGAACCTAATTGACAAGCATCTAATAATTCACAATATTGAATTGTTTAAACTTTCATCATAGAGAATTCAAATTTATAATCCACAGACATGAAGAAGACAGGAAAGGATAATTGTGTAATTAATCAATGATCAAAACACAAGAACCTACCTGATCCTGATGCTAATACGAAATTCTCAAAAAATTGTGAGAGAATTCGCTCCTATTTGGGAACTTTTCTCTGAAAATCCTTCCTAGAATTCTACTTCTGAAATTTGCCTCAAAAATTCATCTCCAAAATTCGTCTTCCAAAATTCATGGTGAATTGAAAATGAACCCTGAACTAATAATAAGGAGTTCTCTCCTCAAATTGAGGTTCTAATTTTACAGTCACCCGAGAGGACTCCTTGCTCACCTGAGTTAACTCTAAAATTAACTTTTATTAATCTTTCTTTTATATTTTCAAGCATGTTAAGTGAATTATTAAATAAATTTAATTTTCCACTTGACTTCTATTTTTAATTAATTTATTACTTCTAATCCTTTGTCCACTTTATGAAATTAAAATAACATTATTATTTTAACTTATTTTATCTTTTAATTAATTTTTTTTAATTTAATCTCATGCATGCATCATGCAATCTAGAATCCTTTTAATAGTTTAATATCTTTTCCACTTTTAATTTATTTTAGAAACTCTCTAAGAATAACTCCCATGTGACACTATTCATGGTCAAGCCCAACTTCTTTTCCTCAATTGTCCACCAAGTGGCCCCAAAAAATTCCAGGTTGGTGATAGCAAACTTTTCTTTGACATTACTATCAAAGTCCTACATAGCAAAAATCCTATCAAGGGCAATAAGCCACTACTTAGCTACATATCCAGAACCCTACCCATTAAAGGGCTTGACCTTGGACCTCTAAAGATCCTTCATTTGAGCGGATACTATGGATCTCTACCAATCCCTTTGAGGGCTCCTAGCCCTAGATCCATGCGCATGTCCTGCTTGATGTGTTCTATCTTGATCATGAACATGAGGTAGGTGATCAATGATGGTTCACATCATTTTCCTCATATCAACCTCCTTCAAGTCAGCATGCTTCTCTCTATTGTTCTCTTCTTGATGCTCACTGACATGCTCTTCCCTATTCTCTTCCTGATTAAGGTCTTCATGGATAGACTCATGGACAATGATAGCTCTGCCTCATCCATGACCCCTACCATGACCTCTAATGGAAGACCTCATCCCAGATACCATTCTACAAAATGAAATAAGATACTATAAAAACCATAAAACATACTACTGAAAAGCATAGATAAAAGACACATGTTTTGCAAATAGAATAGTTTCAATTTTCAGTTTGCCTATAATTTCGGTTTAAGTATAATTTCAGTTTTGAAGGCTAAGTGTTGAAGTATGAAAACTATACAGCTAAAAGTTTAAGTTATATTTCCAATTCAACTAGTTAGGGTTTCAGTTTGAAATAAATATACATAACAGTTTAAAATATTCACTTTTGTTCAACTAGTAAATAACTAGTGGCATTCAAATATATCTAGAGCTCCTGAAGTAGAAACTTGGGCTCTGATACCAAATGTAACACCCTGCCAAGGGATCCAAAAGAATTAACCTAAAGTTTTATTAAGTTTGCTAAAAAAAATATTTTTTTAGGTAAGAAAGTATAATGTACACATCAAAGCCATAGTAGCGAAAGCAATAACATGTAATCATCAACAAACATACATAATAGGTTACATTCCTTAAGAATCCCAAGACATTGAGTCACATTTAAAATTTGATTAATTCTAAGTCTATTAACTACCATATCCACATGAAAGAATAATTAGCAAAGTCCAATGTCCATAATATAAATTTCTTCTGAATGCCTCTTGGCAAATTAATTTGAAATGCACATTCATCCACTGTACATGTCACAGGGTACGAAAGGCTTAAAAGAATATACATATGTAAAACTAGAAATACATCATCCTCTTTGAATCCATGATGCAAATGCAATACAATAAAATAAATGAAATCATCCACCATACATGATACATCCATACATGAAAAAGATATAACATCAATCATAAAATATAACCATCCATCATAATGATCCATGAACAGAATGAAGGTAAATGCCAACAAAGAATGCTCCAGCCACGGTGACTATGGATAGATCTCAATGGTAAAAGTGAAAAAGCAATACCACCCAACCGTGTGGAACTTAAATGGTCCACTCCCACTGCACTGAGGAGATAGTCTCAAGTCCTAAATAGGATATCAAAACACAAAACACAAATACTCTCTAAGTCTAGGAAATCCTAAAAGTATACTAACTCAAAGGTTCCAACACATAGATCGACATCTAGATCCAGAGGCACACAAGACATGTACGAAACCTATTATGTAAGAAAGAAAGTGTCATCACATGAATCATGTTTGAAGTTACCTGAGAAATCCCTTAGGAATCTCGGGTCCCTAGTGATCCTACAGCCAATAGTATCCTCTCGTACTGATGAGGCATACTATGAAATGCAAGGTTGTAACCAAGCATTCTCTCAACTCCCATCCTAGTCTATACTAGCACTCCAGGCATGGGTGAGAACATACAATTAATCTTATTAAGTTCATTTAAGTTAGTATTTAGTATAATGTCATCACTTATTAAAAACAATAACTTACAATTAGTCATCCCCAGAGCCACTTCGGTTCTCCCATACCCCATTGCAAGCCACTTCCCAACACTACACATAGATAACATACCCTAGGCTAATGAAATTACAAATCACAAAATCACCTCAGCCCTATAGATGCGATTGGAAAGCATCAAAAGATTAACCACAATAATCACATCAGTTCTCCACAAGCAATTGAAAAGCATCAAATGATAATAATGAGGATAACAATAGTTCTCTATCAGTAACTGAAGGCATTAATGATAAATCATAATGTCCAATGGCTCTCAACAGGCAACCAAAAAATATCCCAAAATAAATCATAATACTGATTGAAGACTCCAAAATGGTCAAGTCAAAACATGTGACAACATGACATCATCCAGAACAAACCATCCAAAACATCTTAGCCCTCTCAAAGCAACTGGAAGGTAAACCAAATATAACTGATCGATGACTCAAAAATGGTTAAGTCAAGTATCTCAAATACATACACCTTAGTTTCATGCAAGGAAGATTGGAAAGCAATAACAACTAGTAAATACATCCATCATAGAGCATATCAACACAACACCATCATGGTTGGGTTTAAACGAATCAAGAAAAAATCATCATAATATCATAATTGCATAACCCCCGAGCCTCTGATAGACATCCTAAAACTGGTCAACAATCTAGTCAACCCAAAACTGCAACATAAATAGCATATAGAAAACCATACAATTTCATAATTTGGGTTTGATTTCATAATACACATTAGGGTTTAAGTTAAAGTTTCAATTTATATTTCAATGTACGTTTCAAGTGTGAAGGATTCTTATAATTTAACTCGATCGTTTATTCAATCCAGAAATATAAAGTTACCCCCATATTTAAAAAAATCAAGTTTCCTAACAGGATAATATGAGATAATCTTTTATTTTTTTAAGTTATAACCATTAATGATTTTAAATAAAATAACTATAATTTTAATAAAATCAATAATTTAATCTTTAATAATAACTTCTATTATTAATAAATATTATTAAATTATATTTAATTAAATTAATTACTATTTTATTTAAATATATATTACATTTATTATTATTATAAAATATTAATAAAGTTTAATATTAAAATTATTAATAAATAATAATGTAAAATTAATTTAATTTAAAATATTAATAAAAATTAATTGTAAATTTATATTAATGCGACTTAAACCAAAGTCCAATTTCCAAACATGTAAAAATGGGATCATAAATTAAGTTTTAATAAAAATACAACAAGCGATATTAATAGCTGCATGTAGCCATAATTGCAACATAGGCACTACTATCGTAGTCATCTTGCATCAGTAGGTATGACTACATACAGTAGTCGCCTACTGTGGCACATGTATAAATAACAAGGCTGGGTAGGGGGTGGTTAAGCTGCTCCTCCCCACATTTTTTGAAATTAATTTAAAAAATAACATAAAACCTTGCTGTTAATATAATTTAAATAAGTTTTTTTTAAAAAAAAATATTTATTTTATAAAATTTATAAATAAATAAATCCATTTAACAATATACATGTATATACATATGTGTGTGTGTGTATATATATATATATATATGAAATTGATTTCATCTAAACTCTGATGGAGAAAATATTATCAACCATCCAAATTTAGAATTTAATCTTTAGATTCAACCCCTTCCTAATTAAATCCTATGTTCTTTAATTTAGAGAACAAAGGTTTTTTTTTTTTTTTTTTTCTGATTTCTTTTCTAATCCTTGCGTATAGAGAAGCTAATTGACAAGCATCTAATAATTCACAATATTGAATTGTTTAAACTTTCATCACAGAGAATTCAGATTTACAATCCATAGACACAAAGAAGATAGGAAAGGATAATTGCGTAATTAATCAATGATCAAAACACAAGACCCTACCTGATCCTGATGCTAATACGAAATCCTCAAAAAATTGTGAGAGAATTTGCTCCTCTTCAGGAACTTTTCTTTGAAAATACTTTCTAGAATTCTCCTTCTAAAATTTGCCTCCAAAATTTGTCTCCAAAATTCACCTTCCAAAATTCGCGTTGAATTGAAAATGAACCCTCAAGTGATAATAAGGAGTTCTCTCCTCAAATCGAGGTTCTAATTTTGCATTCACCCGACAAGACTCCTTGCTTACCTGAGTTAACTCTAAAATTAACTTTTATTAATCTTTCTTTTATATTTTCAAGCACGTTAAGTGAATTATTAAATAACTTAATTTAATTTTCCACTTGACTTCTATTTTTAATTAATTTATTACTTTAATCCTATGTGCACTTTATGAAATTAAAATAACATTATTATTTTTACTTATTTTATCTTTTAATTAATTTCTTTTTATTTAATCTCATGCATGTATCATGCGATCTAGAATCCTTTTAATAATTTAATATCTTTTCCACTTTTAATTTATTTTAGAAACTTAATTGATAAAATATTTATTAACTTAAATAATAATAATATTTAGCATTTATTTAAAAATGAACTCTAAATATATTATTATTAAATTAAATAAATATTATCACGTTCTAAATTTATCCTTAAACTTTATCTTCAAATTTAATTCTTTTTATTTAACTTATTTCTCAATTAATTTAATACCATTAAATATTAAAGTGTCATAATAATTTCCATTAGATTAAATCATTAATTTAATCTTTTTAATTAAACTTAATTAATAGAAAATCATTTAGGACTCATAAACAACGTACAAAAACCCATCATAGAAGAACACATACAAAATCAAACTAAAGGTTTATAATCACAAATTAATGTCATTCGACACATTTAGAGGGTACTCAACTCGGATGCTTGTCCTAATTATCAATTAGGACAAATGGCTAAAGGATTTAGGATTTGGACTTAAGATTTATCTCCCCTCTCTTACCATTGAGATAATGTGATAGGGTATGCTCATCCTGGCAATTTAGGGAAGTCGATGCCCCATACCAGCAACTTACATAAAATTCACGAATGTACTGACACAATATTCTAAGCTAAACAAGCATTGGTAAGAAGTGGTGCATCGTGTAGATCCCGACTAGCAGGTGACTATGACTCCCTTCCTTAACCACATAAAAAATGTCATACATAAAGAAAACAATCACACGCACCATACACATGTAATATGAGGTAAGTATCCATAAGAAAACACATGTGATAATAAACCATCTAACTAATCATCATCAATAACTAAAAATAAGGAATAATCATCATACATACATGAAATATAGAGAACCAAGTAATCAAATCATATAATAAATTGAGTTTAAAACAATATCACTTAATCTCTAAAATAGTAGTACTAATCATCAAACATAAAACTGGCCTAAAAAAGTTTGTCAATGTTAGCAAAAATGTAACTTAGGGGTAAGCAGTACATCCACCCGCCCTAGACTTAGGCTTACTCCTGGAAGCCTTCAAGAAAAATAAAGCTAAGGACTCACTATGCGGGTCCCCTTGGACCCTTTCCCCCTATAGGAGGATATGACTCCACTGAGTACACACTTTGGGCTCTACCCATGTCACCAACTCTAGGTTCAGAAACCACGGGTCCCTATCCTAAGAACGATGGTTTCCTTTAAGCGCAATGAGACGATTTGTGTCCACATTTTCCACATGTGAAACACTCTCCATTGAACCCCCTCTAAACTTTAAGTGCACTAGACTACTGGAAACTACCCCCACTAGAATAAGACTGAACACTCTAAGATGATCGATCATACTGGTTGGGCTTGTTGTGATGAGCCTTGTGATAGTTCCTAGCATTGAAACCACCGCCACCACTCTGTCCTAGAGGATAAGTTCCTTCTTGCCACTGATTACCCCAGAAGGAGGTTTTTTGTTGCCACCTACTCCCTGACCACCCTTTGACCCTGATGTTGAAGGTGCTCCTACAAAACCCCCATGTCCTAAGTTCACACTTTGCTCTACAAGGATGGCTCAATGTACCGCATCTTTGAGGGTGTTAGGTTCAAACACCTTAACACCCCTAATTAAATGGTTTTTCAAACCTCTGATGAAATGTTGTGCCAACTAAGCTAGGTTGTCACTAAATCCTAAAAAAGGCATGAACTTAAAGAACTTTTTCTCATACTCTATAACAGTCGTAGTGTACTGTCTTAGGTTATGGAACTCATCTACTATATGTTGCTTCCATTCCTCTGGTAGGAATTGTTCACAAAATCTCTCTAAGAATAAATCCCATGTGACACTGTTCATGGTTAAGCCCAACTTATTTTCCTTGATTGTCCACCAAGTGGCCCCAAAGAATTATAGGTTGGTGATAACAAACCTTGCTTTGACATTACTGTCAAAGTCCTACATAGAAAAAATCCTATCAAGGGCAATAAGCCACTACTTAGCTACATATCTAGAACCTTTTCCGTTAAAGGGCTTGACCTTGGACCTTTAAAGATCCTTCATCTAAGAAGATACTATGGATCTATGTCAATCCCTCAAAGGGTTCCAAGACCTAGGTCCATGCTGATGTCTTTCTTGATGTGCTCTATCCTGATCATGAACAAGAGGTAGGTGATCAATGATGGTTCACATCATTTGCCTCATATCAACCTCCTCTGAGTCAGCATGCTCCTCTCTATGGTTCTCTTCCTAATGCTCACTGACATGCTCTTCCCTATTCTCTTCCTGATCAAGGTCTTTGTGGATAGACTCATAGACATTGATAGCTCTGCCTCATCCATGGTCCCTACCACAACCTCTAATGGAAGACCTTGTCCCAGATACCATTCTACAACAAGAAACAAGATACTATAATAACCATAAAACATACTACTCAAAAGCATAGATAAAAGACACATGTTTTGCAAATAGAATAGTTTCAATTTTTCAATTTGCCTATACGTTCGGTTTAAGTATAGTTTTAGTTTTGAAGTCTAAGTGTTGAAGTATGAAAAATATACAACTAAAAGTTTAAGTTCTATTTTAGGTTCAACTAGTTCAGGTTTTAGTTTGAAATAGATATCATAATAGTTTAAAGTTTTCATTTTTGTTCAACTCGTTAACAACTAGTGGTGTTCCAATATACCCAGAGCTCCCAATGTAGAAACTAAGGCTCTGATACCAGATGTAATGCCCCACCAAGGGATCCAAAAGAATTAACCTAAATTTTTACTAAGTTTACTAAACTTTTTTTTTTGAAGAAAGTATAACATACACATCAAATCCATAGTAGCAGAAGTAATAACATGCAATCATCAACAAACATACATAATAGGTTACATTCCTTAAGGATCCCAAGACATTGAGTCACATTTAAAATTTAAGTAATTCTAAGTCTATCAACTACCATATCCACATGAAAGAATAATTAGAAAAGTCCAATGTCCATAATATACATTTGTTCTGAATGCCTCCTGGCAAATTAATTAGGAATGCTCATTCATCCACTGTACATGTCACAGGGTATAAAAAGCTTAAAAGAATATACATATGTAAAAACAAAAATGCATCATCCTCTTCAGATCCATGATGCAAATGCAATATAGTAAAATAAATGAAATCATCCACCATACATGATACATCTATACATACAAAAGATATAGAATCCATCATAAAATATAACGATCCATCATAATGATCGATGAACATAATGAAGGTAAATGCCAACAAAGAATTCTCCAGCCACAATGACTACGGATAGATCTTAGTGGTAAGAGTGAAAAAGCACTACCACATGACCGCGTGGGACCTAAATGGTCCACTCCCACTACGATGAGGAGATAGTCTCAAGTCCCAAATAGGATAACAAAACATGACACACAAATACTCTCTAAGTCCAAGAAATCCTAAACTATTCTAACTCAAAGGTTCCAACACATAGATCGACATCTAGACCTAGAGGCACACAAGACACATAGGAAACCTACTATATAAGTGAGAAAGTGTCATCACACGAATCATGTTGGAAGTTACTCGAGCAATCCTTTAAGAATCTCGGATCCCCCGTGATCTTACGGCCACTAGTATCCTCTCGTACTGATGAGGCATACTACGGAATGCAAGGTCGTAACCAAGCATTTTCTCAACTCCCATCCTAGTCTATACTAGCATTCCAGGCATGGGTGAGAATATACAATTAATCTTATTAAGCTCATTTAAGTCAGTATTTAGTGTAATGTTATCACTTATTAAAAACAACAGCTTACAATGAGTCATCCCCAGAGCCACTTCGGGTCTCTCGTCCCCCATTGCAAGCCACTTCCCAACACTACACATAGATAGCCTACCCTAGGCCCATGAAATTACAAATCAAAAAATCACCTCAACCCTATAATTGTGACTAGAAAGCATCAAAAGATTAGCCACAATAATCACATCAGTTCTCAACGAGCAATTGAAAAGCATCAAATGATAATCACAATGATCACAATAGTTCTCTATCAGCAACTAAAGGCATTAGTGATAAATCATAATGTCCAATGGCTCTCAATGAGCAACCAGAAAATATCCCAAAATAAATCACAATACTAATTGAAGACTCCAAAATGGTCAAGTCAAAACATGTGACAATATGACATCATCCAGAACAAACCATCCAAAACATCTCAACCCTCTCAAAGCAAATGGAAGGTAAATCAAATGTAACTGATTGATGACTCAAAAATGGTTAAGTTAGGTATCTTAAATACATACACCTTAGTTTCATGCAAGGAAAACTCAAAAGCAATAACAACTAGTAAATACGTCCATCATAGAGCATATCAACACAACGCCATGGTTGGGTTTAGAAAGATCGAGAACAAATCATCATAATATCACAATCACATAACCCTCGAGCCTCTAGTAGATGTCCTATAACTGGTGAACAATCTAGTCAACCCAAAACCCCAACATAAATAGCATAAAGAAAAGCATAAAGTTTCATAATTTGGGTTTGATTTCAAAATACATAATAGGGTTTAAGTTAAAGTTTCAGTTTATATTTCAATGTATGTTTCAAGTGTGAAGGATTCTTATAATTTAACCCGATCATTTATTCAATCCATAAATATAAAGTTACCATCATATTTTAAAAAAATCAAGTTTCCTAACAAGATAATTTGAGATAATCCTTTATTTTATTAAGTTATAACCATTAATGATTTTAAATTTAATAACTACGAGTTTAATAAAATCAATAATTTAATCTTTAATAATAACTTCTATTATTAATAAATATTATTAAATCATATTTAATTAAATTAATTAATTTTTTATTTAAATATATATTACATTTATTATTATTATAAAATTTTAATAAAGTTTAATATTAAAATTATTAATAAAAAATAATGTAAATTTAATTTAATTTAAAAAATTCATAAAAATTAATTCCAAATTTATATTAATGTGACTTAAACCAAACTCCAATTTCCAACCATGTAAAAAGGGGATCATAAATTAAGTTTTAATAAAAATACAAGCAGCGATATTAATTGCTGCTTTCAGCCATAATTGCGACGCAGGGACTACTGTCGCAGTCACTTTTTGTGTGCATGTATAAATAACAAGGCGGGGTAGGGGGTGGTTAAGCTACCCCTCCCCACATTTTTTTAAAATTAATTTAAAAAATAAAAATAAAACCTTGCTGTTAATAAAATTTAAACAATTACTTTAAAAAAAAATTATTTATTTTATAACATTTATAAATAAATAAATCCATTTAACAATTATTATTATTATTATTATTATTATTATAATATATATATATGTATATATATATGAAATTGATTTCATCTAAACTCTGATGGAGAAAATATTATCAACCATCCAAATTTGGAATTTAATCTTTAGATTCAACCCCTTCCCAATTAAATCCTATGTTCTTTAATTTTGAAAAAAAAGGTTCTTTTTTTTCTTTTCTTTTCTTTTCTAATGCCTATGTATAGAGAACCTAATTGAATTGTTTAAACTTTCATCACAGAGAATTTGGATTTACAATCCACAGACATGAGAAAGACATGGAATGATAATTGTGTAGTTAATCAATGATCAAAACACAAGACCCTACTTGATCCTGATACTAATACAAATTCCTCAAAAAACTATGAGAGAATTCACTCCTCTTTGGGAACTTTTCTCTAAAAATCCTTCCTAGAATTCTCCTTCTAAAATTTGCCTCCAAATTTGTCTTCAAAATTCATCTTCCAAAATTAGTGGTGAATTGAAAATGAATCCTCAAGTGATAATAAGGAGTTCTCTCCTTAAATTGAGGTTCTAATTTTGCATTCACCTAAGAGGACTCCTTGCTCACCTGAGTTAATTCTAAAATTAACTTTTATTAATCTTTCTTTTATATTTTCAAGCACGTTAAGTGAATTATTAAATAACTTAATTTAATTTTCCACTTGACTTCTATTTTAAATTAATTTATTACTTTTAATCCTATGTACACTTTATGAAATTAAAATAACATTATTTTTTTCACTTATTTTATCTTTTAATTAATTTCTTTTTATTTAATCTCAGGCAAGCATCATACGATCTAGAATCCTTTTAATAATTTAATATCTTTTCCACTTTTAATTTATTTTAGAAACTTATTTGATAAAATATTTATTAACTTAAATAACAATAATATTTAGCATTTATTTAAAAATGAACTCTAAATATATTATTATTAAATTAAATAAATATTATCACATTCTAAATTTATCCTTAAACTTTATCTTCAAATTTAATTCTTTTATTTAATTAATTTCTCAATTAATTAAATACCATTAAATATTAAAGTGTCATAATAATTTTCATTAAATTAAATCATTAATTTAATCTTTTTAATTAAACTTAATTAATAGAAAATCATTAAGGACTCATAAACAACATCCAAAAACCCATCATAGAAGAACACATACAAAATAAAACTAAAGGGTTATAATCACGAATTGATGTCATTCAATGCATTCAGAGGGTACTCAACTCATACACTTGTCCTAATTATGAATTAGGACAAATGGCTAAAGGATTTAGGATTTGGACTTAAGATTTATCTCCCCTCTCTTACCATTGAGATAATGCGATAGGGTACGCTCATCCTAGCAATTTAGGGAAGTCGATGCCCAGTACCTGCAACCAACATAAAATCTATGCATGTACAGACATAATATTCTAAGCTAAACAAGAAATGGTGCATCGTGTAGATCTCAACTAGCAAGTGACTACAACTCCCTTCCTTAACCACATCAGAAATGCCATACATTAAAAAAACAATCATGCATTCCATACACATGCAGTATGGGGTAAGTATCCATAAGAAAGCACATGTGATAATAAATCATCTAACTAATCATCATCAATAACTAAAAATATTGAATAATCATCATACATACATGAAATATAGAGTACCATGTAATCTCATCATATAATAAATTGAGTGTAAAACAATATCTATTAATCTCTAAAATAGTAGTACTAATCATCAAACATAAAATTGGCCTAAAAGAGTTTGGCAATGATAGCAAAAATGTAACTTATGGGTAGGCACTACACCAGTACTCATATTCATAGAATTGTTATATGCATACTTAGCTTGTGCCAACACTACTTTCCAATTACTAGGCTTATCTCCAACTAAACATCTTAGAAAATTACCCAACCTTCTATTCACAACCTCTGTGTATCCATCTATCTATGGATGGAATGTAGAACTAAAATTCAACTCAGTACCCATCTTCTTCCACAAAGTCTTTCAAAAATAACCAACAAACTTACTATCTCTATAAGAAATAATACTTCTTGGTAATCCATGCAATCTCACAATCTCTTTAAAGAAAAGTTCAACAACATGGTTTGCACCTGATGTCTTCTTACATGATATGAAATAAGTCATCTTAGAAAAATTTTCCACTACAACAAATATGGAATCATACCCCTTCACTACCTTAGGTAATCCAAGACCAAAATCCATATTGATGTCACTCCAGGGTTTCTCAAGAATAGTAATAAGTGCATAAAAACCAATATTTTGACTTACCCCTTTTGCAATTTGAAAAACTTCACAACTCTTTACAAATTTCTAAACATCCTTATACATTTGTGGCCAATAATACTTCCCTTTCAAAAAACTCAATGTCTTATCAATTCTAAAATGTGCAGTCAATCCACAACTAGGTTTTTCCTTAACCAGATTCAACCTCATAAAACTTCTAGGAATACACAATTGAATGCATTTCAACAACATACCTTCTTGAATGAAATACTCATCATACTTATGTGATCTATTAGATCAGGTTCTCTGCACTCTCTCCATGCTTGAGAAAAATTAGCATCTACATTGTACAACTCTTTCGTTTATCAAAACCAAGAACTTCAACCTTCATTTTAGTCAACAAAGAACGTCTTCCACTCAATGCATTAATAGCTCTATTAGTAACTCCACTCTTATGCTTAATAACAAATGTGAAATTTTGCAAGTACTCAAACCACTTCATATGTCTTTGATTCAGTTTATGTTGACTTCCCAAGTATTGTAAAACTTTATGATCAGTATACAATACAAACTTCTTAGGAATCAAATAATGTCTCCACTTCTTCAATGCTTAAAAAATAGCATAAAACTCTTGATCATACACAAAATACTTCATTTTGGCATCATTCAACTTCTCACTAAAGAAAGCAACAGGTTTACCTTCTTGACTTAATACATCTCATATTGCATTACCACTTGCATCACATTCAACTTGAAATACTTTGTTAAAATTAGGCAAAGCCAATACCGGTAATTTAACAACCTTCTATTTCAAAGTCTCAAAACTCTTATCAGCTCCATGTTTCCACTTGAATTCATTTTTATCTCCCCTCATTGTTTTAGTCATAACATTACAAATAGCACTAAAATTCTTTATCAACTTTCTATAAAAACTAGCCAAACCATGAAATTATCTTACCTCACCCACATTCTCAGGTGTAGGCCATTCCAAAATTGCTTTAACCTTATCAGGATCCATCTTCAATCCATGAGTTGAAATCACAAATCCCAAATACACAATCTCCTCTTGCATAGAAGAACACTTTTTAAGATTAATCAACAACTTTTCCTCTTTCAACCTCTGCAATACTTATCTAATTAATTCAAGATGTTCCTCCTTAGTCTTACTAAATATTATAATATCATTCAAATAAACAGTCACAAAATTTCCAAAAAATCTTTTAAGACCTTCATTCATCAACCTCATGAAAGTACTAGGTGCATTAGTCAAACCAAAAGGCATAACCAACCATTCATACAAACCATCCTTTGTCTTGAAAGAAGTCCTCCATTCATCACCTTCTCTAATTTTGATCTGATGATAGCCACTCTTCAATTCAATCTTGGTAAAATACTTTGCTCCACTTAGAAAATCCATTATGTCATCCATCCTTGGCATAGGAAACCTATATTTCACTGTGATTTTGTTAATAGCTTTGGAATCAGTACACATTATCCATTCTCTATTATTTTTAGTTGCTAATATAGTAGGTACAACACATGGACTCAAGATTTCTCTAATCAAACCTTTCTGTAACAACTCATATACTTGTCTATTTAGTTCTTCATTCTCTATAGGTGTCAATCTATATGGTGGGCTGTTCAGCAAACTAGCACTAGGAATCATATCCATACAATGACATATACTTCTCATTAGTGGTAAACCATTAAGAATATCCTCAGAAATGATATCCTAATACTCATTAAGCAATTCTATAATTTCTACTACTACTCGGCTATCATTATTGGTTATCACTCAATCATTACTACCAACATTTGGTCCTCTAGGAACTATGACAAAACAAACTTGATTCTTCTTCACTTCCGTTTCAAATTGTTTCCCATTAACCATGCAAACTTTTATTATAGTGCAACTAACCTCATCTAGACTTTCAATCAAAGCAAATAATATTTGCTTCTCCCTATTCACCCAAAGAGTATATTGATTCAATATTCCATCATGTATAGCATATCTATCATTTTGCCAAGGTCTACCCAATAGAATATGACAACAATCCATAGGCATAATATCACACAAAAATTCGTCAAAGTAATGTCCAATCTTGAACTTCACAAGGCATTGCTCACTTACCAATATCTTACACTAATCTTTGATCCATGAAACATGATAGGATTTAGGATGCTTCAGCCTCTGCAATTCCAACTTTGTAACCAGCTCTTCTGACACCAAATGTTTAGAACTTCCACTATCAATGATCACTTTGCAGCATTTTCTAGCCATCTTACATCTTGTCTTGAAAAGACTCCTTAAAACAAGTTCATCATCACTTCCCTTATTACATAGGGTTCTTCTCACCATCATATTTTCTCCAGCTTTAGGTCCACTTGGTGAAACCTCATCATCTCCTTGAATCACAACATTTCTATTATCTTGCCCACTTTCAGAGGATCTAAATTCAAAAGATCTATGTGACTCTTTACTACATCTGAAACAATTACCATGAAATCCACCTCTAGAATAAAAATTGCCTCTTCCTTGGTAAGAATTAGTACCTCCTTAGTAAGAATTACTATTTTTCCATTCAGTCTTGCCTTTGTCATCATTCTTCCACTCAGATTTTTCTTTATCCTATACATATTGTTAGATATACCACCTTCACCATGACATCTACCTCTACCTCTCTAGAATCTACCACCTCTACCTCTTTGTCTTTGTTCATGCATGCTTCTTTGCAAAGATCTCCTTAGCTTTCAAGGCATATTGATATGCTTCTTCAACCCTTTCCAACTTCACAAAAATTATTTCATCTTGAATTCTAGATCTCAATCCAATTATATACCTTGCAATTTTCTCAACATCATCATCCACATGTCTAGATCTGATGTCCAATCTATAGAATTCCTCGATATGCTCTTTCATAGTCATGTCTTTTTGTTTCAAATTTTGCATCTTTCTCAACAAGCTAACTTGGTAATTAGCAAGAAAGAATTTTTTCTTTACCTTGTTCACCATCTTTGGCCAAGTTCTGATCTTCTCCTTTCCTCTCCTTTGTCTATCAGCTTGCAAATGTTCCCACCATAGTGATGCATGACCTTTCAACTTAGTGACTACAATCTTCACCTTTCTATTATCATAAGTGTTTTCATACTCAAATAACTTCTCTATATCAGAGATCCAATCCAACACAACATTGATATCTAATTTTCCATCATAAGGAATGAATTTATAGCAGGCTTTGAATTTTCCCTACACAACACTCTCAACAACCTTGCTTCATCTTGGTTTGCTTCAAGTTCTAGAATAGGGTTTGGTGCTACTACTTCATCATCACTTACATCATCAAGATATGCTCCTCTCCTCTAGACTATCTCCATAGCATCTAATATGGCTACAATTTATCTCAATTTATCTAATATTGCATTATCAGCATTTCCTCTACCTCAAACCATCTTAAGAACTCAAGTTCCTGCAAGATTGTAACCCTCTACAAGTTATAGGTCAAATCTGTAGGTCTATAACCCTACAACCCAATTCACTTAGGGTTCTACATGATCCAATCTCCACAAGGATGAACCTCAAGCATTACATAAAAGGAAGACCAACCCAACAATGATCTGGAGACATCCCAAGAAAAAATCTTAACATAAATATCATGATTGAAATAAATCCTACAAGTTAGCTCATAGAAATCATGTCCAAATGCTGACACTCAGCATAAATAGGAAAACTCGGCACATGAAGGGTCACTCAGCATACACTTGGTAACTTAGCACATGAAGAGTCACTTGGCATACACTTGGTAACTTGGCACATGAAGGAACACTTGGTCAACACAAGATTTCTATAGTAATTTGGCACCAACAAAGTGCTATAGTAACTCAACACCAATTAAGTACTACAGTAGCTTGACACCAACTAAGTGCTATATTAACTCAGAACCAACTAAGTGTTATAGTAACTCGACATCAACTAAGTGCTATAGTAACCTGGCACCAACTAAGTGCTACATTAACTTAGCACCAACATGCAATATGAACAAAAATGAATAGGATAACAAGGCAACCCAAGATGCTCTTGTATCAACATTTGGGTGGATTTCTTGAAAACATCCTCAATCTTGTTCTGCAAAATGCGAAAAGCTCTATATTTGGGTGCAAATTGATTTCCATACTTCTTGTTTTCCTTGGTAATTTTTCCCCTTCATAACGTTGGCATCACTTGTGCTAATTTTTATTCCATTATTTCTTTCTCCGTGTTCAGGTAGTATTGCCACTTATTCTCAACAATTGTATACAATTCCTTTGGCATTGTATTATCAAATTCAAGAGGAGTGTTCTTCAATTTTTCCATCATGGCATCTACTGACTCTTCTATCATGTTTTGGTCTTCTCTACCAAGTTTTCCAAATTCATTTTTTTCAATCCTACCAAATCTACATTATCCCTAACATTATCACAACTATTTTCAAGATCAAATTTAGGAGCGTGACTTACTACTTTAAACTGACTTGTGTCCTCAAACTCTGTCTTCTCATCACCTGTCTCTGGTTGTTCTATGTATTTTCCTCTTGGTTTCTTCTACATTGGACCCTTCTATTAGTAGCCTTTTTTTTCTCTTTTGCTTGCTCCTTGGATTTTTGATAGTTTCCCTTGTACTTGTTCTTGTTGTTGGAGTTGTAGGCTTTGTTGCACTTGGTTTAGTAGCCCTTTGTTCTTTTGGTTTGGCTATAGGCTTTGCCTTAGCCTTCCTCTTCTTTGTTTCGAGCTTTGTTGGTGCTTCCTCAACTTCTTCTCCCTCAACACCTTCTTCCTAATCTTCACCCATGCCTTGGGTTAAAGCAAGAGGTTCTTGACCTTGCACGTCTTCTTCCTCTTCATCTTCTTCATCATATTCTTCATTGTTATCTCTTACACCTTCTCCAAACTTAGCTTTTAGTTTCTTCACCATTTTATCTTTCTTTTTCAAAGTTGAGGTTGTCTTCAATTCCATCTCAACCTTTGACTTCACAACATCATAATTACCAAAAAATTTGGCACTTTTATCGACTTCTTCAGCAAGGAGTGTAGTGATAGTAGCTAAGGCTTCATCAATATTCATTTCATATCCTAGAAGCCTTAACCATCTAACTCTAGGTATTGCAACCTAGATGTAAGTGTAGTTGATGTCTACAAGGAAACAAATGTCATTGTAGTGTTTCTCAACTAAGGAAATAGGAATTCTTAACCTCTATTTTATGGACTTCTTAAAGTCTTCAAAATAGTTAGTCATTACTGACTCAAATTTTTCTCCCATTTGTTCAATATACTCATTAATTTGAACAAAAATTGACTTATTGGTCTTCCATCCTATTTTCCAAAAGATGAGAATTCATTTTGTACATACAAAAATAAACATACCAATATTGAACCAAACTTACATAAAGGACTCTTTGACTTTCTTATTGCTCCTAGATTCTCCATTATCCATTGCATTTGAAGTTCTGCAAGATCATAAGTGTGAATTTCTTGACAATATTGTAACCAACGTCAACAACTATGCAAGGAACACTATTTAGTGTACTTGACTGATAGAATTTATGTGAACTGACCCTAATGGAAAAATCAAGAAGTGGGTCTATTACTATATCAATGATCATTCCATGCTTGTTCCATTTAGCTCCTATATTTTTCTTAGTTACCTCTTTAGAATCGCTCCTTAATGTCTTGGGCCGATCTAGGGTTGGGTATCTAGTAACCCTATGCACAATTTTCTTTATGATTTTAATAGGCCCTCCTTCTAACCATAGACATCCATTGTGTTTTCTGCTCAAAACTATTTTGATCCACTTAGTTTTGAAAACTGTTGGGAAATCTAGGACATGGGTTAAGCCCTTCCTCTCTACAATTTTAAATTCTTCCTTCAACACCCCATTTTTACACAATTTGTCATATTCTTGTTTGATTTCCATGTCTCCAATGCCTCCTATCTTGCAATTATAACACTTCCTCACATCTTGGACTACTACAACCTTAGGCAAAATCATAGATAATGCACCTGATGGGTCTTGCATGTAAGAAATCTCTGGTATAGCCTTAAAATTAGGTTGTTTAACTTCATTTCTAAACAATTGGACTTAAAAAGTTTCTTTCTCCTTTACATTCTTTGAACCAGAGGCCATTTTGTGAACTAAGGTTTAATTGAAACTACGTAACTTGGCATGTGAAGAATACCTTTAAGATTGATGAATTGATACTTGATCTTGGGTAGAATCTATGAAAACGCTTCAATCTAGCTTGTAAATCACTTCTTTGCTCTACTCACTCTTTCTCTAAATTTTTAATGATGAAAAATTGACAAAAATTGACCTTATACCCTTCAAAATATATCATTTATTGCATAGTGCATGTACAGTTGTAAACTTGGCCTCAATATGATTTCTATTTCACTTGGCAACTATTGATTTTACTATCACTCTGTAGCTATTGAAATTTTCTTTACTCGGTACCTATAGAAATTTCCATCACTTGGTAGCTACTACTAACTCAGCTCCAACTAGCTTTGGCTAACAACTTGACACTTACTAGTATTTTACGCAATAGTCTTGGATGATTCTCTTTCTTCAGTGCTGGTATAACCTAGTCTTGATGTATCATTACTAGATCTAGGGAATTTTAATAGTTGTTTAAAGTACTTGATGGCTTTATTGGGCTTGTTGAAGCTTTCATCAATCTTTCTTTCTCTTCTTAGATCACTTTACAGTTGTTCATTTTGCAACTTTAATATGGTGATTTCAATGTCTTTGACATTCAACTCATGATGAGCATTCATCATCTAACTTAGGGTATCCAACTGCATATTAGAGATTCTAGAAAGCTCAGTTGACTTCTCTTCCAATCTATTTGCCAGGATTCTCTTGTCTTCTTCAATCATGACATTGTCTTCAACGGCTCTCTTCTTCTTTTTTGTAACTTCACACAACATCATGGCTTGTGATTCTTGCTCAATCTTGAGATTTCTAATTTCCTCAGCTAGTTCTTTATTCTTCTCCATTAGCAACGAACCTGGTGGTGTCAATCTCTTTCTACTATGTATCATTTTTTGCAATGGAAATCACTTTCCTTCTCTTTAAGGATTTCCTTAATTCCTCCCTAGCTCTTCTAGTGAATGCAGAATGAGTTGGATCTAAATTCCTTGGTTCTTTATAATCTTTCCTAGTTTGTAGACCTCCATTTCAAGATCTTATCTCTAAGGTGTAAGGCTTCTCCTAATGAGAACTAGGCTTTGATACCAATTGTTTTAATTACAAATGGGAAACATATACTTCTTGTGGGGGGGGGGGTTAATCAAAAGGACTAATCTTTAACCAATAAAACTTTTAACTTCAAATAATACATGCATTAACATATTGAAATAACATGTAAAGTAAAGACATCCACACAAACACTTGACACCAGATATGATTACCCATAAACCCTCCAAATGAGAAGGTAAAACTAGAGTGGGGATGACACCCACAACTTTTTACTACTACAGCAATAAAGTGTAACTTGCTAAGGTTACAGTGTTTGACCATGAAACATGATTTGCCTTGTGAAAGTCCTACCCTATTAAAGGCTTACAAAGGTTTTTTTGATCCTACCCTATTAAAGGATTTCACACCCTACTAGAAGTGTACCTATTTAAAGGATTTTTGAACATTCACTTGGAATGTAACCCTATTAAAGGATTTCATAATGACTGTTAAGTCAACCTCTATCCAAAGGATTTCATCCTACTGATATAGTCGTTAGAAAGAAACAATAGTATGTTTGATCTAACAACTTACAATCTTGTATTGCTGATTTCAAATCTCAATTTAGTCCATCTTGATCCTCTTGATCTGATATAATAATGTTGTATCATTGATCCTCTATTATGCAAATTGATTATGCAATTATTTTGCTTTGCTAAGTCACCATGAATGCTTTCTAATCAATTCACCCCTTTTCTTTTCTCTATTCTTCACTCACATCATCTATTAATTATGGGACTTCATCTTCCTTATAAAGACTTTGGTGGCTTTGGGTTAGGTATGAATCTATAGCTAAGATTTGTCCATTTTTTTGCTTAACCTTTTGTTAGCACCCAATATGATCATGATTTTAAAACTTCAAGTGTAGAGTTGTTGAACCACTTCGAACTAAAGTTTGAAGTAGTTCAAAGTAGTTTGATAGTTGAAATGGGTTCCAAAATGTAGATTGGTTAATTTAGAATGGTCAAGAATCTGTGTTCAATTTAGTACTCAAATCCAGTCACTGCTTATAGTTCAATTTCAGTTAGCATAACAGTTTCAGAGGATGCAGAAGTGAAGATCAAGATGAAGATCTATTTTGATGGGTTCAATCACAAAACTTCAAAAGCATAGAACCTATCATTTTTTATATCAGTCTACATAAGAAATCTTACAAACTCATAATCCATTTTAGGGGCTTGGTAATCTTAGTATTTAGATGATTTGGTGGTCTCCAAATGCAATGTTTAGCCTTATTCAATATTTTTTTGATTTCTTCAATCATGATAGAAGATCCTTTTGAGGAAAAGCATAGAATTATAATGGATTATGGGAATTGAAGAGTATTTAGAAGGCCAAATCAATCTCAAGTGACATACAATGAGCTTACATTAGAATTCATCCATCTTAAAGTGGAACAAACATATACAAGCAGAAGAAATCTCGGATTCTCTGATGACAAAAAAAAGTCATATTTCGGGGGTCATATCTCACAATTCAACTGTTGGATTGAGCTCAATTTTGGATATGTGTTTGAAATCCTAGTTTTCTGACTACTATCTAGAGAAATTTGCTAAATGTGTCCAGAATCATGAGATATACATCACTATTTGCACCTCTATCATCTAAGAAATAATAATTACAAAATGCAGATAACCAAATTGGGTCTCAGTGTGGGGGGCATAAGTTTCAATTGAACCATTGGATTTGGCTCAATTTTGGATATGTTGTATAGAAGAAAGTTACACACCATTTGACTAGAGAGATGTTTGAAATTCTTCTTGGTTCATGAGGTATAGTCGATTGAGTAGATCACTATCAAAACTGTCAATCACAGTTACAAAATCATGACAGAACATCATCACCAACAAATGCCACCTGTCAGCATGAGTATATCATAGGGGCCAAGAATTTGCAAAGATATAAAACTGAATATTATATCCATCCTATATAAAAAGGAAATGAAATGCAAATGTGAAAGGTGTTTAATGGTGAATTAAATATTATATACATCACAGGAGGAAATATCAAAGGGATAAGAGAGGACTTCTACCCGAGAGTAATTGGTTCTTAATTAAATCATACAAACTCAATAATGATAAAGATGCATATCATGGTTTCTGAAAAGAAGAAAATATCAAATGAAATAGAGAGGAAATAAATGAGAAGTCATGAAAATCTTTCAAGAATCAGTTAAAAAACTGAACAGTCACAAACATCAGAAAAGATAAATATGTTCCAGTAAATGTAAAGAAGGGTTCCATTATTTTCTCTCTAGGACTGGAGACTTGGTGCTATAGTAGGGAGGAGAGGTTTTCCCAATTTTTATTCCATTTTGTTGTGAATTTGTGGGAGGCAGAGCAAGTTTTCATTTTCCTATTCTAAACTGTGTGTTAGCAATAGGATAATTATGATTTGTTACAGCTTTCATTAATGGTGATTGTAATAGCAAATGCATCTTTATGCTTTCAAAGGAGGGATACTTGAAATTTAATTATTTGTCAGAATTTTGAGCTTGAGCAATGTACTTTCCACTAATCGTGATCTTTGTGTCACTTTAGTTTTCTCTGAAATATACTATTATATCTCCATATCTTCATTTTTGCACTTTCTCAAGAAGATGGATAATGTGTTTCTTGATTTAATCTTTTGTAGCATGTCAGGGTGAATGGACTTTGTGTCATTTACCATTTAATTTCTTGTAGTTGTTTAGTTTTTTTCGCATTTATGCTATATTTACAGGTAGATGTTTGATATCCTTTTATGTTTTCTAGTCAAAAGAATTCACAAATAATTCATTGAATATTTCATATGGGGAGTTGTACCCTATAAAATTCAGAGGAAGGTTATCAATTTCATGATAACCTAGCCAACTGTTGGTGTTAGTTTTTCCTTTCATTTGGGCACTCAGGGTCAGAGTTGCACACATTTTCTCAAAGAACAATCTATTCACTAAAACCTTTCTAATTTTCTAATTGGTTACATGTTGATTACATAGGAAAATCAAATAGATTTGATCTTATCTTTTAAAGCTTTGAGATCTATCCAAAAGTTAGCATAAAAAAAATTTACATAGTTGTTTGTGCCATCACAAACAACTAGGTCCATTCTATGTTACTCAACACTTGATAATACTAATGCTCGACACTAACTGTAATTCTATCTTGCTCAGAACTTGAACTTTCTTGACATCAACTATTCACTTGACACTTGAATCACTCAACATGTTCTATTTTATTGGCACTTGACTGACTCAGCACATGAGTGACTTGACACTCATTTCAACTTGACATGTATGCATATTATACTCGGCATGTATTACTAGCTTGGCATGAACTTAGTAAATATCTTAAGTGTGTTGACACTCAATTGTTAAAACCAATCTAAGATCAATAGTCATATCTTTTCCAATCAGTGTATGTCGAGCTCACTTGGGTGATGAAAGCAGTTTCCTATGTCTACTGAGCATTCCAGTGTTTACCAAGTTCACTCAGACACCAAAGCGAAGTTCATAGAAGTTCAATGTTAACTGAGCTCACTTAGTTAACAAAGAAAATTTGGATGGAACTAGTGTTAACCAAGCTCATTCAGTTACCAAAAGAGGTTTACAAAGTTTTAGTGTTAACTAAGTTCACTTGGTTAACATAGGAAAACTATTTCGAAAGTTAGTGTCTACCGAGCAGGGTCAACTAACAAAAGATTTTTTTGTTTTGGAATTTTGAGTTAGGTGAATTTTTTTCTTGTTTCTTTCTGACTAAATAGATGAAAAATTATTGCTATAATTTGCATTCAAGCTAACATGACAATGTATATGATATAAGTATAAGGTCAAGTTGAGGGTTGAATGTGTGGAAGATAACAAGATGCATAGAGGAAGTTAATTAGAAGGATAAAAAAATATCCTTTTTAGGCTGCAAAGATTAATCTAATCAAGAAGGATCTAGTATTTGAGCTAGAATTGAGATCAGAAACATTGTTCCTCTTTAACTATTGTCGCAGTGTATCAAATCTCTTAATAGAGTTAGCCTAACAACTATTTGCTAAATCCTCTAACAAGGTGGCATTTCTAGATTGAAGTGTCTAAAGACCTCGAACAAGGCCACTCTTAATAGGTGATTAAATCCTCTAATAGGGTCATACCTAATAGTGTGTTTTGTAACCTTTACAAGGGTTGGCTTCTAGCAGGGCTCACTTCAAAAGAGTGAAAAATTGTAACTAGTTGCTGTAGACACCTAAAAACCTTTAGAAAATAAAGTATTTTTATTTTTTGAAAAATTCTTGATGACATTATCATTTATTAATTAATTAATTATTTAATTAATTAATTAATTTTTATGCCATTAAATCCCTTTATCTTAATTAAAAATATTTAATTAAGGAATCCCTCCCAAAAATGTTTAAATCTTATTTAAACATTATTTCCTTATTTATTAATTATTTAATTAATAAATTGACCAAAAAACCCAAAATAAATATTAAAAAAAAATTTTGTCCAAAACTTGGCCAATTTCCTTAAGACCACTAACCTCTTCCAAAATCTTCTAATCCTTCTTTAATTTTGATTAAAGGCTAATCCCATCATTTCCTACCCCTAATCCCAACTCAAAATATTTAATTAAGATTAAATATTAATCCTCATGTTTACTAAAAAAGTTTTAATAAATATCTCCTCAACCCAAACCCTTGAAATAAATAAAACTTTATTTATTTCCTAAAAATCTAATTCATCCTCATCCTAAGAAGTTCTAGACTCTTCTAGAAAGTCTTCATCCTCATCCTAGGAAATTCTAAACTATTCTAGAAAGTCTTTATCCTCATCCAAAGTCTAGACTCTTCTAGAAGATGTCTTTAAACCTAATCCTAATCCCCTCCTAACCTTGTCACATTCCCTAAAAAATGGGTTAAGACTCACTAACCCAAGCCAAAGTTAACAAATATCTCCTCCTTCACCCACCCTCATTAAATGTCATCCACTTGCCTATCCCTAAGCTAATCCTAAACCATCCTAATCCATCCTCTAATCATTTGCATAATCCTAAGAAAGCTTAAAACCTTCCTAATCAAGCCAAAGTAAAAATTCCTCTCATCTCCTTCAAAATATCCCAACCATAAAACTTTATGAAGCCCACTAGGCCATAAGTGACTCTTCCAAGCCCTTTTATTGCTCTGACAAGCCATTATGAGGGTCTTTATGAAGATTTTATCCCTTGAGCCTCCTTTATTGAATCATCCTTCCCCTTTCCTCCATCCTCTCACCCTATGACATGTGTCACTCCTTGATTGGATGTAAGGAAATACAATCCATGTGCTCTCCTCTCATGCAATCTAAGCCCTCCATGAGCTTTTTTCCATCCTTGCATCTTAGCCCTCAAACCCTCAAGCCTCTTGCCTATAAATTGGATCCTTCCCCTTTTCAAAACAACACAATCCATGAAGTAAAGTCGTAATGCCATTTTAAGAAGCCATTTTACATCAAAACCATACACTCACACCCAAATTCCAACTCCATTTGAAGCCCTTTTTGAAGCATAAAGCTTGAGCATACATCCTATCTATTTAGACAAAGCTACTCAACAAGAGAGCTTCTCATTGAGAGAGCCCATTAATGGCTCATATTCTTAATTGAGAGCTCATCTTAGTCTATCTTGAAGTTTATGAATTTTGCTTAGTTTGTAGAAGCTTTATTTAAATTTGGTTTCTATTAGCATACTAACATTGCTCATATATAGTTGCAATTGGTGGCTTTTCCCAAATTGGGTTTCCATGTTAAATCTTAGTGTCACTTATGGTAATTCTATTTATTTTATATGTATGAAACTAAGTTAATTAAGGTTAATCACACTTAAAATATTAAGATCTACATGCTCAGTATTTTTTGAGTAATAGTTGATATTATAGTGCTTAGTTACAACATATTGATAGTGTTAACCAAGAACAATTTCAACATATTTTATGTTTTGTACTAACATCTAAGGATCTAAGATTTATTTTTGTGGTAACTAATTCACCCCTAACCTCTTAATTACTTGTCTTATATTTCTAGCAATTGGTATCAGAGATTTTGGTGCTTACAAAGAAGGTTTCAAGGACCTAAGGTAAAGATCAAGATGTCTTATAGAAAAGAGATTCCCAAGTTGAACAAAGATAACTTTGAGGAAACACAAGAACTTATGAAGCTATATCTAGCAACCATCAGTGATTTAGGTCTAAAATATTTGAATACCCAATATATGGCTCCTACTAGAACTTTAACTATAGAGGAGATTGCTGAAAATAAGAATCATAACAATATGATGATGTACATTGCATCCACTCTTAACTATGATGAATTTGTCTAAGGCAAAGGGTGTGCTACTACTCATGAAATTTGGATCAAGATGAAAGATATCTATGGACGTGATGATAATGTGAAAAGAGCCAAGGTAGAAACATT
This sequence comes from Cupressus sempervirens, assembly GCA_028749045.1. NCBI lineage: Eukaryota > Viridiplantae > Streptophyta > Pinopsida > Cupressales > Cupressaceae > Cupressus > Cupressus sempervirens. The sequence goes on along the minus strand of CM053789.1, from coordinate 475,750,504 downwards.
AAGAGGCCATTTTGATCAGATGAAGATGAGGGAAGATGAAAACATTGCAAAATATGTTGAGAGAATCAAAGCTAGTGTAAGTGCAATCAAAGCCTTTCGAGGGAAAATTAATAATGTTACAGTATTAAGTAAGGGACTCAAAACCATTCTTCCTATCTATGCAATTAGAGTCTTAGCTATTCAAGAGATGAGATGTGATCCCAATAATAAGTTAAATTAAGATGCTGTAGTGGGAAGGTTGACAATATTCAAGCTAGATAAATATGATAATAATGTTCCTAGTTATAACAATTTTGAATCTAAGTTTCAAGCCAAGTTGTCACTCAAGAAAAAAGTTGCAAAGTCTAAAGGAAAATAATCTAAAAGTGAAGAGGAAGAAAATTATAACAGTGATCTTGAAGCCATTGAAGCCTTGCTTGAAAGAATATATCCCAAAGGGAAAAGAAAGTACAAAGGTAAAATTCCTCTAATTTTTGTTTTCTCTTGAAGAAGTTGGTCACATTGCTGCAAGGTGTCTAGACATAGAAGAAAAAGAAGAAATAAAGAACAACAAGTTCAAAGGAGAGAAGGATTTCATAAACTACAAGGACTAAATGGATATAGGTAAGAAGTCTTGTTTCATGGATAAACATTCTAATAGTATTGATGATGATGAAATGATTTATATTGCTATAAAAGATGAATCAAACAATAAAGATTATAACATGACATTTATTTCTCATGTTAGCAAAAATGATACATGGATCATTGATAGTGTTTTTTCTCATCATATGATTGGAGATAAAACAAATTTTTAAGGAATGAAACATTATGATGGTGAGAGTGTAAGATTTGGAAACAATGAACAATGTTGCATAAAAGGAAAAGGTTGTATTTTACTAACCAATGAACTCAAATGTGATAATGCTTAGTAGGTCAAAGGACTGAAACATAATCTACTAAGTTTGGCACAGTTGAAGAACAGTGGATTCAAGATAGAAATCAAGAATGGGAAGGCCAAGTTGCTAGATGAAAAAGGAAATGTAGTTGGGTCTAGTAATCAAACAAAACATAATTTATTCTACCTAGATCTAAGTGAAAGTTCATGTTTCATTGCTCAAGTAGAAGAAATTTGGTTATGGCATAAAAGATTGTGTCATGTGAACTTTGATAACCTAATCAAGATAAGAAAAATAAAAGAGTGAGAGGTATTCATAGTTTGAGGAAATCTAACATGAGCATGTGCAACAAACGTCAAATTGATAAGATGGGCAAGACAAGTTTCAAAAGCAAGAATTTTCATTCTGAAGAAGTCTTGGAGCTAGTTCATACAGACCTTTGTCAACCTATTGGCATAGAGAATTATAGTGGAGATACCTATTTCATTTTATTTGTTGATGATTATTTTAGGATGATGACAGTAATGTTTTTGAAAGATAAGTATGAACCTATTCAAAAGTTCAAGTGGTATCTGGTAAGAGTTGGAAAGAAAATAGGAAAGAAGTTGAAATGTTTGAGATCAAACAGAGGAGGAGAATTCATTTCAAATGAATTTTTCACTAAGAAATGAATCAAAAAATAACTATTAGCCACTAGTACACCTCAGAAGAATGGTATAGCAGAAAAAAGGAACAAATCAATCATGGATTGTGCAAGAATCTTGATAGAAAAGAATATTGCAATCAATAATAGAATGAAGAAATCAATACAACTGTTCATACCTTAAATAGATTTTAGCTGAAGAAAGACTCAAATTAGACTCCTTATGAACTATGGTATGGCTATAAACCTAATGTAAGTTACTTCAAAGTATTTGGTAGAAAATGTTATATTTTCAAGGAGACTAGGAAAGGTAAATTTGATGTCAATAGTGATGAAGGAATATTCCTAGGATACTCCAGCAAAAGTAAAGCATAAAAATGTTTGAATCTAACTACTCACAAGATCATAGAATGTGCACATGTGAAGATTGATGAGTTTGCCAAAAAGAGTGAAGAAGAGAGAAACAAGGAACCTAAAGAGAACATAATGTTTATTTACTTTGAACCTAATACATTGCCTAATCCAATTGGATGTCAATAGGATTTACCTCTCAAGTCCCCAAAATCTCCAAAAGCAACTAATTTGCATGGAGTGCAACCTGAGTCATAGTGTAAATGACCCAAATCATTGTCAAAAGCTACTGTGTTGTAGCTAGTGCAACCTGAGTTTGAAGGACCCAAGTCATAGACGATCAGACCTGAGCATGATGAAGAAGATCATGTTGATGCAAGTGAAATAAGCTCTAAATCCAAAGTATCTATACTTGCAAGATATGTCAGAGGGAACTATGCACTTGATAAAATCATTGGATACAAGTTAGAAGGTACAATGACAAGTAAAAAATTTAAAGGTATATATTTTCTTATTGAATTTGAACCTAGAATAATTTAAAATGATTTAGATAGTGAAAGTTGGATTACAACAATGAATGAAGACATAAAACAGATAGAAAGGAATAAGAATTGGAATCTTGTTCCTAGACCCAAAGATAAGAATGTAATTGGCACTAAGTGTGTGTTTATAAATAAGATGAATGAAGATGGAGAAGTTTCAAGAAATAAAGAAAGGTTAGTATGCAAAGGTTATTCTCAAGAGGAAGGTATTGATTATGGTGAAACTTTTTCTCCTATTGCAATTGTAGAAGGTGTTAGGACTCTACTTGCTTATTCTACACAAAGGATTTAAAGTGTATCAGATGGATGTGAAATCTGCATTCCTAAATGGAATTCTAGAAGAAGTCTACATAGAGAAATGTGAAGGTTTTGTAGATCCTAATAAAAAGGATATGGTTTGTAAACTGCATAAAGAATTATATGGTCTTAAGAAAGCTCCCAGAACTTTGTATGAAAGACTTCATAATTAGTTGATGAAGATTGGTTTTTAAAGGACAAATGATAAGAACAACCTATACATCAAAGAAGGACTAGATGAGAAGATTGTGTTGGAAGAAATATTTGTGGATGATAAATTATTTACTAGAAATGATGATTTGTGCAAATATTTTTCAAATGAAATGAGCAAGGAATTTGAGATGTCAATGTTTAGAGAAATCAAATTCTTTGTTGGCTTGCATATTCAATAGAAGAAAGATGGTATCTACATTACTCAGTCTAAGTATATCAAAGAGATACCAAAGAAGGTTGGAATGGAAGATTCAAGACCAATTGGAACACCTATGTCTACTACACATAAGCTTTCCAAAAATGATGATTCCAAGTAGGTAGATCAGACTACATATAAATCTATGATTGGAAAAATTTAGTATGTAGTACATACTAGGCCTACTATAGCCTAGCAGTTATTATGGTGACAAGATTTTTAGCTAAGCCTAAAGAAAATCATATGATTGAAATAAAGAGAATTATGAGGTATCTAAAGGGTACTAAAGATTATGAATTATGGTACAAGAAAGGAGGCAACTAAGATTCACAAGACTTCATTGATGTAGATTGGGCAGGAAGTGTTGATGATAGAATGAGCACCAGTGGTAGAGCATTCTTTCTTGGAAAGAGACTAGTGTCTTAGACAAGTAAGAAGCAAAATTGCATCTCTCAATCTATAGCAAAGGAAGAGTATGTTGCATCAATAGTCAATTGTTCCAATATTGTTTGGTTTAAACAATTTTTGGTAGGTATGAAGGTAGAAATCAAGGATCCACTGGTTATACCAAGTATATTATAATAAAATATCATTTTCTAGGAGAATAGGTGCAAGAAAAATAGGTGAGATTGGAATATGTGAATACTAAAAAACAAATTGTAGACATATTCACCAAGCAATTACCTAAGGATGCATTTTTGCATTTAAGAGACAAGCTATGGGTTATTACCTATCTGAAGCTCACTAAACAACATTTAGTGATGCATCAACTGAGTATTCTTGAAGATCAGTTAAATTGATGTAATAATGAAAGGGCAGATTATGTATGAATTTGTGCATTAGGTACATTGAAATTCATTGAATATTTTCTTTGGCACAAGATGTCAAAGAGGGAGAGTGTGTTGTGTCATATCACATAAATTTTGTAAAGAAAGAGTTTGCTACATCAGAGTACATTTTCTAAATGTTTGAAGATGTCAAAGAGGAAGAGTTTGATGAAGAATAAACTTAGAGAGTTTTCTAAGAGAGCGAGAAACTAAAATCAAAGGGAGAGATTTATGTTAGAGGGAGTTCACACTAATAGAGGGAGTTCTCATGGATGAGAATCAGAATGAAGCTAAGGATATTATCCTTACTTTCTCTAAAATTTCATTGTATTATGCCATGTTTTGTTATCATCAATGCCAAAGAGGAAGATTTTTGAATATAATTAATCAATTGTATGTTAGCTTTGATGTTACACAAAACTTCATATTTTTTCCAATCATGTATATGTCGAGGTCACTCAGGCAATGAAGATAGTTTCCTATGTCTGTCGAGCATTCTAGTGTTTACCAAGTTCAAAAGACAATGTCTACTGAGTTCACTCAGGCACCAAAGAAAACTTAATAGAAATTCAATGTTAATCGAGCTCACTCAGTTAACAAAGTTGGATGGAACCAGTGTTAACTAAGCTCACTCGATTAGCAAAGGAAGTTTATGAAGTTACAATGTTAACTAAGTTCACTTGATTAACATATAAAAAACATTTCAGAAGTTACTATCTATCAAGTAGGATCGACTAATAAAGTTTTTATTGTTTCGGCATATTGAGTTTATTGTATTTGTCTATTGGTTCTAGCCGACTGAAGAGATCAATAATTATTGTTATAAGTTTTATTCAAGATGAATTGACAATGTATATGATATAAGTATAAGGTTAAGTTGAGGATTGAATTTGTGAGAATGTGTAGAAAATAAGAAGATTCTTAGAGGAAGTAAATTGGAAGAATATGTAAAATATCCTTGTTGGGCTGTAAAGATTAATCTAATTAGGAAGGATCAAGTATTCTAGCCAAAATTGAGATTTTAAATCAGCAATACATTTGCATCAGCAATCAGGTCATTTCATTGTTACTCTCTAACCATTCTAGTAGTGTATCAAATCTCTTAATAGAGTTAACCTAACAACTATTTTTTAAATCCTCTAGAAAAGGGGCATTTCTAGATTGAAGTGTCTAAAGAGCTCTAACAAGGTCACTCCTAATAGGGAGATTAAATCCTCTAACATGGTCATATCTAACAGTGTCTTTTGTAAACTTTGATAAGGTTGGCTCCTAACAGGGATCACTTTAGAAGAGTAAAGAATACTAACTAGTTGTAATTGATGGTTTTTACCAAATTGGGTTTCCATGTTAAATCTTGGTGTCACCTGTGTTCATGTTATTTATTTTATGTTTATGAAACTAAGTTAATCAAGGCTAAGCACAATTAACATCTTAAGATCTATATGTTTAGTATTTTCCAAGTAACAATTGACATTCTAGTGCTTGCTAAGCTGCACCATATTGATAGTGTTAATCAAGTAACCACGATTTTGTTAGAAGTAATAGTTTATGAATATAACTGGGGGGGGGGGGGGGGCGAGGGGGGGTTGAATTAGTTATGTTTCAATCTTAAAAAAATTCTTACTTTATCAACCAAAGTAAATAGCAATCATAAAGAAATGCACATACACCAAATATATTGACTAGGGCAACCCTTGATTAGAAGGAAAACCCCAACCCCAGTAGGAGTGATGCCCACAAAATAATGTACTAATCTATATATTTCTTGTCAGAAGATAGACCCTATTAGGAGTTTGTTACAATGATTAGTACAAAAAATTCCCATTAGGAGACTTTGAATCCTTGTTAGGATATTCCAACCCTATTTGGAGTTGAAGAAGGCAGCTAAACCGACTGTCCAAACAACTTCAGGATCAGATCAACAAACCCACTTTCCAATTGATCTTTGTGATATTCCTTCTAGAATAATAGATGTAGAACAATTTCTTTTCTCTTTCTCTATCTAGTACATCAGACTCCTTCACCTTTAGATCATGCAAATAGATCTAGAACTCATTAGTAACATTTAAGGTCACTTACACACATTAGCAAATTACTCTACTCTTCTACTTCACAATTCACAAGTCTTTTCTGCTTCTTGTTCACAATAATGATATCTAGAACTTAGAAAACATCTTTCCTTTATACCATACTCAATTATTAATCTTTTGAGTTGGCTTCATACACTTAACATTCATTTGAGTTGGCTCCATTTTTAATTAAATGAAATACACATTTAATTAATGTTTTTCACTCATAGTTGTTCCCAAAATTCTACTCATGTGACTTCCATACCTGCACACATGCTAACATCATCAGTTGTTTGTGTACTTCCTCTAGTCAACTGTGTAACCCTTCATTCCAAACACAATGTGTTATATTGATCATACAACAAAGATTGTTTTTACAATGCTTTGTTTCCCTACGAATCTTTGTATATCATTAATATCTTTTGTACACTATTGATTCAGGTTTTGTGCACTTGAGCACATGTCAAATACATGCTATATAATATGTTGTTAACTACATATGGGTAGATACATAATGTGATGTCCTCAATGTATAAATCTCAGTCTCTTGCTCTGCTAATCTTACTATGTTGTCATCAATGAAAAAGAAAGTCATAACACTATTATGCAATGTTTTATCATAGCATCAGCATTCATGATAACAATCTCTCCCTTTGGAATTGATGGCAATATAGATGAAAAATATCTAGCTCCAAGAATACCAATGAGTTTTCTTCATCAATCATATCTTGCTTCATGTAAGTCCTTCAACACTACTCCCCCATTGTACAAGTTCTCTCTCTTTTTCCCTTTTCTTTTTCATATTAAATTCTCTCCTTTTCTAATGTTTTTCATATCATTCTCTCTCCCTCATTGACATCAATTTCAAAGGTAAAAATTGAACACATAAAAACCTATTAGCACGACCATAAGCCGGTCTGTTGCTTTAAAATCTTTGCATATGATTGAATAACACAAGTATCTAAAGATACTATTATATACTAATTACCTATTACCAAGAGTCCTTGACTGACTCTATTCATCATGGATACTCCCCCATTGAGGAAGCATCAACATTCAGTCCAGTCTAACAATGGTGTTGTGTACCCTGGACTGATGCACCTCTGCAACTTTTACTCTAAGCTAGGTAGGGACATAACCCAAAGCATACCTCTCATTGACTCAAATGTATCCTTTGGTAAGGCCTTTGTGAAAATGTCTACAATCTATTCCTTAGTACTAATGTATTCCAATCCAATTTTTTTCTCTGCAACTTTTTCTTTCAACACATGATATTTTATTGCAATGTGCTTAGTCTTAGAATGCAAAACAGGATTCTTAGACATGTTGATTGTACTTTTGTTATTATAGTAAATGATTACAAGTTCTTTGAATGTGATTCCAATATCCTTCATCATTACTTCATCCATATGACTTGTTTACATTTGTTTTCTGCTGCAACATACTCTGTCTTTGAAGTACAATCTTGCTTCTTCTTAGGCGAAGAAACTAATCTTCCTCCAAGAAAAAATGCTCCTCTACTACTACTTTTACTGTCATCCCTATCTCCTGCCCAATCAGTATCTGTATAGGTACAAAGAGTAAAGTCACTATTTCTATCATACCAAATACCATAATCTGATGTTCCTTTCAAATATCTAAATGTTCTTTTTACTGCTACATAGTGATATTCCTTAAGATTAACTTGGAATCTTGCCACAATTCCAACTACATGGCTATATCTAGTCTATTGTGGGTCAAATACTATAATCCTCCAATCATGAATCTATACCTCTTTTGTTCAACAATAGGCATCTCATCTTTGCTAGATAAGTTATGACTAGTTATCATAGGAGTTCCAATAGGTTTACAACTTTCTAAACCAAATCTTTTAGTAAATCCTTTAAATACTTGGTTTGAGAAATAAAGATACCTTCTTTGTTCTGAACAATCTGCAATCCCAAGAAATATTTCATTTCACCTATCATGCTCATTTCAAACTCATTCTTCATGTCCTTTGGGAATTTGTTACTGGATTCATCATTTCCACCAAAAATGATGTCATTAACAAATACAATAATTATCAGCAAACCATCTTCTATTTTCTTTAAGTACAAGTTACCATCCACTATTCCTTTAGCAAATCCAAGCTTTGCTAAGTATTTTCCAAATCTTGCATACCAGGTTCTTGGTGCTTGTTTTAATCCATACAATGCTTTATTTAGTCTACAAACCATGTCCTTTTATTTTATTAAAGGAAAACCCTCTGGTTGCTCAATGTAAACTTCTTCTTCAAGTTCTCCATTCAAGAATCTTGATTTGATATCCATCTGATATACCTTAAAATTCTTGTGTGCTGCATATGCTAGAAACATTCTGGCTACTTTCATTCTTGCTATAGGTGCATATGTTTCTTCATAATCAATTCTTTCTTGTTGAGAGTAGCCTTTGCACCCATTTAGTGCCAATCACATTTTTTTCCTTGGGTCTAGCAACTAATTCCCATGCATTATTTTTAATTATTTGTTGGAGTTCTTCCTTCAGTGCTTCTTTCCAATAAATGTCTTTGATTGCTTCATCTATGCTCCTTGGTTCTACTTGAGGTAGAAAACATAGTTCTTCATTAATTATTTCCTTGTCATTACCCCTTTTTCCTTACTACCTATTATCTAATTTGTAGGATGATTCTTTAACAAGTTCCTATTTGGAGTAGGAGTTGCTACTTCAATTCTTATCTCAGATACTGCACTCTATTCTTCTCTTACATTTTCAATTTGCACATTATTCTGCAAGTTATTATTATTCTTGAAAAATAACTCATCACTTCTACTAGCCATTCTAGAGTAATCATCTCCATTAGAGTTATAGTCCATTATCTTTTCCTTGGTACCAAAATTTTCATCTACTTTAACATTTGAGCACTCTACTATAGTTTTTTTTATATAGTTGAAACATCTATAAGCTTTACTTTTCAATGAGTAACCAAGAAACATACCTTCATCGCTCCTTGGGTCAAATTTACCAATATCATCATCTCTTCTGATGTAACATTTGCTTCCAAATATCTTGAAGTACTTGATTGATGGTGAGTGACCAAGCCATAATTCATAGGGTGTTTTGTCCATACCTTTCCTAATCTACACTCTATTTAGTGTGTATACTATTGTATTGACTAGTTCTCTCCAAAAGGTCTTTGGTACATCATTCTCAAATAACATAGCTCTTGCTACTTTAGCAATTGATTTATTTCTTCTTTCAGCAATCTGATTCTACTCAGGTGTATGAAGTGAGGATAGTTGTCTCCTGATACCATGTTCTTCACAATAGGTATTGAATTCTCTAGAGGCGAATTCTCCTCCTCTGTCTAATCTTAAGCATTTAATCTTAATTCTAGATTCATTTTCAACCTTGTTCTTAAATATCTTAAATTTCTCAAATGCTTCTAATTTTTCTTTAAGAAAAGCTAGCCACATCATTCTAGTGAAATCATCAACAAAAATCATAAAGTACCTTTTTCCATAGAATCCTCTTGTTCTTGTAGGACCACTCAAATCTGTATGTACCAATTCCAGCTTTTGTGTAGTAAAAAATTGCTTGCTAGAAAATGAGACTCTTTTTTACTTTTCCAAAATGCATTCCATACAAATAGTGTTAGTGGACTTAGAGATTTTGGGCAAATCTCTCATAGCAAGTGTATTACTGGCCTTCACAATGTTATCAAAGTTAATACGAAAAAATCTTTTGTGTCATAAGCAATTGTTGTCGATCCTTGCTACTAAACATGTTATTTCAGTGCTATTTTAACTGAAATACATTACCTTTAGTTTGTGTGCCAGTACCAAGTAGTTTTTCTTCCTTGTTCTTGATTATGCATGTATCATTAACCAATTGTATTTGATAGCCTTTGTCCATAAGCTGTCCAACACTCAACATGTTATGCTTAAGTCCATCGACAAAATAAACATCATCGGTATATGTTTTACCATCAAGTGTTATAGATCCAATTCCTATAATACGACAAGCTACATTATTCCCTACTCTAACAATTCCTGCATCATAGCTTCTGAATTTGACAAACTTGCTCATATCACCAATCATGTGATGTGAACAACCACTATTAGTCATCCAATCTTTCTTTTCAAATTGTGAAATTAGTGCACTTTTCTTTGATTTCTATGTCGTGATCATCCTCTTTTATAGCTAGAAATCCTAATTCATCTTCACCTTTTCTTTGATCAAATTCTTCTTCATCTTCTTCTTCATTAGCATATAAATAATTCCTAAATCTTCTAGAGTTGAATCTACGCATAAAATTTCTTTCTCCTGTAGGACACTTAAATGCATAATGACCATATTCATTACGAGTCCAAAATTTAAAGATATTCTTACCATCTTTTTCTCTTTCCACAAGAAGAATCACTCGTTCTTGGATCTTCTCTTCAATGGATTTGTTGCTACTAGCAATATCTCCCTATGTTTTAGTAATCCTTGCTAAATCAAGTTTGATGTTTAATGCACTAAATACTGTCTCAACTTTTTTCGATTCACCAGACTATTTCAGATCAAATTCTATAGCTTTTTGATCTACCAAGAAATGTCTCTTTGGTGAAAATAGTAGTGCAAGGTATCATCAGTTGAATCATTTGTGGCACTAACTTGAAAGGTGGTGTCAAAATTTTTAAGATCTTCCATATTACTTCATCATCAAATTTCTTTCCATCAAGAGATGTTATTCCTACAATGATCTTAGATATTCTTCCAACATAGCTTCTCATAGATTCATCTTCGATCATTCTAGCATCTTGAAATGCACAATACAAATTTTTCAATCTAACTCTTTTTGCATGTGTATCATCTTCATAATTAGCTTCTAAAGTTTTCCAAATTTCATGAGAATTTTTAAGTAGTTTTACCTAACTGTACTCCCTTTTAGGTAATGTTGATAGTATTGCTTCTCTTTCCCTTATGTTGCACATAAATACTTCTCTCTATTCTTTAGTGCAAGTTTCAAGATTGTCTTCTTCTGCAATGTTTTTGGATGTCTTGGTCACAAGCCAATATACTAGTCACATGCACAAGAGATGAGTCTTTATTTTATCCTACTAGTTGTTGTAGTTTGTTCCATTGAATCTAGGACTTTCCTTTTTGAGCATATTCACCATGGATCTCCCAAGGTTGTTAGACTTTCTTTCAAGGACTTGATGCTCTGATACCAATTGTTAGAACTAATACTTCACCAATATAGCTGAGAGGGAGGGGTGAATCAGTTATGTATCAATCTTTAAAAAATTCTTACTTTATCAACCAAAGTAAACAACAATCATAAAGCACAAACACCAGATATGTTGACTAGAGAAACCCTCGATCATAGGGAAAACCCTAGTGGGAGTGATGCCCATAGAATAATGTACTAATCTAAATATTCCTTGTTAGAGGATAGACCCTATTAGGAGTCTATTACAATGCTTAGTACAAATAGTCCCTATTAGGAGACTTTGAATCCCTGTTAGGAGATTCCAACCCTGTTAGGAGTTGAAGAAGGTAGTTGAATCCACTATCCAAATAACTTCAAGATCAAATCAACGAACCAACTATCCGATTGATCTCGATAATATTCCTTCTAGAATAATAGATGTAGAAAAAAAAATTTCTCTTCCTCTATCTAGTACTTCAGACTCCTTCACCTTCAAATCATGTAAATAGATCTAGAACTCATCAGTAACCCTTAAGGTTACTTATATACATTAGCAGATTACTCTGCCCTTCTACTTCACAATTCACAACTCTTCTTTGCTTCTTGATCACAATAATGATATCTAAAACTTGGAAAACATCTTTCCTTTATACCATAATTAATAATCTTTTGTTTTGACTTCATACACTAAACATTCATTTGATTCAGCTCCATATTTAATTAAGTGAAATACACATTTGAATAATGTTGTCAGCTCATAGTTGTTCCCAAACTTCCACTTGTGCAACTTCTATACATATGCACTTGCTGACATCATCAGTTGTCAGTGTACTTCCTTTAGTTAACTGTGCAACCCTTCATTTCAAACATAATGTGTCATATTGATCATACAATAGAGATTGTTTTCCCAATGCTTTGTTTCCTTGCAAATCTCTCTAAATCATTAATATCTTCCATACACTATCTATTCAAGTTTTGCATAATTGACCACATGTCAAATACATGCTATAGAATATGTTGTTAACTGCACATGGGCAAACATGCAATTTGATGTCATCAATGCATAAATCTCAGTCTGTTGTTCTATCTATCTTACACTAGTACATTTAACAAAATATTTGACTATGTTACTAAAACATTTAGTCTCACCACTAACTTTTTTAGTCATATGACTAAAATTGGCCATATTCCACATTTTATTTTCATTTTACAAATCTAAGTGACTAAATAAGTGATTAATTTGATCACCAAGTAAAACACAAGATCAACCAAATAGAAATGACTAAATATACTACCAAATAAATGACTAAATAAGTGACTACATAATTAGTTCCCTACAATTAGTCACCTAAGTGAAAACTACAAATAAACTACCAACTAAGTGACTAAATAAGTGACTAGATAATTAGTCACTAATAATTAGTCATTTAATGCACTTCCTCTCTTCACTTTTTCTAAGGTTTATTTATCAATGTATTAGGTTTACTTTATTTTTCATAACTCATTGATGAAATTGGGATCTTCTCTATCTCATAGTGGTCATGGTTTCACTTTGCATCTTCTAGGACATATGATACTTTGTTAAATGGCTTGGGAGATTTTATTCACCATTTTAGGAGATGCAACCTCATGTGACCATGAAAGGAGTCACAATTGGTTACCTCTAGATGATCTAATTCTTGAAATGGTTAAATTATTTTCTTCCTTTTTCTTGTGCATTTTCCATAACATTTTACTTGAAAAAAAAATGCTTGCTTGTTTGGATGTCGAATAATCTATTGATGGGCCTATGTTTTTTTAGGAGAGAAGTCTCTTATCAGAGGATGAATCTAATTATCTTATTTTTTGATCCTACAAAGCATCGGTAGTTGAAACCTCCTAGATAACATCATTATCAACAATTAATTCTGTAGAAGTTCATATTTGTAGTTGCAAAAGATGAAGTTTTCTAAAGCATTTCAAAAACTTAAGATGTTGAGAGTAAAATTAACAATTTTCTTAAATACTTAAATTAAAATTAAAATTAGTTTACTTGGCTTAAGTTAAAAATTAAAGTTAAAATAATATGTTAACTTTTATGCATGATCTAAAATATTTAATCTATTTTAATTATTAATTTGTACAAAAATTAATCAATAATTTTTTTTAATTAATTATAAAATGAAATACAATAGTATTTTTATTATTAATTAGTAATTAATTTAAAACATAAATTTAATTAATAAAAATATTTTTTTTTCTAATTAATAATTAATTTAAAATGTAGATTTAATTAATAAATAAATGATTAAGAATTATATTTTGTTAGCATCCACCTAACAAAAGATGAATTTTTCTAAAGCATTTCAAAAACTTAAGATGATGAGAGTAAAATTGCATTTTTCTTAAATACTTAAATTAAAATTAAAATTAGTTTATTTGGCTTAAGTTAAAAATTAAAGATAAAATAATATGTTAACTTTTATGCATGATATAAAAATATTTAATCTATTTTAATAATTAATTTTTACAAAAATTAATTAATTATGAAATGAAATACAATAGTATTTTTATTATTAATTAATAATTAATTTAAAATATAAACCTAATTAATAAAAATATATTTTTATTCCTAATTAATAATTAATTTAAAATGTAGATCTAATTAATAAATAAATTATTAAGAATTATATTTTTCTAGCATCCACCTAACAAAAATCGATTAGACTTTTTGGGTGTGGTATAGCAAAGTATTGGCAGCAAAGACTTAGCAAAAATATTGGCAACATACAGGAGGAGCAAGAAAGCAGAAGACCCATACCCAGAAAATTGTAGCAAGGATTTTTAACAATGGTGAGATAGGGACAAAGTAGAAGGCCCATACATCTATGCAGGCCACAATTTGCAAATAGCAGTAAAGTTGTGAGAGCTGCATAGTTGTTATTGAAAATGGTTTCTAAATACATATCTTTGTGACATGGTTACAAAGCCTTCTTTAGTAAAGGTAATATCCATTGTCATTTTTAAAGATTCCCTTCATCTTCATTTGCAAATTCTAGGGTTTCCTCATTAAACTAGTTATGAAAACTAAAATCATTGAAGGGTTTTCTTTCAATTGTCTCTATTGTATTTCCTAAACTTTATTCCAAATTCAATGTTATTGACTAAGGTTTAACGAAGATGTAATACGTTAATAATTGTATTTTCTCAAATGGGTCCATCTCTTCTCACCATAAGATGCCCATCTGAGAAATGTGTTTGGTTCTACCCTTAATGCTGAAATAGACTCTTGAGCTCCATGAGTGCATGCAACCTCTTAGCTTGGAGGTCCAAATACTGAGTATTCATTTCTAATAATATTTCAATAGTGTAAAATTATGTCAAACTCTAGTCTACTTGCCACGTGTATCAATGTATAATAACCTTGAAATCAAGTTCAAATCTGGATAAGACTAATTCAATTAACTAATTGGGAACAATGTGAAGCAACCCTTGTTTTAGTGTAATAACTGACTAATTGTGTACAATGTTGAAATTTGAACTAATCTTAAGGTAAATTTCTCTTTAGTTATCAACGTGTTACATATTGATTTTATTTTATGTTATTTTTAGAGGTGACATTGAAGTCATTGATGAGAGTAGTACTAGGATGAGTGACCTCCTGGGAAGTCTCGGTGCTTCACCTCTATAAGCATCACCTAGACCCAATGAGTGCTAAGGGTTCCATTCATTCTCATGAGAAATGGGTTTGGTGAACCACTACTAATTAAATATGGGTCAATGATTTTGATTGAAAAATAACACAATTAAATCCTAATAGCAATATCATAATTTGACTTCTTGTGGAAAATATTTCATGCTCATCACCTAGGGAGCTTAAGGGGATTTCAAATGAATAGTTTATAAGGAACAACATTTGGTGAAGGTTTTGAAAATGGGGTTGCAAGGATAGTGAGTTTAACCATGGATGAAACTCTATAGTTAAGCATTCTTGAGATGAAGTAGTATTGGGATGAGTGACCTCCCAAGAAGTCTCAGTGCTTCACCTCTATGAGCATCCTGTAGATCCAATGAGTGCTATGGGTTCCATTCATTCTCATGAGAGATGGGTTTAATGAACCACTACTCATGAAATATTGTTCAATGAGTTAGACTAAAAAATCACACAATTAAATACTGGTAGTAATATCATAACATATTTTATTACCTTTTGAGGTATACCCCTAGGAACACCCATCTAGTTTTAAGATGAAGCCAAAGTCCTAAAGATAAAACATACTCTTGTTTAGTTTATTCAGAGTCATTTGTGTTTTTATTTATGTGCTCATTTCACTTATGTATGGAGTGCATAAAGTAATGAAATAGATTTGGGTGCATTGCATGATTCTTAGTATAGTGTTGAAGGTGCATGATGTAGGTAGTTCAATGAAATTGTATGCAAATAGCATATGGAACAAGAAGTTGTGCATGGGCCCACTACATAATTTTTAGTATTGTGCATAATTGTTCTCTGTATATCTTTATGAAAATGTTATTTTCTATGCCTTGTTTTAGTTTAGTACTTTTCTATTGCAATTGAATATACTTTCAAGTTTCATTAATCTATTTTTGTCCTTAGGAAAAATGAGTATACTTGCCCTAATTGTTGAGCATGGAAATATTAATTAAAAAAATCTATTTGTTGGATATGAGATTGTTTTATTGACTTCTATTAATTATAAATAACTATATCAAATAATATTTATCGTTTCTTTGTAGATACTTCCCCATATTTTTTGAACATGGAAATATGTTCAAAGTTTCTTTCGGTAAGGATCAGAGGTGTGGCCAATAAAAAGGTGCATTTTCTTAAGTTGATAAATACATCCTTGGCCTATTCCATGATATTTACTCTTTCTTTTATTGTAGTGCAAATTTTTAGATTCATTTCCAAAATTCAATAGTTAGTTGATATTAATGAGGAGCATGTTAGAATATTTTTAGAGATTATTATGTCTGTAATTCTCAAGGATAAGATCCCAATCATTTCATGTAAATAAAAGAAGTATCTTGAGTCTACCAATTTTCCATTTCCAATATCCATTGGGTTCCATATAATTTTAATACCTTGTTTTGAAATCTCAACATAATGACTCTTCTCATCATCACTATAAATCTTAGACAAGTCTCTTACTACCATCATTTACATTAAATCATTGGTCATACTAACTTCTAACTTGTTACTACACTCCCAGATTCTACTATAAGAAACTTCTATGTTTGTTGGATAGATTCACAATATTGAGTAGAATATTTATTCAATGCTTTTAGGAATGACAAATTTGAATGCCATTTGAATTTGTATAAGATTGTATGTGCCCAATCCAAGCCTATGGTTTTTGACTAAATTTTCACTCATTGCAGTTTTTATTATTAGT
Organism: Cupressus sempervirens; assembly: GCA_028749045.1. Classification (NCBI taxonomy): domain Eukaryota; kingdom Viridiplantae; phylum Streptophyta; class Pinopsida; order Cupressales; family Cupressaceae; genus Cupressus; species Cupressus sempervirens. Next base: position 475,733,919 of record CM053789.1, on the reverse strand, counting down.
TTCTTTAGCGAATGTCATTTGCTTATGAAGCTCTTGATACTATACTTCAAATACTATGGATATGTTTTTTGAGTTTCATTACAAAGCTCATATTATTCTAATGAATAATAATTGAAGACATCATCAATGCATAGTCCATACATAGTTGTAACTGCCTGCTTCAACTGGTATGATATTTATTTAATGCATATAACAAGATATGCATCAAATCTTTTATCCATTGACTTCATTATTTCTTTTTGTATCCTCTATGCATAGTCAATTATTTCTGCCCAATATTATTTACTATCATTAAAATAAGTCCAAGAGCTCTAGGTTGATTGTATCTACATAACATATCTCTGCAGCTTAACCTCTATATTACCACATCATTTATTCAATTGCTTTTCACTTAGAATATCTTACTTATCACTAATTATAATGACAACCTTCATTTGCAATCCTTTCAATCTTGCTTATGAAATTGATGAGAATATATGGAAATGACAACCTTTCCATTATCTCCAACATTTTTTAATAAATGGAGGTCTAAAATTTAGCAAAAATTTGGACTCCATCTCATCCTATGTTTGTTGCATCTATTGGTTATATGTTTTGAATTTGATAGACTTTATTTAATTTGTTTGAGAACACAAATAATTAGTCCCCCACCCCGCAGTTGTGTTGGTAGACTTTACTTTCTAACAACATCTTCTTACCAAAGTTATTTGGTTCTACTCTTCCATCAATTTGATTCATATCCCCCATCACCAAGTCTTTTCCAAATGTGCATGCCATCAAGGGGATAAAAAACTATATATAAATTGCATATAGAGGGGTGGCATCAAGCAAGGACCAACTGAATCAGAATGAAGAAGGGAAATATTTGATGTTAGCATAACTATCCCTATCTAATAATGGTGGGACCAATAGAAAATTTAGCAGCACATTTTCTATTGTTGCATCAAATTTGAAAGATTGAATGCATATATAAGTGACAAATATGCCATATTGCATATTCCATATTGTGATGATGTGATCATCATATACATTGTGAACAATCAATGATATCTCAATATTGTTGAAGGTGAGATGAGACTTTCTTCCATGGAGGAACAAATCTAATGGTTGATACCCCAATGATGTATGATTAATTATTGACAATAAAGGTTGTAGAAAGCCATTATTATCCATGGATGAAAAGGTACATTTGTTTTAACCATCCACTCAATCACCCTTAGCTCTTCCATTGAAGACCATAGAAAGAAGACCATAGCCAATGCTTGATGTGTTTACCAATTTTCTTGTTCACCAATTTGTATTCTTGTCATAGGTAAAGTTTCCAACTTTGGCTTACAAACCACCTACATAATAGCTTTTAAAATTCTACCGTACATTTACCCATCAACTCTTCCACTTCACTCTCTTGAATTGTTGCTCCTTTACTGTTACTTATTTCTTCAACATGGATGCCTCTTGTTTATGGTGTCTCCATGAATGATTGGATCATTGTTTACAATCATCAAACTCCACTCATCCATTTTCCCAAATAGTTCTGGCTTATTAATGAGCTACTAAAAAATAGATTAAAAAATGTTCAACTTCCAAATTTTCAAGTGTTTTAAACTCCCAATCAAATATTGATGGGGCTTTTATGCATGCTAATTATTTTATGAAAAGCCTACAAAAATAAAATGCAACTAGGAAATCATATTTCCCATGATGAAAATCTAGAAGCACTAGGACAAAAGATATTTTCTAGTGTCACAATGAGTTGATTATGCTAGCTTAAACAAGATGGTTGAATTATGTAGCAACTTTTCTACAGGTTTTTTTCTAAAGTTACTATAACTACAAGTGTAGTGAGGAGTTTTTTGTTGCTTTGATAATCAACTAGAATGAACAATTCACTTTCATGAATTGTCTTCCCTTAACACAAAATCTTCTTGGCCATATCTATTCTATAGTTTCTAATGATGCAAGATTGCTTGCCTACATCACAATGACAAGACTCAAGATAATTTTTTTGTAAGGGCCTTTTGTGGCCCAACTATAGCCAAGAGATGAAATTCTCATGAGCTTATAGTTACTCACTTTATTTTGGTATCTTGTGAATTGACCAAGGCCTTTAAAGTTCATTAAATCCATGAGGAAACAAAGGACTAAAGGAAAAGTAATTATTTTAAAATTAGAAATATAAATAAAAAATACATATAGAAAGATCTTTGATAAGCCTAAAGGAAATCCATCTCACAAAGGTATCAATACCACAATAGTAGATGCGAATGACAATTCATTGTAGTTAGCTACTATTACTCATTACTCAAATGAGAAGAGCACAACATATGCTTTTAATAATATACTAGTAATCTATATCATGTGAATGCAGTATGATATGGATAATTGTCAAATATACAGTCATAACTAGAAACAAAAGCTCACCTCTATTTTCCAAGTAAGGCAACTTCATGAGTAAATCATCTCCTACAAGTGCAAGAGAATGAGATGCATCTCCCAAGATTGGTTCCCTTGTCTTTGCCTATTCAAGTATCCGAATGCATATTTTCTCATTTGGAGTCTTCTCATCTATTGCTATTGAGCTATTATAATCAATAGCCCTAGTAAGTCTCCTCGAGATCTTAAAAGTATTTCTTCCATCTTTTGTTACTTTAGAAGGATTAGCTCCTTTTGTTAAAAGTGACACAAGTATGGTAGGTTCTTTATGCATTGTAGCTATACGAAGTACTAAGTATCTTCTAGCATTTATAAGATTAACATCATAGTTTCCAAGATCCAAAAAATCTCTTGTAATCTTTGAATCACAATATGTTGCCACATAATTTAGTGCATAAGCATCATCAAGAGTGACTAGGCCCTTATTCCACAACATTCTAACTAACTCAATGTCATCTTAGTCAAGTGATTTTTTGTATTCTCCTGACATTTTTGTATTGCAAATAGATTGTATCTCTTATTTCAAGACCCAATTGTGACTATAGCTCACCAAGTTGAACAACTACTTGTGTAGGGAGCTCCTCAAAAGTTGTATCATCAATATTAGATCTCACTACTATCTCAAGGCACTTTTTCAACAATGGATCATTTCATGTTTGAAATTTGTTTTCTACTACTAGTATTGGGACAACATTGTCTAGCTAGGTATTCTCCACAATCTCTAGGAGATGTTTCTACATCAAGTAAAGGAAATATTAGATTATCCAAATTAGTAATACATGCTCAAACAATATATATCTCTTGTGCATCACCACAAAGAAATAACAAAAATATGTAACCTATGAGACTATATGTCATCACATTGAAGGATTCAGTTTCATGATTCAACTTCTTAAAAATTATCATAAGAATGAACAAATAAAAAATCTCACTCCAAAATGAGCTTTAAGTTGGATACTTTGTTCTCTTCAACTTTTATATATAATCATTCGGGCATATATAGAAAACAATAAGAAACTAGAGTTCCTCAAAGACAATGGGGATGCTTTGATTATAAAGAAAGCTCAGAAAAGTATAAAATTAGGCTCAATGAATACAAAAACAAATCAAATGCACAATACAACCTCTCAAGAAACAATATATAAGGGAAATTCTAGTTGGGTCACAGAAGAGGGTTAAATAGGGTGGTCATACAAAAAGAATGAAGGATCAAAGCATTTTGAGATGCAAAACTTTCAACATTATTTTTTAGTTATAACTCTCTAGTATTAAAAACAAAAGTATCCCTTTGGAGCAATCAACTAGGAGTAAATGAATACCAATTCTATTACATTTATGATTTTTACTTGATGTCAAACCTCATGTGTTATATATAATTTTTATTTTAAGGATGCTATCAGATCTCATAGTTAATGTAAATTAAGAAGGTAACATTACATAAGATCTTATATTGAAAAAAATCTCAATGATTAATTCTTACAAAACACTAGCGTTGATTGAACCTTGTTTTGTTAGTCAAATGTGGTAATAAGAATTAAAATATAGATTCCTATAATTTAACAAAATTTGTCTGGTACATATATAAAGAAGACTAGAAACATTATGCGTAATAGCGATAACAAACATCATTGAAATCTAAAAACACTTAAACAACAAATTTCTAGAATCCTTTTAGCTTGAAACTAACATCTTCTATCTTTGAGGAGCTAATCAATAAATATTTAATGTTAAGAATGTCCATGATCTTCAACCCATCTATGACAACAAGTCCATGAATACTCAATCACTATTTTTATTGTTTTTTTTAAATTTTCTCCAACAGAATTTGTCTAAGCATAGTAAGAAGAAAAGATGTGGTTCAACTGTCTATGTAACCAATGTTATCAGAAAAAACATGACAATTTTGGGATGCTTTTTTAATACAAATTCTTACATTAATTCAGCATTTTTGAAGGGTTAAAAGACAAAAAACAATCAGCTATAAACTTAACTTTATATGTTATATATACCAATGTTTCTTCTTTGGGAACTTTATTATTTCAAAGATGAAATTAGAGAATTGCATGGTAGATCTAAACCCAAATAAAACCTATTTTAATTTCATTATTTACTACCATTTAGTAAAACTATGTTCTATTCAGGGTTAAGTAAATTGAATTTTATAGCCATATACTCATGAAAAGTATTTGGAAAAATAAATTTAAAAAGAGAAATTATTAAATTAGAAGTAACAAAATTGGTTAATTAAACATGTTATTGCTTTCTCTTCTATGCAAAATGTATGATTCTTTCCCCAAAACTTTTTGTTAATGTCTTAGTTTGAGCATTCCTCTTCTCTAATTGTGTGTGTAGTCCAATTAGCTTTCTGTTGAGACTAATAACCATAGTTTTCAGAGTTAGAGATTGTGCTAAGAACCAAGATAATGCAAAAAGTTATGCATTGTATGATCATCCTTTTAAGGGTGCTAGCTCAATGGAAGAGCACTTGCTTTACAAGCAGATGGATGGTGGTTCGATTCCATCATGCCCTATTATGACCAAATACACTATTAAAATATAATATTAAGTACTTGATCAAATATAATACTAGATATGCTACTAAATATACCACTAAACATATGACTAAATATAGTAATTGTGTGACCAAATATATGATTAAATATGCTAGTAAATATACTATTAAATATGTGACTAACTTAACTATCAAATATACAACTAAACATGTGATTAAATATGTGACTAGAAACATGATTAAAGATACTACTAAATCAATTCTACATATACTACTAAATATACCACTAAATTAATGATCAAAATCATTGATTAAATAGATGACTAAGATTACTTAGTAGTAAATTTAGTAGTGTTAAAAATGACTAGATATTAACTGTTGTTAGTCATGTGACTAAATTTAGTCACATATATACAAATTTTAGTGGTTTTTTTAGTCACATTTTTTTTTGTACTAGTGTTACTATGTTGTCATCAATGACAAACAAAGTCATAACAATATTTTGTGATGTTTTCTCCTAGCATCAACATTCATGCTAACAAGTTTTGGTAGAGTTTATATTTTGTATATTTTTTTTTGCTTTTGATTAGACTGCAGGAATCAGGTGCAGCACAGCCCCCCCTATAAACTATAGTGCGCCGAGTAAACTTTTTAATGTGACCAGTAGTTTATATTTTGTATTAACATCTAAGGGATCTGGGATTTACTTTTCTGGTAACTGATGTTGATCTCAAATTGATTTTTACAATTGAGTGTCAAAATAGTTAAGAAATTTTCTAAGTTGATGCCAAGTATAATATAGATGTTGAGTTACAATATATGTCGAGCTAAAAATTCAAGAAGTGCCAAGTCATTTAGATGCCAAGAAAATAGACAATGTTGAGTAAGTTTCAAGTGTTGAGTGACTAATAGATGTCAAGAAAAGTTCAAGTGTCAAGCAAGACAAAATTTAGTATGTGTCGAGCATCAATAATCAGCAAGTACTGAGTAACATAGAATCAACATAAGAGTTTGTGCCTTCATAAACTAAGATGTAAACCACTTTTGACCTAACATATGGATAAAACTCAAAGGATTAAAAGATAAGAATGAATCTATTTGGATTCCTTATGCAATCAACATGCAACCAATTAGAAAAATGGAAAGATTTGAGTAGGAAAGATGGATGAATCTCAATTGTAGATTCATACCTAACCCTAAGTCACAAAAACTTTTTAAGGAGCTTGAAGCCCCATACCTTGCAGAGCATGTGTGAGAGAGAATGCATGTGAGGAGATAATGCTAGTGAAGTTTGAAGGAAGAGAAAGGGATGAATTGATTAAGTTGAAGGTGACTTAGAAGAAGGATAGAACTGCAAATTAGTTAGAAGAACATAGCATTAGTACTACAAACAACTTCATATTAGGTTAGCAAGGACTAGATTGAATTGAATAGTGATCTCTAATCAGCAATATTAGATTTCAAGTGATCAATTCAAACATTCTACTATACTTTCTAACAATTCTATTAGTAGAATGAAATCCTATGGAGATAGGTTGGTTTAACAGCAATTGTATAAATCCTTTAATAGGGTGACATTCCAAGTGAATGTTTTGTAAAACCTTTATCCAGGTACTCTTTTGATAGACTATTAAAATCCTTTACTAGGGTAGGATCTAAAAATCTTTGTAAGCTTTTAATAGGGTAGACCTTTCATAGGGCAAATCGTGAGAATGGTCAAAATATGTAACCTTAGTAGGAAAACTTTATTGCTATAGTAGTGAAGAGTTTAGGGTGTCATCCCCACCCGAGGTTCTCCTTCTCATTAGGGTGTTTTTGAGTAATCAAATATGGTGTCAATTGTTTATCTGGATGCATTTTCTTTACATGTTATTTCTATATGTTTATGCATGCAATGTTTTAAAGTTAAAAGTTTTATTGGTTAAATTTTAATACCTCTGATTCACCCTCTCCCCCTCAAAAGTATACTTCCCACTTGTAAATCCCAACAACTGATTCACATCTCCCCTCTTAGTTACTCCTCTTATATTTCTAACACTATCATCATTTGATTATGATCCTGCTGCTCTTTTATTTTCTCAACTCTCATGGGTCTAAGGACTTCAATGTATTTAATTCCCAAGAAGTATAGTAAAAAATATCCAACTCTAAATAGATGTAATTTAATCAAGCATTATCATGCTAGGATGTTCTCTTTGTTCAACTTGTGTGCCTCTCTCTTGTAAATCTTCATCTTTATCTTAAGTCCCTTAAAAAAAATTTTACAAGAACCAAAGATCTAACAAAAATTATTAGAATGATTAGAATAATTGGAGTGGGGGGAAGGGAAGGGGCTAAATTAGTTACCCATGTTCTAGATGAACCAATTAACCTTTTAAAAACTTCAAACAACTTATTCAAACTCTAAAAACCACTTAGCTAACATAGAAACTCATTAGCAACTTTCCTTATTCATTCATCACATTTAGATCTCTATTCAATCTATGTTGACTAATAAAAATAAATATCAATAATGGAATGCATCATAAAAATAACATTCACACATATATGATACCATGATTTAATGTGGAAACCTAATTTTGGTAAAACCACCAAGTAACATGCTACCACTTTTCACTTGTTTGAAGTGATCTTGGTTAAGAGTGAACCCTATTAAAGGTCACAAAACACACTATTAGGTGTGACACTATTAAAGGATTTAATCACCCCTTTAGGAGTAGTTTGGCAGAGGTCTTTAAAACATTCCATTACAATGTCGCCTTGATTAAAGGATTTTATTAAGTTGCAATGGTTAGAAAGTGACAACTAGGATTGATTTGTTGATATATAACTAAATTTTCATATTTAGATCTCCATTTGACTCATTCGCTAGTTCATTGACTAGACTTCATTATATTCTCCATCTCTGATCTTCTTGATAACCTTTTAAGCGGTGATAATTCACCAATCTTCTTACTCTTCGTCTACTACTCTTTTCTTTATTGCGGTTAAAAAATTTACCAATCAATAATGAACTAACCAACTTAAAAAATCTCATGTCCCTCCATAAATAGGTAGCTTTGATCTTTTTCCACTTAAACATCACTATATTTCTTAGGGTTTAATCATATTCATTGAATCTGTCTATCATTTTATCCTTCTCCTTTGTTGAAACTTTTAGAAACTTCTCCTTGAATCATTTTTTTAATCTCTTAACAAACTCAATTCATAAATTAAATATTCCAACTCATTAATCCTTATCATTCATAGGTTTCAACCAATCTAAAAATTCAACTATTTTGGCCACAAAGCTTGATTCTTTCACAATCTTATTTTGTTCATACTCAGTTATCATTGTTTCCTTCTTCTTGGTCAATGTTGGGTAACTTAGTCTCTAATTCTTTATCTTTCTCAACTTACACTAGCTTGCTGGGTCTTCACTGGGCTCAGTCGCTACTACATTTTCTCCTTCATCTTTCTTGTCCATAACTATCACTCGGCCAATATTGTTTTCTTATCTCTTTCAAAAATTCCATAATCTTCAACATCATTGACCTAGTAAAATTGATACATGGTCAAGCTTAGTGTTTTACTTAGCTTCTAGAATTTTCTTTGATACATCAACTAAATTTTCTTCTTCATATCATATAATGATTAAACTATGCATTATCTTTTCAAAGGATAATTAATCAAGTTCCCATTGCAATGCCAACATCCTTTCTCCTCTTTACTCAACAACTTCACTAGCTCATCTAGATATCTCTCTTTTCAAAACCTTTTCATCAATCAACTAATATAGTACTATACACTATTTGAAAATGTCTTAGAAGTAAGTTTTGACGTCAATGACAAGATAAAAATCATTCCAATTGTAGTATCCACCAAGAACTACTCAGGTCTACAATATCATACAACATATGATAAACATATTATCTAATACAAAAATCAATAACACATTGCTCCCTTACTTCTAAAGCATGCTCATCTTGAAACCAACTAATCCTATAAGGAGAAGGAAGTCACACTCTCTTTAAGCCAATTCTTTTAACCATCTCCCCAACAACTAGGTTATTAGTATTGCCACTATCCACAATTACATTACAATATTTACCTCCAAACTTGCAATAAATATTGGAAAATTCCTCCTTAGACAAGGATCAAGTTCCCTCTTATGAAATAATAATCACTAAATTAGCAAGTTCTCCTCCTCCTATTCGAGATCATTCATTGAGTTATTAACCTCACTCACCATAGTAGTTTTGATATTTGTAGTTTTTTCATCTATTAGTGTCAAACAATTAATCATATATACGACCGGTTTGGTCAATCATCACTGTGACAAAGTCACTCTATATAGGTCGAGTCATTTATTTGTATAGACTTGTAAATAATCTTGTATATGTCAAGATCTATAAGAGTCATGCAAGTCTTTAGGTGTCGAGTATTACTATGGAATATAAGTTTAGTTAATGCCAAGAAAAGAAAAGCAAGTTGACGTTGAGTCATACAAAAGGTGTCGAGCTAGTTGAGGCTAAGTATCAACAAAAAGAATAGTTATGATCGAGCATCAAAGACAGTGAATGTTGAGTAATATAGTTTGAACAAGAATGTCTTAAATGACAAAAAATTTGAGGTAAACCATTTTGAGATGACAAATAATTTTTTTTTAATGATCTCCTAGAGTTTTTTATGTGTTTGGACATGGATCAGTGATCCATATGAAGGAAAGATAACCAATCAGATGAAGAGGCTAAAAAATGAAACATCTAGATCATTGATTTAATCCTAAAAGAATCCATAGATGTCTTCATAAGGTAATATCCAAATTGTATTTTATATAAATATGAAAATATTGTGAATGCTTATGCAAGGGAGTTAGGTTTTTGAGGTTGCAAGAAAAGTTATGAAGGGACAAAGTATCATAATCGAGTGAAGAAGTAAAGAGAAGAGTAAAGATGCATCAAAAAGGAGATTAGATTAGAGAGTGGAAAGAGAAGATCTGTAATCAAAATTGCAAGTATAGACTAAAGGATCAGGTGCTAAATCATTTTGGTAAGTGAACCAAGGAAATATCTTAACAAAGTGGTCCTAATAGGCCTAAGTAAATATCTTAATAGAGTTCTTGCTTCATTATAACTTTTAAATCCTTTAATCAAAGTAGACCTAATAGTCTTGTAAAGCTCTTAATAGGGAAGACACCTAATAGGGTAGATCATCAGAAGTGATCAATTTTGTAGCCCTAACAAGCAAACTTTGTTAGTGTAGTAGTGAATATTTATGGGTGTCATCCCCACCCCAATGTTAGCTTCAACACTTTTTTAGTGTAGTAGTGAATATTTGTGGGTGTCATCCTGACCCCAATGTTACCTTCACCTTGGAGGGTTTTTGGGTAACCAAAATCTTGGTGTTATGTGTTTATCTTTAAGCTTATTGATGTGATGAATAGTTAGATTTGTTTCAGTATGTTATGCATCATCTAGCTATGAAATGTATTAAGTGGTGAATGTAGCTAAGTTTTTTTCAAGATTTAAGTTTTATTGATCCTGATTCACCCCCTCCCCCTTAGTATCTCACCTTCCCAATAAAATTCCAAGTATTGCTATTAGGGCTTAGTTCTCTTAGAAGAAGTTTAACCTCTTGAGAGTTGAGATCTTGGTGATTAAGGAGTACAAATTGCGAAAGGCTATTGAGAATTAGATGATTAAAATCTAGCTCATACTACATAAACTTAAAATAGTAAGAGAGGAATTGAGAAATTCCTTAAAGAAAAGAAGAGTTGGCTATCTAAAAGAATGACACACTTTATCAAGAAGTTGACACCAATGGATTGTTTGACAATGGAAATTCCAATGAAAGTGATGCATCTATAGTAGATCTATTAGAGAATAACAGATCTATTAGAGAATAACAACATTCTAAATGGAGAAGTTGGAGGATTAAAGAGAGAATAAGAAATCCAATTAGTAGCCCCATGTGAAATGAATAAAGTAAAGAAGAAAGTTGAAGAAGACAAAATTATGGCTGAAGAAGAAAAAAGACAAATGACTATCAGACTTGAAGAAAGGTCATATAATGTGAAAAAGCTTTAAAACAATCAGCTAGATATGATGAACCAACTATTACTTGTAAACTAGGAACTGAGAAGAAAAGATATGGATATTGCAAATCTGAGATCACAAAGTGACCAACTGAGGAATGAGTTAAGATCTAAGAAGGAATTCTTGGAAAGGATGAACAAACCTAGTAAAGCTATAAGATATATTGAAGGACTAATGAGATGACAAGGTCATCTAGTTATACCTCTAGATAAAGACATATAAAGAGTATTCATCTAGTGAAGAAAGAGAATCATCCAAGAGTGGAGAGAAAATGAATGCTAAATTGAAAGGAAAATCTACATGCTATAATTGTGGAAAACATGGACATGTATAAAAAATTAGTAAAAGTAATATTGGTAAGAAAAATCCTAAACCTAATTTTACTAGTAATTATTTTAATTGCAAGAAGTAAGGTCATCATGAACATGAACATAGATCAAAGGTTAGTAATACATCCATTGCACCTTAGATTTGAAGGATATTGTTACAACTATTAAAGGTATGGACATAGAGAACATGAATGCAAATCTAAGCCAAAATCTATCTAGACACCTAAAAGGAAAGTAAATGTACCTAAGCAAGGTAATTCTAAATTGAGAATTATAAAAAATGGTATAGTTTTCGTTATTGTGGAGAATATGGTCACATTCCATAAAATTGCATAACAAAACATGTCAGAGGGAATTACAAGAAATGGTGGAATGGAAGCATAGTTTGTTTTAGCTGTCACAAGACTCAACATGTGAGTAAAACTTGTAGGATCTAGGCACCATCACCACACTAGGAACACATCAAGGGAAAAGGAAAAGTGGATGTAGAAAAAATAAAGAAGGATATAAATGAAACTTGGTAGAAGAAAGTAGAAGGTAGTAGCAATGGAACAAGTAAGTCCAAGATCACCCAATCCAATGGAGAAGGTGATCACTCTACCTCAAACTGATTAAGAAAGGTATGTAATGAACTACATATTCAAATGACATATCATACATCATTTTGTAATACAAAGTGTACCAAAGTTCATATTCATATACAATAAGATGAATTATAACATATTTATTGAAAGAACCAAGCAATGGAATCAAATACATTGCTAAATACAAAGCATCAATCATTTTGTTTGTGTTAACTAATTATTGTAATATGGACCAAATTCTTATAATGATCAAGATGATGTGTTGGTTGAGTTAGATGGTATTGACCATGTAGTATAGCGAAAACTGAGTTATAAGGTACAATGACTATTGAGATGGGTTGATTCCACCTAATGAAGCACATAGTATTTATGAGATCCCTAATTTGAATGAATGAGGGTATATAGTGAAAATTTAAAAGTATTTTACACACCTTGCATTCAAATTTTGAGATCCCAAGTGATTTGAGAATATTAAGAAGCATTTTTTAAGGGAATTGAAAGAGGATTTGTTGTTGATGAGTGATCATGGCATTTGGATCATTGTCGACTATGAAGAATCAAGGTGAAGTGGTAAGAAATGTTCAATTGGTAAAGAGTGACACTTTTGGTCCACCTAAATAGCCTGATATTCCAAAATTTACAATGGAAAGAGACTCAATGGGTGTGTTATCATTGATATCACCTAGGGTTATCATGATACACAATGTATAAAGCTATTACATGCGTAAAATTAATGAAGTAGGAGACTATGAAATTTGATTGGCATATTAGAATTTTTTTGATGGAGTATTGATGGATTAGTTCAAGATTGTAGAAATGAAAGGGTTGACATGAACCCTCAATTTTTTGAGAAATTTTGAGATTGAATAGATTAAAGTTGTATTAAGTTGAATTTATGACATGGATTTATGGTTAGAGAATGGGCTAATAAAAATAATGAATTAAATCATTCATGATGTAACTAGGTATCATATATTGTAAAAAATGAAGACCGTGAGATGCCATAGTAAACATGATTGAGACAAACACCAAGGTTGAGTGGAATACTGGCTCTATAGGAGTTTCACAAGTCTATGGTTGTTGATTAGTCCCATGGAAGATGAGTTTAGTTAATGTTGAGTAAAGAAGAGTAAGTTGATGCTGAGTCATATAGAAGGTGCCAAGCTAGTTGAGGTCGAGTATCAGTAGGAATAATAGTTATGAACGTGCATCAAAGATAGTATGTGTTGAGTAATAAAGTTTGAACAAGAATGTCTAAAATGAGACAAAATTTGAGGTAAACCATTTTGAGCTTACATATAAATAACATTTAATAATTGTAGAGTTTGTTACGTATTTCAATGTGCATCATCAATCCCTATGAAGGAAAGAAAACCAATGAGATGAAGAGGGAAAAAAAGAAACATCAAGATCATTGATTTTATTCTAAAAGAATCTATAAATGTCTTTATAAGGGAAGATCCTAACCCTATTTTATATGTAAGTGAAAACTTTGCAAATGCTTATGCAAGGTAGTTAGGTTATTGAGGCTACAAGAAAAGTTGTGAAGGGACAAAGTAGAGTGACCGAGTGAAGAAGTGAAGAGAAGAATAAAGAGGTATGAGATAGGAGATTAGATCAGAGAGTAGAAAGAGAAGATCTATAATCAACATTGTAAGTACAGACTAAAGGATCAGGTACTGAATCATTTTGGCAAGTGAATTAGGGTAAATATTTTAACATAGTGGTCCTAAAAAACCTATGTAAATGTCTTGAAATATTTTTTACTTCATTATAAGTTTTAAATCCTTTAATCAAGGTAGACCTAATATTCGTGTAATGCTCTTAATAGGGAAGACCCCTCATAGGGTAGATCATCATAAATGGTGAAGTTTGTAGCCCTAAAAAGTGAACTTTCTTAGTGTAGTAGTGAAGATTTATGGCTATCACCTCCACCCTAGTTTTACCTTCACCTTGGAGGGTTTCTGTGTAACCAAAATCTTTGTGTTATGTGTTTATCTTTAAGCTTATGAATGTGATGCATGATCTAGATATGAAATAGATTAAGTGGAGAATGTAGCTAAGTTTTTTTGAAGATTAAAGTTTTAGTGATCCTGATTCACCACACCTGCCCCCCCCCCCCTCCCCCCCTCCCCCACCCAAGTGCACCCCCCCACCCCAAGTATCTCACCATTTATTCGAACAATTTGTATCAGTGCTTAGTTCTCTTATAAGAAGTTTAACCACTTGAGAGTTGAGATCTTAGAGATGGAAGCCTACAAATTGGGAAGGGCTATTAAGAATTAGATGATTGACATCCAACTCATATTGTAACAACTTGAAACAACAATAGAGGAATTGAGAAATTCCTTAAAGAAAAAAAGAGAGTTGGCTATCTAGAAAAATGACACACTTTATCAAGAAGTTGACACAAATGGATTATTTGACAATGTAAATTATAGTGAAAGTGATGCATCTATAATAGATATATTGGACAAGAAGTGAAGAGAAAAGTAAAGATATGTTAGAGATGAGATTAGATCAGAGAAAGGAGAGACAAGATCTATAATCAAAAAATTTAAGTGCAGACCGAAGGATTAGTTAATAAATCATTGTGAAAACTTAATCAGGGTAAATTTGTTAATAGATGGTACTAACATGCCTAAGTAAATCTCTTGATAGAGTTATTACTTTATTGTAAGTTTTAAATCCTTTAATCAAGGTAGACCTAATAGTGTCACAAATCTCTTAACATGGAAGACCCCTCATAGGTTAGATCATCAAAAGTGATCAAGTTTGTAGCCCTAATAGGTGAAATTCATTATTGTAGTAGTGGAGATTTTTGGGTGTCATCCCCACCAAATTTTTACCTTCACCTTGGAGGTGTTTTAGGTAACCAAAATCTGTGTTATGTGTTTATCTTTAAGCTTATGGATGTGATGCATAGTTATATTTATTTCAATAATTTTTGCATGATCTAGCTATGAGATGGATTAAGTTGTGAATGCAACTAACCTTTTTTGTAGATGAAAGTTTTAGTCATCCCAATTCACCCTCCCCTCTTAGTATGAAACCTTCCCAATAAACTTCCAACACATAGCTCTTTGATCGCTATCCTTTTAGGAACATTCAAAAGATATATGTGCTTCTTCACCACAATGAAAATAAGCTCCCTTAAACACACCTCTACCTATTATTCTCATCCATTCAATAGGTTTTTGTTCATCCTTGACAATTTGTTTACCCTTCACTAAGTCACCATGCTTCTCCTTCATTTAGGGTTATCTTAATGTCTTCTTTGTGACTTATCTTCTGCCTTCAGACCATACTAATATGCATCCTTAATAAAGTCAATCTTTAACATATCAACCAAATTCTAAATAATATTGAATCTCAAACCATTAATACCTAGCCAAATTTTCCTTTGAAAGTTCTCTATGTCCATACCAAATTGTTACCTTGTAGAACTACTAAGTATAGTCCTTTATAGATATATTATTGTGTCTTAAATTGTACAACTTCTTAAAAAACTCATGTTCATAATTAATAGGAATAAACTTAGCCTTTAGTTATCTCAACATCAATCTCCACCTACTAATATTTATTTCACCTTCCTCTTCTCTATCTCTCTACAATTGTTTCCACCATAAAGTAGCATATCCTTGCAACTTAGTCTGTGTGAATGTCACTCTTGGAGGATCTCTAATATCCTCTAAATCAAAGTAGTCTTCCAACTCACCAATCCAATTGAATAGGGTAAGAATGTATCTCTAATAATACGTAAGACATTCACCACTATTCATATATATTTTTAGAGTTGATATGCAATAAGTAATGGAAATTCTTGAAATTAAACAAGATAAGATACATATCTTGAAATAGCACCAATTTGGAATTACCTATTTTCTAATGCCTATGCATAGTTTTTGGAAAATCAGCAACTAGTATCAGACTAGAAATCTTCAGATGGAGAAAACTAAGAAAACTTTTATCCCCCTAAGGGTAGGTTGACCTTGACCTATTTGGTAGGGCACAATATTACCATGGGGCATAATTGTGCCCCAAAGAGTCGACCTTCACTTGCACTACTCCAATGAAAATTTTGTTTGCAAATCTCAAAAGTTTGTTGAAAAGGGTATCCAAATTTGTAATCCAATATTTGAAATAGCACCCAGCCGCTAAGGCTAAAGTACTCCTACCCAACTCATAATCTATAATTTCTACCCCATGCTTGTATCTTTGAATGCTTGAATATTGATAATGTTGGATCAAGGAAGATTGGACCTCTCTTGCTCCAAATAAATGTTCACAATAGTGTGGTCATAAGAATTCTTGATATCCACAATATCTTGATCTTCTATATCATTCTCTTACAATCTTGCATCTTTGTAGCATCATCTTGTTCTCTTGCTATCTCTTGATTCCAGTTTTCCTTCTAGTTATAGATAGATGCAAATGAGAATCTTTATATAAAGGCTTCAAGGTGAGGCTCCTAGAGTAATCTAAGGACCCATAATTTAAATTTCACCTCAAATTATGGTCCAATTACAATAATCAACTAAGGAGGGAAAATAATTAAATGAATCTCTAATTAAACCCCTTCTACATTCAAATCTAAAAGCCTGACATTGATTTCAGGACCCTCTGGTACCAAAATTTGAAAAGGGGGATCAAATCCTGAAGAAGGTCAAGGAAAACCTCAACCATGACCTAGGTTAGGGATGAAATCAATCCTACCTGATTTCAAGATCAACTTGGTCGACCTTTCCCTAGGTTAGGGTGGACCTAGGGGTCATAACCCAACCAAAGCAAAAAATTGAAAGTCCCAAGGAGACCCAAAAACCTAGAAATGATACCAAAATAAGACTAAATTCCAAGAATAGGAACAAAATCATATAATGAATATGATGAAGTCTAGGAAGACCTATTCCTAAGTCCTACCCAAAAAATAAAGCCATAAAGGAGGGAAATTAAGGAGAATCTTTGAGATCGTAACCCTAATTTCACCTAGAACAAAGGAATCAAGTGCAGAATGCATCCTAAATTCAAATTGATCATGATAAATGTACTAAAAGAGGGTGCTAAACCTAAAAAGAAGGAATTTATTCCATTTAAGATGATACATTTAGCCCCTAATTTAGCTCAAATATGACACTACGTGAATATACAAGCTAAAGTAAGAAAACATCATAGTAAATAAAATGGATATAGTCAAGTCCCCGATGTAGAGATCCTACAAAAAAATGTTACAACTTGAAACACACAAGCTTAATCTAAATCCTTAAACCACCTAAAGCTTCCTATATGATAGTTGAGAAGTGCACAAAGCCCCTTATACGCCCCCCCCCCCCCCCCCCCCCCCCCCCCCCCCCACCCCTATTTTAGATTTCTCCTTCCAAAGGGTAAAATAAGGTGATAAGAATAACTCTAGACACTAAATATGCAGTTTGTTGAAAATATCTTCCTTACACCAATTAGAAGGACTCATAACCTTCCTAAATTAATTCAAGGACTTAGGTATCTAAATTACATTTCAAACACCACTGATGACACCTAAAATGGATTTATCAAGCTCAAGGTATGATGAAAAGAGTGAATGTATATCTAAATGCATGAGACAAGAGTAATCCAAGTTTACCATGAGTAAACACTAAAATAAAACCCTAATTTTACATATAAATAATGAAAATCAAGTCATACTTACTCACTCTTACCTTTTGTAGATTCAAAAAGAGGAAGAAAGATGTTGAGGAGAGAAGAACTTTGAGTGACACATATTGAGTTGTTGAGATATTGCCTAGCTACTAGACAAACACTTCCTAACATGAGTAAGTTGTTGTTTGATTATCTACTTTCTAAATATGTGATTTAAGTGAGAAATTTCAAACTTGACCCTTGAAGGTGGACCCTAAACCAAAATGGTCAACCTTCACCCAAGAAGGTTGACATATTCTGTCAGATTTCCATTCATTCTGGGATGAGGTCATCCTTAACCCAACAAAGTTGACCTTGACCCTAAAACTTTGACCTTGACCCTGAAAGTTTGACCTTGGCCAAAGAAGGTCAACCTTGACCTAAGTGAGGTCAATCTTGACCTATTCAAGTTTAGTTTATAGATTTGATGATACAAAAGACTGATATGTTGTTTATCTATGCTTACAAGACATGATTCATCTTCGACAGAATCCCTTTGGAGAGTTACTTGGTACCATCAGAGAGAGACTATCCAAGCTAGATGAAGTTGATATACAACTACTGAGAGATTTAGGGTTGTACTGGGTAACAATGCTATCATAGATAAGACTACATCGAGCCATGTTATTGGATCTTATAGAGAAGTGGAATGAGGATACATGTTCCTTTCATCTTCCCTCAAGAGAGATCACAGTTACATTAGAGGATGTCTATAGGATCTTGTGACTTCTAGTCTAAGGTGAGACCATTAGATCTAGAGTACAATGAATTAGTGAGTAAATTCTTATAGAAAAGGAGTTTTATTTGGTACATGTTCCATAGTTTTAGACCCAATCAGATGAAGTCCTTCTATCATCCATACTATCAGGCCCTACCCCTCTAGTATGAAGAGTGGTGCTTGGTATAGTACCCTTGGTTGTGTTGCCCGACTTGAAGGGTACCATATTTTTCACTTTACTTTCCCATGTTATACGAATGATGGAGAGTGAGAGGACTATATTTTCATGGGGTTGTAGCATGTTAGCTCATCTATACCATGATCTATGTCAGCTAGAGAAATATCAGAGAGAGAGTTTATCAATATGCACTCTCTTATAGATTTGGCTATTTCAGAACTTTACATGTACACATCCACAAGGTATCCTAGTGATGGTAGAAGCAAGCACAATAAGATTTTTTGCCTATCCAGTGAAGAATTCTTGGTAGTTTGGAGATATCTTGATTTGGAGAGTATCTCTAGATGACATTTTGAGTGTGGATGTGATATGGAGACCCTACTGCTAGATTACATAGTGGCCTAATACATGATTCTAGGTGAGATATTCACAGTGGAGAAAGTTTCTAGATGGTCATCAGAATCATATATTGATGCATTACTACTATGATCAGGTGATAAGATAGTTTGGGCTAGTACAAGGAGTCCCTAGAGTAGTACCTCACAATGTACATCTGATGAGGTATTATCAAAGACCTAATGACATATGCCAATGATTCAAATCAAATATAGATGAAAGTGATACTGGCAATACACATGATATTGAGGTATTGTTAGATGTGACTTATTTAGGCATGAGCCAATATTACATCTCGTACTAGAGTTTGTAGGGGTCCCGCCCCATATTCCCTAAGGATTATGCTATAGGTGATCTAATTTTTTCAGAGAGGACACACTAGGATGATGGTACAATAGAGGAGGATGAGGATATCAAATATAAGGAGGATCACATCTTTGGGCGAGATCCCATGGAGGAGGATAGAGAAGGGGAGAGAGTAGAGGAGATGCAACCAACTAGTGACATTGGTGTAGATGTACATAGCTATCACAAATCACCATTGAGATCTCAATGACCCCACATGCCCATACAGAGACACCACTGGTGAGGCCTAGACATAGAAAGTGTGGAGAGAGTGGTCACTCCATGCCCCCACCATCCAGACCTTTTAGTGATGTCCAAAAGGGAGAGCCAGGTATGAAATATGAGATATGATTAAATATGTAATTTGACTTGAAAAAGGTATGAAATTGATAAATGTAATTTTTGTTCTACAACTACTGTAGAGGAGTGGAGGATTTTTGTATCTGAGGTTTTGAAGGATACATACATATCCTACCAACTACTAGCAAGCAAGCGAGAATCCTCTCTTGGCTATAGAGATCCCAATAGGCATGCCAATATTTTTGCAGTTGTCCAATGAGAGTTAACGACGTGTAGGGAAAGGGAGGAGAAAATAATAGGTGAGATACAGAGTTCCCAAGAGTGCTCACATGGTAAGAGCATATATAGGAGCCATACGCAGACATATAGATCTACCTCTTCTTATGATAGGAAAGAGAGATCTAATAGCCATCAGCCATCAGAGCACAGTGATAGGCATAGTGATAGATAGGGTCATTAGCCACATATGTATTAGAATTGAAATCACTTTTTGATAAATGAAAAACTTTCTTCACTAATTAGTTCTATGTTTGATATAAAACTTAATATAAAGAAAGAAGGTGCATAAATATATTCAATATGTAACTTTGCTAAAACTACATAACCTATAAAACAAAGTCTATAAGGAATATATAAATGTAGAAAGAAAAGAAAAAATAAAATTAAGGATAATAATGTTTAAGATGCATAATATTAATAGGTTATTGAAAAGAAACACCATCCATATCAACTGATTTATAGGCACCTAAACCAAAATATTGAATAACAACAATAGGTCCAAGCCAATTAGGGCTAAACTTTCATTTTTTATCAAGTAAAGCATTCACATTTCATTGATTCTCATATATAAAAAAATCACCAATAGAAAATGTTTGTTCAATTACCTTATGATTATATTGCTTTTGTAGAGATTTATGATAAGCTTTTATATGTCCTAATGCATGTATTTATTTTTCATCCAACATTTCTAACTCTTGTAAATATTATTCTTGAAAAGTATCTTTGTCAATTATCGCATGAAATGAAAAACACAAAGAAGGTATTTCTAATTCAAAAGGCATAATAGCATCAATAACATAAACCAGATTGTAAGGAGAAGTACCCATAGTAGTACAAACACTTATCCTATAAGCCCATAAAGCATATGTTAATTGAGTATGCCAATCTTTCGCATGCTTGCTAATTGTTTTTCTTAGAATCTACTCAATGATTTTATTTTATGCTTCAACTTAACCATTAGATTGAGGATAATAAGGAGTTGAAATTTTATGTTGAATCCAATATTTCTCCAAGAATTTTGTGACATCTTTATTTTTAAAAGAAGTACCATGATATGAAACTATCTTTGAAGGTATACCAAATCTTGTTATAATATTATTAAGGATGAAATCACAAATAACATCTATAGTTGTTGATCGAAGAGGAACAACTTCAACTGACTTCATGAAATAATCTATAGTAGTTAGAATATACATATGCCCTTGATAAAAGGTGGTGAGATTTTCCAATAACATCAAAACCCTAAATACTAAAAGGCCATGGAGAAACTTGATTATGAAGCTTATGAGTAGGAGCATGAATCAAATTACTATGTTACTGACATTGAGAATATTTCTTAACAAACATAAAAGAATCTTGCTCCATCATTTTCTAATAATATCTCATTCTAAATAAATTATTAACCAAAGACTTTCCACCAAAATGCCCTCCACAAGAACCAGAATGAGCTTCTCCCAAAGCTACCAAAATTTTAGTTCTATTCAGATATCTTAATAAAAATCCTTCATAAGATCATTTATAAAGCGTATCTTTTAAAATGATGTAACGTGTTGCAAGCTTCCTCATAGGATTATGCATGTTTTGTGTTGCTAATTTAGGAAAAGTATCGTCTTTCAAAAAATAAAAAATGTGGGAGTACCATTCATCCAAATGCAAATGAAAACAATAACAGGTAATCTTTTTAGAAATTATAGGTTTTTTAAGAGTTTGTATAGAAAATTGAATATTTTCAGCATTATTTTCAAGACACACCAAAGAATCTATGCTTGCTATGTCATTTGCATTTTAGTTACCTTTTCTAGGTAATATTTGAATCATATAAGAATATAATGTTGATAGCACGTCAAGGAGAAAATCTCTATATTGTGTTATTTTATCATTCTTAGTTTGATAACCTCCTTTAATTTTTTCAATAATCAATTGCAAATCTCCATATATTTACAAGTGTTTGATGTTAAGGGATGAAGCTACTCATGAACCAGCTATAAGAGCTTCATACTTTGTAATGTTATTAGTACAAGGAAAAGTTAATTTTTATGATAAACAGAGTTAGCTTTTTCATAAGAGGTATTAAAATAATACGAACACAAAAACCTGTCATACATTTAGATCCATCAAAATAAAATTCCCAAATATCATTTGTTGAATAGCTATAATATTATCATCAAGAGATTCCATAAAAGTAGAGCATGTATATGAATGAGGATAAGGAGCTTTAGCTAAATAATCTATTAAGGCTTGTCCCTTGATAGATTTCTAAGAAATGAAATTAAGATCAAATTCTATAAGTAACATCACCCACTTTTCCAAATAGCCAAAGAAATTAGTTTGTAAGAAAAGATGTTTCAAAGGATCAAACTTGACAATCACATTGACTTAAACATTTATAAGATAATGCTTGAGTTTCTGACATGCATAAATAAAACTAGACATTGTCTTTCAAAATTTTTGTATTTTGTTTCATAATCAAGTAAAATCTAACTAATTTAATACATGTGTCTTTCCTTACCATCATCATCATTTTGAGCTAACAAGGCACTCACAGCCTTCAAAGTCAATGAAGGATACAAATGAAATGGCTTATCAAATTTAGCTAGCTGAGGGATAGGAGGATATATAAGATACTCCTTAAATTTCTCAAGAGTTTTCTTAAATTCATCATTCAAAGAAAAACTAGTATCCTTTCTAAGCAAGGAAGTAAAAGGAATTGTTTTATCAGCTAACTTAGAAACAAAGTGATGAATGGCTTATATCTTTCCTTGTAAACTGCATAGCTAAAAAATATTCTTAGGAGGAGGCATATTAACAATAGCATCAATCTTTTTAGTATCAAATTCAATGCCTCACTTAGAGATTATAAGTCCTAATAATTTATCAGATTCTACTCCAAAAACACACCTCACAGGATTCAATGTCATGTTGTAGCTTCTAATCCTTTCAAATATTTGTCGTAAAATAGCAACATGATCTTCTTTTTGTATAGACTTTTCTAAGATATCATCCACATAATCTTCAAGGATCTTATTGATATAATCATGAAAAATCAAAGTCAAAGTGCATTAATAAGTTTCTCCTACATTCTTTAATCCAAATTGTATCATGACCCAACAAAATGGTCCCCAAGGTTTTATAAATATAGTTTAAATTGATCTCTAGGAGTAATAAATATTTGATTATATCCAAAAAATCCATCCATAAAGAATAACAAAGCATGAACCATCATTTAATCCACAATCATATCAATATTGGGTAATGGGAAATCATCCTTTAAGGATGCCAAATTTAAATCTCTAAAATTAGTACATATCCTTATCTTATTTTTTCCTTTTTAAATAGGCACAATATTTGAAATCCAATCAGAGTAATCAATAGAATGAATAAATCTAGAATCCAATAATTTTTCAATTTCACTTTTGACTAATAAAGCAATCTATGGATTCATCTCTCAAATTTTCTACTTCAGAAATTTCATTTTTGGTTTTAAAATAATATTATGAGTAAAAATATTAGAATCAATACCCAAAATATCTGAATATGTCCAGGCAAAAATATTCTTAAATTCAAGTCCTAACCATAAATTCATTCACCACACATTCATCTCACAATTTTCATGTAAACTAAAATAGCTAGATAAACATATTCATCCATAGCATGAAAGTAAATAACATTCTACATATGTATGACACAAGATATTTGGTTACCCAGAAACCCTCCAATAAGAAGATAAAAATAGGGTCGGGATGAGACCCACAAATCTCCACTATTATTGTAATAAAGTGTATCCAATGAAGGCTACAATTTTTTATCAAAAACTATGATCTACCCTATGAAAGGTCTGCCTTGTTAAAGGCTTACAAGATTGTTAGATCTTACCCTATTAAAGGATTTCAAAACCCTATTAAAAGTGTTCCCAATTAAAGGACTTTAACTCTTTAACTTACAATGAAGTAAGCACCATATTAAAGGATTTATAATAGCCTATTAGAAATACTCTATTAAAATATTTAACTAATTCACCTGCTAGAATGTATCAGCAATGATCCTACAGTTAACACTCTACTGCTAGATAACATACCACCTCTTTCTTGATGTGTACTTGATCCTCACTAATCAGATGTATCACTTATATCCTCTAATTCCTTCCCTATGTTCTCCTCTAACTAATTCTATAAGTATCTCAATTCACATCTCCTTAGCCACCATGAATGCTCTATTTGCACATGCAAACTTCTCTCTTCACTCTTTCCACATTCATACAATGTTTAGGGTATTTCCTCCTTAAGAAGACCTATGTGACTTAGGGTTAGGTATGAATTAATGTTTGTGATAAACACATTTTTTGTCTTAAAACATCCCTTCAACTAATGTGTTACATGTACTGCATAGGGATTCTCAATAGAGATTCATCCTTATCATCTATAATTGCAAAACAATCCTTAAGTTGACTCAAAAATGGTTTACATAGAAGTTTGTGTCATTACAAACAACTATGTCCAAAATTGTTTACTTGGCACTTGAAGTGTTTGATGTTTGGCATCAACTATCTCTTCAATGTTGTAACTCAACCTTTGAATGACTAGGAGTCTACTATCTACTCAACACTTAAGTGACTTGGCACTTACTAGTTACTGGACACATACAATATATCTCTCACTCAACATATACTATGTGACAAATTATGCTCAGCATTATTACTTGTTTGGCATGAACTAAGAAAATGAATTAAGTATATTGTCACTCATATGTTAAAACCAATCTGAGATTAATAATCTCCCCCTTTGACATGAGTGGCAAAAATACTTGGTTATGCATGAATATCCTTAGCTCTCAAGAATAACTCAGATAATGTACATTTAGTACTTGGCTCAAACTTGTATAACTCCTCCTCAATTGATTGTCCCATTATGGATCTAAAACTAAATACTCCTACTGAGTAGATCTTCTATTCTGACTCTACCTCTGTAGTCTCTATTTCTATTTGGTTGTTTGGTCTCCCCAAAATTTATTCCTTTGAGAATTAATCTCTCGCCCTTTTGACACTTATGTCATGGGTTATACATGAATTTTTTATTTGTTCAAGAATAAATTATGGACCTCCATCATAATCTTTAGTGATGCATCCCAATTGTCACATGCTACCTCCAGAGATTTGACCTATATGTCTAACTCAAAAGCAAGGGTGACTAAGCCTTCATGTGTAGAAATATGGGGATCTTTCTTCAACAATGTCTCTACATAGGAATTCGTGAAGCAACAATGTGAATTTGAGAAATAATTTTTTATTCCTTCTCTACTTTCTAAGGAACTAAAAAGTAATTTTTTTGCTACTTTAGTAAATGAAACAATTAAAACAATAAAACTTGATTGCTTTCATATTGTGACATATATCACTCCTTGGACTCTGTTTGAAATGGGTGATTGGTATGGTTCTAGTTATAATTTTCTTAAGAAATCAAGATTTAATGGGAAAGGATGTGGTAAATATGAGCAAGGTATACAAGTACCTTTGGATAATGAAATTTATGATCATACATATGGATTAGGGTTTAATCTATATAAACAACCATCAACTTTTCCTCTGAATGTTAATCATATATGTGGTAGATAGTTGAAATTGGTTAAGCCACTAATTATTAACATGAATCAAGAACCTACTTTGGATATTTTCTTGAAGATGAAACTTTAATGTAATTTTTTGGGATCTATGATTATTTACCTAAGTTCCATCACAAACACTAGAAGCTTTATTGTTTAAATACATATGCTTATTTTGGAGAAAATGATAATTAAAATATTATTCCTTTACTAAAGGATTCTATGATATAAAGTGATTTGTTAATAAGTGAGATTATTGTGCTAATCTTAGATTGGTTTTGACATATGAGTGACAATATACTTAAGTCATTTTCTTAGTTCATGTCAAACAAGTAATTAATGTCGAGCATAAGTTTTCAAATAGTATATGCCAAGCAAGAGATATATAACATGTGTTGAGTAACTAGTAAGTGCCAAGTAGATAGTAGATGCCAAGACATTCAGAGGCTGAGTTACAACATTAAAGAGATAGTGGATATTGAGCATCAGACACTTCATGTGCCAAGTGAATAGTTTTGGACATAGTTATTTGTAATGTCACAAACTTCTATGTAAACCAATTTTGAGATGACTTAATGATTGTTTTACAATTCTAAATGATAAGGACAAATCTTTATTGAAAATCCATATGCATTACATGAAATAAATTAGTTAAATGGATGTTTTAAGTGAGAAAATGGGTGAATCAAAATCATTGATTCATACCTAACCCTAAGTCACATAGGTATTCTTAAGGGGGAAAAACCCTAAACATTGTATGAATGTAGAAGGAGAAAAGAGATAAGTTTGCATGCACAAATAGAGCATTCATGGTGGCTAAGGAGAAGTGAATTGACATACATTATAGAATTAGTTAGAGGAGGATATAGGAAAGGAATTAAAGGACATAAGTGATACATCTGATCAATGAGGATCAAGTACACATTAGGAAAGAGGTGATTTGTTATCTAGCAATAGAATGCTAACTGCAAGATCATTGCCGATACATTGTAGCAAGTGAATTAGTTAAATCTCTTAACTGGATAGTCCTAACAGGCTATTGTAAATCCTTTAACTAGGTGCTTACTTCATTGGAAGTTAAAGTACTTTAATCAAACACACTTCTAATAGGCTGTTAAAATCCTTTAATAGGGTAAGATCTTACAATCTTGTAAAGCTTTAACATGGTAGACCTTTCATAGGGTAGATCATAGTTTATGATCAAACAATGTAGCCTTCATTGGATACACTTTGTTATCGGAGTAGTGGAGATTTTTGGGTGTCATCCCCGCCCCATTTTTACCTTCTCATTGGAGGGTTTCTGGGTAACCAAATATCTTGTATCATACATATGTTGAATGTTGTTTTCTTTCATGCTATGGATGAATATGTTTAGCTAGTTATTTCAGTTTACATATAAATTGTGAGATGGATGTGTGGCGAATGAATTTATGCTTAATTTTTTGAAGGATTGATTCACCACTACCCCCTCTCAGAGTTTATTTTCCCTATTGTATTTCCAACAATTGGTATTAGAGCATTGGTTATTTGGAAAGGAAAGATCTCGAAGGTGGAAGTCTACAAGTTGGGAAAGGTTATTAATAATCCAAAGATTGAAATCTAGATTTCCCTACATCAAGTAAATGAAGCAAGTGATGAGTTAAAGTTGTCATTGAAGAGAAGGAAAGAGATAACTATTGAAGAGAATGACACACATTACCAAGAGATTGACACTTCTAAATTATTTGTAGATGCAAACACAAGTGAATATGATGTAGCAGTTGTAGGTCGAATAGAAAAGAATGGAGCCCTAACTAAAGAGGTTAGAAATCTTAAAAAGAACAAGAATTCCAATCAATATTTCTATGTGTTATGATGAAGTAGATAAAAAAATATGAAGGAGACAAAGTCATGATTGAAGATGACAAAAAGATGCTAATCAACAGATTGGAAGAGAAATCAAAGGAAAATACAATTACTCACATGTAACTGGAAACATTGAATCAAATAATGATTAAAATCATGAATTGAATGCAAAATATATTGAAATCACAACACCAAAGTTGCATAATGAATAAGTAAGAAATGATCTAAAAGAGAAAATTAATTTGTTAAAAGTTTCAATAGACCTAGTGAAGCCATCAAGTATTTTGAGCAATTGATGAGATCTCCTTGATCTAAAAGTGAAACTACTGGATAGGGTTACACCACTACAAAAGAAGGAGAATCATCTAAAAATGGTGAACAAAGAAGAAAATATGGTAAGAACTACAAACTTAGTTGTCATAATTGTGGTAAGATAGGTCATATAGTAAATGTTTATAGGAACAACAATACAAATCAAAACCCTAAGAAGAAATTCATAGGTAACTATCATAAGTGCAACAAACAAGGACATCAGGCACATGAATGTGAGAGAAATACATCAAGCACAAAAATATTTGAAGGTTACTAATACAATAGTAAGATGTATGGACATAAAGCATATGAGTGCAGATCAAAGCCTAACTGGTCATGAAACACTAAGATCTTATTCAAACCATTTTTAATCTCATTTCCATGTACCTCATTAGGCAATCTATCCTCGTTTACAAAAAAAATCTCATCAAAGTATTTCAAACAAGAATCATACATATTGAAATACTAAAAGCATGAAAATCAAAATGTTTTTGTATTTTTGAAGCATAGAAATGAAAGAAATCTAATTAACATGCAAGATCTAACACAAGATGCATAGGGTAAAATAAATCTCTAACAATACATAAGACATTCACCAATATTCATATATTTCTTTAGAGTTGATATGGAATAAGTAATGGAAATTATTGGAATTAAATAATATAAGATACATACCTCAAAATAACACCAATCTGGAAATACCTATTTTCTGATGCCTATGCATAGTTTCTAGAAAATCTACAATCTATTATGGACTGGGAATGTCAAGATAGAGAAAACCTATAAAAAATTTATCCTTTTGAGAGAAGGTCAACCTTGACCTACTTGGCAGGGCACAATCTTACCTTAAGGCACAATTGTGCCCCAAAAAGTCAACCTTGACCTGCACTGCTCCAATGAAAATTCCATTCATGGATCTTGAAGGTTCATTGAAAAGGGTATCCAAATCTATATTCCAATCTTCAAAAAAAACACCAAGCCCCCAAGACTAAATTACTCCTACCAAACTCATAATCCTTAATTGCTACCCCATGATTGTATCTTTGAATGCTTGAATATTGATAATGGTGGATCAAGGAAGATTGGATCTCTCTTGCTCCAAATAAATGTTCACAATAGTATGGTCATAAGAATGCTTGATATCCACAATATCTTGATCTTCTATATCACTCTCTTGCAATCTTGCATCTTCATAGCGTCATCTTGTTCTCTTATTATATCTTGATTCTAGTTGTCCTTCTAGTTGTAGATAGATGTAAATGAGAGTCTTTATATAGAGGCTTCTAGGTGAGGCTCCTAGAGTAATGTGAGGATCCATAATTTAAATTTCACCTCAAATTATGGTCCAATCATAATAACCAACTAAGAAGGGAAAATAATTAAATTAATCCCAAATTAAACCCCTTTTACATTTGAATCTGAAAGCTCGACATTGATTTCAAGACCCTCCAGGACCAAAATATGAAAAGGGGGATCAAATCTAGAAGAAGGTCAAGGATGACCTCAACCATGGCCTAGGTCAAGAATGACCTTGACCTTTCCCTAGGTTAGGGTTGACTTGGTCAGGATTGACTTACGGGTCAAAAACCAACCATAGCAAAAAATAGAAAGTCTCGAGGAGACCCAGAAACCTAGAAATCATATCAGAATAGGACTAAATGCCAAGAATAGGAAAAAAATCCTATAATGAATATGATGAAGGCTAGAAGGACCTATTCCTAAATTTTACCTAGAAAGTAGAGCCATAGAGGAGGGAAATTAAGGAGAATCTTTGAGATCCTAACCCTAATTTCACCTAGAACAAAGGAATCAAGTGCAGAATGCATCCTAAATGCAAATTATATCATGATAAATGTACTAAAAGAGGGTGCTAAACCTACCAAGATTGGATTTATTCCTTTTTATGATGATACACCAATTAATTAGGTCTTTGGGAGTCAAAGTACTTAATTAATTAGAAATATCCATCTTATGCTTGAACTTCAATCAAGCTTAAGATATATCCAACTAACCAATTCTATCTTGCATAGATCTATCCATGTGATCAGTTCTATTCTTTCCACTAGACCTAGTAACCTCAAATTCTTCAATAACTTTCTCATTACCATATTTCATATCCACATTCCTTAGTGTACCTACTATAGTTCTCATTACTATAGCATATTTTTCTTCATCAACTCCATCTTAGATTTGAAATTTGAACTAACCTTCTCTAAAATATTAGTCTCCACTACATCACAAAGATTTATAATCACACTAGGGTCCAATATTCTCAGAGTCATTCTTCAGATTCTTTGAAAATCCTCTATAAAAATCCCACTCGAGCACCTGATGAAAAACCCAAGTTACTTGCAAGTCATATTGCAACCTTCCACCTTGTAGATACAACAAAGATGAGGTTCACAATTAGATGAACATGGATCTACAAGCCAACTCATACAAAATCTCCTCAATAAAATAGTAAAAAATACCAAATAGATCAAACTTAGCTCTAATAATACCCAATGTAGTACACAGCCAAGTGAATCCCCAAAAGAGGTGTCCAAGCCCCCAACTAACAAAATGACAGTGGAAACACAACACAAGATACAAGATATGATAGAAAATCCAACTCTTTACTGATAAAATAATTCATTATATGCAATATCACAAATTTTAAGGCCCTTTCAGTTATAGTAAAAAAAAAGCAATTACAATAACAATTTTGCAAAATCTACCAAGATCCAATCAAACCTTAACTAGGCTAGATATGTAAGAGCACAACAATATGGTAGAATCCAAGTAAGGTCTTAACTTTTGCTTGTAAGCCAATAAGTAATCTACTTGTTTCCTAAGCCCATCCTCAACTACTAGTACTACTCTTAATTTATGAATTTACTTTCTTCTAGAATCTTTTCTTCACTAGATTCCACTACCTAAAATAGTACCCAAACCCTCCTTTTATACTTCCACGGCTAGAAGTTGGCCTATTGAAAATAGAATCATCTAGAACCCAAATAAACATAACATGCCTTAGTCAACTTACAACAAGCATTAAAGACACATACAAGAAAGAACCAAGACCCCAAATAGGTCCTCATACATCCTACAATCAATCCACATCATAATGATGCACAACATATGTTAAATGTACTAAGATGACCAATCTAACCTCTCAAGAATATCATTTGGTGAGAAAAACCACTGAGTGTTTACAATAATACACTGAATATTCCAAGTATACATTGAGGATACCAAGAAATCACTTCTACAAAGCTCCAACGAGAACCACTGAGCCCCTTCAAGCACTGAGATCCTTGGGTGAAAATATATCTAGGAACAACCCTAATAATGGCCAAGCATTACCTCCTTTCAACTAAGTTACCCAACTCTAAGGTCAAAACCACTCTAGCATACAGGATTACCAACTACCCTAGAATTCTCCTACATCATGCATGATTAGATAGATGAAATAATTCTTGGGATTACATATTGTGCAAAATAAAGATGGAATTTTCATATCATAAGAGAAGTATCTTAGGGATTTGACGAAGAGATGTGGATTTGAGAATTATAAACATATTGGAACACCTATGGTAAATGGATGTAAGTTGTCTAGCAAAGATGAATTAACTTGTATAGAAAAAAAAAAGTATTGATCTATGATTGGTGGTGTTGGGACTCAAAATTATATTCCTCTTTTGGGTACCATTTTAAACTTTTGAGTCAATTTGAGCCCTTATAAGTGCATTTAATGCACATGTACCTGACTGTCCTTGTGAGGCCTATCAAGCATTTTATGTTTCTAACATCTTGCTTTCAAAAAATCTATTTGTCCAATGAAAATAAATTTCCATTCTAAGTCATTCTGTGAAGTTTCATTTTGAGCAATGCCCAGATCTATATTTTTACCTGTGTCAAACAACGACATGAGGCCTAGTTTGAATTTCAATATCCTGCGCCTGGTTAAGTTTAATGACTCTCTGCTTTGGGAGTATTTACTATGCATATCAGTGAATATATGTTTCATTTTTCAATTTATTTTAATATATTTTGACTAGGTTTTGAATCCCTTAAATTTGGTTGTTTACTATTGTCAAACTAATGCAAATTGTTCAGAATTCTAACAGGCCCTATTTGACCAGTCTTAACTTTGTCCTAGTTGACCAAAATGATAAAATTCCTTTTGTGTTCCATTCTAGAGGTTAGATACTTTCTATTTTTCGGATTTGAGCCTATCACAAATCCATTTGATTAGTTTTCATACGTGATTCCAAATGCAATTTGTGAAGTTATATTGGTGTCTAAAAATGCAGAATGATTAGTAGCCCTATTCAGGATGTCATAACTCTAAATTTGTGATTGTCCAAACCAAATTGATTATATTACTATTTTATATTCTAAAAATTCTTCAAGTATGCTAGTTTTCAAATCTTGATAGATCTGTCTACACACTTTCCCAGGTCCATTCCATTTGTGAAATCACTTTTCTACCAACGTTCCTAGTTTTGCAAATCCAAGTATTCCACTTTGAAAATTTGTCAAATGCGTCCAATTATTTTTCATGATCCCAAACCAGAGATTTATACTCTCCTCATGACAATAAATAAATGCCCCAATTTTTGTCCCCTCAAGTGTCACTTTGACCTATTTTCAAAGCCAAAATTGAATGCATTTTCTTGTTTTCTGACATGTTTGTTTGCAAAGAGTTTTAAGTAAGCAACTTCGATAGTCAATATCTTTTGATCCAGCTATTGTCATGGGTTGGAATCTAACAAGGTATAAGAATGTGGAACAAAGAATGAACATGTTAGTTTTCAAAGCCCAATTATATGTTTTAGTTTATTTTTAATTCCAGTCAGAGGACCGCTTGGCACCGAAAGTGGAAATTTGCAAAAAAGGTTAAAAATCAGTTTTGAATGATGCCTTAGTGATCAATTTTTAATCTGATCATTTCTAGATGATTAATTGATTAATTTTAAGATCAGGTGTTTTAGTTTGAATTTTTTTTACCTGGACCCACATTACGCCTAACTTATCTCATAAGTGAAATAAAACATTGTGGGGACGATGTATATTTTGATAGATCAAAATACCTATGACTCACTATATGTTTAATATGCATATAGAATATTTTTAGATCAAGTGGATATATATAGGGTTATGTATGTAATAAATGAAATGGGTTTGATTGGTAAGAATGAAATATGGAAGGATAGTATGGCTATAAGACGACTCCAATGAAATGAAGATTAAAGGATCAATTTGGGATGCTACCAATATTTGTTAAGAAGACATTTGATACATATTATGGCTCTGATAGAATGAAAGGTGCCTAAAAATTTGTTAGTAATACTCGTTCTTTTAGCTTGTGTCAAATGAGACTTGGAATGTGAAATGGGTAGTTTGTGGGTTTATATTTTTGGGTCAAAGCACAAACCTCTGTCACCCTTTTGTGAAGGAAAAGGCTAACAAAAGTACAATTATTCACCTTCAATGATACAAAACTGGTATTACTATTTATAATTTGAAAATGAAGTAAACTAATGAAATGTGTATAAATTGATCAAGTTTAGGATAAAAAAATTTAACAATTTTTTGGATTAAGAATTGATATATTTTCATAATTTTTATAGATAATTTTTTAGTTGCTTAAAAATGTTGAAAATTAGGGGTCTAGTTCCGACCACAAAACTATATGGAAATAAACTTATTTCCCTTTGATCTTAGACTATATTATAGGTATCATATATATCTAGAACATTCAAAACTAAAAAATGTCTTTAGATTTGTATTTTCACTTTTATAATTATTCAAAGTTCAACTCACCTAAAATCGATAGTTTTTATCTCCCACCACATCTTTCAAAAAAAAATATTCTAACCAGAATAAAAATTATACATTCTAGAAGAAGACTCTCTCTTCTAGAACATCATATAGGTTTTAAATTTTTATGATATGATTTACTATTTTTTTCTTTCACAAAATTGAACATCTTTTCGAGTGTTTAAATACATGCTTGTAGAATTTTCTAATTATAATATACTATATCTAATTAAAACACTATGAATTCTATATGAGAATATACTTGACTTTGGGCTCTATAAAGTTCTAAGTTAATAAAAGTATATCATAAAAAATTCTAGGAGTTATTGAAACATTAGTTTTCTGAAATAATTATATTTCTATAGTAATTGGATTAAAACTAGTATAAGACATTGATTTAATAGACATTTTGAATTGGAAAAGTATGATACCATATATAACTTAGCTAGAATGAATCTATCTAGATTATATCTTTGAACAAAATTTTATTTTTAGATAGAAATACTCAAAACTAGTTGTTCTGATTGGTCAGCCTAAAAGGTGACATAGCTTTGTACTTTACCCATTTTTAAGTATAAACATATCTATTAAATTTTAAAGTTATACAAGAACATCTAATTTGACAATTACATTATAAAAGCCACTCCATACTTGGCTCCCATGTATCTAAAGGTGTTTTTTCATCAATTCCCAAATCACTTTTATCCATTTCAAATGGAGAAATCATGAATGTAGCTCCAAGTCAAAAGAAGACATGAGAAAAGTGAGTCCACCCTGTACAAGCTGGCAACATTTGGATAGATGTAGAAGGAAAAAAAGGAAGCAATCACCACACTCAACACTGTACAATTTTCAATGGCCATGGATTGGAGGATGACAAAGCAAGGAGCAGACATTAAAATTTTGAAGTAATGAGTATATGGTGTCTTTACCATTGCAAATGATTTCTTCCATGCCATCAATTTGGAGTCATTGACAAAGTATTTGGTGTCTTGTCCACTTTAAAGCTTAGTGATGCATGCAAGGAAGGTGTGGATCTAGAGGAGATGTGAGAGATAGTCTATCAAGGTAGAGCTAAATCCCACAACTACTTAGGATCTTGGTGCCATATTTTTATCTATTTGCACTACTCATAGATCACTGTCATGACTATAGTATTAATGTTTAGGTATTTTTGAAAACCAAAAGTGATAGGGAGGCTGCAAGAAGAGACCTGCTCATGGGCCTTTACCTCTATGCTAATGGAGAAAGAGATTCCTTGCATGCTCCCAGCTCATGCATGTCACATTGAAGCTCACATATAAATCCAAAGAAAATAGCGGCCCCAAGCACACAAAGAAGAAGTTGATGAACATTTTTTTTTCTACGGGGGGGGGGGGGTGTGGAAATCATTTTGTTTTCAGGATGAAACGTAGAGGCCTCACTACCATCATAGGAATTAGTATAGAAGATATGATTATTGAAGGATTTTTTAGCTATTAGGATACACCCATCATGTGCCCACCCCATATGCACATATACTAGAGGAATGGACAATTATGCACCCATCCAGAATCTTATTAGCAATGGAGAAATCTTCTAGTAGAATTTGAGTCATTTTAAAGTCTTAAAATAAAGGTGTTTTAGTCCCACATTGAGTGGGCATTGATTTTATCAACTCTTTTTAAGAAAAGACCTCCACATAGGAAATGTCTTAATTAATGCTCATCATTATGGACAAATAGGTGTGCTCACATGGTGGGCCCTAGTTGGATGGTGACCAAGATGAAATTTTGAATAGAAACATAGAACAATTTAATGACAACAGTAGTGACATGGAGCCTAGTATGACCAACTAGACAATAACACATGGTAAGCCAGTGACAAATCGTAGAGTGACACATGGTAAATAGTTCTAGCCCTGACATGAAAAATGAGGTGGCCACATTAGCAAACATGACACATGGTGGCTTCTTGCATTCCCACATTGATATGGTAGTTTGCTAACTGGGAATGCGGGGAAGCATCATTATGACATGTGGCAGTTGATTGTGATGTGGTAGATTCCCAAAGTGACTCACCAGATGCTAACAGATGGTAGGATACAATGGTTGGTGCTTCCTTGGAAATTGAAGAAGTAAGGTACATAGGGAAAGTGGGGAAGCACCAAGCCACCACATGACAGTTGGTCTAGGTGGTGGATGATGTGGCACATAGTAGTTCTGGCCAATTAGAGGATGGTATGTGGTGATGACATGGCATGACACCCACTAAGAAAATGGCATGGTGAGTTGAGCATGTAAGGAGATCTAATGAGAAGCTGCCATGTGGTAGTGTGTCAAACAACAAGTGGACGATCAATGGACAAAACATAGGGTGCCACATAGCACCTAGGTGGTGGTGACAGAGCAGACTTTTGACAAATCACAAGCTGATACGTGTCTAGCTTAGTCAAAGTAGGTTGACCTGAATGGAAACTGAGATGAAAACTTTCAAAGTGAAAAATTTTAATATTTTATATTAGCAATGAAGATGAGACCTTAGAGCCATGATAGGAACCTGATTTTCAAATGGAGATTTTGGGTGTTTCTGATAAGTGGGTATAGGACTATCATATACCATCGGAAAGGTCTTCGAATGAGATTTCCAAATTTGTAGTTTTATTTTCCATAGGAAGCCATATGTTTGAGTTATTCATGGATTTTTCCTAGGTACTCATTTTTCAACCATATTTTCTTAGCGTAAGTTAGATTTGGTTTTTGGCAAAAATGGTGAATTAGGTGTTCACCAAAGGTAGTAAGAATGTAGTTAGTGATGTTTTTTCACCTCTAAATTAGTTTAGTGGAGATTTTATCAGAATTTTAGATGCATATATAATGTTTTTGTCAGAATGAGGTTTTTCATCTGTTAGAGAAGATATTTTGAGTTTGTTAAAGCTTAATAATGAGATTTCTTTTAGATTTTGGTTGTAGAGAGAAGAGAGATGCTTTGCAATAGTAGGGGATGGAGATTCAAGTGGACCAGTGTCACTTCTAGATTAGATCTAGTTTCTTCTTCCTTTCCTATATCTTTCTCTTTTTCTCTCATTGTAATGGTTGGTTCAAGTTGGTCTGTGATACCACCTGGTTGGTTCCCAAGTTCTATGAGCAATCTCAGCTAGGTTTCCACCATTATTTAGCAATTTCTCTCTTGTATGAACAATAGTAAAGCTAATATAGATAGTTCTAATATATTTAGTCATTTTATGAGTTATTTACATACATCTTGAATGTATAGTTTCAAAGAAATGAATACGATGAAGAGTAAACTTCTTAGTTTCATTTTGATTCTCATCTCCTATCTCTATAATTTACAATATTTTGTGGTTTACGGACAAAGATCTTAAACCTTTTAGTGGCTCCTTAAGGTTTTATGTCTTATGTGTTTTTTTTTTAAACAAAGAGCCAAGTAAATGCTTGATATATATGACAGGGTTGTTGGTTACATGAGAAGGACATTTCATGAGTATGAGGTCTTTATGAACATTGATGTCTAATCCACAAAGTCATAGGATAGATCATATATCTATTGAAAATTGGCTAAAGAAGATATGTTATTTTTTTCATTTATGGAAACACATGATGTACATGCTTACAGGAAACCTTAGAAATAAAGATAGTTTTTGGTACTCTAAAAATTGTCTAAGTATGAATCTGGTTTACAACAATGTATTGTTTTATATGTAACTTGTTACTAAAGTCACATTATGACTAGTGAAGTTAGATGGATATATTACACATGTTGATGATAA
The DNA here is from genome assembly GCA_028749045.1 of Cupressus sempervirens. Lineage (NCBI taxonomy): Eukaryota > Viridiplantae > Streptophyta > Pinopsida > Cupressales > Cupressaceae > Cupressus > Cupressus sempervirens. Next base: position 475,696,769 of record CM053789.1, on the reverse strand, counting down.
TGTTTATAACCTCAATCATTAGTATAGACTATATGAAAAAGAGATATTCATGTTTTTCAGTGAAACAAGACAACATAATTAAAGGAAAGGAATTATTTTGTTTACAAAATAATTAGTTGACCAATTAGGGTCAACATCCTAAATGTTTATTCTAAGTTGGAAAAGAGTATTATGGTCTTAACTAACCTAGCATCAGATTTTGAAAAGGCATGGTATTTATGCAAAGGACATTTTGTGAATTCAAGTGTACAAGAAATGTGTAACTTGTGCAAGTAATTGTGATATGTGAACTTTCTATGAAAGTGATATATGCAAAGTTTTGAGAAGCTATTTTGTTATACGAGATCGAGCTAAAGATCAATGATTAAACAAGAGAGAAGTTACATCACGTATATTCCATAAGACTAATTACTTGTTTGGGTAGTGAGCTCCTCTTGTAATTGGAAGTGCATGTTTGGGCATTGGGCTCATCTTGTATCTACTGTATTACAACTCGTAATAGGGTTGGAATCTCCTAATAGGGATTCAAAGTTTCTTAACAAGGACTCTCTATACTGAATTTTCTCATTGACTCCTAACAAGGTCCATCCTCTAAAAAGGAACACATATATCAGTATATTATCTAGTGGGTATCACCCCCACTGGGTTTTTCCCTTGGCAAGGTATTCCCTAGTTAACAAAATATGGTGTTATGATTTATCTTTGTGCATGGTTACTATTACAATTCTACATTACTTTTGTTACTTTCTTATTTATGATTCAAAGTAATAAATAATATTTAGTTGGCAACTAAAGTTTTTAAATTATTGATTCACCCCCCTCTTAGTAATTCTTATTTCTAAAAATAGTATTAGAGAGTAGTTACTCAGAAGAGGCTTAACAGCTTGAGTAAGATCCCTATGGATATGGAACAGTTGATGAACCTTGAAGAGGCACTTAAAAGAATTGATCTCCTTAATGAAGAAAGAGATTAGCTGAAGGATAGATATGAAGACTCCAAAGTATATATTGGACAATTCAAGGACAAGATTTAACATCTCAAATCCAAGCCTGAATCTACTAAATTTGAAACTACTGATGGTGATTATTCAATGCTAAAGGCATAGCATAAGATCTTGAAGCATGAATTGAAGATCACCAATCTGAAGTTGACTTTTAGGAATGATCCTAGTAAAGTTGATTCTAATTTGAAGACTAAGAATATAGATCTTAGAGAAAGTCTAGCGAAGAAGACATATGAATTTGAAACATTGAAAAACTTGATGATTCTATGTCAATACATAGACCTACCTATGAGAAGACTGGTCTTCGTTATCTATTTAACATGCTTGCAAAAACACCTAAAAATAGATCAAATCTGAAAGAAAAAGCTAAATCTAATGATAGGATTGAATCGAGTCAATCTTATAATAAACCTAAAGAAATTAGATAAGACAAAGAAGTTGAGATTTTGGATGAACCAAAGAAAGTTGAATCTCCTAAGGAAACCAAGTATGAATTTAGAGGTAAGTGTTTTTCATGTAATGAAATAGGTCATATGAAAAGATATTGTACAAATAAGTCATTTAACCATGTTAAGGATTTTTATTATCATAATTGTCACTGTATGGGTCATAAAGAAATTGATTGTAGGAAACCTAAATATGATAATGATAGAAGGAATAATAGAATGTCTATAATTACTAACCCTATAGATAGAAGAAGATCAAATGAAGGAAGACCTTATGAAGAAAGAAGACAGGTCATGTATTATAAGTGTAACAACTTTGGACACATAGCTCTAAATTGTCATGCACCAATTGAGAAGCATAATCCTAGAAGAACTCCAATATATTAGTTATGCAACAAATTTGGACACATAGAAAAGTACTATAGAATGGGAAAAAACTTTAGAGATAGAAGGAACAATGGACGAAACTTTGAAAAAAAAAGGAATGATAGAAGAAATGTCGGAAATGATAGAAGGAACTATTAAAGGAACTCCAAAAAAAAGAAAGACAATGAGGAACAAACAAATTTAGTCAGTGAACTTCAAGAAGAACTCAATGAGGCATTTGTAAAAGGATTGGATATTTTAGAAGATATGTTAGATGATGGTGAGATAGGAAGATCAAAGTTAGTAATCGAGTTTGATTCAACTAGGTTGAATTAGGCTTGTTCATAGTACCAAAATTTGTAACTTCACTCAAAGATAAAATTATGGGTAGTGAAGTTGGGAAAAGGTGTATCAAGATAAGTTTAGACTATATCTAAGCTGGCTTGAAATTTAGAGCTTATCTAAACTAGTTATGAAGGAATTAAGAGTTACTATTATTTCAGAGAAGATTAATTCTGTAGTAGAAGATGAAAACTATGTTCTTACTAAAAATTTCATGGAGTGAAGTTTTGTGGAGCATTCTCATGATGGAAGGAGGCTATGGTAAACCTCATCTAGCATCTGAAGATCGGAAAGGAGATTTTGAGTAGATATTTGATTTTAAAATGTAATTGAAAACTTTTTCATATTTTTAGAATACACAATTAATGCAAATTTGAGTGGATGAATAAATGGAGTGTAGACTTGATTACCACTTCATTGTGATTACATCCAAAGCATAGAGCACTCATAATTGATTTGATAAGGAAATTTCAAAGTAAACCTTACTTTTGAAAAAAAGGTATTTTATTGTTTATTCATAGAATTTTTTTGATAAAGTTTATATTTGTTAGAACCATGGATATGTCTATAATTCATAATGTTGAGAATGAGGAGAGACCAAAATTGAAGGTTGTTTCTATGAAACCCATAGAAGGAAACCCTAACTCTACATTATCCATTATGCCAAATAATGTAGTACATTTGGAAGATGTAGGAAGTTATATTAATAGCAAGTTTGAATCTATTGGGAGCAAGTATATGAATAAAGATATGGAACTAGTCTTTAACTGTAATATGATTATGAAGCCGAGATTTGAACATTTGAAAGAACTAGAACTATTCAAATATCATTTATATTGAGAATTGGATACATATGAGTGGACATAGATCATATTAAGTAGAATTCATGATGAAAAAATATGGATGGAAGATAATGTAGTTGATATTTTAGCTGACCTTATTCATGAGGTAACTAGTCTTAGCAAACAAGGCAATGTACCTATAAGCAAGAAACTTGTTAAGAAGAAGGTTGAGAGATACACAAAATCAATCTATAATGGGAAGGCAATGGTGATCAACACCATTAAACAAGATGATGTAAGATTCATGAGTAGAATCATTACCTACTTTATATGTGCAAGTTCAAAGATTGATGAATTGTTAGCCGAATTCATTTATGTAACGTACAAGATATGTGTTTAGAAGGACCTAGTTAATCTTAGGGAAATTCTAAGAATGAAACTTCTTGAGAACCTAGAGAAAATCAAGAGGACTAAGAATGGTGTGTTTAGATTTCAGTCACTGATCAATCATTTATTCTTTCATGTACTTAATAGATTTCCATATTTTTTAGTCACAAAGATTATGAGCAGTGTGACATGTATAATGGAGAAGATTACCGATGTATGTAGAAGACATCTAGCAAATAAAATCTTGGATAGTGAGAATCTAATAATGAAAACATTTTAGAATGAAATGAGACAAATATTTAGAATTGCAACTGCAATTGTAGATAGACTTAAAGATGACATATTTGTTATGGTTGATACAAACTTTACTTATATTCAAGCAGCAAAACCTCGAGAAACATTCCTTGATCCCTTAGATTGTGAGATAAGTGATGATATAGCAGTTGGATGCATTGATTTATTTTTGAACTCTAAGAAAGACCAAGCTAAGTATAGATCTAGAACCTATGATGAGATTACCCAATCAACTCATTAGACATCTTTAGAGAAAGCATCTCATAAGAAGATAGAAACAATAATGAGGAAAGCTCTATCAGATGTCAATATGACTAAAAGTGAGTCATAGGTAGTTAAGTAGACTATGAAGCAAGGTATAACATATGTGCAACCTTTGTCAATGTCTATTGCAAAAACATCTTTGGAACAAAGAATTCCTTATGCAACAGTATCAGATGTATAGCCAAGTGATTCAAAGAGGAAATAAAAAATACTAGTGGAAGCTATGACCACCAAGATAAAAAGGGTCAAGTAACAAGCCACTAGACTAGGAAAGAGAGAAAAGACATTGTTGACAACTATTGAATCTAGTGAAGAAGAATAAGAAGAAGAAGAAGAATAATAAAAAACTAAATATGTAGAGAAATTAACTACTTCTAAGAAGTCAATAGGTAAAGCTTAGAAAACCTAGAAGATGAAGATAGAGAAGATTAATTCAGCCATTACAAATGACGAAAACTTTGTTCAGATGAACAAATTTTATGACTTGTATAATAATTTTGAAAAAGTTCACATCAATATCTCTATTGTGAGATACATGATAGCTAATAATTGGAAACTTAAGGATATTGAAGGCATGGTAAATCAGAAGGTGTATGACAGACTTATTGATCAGAAGTCAAAGGTGGAAGAGAAAATCAAAAGGAGACAAGAAAATAATAACAGAGGCAGAGGAAGGCAGCCATTCAGAGGAAGAGGTACATTTAGAGGAAGGAGTCCAATTTTTCAGCCACAAACGGAGATGCATAATGAAGTTAATAAGTTTGATAATTTCAGAGGAAGTTTTAGAGGTAGAAGGCCAAAATTCAGAGGAAGATCACCAGGAAGAACAAATGGACCAATAAGATGTTACAATTGTAATCAAGAAGGTCATATGGCACACCAATGTCCAGCAAAAGCAAGCTCTACTACTCATGGCAAAAAGAGAATACACCTGACACAAGAATCTGATATACAAGAAGATTCTGAAAGTTATGGTTATCCAGAAAAGGGGGTAGCACTTATGATGAGAAGAACACTATTGAAAATGCCTGTCAAAGAAGAACCACCACAAAGGAAGTCCATTTTCAAAACTACCTATAAATCTAGAGGAAAATTTTGTAAGGTACTGGTAGACTCTAGTTCTACAGAAAATTTTGTGTCGAGTTTGAAGACTCCATCTCTAAATTTTCTTCCTCAGTCTGATTTTCAGTATCATTCTGTAATTTATTTTTGAGTACAAGAACCAATGCAAAGAGTGGACACTTCTTTCCTTTCACCTCTTTCAAAAATATTTTCTTACCCATCACCATAACTTTGGCTTCTGCGGCTTTTGATTCTTCTTGACTTGGCTCAACTAAAGGTATCAATCCAATGACCTTTCCATTCTTTGTAATGGTATACGTATTCTTCACTCCATCATGATGTGCCTTGAGATCATATTGCCATGGTCTGCCAAAAAGTAAATGGCATGCATCCATATTAACAATATCAAACAATAATCTATCTTTATAGGCTCCAATCTGAAATTCCACCCAAGCTTGCTCTTCTACTATAGTCCATTGTCCTTTACTCAAGAAGAAGACTTAGAAATTTGAAAGTATATGATAAGGACTATATGCAAGACTGATGACAAAGAATAAGTCAAGAGATTGTTGAATAATCTAGCACCTTGCTTGAGAAACAAAGTAAGACCATTTCTTTTTATGGTGGGAGAGAAGGACAAAATAAGAAATGAAACAACTGCAACCATAAGTTAGATGATGATAGAATCCAAGGCAACACCTTCACCAGCACCCAAAACCTCAAAAGTGTCAGTTAGTGGTGACACAATGCAGATTGATGAGACCAATGTTACCATTAACATTGATAATACTAACCCTTTTGAGATTTTGGAATAGACTGAATCTCATACCGAGGATATTGAAGAACAACTAAAACAAATTGGAGAGGAGAAAAGGCTTCTAGAAGAAGAGAAGAGAAAAAATAGAAGAAGCCAAGTAGAAAATGCTTGAAGAAGAAATGAAGAGAAGAGTTGAGGAAGAAAAGAAGAGGAAAGTAGAGGAAGATACAAAGAAAATAATAGAGGAGGAAGAAAATAGAGAAAAAGAAAGAAAAGAAAAAGAAAAGAAAGAGAAAGAAGAGAGAAGAATCAAAGAGGCAACTAAAAAGAGGAAAAGGGAAGATGAATCTAAACCTTCTTGTTCATCTACTCTACTTTCTATTGCTAGCCTAACAACTAATGATGATGATAAAATTAACTTGATCTCATCTTTCTCAAAACTTATTGAGAAAAATAGGAAAGTGAAGAGCCTACAACAAACCTTGATAGAGGTTACTAACAGATTACATAGTACTCTGGCAGTCCAGCATACAAAGGTAAATCCTAAATAGAGGACACATGAAGTGCTCAAATATTTTGATGAAGAATTTATAAATTTTTTGAATGTTGTAGAATATAAGGCACATATTTCACGTGATGCTAACTTATTTAGCACTATTTGTCAGAATGTCAAGAACAATTTGATAAGCCTTGATACTTGTATCATGGAAATTTAGAAATGTCAGTGGGATAGAAAGGTTTGTACATCAAGTGCACCTTATCTTACAAGTTGACAAAATATCTTGATAGTCAAATTGAAGGTAACATGAGTGAGCTAATGTCTCTATCTAGCCAGATACATCATCCTTCTAAAAAAGTTGATTACTTTGAAGGACAAGTGGCCAATATTCATTGTGATATCAAGAAACTAGAACTTTGGAAGGAACAAATTTTGAAAATATTTTCAAATTTTAGAGAGTCTATTGCTCTAAAAATATCTATTGTAGATAAATAATTGGAGGAATATGTCAGAGAAAAGGATAGTTATTCTAACTTTTTATATTCCAATCTTAGTGTAGTTGAGATTGCATTATATTCCCTATGTGCAATTCTCACCTCTGTTGAATCAGCCAATGATACATGGACAAAAGGTATAAATAGTCTTAAGGCAATTTTTGATGATTGCATGAAGATACTATCAGTTTAAGGCAAATGATTATAGAGTTTTTGACAATAGTTTTTGACCTTTGTCATTGATGTCAAAGGTGGAGAAGATGCATAAGAAAATTGAAAATAACATAAAGGGGAGAAGATAAAATTGTAAGGAATAAAATCATATTGTAAGGGGGAGCATATGTAAGATGGACAAGTTGTAAAAAATGATAAATGTAATGTAATTGTATTACTTTATACATTTTTTTGTTACTTAGACAATTTTCTCTATTTTGTTGCCATCAATGCCAAAGGGGAAGATTGTTGACAATTAGCTAAAGAAGATGCATAATTATTTTCATTTATGGTAACACATGATGTGCATGCTTGCAGGAAACCTCAAAAATAAAGATACTTAGTTTTTGGTACTCAGAAAATTGTCTAAGTATGAATTTGGTTTACAATAGTGTATTAAATTGTATGTAACTTGTTAATGACATCATATTATGACTAGTCAAGTTAGATGGAGATAGTATACATATTTATGATGACATGTATAACCTTAGAAATCAGTATAGACTATACAAAAAAGAGATATTCATGTTTTACCAATGAAATAGGACAACATAATTAAAGGAAAAGAATTATTTTTTTTACAAAATGATTACTTGACCAATTAGGGCTGACATCCTAGATGTTTATTCTAAGTTGGAAAAGTATATTATGGTCTTAGCTGACCTATCAAAAAATTATGAAAAGGCAAGGTATTTATGGAAAGGACATCTTGTGAATCCAAGTGTGTAAGAAATGTGTAAGTTGTGCAAATAATTGTGTTATGTGAACTTTCTGTGAAAGTGATATATGCAAAGTTTTAAGAAGCTATTTTGTGATCCAAGATCAAGCTGAAGATTAGAGATCAAACAAGAAAGAAATTATAGCACCTATATTCTAGAAGACTAATTACTTTTTTGGGTCATGAGTTCTTCTTGTAATTGGAAGTGCATGTTTGGGTAGTGAGATCATCTTGCATCTACTATACTACAACTCCTAACAGGGTTGAAATATCCTAATAGGGATTCAAAGTCTCTTAACATGGACTCTCTATACTAAATTTTCTCATTGACTCCTAATATCTTTCATCGTATAAAAAGGAACATATATATCAGTATATTATCTATTGGGTATCATCCCCACTAGGGTTTTTCCTTGGCCAGAGTTTCCCTAGTTAACAAAATATGGTTTTATGAGTTATCTTTGTGCATGGTTACTATTACTATTCAACATTACTTTATTACTTTCTTATGTATGGCCCAAAGTAATAAATAATATTCAATTGGAAATTAAAGTTTGTAAAATACTGATTTACTCCCCCTCCTTAGTAATTCCTATTTATAACAATATCTTGATGTATGAAATATGTCATTGGTATCATAAATGTATGTGTTTGATTTATGGAACTGCCCAATGGATAAGGCACTGATCAACCACATGATAAATATGTTCTTACTGTTGCATATTTGGGATTTTCTAAAATCAAACTTAAATCAAATATCCATTTCCCTTTCTATTCAGGAGATAAAAGGATGCCCTCACTTAGCTTGTGGATTTCATATTATTTGCAATTTGTTACAGCACATCATTTTTATTGCATAAGTATATGAGAAATGAGAGTTTTTTCTACTTTGTCTAGATTTATTTTTATGCTTTGACATTGGTACCATATGAAGAATCTAAGGTCCACCCACCTAAGTCTTGTAGAGCCTGAAGTAGAAGGAGAGTATAGCTTTATAGTTGGCCTTGATATCTGAATAGGCATATTGGAGATGGGAATTAGCTACCCCTATATGTATTTTTTCCTATCACTAGGTTAATAAAAACTTGTTAATTTAGGAGCCAATAGGTGAATTTTAGTATTTGAGACATACAAGACTAGATATAGCAAGTGCAGTAGGAATTATGGTGAAATTTTAAGAAGATCCTAAAGAGACACATCTTGTAGTAGTTAAATTTTTTGTAGATATTTGAAAGGAACAACTAATTATGGTATATGGTATGACATATTACATTATTTCACATTATGTATGTACAAAGATGATGATTGGGTCGGAATTACAAATGATGGAAATAGAATGAGTGGTGGAACATTTTGCTTGGGAGGAAAATTGGTTTCTTAGCTAAGAAAGAAACAAAACTATATTTCACATAGTACAACATAAGAAAAGTATGTAATTGTACTAAATAATTTTAATCAAATGATTTCGATACAGAAGATAAAAAAATATATTAGAATTAAGTTTACTAGGCCTATTATCATACATTTTGATAACACAAGTACAATGAGCATGTTAAAGAATCTAGTTTTATGTTCAAATACAGAGCATATATATATTAAGTATCATTTTTTGAGAGAGAAGGATGTAGAAAACGAAATTAGATTACAATATAGCATAGAGGAGAAGATACAAGATGCATCTACAAAATATTTGGCTAAGGATATACTTGAGTACTTGAGAGTTATGCTTGGGGTTATGCCCAACCTACTTTAGAGTAGTTGATGTAGAGATTACATTAGTCTAGTATGTAGTAGAGCACCTTTTTATCTAGACTAGATGTTTGATGCTTCTCCTATGGGGGAGTATCTATGTTTGAGATGAGTTGCTAAAGACTCTTGGTAATGGTATATGAATAATGTCTTTGGAAACTTAAGCTTAAACAATCTTTTTTTCAAATTATTGAACTTAGAGGATTGACAGAATGATGCCTTTGTTATTTACATCAATGGGGGAGAGATTAGTCCATTAAAAATATTATTTTGATTTTTTTTTATGAGAGATTATTATTTCTAATGACCGAGAGTAATGCATTGATTAATGTATGAGGGAGATTAATGTCTTCCTTTCTTGTATTGGTTACTGCATGTTTGCATTCATGTGCAACATGAATGGGGGAGTAAAGGAAGAAGTAGGAAGAAATATGTTTGGTATTTATGGTGCTTAGATTTTTTCATCTATGTTTTCCATGAATGCCAAAGAGGGAGATTCTTAGCATGAATGCAAATGGTATTTTAGTCGGGTAGTATCATAGCCTTGTTGGAGACATGATTCAATGCTTATGTGTAGCATTCATGATAGTGTTTATCATTAATGTCAAAAAAAAAGATTTGTAGTTTGAGTCAACTTATGGATATTAATAAACATGTTTGATCTTATGAGCTGACTATTGTAAAATACACAATAGAAAGAGTTTAATTGTCATGTAACATGTAGTGTAATATCTTATATGTCCTATATTGTCATTTCCTTGTGGATTAGTACCAGTGTAGATGGTTATTATTATTAGAGTAAATAATTAAATACATTATTTTATTAATTATAATATAGACACCAAGGAGTATGCATAGTTATATGAGTTGTCTTGTTGACAACATAAGAGTTTGCATAGTCATTTGAGTTGTCATGTAGACAACATAGTTGTTTGCACTCAAATTAAGCACATGGTATCCACAACATCTCTTTACAAGATACACCTATGTAAGCTTATCCTTTCATCATCGCACAAACTCCAATACTAAATGGAGGATAATCCACTCTTAGTGGACATGTGCTTAGTTGTGAACCTTATCACTTTGCTAACTCCTAGTCGTTCTAGATGCATTTATATACAAGTACTTCTAGTGTGTATGTATAGATGATATTATCATTATTGTTATTCTGCTCATCCATTGTTGGTCCATTTTTTGGTACTATTTGAGCTTCTTAATCTTGGTGTTATTTTTGCCTTAAGGAAAAATTTTACATGGTATGAGAGTGATAGGAGATCTCTTCACATAGCCATTGGAGACCATTTTTTCCTCACCTCTTAGAGGATAATGATTCAGATATGGACTATCTACAATTTTTGGGAGCATCTAGAGCCAAAGTAGACCTCACCATTGCATCTAGAGCATCGATTTAGTAAATATTGGCTATAAATTTGCCTACCTAAGGCTCTAGTCAAATTTGAGGAAAAAAAATTTGTGAATTGGAACCTGAAGGCCCGATTTGTAGAATTGGTATGATCTTTTAGATCTGTGCAATTGATTTTCAGATCTACATTTTTTTCCCATTTGTGTCTCTATTTTTTTTGGATCTGCATTTTTTTTTCCTAAAGAAATTTGGCCATCAAGCCTATAGGAGAAGCACTTTTTTGCAAGCAAACTAGGTGGTCAAATCTTGGTGCCCATAGACAAAATATTCTATATTCCATAGAATATTCACACTACAATCTAGTGGCATATTTACCTAGCATCCAACAAACTGGTCTAACCACATTGCAATCAAAATAGACCACATAATATTGGCATTCATTCAAATTGTGGCATTCACATAATCTAGTAGCTTCTAAGCCATTTTTCTCTCTGTGGGCTCTAACATTTATTTACTACAATATTCATCACATGCTGAATGTGGGATTAAATCCCACACCCACTACCGACACATCACTCCTCCATAGGCTGCACCACCAGTGGCACTCAATGTTAGCACCATCGCTAGATCCTTGCTACCGCCGGCCATCATTTGCAACTCTAAAATAGCATCACCTTCACCCATCACCAGTGTTTCCATTCCCACTGGCAGCTAACACAAATCTTGTTGGCCAACAAAGCTCCATGCCACACATCCTCGTGGCTCCTTGTAGCACCACGTCCAAGCCCCAACCATGTCTACCACCCTATCAAGTATGATGTGGAGCCATGTTAGGTGATAGATCATTATACATGTCAGCATGCATACTACCACATCATCATACAACTTTGCCACATCACTGACTGTACTACCAGATCAACTGGATTGGCTACTTTTTGTTGATGTCATCTTTTCATGATCCTAAATTTGAAAATCATTTGACCATCATAAGAAAGCCATATTACGCTGCCATGGCATTTGTTTGGATGTCAATTTTAACATAGTATTTTCTTGAGCAGACCCATTACCATGGGCATTTTTTATTTGACAGTGCAACTTCGGGAAGCCATATCTCAGTCATCCAAACTCCAAATCAAGTGCAATTTTTTTTATTTAGGCTAGAATTTATTGAATTTTTTAGTGGTTCTATTTTTTTTAGTTTTGGTGCATGAATTTGACAAAAAATTTAGTTTTTGGCAATTCTACCTGTTTAACCTTCAAATGCTTTGTACGGGCTCATTTGGTAACATATTCAGGTTCTTTTTTTTTGAAAGTGCATAATTTTTTATCTACCTTCTAGACCTACAATTAGATTATAGCCTTGTGTGGAAAGAAATACCACTTTTAGAAATAGGTTCTTTTTTGCATTGTTTTGCTTTGATTAAACTTCAGAATTGTTGTATATCTGAGCTATATTGCTAAATACCAGATTTGAACTCCAAGAGGAGGTTGTAAATAGAAATATTAGAAGTACACTTTTGTCCATTTTAGCAAGTGGCCTATTGTAAATGCACTACATCTAAAGTGCCTAAAGCATTCATTTCAGGGGGGGGGGGGTTCTTTGATTGAGTGAAAGGTGGGGGAGGTGTCTTGTGTTTTGTGTCTCCTTGATATTGTGCTCTTTCTTTTGCATTATGGGTTATCTTTCTAAGTTAACACCACATAATTATGCTACTTGGAAAGAAAAGATAAAGGAACCATTAGTTGAAAAAGGTTTATTGTGTTATGTAACTGGTGCAAGAAAGAAACCTAATGATGATGCTAATGAGTCTCATAAAAAAGATTGGGAATCAAAACAAGAATTGGACCTAGGAACCTTGTTAAAAAATATCTCATATCTTGTCAAATATCACATTAGGAATATTACCAATCTAGTAGAAGTTTGGAATAAACTTGAAGCATTGTATGGGACAATAAATGAAGATATGGCCTACACCATTGAGGACAATCTTTTCAAATTGGATCCTAGGAATTTTGACACCATCAAAGATTATCTTACCCAAGTAGAAATGTATAGGGTACAACTTAAGGATTATGGTGAACCCATTAAGGATGGAAAGTTGATCAAACATGTGATGACTCATCTTCCTCCTAAATATGCTACTTTTGTTTCTAGTTATAATACTCATAAGTTAGCAATGGGTAGTGCCTTCACTAAGCCTTCATTCGAGTCATTTTTAGGAATTTTGGTCTTAGAACATGAAAATTTAGTGAGTATGGGAATTCTCTAGTCTTCCAAGACTAAATCCTTGGTAGCTAATCAAGAGAATCTAGGTGGTAAAAATTCCAACAAGAAGCAAAAGCAGTGGAAGGCTAAGCCACAAAAATGACACCCAACAATCTTACTCTATGCATCAATCTTCCTCCACACAAAAATATTCTTCACAACAAGGCAATTATTTTCACAAAAATAATTAGAAGGCGAACAACTTCAAAAAAAAGGAGAAGAAAACTTGTGCCTATTGTAAGAAGAATGGTCATGATGAACATGAGGGTAAGGATAAGAAAATTGATGAGTTGCTAAACATAATGAGGAAACATAAAATTGATGTACCAAATGCCTATAAGGATAAGGGATCTTCAACCACTTCAAATGGTAAGGAACAAGCTTTGGTAGCAAGTACACAAAATTTTGAGGAATGGGTTCTTTATTCAGGAGCTACACATCATGAGACAAGACTTTATTCTTTTTCTCATTTTGTGCCTAAGTCCACTTCCCTTGCCTTGTTGACCCACTCAAATTCACAAAATAAACTATGGAATGAGAGGTTTGGACATCTCAATTGCCACTACTTTTAACAACTTAGCAACAAGGATATGGTCATTGGTCTACATCAAGTCAAGTATTCAGAGGGTGTATGTTCAAGTTGTGAAGTAGGCAAGCATCTCGAAGAGAAGTTTGACGAGGGGAAGTCTTGGAGAGCTTCTATTGTTCTTTAATTGGTTCATAGTGATGTAGCTAGCTGATTTCTAGTACCATCATTTAGAAAGGCTCACTATGTTCTCACCTTCATTGATGACTTTTTACACTACAATTAGGTCTTCTTTCTTTCTCATAAGAGTAGAGTGTTTGATAACTTTATCACCTTACCTTCAAAGCTCAAGTTGAGAAGAAACTAGGGAAAGCCATCATAATTATTAGAAAAAATAATTGAACGGAACATGTGAACTCATGGATTATAGACTTTTGTACTCATGAGGGTATTGATTTTCAACATTCAGTTGCATACACTCCACAACAAAATATTGTTTTGGAATGGAAGAATAGAACCCTTAAGGAAATGACCACTTGTATGCTACAACATAAGTCTCTAGATCAAGTTTTTTGGGCAAAAGCCACGTGTTGTTCCAATTAAATCCAAAATAGAAGTCCCCATAAGGCCTTAGGTGGAATTACACCTTTTGAGGCTTGGTGTGGCAGAAAACCAAGTGTAAAATAATTTAAATTCTTTGGTTGTCCAACATGAGGAAGGATACCTCCACAAAAATGAAAGGCATTGGAACCTCAAAGAAAACCTTTTATATTTGTTGGATATCCTAACCATCTTAAGGCATACAAACTCATGGATCCAAAGACATGTGAAATTTTCTTTGAGAGGAGTGTTCACTTTGAAGAAACTTGTCTAAGTTTGGCTTCTTCAACTCCTCCTTCCTCCTTCATGGATAGTGATGATAGTGATGATTGTGACTTGGAAGATGATACTCCTTCAGCTTTGACTTACAGGACACCACCTTCACAGGGTTCACAAATAGTTGAGAATATTCCTTCTTCTTCTACTACTACACCTTGTTGGGAACAAAAAAAACTTGATTCAGTAGGTTCATTGGTGGGAAATCCTTCATATACTAGGAGGAAAAGCTCACAACATAAATCATTTCCACATGCATATATTTCCATTGTTTCTTATCCATAATCAGTTAAGGAAGCATCAGGGGTTCCTAAATGGGACAAGGATGTAGAGGAAGAATATAACTCTTTAATGAAAAAAAAAGCTTGGGACTTAGTTCCTTTTCCTAAGGGAAGAAAGTTGGTTTGGTTTAAGTGGATCTATCAAACCAAGTTTGCAGCAAATGGAAGTGTGGATAAGGCTAGATTCATTGCCAAAGGTTTCTCACAAGTTCCTAGTATTGACTATACTGAGACCTTTGCACCAATAGGTAAGATGAACTCGATTCATTTAACACTAGCTATTACTCTAGCTCATGGTTGGGTTGTACATCAGATGGATGTGAAGAGTGCATTCTTGAATGGTGATCTTCATGAAGAGATTTATATGGAGCAACCGTAGGGATTCATACAAGATTCTACTATGGTTTGTAAGTTGAAAGTCTATCTATGGCCTTAAGTAGGCTCCTAAATCTTGGTATGCCAAGATGGATTCTATCCTACTTTCACTAGGATTCATCGGGTGTCATTCAAATTTTAATATCTACATTCTTTAGAGGAATGACTCACACTTGATACTCATGCTTTATGTAGATGACTTGATCATTACAGGAAGTACTTCATCCATCATTGCTAGTGTCAAGACTTTTTTGTAGGACAAATTTGCTATAACAAACTTGGGTTTACTTCATTATTTCCTTAGTATCGAGATCACATTTTCACAACCCAAGTATGCTCTTGATTTACTTGCTTGATTTTGCATGAGTGTTAAGTTAGAGGGAAAGTGTTCCACTCCACTTGTTGATGCTACATTGTATAGACAGTTGGTTGGGAGTCTCATTTACTTGACACATACACACCCTAACATAGATTTTGAATTTGGCATGGTTTCTTGCTTCATGCAAGAGCCACATGAGCTTTATTCAAAGGCTACCAAACATATCTTGCAATACATATAGGGTACACATACACATGGGATACACTAGGTAGTAGGTACTAGACTTTAGTTGGTTGGTTATAAAGACTCAGACTATGCAAGAGATCATGATTCTCAAAAGTCTATTTTAGGTTACATGTTTCATTGAGATCTCAAAACATCCATTTCAGTATTAGTATACCAAACATATTGAGGTTCATATTCACTACTTCAAAGAGTTGATACATTAGTAGGTCATTGCATTGCAGTATTGTCCTACAACAGAGAAAGTTGTAGATATCTTCACCAAACCCTTCACTGATGCCAAATATCTTCATTTGCAAGATCTCTTGGGAGTGTGGGATATTTCACCAAGGGGGATCACATGACTTTTCTCTTCTTTATTGTGCTTATCTCACTTTTTGGGGGAGGGTTTCTCCCATTAGGTTTTCCTTTGTTCTCCATTTTTAGAGAGATTGAATTGCATTAAATTGCATTATATGTAGAGCATTGCATTTGTACATGGGTACCTAACATGGCCTAGTAGCCAGGACCCATCATGCATTTTCATCATAGCTTTTTTGAGCTTAAGTGCATTCCCCTAGGTTACAATTAAGGGGAGGTGTTAGTGTAAATAATTAATTATTATTACACTTTACTTAAGTTTACTTAGGTTAAATTCATTATTTTATTAGTTATCATATAAACACCTAGGAGTATGAATATTTATATGAGCTATCTTGTTGACAACACAAGAGTTTGCATGTTCATCTAAGTTGTCATGTAGACATCATAGTTGTTCACACTCAAATTAAGCACATGGTGTCTATATCTCTTTATGAGATACATCTATGTAATCTTATCCTCTCATCATCACACAAACTCATATGCTCAATGGAGGATAACCTACTTTGGGTGGACATGTGCTTAGTTGTGAAGCTTATCACTTTGCTAACTCCTAGTCATTCTAGATGCCTTTATATACATATACCTCTAGTGTGTATGTACGTATGATATTCTCATTATTGTTATTTTTATCATCCATTATCGGTCCATATTATTCTAGTGTTTGAGCTTCTTGATCTTGGTGTTATTTTTTCCTAAGGAAAATTCTTACAATTATGTATACAAGCTTTAATGCAAAATTGTATTTGA
Source organism: Cupressus sempervirens (assembly GCA_028749045.1). Classification (NCBI taxonomy): domain Eukaryota; kingdom Viridiplantae; phylum Streptophyta; class Pinopsida; order Cupressales; family Cupressaceae; genus Cupressus; species Cupressus sempervirens. The sequence goes on along the minus strand of CM053789.1, from coordinate 475,680,033 downwards.
TCATCATTGAGACTTATATTGAGGATGTGTTGTAATGTTTAAAGTAAATGTATTAGAAAATAAATTTTTGTTTATTCAATTCAAGAACTTGGATAAGATTATCTTAAATATTATTTAGTAAAGATAGTATGAGGTTCTTTGGATAGTGAGTTTAGTTGTCCTCCATTCAACTCCCAACAGGGTTGGAACAACTTCTAATAGAGTCTGAATCTTCTAAAAATTATTCAAAGTTTCTAAAATGGGATTCATATGTATTTATTATATTTCATTGGCTCCTAAAAGAGTCTATACTTTCACAAGGAAATTTTATATTAGTACATCATCTTGTGAGCATCATACCCACTAGGTTTGTCCCTCTGATTAAGGGTTCTCCTATTTAACATATCAAGTATTATTGTCTATGGTTATCTTTCTATGTGTTTACATATATTGCTTACATGTTTTAGAATTAATAAAGATATTAAGAGCTATTTTAAGTACATAACTTATTCACCCACCCCCTAGTTATCTTGCTAAAATTTACTTTCTAATAGATTCACCTTATAGATAAACATGATCACATCTAAAAGTAAAGTCCACCAAGATAACAAAAAAAGAGGAGGGGTGGGGGGTGAGTCATTTATCTGATCAAAATAAATTTTTATAACTTTATCAATTCTCAAACATATGATAAACATAAATGTTGTCACAAAAGTCCAGACCCTCATCAAAATTTCTTACCTAAGGACAACCTTTTGAAACATGGAAACAACATCCAAGTTGTGTGACATGAACAATGAGGCTGACTCTCTAGAGAAGGTCGGCTTCCTCTTCTATTAGGATGCACCTAGACTATATTTGGAGAGGAAAAAAGAGGAGGAATGCATAGAAACAATCTATCTAATCTATTCTAAGGAAGTGATTCACCAAAATAGGGTGTTCAGACTAATCTCTGCCCATATATGCATAGTACAATTATCATGACAATCCAAATATACACAAATTTAGACTTGCTTTAATCCATTAGCCACATACAGATCAGACAACCAAATGAGTCACACAAGGAAGAAGGGATTCACTTCTTATCATTCATAGGCCAAAAGAGATACAAAAATGTAGGTTATAGATATCCACAATACATTGAAGAGAGGTAGAAAAATCTTCCACATTACATTGATGGTTGAAGGAGATAAGACAAGATGTCATATAATTTAGAGGCAAAAGAGGGAACTTACAATAGCATACTAGGGCAATACTAGAGAAACAAAGAAGCCCCCCCACCTCCCCTCCCCCCCCCCCCCCCCCTCAAAAAAAATTGCAAAAATAACTTAGATAACTTCCACTCAGATAAAACTCAACAACTACATTCAAATTTGCAGAGAATAATTATTGCAAAACTAGAAAAGATTTGATCACAACACAAATTCAAATGTGAGAAGATCTCTTATCCACCAAACAATCTCTAAGAGGATAGGAATGATGACCATTAATCTTCTAACTAAGTAGATGGATCAACAAGTGGCGATGGAGTGTTCTTTCACATTTATCAGACCTGGGGAATGATAAAAGTGGTTCCAGGAGATCAAAAGATGAGATCCATCACCAAAGAGTTTCTTCCTCTATCATCAACTTGTTAAATTAGATAGAAAATTATAGATCAATCATATTCAACTATCGCTCTATACCTTCCCTATTACCATTGGTCAGGAACTCCTCTTTTTCTAGCTTGGCAGGTTAAGTTCCTTATATATTTTTGGTCAACACTGAAACTCAAGACCCTACAAGTGTCAACTGTGGTCAAAAACCTTCATGTCACCTTTTCTTCATAACCTTGATTTATATGATCTTATGATCACCTATACCTTTTAGCTTCAAGACCATCCTTCATTCTCTTTATGATCCTTCAATAGCAAAAAAACCTACAATCTCTTGACAAAATGATGACATGATAAAACTCCTAGCATAAGATCATGATACCATTATTCTCCCCTTTTGATGTTATAGGCATGACTGATTTGACCTTCACAACCTTATGATTGTAGCCAATCATAACATCAACAGGTATGCCAATAACCCTTGTGATCCTATGGTTTCAGTTTAACTATCTTTTGTGGTGACCTCAAGAGGCATCCCTGCTTGTGCTTGCAACCTTACGATAGAGGAATATCATAAGATTAGAACACTTACCATCCATTTGGAACTAGCATCCACCCCTTCCTTACCTTTTGATCTTATGACTCTAAGATCCTATGACCAACCTTCCCCTTCATAGCCTCAACCTAGGAAGTCAACCCCATGATCCTATGATCATTGACCTTTATGGCATTAGAACACATATCCTTTTGCCTTATGATCCTATGAAGTCTTTGATATCACAAAAACTTGACATTATTCCAATCCTCTACCTCATGTCCTAGGAAGATGTCCTTGTGTTACCTATGATCTCATGATCATTTACTATCGCAATATTGGGGCAAGACCTTTCTTTGGATTATGATCCCTTGACTATTTTTGATGTTATGATAAGCTAACCACTCAACCAATAGGAGCCTCGTAGCATCTTATCACTACTTGATTCACCTAATAATTTTCTAATACATGAGTTATTATAAGGTCAAGACCATACAATTTTTTCATGGCCTTAGGACTTGAAATATAACATAAAATTGAATCTTGTGACTGATGGGTGGGTTTAAATATTTTTTAATTCAATCCTTGGTGGGAGGGCACCTTTGGCCAACATTTTTGGTGACTCAAGGGGGATGCAAGCCTGCTTGGCATATGACTATTGACCATAAAAAGATCCATTGGGCTATGGAGTCTTTGAGGCCACAAAAACCTATTAATTTTATCACTTCTATTGCATTCTAAACCATAAAATGTCCACTTCTACCTCTGCATCTCTACAAAAATGGAACCAAAACTCTCTACAACAAAACATATGCTTGACATTTCTTGGAAAATACTAACAAACAAAAAGTAACTACTCTAACTATATACATGAAACATCATCTGTTCTTAGAAATAGGGTTTAAGATGTATTCCATTTACTGGAATAGGCAGAATTTCACCACCACATTTACTTAACTGGAAAGCATTGGCATGTTTATAGCTAATAATCACATAGGGACCACTCCATAAGGCATCAAATTTTGAGTATCTCCCTATTTTTTCTCCATTTGTGTCCCATTTGAGAACAAGATCTCCTTCTTTGAAATTTTTGACCTTAGCTTTCTTACCAAAGTTCTTCTTCATCTATTGTTATTGTGTCTCCAAGGTCTATGCGGCCTGATTTATTTTTTCCTCTAGCTTTATCAAATCTTCTGTTCTTATAGACATAACATCATTTTCAATTAGTTCCAACAAATGAGTTATCTCTAGGGATAGAAACTCTAATGAAATAGGAAGTCTAGCTTCCCTACCATACACTAACATGAATGGAGGATTTCTAATAGCCCTTTTAGGCATTATTCTGTCAACCCATAGGCATGTCCTCATTTTTTGTTGCCAACACCTTTGATTATCATCAATAGTCCTCTTAATGATTCTAATCAAATTTTTTTTGGAGGACTCAGCCAAAAAATTACCTTGAGGGTATTAATTAGAAGATGTGCTCAAGTAAATACCATGATCTATTGTCCATGCACATATCTGAGCTCCTAAAAATGACTTGGTATTATCAGTTATTATGGTGGAAGCAGCACTAAACTTGCTAATAATTCCATTAAGGAATTCCTCTACTGAAGACATTATAGAATCTTTCAAGACTACTATCTCTGTCCACCTTGTAAAGTAATCTATTGTAGCAAAAACCCACCTATGGCTAGAGCTAGAAGGTGGATTAATGGGACCTATGAAATATAATCCCTACTGAGAAAAAGGTTGATCAACCTAGATGAGATGAAGTGGAAGGGCAAAAAGTCTCTTTTTTATTGAAAAAAAAGCACACTTTTCACACTTCCTTGCATATCTATGGCAATCATGCAATAAGGATGGTTAGTAGTAATTGACTCTCATGATCTTCATTGTAATAGTTCTTGCTAAAAAGTGGCAACCATCAGGACAATCATGAAGCTCCTTAATCATTCTCTTTTCTTGGTTTGCACTGATACATCTTAACAAAGCTCCATTAAATTCTTTCTTAAATATAATACCATCAACTATGACATAAGGAATGGACTACAATCTAAACTATCTTCTTTTTTCCCTATCTAATCCTCAAGGATATCAATTTACTAATAACAAGGTCATCATGTCATCTATCCAACTCCTTGGATTTTCATCTCTCACCTTCTTCTATTTTTCAACACCAAGGAAACTTCTTCATTTGTTATTCCTTGAGATGAGATCATCTTCTTGAATAGTCCTTTCCTTCTTACCAAACTGGTGATCTGGATGTCTACATCATACTCCATCTCCTTAGTGATCCAACCTATTCTTTTCTCACTAATGTCTCTACTCAATAGGAAATATTTATCACTTGCATGAGGGACCAATAAGTGGATCTTATTGTGGGATAGAAGATGTCTAAATTTCTTCAAAAATCTTATGACTGCAAGGGATTGCTTCTCCACATAGCTATATTTGTCTTCATACTCCTATCATTCACTAAAGAAAGCAATAGGTTGTTCTTCATTATTATCATTCAATTGAGTCAAAACAATAGAAATGTTTGACTCACATCCCAAGGTGTAAAGAATGAAATCCTTATCAAAATTTGGATTGATGAGAGTAGGGGTTGAGGCTATGGCTTCTTTGATCTCTTCAAAATTTGTTTTCCCTTCCTTGGTCCACAAAAAGACCATATTTTTTTTTTAAAATGTTGTAAGAGATTTCACCATGGTAGCTAAATTAGGAATAAATCTCCTCACTGAAAATATTCTACCAATAAAACTTTGTAGACCTTTCTTATGGCTAGTAAGGCAGAGAGCAAGTATTCCTTTTGTTCTCTTTGGATCAATGGTCAAACCATCCTTAGATACAATGTTTCCTAATAATTTATCTTGATTAGTGGCAAAGACACACTTGCTTGGATTCAAAGATACTCCATACTCTCTACATCATATAAATACTTATCTAAGATGACCAAAATGTTCTACTACATCCTTTGAATATACTGTGATATCATCAAGGTTGACCAACACAAACCTTTCAATCATGTTCTTGAAGGTCATTTCCATTGGCTTTCGAAATGTGGCACCTACATTTGTTAGTACAAAAGGAAATTTACTAGAGGTGCCCCATTTGGTGGCAAAAGCAGTCTTATATCTATCAACCTCTTTGACTAACACTTGGTTATGTAAGGAAACTTGGCAATAAAGAATATAACCATTTCCACATAACCCATCATAGATCTGAAATAAACACAGAATTAAAATCCACATGCAAGAGAATAGACAACATACCCATAGCCTCTTTGACTAACACTTGGTTATGTAAGGAAACTTGGAAAAATAAAAAATATAACCATTTCCACATAACCCATCATAGATCTAAAATAAACACAGAATTAAAATCCACATGCAAGAGAATAGACAACATACCCACAAAATTGTGACACAAGATATACCCTGGGAAACCCTCATTGAGGGAAAAACCTAGTCTCCAAAAGCATCCATCACCATGTATTATTCAGCAAAAAATCCTTTGCAATACAACCATGGAAGCCTTCATGGCCATAGCCACAACCAAGCAAACTGAACAAGCATGAATCCACACATCCCATGCCATGCTTTCAACCTTCACAAATGCTCCCTTGGCTAACCTATCAAGCCTTGTCTCACTCAACTCTTTCATTTCTCACTCTTACTCTTTACAACAACTACCCTTGTGGCTGCTTATATAGTAGCAAGTCTCACAAAACCACTAAGTGGTATTACATAAACCATGTGCTAAAACCATGTGCTACCTTACCCACTGACCCCACATTTAATATTGGGCATTTAATTCTTTTCCCCAATATTAAATAATTACATGAAATATTATCACAATGTTACAATACAACTCATCAAAAATATTCCATGAGAATCTTTACATGTTGCATGTCCATCTAAGTGGAACATTACATGATAAAATAAAATAATAAAATATAGCAATATTATGCAATGTGTGCAACACCCATTATCTCAACAATCTCCCACTTGTTGTATACATTGCATAGGGTCAATCCGTAGCCACATAAATGAACAAGGGAACAATCCCTCCTAGTACATCCACCATCATGGATCAAAATACACCAAGTGCTCCATCTTGGTACCCACAACAAAATCAAAGTAACTAGCATCTCAAACATGAATGATCTCACCTCCTATTATGCCATTTCCACTGGACATACATAGAAGCCATCCAAAGAGAAAACCACCCAAACTGTCGCATTAGAAGATCATAAAATCCTTTACCAACTAAAATTCCAAGAATAAAAAATACCTAATCCAAAGGTAATCACACGTATCCAATGTTGTCAAAATATCCATAGCTGAAATAGCACCCACATCAAAGTGCCAAACCCATTCAACTATTCATACCTCCAAAGGTATGCCAAGTGAATCTCATATCACCAACATATCCAATATATACCTGTCACATATATACCAAGAAGCTCCCACTGCAAAAGATAATGTCAAATCTATAACCAATCCACTCACAACATCTCAAAGAAGTGAATCCATGTAGTGTCAAAGACATCCACAATACATAAACTAATATCCTGCAAGAACAACTCACATAACATGTCTCCAATGCTCTCCCAAGTTCTCCACAACCAACATAGGAAAGAGATAAAGTAATAACCATGTTATCTCTCACATGACATACATGAGCACAAACTAGTGATCACAATCTCTAACCAATCTCAAATCCAATGTAGGAAAAATTGAACATCGAGGAAGATAACCAAGACCAGAGAAACCATGCAAATCATAACCTGTATCATGTCCTTCTACACACACCTCTAGATGTAATCTGTGCAAGTATGATCTCCTCCATAAAACCCCAACAAGAAGCCTCAACATCACCTAAACCATACCATATAACTAATCATGGATGTAAGCCTCTCACAAGAAGATCAAACTCATACACCCATTCCAAATCCAAAGAATAACCATTCCTAATCCAAGGAATATGCCCAATATAAAACCATCTCCCAAACTCAACCAACATAATAATATATGCACATAGAGATAACCAATGCTAAACCATCTCCCAAATGAACCCTCCAGAACTAACTCATGTACCATAGCTCAAGATCCATATCCATGAAAGACAAACATAAATATAATGCAACTGAGAGAAACAATGGGCTATACCTCTCAAGTAGCAAATTGTCGAGTAGACAAAGAGTAGGGAATGAGAATGCTCATCAAGATACCCAAGTCTCCAACCATGACTCATCTAAGAAAAATCTCCTCTCAAGTCCATATCAGGTGACTACCCCTCAGACTTCCTATTGAAACTACCAACCATCCCAACAAATACTTCTCTAATCCAAGAGAAATCAGCATCACCACTATCTCTAAGTATCCATGAGCACCTGTAACCAATCAATCCATGCCAACTTCAAATGCAACATAGAAATATCATGAAGTATCCAGCTTATGATCAGTGTACTCAATACCAAGAAACTAAACCAAGGTCAATGTCAAAGTTCCAACCATGGCCTTAGGAACATAAACATGACAACATGATCTAACCATCTCAACCAAAGAGATAACATGCTCCACATGAACAAACTATAACATGTCACAACTCTAAACATGTATCAAGAGTATACCATGACATAATAATGAAACCATCCTCACACCAAGGATAACATGCCAAATAAAAGCATAAACCACACCTTTGCCAAGAACCCTGTGAGTCCTCAAGATGCAACCATCTTCACACACCATGAAGAAAACCATCTCCACATATCAGGAAGAACCATCTCCACACACCATGAAGATAACTTAGAACTCCATGAGTCTTCAAGATCTAACCATCTTCACACACCATGAAGATAACAAGTGCATCATGCAAATGTCAAAGATGCTTCTACAGCAACAAGATCTAAGACAAACTTCCAACATCTGCAAACACTCAATAAATATATCAATGCAAAGAACTCCCACTCAACTATGGTACCAAGTCACCTATGGCATCACAAAATCCATCTCCTACATGAAGATCCAAACCAAACTAGGAACTAATCCTACACTGTCACCCCATCACTATCACAAGCTCCCACTAAACCATGTATCAAAGCTATCCATGACATAATGATGAAAAAAAATCCATCCTCTAACCATGAGAATCAACCAAGGCATCAAACCATCAAAGAACTCAAAGTGCACATCATGAGCTCCTCAAAAGAAAAAAAATAACCATGATCCTCAACCAAGAAGATATACCACCATAACTGAATCAAAAAATCCAAGCTAATGAACATCAAGGATGTACCTATATATCCAATCATGTCATGCCAAAATCCATGGCACCATGATCACATCCATGAACCAAGCATCTAACTCTCAATATTTTCAACCTGTTAGCATAAAATAGTCAACCACAATCCTCCACCATGACTATACTTGGTAACAACATCTCATCCCTTCTACATGAAAAAATTAGCAAATAATGTGACTTAGGGCATAGACAACCCAAATCCAAGCCACCAATCTGAATATGCATCAATAATGAAAGATCAATGTGAAAATACAACCCATAACCAAGCCATAAATGCAACCTATAAGTATAGACCGCTTACAACACTACACAACTTGTAGACCCAACAAGTTATCACACATATTCATACCAAACATTGATAACCATATCATCATGAGACCAATCTGAATAATAAACTGAGTATACAATGACATCAAATCTTAAATCTTTCAATGCCATAAACTCACAATGTTACCATAGTCAAAATATATCATAAACTGCTTAGATCAATATATCACCAAATAAATCATGACATACCTACACCAAATCTGAACCAATGTGTAGAGCTCTCCAAGAGCTTTCCATTCACTACTCAAAGTTCAAAATCTGACTCCGTGTGCCCAAGTTATGCTCTAATTTTTGTGACTTTAGGGCTCTTAAAACCTAACAAAATTTCAAAATCATAGAACCAAACCTACACCATATTATAGTGATCTGAATTAGCTTTCCAACTCTAAAATATGATATGCTGAGAGAAAGTTATGGCCATTTTACTAAGACGGTTTTTTTACCATTTTCACTGCGATTTTTCATTTTTTATTTCTTTTTTGTGACGAAAATTCCAATGGGATTAAATTTGACAGCCATCATGGGCTGAAACCAAAAAACTCTTTCATTTCCTTTAAACATGGCCAAACTAGGGCATATTATATATCAAAATTTATGAAAATGTAAACCCGGATCCAATGGTGAGGTCTGTTTTTACCCAAGAGTTCATTTCTAAAAGCTCACCCTAAAACCCTCATTAAAATGAAAAATCCAAAAAAAAAATCCTTTTGTCCAACAATTTCACATGCCCAAATATTTTAACATCTCATCATAATAGCAAATCGAAAACCCTTAGATTTGTAATAAATCATTCATATATCTTGTCGTTTCTTTTATCCTCTCATGCATTCCCATGGATTCAATCTAGGGTTACAATAATAAAATCATAGCTCTGATACCACTTGTAAGAAAACTTGGCAATAAAGAATATAACTATTTCCACATAACCCATCATAGATCTGAAATAAACACGGAATTAAAATCCACATGCAAGAGAATAGACAACATACCCACAAAATTGTGACACAAGATATACTCTAGGAAACCCTCATTGAGAGAAAAAACCCAGCCTCCAAAAGCATCCATCACCATGTATTATTTAGCAAAAAATCCTTTGCAATACAACCATGGAAACCTTCATGGCCATAGCTACAACCGAGCAAACTATGTGAACAGGCATGAATCCACACATCCCATGCCATGCTTTCAACCTTCACAAATGCTCCCTTGGCTAACCTGTCAAGCCTTGTCCCGCTCGACTCTTGCCTTTCTCACTCTTACTCTTTACAAAAACTACCCTTGTGAGTGCTTATATAGTAGCAAGTCTCACAAAACCACTAAGTGGTATTACATAAACCATGTGCTAAAACTATGTGCTACCTAGCCCACTGACCCCACATTTAATATTGGGCATTTAATTATTTCCCCAATATTATATAATTACATGAAATATTATCACAATGGTACAATACAACTCATCAAGAATATTTCATGGGAATCTTTACATGTTACACATCCAGATAGGTGGAACATTACACGATAAAATAAAATAATAAAATAAAGCAATATTATGCAATTTGTGCAACACCCATTATCTCAACAAGTTATAACCAGAGAATCCATCCAAGAAAGAGAAACTCTATGAACCACTAACCTTGGATGATATCTATTCCATGGAAGGGAGGGGATGATGATATTTAAGGGAGGCTTGGTTAAGATTCATAAAATCTAAACATAGTCTAATTTCTCCACTCTTCTTCCTAACAAGGACAATGTTTGCCACCCAAGAGGAATGCTTAATAGGGAAAATGGTATTGGCCTCAATTAATTTGGATAGCTCTCTTTTCATTAATGGCTCAATCTTGGGATTCATTGGTCTCTATTTTTGCCTAATAGGTTTGACATTATCAACTAAATCTACAGTATGTTGAAATAGACTAGGGTCAAAAACCTTTAAATCATCATATGTCCAAGCAAATACATCATTAAATTCTTGACATAGATGAACAAAAATTTCTTGTTTTCTTTTATAACATACCTTCCCCATGTTTAGCGTCCTTCCATCGTCAACTACAACTGGCATATGATCATCTTTGTTTGCAACAAGGTCCATGCCTCTATCCCTTATTTGGTCATCAAGATTGAAGACACTCTCTAAGGTAATGAGAACCTTAGGCAACTTATTGGAGCTGAGGTTGATGATTTGATCACCATACTATTCATGCAATCATGACTAATTTTTATCTAAGAACTTTGCCTCATTATGCAGGAAACTCAAAATTTGTGCATCAAATTCAAAGACCTACCAATTGATATTATTATTAGGGATAGAGGGTCTAACCAACACTTTAATCTTTTGTCTCTTCTCATCTTCAATGCTCTTTGGGACATCATAAGATGCACCCACTACTATAACTCTATCGGCATGCCTATTCAATTTCTAGGGGTACTTTGAATATTAAATGCATTGAAGGTTTCAAGAAAATCCCATACTCTATGTTTATAAGACTTGAGGAAACCATTCTTAGTGATATTTTGATTAACCACCATCTTGTTATCTTCATATACACTTAAGATTTGAATTACCTATTTTTGATCAAGAGACCCTAAATTAATGCCTCATAATTGGCCATGTTATTGGTACAACTAAATTGAAGCCTAAATGAAAAGTAGTACCTTTCTAGTGCAGGAGAAACAAACATCACACCAGCCCCTGATCCATTTTTATTCCTAGATCCATCAAAGTACATGCTCCATAATCTATTAGTATCTTCTTTGATTTTCATTAGGTCAAAAACAAAAACATCCTTTTCTGATATACAATAAGTGCCAAGGCCTATCTCCAAGGTTCCTAACATAGGATCAAATTGATATGCATTAGCCCATTTATCTAAGAGGAAATCAAGTATCTCTGCTAGAGAAGTGGTAGGCTCATTTTCTATGTCATTCTCATCTATCTCTAGGATGGTGCAGTTCATATTGATGAGGTTAGGAGTGTAGGGCTCAATATGATGGAGGGCTAATGGTTCTACTTTGATCAAACCTTTGGTTCCATACCTTGTTTCTAGAAAACATATATGACCAATCAGAGAATATGTAACTACTTATTTGGGTAGTCAAATCCCTAGAAAGACAGATAGAAAAGTGTGGTTTGACCTCAGCAACTAATATATCTTGGACTATAATACAACTAGGGCATGTGTGTAGGGCCATTTCAATATTCCTAAGGATTCCCATGGTCTTGACAGCACTACCATCTAACTGCAATACATCCTTAACAATGAGCTAATATTTCATTCCTAGGATATTAGCAACACACTCAGGCATCACTAAACTACTAGCCCCTAAATCTATCATGAAATTGTGAACTAATTTATCTGCTATGATTAAAGAGACATAGAAAGGAGGACGTAGCTAATCTCTGAGTTCATTTTTTTCCAACTCTTGATGCAATAGCCTCTTCTATGATGATATGGTAGCCATAATATGCCACATAGAAATATTTACAATGATCTTCCTCATTTGATCTACCACACTAAAAGATGCATTAGATGCCTTAGTAGAAACTTTGGGAGCTACATGTGCAGAAGGTTGAGATGGAATAGTTTGAGGAACTCCCACATCTCCCTTTTATCATTTTTCCTTTGCTACTGAGAAGTATTAGCAAGTTGACTAGCATTGTGTTGTTGATCCACTAGTTGTACATGAGACACTACACTTGAAATTGAGGCTTAACAAGGAGGAGGAGGCGTGGTCTCTTCTACAACTCTTGTTTTTCTCCTAGTATTATAAGTACATGAATCCTAGTTTACATTACAAGGCATTTCCACCTAATGGTTCATGGTGAAGCAACTCCCTTTCAAAGAAGCACCAATAGGTTGATTAGCATTGTGTTGCTAATCAACTACTTGCTCTAGTATAGTTAATACCAAATTAGATTTTGCCTTCTAACACATGTAATATCCATAGGAGTAGTTACAAGAAGGCTATAAATATTGATTTTGACCAAGATTGTTCTAAGGGACTAAAACTCTATTTGGGTTGGCATTCATAGCATGGGGAGAAGGGGGGGGGGGGGGGGTTATTGATAGGTCTATTCTTATTGTAACCCCCATTTAGGTTTGTATTTGTACCATGGGAACTGTCGATTGGTCTTTTTTATTGTAAGGGGCATGGATTTGGTTTGGGCATCTACCTTGAATGGGACCTCGACTCTAGAGTTGGAGAGGCCTATTATTTTGAGCTTGGTGCCTCTTCATAGTCACCAACTCATTACCCATCTTTTGCATTATTGAACTATTATCCTCGATCTTTCTTTCTTGATCCTACAACCTCTTGTCTATATTTTGCATCAATTTTTGCATTATGGCCTTAATACTATCAACTCCATTAGAGGATGTCGAGGCTATTAGGATCATAACAAGAGGCTGACTTATAGAGGAATCATGAACATGGGATACAATAGGCTAATGATTGGCATGTTAGGGAAGAAAGGCATTGGTGGCCTTGGAGTTAACTTCCCTCCTTGTATCAAGATATTTTATGCTCTTATGGAAATGTCATAAGCATTTGGTAGTGTCCCCTCCCATAGAATGTAGAGTGGTAGCAATACCACTATTGAAGGCTCTGGGGTAATACAAGAATGCATTACCAGGGGAGGGCTTCACTATAGTATATATTCTATTCCATGTCTTCTAAAATCTAAAGTTAAAATTAGTCATACATTCATGGGGTGCATTCTTGATAGTTGTTAGCTATTCTAAAAGTGATAGGGGATCACTTCTGTCCTCAAACTACTTGCATAGTACTGCTCCTAACCCATCCCAATCAGCAATAGAATAATGAGGCAAGCCTCTATATTATTGTAATACTTTACCTTTTAAGGATGAGGCCAAAATCCTAACTGATACATCATCTTCGATGATACCATGAATATTGCAAATGTTAGGCACCTCTTAAATATGGTTGACAAGGGAAATAGAGGTTTCACCAATAAACTTAGGTATACTTTTAAGAACTGATACTAGTATGTCATATCTTTTGGCTAATAGGAGGGGACTTCAACCATTAAAGGTGGCAAAAGCATGAGCTCTAGCCATATAAATGATCGGTCTATTGATATGAGTAGATGGTACTCTAGGCTAAGATCTAACAATAGGAGCGGAGATGGATCTTATAGTGGTATCTATTACTACTCCACTCCTAATTGGTGATAGAGATAAACTAGCCTTTCTTCTTGGATTAGAAAATGAAAGCTCCTTGTATTGGAACTTACCTCTAGAAGATGCCCTTGTGTGTGTCTTGGGCATGACTCACAACATCTTTGGTCTAGAAACTAGACTATGCTTGAAGCTTGGAGTCACCAAGTACCTTGAACAAATGAGCCTCTTGAAGGCTTTAATACTAAAGGTAGTACTATCTCCTCAACATTAACATGAAATCTTTCTTTGATGCCAGTGAAATTAGAATTTTTAGTATGAGGTCCCACCAGGCATGCCAAAAACTATTGTCACCAAAGTTTGTAACCTAGTCCAAAGTTTTTACCTAACGACAACCTTGTGAAACATGGAAACAACCTCCAAGTTGTGGGACTTGAACAATGAGGCTAAGACTCCAAAGAAGGTCAACTTCCTTTTCTATTAGGATAGACCTAGACTACACTTGGAGAGTAAAAGGGAGGAGGAATGCATAGAAACAAACTACCTAATCTATTCTAAGGAGGTGATGCACCAAAATAGGGTGTTTAGACCAATCTCTACCCATATATGCATGATATAATTATCATGACAATCCAAAGATATATAGATTTAGACTTGTTTAACCCATTAGCCACATACAAATCAGACAACCAAATATGTGACATGAGGAAGAAGAGATTCACTTCTTATCATTCATAGGCAAAAAGAGATATATAAATGTAGGTTATAGATATCCATGGTACATTGAGGAGAGGTAGAAAAATCTTGCATAGTACATTTTTGGTTCAAAGAGATAAGATAGGATGACATAAATTTAGAGGCAAAAGAGGGAATTTATAGTAGTATGCCAGTGCAATACTAGAGAAATAGAGAAGATCCTCCCCAAGAATTATTACAAAATCTTCTTTTATAGAGTACGCATAACTTAGATAGCTTCCACTCTAAGATAAAACCCAAAAATTGCATTCAAATTTGTAGAGAATAATTACTTCAAAATTGGAAAAGATTTGATCACAATGCAAATATAGACACAAGAATACTACTTATTCACCAAAAAATCTCTAAGAGGACAGAAATGATGTCCATTAATCTTTTGACTGAGTAGATTGATCAACAGGCAGTGATGGAATTTTCTTTTGCATTTATCAAACTTGGGGAATGATGAAAGTGGTTGCAAGAGATCAAAAGATCAAATCCATCACCAAAGAGCCACTTCCTCTATCATCATCTTGCTAAATCAGATACAAAAGCACTAATCAATCATATTTAGTTGTCACTTTGTACCTTTCCTACTGCTTGATTGGCCAAGAACTCTTTTTCTAGCTTGGCAGGTGAAGCTCCTTATATATTTTTGGTCAACACTTAAACTCACAATCCTACGAGTGTCAACTATGGTCAAAACCCTTCATGTCACCTTTTGTTCATAACCTTGACTTCTACGATCTTATTATCACCTATACCTCATAGCATCAAGCCCATTCTTCATTCTCTTTACGATCCATTGACAACGACAAAACCTATGATCTCTTGACATAAAGACAACATGATAACACCCTTGGTGTAAGGTCATGGTACTATTATTCTCCCCTTGTGATGTCATGGTCATGACTGATTTGACCTTCATGACCTTACAATCACAGCCCATCATAATGTTGGCAGCCATGGCAATAACCCTTGTGATCCTACAATCATGGTTTAGCTATCTTTTTTCATGACCTTGAGAGGCATCCCTGCTTGTGCTCTCAACCTTATGATAGAGTAATATGGTAAGATTGAAACACTCAACATCCATCTAGAACTAGCCTCCACCCCTTCCTTACCTTGTGATCTTATGAATCTAAGATACTATGACCAACCTTCCCCTTCATAGCATCAAAAACCTTAGAAGTCAACCCTACAATCCTATGATCATTGACCTTTGTGGCATTAGAATACATATCCTTTTGGCTCATGATCCTATGAGGTCTCTAATATCGTGACAACCTAATACTACACCAATCCTCTACCTTGTATCCTCGAGAGGTAGCCTTGCAGTACCTGCAATCTCATGATCATTTACTATCATAACATTAGGCAAGACCTTTCTTTGGTTTATGATCCCTCAACTATTTTCCATGTCATGAAAACCCAACCACTTGACCAATAGGAGCCTTCTAGCATCTTATCACTGCTTGATTCACCTGACGATCTTCTTATACATGAGTTACCATAACATTAGGACCATACAATTTTGTCATGGCCCTAAGACTTGAAATATAACATATAATTTGAATTTTGTGATTTTTGGGGGGGCTTAAATATTTTTGAATTCAATCCTTGGTGGGAGGGAACCTTTTGCCAACAGTAAATTACATCTATAAGAAGATAACCATATACAGTAGCAATAGATATGTTAACTAGGGAATCCCTTCATTAGAAGGAAAATGCTGGTGGGTTGGTACCCAAAAATGATGTACTAATATATAAGTTCCTTCTAAGATGATGGACCCTATTAGGAGTCAATGAAATACATTTAGTACATATCAATCTTGACTAGGAGATTTTGAATCTCTGTAAGGAGATTCCAATCATGTTAAGAGTTGTCAAAGGTAGAAGGACCCACTCTCCAATTAGATTCAAGGGAAGGACCACCGAACTCACTATCCAACTGGCCTCTAGATTATTCTTTTTAGAATAATTAGGATAAAATTAACCTAATAAATTCTTTCTCTATCCACTTACCATTCCTTTTCTACACCAAAAACTTCTCATATCTCAACACCCAATGTACAAACTTGCACCATAATAATCACTTTGATTGATTACTCACATGTACCTCACACTTATAATTTTCTTTCTATTTTAAAAGCATCTCACACTCACAATAAATACACATAATAACAAGCAAAATAAATTTCCTTTATACCAATTCCCTAAAATAATTCAATGGGTCAAACTCGTGGCTTACCCAAATACAAATTACAATAGGATTTTGTTAAGATAAAGTAATACACATTACATTACATCTTTTCATAATTACATTATAATTTCAGCTCATAGTCTTTATAAATCACTCACAAGTACAACCTTGAACTTTGTGCACTCACTAAAATCATCATCAAGATGTCTTCTATCTTTGTCTAACTTCACTCATCTAGATTCTATCCCTATTAGGAGATATAATCCCATGATCAATAACTGCTTCTCAAGAACTCTGTCTATAAATTGTTTTCTATACATCTTGAATAACTATCACCAATCTTTTTCTTTATATATCAACACTTAACCACAACATCAAGACACTCTTTAGAAGACATCCTCAGCTTTGCATCACCTTGTCTATAATAATTTTTCTACACTAACTCAATCTCTATCTACTACTCTGTCAGCGATCATAGTATTAATAGTATGTTGTCATCAATAACAAACATAACCATGAATGCAACACATAACCATGCTAAAAATATTTACAATGCTCTTAAAATTCTTGGACACTCACCCATACAAATATCTTTGGCATTCATGCTAACAATCTCACCCTTTGGCATGTTAGAAACAATATTCCACCAAGATAACTTGTGGGGGGGGGGGAAGGGGCCATGAATCAGTTATCTGACAATTAAAATGTTCATATTCTTTAAAAATACTTAACCATTCAACCAAAGTAAACAACAACCATAATAAGATGCACATAGACAATTACACCAAATATGTTAAGTAGGGCAACCCTTGATTAGAGGGAAAACCCTAGTGGGAATGATGCCACAAGATGATGTACTAATATAAATATTCCTTGTTAGAGGATGGACACTGCTAGGATTCTACTATAACATTTAGTACATAGAGTCCCTGTTAGGAGATTCCAAGCCTATTAGGAGTTGTACCAACCCTGTTAGGAGTTATCATACAATGTATGCAAGAAGAGCCCACTGCCTAAATATGCAATTTCAATTACAAGAAGAGCTCACTACTTAAACATGTAGTTTTCTATTATTACCTTCTTTCCTCTATTCTGCCAACCAAACCAATCACTGTCAAACCTTTTAGACCAGGTCATGAACCTTGGCTGCAAATATCAAACCTCGAATCACTAAGAAAAACCTCATCAATGAAGTTTTTGTTGCATTTTGTGCCCCACGCCAAATATTTGAATTTTAAATACTTGCCTGCCCAATGGTCACTCTCCAGTTTAATATTATTTTAAACATCCCAAAAATATCAAAAAATTGTTAAAAGATCAAACCTTATGATTTATTTCTATGGGCTTGCAAGTTCCTTGTCATTGGATCAATTAGAATCGATGGATGGCACTATCTCACTATGGGAAGTTGCGCATTGTTTTCCCATAGCGACATAGTACCTTTCAGCCACATGTCTGGTGGGTCCTCCATTTCCCTACTGTTAATCCAGCGCTGAGTTTTGATAGATCCATGATGGGCGCTATGGCACTATCAAAAAATCTATGTTCCTCGTCCGTAGCAACATAGCGCCCAAATGAAAAGTGTTACTGTAGTGACATCAGTTGTTAGGTGGGTCCCAAGTATGCCCTATCAGATATCAGTCAAGATTTTTTAGACACGTTGGCAGTTGGTCAATTGTTTCATTGGCTGAGGTATGACTATGTAGAATGTGGGCCCTATGAGGACTTGTCAGACAGGTTAGCACATGGCCAGTTCTCATTGGTTCGTACACTGATAGATTAGACCCATCTTGCTCACCGTCAGATCTAAGGACATCAAGGGTGGGTGCTATCTCACTATGAAAAGCTGCGAGGAAATTACCCATAGTGACATACCGCCTCGGTGACGCATGGCACAGATGACATCATGGCCCTTCCTTTCTCCAAAGTGATATTACGGCTCATCCTCAGTGGCAATTTTCAGGTGGGTCATGGTACAGTGGTGATTTTTCAATTGTCCATTAAGCCAACTCGATGCGAAGTTGTACAATTTTTTTGTTTGCTGCTAGATCTTAGGGAATTGATGGTAGGTGCTATCTCGCTATGGAAAGCTATGAGGATGTTACCTATAGCGACATAGCCCCATTGTGCCACATGGGTCAGTAGGGCCAGATCTCACCAAGATAAGGATGCCAGGTTGTGCTAGGTGGCTGCCAAGTGGATTCATAGACCAAAAGCTTTATGGAGGCAAGTGCAGTATTATGAGGATCTTCCATGATCATTGATCTCATGGAGATCGACGGTGGACACTATCTCGCCATGGGAAAGTGCTCGGAGGATACGCATAGCGACATAGCACCTCACTGACATGTGTCTTAGTGGGTCTTGTTAAGGAATTGACGGTTAATGGCTGGCAGTTAGTGTGACTGTCGTAGTCAAATTTTGAGAAGATGGCGCGGCTAGTAATGAGAGATTTTTCAAACTCAAGGAAACTTTGCAGGGTGGCAAAAAGATAAAAGACTGTTGGTCCACTTGGCTCATCTTGGTGTTGAGATAGGTTAATTTGTTGACCTTGCTGATTCATGAGACAAAAATAGGGGAAATCAAGGGTTTTGCACAAATCTAATCTTCATGATCGATTTCAACCACCCTGGAGTAAATGCAAAACAAAGAAGAACACTCTACCACCTCGCTCTATCTATCTACCTGGTTAGAGCATAGTTATGGTGCCGCTTCTATCTTCTCAAGGTCGTGTTTTAGTTAACAGTCAGATTTCATGGTACCTAAAGCTATACTTAGATCAGATTTCTTCAAACCCCATCATTGCTCTTGGCAGAGCCTTGATGGTGGTGGTTGCAGGATAGTTTTGAAGGGAAAATCTTAGTTATACCTAAACTATAAAGTCATTTTTTGTGAATTTTGTAAGGTTCGATATTTCTCTATTGTTCTTTGTTGTTGCTCTACAATTCCAGTGTAAAATTCCCTTTACCTCTGAACTACATGATTTTTGCCTTATCTCTTTTAGCCATTGGTGTGAAGTGCAAGTACTCTTTGCCTCCACTAGTGTTTTGTGGAAATCAGTAATCTACATCACTGTATCTCCCTATCTTATGAAGGATAATATAAGTGAATCTCTCTTTCCTTGTGTCATTCATCTTGGACTCCTCATCTACATGTGATTGTTAGATTAAAGAAAGTTTAAATGTGTATATCCTTAGTTTCATTCTGGTTCAATAGTGCATATATGGGAAAAGTTTGGTCTGAACACTCTATTTCGGTGCATCAGCTCTTTAGATTAGATTAGGTAGATTTGCTTTCATGCTCTCCTTCTCCCTTTTCCTCTCCAAGAGTAGTTAGGTGCATCCTAATAGTAAGAGGAAGCCGGCCTTCTCTGAAGACTCAACCTCACAATTCAAGTCCCATAGCTTGGAGGTTTTTTCCATGTTTCACTAGGTTGTCACTTAGTAGATAGTACTGGCTTCGGTGTTTAAGCCTTCAAAAGGCTCATTCTTCAAGTACTTGGTGACTCTGAGCTTCAAATACACATCTGGTTCCAAAAAAAAGTTGTAGTAACTCATGCCCAGAGCTAAAATAAGGGCATCTTCTAGAGGTAAGTTTCAGTATCAAGAGCTTTCATTTTCAAGCCCTAGAAGAAGGAGGACTAGAATATCTTTATCACTAGTTAGGAGTGCAGTAGTAACAAATACACCTACAAGATCTATCTCTACTCCTCCTACTATTAGATCTCAGCCTAGACTACCATCAATGCATATTAATAGATCACTTGTCCATATGGCATTGCCTAGAGCTCATACTTTTGCCACCTTTAATAGTGGGAGCCCTCTCTTATTAGCCCAAAGACATGACATACCAGTAGTTGCCCTCAAAATTATACCAGAGTTTACTGGTGAAACTTCTATCCCTCCCTCTAAACACATTCAAGAGGTTGCAAATGTTTGCAATATCCATGGTATTACAGAGGATGATGTTGCAGTTGGGCTCCTAGCCTCCTCTTTAAAAGGAAAAGCACTACAATGGTATAGAGATTTAGCTCATGGTTCTATAACAGATTGTGATGGATTAGGAGCAGGATTATGCAAACATTTTGAGGATAAAAGTGACTATTTGTCACTTTTAGAGTAATTGACCACTATAAAAAGATCCCCCCATGAATGTATGATTGATTTCAATTATAGATTTCAAAAGACATGGGATAGGATACCTACTTCAGTGAAGCCTACCCCTGGTAATGCCTTCTTGCATTACCTTAGAGCTTTTAACAGTGATATTGCCACTACAATCCAAACTATGGGAGGAGATACCTTGCCTAATGCTTATGACATAGCAATAAGGGTAGAAAATATATTGATACAAGGAGGTAAGCTAGCTCTGAGGCCTCCTATGCCTTTCTTCCCTAATCTTCCAAATCATCAACCAACAATTGCTCCTCTTCCCACAACTTCTACATCACAATCCCTTGTCCCAGTCCCTCAAGCTTCCACATCCTCAAATGGGATAGATGAAGTCAAGGAGATGATGCAATCTCTGATGCAAAACATGGAAAAAAGAGAGAAGAGCCTTGATAAAAGACTGCAAGATCAAGGGAAGAAGTTAGAAGATCAAGGAAAGAGGCTGGAGGATAATTTCTCTATGATGCAGAAAATGAGCAACAACTTGGTGATTTTAGAAAGATAGCAAGCTCAAGGTAGTAAACCTCATCAATTGCAATATCAAACTCCAAGCAGTGGTAGGCCTCCAAACCCTAATCATTGGAACAATTCTTTTGATTAGAGTAGGTAGGGTGGCCATGCTTCAACCTCAAATATAAACCAAAGTAGGGCCATAGTCCCTCAAAACAATATGGCTCAAGATCAAGATTTTTGTCCCTCCTGTAACTACTCCTATGCCTATTGTATATGCCAAAAGGCTGAATCTTTTATGGCTTTGAAAGTCCAAGAACCTACAGCAAAACAATTGTACAAGGAGGACCAATTTAAGGATGCCTCAAATATGCAAAGACAGGGTGATTTCTCTTTTATGAATCATCAAATGGAGGAGCATTGTAATGTAAACCAAGATTCCATTGCTCATAACACTAGAAGCAAAAGAAGAGCTATGGAAGATGTTGTCCCTCCTCCTCCCAATTAGGCCTCAACTTCAAATGCGATATCTCATGAGCAACCATCAAATAATCAATCAAGTACGTTTCAGCAGCAAAGGCAAAATCATGGCAGAAAGGATGCAAGTGATCCTCAAGTTATTCCATCTCAACCTCATATAATTGCATCTCCCAAGGGTTCTATCAAAACATTTGCTATGCCATTCAGTGTGGTAGAGAAAATGAAGAAGAAAAATGTGAATATCTCCATGTGGGATGTTGTTGCTACTATACCCATGCAAAAGAGGTTGCTGCAGCAAGAATTGAACCAAAGGATAAGACACCTAGTATGGAAAGTGCCACAAACCTAGTACAACCATCAAGGGAGGTAGAAAAAAAGTAAAAAGGTTAGACCTCCTCCATTCTATTTTTCTCTAATTATAGGGGGCAAACTAGTCCATAATTGCATGATTGATTTAGGGGCTAGCAGTTCAGTGATGCCTAGGTGTGTTGTTGATGCTTTAGGAATGAAATATGAGCCCATTGTTAGGGATGTATTATAGTTGGATGGTAGTACTATCAAGACTGTAGGGATCCTTAGGAATGTACATATGGTCTTACATGCATGCCCTGGTTGTACTATAACCCAAGATATCTCTGTTGCTGAGATCAAGCCATATTTTGCCATCTGTCTGTCAAGAGACTTCACTGCCCAAATAGGTGGTTTCATATCTTCTGATTGGTCATATATGTCTTTTAAAATGAGATACGGATCCAATGCTTCAATTAGAGTAGAGCCTCAAGCCCTCCATCATACTAAACCCTACACCCCTAATTCCATCAACATGAATTTCCCTATTCTAGAGATGGATGAGAATGACATAGTGAATGAGCTCACCACTTCCCTAGTAGAGATACCTAATTTTTTCTTGGATGAGTGGGCTAATGCATATCAATTTGACCCTATGTCAGAAACCCTTGAGACAGGCCTCAGTACATATTTTATATCGGAGAAAGATGCTCTAGTTTCCAATCTTGTGGCTACTGAAGAAGATGTAAGTGGGATATGGAGTATGTACTTTGATGGATCAAGGAATAAGATTGCATCAGGGGCTGGTGTGATGTTGATTTCTCCTACACAAGGTACTACTTCTCCTTTAGGCTCCAATTCAATTGCACTAATAATGTAGCCGAGTATGAATCCTTGATTCAAGGTCTCCTACTTGCTCAAAAAAGAGGAATCCAAGCCTTAAGTGTGTATGGAGATAGTGAGTTGGTGGTTAATCAAGTGAGAAATCAGAATACCACCAAGAATGGTTTGCTCAAGTCTTATAAACATAGGGTATGGGATTTTCTTGAAGGTTTCAATGCATTTAATATTCAAAGCATCCCTAGAAAAGAAAATAGACATGGTGATAAACTTGTAGCAATAGGTGCATCTTATGATGTGCCAAGGAATCTTGAAGAGGAGAAGAAGCAACAAATCAGAGTGGTAGTAAGGCCTATCATCCCTGATAACAACATCCATTGGCAAGTGTTTAAGTCTGATGAGAAAATTGTGAGCTTCTTGCAGAATGAGGTAGAATTTTTAGAGAGAAATCAGTCAAGACTATAGGATCAGTATGGTGACCAAATTATTAACCTTAGCTCCAACAAGTTGCCTAAGGGTCTCATTACCTTAGAGAGTGTTTTTAATCCTGATAATCAAGCAAGAGGTAGGGCCATGAACCTAGCTAGTGATGAAAGTGACTACACTCCAGTCATGATTGCTAATGGAAAGTCCTTAAACATGGGGAAGGTATGTTCTAAAATTGAACAAGAAAATTTTATTTATCTATGTCAAGAATTTAATGATGTATTTGCTTGGACATATGATGACTTAAAGGGTTTTGACCCAAGGTTGTTTCAGCATACCATAGATTTAATTAATGATGTAGAACCTAATGAACCCCTAATGAGAAAGGAGCTATCCAAATTGATTGAGGCAAATATAATTTTTCCCATCAAACACTCATCATGGGTAGCAAACCTTGTCCCTGTTAGGAAGAATAATGGAGAAATTAGATTGTGTGTGGACTTTAGGGACCTTAACTAGGCTTCCCTTAAATATCACCATCCTCTCCCTTCTATGGAATAGATTTTGTCCAAGGTCAGAGGCTCAAAGAGATTTTCATTTCTTGATGGATTTTTTGGCTACAATCAAGTGCTGGTTAAAGAGTTTGATAGGCACAAGACTGCATTTACCACTAAATGGGGTACCTATGCTTATTGTAAGATATCATTTGGGCTAACCAATGCAGGTGCTACATTTCAGAAGGCAATGGAGATGGCCTTCAAGATATTGATTGACAAGTTTGTCTTAGTTTACCTTGATGATATCACAGTGTATTCTAAGAATGCAGAGGATCATTTTGATCATCTAAGACAAGTATTCCTAAGATGCAGAGAGTTTGGGGTTTCCCTTAACCCAAGCAAGTGTGTCTTTGCTACTAACCAAGGAAAATTATTGGGAAATATTGTATCTAAGGATGGCTTAACCATTGATCCAAAGAGAAAAAAAGCAATACTTGCCCTTCCTCTTCCTAAACACAAGAAAGGGCTACAAAGTTTCCTACACATGACAAATTTTGTGAGAAGATTTATCCCTAATCTTGCTACCATGGTGAAACCTCTTACAACTATGCTCAAGAAAGGTATGGTCTTTGCATGGACCAAGGAAGGGAAGGAAATTTTTGAAGAGATCAAGACAACCATAGCCTCAGCCCCTACTCTCATGAATCCAATTTTTAAGAAAGATTTCATCCTTTATACCCTAGGTGGTGAGTCAAGCATTTCTACTGTCCTGACTCGAAGAAATGATAAAAGTGATGAGCAACCCATAGCTTTCTTTAGTGAAGGGCTTAAAGAATATGAAGATAAATATAGCTATGTAGAGAAGCAAGCCCTTGTAGTCATCAGAGCTTTAAAGAAATTTAGACACCTCCTATCTAATAATAAGATTCATTTGTTAGTACCCCATGCCAGTGTGAAGGATTTTCTTTTGAGCAAAGATATTAGTGAGAAAAGAGCTCGCTGGATTACTAAAGTGATGGAATATGATATTGAAATTTAGATTACCAAGCTAGTAAGAGGGAGGGGGTTGTGTAAATCGATGCTATCATCTCAGGAGTCTGATGAGGAAGCTGCTATGATACTAACAAAGAAACAAGAGGTGATAAATGGTGACCCAAGGAATTGGATAGATGACATGAAGAGTTTCTTATTAGGGAATGAATACCCTCAAGGATTAGATAGAACTAAAAGGAGATAGTATAGATTAAAGTGAACTCCTTATGTTATAGTTGATGGTATCCTTTTCAGAAAAGATTTTAATGGAGCCCTATTAAGAAGCCTTGATACAGACTAGGCTAAAAGAATGATCAGAGAACTACATGATGGTCCTGATGGTGGTCACTTCTCAGCAAAGACAACTGCAATGAAGATCATGAGGGCTGGTCATTACTAGCCATCTCTATTTCATGATTGTCATAAGTATGTGAGGAAGTGTGAAAAATGTGCCTTCTTCTCTGACAAACAAAGACTTACAGCTCTTCCCCTTTATCCTATCCAGGTGGACCAGCCTTTTTCTCAGTGTGGATTTGATTTCATAGGCCCTATCAATCTCCCTCCAGTTCTGGTCACAAGTAGATTCTAGCTGCTACAAATTACTTCACTAGATGGATAGAGGTAGTTGCATTCAAGGATGCCACCGAATCTTCAGTTGTTGAGTTCCTTGATGGGATTGTGACCAAGTTTGGTGCCCCTTCAACCATCATTTTAGATAATGCAAAATCTTTTTTTGGAGCTCAGATTTGTGCATGGGTAGTGGACCATAATATCTATTTGATCACATCCTCAAATTATTACCCCTAGGGTAATGGCCTAGCTGAGTCATCCAAAAAGAACCTAATCAAAATCATGAAAAGGACAATAGAAGATAACTAGAGGTGTTGGCATAAAAAATTGAAGACTGCACTGTGGACTGACAAAATAACACCTAAAAGGTCAATAGGGAATTCAACATTTGTGTTAGTTTATGGAAAAGAAGTAAGGCTTCCAATTTCATTAGAGTTCCCATCCCTAGAGCTAGCTCATCAGCTAGAGTTGATTGAAGATAATACCATAACAGTAAGAATGGTAGAGTTGATAGAACTAGAAGAGAAGAGAAATAAAGCCATGCAGACCCTAGAGACAGACCAGCTACAAGTAAAAAAGAGTTTTGAAAGGAAGGCTAAGGTCAAAATCTTCAGGGAGGGAGATTTGTTTCTGAAATGGGACACAAATAGGGCAAAACTAGGAAGACACTCAAAGTTTGATGCATTGTGAAATGGTCCCTATCTGATTGTCAGTTGCAAGCAGGCCAATGCTTTTCAATTAAGCAGGCCTAGTGGTGAAATTTTGCCTATCCCAATCAATTGGATCTATCTCAAGCCATGTTTCTGAGGGTTTGAGATTCCATGTACATAATTAGCTTATTTTCATTTCCATTTTGTTCCTTGCTTTTCCAAGAAGTGCACAAACACAGGATTGTCTTCATGAGATAGCCAATTTTCTCAAAGTTTTTTGGTTGTAGAAGGAGGTTTTGGTCTCTGGTTCCAATTCCAGAGACAAGGGTTTTAGGGTTTTCCTCTCAGAGGTGGGGTTAGGGTTTCACAATGCATAGGATCCACATATTTTCAACTCTGTGGCCCAATGGATGCTTCAGTCCACTAGTCTTATGCATAGCGGGCTAGCATCCCTTTTAAGTCACCAAAAATGCTACATTTTGTGCCCCCTGCCAAATATTTAAATTTAAATACTTGCCCACCCAATGGTCACTCCCCAATTTAATATTATTTTAAATGTCCCAAAAATATCAAAAAAAATTTAAAAGATCAAACCTTATGATTTATTTTTGCAAGGCCGCAAGTTCCTCATCATTGGATCAATCTAAATCGATGCATGGTGCTATCTCTCTATGGGAAGTTGTGTGTTGTTTTCCCATAGCAACATAGCATCTTTTGGTCATGTGTCTGGTGGGTCCTCCTTTTCCCTTCTATTTCTCTAGCATCAAGTTTTGACAAATCCACAGTGGGCACTATGGCGCTATCAGAAAAACTTGTTCCTTGCCACTAGCAACATAGCACCCAAATGGAAAGTGTTACTGCGGTGACATCAATTGTCAGGTGGGTCCCAAGTATGCCTCGTTAGATATCAGCAAGGATTTTTCAGACATGTTGGCAATCGATATATTGTTTCATTGGCTGAGGTATGAGTATATAAATGTGGGCCCTACAACGACTTGTCAGACAGGTTGGCATGTGGCCAGTTCTCATTGGTTGGTACACTGATAGATCAGATCCATCTTGCTCGCCATCAGATCTAAGGAAATCAAGGGTGGGCACTATCTCACTATGGAAAGCTGCAAGGAAATTACCCATAGCGACATAGCACCTCGACGATGCATAGCACAAATGACATCATGGTCCCACCTTTCTCCAAAGTGATATTACGGCTCATTCTCAATGGCAGTTGTCAAGTGGGTCATGGTACAGTGGTGATTTTTCATTGGACTATTCAACCAACTTGATGCGAAGTTGTACAATTTTTTTGCTCACTGCCAGATCTTATGGAATCGATGGTAGGTGCTATCTTGCTATGAAAAGCTACGAGGATGTTACCCATAGCGACATAGTAGCATTGTGCCATGTGGATCAGTGGAGCCAGATCTCACCAGGATAAGGATGCCAGGTTGTGCCAGGTGATTGCCAAGTGGATTCATAGACCAAAAGCTTTATGGAGGCAAGCATAGTATTACAAGGATCTTTCATGATCGTTGATCTCATGGAGATCGATGGTGGGTGCTATCTCGCCATGGGAAAGTGCTGGAAGGATACGCATAGTGACATAGCACCTCGCTAACACCTGTCTCAGTGGGTCCAGTTAAGGAATTGATGATTAACGACTGACAGTTAGTGTGACTGTCACAGTCAAAGTTTGAGAAGATGGCACGGCTAGTAATGAGAGATTGGTCAAACTCAAGGAGACTTTGCAGAGTGGAAAAAAGATAAAAGATTATTGGTCCACGTGGCTCATCTCGGTGCCAAGATAGGTTGATTTGTTGACCTTGCTAATTCATGAGATAGAAATAGGGGAAATCAAGGGTTTTGCATGAATCTGATCTTCATGATCAATTTCAACCACCCTGGAGTAAATGTGAAACAAAGAAGAATAGTCTACCACCCCGATCTATCTATCTACCTGGTCAGAGCATAGTTATGGTGCTGCCTCTGTCTTCTCAAGGCCCTATTTTAGTTAACAATTAGATTTCGTGGTTCCTAAAGCTATACTTAGATCAAATTTCTTCAAATCCCCATAACTGCTCTTGGTAGAGCCTTGATGGCGGTGGTTGCAGGAAAGTTTTGGAGGGAAAATCTCAGTTATACCTGAACTATAAAGGCAATTTTTGTGAATTTTGTAAGGGTCGATCTTTCTCTGTTGTTCTCTACTGTTGCTCTACAATTCTAGTGTAAAATTCCCTTTGCCTTTGAACTACATGATTTATGCCTTATCTCTTTCAGCCATTGGTATGAAGTGCAAGAACTCTTTGCCTCCACTAGTGTTTTATGGAAATTAGTAATCTCTATGACTGTATCTCCCTATCTTATGAATGTATCTCCCTATCTTATTAGATTAAAGCAAGTTTAAATGTGTATATCCTTAGTTTTATTCTAGTTCAATAGTGCATATATGGGCAGAGTTTGGTCTAAACACTCTATTTTAGTGCATCGCCTCTTTAGATTAGATTAGGTAGATTTGCTTTCATGCTCTCCTTCTCCCTTTTCCTCTCCAAAAGTAGTTAGGTGCATCCCGATAGTAAGAGGAAGTTGGCCTTCTTCGGAGACTTAACTTCATAGTTCAAGTCCCACAGCTTGGAGGTTGTTTTCATGTTTCACTAGGTTGTCCACATGCATAGGCTTTGGACAAGGGTGCAAACCTAAGTGACAACAGTTTCCTTCACTTTTGCACTACTCTGATCAACTTCACATTCTAATCTTACTACTTCTTACCAAAAAATAATCATCCATAACATGATAAAGGAAAATTTCTTTCCTTTATACGGAGTCCTCAAAAAAATTCCTAAGTCAGCTATTAAACCTTCTCAATTAATTATTAAAGGACCACATTAAGAACACATTACACTTAGTGATAACATTAATCTTATGTCTTGCAACTTGAATAACTTTCTATACATGCAATATTATGATGAGAAAACTTGGCCATGTCCTCAACATCAAGCCTCATAATATCAACTTTGCTAAGAGATATAACAAGTTTACCAAAACATGCCTCTGTAAACTCTATCTCAGAACAAACATCACCAAAACTTACATAACATCTTCTAGACTTATCATTTCTTCTTTTGACATTAACTACATATGCTAGATACTCATAAGTATCTCCCATAACCTTGGATAGTTTTAATACTCAACTATCCATCCGTATCAACTTGGTATTTCCATTGTTCTTCTATCAGATACATTAGAAAATTGCTATGTTCACATCAATGATAAAGTCGGTCATGAATGCAACATATCATCATAGCAACATATTCACAATACTCCCCCATAGGAATATCATCAGCATTCATGCTTGCAAAAATCTCCCCCTTTGGCATTGATGGCAAGATAGATGAAAAATATCTAGTTCCAAGAATACCAACAAAAGATTGTTCATCTTTATTTTCAAATCCTCTTCATCAATCATTCTCCCCCATTGATATACCTCAATGTACTTTCTATAAAACTATCATTCCATGTTGTAATTCTTCTGAACATAGTGTACTTATGCCAAACTTCTCAAACAACATAATGCTTTTCATGCAATATTTCTCCCCAATTGACATCAATGTCAAAGGTTTTAGCAACTAACTTTACTGCATCTACAACAATTGATTCTTACTTAGCTTGAGTGTCAAAAGACATTGTTCAAAAAAATATTCAACAAGAGTCCTAGATGATTCTATTCATCACAAATACCCCCCCATACAAGAAGCATCAGTATTTAGTCCAGACAATAATGTTGCTTTGATACACTGGACTGATGTGCTTTTGCATCTTCTACTCTAATGTAGAAAGGGGCATAACCCCAAGCATACCTCAAAAATACTCAAAAGTCTCTTTGGGAAGAGGCTTAGTGAATATATCTTCAATCTACTCTTTAGTGCTCACATACTCGAATCGCATTTCCTTCTCTACAACTTTCTCTCTCAACATGTGATACTTAATAGAAATATGCATAGTCTTAGAATGCAACACTGGATTCCTAGACATATTTACCATGCTTGTGTTGTCATAATGTATGATAACAAGTTCATTGATTTCTATCTTTATATCCTTTAGCATCTTCTTTATCCAGATGACTTGATTGTAATTGTTTTCTATTGCAACATACTCTACTTCTATTGTACTTTGTGATGTATAATCCTTCTTCTTGCTTAACTAAGAAACCAATCTTCCTTTAAGAAAGAAGGCTTCACTACTAGTGCTCTTTCTATCATCCATACTACCTGCCCAATCTACATCAGTATAAGCACTTAGAGTAGAATCATTAGATTTTTCATACCACAATCTAAACTCAGATGTTCCTTTCAGATATCTAAATATCCTTTTGACTGTTGCATAATGTGCTTCTCTGGAATCAACTTGGAATCTTGCAATAATTCTAACTACATTTTCTATATCCCGCCTTGTGTGAGTCAGATATTGCAATCCTCTAATCATGGATCTATACTTTTTCTACTCAATAGTAGGTGTCTCATCCTTTGTAGATAACTTGTGTCTAGTTGCCATAGGTATTCCAACAAGTTTGCATGTTTCCAAACCAAACATTTTCAGTAAATCCTTCAAGTACTTAGTCTAAGAAATAAAGAGTCCTTCTTTATTCTATACAATATATAATCCTAAAAAATATTTCATTTCTCCTATCATACTCATTTCAAATTCAAATTCTTTCTTCATCTCCTCAGCAAACTTCTCACTTTTTTCATCATTTCCTCCAAATATGATATCATCAACAAATATTACCAGAATCATCAAACCATCATCAATTTTTTCCAATACAGATTACTGTCTACCATACCTTTGCTATATCCAAGCTTTGTCAAATGGTTTTCCAACCTTTCATACGAGGTTCTAGGTGCTTGCTTCAATACATACAATGCTTTCCTCAATTTGTATACTATGTTCTTGTCATTTTTCAAAGGACATCCTTCATGTTGTTCAATGTACACTTCTTCTTCAAGATCTCCATTCATAAATGCTGACCTAACATCCATCCAATACACCTTGAATTTATTTTGTGCCACATAGGCTAAGAATAATCTTACTTCTTCCATTCTAGCCACTATAGCATAGGTCTCCTCATAATCTATCCCTTCTTATTGTGAGTAACCTTTACATACCAATCTTGCTTTATTTTTTACAACTTCACCTTGTTCATTCATTTTGTTTCTGAATACCCATTTAGTTCATATCACATTCTTGTTTGCTAGTCTAGGAACCAATTCCCATGTCTCATTCTTTACTATCTAATCCAATTCCTCTTTCATGGCTTGTATCAATTATTATCTCTTGTATCCTAAATTTCTCATCAATTCTCACATTTGTGCTTTCCATAATAGTCTTAGTTCTCTAATTATAACATCTATAAGCCTTTATTTTCAATGAATAACTAAGAAACATACCTTCATCATTTCTAGCATCAAATTTACCAATATCATCATCTCTTTTGATATAACAGTTACTCCCAAAAATTCTAAAATACTTAACTGTAGGTGAGTGACCAAACCATAGTTCATAAGGGGTCTTGTTTGTGTCTTTCTTGACATGCACTCTATTCATGGTTTAGACTGTTTTATTCATAACTTCTCTCCAAAACATCTTAGATACATCATTTTCTACTAACATAGCTCTTGTAGCTTCTGTAACTAACTTGTTCCTTCTCTCTACAATGCCATTCTATTTAGGGATTCTTGGAGCTGACAATTGTCTTTTAATTCCATTTTCTTCACAAAACATGTTAATCTCATTTGAAGTATATTCTCCTCCTCTATCTAATTTTAAACATTTAATCTTCATACCAAATTCATTTTCAACTCTATTCTTGAATATCTTAAACTCATACAATGCCTTAGATTTCTCTTTACGAAATGCAACCCACATCGTTCTAGAAAAGTCTTAAACTAGAATCATAAAATACCTTTCACCATAGAATCCTTTAGTCTCTATACAACCACTAAGATCTATGTGTACAATCTCAAATTCACTAATTTTTTCATGATCCAATATCCTGAACCCATACACAACAAATGTGTCTTCATCTTTTCCTTCCAATTGTTATAATTTGTTCCATCAAACTTTGGACCATCTTTCTTGAACATGTTCACCATGGATCTCCCAAAGTTATTAAACTTTATCTTCAAGGACCTAATTCTTTCACTAACTTAACCATTCAACCATAGTAAATAGCAACCATAATAAGATCCACATAGACAATTTCACTAGATATGTTAACTGGGGAAACCCTTGATCAGAGGGAAAACCCCAATGGGAATGATGCCCACAAGATGATGTACTAATATAAATATCCCTTGTTAGAGGATGGACCCTGTTAGGAGTCTACTACAGTATTTAGTACATAGAGTCTCTATTAGGATTATTAGGAGACTTTGAATCCTTGTTAAGAGATTCCAACTCTATTAGGAGTTGTAATACAGTGTATGCAAGAAGAGCCCACTCCCCAAACGTGAAATTTCAACTACAAGAAGAACTCGCTACTCAAACATGCAATTTACTATTATTTTCTTCTTTCCTCTATTCTGTCAACTGAACCAATTATTGTTAGACCTTGTAGACTAGGTCACAAACCTTCGATTCAAATATAAAACCTCGGATCACTCAACAAAACCTTAGCAATGAAGTTTCCTTCACTTTCACACTACTCTGCTCAACTTTGAATTTCTCTCTTACGGTTGCTTACCAAAAAATCATCATCCATACCATGATAAAGGAAAATATCCTTCCTTTATGCCAAGCCCTCCAAACAATTCCTAAGTCAACTATTAGACCTTCTCAATTAATTATTATAGGACCACATTAAGAACACATTACACTTAGTGATAACATTAATTTTCTATGTTGCAACTTGAATGAATTTTCACAAATTCAATATTATTATTAGTGAACTTGGCCATGTCATCATCAACATGTCTGCTTCATGTCCCCTACCCCAATCCTCATAATATCAAATCTGCTAAGAGATATAAAAAGTTTACCAAAACATGCCTCTATAAACTCTATCTTAGGACATACATCACCAAAATTTACATAACTTCTTCTAGACTTATCATTTCTTCTTCTGAAGCTAATTACATATGCTAGATACTTAGAAGTATCTCCCATAACCTTTTATAGTTATAATACTCAACTAGCTATCCATACCAACTTGATCTTTCTACTATTCTTTTGTCAAATACCATAGAAAACTCCTATGCTGATATCAATGACAAACTCAGTCATGAATCTAAAACATCATCATAGTAACATATCTACAATAATCCCCCATAGTAATATCACAAAAATTCATGCTTGCAACATGACATTGATGGAAACATAGATGAAAAACATCTAAGTTTCAAGAATACCAAACATTCTACTCTATTGCTTCTCTCATATTTTCAAATGCTCTTCATCAATCAAATCTGAATTTATCAAGAACAAGTCTTCATTAGTGTTTATGCTCCCCCATTCAAATACTTCCCTTATTTATATATCTATCCCCCATTCTATATGCTCATCTTTCCATGCATTATGTCCCTTATTCCAAGAAATGTTTTTCATTCACTCTCTCTCCCTCATACTTGAGAGAGAATTTGTATGCATTCTCTCCCCATTGAAATCAATGTCAAAGGAATCATTATGTCAATCTACTAAACAAATATCTTCAATCAGCTCAAGTTTCCAAAGACACTATTGAATACTATCTACCAAGAGTCCTTCATGAATTTTCTCAAACATAGATACTCCCCCATAAAGGAATCTTCAACATTTAGTACACTTAAACAATAGTGCTCTGTACCACTAGACTAATGTAAACTCTACATCATCTACTCTAAAGTAGGCTAGGGCATAAACCCAAACAGACCTCTCAAATACTCAAATGTATCCTTAGGTAAAGGCTTCATGAATATATCTACAATATTGTGATGTGAATATCAGGATTTAACTGTGTGATTTTGAGTCAAACTCGATGACCCATGTTTCATGAGTAGTGATTCAACATGAATCCATCTCTCATGAGAATAAATGGAACACTTAGCACTCATTGGATCTAGGTGATGCTCACAGGGGTGAAGCACCGGGACTTCCCGGGAGGTCACCCATCCCAGTACTACTCCAGCCTGAGCGCGCTTAACTACGGAGTTTCCTCCACAATTAAACCCAAAGCTTGCAACCCCATTTGCGAAACCTTCACCAAGTGTTGTGCCTTATGAACCATTCATTAGAAAGCCCCTTAAGCTCATCAATTGATAAGTAGGACATGATTTCCACAGCTAGTCAAATTGTGATGTGAATATCAGGATTTAACTGTGTGATTTTGAGTCAAACTCGATGACCCATGTTTCATGAGTAGTGATTCAACATGAATCCATCTCTCATGAGAATAAATGGAACACTTAGCACTCATTGGATCTAGGTGATGCTCACAGGGGTGAAGCACCGGGACTTCCCGGGAGGTCACACATCACAATTTGACTAGCTGTGGAAATCATGTCCTACTTATCAATTGATGAGCTTAAGGGGCTTTCTAATGAATGGTTCATAAGGCACAACACTTGGTGAAGGTTTTGCAAATGGGGTTGCAAGCTTTGGGTTTAATTGTGGAGGAAACTCCGTAGTTAAGCGCGCTCAGGCTGGAGTAGTACTGGGATGGGTGACCTCCCGGGAAGTCCCGGTGCTTCACCCCTGTGAGCATCACCTAGATCCAATGAGTGCTAAGTGTTCCATTTATTCTCATGAGAGATGGATTCATGTTGAATCACTACTCATGAAACATGGGTCATCGAGTTTGACTCAAAATCACACAGTTAAATCCTGATATTCACATCACAATTTGACTAGCTGTGGAAATCATGTCCTACTTATCATATCTACAATATTCTCTTTTATACTAACATATTCTTGTTTGATCTCTCTCTCTGCAACTCTTCTCTCAAAACATGATAATTAATATATGTGTGTTTTTTCTTAGAATATAACACAAAATTCTTAGACATAATTAAGATATGTGTGTTATCAAAATGTATGATAACAAGTTCTAAAAATTATATCCTAATATCCTTCAACATTTGTTTCACGCACATGATCTAGTTGTAGTTATGTTTTAGTGCTACATATTTTGATCCACTGTGCTCTGTGAGATACAATCTTGTGTCTTTCTTCTCCAAGAAACCAATCTTCCTCGAAGGAAAAATGCTACACCACTTTTACTCTTTATGTCATCTATATTTCCTACCCAATCTACATTAGTATAACAACATAAAGTAAAGTCATTTGATCTATCATGCCACAACCAAAAATCATATGTACCCTTAAAGTATTTGAATATTGTTTTTACTTTTGCATGATTTAGTTCCTTAATATCATCTTGAAATATTGCTACTCTACTAAATGCATTAGTTATATCTAGTCTTGTATGTGTCAAATATTGAAAACATTCAATCATGGATCTGAACTTTTTCTACTCAACAATAGGTATCTCATTTTTGCTTGGTAACCTGTGACTAGTTACCATAGTTGTACCAGTAGGCTTACAAATATCGAAGCTAAACCTCTTCAATAAAGCTTTCAAATTATTAGTTTGTGATAGGAAAATACCATCATTGTTATGCACAATATGTAAACCCAACAAATATTTCATCTCACCAATAATGCCCATCTCAAATTCATTCTTCATTTCATCAAAAAATTTATCACTTGCTTCATCATTGTTGATGAATAGATTTGTCCTTTAGCAATAATGAAATGAATTAACTCTTAAATTCCCATAAAGAAGAATAAACAAAACTAATACTTAGATGAGTTATCATTGATTGATAACTCTCTTCTAAATTGAGAGGTGTAGCTCCCTCATTGAAAGATTTGCATGAATTAAACATATGGATATACTTTTAACCTACAAGTACTAGGGCATACTAACACTCACCTATAACTATGGACTGAGTGTGATTTTCATATTTACAAACCAAAATAAGAGCATCAACAGATAACCATAAGATCATCTATCTGACCGTCCATACTATAGAAGAAACAAGAAGAGTTAAACATATTATCTATTCTAAAAATTGCAAATTTATCAGCCAATTGACTTATAAATATACCTATACTTGACATGATATCACAGGGCTGCATTCAAGAATGAGAAATAAAAAATCACATGATTGGTTTCCATTATAAAAAATAATCTCCAGACCTCAAGGTCCAACACACAAATATTCCTTTTATTTGAAGAAACATGACAAAATAATTATAAAATCATCATATCTTTGTTCATGTGATCAAGTTGAAGAAAAAAAAAAATGAAAAACCCCTCCTCTATATTACCTATTACATTTAGAAAATATTCTCCTCCCTTTGGAAGCCTCTAGACTTGCCAGAAAAGAAGAACATTTTTTGTGTAAAAAACTTCACCATCAATAATAGTTTTTACTTGCATTTTGGTTCTAGGAACCGTTTCTTGAAAATTCTTTTAATCATTCTTGTGAATTATCGTTTCCTTATCACTTTATAAAATTTAATATTTGATCCATTTTAAAGTTGCATAGATGATAACAAATATATCTACCAAATTTAAAATGAATCTCATGTGCATTCTTAGAGAGGTGACCAATACTGGTAATAAATTATTGTCATAATCTTGTGGTTGTCATTAGTAGTTTATATAATATTGCACTTCAATAGTAATAAATTGTGATCCATGGTGAATTTTACAAAATAGAGTGGGGAGAATTTAGATAATTAGGTTTCCCCAAACATATTCAAAATTTAGCTCAATCCAAATACAAGATTTAAAGATGTGGCCCCCGCAACATGACTATTTTTTTGACTACAACACATTTGTAGTTGTTGGTATGTTTGATAGACCCGCATACATCACATTATAAATTTTGACCTTGGCCAAATTTTTAAGATCTCTTTAGTGAAGATTTTGAAATTTTGATTTGGAAAAATATATCCAAATTTCAAAAAGATCCAATAATGGAGCTGAGAGTTATGCCCCCTTCATTGTGGCCGTTTGTTTTGTTCTAGATAGAAATATGTGGTTACATGTTGTATTAAAATATAACAATATATGCACCAATAACTACAAATGAATCACCTATTGGAGCTTCTCTATTTTACATCTCATTATCTACCACCCCCTTTTGTCCTTGGGTCATGGACTCTCGAGAAATGTAAAAATTCATATGTGTTTTACATTTTATGCAATACAAAGTGACTTTTTGAACTATGAACTTGAACTTGAACTTGAACATTGTGGTTCAAGTTTCAAGTTCAGCTTTTATGTATTTGAATAGATAGATCGATGATTGAAGGCCAACCACCCAGGTTCAACATTTCTTGCTAGTGAAAGAGCTTGAACCTAAACAACTAAGATCTAAATTTCAACTTGCATGCCAAACCTAGAACTTTGACCTTGAACTTGTTGGCCCAGTTTTGAAATTTGATCTTGAACTTGAACTTGAATTTTGTGGTTCAAGGTTAAAGTTCAAGGTGATAACATTGCTGACCTAAACTCTAAAAAACATTTATGGATTGCTGGACCATTTGTGTCTTTGAACTTTTGAACTCGGACTGCACTTTGCACTAGCACTTTGGAACCAATGAACATGAAGTTCAAAGTTGAACTTTGAACTTGAACTATGAACTTTGAGGTTCAAGGTTCATTTTCAATGAGTCCTTGCTGAATTACCATTTTGTAAAGAATCATTTTTTAAAAACATTGTTAACAAAAATTACTGCAAAGTATGATAAGTTTGGAAATATTTTCCATGGGCTCGGTTTTAGAATTTTAAAACTCTAGTATTGAAAGCATGCTTACAATTGGCTCTAACTAGGAATGTAGGCTACAAGGGACACAAAGAATCTAGAAGCCTCTGATTGGAGACTAGTTCTTATCTATTGGGAAAATAGAGTCATGGGATAAAGAATAATGAAGAGTTGCTTGCAAAGAGGGGAAGAGAAGCGGAACACCCAAAAACACTTAGACTACCAGCAAGCAAAACAACCAATCATCTACACTAAACACCACCAAAATCTTAGAGAGCAACAAGATTTACAAATATATACAGGTGAGAAGAACTCACCAAAGGATCAACACTAGAGAAAACTTACATGAAGCCATTCACTAGCTATGAGAAGAAAGATCCTTTTTAGAATAATGAGTTACATCGGCATGGGACAACCCAACACCACCTCAATTTGGGAAACTCTCCATCTTGGTAATTTTGTATTCTGATCTAATTGCATGCATGAAAAACTGAAAGCATTAAAACATTCATAACACATTGACACATAATATGGTGACCCAGAAACCTTCCAAATAGAAAGTAAAACTGGGGTGGAGATGATACCCACAAGCTTTAGTAATACAATATAAATTTGGCCTGTTAAGGTTTACAATGATCACTTCTAATGATCTTCACTATTAGGAGCAATAAGGACTACTAGGTCCACCTTGCAAAAGGATTTACAAACATACAATGAAGTATGCACTCAGTAAAGAGATTTACAAAAGACTATTAAGTCTACCTTGTGAAAGGATTTAACTATTCCACCTCTTAAGATGAAATAGTGGTTGATCTCTGATTTGTAATTATGATTTTCTGAATGGGATTCCTTTTGAGTGTAATAATCACCTTGTTGTGATAGATAAATATTTGATACTCCTTATACTACTTGTAGCCTTGTACTTGATACAATACATTACATATATACCAATCCAATTTACAATTCATCAAAGTTAGCTACAATACAAGTTTTACCAAAATACACAAAGTCAACCCAACTGCAAGAACTTGGGTTCCTAAGAGAAACTCTATGAGCTTCTGACACTTGGCATCCATTGTCAACTTTCAACATCATCATTCACTTCTGTAGACATAGAAGCTCAGTCCATACTGATCACTTCTAAGTAGTCTAAACTTGGTCTACACTAGTGACTCGGTGAACATTGTGAAACTTAGCATATAAACTGAATCACTTGGTTGACATAGCATAGCTTGGTATAAACTAAATCACTTGGTTGACACTGCATAGCTCGGTCAACACTATCACATCACTAAAACTACAAGCTTGGTAAACACTGTATAACTTAGTTTGCACTGAGAAACTTGATAAACCTTATCAAGCTTAGTTTACACTAATAATCACCAACCAAGTAGATCTTGCTTGATGCGAACTGAATATTGTTCCTGTAACTCAGTAGCAACTTTAGAACTCAATAGATCCTGAATTACTTGGTTAACACTATTAAATATATAATAAGCTTGTTAGGAACTATTTGTCTAAATAAGTGTGTGTGTGTCACTAATAAACAAACTTGACTAAGATGTCAACAATCTCCCCCTTTGGCATTAGTGACAAAAATACTTATCAATCAAAATAGAATTCTCAAAAAGTTTCAAAAACAATCTTTAGTCTCCATCTTGTGTCTTCAACTCAATAACATACTATATTTTTGAGATTTTTCAAAATTGCTCTTGTAAAAGATGTTTCTCTAAATATTTGTACATGTATATGTATAATATCATGATGCTCCCCCATGCATATATATTCAATATTATACACATATTCTCATATTTTCCACTTTTATTGTATCATTATATATTATATCTTTTCCCTTTTTACAATATGCTTTACATGTTATATACATCTTCTCCCTCATTTTGACATAAATCCCAAAGGTGTACTTTACATGGTTATTCCAAAATGTGACAACAAATCAGAATGTACCTTTAGTATCAATGATAATGTCTTGTCCCAATTTTCTTGCAACACTTTGCATGTATGTAATTTAATCTATAGTCCTATTGATAATTCCATCATGTGATCAGCAATGGAGAAGTTGTTATCATGGATTAAAGTTTTAGCATGTGCAATATGTTTCTACAATGCATCCATGTTTGGAAGAATCATGCCTTGCATGTTCACAAGTGTAGCCCTTATCTTGGCTTCTTCCCTTAGCAATTTTTCCTACATATCAGTTAGAAATCTAATCTTTGTATAGTCAGCAAAACTATAGCTCGGGTCAGTGACAACTAATGTGTACCTATCTTCAAATCTTCATCAATCTTAGAGAGCTTTTCTTTGATTTCCTATGTGTAAATGAATGTTTCATAGAGTTTACTGAATAGATAAGTTACATTGTTGGCAGAGGTTTCTAATGAGCCTAGAATAGTAAACAAGTCTACTTGGTATATGGCAATCTTTGTGCAACTAGCTCCAATACTTTATTTTCAAATTTCTTCTCTACTCTCTGCAACAATTTCTCTTTTCCATTAGAATCTTCATTAAATTTTTGGACCACTTATGCTAACTAAGCCGAAATAGGTTGAGAAGTGTCAACCTCAGTGTTGAGTGCCTCTGCAAGAATGTTCTTTGCATCTTCAAGCACTTGAAATTCTATATTCCTTTATTATCTAAGCCTCTACTGCTTAGCTTTCTTTTGTAGTACCTCACCTGCTGTATACATTTGATTAGGATTTAGAGTAGAGATATCCCAATTCAAAATAACTGTATCCTTATCAAGATCAATGCCTTCTTCCTTGTCTTTACCTTTGCTAGAAAATTTTGTACTTAGTTGAGGCTTGCACTCAACTATCTCGGTACTTATTATTTGCATGCTTCGAATAGAAATAATGCTAGAAAAGGTAGGAATGATAGTAAAAGTAGATATTTCACTTATTGAAGGAATAGCTTGTTGTTGAGTAATCAAAATCGATGAGGGAGGAAGTACTAATTGCTCAGTACATGAAATGTTGGTCACTTCAGTCAATGAAATAATGAGCTAAATAGGTGCAAAGATTGGTTGACTACTTGGATTTGTAGTGCTTGACACAACCAACTTGGCAATAGCTTTCTCTGAGATAGATGGCTTTGAAGCTTTGCTTAGAGAATGAGGAAGTGAGGATATAATTATTGCTACAATCTTTTTAGGGTCGGTCTCCTCAATGTTCTAAATCTCAGGGAGATTCTCCTTAGTGGCTTTCTGTTTGTGTTGCTCATCATCTATATTCTCATTATTTGTTTCTTCTTCATCATCTTTATCTTCTTCTTCCTTTCCATCTTCACCATCATCATCCTTATCACTAACATTAACAAAAAAATCACTCTTCATGTGAAGATTATAGATATTCTTCCATGTGCTAGAGGCATTCTTCACAACATGTTCAATGTCATTGATCAATGTCAAACAAATCTTAAACTTCAAAGTAAGTTTCTCTTCATTCTACTTGATTGACTCTTTCACTTCTTTAAAACTTAGACTTGGCATGAGTTGCCTCAAAGTCTACTCATATATGTCTTTTGCAGTCTACTCGGCATGTTCCCATCTTGGCTTGATTTTCTACATCAATTAATTGGGAATCTATTGTGTAAGGTGGTTAGGAGAATATTTCTATTTACCCATCTTAGACATAACCACATCTTTAACTTTCTTCTTTTCTTCTATAGTTTTTATCTTATACCTTAATGATTTTAAATTTTCCATGCTAGCTCCATAACCAATTTCTTTCAATTTTTCTTAGAATATGGGTGGAGGCCATTTGAAAATCACATCTCCTCCTTCTTCACCCAATTTTTGTTTCTTACTAGATGTTCTTCTTGTAAACACTATAGTAGATGTCTTGATAGGTTTGGTTATAATAACCTTACCTTTCTTCTTGATTGGCTCTTCTTCTTCTAATGATTCTTCATCTTCTACATCATCTTCTATGTCATCTTCTTCTATGTCATCTCCTTTACCTTCTGTCAACAAGAGAGTAGAGCTAGTCTATTTCAATTTTGGTATTCTTTTCTTCCCTTTGTTGATAGCCTGAGGAATATTTATTTCTAATTAAATTCTAGCTTTTTCTCCATCATATGTTCCAAAATATGTAGCCTTAGGATCAGCAGGTTCATTTAGAAATGCTTCAATGATGTCCT
The DNA here is from genome assembly GCA_028749045.1 of Cupressus sempervirens. Lineage (NCBI taxonomy): Eukaryota > Viridiplantae > Streptophyta > Pinopsida > Cupressales > Cupressaceae > Cupressus > Cupressus sempervirens. The sequence goes on along the minus strand of CM053789.1, from coordinate 475,637,853 downwards.
TGGTTTCATCAATATTGACCTCATAACCTAGAGGCTTGACCCATACAATTCTTGGTATGAATGCATTTATATACACTTTGTCACAATCAACCATAGAAAAATATCATCTTTGTAGTCTTCTACAAGTTTCTTTGGGATTCTGAATCTATTTTCCATCTTGTCCTTGAATGCATCAAAATAGTTTTTCATGATACTGACATAATTTTCTCCCATTTCTACTATATACTCATTGATTTGATAAAGAATAGGTACATATTTTCTCCATACAACTATACCTTTCGGTGGGAAAAACTTTTGTACAAATAGAAATAAATAGGTTAAGAGTGAATCAATCTTACAAGGGTTATTCTTTGAAGTTCTTATGCTTTCCATGTTTTTGGTGAATTGGTTCAACATCAACTCAATAAGTTCGAAGGACATGTTGTTCTTGACCACTTTGAAAGTGACATCCACAACTTCACATGATATACTATTGAGTCAACTAGAGCTATATATCTTGTATGAAATTACATGTATTACAAACTTTAGCTCCATATTAGTAACACAAATGATCTTCATACCCCTTCCATCCCATTCAAAAATAGTTTTCTTCTCCAGTTCCACCTAACTTAGGGTTTTAGTGGTTTTTTCCTTGGCTAGCATTGGAAGCCATGTGATCTGATGGATCATTTTATTTTTTATGGGAATAGGATGCTCCAACCATAAATTTTTATTGTGTACAAGAATGAGGATAAATCTTATCCACTTAATCTAAAAATCTTAGGGCATGTGTGCAATGTGGGTCAAACCCTTCACTTTAGGTGTTGATGTTTTGGTTTTAACACACCATTCACACACAGCTTTGCCAAAGTTTCATCCATTTTTGGGGTTCCTATATCTTGAATAGAACATTGAAAATGCAAGTAAATATCATTAACCAACAATATCTTAGGCAAAATTTGTGATTGTGCTCCGATGGGATCAAGTGTTTCAGTAATAGTCAGACTTAGCTTGAAATCAGGTGCCTTCCATTTGACTCCTCAGATTAGCATCTTAGACTCTTTCTTTGTCATGATGCTAGAGGATGCCATTGCTCAATAAGGTTTTAGAAAATATGGAAAGCTTCAACAACAAATCACATAGATCACTGCGATGTACTAAAATTTCTCTTCGCAAATAGCTCTTGAAAAATTCATGGTGATAAATGAATTGTATTTTTCCCTTTTTAACAAATTAAACTTTCCAAACACCACAAATGCCTAGTACAATCACTTGCTTAATGATAGATTGTCTTCCACTTGGATTGCATTAATTTCTCGATAGGATCATTCATGAATTGATGTCCACATAATAACTTAGTTACTCCTAACCTTGCTTGGCAAGGTCTTGCAACCAGACCTCGCTCGGTAATGTCCAAAATTTATTTAGATACTCAGTGATCCCTTTGCATCTTGAATATTGATATGGATTTTTCCTTCTAGCTGACTAGAATTGATGAAATATGTCTACTTTAGAATCCTAGTTCTAGTTCTACTTATGGGAGATCAAGTAGAAATTCTTGAGTCACCCAATTATTGAGTGACATGTGCTTCATTACTCATGCTTGCATTCTCAGAAGATTTCACAATCCATTGTTCTCTCATCTGCTTTCTGATGTTGTCAACCTTGGCTTTCTTTTCATCTTTAGTCCTTCTAGTTTTCATGTAGTTCTTAGCAAGATGACAAAGTTCTATACAAATGAAACATCTTCTTTTGGTGTCTCTTGTCCTCATGTGATGCTTTACACAATTTATTCCAATGTGTCCAAATTCTCCACAGTAGTGACATTTGCACCAAGTTTTGTAGTTCCAACCAAATATAGCTTTTACAATCTATCCTGCTAGATTCAATATCTTAGTTTTGCATTCAAAAGATTTTTGCCCATACTTCTTGCATTTGTGACATTTTCCATTAAATTTAGGTTTCTCTTTGCATTCATTGGCTCTATGACCATGCATATTACAATTGTAGCATTTTCCATTGAATTTAGCTTTTCCATTACTTTGGCATTTGTTTGATGTATGATCTTATTTACCATAGTGACTACAAGTAGGTCTTTGATTCTTTTGAGCTCCTTGCTTGGATGATTCACCTTCTTCTATATATCCAATTCATGCTTTTCCTTTCTATCTATATTGGATTTTCTCATTCAATTGATTCATGTCTTCTTGAGATTTCATCATCCTCCCATTGGTTTTCTTTTTACTGTTTAGATCATTCTGCAATCTTTCATTCTATGATCTTAGATTCATGATTTCTTCATTTGCATTAGTAAGTTGATCAAATATGTTTTCCTATTGAAGGGATAGATGTTGAATTTCATTATTCTTTCCTTCTAATTCTTCTTTTATCTTATTTTTCTCTTCTATGACTTCACATAATCTTACTAACTAAATTTCTTGTTCTCTTTTCAAATTTCTAACTTCTTCTTGAAGTGTACTATTCTTTTCTATTTGTTCTCTAATTGGTTCATTAACTTCATCTGAATTACTTTCTAAATGGATGTCCTCAATTCTTTCTTCAATGTAGAGTTTTTCATTCATTTGTACTACAAGATATTTTCTTATTTTCAAAGATTGAGAGAGCTCCTCCTTTTCTTTCATAAGTTGCACAATAGCCAATTCCAAATCTAGCTTTCCATTATCAATAGCCTTATCAAGTCTGAATACCTTCATAGTCTTTGATCTTTGTTCAAGTTGTTAAACTTTTTCTATTAGAACCACAAAGTTTTGATACCAATTTTTGGAAATATAAGATAGACTAAGTTACTAAGAGGGGAGGGGTGAATTGGTAACCAAAAAAGCTTAATATTAATTCACCAATTAATCCTTCATATGTATTATGATCTAACTACATTCATGAAAAAATAAAAGCATTAAAAAATTCAAAAAACTTTGACATATAATATGGTGACCTAGAAATTGTCTAAATAGAAAGTAAAACTGGGGTGGGGATGATACCCACAAGCTTTAGTACTACAATATAGAGTTGGCCTATTAAGGCTTACAATGATCACTTCTAATGATCTACCATGTTAGGAGCAATAAGGACTGCTAGGTTCACCTTGCAAAATGATTTACAAATATACAGTGAAGTATGCACTTGGTACAGAGATTTACAAAAGATTGTTAAGTCTACCTTGTGAAAGGGTTTAACTATTCCACTTGTTAGGACGAACCAGTGGCTAATCTCTAATCTGCAACTATGATTTGCTAAATGAGATTCCTTTTGAGTGTAATAATCACCTTGTTGTAATAGACAAATCTTTGTTGCTCCTTATATTACTTGTATCCTTGTACTTCGCACTTCTTCTTAATACATATTATTTTTCTCCTTCTTTCTCTCTTTGGGTGTGATACAATACATTACATATATACCAATCCAATTTAAAATTCATCAAAGTCAACTACAATACAAGTTTCACCAAAATACACAAAGTTGTCCCAACAGTGAGAACTCAGATTCTGAAGACAAACTCGGTGAGGTTTTGAAACTTGACATCCATTATCAATGCTCGACATCGTCACGCACTTAGTAGACATAGAATCTCTGTCCATACTAATCAATTCTAAGTAATCTAAACTCAGTCTATACTGGTGACTTAGTGAACACTACAAAACTCAGCATGTAAACTAAATCACTTGGTTGACATAACATAGGTCAGTCAACACTATTATTGAAAGCTTGGTATAAACTAAATCACTTGGTTGAAACTACATAGCTTAGTCAACACTATCACATCACTAAAACTAAAAACTCAGTAAACACTGTAGAACTCAATTTGCACTAAGAAACTCGATAAACCTTATGAAGCTTAGTTTACACTGATAATCACTAACCTGGTAGATACTACTCAGTGTGAACTAAATATTGTTCCTATAACTTGATAGCAACTATAGAACTCGATAGATCCTAAATTACTTGGCTAACACCATTAACTATACAATAAGCTCAGTAGGAACTATATGTCTAGATAAGTGTGTGTGTCACTAATAAAAAAACTCGACTAAGATGTCAATAGGTAACTCAAATTAATCATGCACAGGAACCTTATCAACCAATCATTATTCCCAAAGAGCCACATCTTATCATGAAATTTTTAGTTTTCTCAAGCCTTTGCCATAGAACCTTCAATCCATTCCCAGCAACCCACTGAAACAAAGCTTGTTCAAATATTTCTGAAGTAAGGATTATATCATTTTCAATATACATATATTCTTGGGATCAACACAAGTAAGATATTTTTTAGATTTCAAAATATCCTCAAAATAGAAGTGAGCTTCTCCAAGCCTAGGGTCAATCTTGGCCGGGACAAATTCATCATCCTTTGTTGTTAATAATTTTGAAAACTCTTTATCTAAAATAAAGAAATTGGAAGGGCTTATACCTAGAATTTCCATAATTCCTTCTTTGTTGGTTGAGAGAAAGTGGAATGAAAATTCTTCACTGTGAGGCTTTATGTTTTTTGAATCATTCAATGGTATTTTGGACTGCATTTCTTTGGACTTGAAGATCTCCCAGTTGTATAATTGTTCTAGCATTCTCTATTCCAAGGGGGAATAAATAATCTTTCCCATCCAAAATTGATTCTTGTATTTGGAAAAGAGAATTTTCTCTAACAATGACATCCTCATGGAACCCCGTTGGTAGGTATAACAAGTTAAGCTCACTCTGAGTCAACTTATCTTCCATCCCTTCAAATTTTGTTTCTTTTTTACTTCTTGATCTATCAATTGGTTTGAGAAATCCTCCCTTACCTAAGCATGTGAGAGGTTCTAGCATTTGGAAATCCTTTTTTTCATGAATGGGCATGATTTCTTCTAATTCTTAAAGATTGCCCAGCTAGGATCTAATCTTAGGGTGCAAATCAACATTTGAGCCTCGTGAGCACCTCATAAGAGTGTACAAGCTTACTTATTCCTCCACTATTTTAAGTTGTGAAAATTTCTCTTGAGATGGTGGGTAATGAAATAAAAAGGTTTCATATTCTACCTCTCTACTAGCTTCAAAGATTCCTTTGATTTCTTCCCCATGAATCTTTCCTTTGTCAAGTTGATTGGCCATAATTTCCTGATAAACTTCAGTGACTAAAACTACACTAGGAACTTGAAAAGAAAAAGGTTCAAATATTGGATAAGAGGTATTCATTAGTAAGCTTTCACTCAACTTATTTTCATCAATCTCCTCATATATAGGGGACATAATTAGACAATCCATCAGACTATCTTATTGTGAAATATGTTCCTTATTATTCTCAATATGTGAACAACAACGGCCTGCCATGTCAAAAGAGTTATGTTCTTCAAGTGTGACTTGTTGAGAGTCCTCATCATCATACTCAACATGTAGGTGGTATGCTCCAATTTCATCACGAGGACTTCCTTCAATCACATGAGGCATTAGCAAATCCTCTACACCAAAAACTATCATAATTTGACAAACATGTATAGGTGATGTTGGTTTTGTTGATTTGAGGACACACCTTTTTAGTTTATGTTTCACCTTTGGATGATATTATTGTTCATAGAGACAAATTTGTTCTTTCAAATGTTTATCACATTTTACTCCACTAATGGTCATATCATCATCCAATAGTGTATCAACAACCAAAGGTTCTATATTGTACAAGTTCTCACTACTTGTCTCATAACAACCATCCACTGAAGACTTAAATTTATCACCTATAAGCTCATCTTTTAATTTCAAATTCAGACCTGAGACTTTTATGATTTTTTTTGTTGAAACCAACTAGATACCAATAAATCATCATCAATTCTAGTAGCTTCTTGCTAAGAAATTTCAAATTCAAATGCCTTACACCTTTTGAGATGAAATTTGACCTCTAAATGTAATGTCACAATAAATATTGACAAGAAGTTAGCTTGGTTGGTCTGGTCAACTTGTGGAATATTTGCCAAAGTTTGGTTGAATCTATCCACAAAGTCTCTTATCTCTTCATCTTATCTTTTCTAAATCTTGAAGGGTTGGCATAATAGCTAGCCCTCATTGACTACTGGTTTGAATCTCATAAGTAATTTATTTTCCAACACATTCCAACCAGTGATGCACCCATCTTCCAAATTTTGAAACCATATAGTAGCATCACTAACAAGGGATCAAACAAATAGGTGAACATATACATCTTCCTCTAAAACACCAAGAATCCCACAAGCTATGTTGAATGCTTGAATGTGGCTATTAGGATCTTGATTACCTCCTTCGGCATACTCAGAAAAGTATCTTCTTGATTTGGTAGACATTGTTGTGAAATAAGGCAAACCAAAAGAACCAAAATGTGACTTCCATGATTGAGTCCTAGTCAAGACCATGTTTATATTGGACTTCTATTACCAAATAGATTAGATTCACCAACCTCCATCCTCTGGGAAGTACCTTTAGATATCCAAGGAAATAAAATCACCAGAACTTCACTTTCTCTCCCCAATAGAGTTGCCATCTGTTAGTGAACAAATTTTTCCTTCTACAATAATGAAATGAATTGACTCTTAAATGCCCATGAAGAAAAACAAACAGAACTAATAGTTGGGTGAGTTATCATTGATTGACAACTCTCCTTTGAATTGAGAGGTACAACTCCCTCATTGAAAGATTTGCAATGAATTAAACATCTGGATATACCTTTAACATGAAGGTACTAAGGCATACTAACAATCATGACCTCTAAAGATTATATCATCTACAAATATGAATATAATTAATAGACCATTCTCAATTTCTTTTATATACAGATTACTATCTATAGTACCTTTAGAAAATTTCATTTTTTCCAAATATTTATCCAATCTCACATACTAGGTTCAAGGTACTTTCTGTAATCCATGTAATATTTTCTTCAACTTGCATACAATTTCTCCTTCTTCTATCAAAGAAAATCCTTAATGTTTCTCAATTTAGACTACTTCAAGTTATCCATTAAAAAAAATTGACTTCCCATCCATTTGATACAATTTCAATTTCTTATTTGCTATATAATCCAAGAACATTCTTATTGCTTCAATTTTGGAAATAGGTATAAATGTATCTTCATAGTCTATACATTGTTGTTGCGAAAATCTTTTGCATACAAATCTTTCTTTTTTTCTCACGACTTCACCTTATTTATTCATCCAATTTCAAAAAAATTACTTAGTTCTTATTAAAAAATTGTCTTTTTGTCCAGGAACTAATTCCCATGTGTCATTCCTCAAAATATGTTGTAACTCATCTTTTATCACTTCAATCCAATGATCATCCTTGCAAGCTTCATCAATAATTTAGGTTCAACATGAGAAATCAAACACAACTCTTCATTTACTTTATTTATTGTCATATCTCCTTTGTCTTGTGTTCCAATAATATGATTAGCAGGGTGATTCTTTGTCAAATTCTTGTTTGGTGTTATTGTCTCAACTCTTACTTCTACTCTAGGTTCTGGTCTTGGTTATTCTCTCTATTCCATAACTTGGATCTCATTCTACAAGTTATTGTTAGTTTCATAAAACAATTCACAAATTTCTTGATTAGTCTTAGGATTATCTTCTTCATTAGAATTTTAATCAAGTATTCTTTCTTGAATTCCAAACTTCTAATCCACTTTAACATTTTCACTCTTGATGATAGTCTTGGTCCTCTAATTGAAACATCTATAAGATTTTATTTTCAATGAATAACCAAGGAACATACCTTCATCACTTCTTGAATCAAACTTACCAATTCTACAATCTATCTTAATGTAACATTTTCTCCAAAAAATCTAAAATATTTTACTGATGGTCCATGTCCAAACCTAACTCATAAGGAGTCTTATTTTTACCTTTTCTGATCTATACTCTATTCATTTTATTTATTGTTATATTTATTGCTTCTCTCTAGAATGGCTTTGATACATCATTTTCAAACATTGTAGATCTTGTTGCTTCTACTAAAAACTTGTTTCTTCTCTTAGCTATACCATTATGCTCAACTTTTCTAGGGGTTGAAAGCTATCTCTTAATATCATTCACTTCACAAAAAGTGTTAAAGTTATTTGAAGTAAATTCTTCACCTCTATCAGATCTTAGGCATTTAATCTTCAATCCAAATCCATTCTCATCTCTATTCTTAAACAATTAAAATTTCTCCTATGCTTTAGACTTTTCTCTAAGAAATGCTACCCACATCATCCTAGTAAAATCATCAACAAGAATTATTAAATACTTTTCACTATAGAATCCTCTTATCTCTGTAGGACCACTTAGATCTATGTGAACAATCTCCATCTTTTCTATTGTAGTAAACTTCTTGCTAGGAAAATAAATTTTCTTATGTTTTCCCATAATACATTCTTTGCACATAATGTTAGTAGGCTTCAGAATTTTGGGAAAATTTCTCACTACAAATGTAGCACTTTCTTTCACACTATTATCATAGCTTATATGACAAAACCTTATATGTCATAACCACCTATTGTGAACCTTAGCAACTAAACATGTCATCTATGTAGAATTTAATTGAAAATCATTACCTCTAGATCTTGTACCAGTACCAATCATCTTTCCATTCTTATCCTTGATAATACATCTCTTCTCTATGAACTGCAATTGATATCCCTTGCATGTAGCTATCAAACACTCAAAATATTATATTTTAATCCATCAAATATATATATATATATATATATATATATATATAATATTAGTGTTAGTCTTTCCATAAAGAGTATTTGACCATAATCCCTTTATGTGGTAGGTTACGTTATTTCTAACTCTAACGATTCCCCCATCATAGTTGTTAGACTTATCAAACTTATTAATGTCACTAGTGTTGGTCTCAGATTGGTTTTGACAATTGAGTGTCAGCACACTTAAGAAAATTCTAAGTTGATGTTGAGTATGATATAGATGTCGAGCTATAGTATGTGTCAAACTAGAAATTCAATAGGTGCAGAGTGAACTTCAGGTGCTAAGAAAGTTTCACATACCAAGTCACTATAGATGCAAACTCACTATAGGTGTCGAGAAAAGTGTAGATGTTGAGCAAGAAAAAGTTACTATAGGAGCCAAGCAAGATAGAATTCCTATATGTGACGAGAATCACTAATTAGTAAGTGTTGAGTAACATAGAATCAGCATATGAATTTGTGCCTTCACAAACTCAAATGTAAACTATTTTTGTCCCGACTCAAGATGAATCTCGAAGTATCTTAAAGATAAGATCAAATCTTTTACATTCCCTATGTAATCAGCATGCAACCAATCAGAAAAATGGAGAAATCATGGAACCAATAAGAAAAGTGTAAATATTTGAGCAAGAAAAGAAAGATGAATATTGATCATAGTTTCATACCTAACCCTAAGCCTTCAAAATGTTTATAAGAAGGTCGATACCCCATAATTCATGTGTGTGGACTATATGGAATGCATGCTAGTGAAGTTTTGAAGGAAGTTCAGAGGGGTGTAAAGACTTAGAGGAAGAGTAGCACTACAAAATCAAGTTGATCAGAATAGAGTATCAGCACATCGAACGAAGAGTTATCAGATTAGGAAGGATCAGATCAGATTTAGTGAAACAAGGATCTAGAATTAGTAATTAAAGATTGTAAGTCATCAAATCAACACATTCTAATACTTTCTATCCATTGTATTAGGAATGAAAATCCTATGGAGATAGGTTGGTTTAGTAGCCATATTGTAGATCGTTAACAGGGTTGTAAATCCTTTAATAGGGTAACATTCCAAGTGAGTGTTTGTAAATCCTTTAGATAGGTAACTTTTAATAGGGTGTAAAGACTTTAATAGGGCAGGCCTTTCATAGGGCCAAGCAGTCCTGGGTTGATGCTAGATGTTGAAATGGTAGTGGGGAAGCTAAGACAGGAGATGCGAGTAGGGCCCTACAGGGGACATGAGGAAATTTTGGCTAGTGAGGTATTGGAAGTGGTCAAACTTTGTAATCTTAATTAGTTACATATTGTTGTAGTGATAATTTTTGGGTGTCATCCCCACCCCAGTTTTACCTTCTCATTTTTTAGGGTTTCTAGGTGACCAAAATCTTGTGTTATCTATTTTCATGCATGTCTTTACTTTTATGTTAATTTGATATGGTAGATGCATGTGAATGATCTTAGTTAAAAATTTTAGAGGTTAAAGTTTCTTACTTCTGATTCACCACCACACCCACCCCCCCCCCCGCCCTCAGAAGTAAATCTTCCCACTTGTAAATTCCAACAACTGGTCACTATTTATGATCCAATTATCTTTCTTCTCAAATTGTGATAATAGAGCTCTTTCTTCTTTAAGTTCTTTTTTAGGACCTTCTTCTTTGATATAAACAAATCCTAAATCATCATCACTTTGACTTAGAATTATTTTGTTTGACTCATCATAATCATTACATGCAAACATTCTCTAGTCTTTTAGACTTGAAATTATTTTTTTACTTTTTCACTCTTTTAGGACATTTAGAAGCATAATGAGAAAATTAATCACAAGTCCATCATATAAAGATTTTCTTGCCATCTACTTCTCTTCTCACAAGTAGTGAAATTCCTTCATCAATCCTTTGGTCTTCTATTAATCTTGATGTACTAGTGCTAGCATAATCTCCACAAGTTCTACTTCCAATCTTCCAAGAAGACTCTCGGGTGACTGCAAGAAGTTGCATCGCAATTCCGCAGAAGTCAAATCCGCAAAATTGTACTTCGCAAAAATGGGTACCCGTTTCTAAAATCAAGCTTCTGGCACCCGAGCCAAAATTCAAAAATTGAGTACTCGATATTTAAAAGCAGATCAAGTGCCCAAATTCTTTAAAATCAGGTACCTGATTTGAAAGACTTTATTAAACCCATTTTTTTGGCATTTTTGAAGTCATTTTCACGACTTCAAAAATAGGACCCCGATTAGAGACGCATATGGGAGCCCAATTTTCAGCCCTACCGACCACCCCCCTGTTGCTAGTTTTTGATATACTAGGTATTTTAATATGTTTTATAATATTTTACTTTATTTTTTTCAATTTTCAATTTTATATGTATGTTAATTTATTGTTTTTTTTTCAGTTTTAATATACGTAAAATTGTAAATTTACATTGTTAATGAGTAGATGTTTAAATTTTTGTATCTGTTAATTAAAATATAGTTTCGTAAATGTTTATTTAAAAAATTATTATTTTAGATATTTTGAAATGTATTTAATTTATGTATTTATTAAAATGTTGAATGATTAGATTAGATGTAAATTCATTGTTTAAACATGTAATTACAAATAAATATAACCTCGATCTAGAGCCATATAACCTCAACCTTGTTTAAACTATAACCTCAACCTAAATTCATTGTTTAAACTATAATCTCAACCTAACCATATAGTTATGTACAAGAAAACCCTAAACATATATAACTAAGTACTTAATCACATAACACCCCACCAAGGGATCCAAACAAAAAACTTAGTATTTATAATTATTTTACTTAAATTGTATTGTACTTTGTTTCATGGATCAAAAATGGATGATGTAAACTATTTTATAAATATATATTCTTTCAGCCTTTCATACCCTGTGACATGTACAGTGGATGATTGTGCATTCCGAATTAATTTGCCAAGTGGCATTCGAAACAAATGTATATATTATTTAAATGGATTGAACTGAAGTAGTTAATATTCTTTCATGTGGATGTGTTATTTATTTTAATTTTAGTACTTATAATTATTTAAAAATGAAATGTAAATGTGCTCATTAAGGAATGCAATCTCTTATGTTTTTTATAAATGTAAATTATTGTATGTATGTTATTGCTTGCTTAGTAAAAATTTTGATTAGTTCTTTGGATCCCTTGGCTGGGCGTCATTTAGGATTAACTATAATGTCAATTTGTATCGAATTTAACTCTAATCATAACCCTTACTATCATCTTAACCTTAATCTTAATTAGCTAAAACTTACACTAGGTAATATATAAATAATTAAATAACTTTTCTATCTTACCTTGAGTACTAATTTTATAAATATTAAACCCTAAAATTGTAACCTTATTTATGATAAACTAAATTATCCTAGAGGAGCATCATATCTACATCTACATGTCATGTACATGTGAATCTAAAAACATTTGTACATATCTAATTACATCATTTATTGCATAGGAAGGATTTAAAATTTTCATTATATATATTATCCATGCATATCATATCAAAATAATCATATAGAGATATGCCATTTATGACATGTCCATCATAGATAATCAAGAAGGGTACTTAGGTACATTTATATATATAACACTATATATTATAAGAAAAGAAAAACACCATATATTGGAGCATCTCATGTACATAAACTTAAAAAAATTACCATGACATATGTAATGAGATCAAATAATATTTGTAAGATTCATTGCATATACTAGCAATGTATAGGGGTGATATAATCAAAATATCAAAATATGAGTGATATCAAAGCATTATATCTTAATATTTAACACTAAAATAAACTAACCCCTGGGTAACCCTAAACCAAATTGAATATGTCAAACTAGATTGAAAGGTAACCCTAGCCCTAAACTAATTAATATTATACTTAAAAACCAAATTAAATTAAACCATGATCGTAAACCTAATTATATATCCCAACTTAACAGTACAAACCTTGAATTTAACCTTGAATCCTTTCCCCTGCCATTAACCAAATTGAACCGTTACCCTAAGATTGAACCAAGTTAAACATTGACCTTAAGACTAAACCAAATCACCCTAAACTAGAACTCAATAATATATTCAACACTTTAAAACAAAATTCAAACCTAACTTTTTTGAATTTATGTTGGTTTTTAATCTAAAAGCTCTAACTATAATTCTATATCTAAAACCAAATTTAGCACTTTAAAACTTAATTCAATTTATTAACTATTGTCCTAATTGAAACCTAAGCATGTAAACCTAATCAAACAGTAAACCAAATTGAACCCTAATCCTAAAACTAATTAAACATTGATATCAAGGTCTCAAAATGATACATCATAAAAAAATTAGAAGAGACTTGAACGCATCAGGCATCTAATTAAGTAACCCTCCCTCACCATCAAGAGGTGGAGGTGGAACATTAGTGCGAGTAGGAGCTTGAACTACACCCTTGGATGCCTAAGAATATATCTAAAGAAGTGAATAACTTGTCTTTCCAGTGGATGCATAAACCTTTCTATCGTAAGTGAGTATTCATCATGTAATATCTAATTAGGAGGGTATTGAAGAACTCTAACACCCCAATCCCTAACTAGATAATAATGTTAGGGTGGACTAATTTCTATTTATCTTGGGTTGGAAGTGCCTAAAAGTTTTCTTTTGGAGACTGGAGATTCTCCTATTTGTTTCCTATTTTCCTATATGGGTAGCCTAAATGTTTATTGCCTTTGAAGAATGGAAGGCCACATAAGAAATTATTGCCTTATTCTATAAAAAGAAATACCCACTCCCTAGTGATATATAGTAAGATCTTTTTCCTATTTGGAGACTGGAGATTCCCCTATTTGTTTCCTATTTTCCTGTATGAGTAGCCTAAATGTTTATTGCCTTTGCAAAATGGAAGGCCACGTAAGAAAATATTGCCTTATTCTATAAAAAGAAATACCTACCCCCTAGTGATATATAGTAAGATCTTTTTCCTAATTTTACTATCAATTTTTTTGGTTAGAAGATGATGATAGAAAAATGATTTAGAAGATAGGGATAAAATGAGAACCATCATTCCTAATGAAGATGCATTATTCCTTGATAAACCCATTTCTATCATAAATCAGCTCCTCCATCCAAAAAATTAGTAATGAGAAATCCCTAAGTCAACTAATCAATGGAGGGCTCATAAAATTGATCAAGTAATCAATGGAGGGCTTATAAAATCCCTAGGTCAAGTAATCAATGGAGGACTCATAAAATTGATCCCCAAGGGGAGATAAGAATCTCATTAAAAATTAGAGACAAGACACTCCTAAATACATATCATACAAAAGTATTGCCAAGGTCTTAGTCTCTAGACTAGAAGATATCCTACCCAAGATCATTAACCCTACAAAAAAGTGTTTTGTTAAGGATATTTATACATATTGGAGAACTTGATAAACTATTGGAAGATTTTGGATTGAGAAACATTTCCAGGATAGAGTGTAGGCATGCTCAAGTAATTGATTATGAAAATTTCTACAAAAGGGTGGAATGGAGTTTCACTATGATGATGTTGCAAGCCTAGGATTCCATCCAATATTATGTCAAATGGTGTCCTCTCTTATGATTGGTGTCAGGGTTTTAGTAAAGATATTAATGGGGTTAGATCATAATTTTTAGGACTCTCTAGATCAATTATGAAAGGGTGTCCTCTTGCATCCTCTTTATTTTTTATTGTTGTTGACTCATTACATTATCTCCTTAGAGATAACCAGTTGTCTCTAAAAGTTAGAGGATCTACTCTCCAAATAATTAATAAGTATCTAATGCATAGTTTTTTGATAATATTTGTATTCTTTTTAAGCTAGAAGAGTGCAACACGAATCATTTAATGGTCAAATTGGACCTCTTTTCTTTGTATCAGATAGTAAGATTTATGTCTCTACATCTATCTTATTAGCGCTAAATATTGAGTCCCCTACCTTGTGTGGTAAATATGGTATTGGATGGAGACATCATAATTAAGTTGTTAGGTACCTAGGGATTCCATTTGTAGTAAACACTAACATATAAATGAAATGTGTCTTTATATCAACAAGAAAATCTTTGGAAAACTCAACAACTGGAACTCTAATTATCTCACTTTGGTTGGTAGAATTCAAGTATGTTAAAAGATTCTCTCCTCATATTGGGTATACTTCTCTTCTTCCTACTTATTTTATTTAAATCAGTTTGGTCTTCTATATAAATCTATTAGGAACATTTTGTGGTCACATGGAAAAGGAAATATGATGAATCGTGCTACCAGGAGTAGTTCACATAAAGAAAGGAGATTAGTAAGTTGGAATGAAAACTTTAAGAAAGCTCAAGGGATTACTCTGGAAATAAAATGGATAGCCAACGCTTCATAAGGTAATGAATTATGGATTATGATTAGAATTAGCATTATTATATGGTTAGGGATAGGGTTCACATGTATTAGTTCATTACCTTACATGATCTACACTTATAGTTTGCATTAAAAAGCGGATAATATTTAAGATTCAAACTACAATCATAAATAATTTTTAATCAAATCATAATTCTATCTCTAAGCTTTCATTCTAATTGTAACATTAACTCTCATCCTAATGCCATCTATTATATATCCTATAGATAATAGGACCATAATAAATATCTGAAACCTAAATATAATTCTAACTAAAACCATAATCCTAGGTAAGTTCCCTAACATTAAATGACCATAATCATTATAATAATCTTAAGCTTAGCCATCATAAAAATAGTTAACATAACAAAATTTTAAACCATAACCTTGCCATAATCTTAAATTTGTTTCATCCTGAGATGAACATATAATCCATAGTGAGTTCGTGCAATCCCCCAGTGTCACAAAATAAGTGTACATGAAAGAAAAATTAGCTTGGTGGCTCCTATTTTAAGAAAAGAAACCTTGAACTAACCTAGATATAGTTTTTTGGAGTATTATTTTATGATTAGACTTAAAAATTTGGTATTTAATGTTTAATTTGACTTAAGTGTTTAACTTTATTTATTTAATTGATATGATTTTAATAAAGATATACGCATTTATATAGATCTAGTTGATAAATTTTAGATTTAAATTTTATTAAATAGTAATTTTGTCATGTTTTATGTTGTGATGTATTTTTTTTCATGTTTTATGTTTTATGTTGTTTAAACATATATGCAAATTATTGACTCCATCCGTCATTTTGATTTAGACATTGATTCATTTAGATCATGGAGGGAAAGCATGTGTGCCTTCTACTCTGACAGATTATCATATAGACAGGTTTATAACCTGCATATAGGTAAAGGAAATTTTAAACATTATTTTGTAAACCCTAAGATGGGTGAAGAAATTAATGAGAAGAAGCTTTGCATTTCCATTAGGTGGTGTACACATCCACGTATAGCAGCACATTTTTGGGAGTGGTGGTGGATGGTATTTGACCATCCTCCATACGCTAACCATGAGGTGCCCATGTACTTAGGAATTTATGGGCTGAGTTTGAGTTGGGTTTGAAATCCAACTATTTTGATATGAAAGAGTTTTTGGGGGTTGGTAGAGGGATGCCTCAGGATAGGCCTGGGGCAAAGCTAAGCAATAGAATGAGAAACCATAGGCAAGCTGAGCCCCTTGTACCTCTTCTTACACCTGTTGTGCCTGCTCCTCACCATCATCGAGCAGTTTCATCTTCTCTTACTCATTTGAGTTCCCTTTTGGGCAATTTAGTACAACAGTGGATGCAGGCAATACATGCTCCTCCACTTGGACATGTTTCTACTAGTTGTGGAGGCATATGCACAGGCCCCTAGAGCGATCCTGATGTAGAACACGATGGCCATTATGCTAAGGGTGCAAATTTTGATGATGATGTATACGCTACCCATGGTGATGGTAGTGATGAGATAGACGTGTCATCATTTGTTGACCTCATGCAGTAGGGAGAGCCTAGAGAGAGTCAAGAGCAGCAGGTAAAATTTTAATTTTAATATAAATATAAAGTACACATAATTATTTAATATCTACATACATGTGTAATTTTATTAACCATATTAATTTGTACTTTTGAAATAAAAGAGGATGGATGATAATGTTCCTCCTAGGAGACAGTATACTCTTTTTCCAAGATCTACAAATGTCGGCATCCCTTATACGGTATGCACTTTGAATTACACTATAAAAATGTACATTTGAAATCAAATTTAATAACATGTGCTCATATGTTCTTTTTATCTAATTTTGTAGGGATTGTCCGCATCTACACAGATTGATGTTAGTACAGGTCCTACTCTAGTTACCATTGAGGCAGAGCCTCAAATACATGTGGTATGAACTTTTGACTGAAGACAAATAATTTGTATTATTTTTATGTATTTACATTATTATTAACTTATAATCTGAACAATTTTGACTTGCATGTATATATATTTTATGTGTTTTGATTTTATGAATAGGAGCCATATCATACTCATCCATACAGGCCTCAGTATAGTCTATTTTTGACTCCATCTTATGATTATCATGCTAGCATACCTATAGACACATCTATGACATTGGCTACCACTCAGGTATGATATATATATATATATACATGTTAAATTTATAGTGTATAACAAATGTAGTGTACAAATTATGTACTTTGTAATTATTCATGTATAATTAATTTTGACTAAACATTTATGTATCCATAATTTTAGGCCTATGTCACAATGAGTGTTACTGAGAGCATAGGACTTAGCTAGATGGAGGTACCTACATCATCATTTGAGTTTAGTATTGTGATTTATGTACATAATGTATAGTTCATTATGCTCTAAAATCAAATTTTAAAAATGTATGTATTGTAAATTACAGGACCTCACCACTGCTACATTTGGTAGTTTTGATAGTGTGCCTCCTCCCGTTACTGAGGGACACCCATCTCATGTGGTGAATATTTTATTATGATCCATCTACCTCACAAGGTGTCCAACATGATGAGACGGATCATATTACACATGATGATCCATCTGAGTCCTCTTCGTGTGGAGTAAAGAGGACATTCAATTAGATAGATTAGGTCATGTTGGCACCTGTAGATTGTGTTTTTATGATGTATATTGTTTATGATGTATACACTTTGTGTTAGGATAGTTAAAATTGTACATTAGACCATGTATTTTTTCACTTCATAGATCATGTTATGATGTATGTTAGACCATGTACTTTTTTTTTACGACTTCTTATCATGCTTGTGTATGTAGTATATATTATTGTGTTTCACCATGTTTTAAGTATGTTCAAACCATTTTCTTTATTAGGTCATATTTTATTCATGAGCATATGACACATTTTGTAAGTATATATGCAAGATGAACAATAATTTTAACTATCTATAGAGCATTATTGGATAAATATCACATCAAATTTATGCATTGAGATTCATACAAATAAATTGACCTACTAGATTAAAAAATGTATTGATAATGTACCTAACAATGTATCATACTTGATCTTAATGTGTTGTTTGGTAATGTAAGACTCATTATCATCTAAAAAAACCTATTATGTGTTGGTAAACATATGAATACCTATCATAACTTATAATAGACATAATGACTTATTAAGACTCATATGTCCCCTTAAGACACACATGTATGGATAACATACCTAACAATGTATCATAAGTGATATTAATGTGTTGTTTGGTAATGTAAGAGTCATTATTACCTAATAAGACCTATTATGTGGTAGTAAACTTATGAATACCTATCATAACCTATAACAAACATAATGACCTATTAGGACTCCTATGTCCCCTTAAGATACACATGTATGGATAACGTACCTAACAATGTATCATAAGTGATCTTAATGTGTTGTTTGGTAATGTAAGACTCATTATCACCTAATAATACCTATTATGTGCTAGTAAACATATTAAGACTTATTAAAATGTATAGAAATCATTATGACCTATTAGGACTCCCATGTCCCCTTAAAACACACATGTATGAATAACATACCTAACAATGTATCATAAGTGATCTGAATGTGTTATTTGGTAATGTAAGATATAATCAATACAATGAATACAATGAGTAATAATCTAACATATAATCATTACAATGAGTAATTATCTTTAAATTATCATGTACAAGTGACTTGTTTTTAATAAAACAATCAATAGTAATTTGAAACTTCAAACAAACAATGTGAAAGTAATGGAACAAAATAGGAGGTCATTACTTAAATTGACAATTAATTTATAATTTATCAAATGCATACTTTTAACTTTGAAATAGAAGTAAACTCTCATTTTTTAATTAGTTTGTACAACATATTTCACAATATATGTAAAAAAATGTCAATGATATATTTATAGTTCAGTGAACTCAAAACATAAAATTGGTTCAAAAAATCTCTTCAAATGAGGTCCTATAAAATAAAATTGTAAAACAAAAACACATGTTAATAAACACATAAATTAATATTCAAGGTATCTGAACTATGTAAATATATGTGAAATTTGTATGTACTTACTATGTGAAATTGCACAAGATGTTGATGTTCAATCCACTTTAACATTTAAATTTGCATAAATTGTAATTAAGACCTGAATAAGAGGTATATAAGTTCTCTAAATTGGTATTGACAACACAAACATACATGTAACTAAATTATATAAGTACATATATATAAATAATACAATAATGAAAAAACTTACATGTGTTTGATTTAAATGTAGTCATCCCACTGTACCATCTGCATCCTCTCTCTTTTGCAATGCATCTATGATTGTCTTGTGCTCGTCCATTGAAATTGTCCATAATACCTTATTGGCGGATCTCCCTTTGTATCTTTCTAATTTGATATTTGTTGCCACAACCAAATGAGAATAGTGCTAAATTTTCTTTTCAATTTGGTAGTCTTCAAATGCTGGCAAACCATTTCTTCTTGTTAGGTATCTACGTAGCCAGGTGCTAGCTACAATGACAGACCCAATTGGACACTCAAAACCATCATAGTCTACTTGATGACATGTCATTTTTTTCTTAGGTTACACACATCTAGCTAGCCAATACTCAGTCTATTCATCATTATCACTAGGTGCAATAATAGCATAAACATGTCCTACAAGATAAGATAAAGTATAGAAACACTTTAATCACATGAGTGTACATATGCAAATTATATAAATTGAAGCATGAGATCACAAAAAAATCTAATTAAATTGTGCATACTAGGTTCTATGAGGTCTAAAATATGATCATAGTCTTTTGATGCAAAAGTAACATTCTAGCCTTCATTTACTATATCATCTTCAAAATGTGTGTCAGTAGGTGCTAACGATCTTTGTTACCAATCTTCAACCCATTCTGTATTCTCACATTCTTCCCATTCATCTGCAAGACAAAATTGACAAAAACAAGCAAGCTCCCTAGTCCATATCATCCAAGTGTTAGAATCTGAACTCCTAAATGAATTCCATTTAGCTGACCCACTAATTGTATCACAGTCATATCTTGAAGGGATATTATTTTCTTCAACTAGGTAGAAGAAACATTTGATTGTAGAGTTCTAACTTGATCCCGTGTATAAAAATTTGTTACACCATTCGACAATCTCATGTGCATTTTTGAATTTAGCTTTTTCTTCAAATTTTAATTGCTCTCTACTAAGGGCTCTCTTCACACATGCACTAGCACCATCATGTTCTCCTTTACCATGTCCAACCTCAAAAAAGCTCCACACATGTTGGATGTTAGTTTTCCTATGTGTCCTACTCAACCAATAGAACATTCTAGCATTCTTGAATTGTCTTGTACAATTATCTAACCATATCCAATGTTGTGTCATTTGAATTTGTCTCTCTTTTAAAAATCATAAAAGACCTTGAAACAATATTAGACAAACTTAGATGAATGGAGTTTATTATCACTTATATAAAAATGGTACTCTCTCAATATTTTTTGATCCTCCTCTGTACTATCAGGTGCATGCCTATAAACTATATGAACATAAATTGTTACTTGCACTAAATTATAATAATGTGGTTGTACCTCTTCTTGCAGTGTAAGCGTGTAGTTCTCTACAAAGTTAACAACTGAAAGTATAGTACCAATTGAAAATGTATTCTTACATATGCAAAATTGGCCATCAAGCCATCTAGAATATTGAGAGTGTTTAACATATTTTAGTATGATCACACTCTTAAACTCATCCATAAATGCATGACAACTAACTTTATCTCTAACTAGATCACAACTTCTTCCAATCTTCCCATCCTTCAATGGATATTCAATAGTTTTGAATATTTTTACCTCAACTAATTGTTGTCCAAAAGTAATCAAGCACTTTCATGCAAACATTCATCTAACAAAGAAAGATTGTCACACATATCACATGTACTAGAAAGACATGCATTGAAAATAAAGTATTGATTATTAGGTGGCTTACAAAACAAACCTAATATGAAATCTTTTATAGTTTGAGGTGGTATTTGTATACCACATTCCTGCAACATTTATTTACTATGCATGGTACCACATATAGAATTGAAATACATCATAATGGTAATGAAATTGAATATGAGTTTTACAACAACATGTGATTCTTTCCTTGTTAATCCTTACATGCCATGGTTTACACTTTTCAAAAGATCTTTGACTAATGGTAATATTTAATACCTTACCATGTACAAATTTTTTAAACAATTCAGTTTGAGTCATGTCTAAAAGGTGTTTAGGATGTGGATCATGTATTTTTGACCCAATTCTCAATTTAAGAACATCTCTTGAATTAGGTGATACTCTTGTATTATCATGCGAAAAAATTTCAATCAAACTTTTGACTTCACTAATAAGATTCATATCACATCTCAGGAGTCTACCACTAGAAGTCCATAAAATATTTGTTGGATCACATTCAAAGTTAACCCTTCTCTTTACAGCTCTTTGTAAAGTCTTACGATTCACATTAAGATATCCACTTATGTTGCTAATCAATCTTTTGTCAGATGTTGATTTGTTAACTAAAGCTATTGTTATTGCTCGTCGTGTTGCATTCTTATCTTTAGACTGAATTCTCTTTTCGATAACATCAAAGGCACTAGTAATAGTGGATACAACTTGTTTTAAGACTCATTTTTATTCTTGGGTTTTGCATACATTCCCAACCTTTTCATTGCTTTTCGCATTTTAGACATTTTAATTAGTTGGAACATTAGCTGACATTGAACCCCAAATTTCTTATTATAAAAAAATGCATTACAATCTATTAGCATGTGTCCTAATTTGTCTCCATGAAACCAATCCCTCAAGATTATCCAACACATCATTAGGAATATGAAAATTATGTTTAGACACTTTACTATCATTCTGACGTGTTTGTTTAGTAGTTTGTGTTTCTATGTTTACATTCATGCAATTTTTATTTTCAGACACTTTACTATTTTCACTGTTATTTGGGATTTGAATATCATTTTCAAATTTTCTTGGTATTTCTTTCGGGGCATGCATTTCAATTGGATTTTTTTGTGCATGATCTTTTGGCAATTGCTTCTCATGAAGAAAATCTAAATCATTTAAATCGTAACCTTCTTCTAAAAAACCACCAATTTCATCACGAGAGAAAATTTGAGGGTTTGTAAACACACCTGTATTGAATGCATGATTAGAATGTGCACCTAAATTTTTTTGTATTGGGTTCTCTTCTTTGACCTCTTCATCCATTGTGGTATCCTCAATGTCTTTCTCCTTTGAAACATTGTTCAAGTCTCTAATTCTCTATCTTCTCTCTCATTGACATCGTGCTTCATTCTCTTTATTTGCTGCAATCTCCTCATCTGTCAGAACTTTTTCTTTCTTCTTTCTTCGTTCTTTTGATCTCATTTTTGCACCAATTTTGAATTTGAATTAGTAGCTTGCAAACTATATAAGAGGACAAGAAAATAGAATAAGCATGACAAAATTCGTTGTTGCAGATCGAAACTATTATTCAATCATTTCAATCATTGAAACTCGGTCTGTGGGGCAGCTTTTGGGGCCCAAGGGGTACATTAAACGAGTACCCCATTTATAAATTGTGTACCTAATTTTAAAAAGAATTGGGTACCCGATTTTTAAGCAATCGAGTACAACAGTTGAAAGCAATCAGGCACCTAATTTTTAAATTACAAATCGAGTGCCTGATTCTTGAGACATGAGTGGGAATTTGGTATGGCACTCAACTTTTGCATGGGGTTTTGCCTTGGGGAAAGGCATGGTATAAGCTTGGTCCCACCAAGCCATGCCTTTATGATTTATTTTTTTCTAAGGCATTTAATCAACAATTTTTGGTATTGTTCTAATTTTTTTATAGTTCTCCCCATTGAATTTTTGGATGAGACAAAAACCCATTATAGGTCTTACTATTCTGATTCCAAAAATGTAAATTTTATAGTGTTATTACTTTATTTGCTATTTTTCCATTGTTTATTAATCAAAACTATCTCCTAAACATTAAAAAGTGACATTCACTAAAACTTTAATGACTTTTTTATTTTATAATTTTTCTTAAATTAATTTATATGTCATCAATCTACATACAATTCTTTTGATGTTAAAAAAAGAAATTTGAAAAAAGTGAGATTTTGATCAAATTATGTGGTCCGTACATGAGAGGTTTTAAAATTTACCTTTATAGGCAATTAATAATTAATAATAATAATAATAATTCAATAAAAAATTAAGAAAAAATATCTTAATCAATCTTAGGTGTATTAGGTAACTCCCTTTAAAAGGATTTGCAAAAATTCATTTATTTGTGTCAAATTATGGTGTCCGTACACGAGCGTGGTATGGTCCTGAAACAGGCATTTTGAAAAAGTGGTTTTTAAAAATCCATACCAAAAAAATAACCTATCATATGGGTACACAAATAAATTACATATTCAAAAACTAGATTCTGAACACTAAAAATTTTATTTCTGGAGTTTTTTTATATTCAATCTTTAAATACCTCAAATTTTGACATCAATTGACAAAAAATTTCAAAAATAGGAAAAACACTTCCACTTTTTGGCCAAAAGTGAGACCCAACTTCTTACACTGACCCTCTCTATAGAGAACTTCTCAATACAAGGTACTTTCTCAATCATATGTTTTTTCTTCTTGAATGGTGGTGTCAAAGTTTTCAAGATCTTACATATGATCTCATCTTCATCTTTAGTTCCTTCATAAGCTTTAAATCCTACAACAATTTTTGATATTCTGTCAATATAATGTTTTACGCATTCATCTTCTATTATTATAGCTTCTTTAAATAGACATATCCAATTTTGCTCAAAAAAACTATTAATAACCGTATCAATTCTCAAATATATGATCAACATTAAAATAATAATAAGAAGAAGATAACCATACACAATAACACCATATATGTTAACTATGGAAATCCTTGATCAGAGGGAAAACCCTAGTGGGGATGGCACCCACAAAATGATATACTAATATATAAGTTTCTTGTAAAAGGATGGACCCTATTAGGAGTCAATCAAATACATTCAGTACATATTAGTCCCTATTAAGAGACTTTGAATCCCTATGAGGAAATTCCAACCCTATTAGGACTTGTAGAATGTAGGAGGACCCATTGTCTAGATAGCTTCAAGGGAAAGACCACCAAACTTACTGTTCAATTGGCCTCTATATTATTCCTTTTAGAATAATATAAATATAATTGATCTCATCAATTCTTTATCTATCCTCTTACCATGCATCTTCAGCACCAAATCATTGAGTTGGCCTTGACACTTTCTCAAATACAAATTACAAGAGGACTTTATTAAGATAAAGAAATACACATTATATTAGATATTTTCATAATTACATCACACTATCGACTCATAGTCTTTAGAAATATTTCACACCTGTGACCTCAAACTTAGTGCACTGACTAATTTCATCATGAGGATGTATTCTATCTTGATCTAACTTTTCTCATCTAGATTATATCTCTATTAGGAGATATAATCCCATCATCACAAACTACTTCTCAAGAGCTTTATCTGCAAACTATCTTCTGTAAATTTCAACTAAATGTCACCAGTCTTCATCTTCTTTCATGTACACTTAACCATAACATTAGGACACTCTGTAGAACATGTCCTCAACTCTGCATAAGCTCATCTGTAATAATCCTTCTGTGCCAACTCAATCTCTGTCTACTACTCTATCAGTCGTCACAATATTAATAGTATGTTGTCATCAATGAAAAACACAACCATGAACGCAACAGAGTCATGCTACAAATCTTTCCAATGCTCCAACAATCTTAGGAAACTCCCCCATAGGAATATCATCATCATTCATGCTAGTAGATCAACTATCCTTCATTTTTGTCTACTTTTTTGTGGCTCAAACTATATTTCTTATACACATATGTATTAGTTCATTCTTCTAGTGATGATAATGTTACCTTATAATATATTCTTCTTCCTTAATCTTTTTCCAATCAATAACAACACAAATTTTCAAATTGCATGCCAATGAAATTTGTAAGTTTGACAATCTCCCCCTTTTGAATTGATAGCAAAACCTTTCTAAACCATCTTGTAAACTACATATATCTTTTTATTTTATTTTATTAAAATTCCATTTTGTCTTCATTTATGTATATCAATCAGTGGAGAGATTTACATTGATATATGGACTTAGTCAAAATCACATGATATTCTATGTTTGGTTCTCCCCCTAAGGGTGTGCTACCTTGATGATTCTAAAACTATTCTCCCCCTTCCTAAGATGGTTTCACCTTGTTCTTACTTGTCTTACTTGTCTTACCTTTTTCTTTTATGTTCTCCTCCTCTCATTATTTATCTCTTCCTTTCTTTCCTTTTTTATTTTCTCTAGGGTCTCTTTGTATATACTTTCTCAAGTTCTTTCTCTTCTACCGCTATGTCCTATGTCATTATCCCATTCATTATATTTGTGAAACATTTATTCTCTTCATCCCATTCTCTTCTTCCCCCTATTTTTCACCATTTATATTAAAGTTATTTTTACTCCTTATATATTCTCCCCCCTTTTTTTGAATAATGAAAAGTGGTCTTATAGTTGCTCAAATACATCCTCGTATTAACTTTAGATACTAGAAAGATGTGCTACCCATGATTCCTTGATATTAGTGAGAACAATTCTCTCATTTCTTAGATCTTCTAAGAGCTCTTCAATTCCATGTAGTGTACTGACTGGTGCTCTGGCTATAGGTGATTCTAAATCCTTTATTTGTTCGTCGATTATTCTTTTCAAAAGTGACAGTATGCTTTGTAGTTTGAGTAGTTGCATGAATCTCTTATCTTTATCTTCCCTTATTTTTTGGATTAGGTGTATTGTTCCCTAGTTTTTGCATAGATAATAAACTACTAAGTTATTGAATACATTAAATTTAGTCTTCTTTGAGTGAATCTCCTAATTAAAAAATTTATAGTCTATTCTAAGTCAAGTCTGAGTGAACCTAGATTCCTTTTGTAGTATTATTATAGTGGAATTCAATGTTTTGATAATTTAATCTTTCACTTCTTTTAAGGTGGCCTTTCTAAGTTCAACCAAGCTCATGAGGTTCTCCACTCTTCTTGCTTCCATCTTCTTATAGCTAGATCCTCAACACTCCTTAGTTATTCTTTGATATTGTCAACTAGAGCATAAAGTTGATTGATTAAATATGTATTTGGATCATACTCTATATTCAAAGGGTCATTTAGTAATGATGTCTGTAGTAATTACCTATGTTATTTCCCTTTGTTTTCATTTTCTCACTACATTGAGCTCCTTGCATCTCTTCGAGATTTTTTGGTATTCATTGAGTTCATCTAGATCCATGTCTTTTATCATTGTTTTCCTGTTAGCAATGACAATATCTATAGTTTTCTTTTCCTCTTCTATATCTATGTCATTTTTGAAGCCACTCCTTTATCTTCTAAGCTTGAGGATGATGATGATGATGATGATAAAGATTTTTGCAATTATCTTCTTATTTTTCTTCTCCTTGTATCTTCTTCACCTCCTTTAGTATAGAGGTTTTTTGTGCTCATTGCTAGTTATTGATAGTTTCTTAATTTCTAAAAGTAGATTTTGTTGATCTGAGATTGGTTTTTACAATTGAGTGTCAACACACTTAAGCTATTTACTAAGATCATGCTGAGCTAGTAACATATGCTAGGTATAATGTGTATAGATGTTGAGTTGCAATGAGTTCCAAGTCACTCATGTGCCAAGTAAATAGTAAGTGTTGAGCAGTTCAAGTGTCGAGTGAACAGTATATGTCAAGAAAGTTCAAGTGCCAAGCTGGAAAGAATTATAGTATGTCTCGACCATCAGTATTAACAAGTGCAGAGTAACACGGAATTGACCTAGTTATTTGTGATGGCAGAGAAAACTATGTAAACCATTTTTGAACTAACATATGGATAGATCTCAAAGCTTTTTAGATAAGATCAAATTTATTTGGATTCCCTATGTGATCAACATGCAACCAATCAAAAAAATGGAAGGAAATGAGAGGGAAAAAATGAATGAATCTCAATTGTAGATTTATACCTAACCCTAAGCCACCAAAGCCTTTTTAAATAGAGATGAAGCCCCATAATTCAAGATGTGAGAGAGAGCATTAGAGAATGCATGCAAGGAGGTAATGCTAGCGAAGATTTGAAGGAAGTGAAAAGGGGTGAATTGATTCGAGGTGACCTAGAAGAAGGACAGAATTGAAGAATCAATTATCAAAATAGAGGATCAAGTATACAACAATTCCATATCAGATCAGAAAGGATTAATGAGAATTGAATTGAGATCTGAAATTGGCAATACCATATTGTAAGTGTATCAAATCAAACATTCTATTGTACTTTGTAACAATTGTATCAGCAGATGAAATCCTTTGTATTAAGGTTGACTTAATAGTCATTGTGAAATCCTTTAATAGGGTGAAATTTCAAGTGAGTGTTCTAAAGTCCTTTAGCTAGGCACACTTTTAATAGGGTGTTGAAATCCTTTAACAAGGTGGGATCTAACAATCCTTTGTAAGCCTTTAATAGGGCAGATCAAGAGAATGGTCAAATTATGTAACCTTAACAGGTGAACTTTATTGTTGTAGTAGTGAATAATTGTGGATGTCATCCCCACCCTAGTTTTACTTTCTCATTGGAGGGTATATGAGTAATCATATCTAGTGTCAAGTGTTTATATGGATGCATTTACTTTACATGTTATTTCAATATGTTTATGTATGCAATATTTCAAAGTTAAAATTTTTATTGGTTAGAGATTAGTAATTCTGATTCAACTTCCCCCACCACACCACCCCCCCCCCCCCCCCTCCCACTCTTAGAAGTATACATTTCCAATTTTTATTTCAACCAATTAGTATCAGAGTCAAGTTCTCATCAGGAGAAGCCATACAACTTGGAGAAATGATCTTGTAGACTTGGGAAAGACCATTGAAAATTAGAAGATTGAGATACATCTCTTACTATAGCAACTAGATGAAGCCATAGATGCTTTGAGAAGTTTGCTAAAGAGAAGGAAAGAGATTGGCATAGCAGAAAATGACACTCAATATATTGAGATTAACATAAAAAATTTATTTGCAGATGGTAACTCCTATAAATTCGATGCAGTAATTGTAGATCTCATGGACAAGAACTATGCACAAGCTTAGGAGATCAAAAACCTCAAGTTAGAGCAAGAGTCACAAGCAGTATTGCTATGTGAGGTAGCTAAACAAAAGAAGAAAGCAATTAGAGACAAGACCATGATAATAGAGGACAAGAGAAACCTAGCCAACAAATTAGAAGAAAATTTAGTAGAGTTATCTAGGATCTCAAACATGCAATTGGACTCCCTAAGTCAAATGATGAATGCTCATCATGAGTTGAATGTCAAGGATATTGAGATAACTACATTGAAGTTGCAAAATGAACAACTGCAGAATGACCTGAAAAGAGAGGAGTTTGTTGAAAGTTTCAACAAGCCAAATGAAGCCATCAAGTATTTTGAGCAATTATTGATATCCCCTAGATCTAGTAAGGACACATCAGGATTGGGCTACACAAGCACTGAAGAAGGAGAATCATCCAAAGCTGCTAAGGAAAGAAGCAATAAAGGTAAGAATTCTAGACCAACTTGTCATCATTGTGGAAAGAAAGGAAACACAACTAATGTTTGTAGCAGCAAAAATGCTAGTCAAAATGCTAAGCCAGAGAACATGACACATTGTTATAAGTGCAACAAAAAAGATCATCAAGGACATGAATGTAGAACTAGAACCATGCATGCACCAAAATTTCAAGGACACTGCTACAATTATCAGAAGTTTTGACACAAAGCCTTTGAATGTAGATCCAAGTCCACATGGTCATCAAACAAGGGAAGAAGCCATGAAAACTTCTATAAGTGGGATTATAATACAAGACAGAGTTGTCATTATTGTTAAGAGTATGGACACATCCCTAAGAATTGCATAAGAACACACTTCAGTGGTAGTTACAATACATGACTAAGTCAAACTACATGCTTTAGTTGTTTGAAGACTGGTCATGTTAGCAAACACTACCCAACAAGGAAAAAGCCACCTAACTTAGAGTTCAACCAAGGAAAAAGCAAGGTAGATGTTGAGCACATTAGAGGAGAAATGAACAAGACATGGAAGAAGAAAGATGGATGCAACACATCATATGAAGAGATCACTTCACCCAAAAGGTCAAGTGGTCACATTTCATCAAACTAAGCAAAAGGAGGTATGTGGGATTAATATTTAAATATTTCATAATACATTTGTTCCAAGATAAGTTAGTGCTGAAAAGGACAAACTAGCATGAGTAAAGATGCAAGTCAAAAAGTAAAAACCAAGGTCAAAGTATTAATTTTTTATCTTACTATCGAGTGTGAAAAGTTCTCTTCAATTGTCAAGTAAATTCTAGTGTGTGTTGAGTTGTCAACCAATGTTAGTTGAAACTGAGTTAGTAGTAGCTACCAAATGAAGGAAATTCCTATTGGAGCAGAGTAAGAGTAATTCTTATAGCTACTGAGTGATGGAAAATTAATGGACACCAAGTAAAGCATAAATTGTATAGAAGCCGAGTTTACAGTTGTACATGCACATGCATTAAATGCCATATTTTTAAAGGGTATAAGTTAGATTTTTGCAGATTTTTTGTCATTATGAAGATAGAGCAAGAGTGAAGACAGAAAAGAAGCAATTAACGAGTAGAGATTGAAGCTTTTGCATATATTTCAGCAAAGATCAAGCACCATTCCATTAATTTAAAGGTATTCTTCATGTGTCAAGTTACGTAGTTATGTAGTTTCGTATTTGATGAAACCCTAGTTTGCAAAATGGACTCTAGATCTAGGAATCCTAAGGACAAGGAACCATTTGAAGTTCAATTGGTTAGTAATGAGGTAAAGAAACCATACTTTAGGGCTATTCCTAAGGTTGCATATAAGAATGACCTAGTAGGAGCATTATCTGTTAGTCCACCCAAGGTTGTAATGGCACAGGATGTAAGGAAGTGTTATAACTGCAAGGTTGGAGGAATAGGAGACATGGAAATTCTTCAGGCGTATGATAAAATATGTGAAACTTGGGTATTAAAAGAAGAATTTAAAATCATAGAAAGAAAGGGATTAATCTATGCCCTAGATATCACCACTGTCTTCAAAACAGAATTGATAAGAATCATCTTGAGCAGAATCCATGATGGATACCTATGTTTGGAAGGTAGACCTATCAAATGGTCAAAAAGGATTGTGCATAGGGTTATAGGATATCTAACCCTAGGATGGCCTAAGACCCTAAGGAGTGATTCTAAAGAGGTGATTGAGTGAAATACAAGGGAAAAGTGGAACAAGAGAGGAATCACCATTGATACTATCAAAGATCCACTTCTTGAATTTGTAGTAAGGGTCATATCTCACAAATTCTATCAGTAAAGCTGATTGAATAGCGTGCCATATATAGTAGTTGTTTTAGGATACAAGCTTGTGAAGAAAGGTCATACTTATGATCATGCAGAGCTATAGTTGCAACCAATCATGGAGAACTTAGGAGCACTAAGGAGATCCAAAAGTGCTCAATGTAAATTTGGTTCAATTTTGATATGTATATTTTTCTATGTACAAAATAAGTTTCCCTCTTTTGGTAAGGTAGGATGGAAGACCAATAAATCTGTAGTGGTACAAATAAATGAGTACATTGAAAAAATGGGAGACAATTTTGAGTCTATGATGACTAGTTATTTTGAGGATTTCAAGTAGTCAATGAAACAGAGGTTGAGAATTCCTATTTCCCTAGTGGAGAATTATTATAATGACTTATGTTTCTTGGTAGACATTGACTACAACTTTATTCAAGCTGCAGTACCCAGAGTGAGATGGCTAAGGCCTTTGGGTTACGAAACCAACATAGATGAGGCATCAGCTACCATCACTATACTACATGTAGAATAAGTTGACAAGATAGCAAAAATCTTTGGTAATTATGATGTTTTCAAATCCAAAGTTGAAATGGAATATAGAACTACCTCAACTCTAAAGAAAAAGGATAAAATGGTAAAGAAGCTTAAAGCTAAATTTGGTGAAGGAGTTGAAGGTAATGATGATGACGATGATGATGATGAGGAAGAACAAGAGCAGGGCCAAAAACCTCTTTACCTAACCCAAGGTATGGGTGAAGCTAAAGAAGAAGCTGTCGAGAAGGAACAAGCTAAGGAAGCACCAAAAAAACAAGAGACAAAGAAGAGGAAGGCTAAGACATAGCCTACAGCTCAGACAAAGGGTAAGAAAATTATTGAACCAAGTCCTACAAAGCCTACTACTCCAGCCACAACAGTAACCACAAGGGCCATCACTTAAAAGGCTAAGGAGAAAATAAAAGAGAAGAAGAAGGCTACTGAACAACAAGGTCTAGTGCAGAAGAAATTAAGAAGGAAATATGTTGCAAAACCTAAATTTGATGAAGAAAGGACCAAGTTAGAAGACACAAGCCAGTTTAGAATGGTAAGTCATGCTCCCAAGTCTAATATTGAAAACATTTGTGATAATATTAGGGATAATGTAGACTTAACTGGTTTGAAAAATATTGAACTCAATAAATTAAGTAGAGAAGATCAAAATAAGGTTGAAGAATCAGCCATGATGGAAAAGTTCAAGAATACCCCTCTTGGATTTGACACTACAATGCCCAAATATTTATTTTTAATTGTTGAGAATAAATGGCTTTATTGCCTAAATATGGAGAAGGAAATAAGAGAGTCCACATTGGCACAAGTGATGCCAAAAGCATCAAAAGGGCAAATAAAAAAGGCAAACAAGAAACATGGTAGCAAGTTTGCACCCAAGTACAGGGCATTTAGCATTCTTCAAAACACGATTGAAGATGTTATAAAGAAATCAACTCAAATGTGGAAGTTGATATATGGCTTGATTACTGTCAAGGAAGGAGAAGAGGATCCCTTTAAGGGAAGGAAAAATGGAGAAGATGAAGAGAATGATAAGGAAGGAGAAATTAAAAAGGAAAAGGTAGATAACATAGTGGAGGAGACAAAACAATAGGTAGATGATATGGCAATAGTTGAGGAGCAGCAAACAGATCAAAATGTGCAAGACACATAACTACCACCATTAAGCCCTCCACATGACACAAACACACCTGCAGCCACAATAAAAGTAAAATATGTTTCTAACAAGTCAATTCAGAACATCAATCCATTAGCTACAGAGGATCTAAATAAGATCCTTGACCAATCCACACTTCAGGCTAAATTGTGTGATAATCTAGTGTTGGTCAATGTGGATGAGCTACAGAAAGTAGTAGCTGACTTAACTAGGGATAAGGTGAATACAAAAGAACCACCCTCTACCATCCCTATAGCTACAAGTGGTCAACCTCAAGTGTAAACATTAGAAGATACATCAGTAAAGGTTGATACCATAGTCAAAGTTGCTAAACAATAGACTAAGACTGTAGAGGGGCCCACAAAGGAACAAATAGGATAGACAAAGGTATTTGTACCTACCGCACAAACACAAGGTGCGCCATAGGTAATTGTGATTGATCAAGATAAATTAGAAGAAGAAAAGGAAATTCCAAAGTAAAAGGAGCAAGAAGTCATTTAGACATTGGTAAATTTACCAACAATTGGCACTCCCACAAAAGTTCTTTGGGAGCTGAGCACTGATACAATGCTAATTCAAATTTCAGCACCAGGCTCGAGCTCATCAAAGGTTTCAAGGGTACTTCACTATGAAGACCCAACACTAGATGAGGAAATAATTATACCAAAATATGACTATGCAACCATAAACCTTGAATAGATCAATGAAATGCAAGAGGTATTGGAAAGGAAGAAGAACCAAGAGATACTCAGAAAGGAATATAAGAAAAGGAAAGCAGTACATGAGATAAATACATCTTTTTAGATGCATTTAGCTTGCAAACACCTGATGAAACAAAGCCAATATTGGAACAATTGTCAGAAATTGTTCAACGGGTGACAAATGAAGACCAGGAAATCAATGCAAAACTCATGGAATGGTCTGAAAAGAAATTTCAAGGAAAGGTAAATGAGAAGATATCTAGTGGGATAGCATTATCACAAGTGGAGCTAGCTACAAAGATAGAAAAATTGAAGAAGGTACTTGAGAATATATTCTCACTGTACATCAAATTGTGTAACCCCACACTCTACACAAGAAATGAGCCAGAGGATTCTGAGTCTTGAAAGAAACTTCAAAATATCTGGTATGAAATTACCACAAAATTCATCTCAAAGTGAGAAGCATCTTCATACAGTTCTTCACACACAAAAGGAACTAGTTGTATTTACAATAGAAGAGGCTAATACAAGAGCCAAACTAGTACAGATTCAAGCCTCCCTGACCCCTCACATGGAAATGCTTCAGAAGGAACTAGCCTATGCTGAAACAATACTTAAGAAGGATCCTAATCTTTCAACATTTGATGGCTTATTTCACCTTGTAGCAGAGACAACCATCCAAATCAAATCATTAGATGTTGCAATAGACAACTAGGATGCTACTCTCAAGATTGTAATGGAAGTTAATAAGAACTTATTGGATAAATACACACTTAGTGTATAAACCCTTTGACATAAGTGTCAAAAAAGGGGGAGAAATATTAAAAGAGAAGATATATGCAAGGGGGAGACATGTGAAAGGGGGAGTTACAAAATAAATAGAGAAAAGAAAAGGGGAAGTAAACAACAAGAAAGTAGAAATAGAGCATATCAAAAAATAGTAGATAAGGAATATCAAAATGATTGAAGCCAAAGAGAAACAGCATAGGAAAATCTACTCAAAGAGATTTTGGGTATAGAAAAGACACATTAACTTAGGGGGAGTTATAAAATTTTGAAGCTTATAGTTCTTTCCAAAATTTTGAACAATTTTGAAGTTTTGTATATATGTCAAATTGGATGTATATTATACTCAAGGAGATTAGATTCATCATGTATAGTTAAGTGTTTTTTCCACTCATATCAAAGGGGGAGACTATTGATCTTAGATTGGTTTTGACAATTGAGTGTCAACACACTTAAGCTTTTTACTAGGTCATATTGAGCTAGTAACATATGCCGAGTATAATGTGTATAGATGCCAATTGTAATGAGTGTCGAGTCACTCATGTTTTGAGTAAATCAAATGTCGAGTAAATAGTAAGTGTTGAGTGAATTGTATATGTTGAGCAAGTTCAAGTTCTGAGCTAGACAAATTTATAGTATGTGCTAAGCATCAGTATTAACAAGTGTCATGTAACACAGAATTGACCTAGTTGTTTGTGATGGCACAAAAAACTCTGTAAACCATTTTTGAGCCGACATATGGATAGATCTTGAAGCTTTGAAGATAAGATCGAATCTATTTGGATTCCCTATGTGATAAACATGCAACCAATAAAAAAAGTGGAAAAAATTTGAGAGGGAAAAATGAATGAATCTCAATCGTAGATTCATACCTAACCCTAAGCCACCAAAGTCTTTTTAAAGGGAGATGAAGCCCCATAATTTAGGATGTGAGAGAGAGAGAGAGAGAGAGAGAATACATCTAAGGAGGTAATGCTAGTGAAGATTTGAAGGAAGTGAAAAGGGGTGAATTGATTCAAGGTGACTTAGAAGGATAGAGTTGCAGAATCAGTTATCAGAACAGAGGATCAAGGATACAACAATTCCATATCAGATCAAAAAGGATTAAGAAGAACTGAATTGAGATCTAAAATCAACAATATTAGATTGTAAGTGTATCAAATCAAACATTCTACTGTACTTTCTAAAAACTATATTAGCAGGATGAAGTTCTTTGTATTAAGGTTGGCATAACAGTCATAGTGAAATCCTTTAACAAGGTGGCATTCCAAGTGAGTGTTCCAATGTCCTTTAGCTAGGCACACTTTTAATAGGGTGTTGAAATCCTTTAATAGGGTGGGATCTAATAATCCTTTGTAAGCCTTTAATAGGGCAAGCCTTTTATAGGGAAGATCTTGAGAATGGTCAAATTATGTAACCTTAACAATTGAACTTTATTGCTACAGTAGTGAAGAATTGTGGTTGGCATCCCCGCCTCGTTTTTACCTTCTCTTTGGAGGTTTTCTAGGTAATCATATTTGGTGTCAATTATTTGTGTGGATGCATTTACTTTACATGTTGTTTCAATATGTTTATGCATGCATTGTTTCAAAGTTAAAAGTTTTATTGGTTAGAGATTAGTACTTCTAATTCACCCCCCTCCTCCCGCCCTCTCAAAAGTATACATTTCCAATTTTTATTTGCAATAGATTTTGAAGGCCGTAGATTGCTTCTAGGCATTTTAAGGTGGTTTTCTAATAATGAAGTTAGTTTTTGAAAACTTTGAGTCTTTAATGATATTTTTTTAATGAGTATAAATATTCTAGCACTGACACACCTTTTTGGGCACCAAAAATATTTTTTGGTCATTGATTATTTTCCTTGTGATTTTATTTTTTGAAAAGGTGCAATTTCTTAGCCACCAAATTTTACAAGCACCAACCCTTTATTTCCTGACAATTTTTTTGGTGGCTAAATTTTTTTTTTTGTCCATAGAATTGTTTTTCTCAACTGACCTAGTTTTATTGAAAATGTTTCATGGCATGGATGTTTATTTTTAGTGACAACCATTTGGCCACCAAATTGAGGCTCACTAACTATTGATATCAAAACCGCATCATCATTTTGCTAACCCTTCCCATGATTTTGGAGAAACGTTTTTAATTTGCACATATCTTGTATATATGGACTCCATTTTTTGTAAAAGGATCATAATAGTGGTCCAATTATTTTTGAGTTATGATGCATTTTTAGGGTTTTTTTTCTAAAAAAGTTAGGGGTTCTATTTTGCACTCTATTTTATGACAGCTTTATA
The DNA here is from genome assembly GCA_028749045.1 of Cupressus sempervirens. Taxonomy (NCBI): domain Eukaryota; kingdom Viridiplantae; phylum Streptophyta; class Pinopsida; order Cupressales; family Cupressaceae; genus Cupressus; species Cupressus sempervirens. Next base: position 475,601,766 of record CM053789.1, on the reverse strand, counting down.
TCATTGGAAAAGCATGTTCTTGGTAGCTTATGGTGCCTAAACAAGAAACTTTTATGCATTCCCCATGTATCCTCATCATGGTTTGGGACCAGGTTGGGGCCTAAGTGGAAGTTTGTGGGTGGTAACCCCCTACTATATTAAGGGCTGATAGGCCCCAACTATTAGGGGTTGAGGGGTGGAAACCCCTAAGGGAAGGCTTTTTGGGGTGATTATTTCAAGGGCTGACATGTTGTAATTATTGTATACTTAATTTTGTAAGTGGTTGTATAAAATTGCTTAGGGTTAGGGATTTAAGTATGTGATGATGAGATAGTAGCTTCTTGCAACAGTTTTGAGCTATAAGGGATTGCAAATTGTAATCAAGTTGAAATCAATAGATGCTAAGAATATTGAAATCATTATTTGGTGGATGTAGCTTAGGAATTGGGTGACCCCAATTAAATATGTACATCTTGTGTATTCTTCTACGTGCTTTAATATTTTCTAATATTGATTATTTTTGCATGTAATTATTATTTTTGCGTATTTAATCCTAACAAGTGGTATGAGAGTGTGGTTATTTTAGTTATCCTTCATAGGAAATTCTCATGATTGAGTGGGAGTCTCATAGTTAAGTGGGAGAAATGGTAGATGAGACTAAGAAAATGGTTGTGAAGTTTAATGGGAAGAAGTTTTAGGCATGGAAAGTGCAACTGAAAGACTATCTTTATTAAAAGGATTTATGGAGGCCATTGGAAGGAAAATCCAAGAAAGAGGAAACTATGACAGATGAGGACTATGATATTTTACATTTAAAGGCACTTGGAAGTATTCATTTAAGCCTAACATAATTGGTGGAATTTAATATTAAAAAAGTGAAGACAGTGAAATAGTTAATGCAAAACCTAGAAAATTTGTACAAAAATCCTTATGCTTCAAACAAAGTATGTCTTATGAAGTATTTATTTAATATAAAAATAGTAGATGGTAGATCTATTGCTAATAATTTAAATGATTTTAATATGTTTTCTAGTCAATTAACTTCTATAAATGTCCATTTGGATGAAGATATTAAGGTTTTCTTGGTTTTGCATTTTTTTCCTAAAAGATGGATTTACTTGGTAATAGTTATAAGTAATTATCTCTCTAGTTCTAATACCCTAAAATTTTATGATGTCATTGGTCTTATTCTGAGTGAGGAAATTCTTACTAGTGCATCTACATAATGAAGTGTCTTGAACATATAAAGTAGAGACATAATGAATGAGAGAGGAAAAAATTGTTGAAATCATGGGAACCGAGCATCGGAGCCTTTGGATATTGAGTGAATAGTCAAAGACATAGTTGTTTGTAATGACACAAACTACTATGTAAACCATTTTTGGGCCAACATATATATATTTTTACGATTGTAGAAGGTAAAGATTGAGTCATATTGAGAATCCCTATGCAATACATGTAACCAATCATATTAAGGGATATTTTAGGCAACAATATGGATCAACCACAACCATTGGTTCTAAACCAACCCTGGTACACCTATGTTTACTTAAGAAGAAAAACCCTAAAGTAAGATGCAAGAGAGATGAATGCTAAGTGTAGAGAGAGAGAATTCATGGTGGCCATGAGGTTATCACAATGATATGAATTGTAGAATTAGTTAGAGAGAATAGAGCAAAAAAGAGAAAGGAAAAAGGAGACATTGTTGATTAGAAGGATCAAGGAAATATCAAGAAAGAGAAGATATAACATCTAGCAGTGAGGTGCTAATTGAAGGATTATGGTGTTGAATCATTCTAATAGGTGATACAAAGAAAATCTCCTAATAGAGTAGCCTTAATAGGTTTTTTAGTCTTAATAGGCTCTTGAAAATCTCTTAACTAAGTGTTTACTTAATTGTGAGCGTAAATCCTCTAACAAGGTGAGACCTAACATTCTTTGTACCCTTGGATAGGGCATACCCCTCACATGGTAGATCATAGTTTGTGATCAAACTCATTGTAACCATAGTTGGCTACACTTTACAACTGCAGTAGTGAATATTTGTGGGTGTCATCCCCAACCCAAGTTTACCTTCTCCTTAGAGGGTTTTTGGATAACCAAATATCTTGTGTCATGTGTTAAATTTGTTTATGCTATGGATGTAATATGTATTTAGTTATTTTAGCTTACATGCTAAATTATGAGATCAATGTGTGGTGAATGTTATATGGTTAAATTTTTGGAGTGTTGATTCACCCAACCCCCCACCCCTCTTAGATTTTAGTTTCCCATTGCTATTTCAAATAATTGGTCAAAGCATTGATTCTTTTGAAGGAAATCTTGATAGCTTTGGAGGTAAGATCTTGAAGAAGGAAGTGTACAAATTTGGAAAGACTATTGATAACCAAAAGATTGAAATACAACTTGTCCTGCATCAAATCAAGGAGGCAAGAGATGAACTACTAAATTCATTGAAGAGAAGGAAAGAGATAGCTACTCAACAAGATGACACTTAATATCAAGAAATTGATACTACTAGACTATTTGAGGATGCAAACTCTACAAAGTTTGATGAAGAAATTACAAATCTGATGGAAAAGAATGGTGCTCGAATTGAAGAAGTAAAAAATATCAAAAGGGAACAAGAAGCACAATCAATAATATTGTGAGAGATGCTTGAGTTGAAAAAATAAATTTAAAGAAGATAGAGTCGCTATTGAAGAAGATAGAATACTTGAAGAGAAGACATCAGATGTCCAAAAGCTTTCAAACATGCAATTGGATACAATGAATCAATTGATGCTTGTAAATCAAGAACTAAATAGGAAAGACATTGAGATTAATACTTTGGAAACACAAAATTCCTTGCTCCAAAATGAGTTGAGAACAGAAAGAGAAAAACTTAATAAGCCAAGTGAACCCATAAAGTATTTTGAAAAATTTAAACAATCACCAAGACCTAACAACAATACTAATGGATTGGGATATACCACTACTGAAGAAAGAGAATAATCTAGAAATGGTGAAAAAAGGAGTAACAAAGCTAAGAAAAAAAAAAAAACATGTCATAGTTGTGGAAAATTGAGTCACATAGCAAATGTTTATAGGAGCAAAACTAGAAATCAAAACCCTAAACAAAAATTCAAGTGTCACTATTAGAAGTGCAAGAAACAAGGACATTAGGCACATGAATGTAAGACCAAGACTAAAAACACACAAATATTTGAAGGCTATTTTTATAACTACTAGAAATATGGACAAAAGGCATATGAATGAAGATCCAAATCCAAGTGGACATCAAACAAGCAAACAAAGTGAAACCATAGTGGAAATTCATATGATTGGGATTACAACACAAGGTACAATTATCACTATTGTCAAGAGTATGGTCATGTTTCTAAAAAATACATTAGAACACACTTCAGAGGAAACTACAACAAATGGGTGAATGATATTGGATGCTTCGGTTGTTTGAAGAATAGTCATGTCAGTAGAAAGTGTCCAACAAGGTCACCTACATCGAGCAATGAATCTAACAAAGGAAAAGATAATATTGATGTTGAAAAGGTAAAGGTGTAGATGAGAAAGACATGGAAAAAAATTTATAGTACATCAAGTGCAGATAAGGTCACTTCATCCAATGCATCAGGTGATCACATCACCACTGACTAGGCAATCATCACATCACCCCTTACTGATATTCCAAAAGTTATATTATGAATTAGTTCCAAGAATCTTAGATCTGAAAATATTATATAAGCATGAATTAAGATGCAATGGAGTTATTATAATCTTGAGAAAATCTATAGTTTTGTTATTTTCTATGTTGTTGCCAAGCATGCAAAATTTTACAGTTGCTACTAAGCATGAATAAAATTTTAGTTGTTCTTGAGTGATGGAATTGTGCTAGTACTGGTTGAGCTCACTATGATAGATGAACATAGTGGAAATCATGTGTAAATTGAGTGAAATCCAATACTAGTTGAGCTTACAACTGTGTAGGCATTAAGTATTTATTATCGAATATGAAGGGTTATATAGTCAATTTGTGACTCATTTACATTCACCAACAATTGAAGAGAGCACAAAGAGAACAAAGATCATGAAGGAGAATTGAAAAAAAATATTTAAGTGTTTGTGAACCAGATTTCACTACTACTTGACATCATCCTATAGATTTGGAAGGTATTTAGCTATTGTCGAGTTACACTGCTTGAATTCTTGTAAACCCTAAGCAGTCAAAATGGTAGCTAGCTCTTTGAAAAGTGTTAGAAAAGAAGGAAAGGAAGTTTTCAATGTTCAACTAATAAGTAATGACGTTAAGAAACCACCTTTCTAAGCAATACCTTAAATTTTATATAAAGAATACCCATCTGGTGCATTATCGATGATACCACCAAAAGTTCTAATGATCCAAGATGTGAGGTGGTTCTATTCATGTAAAGTTGGAGTAGTAGGAGATATGGAGATAAGAGAAATATATAGTCAGCTATGTGATAATGGAGTCTTGAGGAAAGATAACAAAATCATAGAGAAGAAAGGGGCTAACCTATGCCCTACATTTTCCCAATGTATTCAAGACTGAAAGGACCAAAATTATGTTAAGTAACATACATGATGACTATATTTGGTTGGAGGATGGACCAACTAAGTTCACTAATAGGATAATAAACTAAGTATCAGGTTACTCTACCCTAGATAGACCTAAGAGTATGCATAGTGATGCAAAGGAAGTGATTGAGAAGAATATAGGTGTTGTATGGAACAAGAAAGGGATTTATATTGACACAATATAAAACCCTCTAATTTCCTTTGCAGTAAGTGTGATTTCTCATAAATTCTTTCAATCTAGTTGACCGAACAATGTTTCATGTATGGCAATTGATTTGGGATACAAGATAGTAAAGAGAGACCACACCTATGACCTTGCTAAGTTACAACTAAAACAACTATCAAAAAACTTGGAGGCAATAAGGAAAATAAAGAGTGCATCTTGAAATTTTGGTTCTCTACTAGTTTGCATATTATTTTATGTACAAAATACTTTTCCTACATTTGGTAAAGTGGCATGGAAGGCAAATAGGCCTATCACACATCAGATCACAGAATTCATATAACATCTTCGAGATAATTTTGAGTCATTGACTACTAGCGACTTTGAGGATTTTAAGAAATCCATGAAATAAAGGTTAAGGATCCCTATATCACTTTTGGAAAAACATTACAATGATGTTTGTTTCTTGGTGGATGTAGACTACACATATGTTCAAGTAGCAATACCTAGGGTCAAATGGTTGAAACCCTTGCCATATAAGATCAATGTAGATGAGGCATGTACAACAATAACAACTCTATTAGTAGAAGATATTGACAAGAGTGCCACCTCATTTGGTAATTATGATGAAGCCAAATCAAGAATAAAAATTGATTTAAAGATAACTATAGTTCTTAGAAAGAAGAGAAAATTTGTTAAGAAGTTGAAGGAGAGATTTGGTGAAGGGGGAGAAGTAGAAGATGATGATGATGATGATGATGATGATGAATAGGAAGAACAAGGCCAAGGAGAGGATCAAGGTGAAGATGTTGAAGGTGTCAAGGGAGAAGAAGCCAAGGAAGCACCAAAAGAAAAAGAAAAAATAGTGGAGAAAATAGAGAAGCCTGTGAAAAAGTCATAGCAGAAGCCTACAATACCTACTACTAGGTCAAGCATAATGGTAGCCATTGTACATGCTAGTGAAGTTGTAAATCCTAAGGGAAAAATGCCAATCACTATAGCAAAGTTAAGCTAGCCTCAAAAGAAAACCTATAGAAGGTTACGAAGAAAGAAGAAGAAGAAGGGTGAGTCAAATGAGGAGAAGATAGAGTCAATTCAAGGTGCTAAGCCACAATCCCTCCTTTGACATAGACAATTTGTCTGAAAATATCATTATAAATGCAAATTGATCTGGTTTCACACATGTAAATTTTGATAAGCTAGGGAATGTAGATAAAAATAAGGTTGAAGAGGCCATACATGAGATGATGGATACATTCGAATCCACTCCACTAGAGATTTCTGGCTCATTCCCTAAAAGCCTATATGACCAAGTTGAGAAAAAGTGGCAATATAGTTTGACCATTGAAATGAAAATAAGGGAGGATCAATTATCCCAAATTATGCCTACTTTGGACAAGCAGATGATGACTAAAACCATGAATAAGTTCAAGGGGAAATTTTCCCCCAAATATAGAGCTTTTAAGATTTTAAGAAATCAAATAGAAGAAGTGGTGACACAAATCACATTATTTTGGAAAGACATTTATGGTTTGTCTACCAAGAATGTTGAATAGAAAGTACAAGAAAAGGAAAAGGAACCTAAGAAAGGTGATGAGGTAGAGAAAGGTCAGAAACAACATGATAACCAAGAAAAAGATGGTAATGTGGATGGAACTAAGGTGACAACACAAGAGGCCACAACTGAAGAGGAGTAGCAAGATGCAAGATATACAAGTGCCAAGTGCAAGTCCACCACATACAAACCAAGTGAGTCAACATGACTCAGTACTCATCAAGGATGTACCTAATACATCAACACAAAATATAAATCCCTTGATTGAGGAAGATTTTAAAAATATTCTGATAGACTCCACCACTACAACACAACTATGCACAAATCCTATACTGCTGAGAGTTGATGAGATTGAGAAGGTAGAACTGGCATCTGCAGGGGAGAAACTACAAGAAACACCTAATGTGCCCCCTCAATCTGTGGAAGAAAAAGTGATAGAAACAAAGGATCTTAAATAAGATAAAAGTTTAAACCTATCAAAAATAGTTGTTACAACTAAAACACCATCTGCAATGCCCATTTTAGTGTTTTAGATGAAAGAGGCAGAGGCACAACAAATAATTCATCATTGCCTAGCCTAAACAATTCAGGTTTGCCTGCAATAGTAATTGTTGAGAAGGATGGTACTTGATGGAGACACAACCAAAGACCAGAATGAACACACAGGAAAATGGAAATATTATTATCAATGAAAAATGCCCCATGGAATTACAATAGTATGATTCTAGAGAAAGAAATCCTCCACACAGTACCTTCTCTCTAACTCCACTAAGAATAGCCTTTACAATGCCAGAAATGTTCTTAAATAGACCATAATTCATTTAGGGTTAGGAATGCATTCTAGAATACACTAGTTTGTATCCACTGCCAAAACAAAAGGTTCTAAAAGTCACGTTAGAAGTCGGTGTAAAATTAGAAGAATCTAGAAACAGTAGTCCAACTTCTAGGAGACATAACTTTTGAATTGGGACTCCAATTGGTAAATTGTTTACATTTTTAGAAAGCTCTCAAAGTGATCTACAGCCCTATGGATAGCTTCACTCATCCCCCATTTTTTGGCCCTGTATGAAGCCATTTAGTGCCCCATATCTGACTTTGAAGTGCTCTTAGGAGTTCTTTAGAAAAATTAAAAATGTAATAACTTTCTAACCGTAAAGCCTTTTGATTGATTCTTTTTTTGGAGTGTTTTAAATTACAAGTGTAATCATCCCTCCAAATTACACCCTCTAACTCATCATAATTTTGGCTCTATTACAAAATAACCCATTTTTTACATTTACATGTATCCCAAGGTGCTCAAAAACTCTAATCTAGAAAACTAATAATGGAACTGTGAGAGTCAAAACCTTTATTTGACCCAAATGGGTATCCAAAAATAAAAACACATCAAACAGAAACTATCTCTAAGCATATTTTTTGGGTGATACAAGATTGCTCTTACACCACTAGATGCTCTTGCATCAGACACCCAAGGTAGATTGAAAAGTGACCCTATCACTTTATGGTAGAGGAAAACCCAAATGGGCAACCTCTACTATTGATATCCAAGTTGATTCCTCTATTGGTCATCATTTCCACTTCACCAGGTACTCTTCATATTGCCTATTTACAGTACTCCAACCCACACGACTATCTAGAATCTCTTTTATCTCCTCCTTAGAAGTAGGAATTAGACATGGCTCCAACATCAACCCCTCATCTGCACCATCATCATGATATTATGTTAAGTCTACAATGTTGAAGATAGGAGAAATGTGAATCCCATCTAGCAACTCCACCTCATATGCATTTCCTGAGTCATGCTTCTTCAAAAATTTATAAGGGCCAAATTTCTTCATCTTCAGCTTGTTGTAAGTATGCATTGGAAACTGTTCCTTTTGTAAGTGTACCATAACTAGATCCCTTACTTAGAACTCCTTATGTCTCCTCCTTTGATCTACCCTAGCTTTATACTATTGATTCATCTTGGTGATGTGTGCATGGACCTCCTCATGTAGACTCTTGATATGTTCAGCCAATTCTTCTGCCTCAGCACTTGTCCTCACCTCTTCCTCCATTTTCGTTAGTTCTAGTGTAGTCCTTGGACTACTTCCATACACAATTTTTAATGGTGATCTACCAGTATTCCTATTTACATAATTATTGTTAGAAAATTATGCTTGTGATAGAATCAAATCCCATCCCTTGGGCTTATCTCCCACTAAACACCTTAGCAAATTGCCCAGAATTCTATTTACCACTTTGGTCTATCCGTCAGACTATGGATGATGTGTAGAATTGAACCTCAATTCTGTCCTCAACTTCTTCCATAAAGTCCTCCAGAAATACCCCATAAATTGAGTATCTCTGTCGGAAACAATACTCTTTGGGAGATCATGTAGTCTCACCACCTCTCTGAAAAAAAATCTGCAATATGTATAGCATCATGAGTCTTTTGGCATGGGATGAAATGTGCCATCTTGGAGAACCTATCAAACACCACAAATACTGAGTCATTACCCCTTTGCGTTCTTGGCAATCTAAGAAAAAAATCCATACTTATGTCCTCCCAAGGCTTTGATGGAACAGGCAATGGCTGATAAAGTCTAGTACTGTGACTAAATCCTTTGGCTACTTGACATACTTGACAACTTTGCACAAATTTATTCACATCTTGTGACATTTGAGGCCAAAAATAATGTTCTCTAAGAATGGCAATGGTCTTATCTCGACAAAAGAAACCTACCATTCCCCCACTGTGTTTCTCTTTGATCAATTTTTCCCTCATGGAACTCCATGGAATGCATAATTGACTGCCCTTAAACAACATACCATCCTAAATCAAATAATCTAGCCACTTGGTTCTGTCTACAGTAATAGGTTCTTTACAAGCCTTCCATGCTTGAGCAAAATTGAGATCCTCCAGGTACAGATTCTTGAGTTCATCAAACCCAACCACTTCAACCTGCATTACTATAAGCAAAAATTGTCTCCTACTCAATGCATCTACAACCCTATTAGACCTTCCACTTCTATGTTTCAACACAAATGTATAGCTCTGCATGAACTCTACCCACTTCATTTGTCTCTCATTCAATTTACCTTGGCTATTTAGGTATACAAGACAAATTCTTTTGGCAATAAATAATACCTCTATTTCTTTAAGGCCTAAATGATTGCATAGAACTCTTGATCATAAACAAAATACTTCTTCTTTGCATCATTCAATTTTTCACTAAAATATGCAATAGGCTTACCTTCTTGGCTCAATACAGCCCCAATAGCACTACCACTAGCATCACAATCTACTTGGAACACTTTACTAAAATCAGGAAGTGCCAACATAGGTTGTTCTATCACCTTCTTCTTCAACAATTCAAAACTCCTTGTAGCTGTTATAGTCCACTTGACCTCTTTCCTATCTCCCCTTATTGTTTCAGTCAAGGGTGCACATATGCCACTAAAATTCTTAATGAACTTCCTGTAAAAACTAACTACACCATGAAATGATCTCACCTTAGTACCAGACCTTGGAGTAGGCCATTCCAAGATGGCCTTTACATTCTATGGATCCATTTTGAAACCTTCAAATGATACAACAAACCCCAAGTAAACTAACTTTTTTTTTACAAAGCTACATTTCTTCAAATTAATCAACATTTTCTCTTCCCTCAACCTTTCAAGGACACTACGAATGTGCAAAAAATGTTCATCCAAAGTCTTACTAAAAATTAAAATATCATCCAAATAGACAATAACAAATTTTCCCAAGAATTTCTTTAGTACCTCATTCATAAGTTGTGTGAAGGTTCTTGGGGCCTTGGTCAGTCCAAATTGCATGACTAACCAGTCATATAGACCCTCACTGGTCTTGAATGCATTCTTCCACTCATCTCCCTCTCGTATCTATATCTGGTGATAGCCACTCTTCAGATCTATCTTTGTGAAGTACTAAGCTCCACTCAAGTAGTCCATAAGATCATCCATTCTTGGCAAAGGAAATTGATACTTGATGGTTATTCTATTTATAGCTCAAGATTCTATGCACATTCTCCACTCTCCATCCTTCTTTGGTGCCAATACTACAGGTACTACACATGAACTCAAGCTTTCTCAAATAAGACCCTTCCTCAATAGCTCTTGAACTTTTTTGTTTAGCTCCTTAGTTTCAATAGGAGCCATCCTATGAGCAGCCTTATTAGGAAAATGAGCTCTAGGGATTAAACCTATCTAATGACTAATCTGCCTTACTGGTGGCAACCCTTCTGGAACATTATCAGAGATGGCATCTCCATTCTCACTTAATAGGCCTGAAACTTTAGTTGGAATTTCTCTACTACCTTCCTTATCTCTTCTAGGAATCAAAGCATAACACATACACTAGTGTTTCATACCATCCAAAAAAATTATTCCATCAACAAGACATATCCTAGCACTATTGCATACCTTTTCACCTTCTTTTATCAATGGCTTCAATTTTTGGTGAACTCCATCCTTTGTCAGAGAGTGTGTATTTGCATGACCATCATGTACAGCATGTCTATCAAATTACCATGATCTTTCCAACAATAAATGGCAGACATCCATTGGAATAATGTCACAAAGAACTTCATCCTAGTAACTCCCAATCTTGAACTTCACCAAACACTATTCACTGACCAGGACCTTATGATCATCCTTCACCCAAGCAATCCGATAGGGTTGGGGGTGTTTCTCCCTCTTAAGCTTTAGCTTAGAGACCATCTCCTCAAATACCAAGTTGTTAGTGTTGTCACCATCAACAATCACATCACAACACTTATCCTCGCACTTGCACCTAGTACAAAACAAACTCCTTTGTTCATGTTTAGTCTCACTGCTTAGTAAGACCCTTTCATTTATTGGAACCTCTCCTCTTTTTGCATCCTCAAAATGTGATGATTGTGCATCCTCATCCTCATGAGCAACCCTTGCTTGACCATTAGCTCTCCTATCTATCCTTCCTTGTTGTTGAGCGCATTCAAATGCACGATGACCTTCTTCATTGTAATGAGAATAGGTACCATGGAAGCCTCCTCTTCCTAAACCTTGTCCATGTCCTCTGCCTCTTCCTCTCTGATCTCCAAAGTTTTGATCATGAGAGCAGTTAAAAACCTTGTTCCTCTGGTTCTTGCTAGTACCCACATCTTCATTTTTCTTCTGGGTCTCATTTTGGCCTCCAAATGTCCTACTACCGCCCCTTCCTCCTTGACCACACCCTCTTTGCCTTCTGTCAACCCTTTTGTTTAGCTTTTCTTCAAGTCATAGGGAAAACTAGTATGCCTCTTCAATGCTAGTCATTCTAACTAGACTTAAATCCTCCTGAATGCTAGGTCATAACCCACTAAGGTAACGAGCAACCTTCTCCTTATTAGCTTCTACATGCCCTACCCTAATAAGAAGTAAATAAAATTCCTCTATATATTCCTAGACAGATTTTCTTGCTTGCTTTAACCCTTGCATTTTCTTGAACAAATCAAGCTTGTAATCAATAGGAATGAACTCCTTCTTTAGTCCACCATGCGATCCCACCTTGTGATTTTCTCCTTTCCTCTTCTATTCCTTTCTAGTTGAATCTCTTGCCACCAGATTTTGGCATGGCTTTTCATTTTGGCCTTCGCAAACTTAACCCTCTCTAGGTCCCTGATATCCTCATACTCAAAATATTCCTGTAGTTCATTGATCCAATTGATCAACTCATCCGGGTTTAGAGTTCCCAAAAACATACCCACATCAATTTTAGGTCTTTTTCCAAGCTTAGAAATGGCCCTAAGAAGCCTCTCCTCTACCTAATTTAGAACTTCCTCTTCACCTTCCCCTCCCTGTCCAATATTTTTTTCTTCTTCATTTTCTTCCTCACTTTCGTTGCCTGTGGCAACATTTAGTCCTCCATAGATCTCCTCCTGCAATGCTTGAACTTGTCTCTAGAGGGCTCTAACCTCAGGAGTAACAACTCTGGCCCTTCCACCACATTCCCTTCATGGAGGCATCTTCTTGTCTCAAACCACACAGTCCTGGTGCAAACTGCCTCACAGTCGGCACTCTATCTACACACTCAAGAAAACTTTCTCTAATACCACTTGATGGAGACACAACCAAAGACCAGAATGAACACACAAGAAAAGGGAAATATTATTATCAATAAAATATTCCCTATGGGCTTACAATAGTATGATTTTTGAGAAATAAATCCTCCACATAGTACCTTCTCTCTAACTCCACTAAGGACTACCTTTCCAATGCCAAAAATATTCTTAAATAGACCCTAATTCATTTAGGGTTAGGAATACATTCTATAATATACCAATTGGCATCCACCGCCAAACTAGAAGGTTCCAGGAGTCACGTTAGAAGTCAGTGTAAAATTAGAAGAATCCAAAAATGGTAGTTCAACTTACGGGAGGCATAACTTTTGAACTGGGACTCTGATTGGCAAACCGTTTACATTTTTGGAAAGCTCTCAAAGCACTCTATAGCCTTATGGACTAGTTTTTCTCATTCCCCCATTTTTTTGGCCTCATAAAAGGCCATTTAGTGCCCCATATCTGACTTTGAAGTGCTCTTAGGAGGTCTCCAAGAAAATTAAAACTGCAATAACTTTCTAACCGTAAAGCCTTTTGACCTGATTCTTTTTCTAGAGTGTTTTAAATTACAAGTTTAATCATCCCTCCAAATTACACCCTCTAACTCATCATAATTTTGTCTCTATTACAAAATAACCCATTTTTCTACATTTACATGTATCCCAAGGTGCTTAAAAACTCTAACCCAGAAAACTAATAGTGGAACTATGAGAGTTGGAACCTTTATTTGACCCAAATGGGTATCCACAAATAAAACCACATTAAATAGAAACTATCTCTAAGCATATTTTTGGGTGATATAGGATTATCCTTACACCACTGGATGCTCTTGCATCAATACTAAAGTACACATAGGTTAGAAGGCAAGTCCTGTACCTATTCCACATTCACAAGGTAAAGTTAAAAAAGAAGTCAAGGATAATAGAACTAAAGAGTTAGAGGTGACTACTAAGCCAAAGGAATAGATTGCCATAGAAAAATTGGTCACATTGTCAGTTTATGTATCTCCTCTTACAAGTCAAACTCTTCAAAGGTTGAGTACAGATGTTATACCACTATAGATATCAAGGCCTAGTCCTAGAAAATCAAAGAGTGTAGAAGATACATCATTTGGTGATGTAATTTTAGATGAAGTGATTGAGTCACCAAATTTTGTTCTTACAACAATAACTGTTGAATAGATGAGTATTCTACAGGAAGCTCTTCAAAGGAAAAAGAGGCAAGAAATAATGAGAAGAGAGTACAAACAAAAGAAGGAAATATTCTATGATTGTTTTAGTCTCCCTAATATGAATGAAGATAAGCCCTTAATTAAGAAACTTGTCACTATTATTAACAAAAGAAAGGTTGAAGACCTAGATTCCAATGTGAAACTTTTAGAATGGTATAAAAGGACATTTCACACAAAGTACTAGAGAAGATATCTAGTTCTATTGCACTTAGACAGGTTGATTTAGCAAAACAAAGTGGAGAGTGTGAGGAAGGTGTTAGAGAATATTTTCTCACTATACACTAAGTAATGTCATGTCAATCTTTTCACATAGTAAGTCTAGAGGGCTATTGTCTGACTATAAGGAGATCTACAACTTACAGGTACAACTTTGAAGTTATCTCCTGGTCAAAGTCAATTTCATTTATAGAATTTATTGCCCATACAAGGTAGGCTTGTTGGGCTACAAGCACAAGATACAAACATTAGGTCTACCTTAATCAATATACAATCCATTTTGACTCTAGATATGGAAGTGTTGCATAAGGAACAAGCCTATCTTGAGACATTGATAAAGAAATATTCTCATCTTTCAACTCATGATGGCTTAGGTGACCTTGCTACCTAGCTAAACATTCAATTTCAAACTATAGAGGTAGCCAACAACAATTGGGATGCAACACTGAAGATTATAATGGATATCCATAAATCGATTTTTGATAAACACACTCTGAGTGTACCACCAAATGACATAAGTATCAAAAAAGGGGGAATTGAAGCAAGGGGGAGTGAATTTTTTGGGAAATGAAGTTTGATAGGGCATAGGACATATCTACTTAGGGGCGGTACAAGAAGTAGAGAAGGATAACATAAAAGAATTATTTACTTAGGAGTAATGCAGTTATAAGGTATGACTAGATATCATCCACTTAATAAAATTTTGAAGTTTTGAAATTTTGTATGAGTGGTGGGTCAAGTATATATATTGTCTGGTTTATACTCATATTAAGGTTGTATATACATGAAAAAGTGTTTTCGCCACTCATGTCAAAGGGGGAGATTGTTGATCTCATTTTGTTTTTGACAAGGCAGTGATAAAATACTTGAGTCATTATCTATCAAAAATGTAGTGCATGTGATCAAAATATGTCAAGCATTAGTTACCAGACAATACATGCCAAGCATTATGACAATAAGTGCCAAGCACTAGTATGTGTCGATCAATCTATGCATGTTGAGTCACTCAAGTGTCGAGCCAACAGAAGGAGTAGAGAAAACTAGTATGGACCAAATGATATAGGTGTTGAGTAAACAATGTATGTTGAGTTGTTAAGGAGCCAAGTTAAAAAATTATGAACATATTGATGGTTAAGCATCAAAGCCTTTGGATGTTGAGTGGATAGTCAAAGACATAGTTATTTGTAATGGAACAAACTACTATGTAAAACATTTTTGGTCCAACATATACATTGTTTTACAATTTTAGAAGATAAGGATTGAGTCATATTGAGAATCCCTATGTAGTACATATAACCAATCATATTAACAAATGTTTTTGATGCTAATTTATGGATCAACCATAGCCATTAATTCTAACCTAATCCTAGTCCACCTATGTTTACTTAAAGAGACAAACTCTAAAGAGTTTGTAAGATGTGAGAGAGATAGTGATATGAATTGCAAAGTTAGTTAGAGAGAATAGAGCAGAGTACAAAAAGGATAGAAGAGACATATTTCATTAGAAGGATCAAGGATTTATCGAGAAAGAGAAGATCTAATATCTAGTAGTAAAGTGTTAACCAAAGGATCATGGTGTTAAATCATTCTAAAAGGTGATACAAAGAAAATCTCCTAATAGAGTAGCCTTAACAGGCTCTTGTCAATCTCTTAACTGAGTGCTTCCTTAATTGTGATTGTAAATCCTCTAACAAGGTGAGACCTAATAGTCTTTGTAGCCTTTGACAAGGGAGACCTCTCATAGAGAGATCATAGTTTATGATCAAACTCACTGTAAACCATAATTGGCTAGATTTTACAACTACAGTAGTGAAGATTTTTGGGTGTCATCCCCACCCCAGTTTTACCTTCTCCTTGGAGGGTTTCTGGATAACTAAATATCTTGTGTCATATTAAATTTGTTTTATGCTATGAATGCAATGCGTAGTTAGCTATTAAAGTTTACATGCTAATTATGAGATGGATGTGTGGTGAATGTTTTATGGTTAAAGTTTTGAAGTGATGGTTTACCCCCACACCCCCCTCCCCCCCTCTCAAATTTTACTTTCCCATTGTTATTTCCAACAAAATCAAGAGGAAAATCAAAGCAAAAGAGGTATCAATCTAGAGGACCAAGACATAGCTGGTACTATGAGAAAATTGGTCATTAGAAGAAAGATTGTTGGAATAAAAAGAATAATGAAGGAGACAAACAAGAAGAGAATAAAGAGAAATAAAGTATAACTTAAGTTAATAGAGATAGTGGAGAAAGAACTACAATAAAAGATCTTTGAGATGCATAAATCTCATTAATAAATGACCAAATCTGGTAAAAGTAAAAAATGTGGAGTTCTCCATAACAAAAGCATGGGTACATTGGATGTATGCATAGTAATAAGACATAAATTCATAGCTCTATCAAAAAAATGCACCATAATAATAATAAAATGCACAAGAATAGAGTTAACTTAGCCAAACAAGAAGATGTTTACCTCTAGAGCCTGATTTCAGCATTAGGGTATAACATAAAATTAACATTTAAGTAATTTTCTTTTCTTATACTCTAAGTTACATTATATGTTATGCATCTAAAACTTTTCTAGATAGAAGTTAGCCTCATAGGAGATAAAATAAATATTTTAGCTTTTGATGTTTTAAAAGATTCAGCTCAGCCTGCTTTAGGAATCAACAATTTAGCTTGTCCTTTTCATGTCTTGTGACCTTGTATTTAAGTCTAAGGTATTTACTATCTATATATGTGATAATTATTCTTGTAAAGTGTTTGATTAGTGTTGATTGCATCTTATTTATAATGTAATGAATTAGGGTTTGGTGAATTACCCTAGAAATGTGCTTTAAACCAATATTATTGTGAATGGTTGAATTGGATTCCTAATGAGGTTTATTTTGGGTCACCAAAGGATTTTGAATCTTGTGATTCCTTATAAAAGATAGTTGTTTATGGGTAAAAGCACAAACCTATATCACCTTTTATTAAGAAAATCGATGCCAAAACGCATACTATTAAATTTTAATGACATAAAATGGTATTTGCATTTAGAATTTAAAGATGATGTAAACTATTGAAATGTGTGAAATTGGATGAATTTTATGCCTATAATTTTTTTTTTTTTTTGAGTAAAAATTTAGTTATTGTTATAAATTTTGAAGTCCTTTTTTAAACTACAAATAATATAGGGTGTAGTTCTCGTCAAACAAGTACATGAAAATCATCATTTTTTGCTCTGATTTGAAAATATGTTATAGATGACATGTATAACTAGGTCAAAAGAAAAAACAAATATTAATTTTTCATTTATATTTTCTTTGTTATGAGTACTCGAGGTTGACCTCATTAGAAACCTGTTGCCTAGTTTTTCACCTTGCATTTTTTGTTATACCGTATAGTGAAAGAACCAATGGTCATATGTGTAAAATGTGAGATGTATTAAAAAACCCTAGATGAAATTATTAAAAATTTCATGAAACCATTGCTATGTGCTCTAGTTTTTTCAAAATTTTGGAAAGTAGTGTTTTACAAAAATTGTGCAGGAAGCTTGTTACCCTAAAGTTGTCCCATTTTTATTTTAGAATTACTTTCCCAAAATTTAATTATCTTTTCCTATAAACCATTACTTTAATCGTGGTTTGACTTTTGTTAATTCCTTAACACTTTCCAAAGTGTTTTAACCATTGCAGGGTTTACTTTTTCTAATCGTTGATCTCAAAAGGATCAACGATGAATTCTTGCCCACAATATGAATTTTCTTGATCTTTAGCAAATGCGGACAAGTGCCTAATTTCCATGTAGCATTTTGTGATGTTATCTGTTTAATGCATCACAAAAGCTAGGAGGTGTCAAAGCAGTTTCAAAATTGTCAGGTGGTCATCAGAGCACGTTGGGATTTCGAGCCATCTCATTGGTTGAGCAAAATAGTAGGATTACCTTTTTGTATTATAGCATGACATTGTTGATCTTTGAAAGATCTACAGATAGGTGTATTACTGCAATATAAATATATAAAAAGTTTAAATAAAGCGGGGAAGCACCCTAGTGACATTTGTATTGGATGAGGTCATGCGCCCCTAGTTTGAAAAAGGGTAGTAGTACAATCAAGACTGTTGGCAAGTGTCAAACACAATAGAGAAAGTACATCATTTTATTTTTTGATCTTGCTAAATGGGTCATAAAAGGTATGAGATATATGAGACCATTGATCTTGGAAAGATCAACGGATAACACATTCTCACTTTATAAAAGTGACCAAAGTTTAACTAATTTGGGGAAGTGCCTTCCTGCCACATGGACAAGTGGGGTCAATCATTCGAAGGGTCGCCTAGTCATGTCAAGTTGGAACCTATGCTAACATGGTACATGATGATTGGTGGAGTGGTTTACGTGTTCATTGACTTGGATGATGATTGTATTAGTGGGCCTAAAACATTGAAACTGAACATGTAAAGTTATAAGAAATTTTATGATCATCGATCTTTGGTAGATCAACGATCAGCACTTTACCACAATATAGAAGTGCTTGAACATTATGAAATGTGGGGAAATGGCTTGTTGATGCATGACAATCTCCAAAAAGGGTTAATGTAGTCTTTTGGTTTTAAACGAAGCCATCTGATTCTTGAAGATTGATGATGGAATTTTAAATTTCATGGCACAACACAAAATGTGACTATTGAAGTATTAATTTTGATCAATGTTGTTTCATGCAAGCTTAATGGTGTAATAAAACTTCCAATTCTCCATTATTGAGAAATTATGTTGCATAATTCTCACAGTGCAAAGATTTCCATAGTGAACTTTGAAATTTTTCAAGGGTTTCAATATATTGCTAAGTGATTTCCAGAGAAGAAAGAGCACGAAAAATGGGTAAGTCATCTGAGCTTCTGGAAAATTAAGAAGTTGTAATTGCATTAAGGTAAATTTTAAACATGCCTCCATGAAGGGATTTTCCAGGAAAGTAGATTCTTTGAAGAGCGTGGTACATGATGATTTCCTAGAACAAATGCCATAGTCTATAAATGAATTAGCTAGGGTAAAATATCTTATCTTGAAAAACCCTAGGTTATTAGCTAGTGAGAATTTTTATGATAAATAAAACTAGTTAAGGGTTGCAAAAGTATTTGTTGGAGGATTAGGGCTTTTCTAGAAATCATTTGCAAAAAGAAAACTTGATACTCTAGTGAACAATGTATGGGAATTCGATATAGGTAAGTTGATTGTTCTAGGAGTTTTCTTTGATGATGATCTATTTGTTGACAATTGGCTAATAGTGATACGTGATTGTTGTCATTTATGCTAACACATAACGTACTTGATCATAGGAAACCTCAAAAATAAAGATACTTAGTGTTTGGTAATCAAAAAATTGTCTAAGTATAGAATTTAGTTTACAATAGTGTATTGTTTTGTTTATAACTTGTTATTGACATCATATTATGACTAATGAAGTTAGATGGAGATAGTATACATGTTGGCAATGATGTGTAAAACCTTAGAAGTTAGTACGAACTGTACAGAATAGAGATAATCATGTTTGAAGTGAAACAAGACAGTGAAATCAAAGGAAAGTTACAAGATAATTACTTGTCCAATTAGGGCCGACATCCTAGATGTTTACTCTAAGTTGGAAAAGTGAATTGTGGTCTTATCTCACCTAGAAAAAATTTGTATAAAGGTATGGTATTTATGCAAAGGACATCTTGTGATGAGAGTGTGAGTGATTGTGATTGTGAGTGTTATCTTGTAATTGTGATTAGATGCGAACTTTTGTGAAAGTGATATATCTGAAGTTTTATATGAGCTATTTTTTGATCTAAGATTTATGAGCTATTTTTTGATCTAAGATTGAGCTAGAGATTAGAGATCAGTCAAGGAAGAAGATATAGTACTTATATTCCAGAATTTTGATTACTTGTTTGGGAAAAGAGCTCTTCTTGTAATTAGAAGTGCAGGTTTGGGCAGTGGGCTCATCTTGCATTTACTATACTACAACTCCTAACAAGGTTGGAATCTCCTAATAAGGACTCCTTATACTAAATTTTCTCATTAACTCCTAACAGGGTCCATCCTCTAACAAGAAACTTATATATCAGTATATTATCTAGTGGGTATCATCCCCACTGGGGTTTTCCATTGGCCAGGGTTTCCCTAGTTAACAAAATATGGTGTTATGAGTTATCTTTGTGCATTGTTACTGTTAGTATTCAAAATTACTTTATTCCTTTGTTATGCATGGTTTAAAGTAAGAAATAATATCCAGTTGCCAACTAAAGTTTGTAGATTACTAATTCACCCCCCCCCCCCCCCCCCCCACCTAGTAATCCCTATTTCTAACAATTGGTATCAGAGTACAATTACTTTGAAGAGGCTTAACAACTTAAGTAAGATCCCTATGAATATGGAACAATTGATGAAGAACCTTGAAGAAGCTCTTGAAAAATTGATCTCCTTACTAAAGAAAGAGATAAGTTGAAGGACATATATGAAGACTCCAAAGTATACATTGGTCAATTAAAAGAAAAGATTGAACATCTCAAATCTAAGCCTAAGTCTACTGAATCTAGAACTAATGATGATGATTATTCAATTTTGAAAATAGAGTTCAAAATATTGAAGCGTGAATTGAAGAATACAAATCTAAAATTGAATTTGAGAAATGATCCTAGCAAAGTTGAATCTAATTTCAAGACTAAAAATGTAGATTTGAGAACAAGTCTAGTGAAGAAAACATCTGAGTTTGAAATAGTGAAAGAAGACCATGAAGAACTTCATAAGTACAATACTATTGTGAAAGGTAAATTAACTTAGTGCAAGCAACAACTTAAGAAGCTTGATTCTAGTAGAGAAAATCTTAATGATTTAATGTCAATACAGAGACCTACTTATGATAAGACTGGTCTTGGTTGTCTAACTAATATGTTTGCAAAGAAACTTGAGATTAGATCATATTTGAAAGAAAAAGATAAATCTAATGATAAGATTGAATCTAGTTAATCTTCTGATAAATCTAAAGAAATTTAGCAAAACAAGGAAGTTGATGTTTTGGATGAACCAAAGGAAGTGGACTCTCCTAAGGAAATCAGGTATGAATTTAGAGCTAAGTGTTTTTTATGTAATGAAATAGGTCATATGAAAAAAGATTGTACTAATAAGTCATTTAATCATGTTAAGGACTTTTATTCTCATAATTGTCATGGTATGGGTCATCATGCAATTGATTGTAGGAAACCTAAGTATGATAATGATAGAAGAAATAGTAGAATGTCTAGAAATACTAACCCTATAGATGGAAGAAGATCTAATGAAAGGACATCAAGAGAAAGAAGATCTTATGAAGATAGAAGATAGATCATGTGTTATAAGTGTAAAAATTTAGGACACATTGCTTAGAATTGTCATTCACCTTATTATTAGCAAAATCCTAGAAGCAAAGCACTTGTATGTTAGTTATTCAAGAATAGAAGGAATGATGGAAAAAATGTTAGAAATGATAGAAGGAACCATGAAAGGAACTCTAGAACTAATAGAGACAATAAGGAACACAAAAATATTGTTAGTGAACTTCAAGAAGAGCTTAATGAAGCATTTGTAAAAGGAGCAGATATCTCAAAGGAAAAGTTAGATGATGATGAGATAGGAAGATCGAAGTCAGTTATTGAGTTTGATTCAATTAAGATGAATTAAGGTTGTTCACAACATCAAAAATTGATAACTTCATCTAGAGATTAAATTAGAAGTAGTTAAGTTGGGAAAAGGTGTATCAAGATAAGTTTAGATGGTACCTAAGCTCTCTTGCAATTTGGAGCTCATCTAAGCAAGTTATGAAGGAATTTAGAGTTACTACTATTATAGAAAAAGGCTAATTCTTTAATAGTAGATGAAAAGTATGTTTTTGTAGTGAATTTCATGATGTGAAGTCTTGTAGAGTTTTTTCATGATGGAAAATAGTAATGGCAAACCTTAGGCAGCATTTGAAGATCAAATAGATGATCTTGAGCAATTATTTGATTACAAAATGTAATTTTTACCTTTTTTGTGCTTGCAAAGTATGTAATTAATGCAAGTTCAAGTTGATGGAATAAATGAAGTATAGAATTGATTTTCACTTCATTGCAAATTCATCCAAAGTGAAGAGCACTTAGAAGCAACTTAGCAAAGCGATTTTGAAGAAAACCCTATTTTTGGAAAGAGGTACTTTATCATTTTTACGCAAATTTGTTTGGTAAAATTTTATAATTGTAAGATCATGGATATGTCAGTAGTACAAAATGTTGAGAATGAGGATAGACCTAAGTTGAAGGGTGTTTCCATAAAATCTACTAAAGGAAACTCTAACTCAACATTGTCTATCACTCCGAACAACATAGTATATCTTGAAGATGTAGGAAGTTATCTAAATAGTAAGTTTGAGTTGATTGGTAGTGAATTCATGAACAAAGATATTGAATTAGTTTTCAATCACAACATGAACATGAAGCCTAAATTTGAACATTTAAGGGAACTAGACCTGTTCAAATATCACTTCTACCATGAATTGGACACAGATGAGTGGACACAAATCATATTGAGTAGGATACATGATGGAAAACTATGTATGCAAGATAATGTAATTGACATTTCTGTCGAGCTTATTTATGAGGTGACTGGTTGTATTAAACAAGGTAGTGTACCTATAGGTGAGAAAATGGTTAAGAAGAAAGTTGAGAGCTATACTAAAGCAGTGTATAATAGAAAGGCTATGGTGATCAACACCATCAAGTAAGATGATGTAAGATTTTTGAGTAGGATTATTGCCTATTCTATTTGTGCAAGTTCAAAGATTGATGAACTTTCAATAGGATTCATCTATGTAGCTTATAAGATATGCGTAGAGAAGGAACAAGTGAATCTTAGTGAAATTCTAAGAATGCAACTCTTCGAAAAGCTAGAAAAAATCAAAAGGATGAAGAATGGTGTACTTAGATTCCAATCATTAATCAATCATATATTCTTTCATGTACTTAAAATATTTCCTTACTTAAAATATTTCCTTACTTATTAGTCACAAAAATAATGAGTAGTGATAGATGTACAATGGAAAAGATTACAAAAGTATGCAAAAGGCATTCTGCAGATAAGATATTGGATAGTGGTAACCTTATAATGAGAACATTTTAGAATGAAATGAAACAAAGATTTAGAATTGCACCTGCAATTGTTGACAGATTTAAGGAAGACATTTGTATTTTGGTTGATACAGATTATACCTATATTCAAGTAGTGGAACCTCAGGAAACATTTATTGATCCCTTGGGTTATGAATTAAATGATGTTATAGCAACTGGTTATATTGATTTATTGTTGAATTCAGACAAAGACAAAGTAGAATAAAAATTTGGTACATATGATGAGATCACACACACAGCTCACCAAGCAACCTTGGAGAAGGCATCACACAAGAAAATAGAATATATAATGAAGAAAGCACTATCAGAGGCCAGAATGACATAGAGTGACTCTGAGGCTATAAGACAAACAATGAAGCAAGGAATATTGAATGTTCAACCTTTGTCAATATCTATTTCAGAGACATCTTTGGAATAGAGAATTTTGTGTACAGTAGTGTTAAATGAACATTCAACCTAGTGAACCTAAAAGAAAATCTAAAATATTGGTGGAAGCACTAACTACTAAAACAAAGAGGGTCAAACAACAAGCCACCGAACCAAGAAAAAGACATAAAAGATTGTTGATAATTGTTGAGTCTAGTAATGAATAGGAAGAAGAACAATAGATCAAGCAAGTAGAGAAAGTGACTCCATTAAAGCAATCAATAAGAAAAGCATAGAAATCTTGGAAGCCAAAGATAGCGAAGATCAACACAATAATATTTAATGAAGGTAACTTTGTTCAAATTAATAAATTTTATGATTTGCACAACAATTTTGAGAAGGATCAGATAGATATATCTACTATGAGATATATCATAGAAAATAATCTAAAATTGAAGGATCTTGAGAGCATAATTAACTAGAAAGTCTATGAAAGACTCATTCAGAAGAAGGCTCCTATAAGGGAAGAAGATCTAGAACTTTGAAATTCTATGCTTAGAACTATTTGCAAGACTGATGAGGAAGAAGAGATTAAAAGATTGTTGAATAACCTCGCACCATATTTAAGGAATAAAGGAGACCATTTCTATTTATGGTTGGTGAAGAACATAAACTAAGGAGTGAGACTATAGCAACAATCAATTAGATGTTGACAGAGTCAAAGGTGGCATCTCCTCCAACACCTAAAGCCTCAGAAGTGTCAGTGAGTAGTGACACTATGAAAATTAATCAAACCAATGTTACCATTAACATTGATGACATCAATCCATTTGGTGGTTCCAAACCTAATGAACCAGACACCAAGGATATTGAGGATAAACTGAGACACGTTGAAGAAGAAAAGAGGCTACTTGAATAAGAGAAGAGGAAAATAGAAGAAGCCAAGAAGAAATTTCTTGAGGAAGAAAATAAAAGAAAGGAAGAGAAGGAAAAGAGGAGAATAGTAGAAGAAGAGATGAGAAAGGAAATAGAGGAAGATGAGAAGAAGAGATTGGTAGAGAAGAGAGAAAAGGAAAGAGAGGAAAGAGAAAAGAAAGGGGAAGAAGAGATAAGAATGAAAGAGGCAACTAAGAAAAAAAGGGAGGATGATACTAAACCATCTAGTTCAACTATTATGCTCTCTCTTGCTAGTTTAGCTATTGATGATGATGATCAAATAGATTTGATCTCATCCCTATCCAAGATTATACTGAAGAATAGAATAGTGAAAAGCTTATAGAAAACTTTAATGGAAGTTACTGGCAAACTGCACAATACTTTGGCAGTGCAGCACACTGAATCAGATCTTGAATAGAGGGCACAAGTAGTGCTGAAATCTTTTGATGAAGAGTTTACCAATTTGTTAAATGTTGCAGAAGCTAAGGCATACATTTCCCATGATGCTAACTTGTTTAGCACCATCTGTCAAAACATTAAGAATGATTTGGTTAATCTTGATACTTGTATCAAGGAACTTTGGAAATTCCAATAGGATGGGAAAACTTTGTATATCAAGTATACCTTATCACACAAATTGACTAAGGACATCAACAATCAAACAGAAGGAAAGATGAGTGAGCTAAAGGCTTTTTCTAGCCAGATCCAACATCCATCTTGCAAAGTAGATGAGTTTGAAGGACAAGTGGCCAGTATCCACAATGATATCAGGAAATTAGAACTTCAAAGAGAAAAAAATTTGAATAGGATATCATATTTTAGAGAATGTATTGCTCTGAAATGATCTTTTGTTGAGGAACAGTTGGAGCAATGTGTCAAGGCCAAGGACACATATTCTAACTTTTTATAGTTAGATCTTAATGAAGTTGAGATTGCATCATATGCTTTATGTGCAATACTCACCTCAGCTGAATTGACCAAGGAAACATGGACTAAGGGTATGGATAATTTGAAGGAAAAATTTGATGATTGCATGAAGATCATATCAGCATAAGGAAGGACAACATTTTTGGACAGATTTCTGACACTTTTTTACCTTTGTCATTGATGTCAAAGGGGGAGTAGTTGTAGAAAATTATGAAGTATATTGTAAGGGGGAACTTATGTAAAGTTGAATAATTTTAATAGATGTAATGTAAGGTGTTATTTATTTTTGT
The DNA here is from genome assembly GCA_028749045.1 of Cupressus sempervirens. Taxonomy (NCBI): domain Eukaryota; kingdom Viridiplantae; phylum Streptophyta; class Pinopsida; order Cupressales; family Cupressaceae; genus Cupressus; species Cupressus sempervirens. Next base: position 475,576,271 of record CM053789.1, on the reverse strand, counting down.
TGTGTTAAGTTTTTGTCACTTAGCCAATTTTCCCTATTTTGTTGCCATCAATGCCAGAGGGGGAGATTGTTGACAATTGGCTAATAGTGATATGAAATTTTTGTCATTTATGCCAACACATGATGTACTTGATCATAAGAAACCTCAAAAATAAAGATACTTAGTGTTTTGTAATCAAAAAATTGTCTAAGTATAGAATCTAGTTTACAACAGTGTATTGTTTTGTTTATAACTTGTTGCTGATGTCATATTATGACTAGTGAAGTTAGATGGAGATAGTATACATGTTGGTGATTATGTGTATAACCTCAAAAGTTAGTACGACCTATGCAAAATAAAGATAATCATGTTTGAAGCAAAATAGGACAATGAAATTGAAGGAAAGGATTATTTTGTTTACAAGATAATTACTTGTCCAATTAGGGCCGACACCCTAGATGTTTACTCTATTTGTGTAAAGGTATAGTATTTATGAGGAGGACATCTTGTAATGAGAGAGTGAGCAATTGTGATTGCAAGTGTTATCTTGTAATTGTGATTAGATGCAAACTTTTGTGAAAGCGATATATGCAAAGTTTTATATGAGCTATTTTGTTATCTGAGATCAAGCTAAAGATCAAAGATCAATCATGGAAGAAGATACAATACTTATATTCTAGAAGTTTGATTACTTGTTTGGGCAGTGAGCTCTTCTTATAATTGGAAGTGCATGTTTTGATAGTGGGCTCATCATGCATTTAATGTACTACAACTCCTAACAAGGTTGGAATCTCCTAACAGGGATTCAAAGTCTCCTAATAGGGACTCCTTATACTAGATTTTCTCATTGACTCCTAACAAGGTCCATCCACTAACAAGGAACATATATATCAGTATATTATCTAGTGGGTATCATCCCCATCGGGGTTTTCCCTTGGCTAGGGTTTCCCTAGTTAACAAAAAATGGTGTTATGAGTTATCTTTGTGCATTGTTACTATTACTATTCAACATTACTTTATTGCTTGTTTATGCATGGTTTAAGGTAAGAAATAATATCCAGTTAGTGATTAAAGTTTGTAGATTACTAATTCACCCCCCCCCCCCCCCCCCCCCCCCACCCAGTAATCCCTATTTCTAACACTATTGGTAGTGATGGCAAAAAAGTATGACCCAATTACTAGAATTGTAAAGAACCATGTGGATGATAATCTCTTCAAGGTTTCACCAGAACTAATCAGAGGAGTGTTTAAACTAAATGCTAACTATGTAGTTCATGAAAAAATAGGCATGGAAGGCCTCCAAGCTAGGTGTGATGCACAAAGAATATATCTAAGGGGACGACTATTGCAGAAGAATTTTGTAAAAAATGGATCATTGCCCTTAGTTACACAAAATACCCCCAAGCCTCTGTTGAAAAAATACGTCAACCCTAGAGCATAGGCCTTGTATTTTTCTCTATACAAGATCTTTGGCATGCATGAACAAGATCACATCCCAGGGTCCATTATTTTCATTATTGCTCAAAGTTTTCAGTATGATATGAGTTCAATTTTAATAGGAATTGCAAAAGCTAAAGTTGATAAGCCCTTCTGATGGTACTCCATGCTGATGTATATATTCTTATACAAGGGAGTTACCTTCTTCTCTAAGGAAATGAAATTGGACTTGAAGAGAGGTGGAGAGAAGTTCCCTATTCAATTATGGAGTGCTCATATGACATGGGAGGTGACTGAAGCCAATTTTGTTAGGTTTGACAAATATTTTGCTTCTAGGCTCAAAATGTTGTTAATAGGGGACAACCCTAGAATACCACATCATCTTTTAGAATTGAATAGACCTAAAGGCCATGCTAAAGGGCTGATGGTGAGCCATAATTGGGGAGATATCATCCCATATGTAGTGTCCACTATTTTCAGAGTTTATGGTTTTTTGGGAAAACCACATGCGCTACCATATCAAGTACATTTAAAAATAGGGATTGTTGAATTGTTTTGGCAAATTGGATCAGTTGAGGAGAGAGATTTGTTGGGTAAATCTAAAGGTACATTCTTTCCACAACTTACTATTGTTCATAATTTTTTATTTGTCAAAAAGGATTGGAGAAATTTCTAGATAAATATCAAATGGCTGAGCCCCATGCCCATTTATAGACTCAAAGGGATTTTATGACCTCTTTAGAGAAAGGAGTAAGGCTATAATTTAGAAGCAAATGGTATACTTTCCTGAGGACATAGTCAAAAATAAGTTCTCATTGTAAGAACCAGAGCTTAGAAAGAAAAAATGGATAGTATATAGTAAAGTCCTAGACTTTATAAATGCTTTTGAGCTAGATTATGATCCCCTAGCAGATAGAAAATACAAGGGTATGAAAGTAGATATGCTTATGGATAATTTTGTTAGAATTATGCAAACATTGAATGAGAAGAAAGAAATTCTAAGACAAGCATATCTAGACAAGGCCATTGAGGTGGAGATTTGGCCAGAAAGAAAAATGATTTTGACCCTAGAGAAGTAACATTGCAAAAAAGAGTTTGGTATGTAGTGGCCAGGAGTGTACTATATGTTCCTCCATACAAAAGACCAAGGTCTCAGAGCCCATCTGACACCCATGCTCCCAAGAAACAAAATTTGGAGCTAGGATCATCTTCTAACATTGAAGAATACTCACCTACCCAAACTCCACTCAGGATAGATGATGAAATATCCTTGAGAGAATAGCTAAACCAAAATTGGAGGGGAGAGGGATATTGTGGTCACAACTATAGATATTAAAGAAGGAGCACCTGAAGAACCTCCTATGTCATCACTTGATATCACTATGGGAGATAATAAACATAAGAAATAGATCTTCTGATAGTATAGGCTGCCAAAATGTTTATTGATGATTAAAGTTTTGTAAAATCTAGAGTTTTTTCCCAATTTTTATGGAGGAGAAATATTGATAATTTTGAGAACAAGTGTAAGCTAATCAAAGTAGAGAAACCTAATAAAAATGACTCTGAAATTGAAGAGGAAGTTAAAGCTAATTTCATGGAAGAGTTTTCACAAATAACCCCTGAAGGGGGAAGATAATTATCAAAGGATTTAGGAATTTTGATCTTACCTGAATGGGACATTACCAATGCCATGATTTTTGATGCAGTGAGGAAGGACAAGGACACTTAGTTTAAGACTAAGGAAGAGGTTTTGCAAGCACACAAACGATTGAAATACAATGATGATCACTAGGCATTGGTGATAGGGTCCATTGAAAAAAGGGACAAGACCAAAATACAAGAAATTTCAAGTGTTGAGCATACAAGAAGTCTCATGGTTTACAAAGCAGAGGAATTAGACAAAGAGAAAGTATCCAAAATGACTAAGGAAATGGTGGACTTTGGAGTTGTGGTTGATGAAAAGGATAAAAACAAATTCCTAGAGATCAATGCCAAATTTGAAGAAGTGCTAAAAGCATAAGAGGAAAGAGGGAATAGGATACATCAATTAGAGTCTCAAGTGGCCCAAATGGATAAACAACTTGGAAAGAGAAAGGTAGGAGAATCCAACTAGCCTAGAATTTCTTATCCTCATCCTCTAGTTGAGCCCTTTAAATCAACTCCTATTATAGAGCAACCTGATAACTTGTAGAGGCCAAAATTTTACACTGCTAAGGAATTTGAAGAGAAGAAGAATGAACTTTGGGCCTTACATGTAGAGTTAAATTACTTATATGAAGATAAAATAAGGAAAACAATCTTATATCTGGTAGATAAGATTTAGTGGCCAACATTTTATGAACAACTGGTAAACATAATAGATATTTGGAATAAAATAAAAGGTGGTGAGGATGCTCTAAAGCCCATTATGAGTAAATGAGGTAGCAAGGATAAGCATGTCACCCTTCTATGTGTTTCGATTATTATCTATCTTGTGAACAAATAGAAAAAAAAATTGATATGATGAATGATTTATTTGATTTTGATGATGAGAGGGTTGCATTGAAGAAAAAGATAATAATTTGTTTTTCAAAATATCTTGCTGATAAATTTGAACTTTTCCCCCATGCACTTAGAAAAATAGATAAACTAAAAGAAAAGGAGGAATAGGGTAAAGAATTTGATTATTTATTGTGCCTCAGAATAAATGAGGTTAAAGTAAAAAAGGCCATATATTATGGGCAATGACAACTGAAGAAATTATTAAGGTTCAATTTTTTTATAATTCTATTAGAGAAGAATTTTTTGAAATCAATAAGTTAGGATATTTTGTGATCAAGAAGCAATGAGAGAATTTGAGTTTTGATTGGCTAGATGACACAATTTTTAATAAATGGATGGAATATTTTGTGCACTCAAAATAGTTAGTGATTGGAGAAACTAATGAAGAGGAAATGGACCAAGATGAAGTGCAAGTAACCGATACATTAGTTCAAGCAGAAGAAGACAAAGAGGAACAATCAGCTACAGTAACAAGCACAAAAGTCCAAGCTGATGATAGGGCAAAAGGAGAATTGATTGTAACTATTAGTTTGTCAGTACATGATGATGTGGATGGAGAGCCTCAAGTTGAAGTGAGTCTACACAAATCATAATTAGGTCCATCACACACAAGTTCATTGGTTACATCTTCTGAGGAAAAACAACAACAATAATGCCAATCATGAACTTCTAAACAACAAAAAGTGTAGCAGAAAGTGGTCCCCATAAAGGAATATTCATGATGTGAAATCTTTCTATTGCACTAAATTTTGTCTTTTGTGATAGTAACCTTGTAAATATCTTTCTATCTTAAGGACAACTGTCAGTATTATCTAAGCCTAAAGCTTGTTGCATCTCACACTATATAAGTGAGATTCCAAGGCTAGAGAAAAGGTCCAAATTATTGTACAACTTTCAGTCTTGCTAGTTTATTTTTGGTCCATTTTTCTTGATGTCAATTATGTGATGTATTTTCTCTGCAATTCTGAGAATACATTAATTTTTTAGGATTAAAGTGTCTTGTCTTGAGTTTTTTCTAAGTTCTATTCCAATGTTACATCATTTTCAAAGAGAATTAATACAAAGATGAACTATCCCCATATCTTTTTCTCTGAATCTTGTCTCCATTACTATTGACTGGTTATTTTGAGATTGCATGGTCAAAGCTTGTTCAATTTAATGCAACTAGGATAGGTTGTATATCAAATCACTATTTCTTCTAATTCAATGAATTGAGTAAATGCTTCAATGATATGGTAGGATTTCCAGCCTACAGTAAGGATATGCATAAGAATGATTTTTAGGGAGAATTGTTGATTATATTGATTGTAATGCAGTCAATTAGGTCAAATAGTTAGATAGACTCTAAATCCCCATGGATGAGGCACTGATCAATAATTTCAGTTTGCATGTGAGTAGATCATAGATCAGCATCAAGAAAAATCTCAAAATTCAAATTCATTCACTTGAAAGTATACATGAAGAATATCAAAGCTAGTCAATACTTGTTTGCATTTGAATTCTAAGTTATAGTTAGCTATTGTTACTTAGGATTACTTGTAAATCTGAGAAGAATTATGACCAATCTGCTATAGGGGATGAATTTTTTAATAAGATGTCATTGAACAAATGAGATGTGAAAGTAATATCAAGCCTTACATCTTTTTCCCCTCGGGTGCACCCTCCTTGGTTTTGCAGAGCCAAAAAAGTAGAAAATCTTTATGATTTTGTTGAAGTTGGGTCCAAATCTAAAGACCATCTAGCTAATCATAAGAAGTAGCTAATCCTTAGGTTATTTTTATTTTCATGATCTTGGTATCAAGTATCTTATTACTTCGTATTTTAAAAGCACCAACAAAACCAACAATTTTTTTCCTCCCGTCAAAATTTCCCTATCAAATCTACACCTTTTTGGAAAAAAAATACATATTCTTGAAGAGGACTCTCTCCTTTAAGTATAAATATAAATTTTAAATTATTTTGATATGATTGACTGTTCTTTTCCTTTTTTGAGGGAGCATCCTCTCAAATGTTAAAATACCTACCTATAATATTGGTAAATGATAACATATTATAACAATCAAAACACAAGGAGATTTAAATAATGGTTACATTGATTCTGAGATCTATAAAACAATATTTTTAGTTTTTGAAAAAAGTTGATTTTTGAGAGAGAAATGAGATTTGACCGAAATAGGTCTACATGTCCTAAAAGGGGACATATATCTATGCATTGTATCCATATATCTATAATTTTCTATGATGTTTTTCATGTGATTATGCTTGATCTATGAGTTAGGGTTTGGGACTAGGGGTATGGGACTCTAGCTATGTTTTTTCCTATATTCTTCTATGATTTTGATGTTGGATTTGTGATTAGGGTAGATACCCTTGGTGAGTGGGTCACTGCAGGTGTTGGGGCCCATAAGTAGTAGCCAAAGGATCCTATCCTAGGACACCACAAACCTATGTAGGTTGGATCCTTTGTAAGTGAATAAATAAGTGGTAACATAATAAAAATTAACTATGGGTTTGGGCATAGCTATTCACATTGAAAAACATAATTGTGGAAGTTATGTTGGAGTACTTAGAGTAGGGACTCACTACATAAACTATAGGTATCTCAACATTACTTGATTGTGCCTATCGCCATTGGAGTACTCAAGGAAAATACATTCTATGTGGAAGGATGGTCTTAAACCTAACTATTGGATTCCAACATATAGTAAGATACAATGATACTCACCTCGTGTGATCAAACCTTTCACACATTTTTTCACCTCTTGTTGTTTATTTTCTTTGTGATTTTTCTTTGTGTGGCTTTACATTACACTCGCACTTTAATTTTGGGGTATAAGCCTTAGATTACCTTAGAATGTATGTGGATTATGGTCTTATCTCCTATCTTGGGGGAGTGGACCATTTATGGCTCCATGTGGTTGGGTGGAAAAATATTTTGAGGTACTATTTGAGTTTTCATGAATGTCTCCATATGGATCCTTGTTGAGCAGCTCTTAAAGATGGATTATTGAAGTCTATTTGTGGCATTTCATTAAAAGAAATCTATGTGACATTATAATATAAAATATTGAAGAAAGTACAAGTCATTTCTATATGTACCATGATATGAAAAGCTATGTAAGAGGGTAGAGGGTATCTCTAGGAGAAATAAAGTGATATGTGAATATACTGTATTATTTCAAAGGTTGAATTAAGTTCTACCATACCATTGCATATTCCTTGTATTTAGATAAGTGTATGATGAGTAGAAGAACCATGCACTCTTCATGATGTTATGAAATGAAATATCTAAGAATCCCCTAAGATCCCCCAAATGGTAGATAACACCCTAATCATGAAGTATAGGTCTAGTTCATTCCTATGTAGATCATGGTTCTATCTCCCTTTTAACAACAACTGATTTCATGATTTGAGGTACACTCTAACCTATGTAGCCAAGTGGAGTTGATTCCCAATACCTTTACACACATACTTCACCAACTAACAAAATATAATATATATGAATGTGTGTGTGTGTGTGTGTGTGTGTGTGTGTGTGTGTGTGTGTGTGTGTGTGTGTGTGTGTGTGTGTGTGTGTGTGTGTGTGTACAAGTAATGGTAGGAAATGAAGGAGTGTAACATTTGTGTTGATCTTTTTAGATCTAAGCATACCTCATCAATTGTCTTAGCCTGCCTACTAGGTGGTCCTCTAACCAATCTCCTTCTTCTAGTTTTTGGTGCATTGGGCTTGGTAGACTCCTCTACTCTCTACTTTGCAAGCTACTCGGTGCTAGCAGTTGCCCTAGTCCCTGAATTATTTGGTGGTGGAGGTGTTAGTGTCAATTTCTTCTTTATTCTTTGAGCCTTCTTGCTTAGTGGCATGACAACAACTAGAGCTTTTCCCTTGTTATCTTCTTCTTCTTCATCTTCCTTGTCACCACTATCTTGTTCTATATCTTCACCAAGACCTTGTGTTATTTAAAATATCCCTTTTCCTTTGCCTAGGGTGCCCCATTTAGATTCTAGGTCTTCAATCATTTTCTTCCTTTTCTTCTCCTTGGAAGCTATCTTGATGTTCATAGTTATCCTTGATTTGGCTTCGTCATATCTTGCAAAAGTTTCAGCCTTGACATATATTTCTTCCTTTAGTAGTGCATCAATGTTTGTACTTACAACATCACTATCTATCTCATATTCAAAGCTTTGTAACCAAGCTTTCCTCAGCTTAACTGCTTGTACAAATCATGTGTTGTCTATGTCCATAAGAAAACATATGTCACTGTAATATTTTGTAACCAATTCTTCTAGAATTATCATTCTCCTTTTCATCCTTTTCTTGAATTCATCAAAATAAGCATTCATTGCATTTTCAAAGTTGTCTCGCAATTGAGTAATAAACTCGTTTATTTGCCTTGTCACTGGTTTGTCTTGTTCCTATACAACATTACCTATACTAGGAAAATACATATGGATATAAAACAAAGTACAAAAAATTAGGGAACCATACTTACACATTGAATTCTTCGCCTTTCTTATTGACAAATTTTTTTTTCTAGTTATAACTTCTATAGCTCGGCAAGATCTAATGCATCAACTTTTGGGATTCATAACTTTTGACTCGGATATGGGTTTTGGCTCAAATTTTACAAGCAGTTGCATGAGAAGGAGTTATTTGGATTGCCAATAGAGCTCAGCTTAATAGGTGGTTGTTTCAACACTTTTTCAAGAGCCTAAAATTTCATCTTGACCTCTAAAATTGGTTTTTTTTAATTTTTTTTCCAATTTTTTAGAAAGTTACTTTTGTAATAAATCCAAAATCATATTCTTGATTTCGTAGATTAGTTGGCAATTCATCTTGCATTAGTTGGGGTCTTTTCTTGGAAAAAATTGAGATTCATAGGGTGGGTTTTGAAAATTACCAAATATGAAAAAATTTGTTTATCCCAAAAAAATTGCCAAATCTGGTAATTTTTGAATTTGTAATAAGTAGGTGCTTTAATTCTTCGTAGAAGCATAGTAGAGTTGAAGAAGTTTAATGAAGAGTCTCGTATTCTGAGAATCAGTGTTATGTTAGTATTTTCTAAGTTATTAATTTGAAGGTTTTGTGCTACATCAAGATCATAATCATGATATTTCATCACAATTTTCCACACTTAGTCCACAGCCATACATGGGACACTATTCAATCTGCTTGAATGATAGAATTTGTGAGCAATGACTCTCACTAAATATTTTATGAGTGGATCAGAGATGGACAGACTACGTCCGTTCCACTTAGCTCCTATATTCACCTCAATTTCTTCTCAACTCAAACATTGCATGGTCTTATTTTTATCTAGGGTTGGATAACCTATAACCCTATGTATCATCTTCTTTGTGATCTCTACTAGTCAAATCTGTACTAGTACATCATTAATTCTACTCAAAATAACATTAATCCATTCAATTCTTAAATTCCTCAAAAATTTTAGGGCACAAGTTAACACTTTCCTCTCAATAATCTATAACTTGTCCTTTGAAATTCCTTCATTACATAGCTTCTCATAAGCTTCCCTAATTTTGTAATCTCTAACATCTCCATTTTTTTTACATGTAATAGCTTCTAACATCATGAATCATAATGACTTTAGGTGATATGGAGGACAATGCACTCATTGAGTCTCCTTTTATAGTAATCTCTGGTTTAGCACAAAATTTAGGTGGATGACAAACATCACTCTTCACTCTAGTTGAATCTCACTAACCTCTTGGCTAATTCTAGTAGTTGATAAAGCTACCATGATCATAACTAGGGTTTGATGTTCTTCCTTCTGTAGATACTCAGAAGTTCGTTCATGTTCTTTTCTCATTCAAACTTCTTGATTGAATCGCTCTAAAATATCTATTGATTTCTTGAGTTGCTAAATCACTCTGAGTTCTTTGAAAATATGGATGCAAGATATGAAATAATGTCTTCAAAATTTGTTATATAAGTTCCTTTTGATCAATTGGGGTCTCCATTACTATTGTTTACTTTGTTGAGTGGAAGTCAGATGTCTCAGTTGATATAAGCATAATAGCTCAATCTCTTGCATAACTTTTGATCTCTATCATATCATTTGGTCTCTATTGGAGTTCTTGGTCTATGTTGCAATGCTCAGTCAATATAGACAATTTTGTTGATACTCGAAAACCTTTCACAAATATGTTCTTATACATATTCTATATGCAGATATGAACTTTTGGCACATTTTCTATAAGGAATTGACGTATGATAAATCAATTAAGTATACAGTTCCATACATACATTTCTTGCTTAGCTATAGATGACATGATAACCTTCTCCATTGGATTAGGTGACCTCAACTCCATTAGCTCCACTATTTCCATCTTTTGTTTTCTTTTTCCATTTTTGGTTCATTTCATTCCTCACTTGCTCAATCTCCACTTTCCCTTTGGCTTTGTCCTTTGTCTAATTTTTTGAATGTAATTGAGTGTTGCAATCCTTGCTTTGATGTCCAAACTTGTGATAGTTGGAATATGTGTTGTTAGGTATATAATTATTCTTCCTCTAATTTGGATAGTAGGGTTTTGTCTTTGATCTGCATTCAAATTCTCTATGTCCATATTTGTAACAGTTATATCAGTATCCTTCAAATCTAGGTGTAGTAGGTGTATTGCTTAGTCTTGACCTACACTCATGTATTTGATGTTCTTGTTTCTTCTAGTAAAAATAGTAACCAATAAATTTAGGTTTAGAATTTTACATACCAAGTTTTCTTTAGTAGATATTTGTAGTATGACCAAGTTTTCCATAGTGATAGCTTGTTGGTTTGTTTTTTGAGTTTTCATTTCTCATTTCTCCATTCCTAGATGTGATGCAAGAGCATAAAATGAAAGTAGAAATTTTTTAAAAAATTGTTTATTATAAAAAATAAAAAAAATGTGGAGGAGAGAGAAAGTGACAAAATTAGAAGAAGAAAAAATTAAAATTAAAAAAATGGAGAAAAGAGGGAAAAGGCATTTAATAGGTGGCATATTAAATGTAACTTGTGGCTAGAGCATTTATTTAATGTAACTTGCTAAGTTAACTTGTGGCTTGAGGGTTTATTTAATGTAACTTGTTGGTGGGTGACTTGTGGCTTGGTTTGGTATAAGTAGAGGGTCTTGACATGTCATTATTCATTCAAAGGAGGAGTGAGTGTGGAGAGTAGCTAAAGAGAGAGTTTTTCCTAAGTCTATGGACAAAGCATTGAATGTGAGGCAGTTTACAATAGGATTGTGATTATCATACATCTTGGAGAAGAGGATGTGGAGGAGGAGTGAACTTTGAAGAGCTAGTAGTTGCAACTTGGAAAACAAGGAGATTGCTTGGTGGGCTTGCGAGCACAAGTTGAGATCATCCTTGGAGGTTTCTACCAGAGTATGGATCTAGACTAGCTAGATTTGGGATTGGATCTTGAGGGATCTTGTAGAATTACTATTGCAATTGCTTATGTATTTGGTCATAACCCAGAAGGCCTTATAGCCAAGCATGTTAGATGTGAATCTTATGAGAACTGGGATTATTTTGGATTTAATTATCTATGTTATTATTTATTCTTCCATTGTGTGGTTAATTTTTGGGGGCTAGGACATCTCCTTTGGGGATTCTCCTTCTTTGTATTGCATCAAGTGGTATCATAGTGAACATTGTTCCTGAGTGTGTAAACTAAGTGCCAAAGTTTGCATCAGGACCTTGGGAGGACATTAAGATGGATCTATAGTTCTGAAGATGGAAGGTTGATCTTTTTTGAGAAGATTAATCTATTAGTGATTTATTACAAAGGGTTTGCAAAAAAATGGAAGATGGCTCTGAGAGGATTGGACCCTGAGATGATTGTGAATCTCTGTGAGGTGGTGGAGAGGAGATCTTTTGAGCCATCTACTCGATTTGAAGCTAGTTTGGTTGATTGAGTTAAGGACAAGGTGAAGAAGGAATTTTGTAGATGTTTGTGGAGCTAGAGTCTATTGATCTAGAAGAGAGTTGTCTAGCTAGTTAGAATACTTATTTGAGAGAGAAGATGGCATCACAAGGTCGAGGTGGAAGAGTTTGGTTTTGTTGGTCAGTTTGTGGAGCCTGATACAAAACCTACAAAGTAACTAGAGGTTGTTGCTAAGGATATTCCTAACCTTTTTGATGATGGTATGAAGACTTGTTTTCATGATCAGTTGGTTGAGTTTAACATGGAGATTGCAGAGTACTTAATCATGGATGGTCTGGTTGTTGTTGGTGGTGAGTTGTTTGTTGCAAAGCATCTTGTTGTGAGCAATGAGATTGTTGGTGTTGTGAGTTTGGCATATATTGCTAAGGATTTTGTTGCTACTGGTGTGGATTCACTAGTTGCTAATGTGGATAAGGGTTTGTTGATGAAGCATTATGGTCTTTTTTTTTCCTGAGAATGAGCATGCTAATTGGATGGTTGAGATTATGGCATTTGATAGAGTGATGCAGATGTGGATGATTTGCATGTTGGTTTTCTTACCTCTGTGGGAGTGGAAGCCTTTGGTGAAGATGAAGATGGTTGCAGATATTTCTTTTGGTGTCAAAGTGTGGTACACACTTTTCTATCTACCTGGGGAGTTTGATGCAGGAGCATCTTGCATCAAAAAATAAAGAGGGAAATAATTTTTTGTTTTTGTTTGTTTTTCAAAAAAAAATGTGGAGGAGAAAGTGATGAAAATTAGAACAAAAAAATTTAAAATAAATTAAAAATGTAGAAAAGAGGGAAAAGGCATTTAATAGGTGGCAGCCATCAAAATCTTAATAATCAAAATATTATTTTTAAGAAGATCCTACATACTTAAATTTTTCTAATAGTTTAGAATTTTAATTAAAATAGTGATTAAATCTCACATAACAATTACCCACTTACAAAAACCTATAACATAAACAAAGACAAAAATCACATAAAATACATCTTTCAATTACTTTTACTCTAAATATTCTAAATTTCTCTATCCTTAACACTAAGCTTCTCCTATGCATTATCTAAGACTACCAACATAGCTATCCCTAAAAAACATATTAAAAAGTTTTAAAATTGTAAATAATTAATTCAACAAAAGAAAATAACTATTAACAAGTGTAAGTTGTGTGTGTGTGTGTGTCTAAAATACTTTTCCCTTAATAAATAGTAAGCAAATTTAAAATAGCTACAAAAATCATCATGGATTTTCATTTTTATTTACAATAACTAACACACCATCCCATGAGTTTAATATCTAAACACCAATTCAATACAAAATAAAATACATATTCCAAGGTTCCATACAATATATCTTGGTCCTTATGCTAGGGAAGTGTGGTTGGGCATTCTACTTAAATTTGGTGTTCAGTGAGTTTGTCATGACAATCTCTAACAGTTTGTTCATGGATGGGAGATTCTTGTTTATTGTCTGCTTATAAGATTACTTTGGAAATTGAATCCCTCGCATGTCTACTGCTAGTTATGGAAGGAAAAAACTAATAAGATTTCTTGGGATAAATCTCCCCCCTCCCCCCTTTTATTACTCCCCAAATGATTACTAACACTTTACAAGAGTTTATCCCTCATTGGAAATGGTGGATCCCTGGCTCTCACCCTTGTCACCTTTGGAATGTATTATTTTAGATAATTGGTAAATTAATGATCTGATCTCCAAGGTCGAAAACTCTAAACTATTGCCTAGGTAGTGTGTTAATTGGAAATCCATGTAGCTAATGAAATGAGTCTCAATCAATTTTTCCAACCTCAAGAAGGCACTATGCATGATCGTGGTGGGTTTTTGAATATGGAGCTTCTAGATCCCTAAAAGGAGGTATGCTATGTTATTATGTGATATCTCATGCTTGAGGGTAGATTTCATATTTTCTACTATTACCATTTCCCCATATAGATTCATTTTTGAAATAGTTACCTCATATCTTTTGCATTCTATGAAAGGTAGGATCTTTAGGGTTAGGGAGATGATTAAAAAAGGGAAACCCTACACTATCCTTCACCAAGCCCTTATGTATAAATTGTTTGATTTTCATAAGAACCTTTGCCTCATCCAGCCTATAAATGTTCAAGTAGCTCTTCCTAATCTGACACTCTCTACTTCTACCTTGCAAATCTCTACTGAGGTGTTGTCCACTATGGAATCCAATCCCCTAAAACCCACCCTCCTAAAGAAAATCAAAATGGAGAAGGATATCCAGGTTGTGGACTTCGATGTTGAAATTGAAGGTCAAAGGAGGTGATCCCTAAAGAATAAGAAGATGAGGGTCAATGTTGTGCTTGGACCTAAACTTGAAAGCCCCCTAGTTTCAAATCCACTGATAGTGGTAAGCACAAACCACCACACAAAAATAGAAGAGAAGGAGGTCCAAGAGGAAATATGTTAGAGAAGATGAAGAAGAAATTGTTAGCGAGGATAAGGGTGATGCTAGTAGTCAGTTGAGCCTCCTCCCATCTCATGTCTTAGATACTCACAAGAATAATATTTGTGATATGTTAGGTGGTGAGAAGGGGGAGACTCTCACCTCCCCCTACCATCCTACTGAAAAAGGTGATCAGGCCCTTGAGAGGGATACTCCACGGGCCTTGACTAGTGTTCAAAATGAAGATTTGGGTGGTCACTTATGAAAGCCTTAAACGGTTGGAGGAAAGGCATGAGATTCTGGAACAGTGGTTTGATGAGGTCACTAGGTTTTTTGTCAAGGTGATGCATTAAACAGCCTCCAACCTTCATGTTTTGCATGCAAAGAAAGAGGGCCTGACTTCTACGATTGGAGTGGACACTATAGGTTCTTTGTATAGGTTCTTGGTAGATGATTGGCTCCAGCTGCTACTAATTAAACCCAAGTGGGGGGGGGGGAGGGAATAACAAGAGGAATTAGTTCCCCCTTTAGATTAAGCTTTAGTTTTTGTTATACTTATTTTTTTAGCACCCAACCTATGAGGGTTCTATTAATGGTGATGCATTAAACAACCTCCACCCTTCACCTTCTGCATGTAGAGAAAGAGGACCTGACGTCTATGGTCAAAGTGGACACTACGAGTTTACTGTATAGGTTCTTTGGGGATGATTGGTTCTAGCTGCTACTGGATAAACCTGAGGGGAGGGAGAATAACAAGGGAATTAGCTCCCCATTTAGTTTTTGTTATACTTATTGTTTCAGCACCTAACCCATGAGGGTTCTTTTAATCATGATGCATTAAATGACCTCCACCCTTCACCTTCTGCATGCAAAGAAAGAGGGTATGACTTCTGCACTCAAAGTGGACACTATGGGTTCACTATACAGGTTCTTGGTGGATGATTGGCTCTAGCTGCTATTGGATAAACCCAAGGGGAGGGAGAATAACAAGGGGAATTAGTTTCCCCTTTAGTTTAAGCTTTAGCTTTTATTATACTTATTGTTTCAGCATCTGACCCATGAGGGTCATGTTAATGGTGTTTTTATGGACTCACATTTACTATATTGCTTGTATTTTGATGATGTAGAATGTTCATAATTTGCTTTATCATAGTTGGGACACTCTAGTGGGGGCTTTTTGAAATTGAAAAGGGGGGTTGGTTAATTTCGAATTTTCTCGACTTTTAGTTGTTCTGCAACTCTTTGTTATTCATGTCAGCATCCATTTATTGTTGCTTTCAATTTCAAAAACAATATATCTTCAATACATTAAATAAGTAATTATCATTATTATGTGCTAACAATACATATATTACTACTAGTATGTATATTATCAAAGCTAATGTTCCCCTTTCCCCTATCGATATTAATTTATGCCAAACAAACAAACGTCACTCTAATGATTGTAAGGTTTGATTTAAGAAATCAATTACCATATACTAATTAGGATTTTCTAATTGGTCCTCAGCAATTTCTTAGGATTTATACTGATTTTTGTAAATACAAAATAAGAAAATTAAAAGGAGGTGAACCAACAAAGTTTCTTCCTTGCTTTTTTATCTCAATCTTCCTCCACCTTAAGATATAGGACTTATTGGGATGCATTGAGCTAATACTAAGGAAATAATAATACGATCATTAAAAAATAAATCAATAGCATTCTGCAGTTTTCCTTGGAATGGGGATAAATTCTGATGGTGATTGCCCTAGGTAAAGGCCAAATGTCCATATAGTAAAGATAAGCCCCAAAATTAATCAAACCCAAACCCAGCTTCAAATTTGATTATACTCCATCAATAATGTGATAAAAATTTTGAGTTTGTTTGGGAAAGCACATAACTATGTTTTTTTTTTTTTTCATTTATTGATTTGGCTTCTCTAGGCATTTGTTACAAAGACTGTTATGTATGAGTTATGTTTTCCCATGAAATTGTCTCTGTGTTTGCTATTTTATTCTCTCCCACTTGATTTACATAGAATGATGTTTCTAGTCAATCAAAAACTTTTGGAATTAATTAAGAGGGGTGAATTCCCTATTTTTTAAGTTATGTAATTCATTTGTGAAGAAAAAAATGTGTTTAGTATTTTAATAGTTTTGTGAAAATAGATTATAATTATAATAACTTAGAATTCACTTAAAATATTAGTTAGTTATTAAAAAAATAGTTTGGATTGATTTTATATTTAATAAAATATTAGTTAATTAAAAAAAATGTTTAGAATAATTTTAGTGTTTGATTAAATTGAATATGATAGCTTTATATACTAATTATAGTTGTTCTAGGGTTTATTTTATTTAAATTATATAATTCATTTATGAAGAAAAAATTGTGTTTAGTATTTTAATAGTTTTGTGAAAATAGATTATAATTATAATAACTTAGAATTCACTTAAAATATTTGATAGTTATAAAAAAAATAGTTCGGATTAATTTTATATTAGCTAGTTAAAAAAATAGTTTAGAATAATTTTAGTGCTTGATTAATTGAATATGATAGATTTATATAATAGTTATATTTGTTCTAGGATTTATTTTATATTTTAGCTGATAGGCTATATGTGGGAACTTTGTTGCTATAAAATTACTTTTTTGGCCAAAAAATTGTCAACCTTTGACTGGAAAACTATAAACCCTTGCCGTTAACTATTTTCTGACCAATTTTATCTCACTCCAACTTTAAATCCTTTTTTTTTCCTATTTATTTAATTTAACTAGCTATTATCTACACTATTAATTCTTGTTATTTTTCTTATTTATTTATTTATTTATCTCCATTTTTAACTCTTGTATTTAATTTATAAATTAATTTATATATACTTTTAAATCTTATTTTTTTCTATTTATTTAGAAAATTGATTAGTTGTTATCTCCACTTTTAACTCATATTTTTCTTTCTTCTTATTTAATTTTAATTTTTTAAATTGATTGAAGTTTTAGTTTTTTTACTTTAAATATTAATTTTTAGTTTAGCCAATAGGATATTTGTGGGAGTTCCTATTTTTTTACTATATTTTTTTATATTTCTCATATTATTTTTTAAGATATTTTTCCACAACAAGTTAAATTGTGATATTGTTATTAGGGTTTAACTATGTAGTTTTTTAGTCAAACTCATTGACTCATGTTTAATGAGTAGTGATTTACAAGAATCCATCTCTCGTGATAATAAATAGAACACTTAGCATTCATTGGATCTAAGTGATGCTCACAGAGGTGAAGCACCAGGACTTCCCTTAATTTAGTTTTTACTGTTTATAATTATTTCAATTTTTTTTTTGCTCCACTTTATACATGTTGTTTTCTGATATTATTTTCTTATTAGTTTTTCATAATAGATTTTGATGCAAATATTTTTTAGATGATAATTTATTAGTATAAAATAAATTAAATAAATAAATATTATTTATTTGATTTATTACAAAAAAAAATTAATTAATTAAAGTAAACACCTATCAGCTCATCGTTGCAAGCACAAAAGTTTGTGACTACTACTTATACAAATTTTAATCATTACTTAAATAAATTTTTAGTGTAGGAGATGGCGGAGAGGTGGTCGAAACCAAGGTTCCAAGATGTCAGCAGAAGGTACTAGTTGCAACAGGACAGAGATCGACGAAATGGGTTCAGGTTTCCATGGAGACCACCCAGGTTTCAGTCTGAAAAATGTAAAGGGCGTAGGGAGATCCAAAGAGATGAGCAAAGGAACACAAACAAGGGTCCCATCCATCAAAGGGAACTTTCCCCCCCCCAAGGCCAGGACGGTAGTGTAATCACCTAAAAATGGGCATCTAGACTATTAGCCCCCTTTTCAACATTTTGGCTAAATTAATTTAATCATTTACCTAGACCAAATTGCTAATAATCAATTTATTTGATTATAACCTATAGTTTGACTATGCTATCCTAAGTTCATTATTTGATTAAAAGAACATGTCCCCTTCTAATTAAATAAAAGACCCCATTCTTCTAACCCACTTAAGGTGCACACATAAAGTCCTTTTTCTATTTTGCAATTAAAAGAAAAGGCTTTGTGACTTTTGTCTTATATGACAAGTCAACTTATATTCTATTGGTTGACTTGTGTGTGCACATGGATCACTCCTCTTTTCAAATTCCATTGTTGATCATCCACCATCTTCATCTCAATCTCTACCGTCCATACATCTTTAAAAGGGAGAGAGCTTTCCCCCTCAATCCATCCATCTTTTGAATATTGTTATGCTGCAGGTTTTCTAAGAGGTTTCTTTGGAGCTTTGTGAAGAACTTCTATTTTTTGTCTACATTCTCTCATCCATGGCATCATGGCATTCTAGCTTAGCTTAACTTTCATTTTTACATGTAGCTTAATCTCACATAGCTTAATAATGGTATTGTAACACTCTCATCCATGCTTAGAATAGTTTCCCTTTTCATATTTATTCTAGTTTAATCTTTAGTTGCATTGCATTCTTGAGGAACTCCTTGGGACATTTGCATTCTTGCATCTTGTCTTTGGAACCTCCCATTGCATGGTTTACTAGCAAGAAGAGTATCTCTAAGGCTCATTTGAGAGCCTTCTTATTCTTGAAATATACTCTCTTGCACTCCGTAGATAGGGAGCTCTAAGCCGGCACCGAACATTCCAAACTCATGGAATCGTTTGGATAGAAGGGTTTAGAGTGTGACACACTTTCGAGTGTACATTTTTGGTGCCCACCGTGGGGCTTGAATCAAGTTTCTAGCTCCATTTGCTTTTATTTTTCATCTCTAATTTTTTACAGCAGCATATTGGATCTAATCAAATGCTTTTGTAGAATTATCACTTTGGTTTTAAGGCCAACCCATAAGTAGATTGGTTTGAAGGCCAAAAACTTAGTTGGTTTAAAGATTTGATCATATCTTTTAAACCGCTTAGAGTTTGTTACTGAAATTTTTTTTGCAAGTTGGGTATGTGCTCAAAATGTCTCAGTCCGATTTTTAGAGCATTTTGACGTGATTTTCGAGAGTTATGAGTTTTTCTTTTTTTTTATAAAAAATCGTTTCTGATCACAAATCAGTGAATTTTTCAAAAAACCTTACATTTTCAGAAAGAGTTTTCAATTATAATGGGGGTTCTTTCTTTTTGTTTTGAATTTTGAGGTCGTATTAAGGATCAAAAACTCAATTTGATAAATTTGTCTTGTTTTGACAAAATTGATCTTTAGAGCGCAAATGAAGAGATTTTTTTGAATTTCTTACATTTTTGGAAAGCTCTCTGATTTTTAGCAGAGTTCTATTCTTTGAATTTCTCTTTTTGGATCTGAAATCATAGCAAACAAGTCCAATCTTGTTGACTAGGTCAAAATCAAAGAGTAAAAATGAGAGTATTTGTGATTAACTTGCACTTTCTTTGCATGCACTTGGTTGGAAGATAAATTGGATTTTTGAGGCAACTCACCACTTTTTATTGCAAATTTTTATGTTATTTCATACTAAATTTTGGTGCTAACAAGTTGTAATTACAGGTTGCCATCCTTATGAAAAAAATTGAAACATTGCATAAAAAGAACGCATGTCAAAGCTTTAAATGCGCAAGGGCTACTAACATTGTTTGCAGGGCTGCCCAAAGTACAAAAACCCAAAATTTCTTGCTTTTTTGTTTTCATGTGTGGCATATACTAATTGTTTATTTTTAGGCACATTAAAACTTACAATTGAGATCTTTTGGTGATAGGAGAGTATGCTCTTCACCCTTGTGGTGAATCAGAAATCTTGACTTACCATTTGGTTTCAAAAGTAAGAAGCAACTGAATCTTCTTGGTGTGTTTGGGAGAAAACAATTGGAATAGGAGAGTATGCTCTTCACCCTTGTGGTGAATCAGAAATTTTGACTTCTAAAAGTTGATCCACTCTTTGTGCAGTTTAGAATCCTTTAGAGGGCCTGCTCTTGGACAACCTGAGAGGAACGACCCAAGTGGGGACAAGAAAATTACCCAGCTCTTCCAACCCACTATAAAATCAAGTCTATCAAGGACACAAAACCTTGTTAGACATAGTGTTTGTCTTCACCTAGTGTGATTGCTTATGGGATTTTGACCATAAGGAAATCACTAGGCAAGAATGCTTAAAGTACTCTTGTGATCGCAAAATTGGTTACTCATCACAAGGTGAGGTGTCCCGTAATTGGGAGGAAGAGGAACACTATGAATGGAAGCCCTATCTAAACACCCTAAGTTAGTAACTACCTTTTTAGCCGCTCAACTTCTTGGTGCAAGGATCGATCCTAGTTAACTACCCGGATCACCCCAAGACTTTACACTCACCATTTGTGTTCCTTTGGTTATGCTTATGGCATTTTCATGACAAAGCCAATATCTCTTGTGGGCAACCACTTGGTGTGAGGCGAAGGAGCATCAAGCGTGGGCCAAGTTGTTGAGTAATGAACCATGTCTTTTAGGTAGATATTGCTTGATGTATTCTCAAATGTGGTATACCAGTGAAAATCTTTTGAACATACACATGACGATAGTTCTAGGGATTTCTTTTAAGACCTCACATATGTGTGTATCATGCAAGGTTGCTTTGTCCCTTGCTTGATTGTTTGAAGAATACTCCATGTGTCACTATCTTGCTTGGAAAGAAATTGTTTTTGAACATCAAACTTGCTATGCTATCAACTATTGTCAAACTTTGTCAACCAAGTCAAAACATCAAATGCAAACATTTTCTTGTGTTGCTTGCTAAGGGGAGTCTCATCATTTGACTTTGATTTTCTATGTCTCTAGTTCTTGAACATGCTTAAAGTGGCTCTTTGGTCTTAGTACTCTTGGTATTTCTATCTTCATGGTCTATGTCCACTTGCTAGTTATATTTTTGCTGAAATGGTTACCTTGATTTCTTGACAACACTCTTGGGTTGGGAAAGTTGTTCACTTGTCACCCCGCTTGCTCTATCTATTTGGCTATTTGGGCATCTTGCCTAGCTATTGACTTGAGTCATCCATGTCGTAAGTTTCTTGGACATATTGTTTGACAAGTCACTTTCATCTCTCTCTACTATCTTGGCAAGTGAACACTCTACCTCCTATAGTTTCAACATCAAGTTATCTTCTAGGCTCTTTTATGCTTGTCTTTGCATCTAAAACTATGGGATCTAAACCTTGTGCTACCAAACTTCAACCAAATATAGATAATCATGATATCCTCCATGTCACTAAAGAGTTTCAAGATCTATATGCACAATACAAAGAACTAGAAGAGACAAATGATCTTTCTTACCTTCGTCTCTCTAAGTGCATGATGGAAATGAAGTCTAAACTTGAGAAAAGATTAGAGGAGAATATTGCATCATTAAATGAATTTTCCTTAAGGTCTTTACATGCATGTGAGTCACCTTCTTTGAGGTCATCCTCTTCTTTTAGGTCTACATGCTCTACTTCAAGACATCAAATGTCTTCATCTTCTAGATCTAAAGACCTTTGTAGAGAAAAAGCACTTGAGGCTATGCCAAAATTTCATGATGGACCTATCTTTGATGAAGATAATGATGAAGACATGAACGCATGCTATTCACTTGAGAAACAACAAGAAGATCCTAGACATATTTTGATAGAACTTTTTCTCCCTTGGAAGATTCTTATGATGACATTTTGCAAAAACTTCTTAGGAATAAGATCATCATGTCACCAAAGTCTAGCTCATATGGAAACCCATTCTTGGATATCTATTGTGCTTATCATCAACATAATGAGCATAGTACTTCAGATTGCATTGAGCTAAAACATAAAATCCAAGATCTTATTGATAATGGAATTATTGATACCTCTAATGATTCATGCGATGAGGATACTTTTCTTGAGCAAGATTACATTAATGAACTTATGTCTAGTAGCAGCTCTATTACATCTTCCACTTCTTCCAACACTCATGCATCTCCCAACACTTCAAAGCTTTCCAACTTGCCTCCATCAAATAAAGAATCTAATGCTTTCCACATTGACTATGTGTATGCTCAAGGGCTATCTCTAAAAGAAACTCAAGCTAACCTTCACTTGGCTGCAAACCTTTTCCATGCTACTAATCCTAAACATCCTCAACCTTCATGCACTACTATACCTAATCCAAGAACTACTCCATTCACTCTTCATTCTCCCTTGTCCTTAGAAGTGGCTCCATGTCAAGAGGACTCTCAAAAAGAAAAATCTATAAATGTCAAGAAAGATCAAGATCAAGCACCCTTTCATCTCTTTCAAGATTTTTCCCCTCCATATCTTATGTCTTTTCCATCCCCAAAGTATGATGAAGATACCACTTCCATTATCTCCCTTGAGCTTACTGAAAATTATGAGAAAAGTTCTCTTCCTAGGCTATCCAAAGCTACTTGTCAAGATCAAAGCATCCCCTCATGTTCTACTTCTCCACATCCACTTCAAAATTGTGCTCAAGCTTCAAGTGCTTCTATTAAAAATGTTGTTCCTATGAAAGGTACTCATGAGTCTATTGATGGCTTTGACCATGTTGCTCACTCTAAAGATGTTGATATCCCTTCCCACTATCCCTTTGCATATTCTAAATCTATCCTTGGTCCTTATCCATCTAAGCTAAAGCATTCAAACCTTCCATCCATATTGGGACCTTATGTTCCGTCATATCCTACATTTTCCACTCCTAGCTCTCTTGTCATACCTCAAGATCAACAAAGACGCTCATCCTTGATGAATTATCACCCATCTATCCATCTAAACTAGTCATATCATCCTTATTCATCCACAAATTCCAAGTCCTTTGGAAGTGAGAATAAACATAAGAATCCATTGAAAAATGAAGATCATTATGTCCCATCTAATAGACATGTGAAAGCTAAGGAAGGAAAAAAATTCAAGAGACTCGAAAGGTCCACTATTAAAAAAGCTAAATCAAAGAAAATATGGGTTCCTAAACCCATTATTGAAGAAATGTGTTTTGAAGTATCCAAAGGAAAATCTAAAGCTATAAGGATTCCCAAGTCTCTTTTAGAAGACTTGAATATTGAAAATACTTCAAAGTTGACATTCAAGCTTCCAAAGGCTTCCATTCCATCTTCTTTCAAAAATCTTTCTAAAAATATTCCAAAGCTTTCCACTCAACTTTTTTCCAAATTTCTTCTACCACCTCATACATCTAAACCTCAAGCTACTTCATCCATGATTCCTCCATCCTTCCAATACCCTTCAAGGTGTGTGTCAATGTTGATCTTGTACAATATTTCAACTACCCTCATGAAATCCTCTAAAGCTTACACTAACTTTCTATACATGAACTATTATCCTCAATATATTCTTCCTACTACCATTTCTCTTTCATCACCCTATCAACATCTTTGAGCATACCTTTCTATGGTCTTGTCTTATCATGACTTATCTTTCCTATAGGAGCACTATCTACATTCAAAAAGCTTGAGCTCTTTCTAAAAATTTTAAAATTAAAAAAAAAATAGAAAAAAGAAAAAAAAAAAGAAAATGTGCCTTGGTGAAAACCACTTTTTGTGGCACCTTGGTAGCAAAAGTAAAGAGGAATAAATTTATCCTATGGTGAAAACTACATCTTGTGGCACTTTGGATAAGTACCATGATGAAAACCTGGCAAACAAGCATCATGCTAAATTCTTCCATCATCCATCTATCCCCTCTTCTCTCTTTGATCTTGACAATGTTGAGCTATCTTTGCATATTGGCTATCTTATCAATGTTGAGCTATCTTTGCATATTGGCTATCTTATCCATGAGATTCTCTATTTGTGCTTTCTCATTCCCTCATAGCCTCCATCTTGAGCTTTATTTTTATTGCTCTATCCCATCGCTATCCTATCTAGTTGACCCCTTGATCTTGATCATAATAAATGAAACATGGTTCTCATAGGTCTCTTGACATGGCTACTCTTTTGGACTACACACTTCATGATATCTCACTTGTTGGCTTCATTGCTTATCCTACATGCTATCTTTCTCATTACTTCCATTGCTTATCCAAAATATGCTTCATATGACTATTTCACCTCTTTCCCTAGCTTGGGTACTCTTGAGGAGTCAGTCCTTGAGGATCACTTTCACTTGCTTCATACTCCTTTTTCATCCATCTTTGCTTATCCACTGGCTTGTTTCTCCATCGTGTCCTATACCTTGCTAGACATTAGGAGAAAATGATGTGATCTCACTTGAGAACTAGTGATCTCTAAAATCTTCTAAAAAATCCAAAAAATCATATATGATGCTAAAAAAAATACAAAAAAATTAGAAAATGTCCTAAAAAAATGATCATCTCAGTGAAAACCTAGCAATAGGTGCTTTGATGTATCACCAAAAAAATCAAAAATACAAAAATACAAAAAAAATTGAAAAAAATCCTGAGAAAATCTATCAAGTGGTGAAAACCTAGAAATAGGCACTACTTGAAACCCTTGCACCTATGTCTATCAATCTCAATCATCCACTTCGCTACACATTTCCTAGCTTGGAATTGTTTCTTGTCCTCATCTTGGGGGCATAGCTACTTAGCCTATTGAGGTATTCTTGTGCATTAGGGTTTCTTTGACAACTCACAAAATAGTGTTTCTCAACACTTCCCCCACTTTGACATCAAGTGTTTTTCAACACTTTACAGATAGTTTACCTACGGTCTCCGATGTCACGATATTTCTCACTATCAGAATCAAGTCTTGAAGAAATGGTCAAGTGACTTGCACACACCCACTTTAACACTTAAATGACTGAGCTATGCTGATCTTTATCTACTTTGTGTGCTGTCTATGATGATTTCTTTGCCATGTGTTCCCTCCCTAATAGTCTTTCGAGGATGTCATTGACTAGAAGACTGGGGGCATGGGACATATTTTCTTGATTTCTGCTTGTGGGTATACTTTTGTTTTTCTATAGTGTTGTAAGCATTTATGCTGGTCCTATTCAACACGTTGACTTACAAATGTATCATCCTTGACTGTTTTGCAAGACCGCACTCAGGGTTTATCCTAGTGCTTATGCCTTGATATAGGTGTAATCTTGCTAAATTAAACTTAGGGAATCTAATCGTGTAGTTATCTTGACTTACATGTCTCTGATGCTTAGATTGGATTTCCACATACCTATCTAATATTGATCATATTCATATCCTCATAGTTATACTAGTGATGGTTGTATGATCTCATGATGTCCCTAATAAATGCTCAATGATGAAATTAAGAGTCTAAATGTTATGCGCTTCTTGCTGGTAAACCACTTTGCATATTATCTTGCATTTTAGGTTCATTTTCTAGCTTAGTCTTGCATTCTTGCATATGGGGAGAGCTCTCTTTCTTCATCTTTTTGTGGACATATCAGCTAACTCCTTTCATATATTTCTTTACTTTCTTCTTGTTCATGTCTTTTCACCTTCTTAATCTTTCGCTTCATCTCTTTTCTATCTTGTCATCACATTATATAAAGTTTTGACCTCTTAAATAATTTTGACGTCCTAGATTCATTTTCAGGATCGAAATCCAAATTTGAGTTCATCTTGATGGTCAAAATTGTCTTTTAAAATTCTACTTTCTTCTAAGTAGTTAGCTGACCTTTTGAGGTCTAATCTCTGAATCATCACTAGGGCATCTTCATTTCTTCATGTCTTCATCATTTCCATACTTCATATCTACTTAAATTCACTATTTCATGTCTAAAATCACCTTTCTACTCATTTTGACCTAATTTTTATGCTATATCCTTCAAGGTCAACTCTAGTCAAAATGGGGCATTTTATCAGTTTCTTATAGTCATTCTTGGGTTCTAATCATCTATCTGTCATCTTGGACATTGCTCTATTCTAATTTTCTCATGTCTAGCCAGTTTTTGCATCCCCTTACCTCATTTCAATTTCGATCTCGAGGGGGCAGAAATACTCTATTGTTGATTGTTACAGCTATCTATTTCTTAGGAGCATTTGTTTGACCTTATCACTTGCTCTCGATCTATTCACTTTGCTAGATGTTAGAATTCTTTTCGGATCCTAACATCATCTTCCTAATGTTCAGTACTACTGCTATCAGGCTGTGCATTTAGGACTTGCTATCTATTTCTGCATTTCATTCTTTGGAATCAGATATCTATATCTAGCATCGCCTACTTGGCTTTGATTTTCTTTGACGTAATGTGTTCCCAGATCGATCACGCATTAGTCAAAGAGGGGCAAATGTAATCACCTAAAAATGGTCATCTAGACTATTAGCCCCCTTTTCAACATTTTGGCTAAATTAATTTAATCATTTACCTAGACCAAATTGCTAATAATCAATTTATTTGATTATAACCTATAGTTTGACTATGCTATCCTAAGTTCATTATTTGATTAAAAGAACATGTCCCCTTCTAATTAAATAAAAGACCCCATTCTTCTAACCCACTTAAGGTGCACACATAAAGTCCTTTTTCTATTTTGCAATTAAAAGAAAAGACTTTGTGACTTTTGTCTTATATGACAAGTCAACTTATATTCTATTGGTTGACTTGTGTGTGCACATGGATCACTCCTCTTTTCAAATTCCACCGTTGATCATCCACCATCTTCATCTCAATCTCTATCATCCATACATCTTTAAAAGGGAGAGAGCTTTCCCCCTCAATCCATCCATCTTTTGAATATTGTTATGCTGCAGGTTTTCTAAGAGGTTTCTTTGGAGCTTTGTGAAGAACTTCTATTTCTTGTCTACATTCTCTCATCCATGGCATCATGGAATTCTAGCTTAGCTTAGCTTTCATTTTTACATGTAGCTTAATCTCACATAGCTTAATAATGGTATTGTAACACTCTTATCCATGCTTAGAATAGATGCACTTTTCATATTTATTCTAGTTTAATCTTTAGTTGCATTGCATTCTTGAGGAACTCCTTGGGACATTTGCATTCTTGGATCTTGTCTTTGGAACCTCCCATTGCATGGTTTACTAGCAAGAAGAGTATCTCTAAGGCTCATCTGAGAGCCTTCTTATTCTTGAAATATACTCTCTTGTACTCTGTGGATAGGGAGCTCTAAGCCGGCACCGAACATTCCAAACTCATGGAATCGTTTGGATAGAAGGGTTTAGAGTGTGACACACTTTCGAGTGTACAGGTAGGAGACACAGGGAAATGGATTAGAAGGAATGTCAACAAGTAGCCAAAAGTAGTTTATTTTAAAAAGGACACCATAGAGATAGTAAACAATAAGGTGATCAACATTCGAATTGATTCAGAGGAATAGAAAACTATAGTATCTCTATTGAGAGAAAGGGATTTCCTTATGAAGTGGGGGGGAGGATGGCCACCCTTGGCCAAGATGAAACAATGGATCACAAATACTTGGGGACCGTAGATGATGATCAAAACCCTGACTAACAGATTCTTTTTAATCATTATGGAATCCAAGCAAGAGAAAACTAGGGTTATGTTTAATAAACCCTTCTTGATGGGAGAAGTGGGCTTCTTCATTAAAGATTGGGTTCCTAACTTCAATCCTAAACAAGCTAAGGTGGAGCAAGTGTTGATCTAGATTAGGTTGTACCATCTCCCTCATAAATCTTGGAACAAGGATATTTTCAAATTAATAGGGGATAGATTGGGATCTTTCATTTAATCGGATCAAACCATTGAATAGAAAGACTTTAGCTAGTATGCTAAGATTTTTATTATGTGGAAACCTCATCCTCTACTCCCTCATGCTATTAAGATCAGAACAGCTGAGGGTTATTCGTGGAAGGAGATAAAGATCAAGAAAGCCATCAACTAATGCAAACATTGCAAGATTTGGGGACACTCAAAGGAAGAATGTAACACCAACAAGAAAGGTAAAGTGCAGGTGGAGAGAGGGCCTTTGGAGTTAAGCATGGACCCTAGCCCTTTAGGAAGAGTAGGAGAGGAACCTATCCGAGCTAAAGTATCAACAAAGACCTACTCAAACCCTAGCATGGATCTTGAACTCAGGCAGAGGAAGGTGTTGTTGATGGGGATATGGTAGAACTTGACTATCTAGGTACAAACAACACTATTTTGGATGGGTAGGGTGTCAATAGGGAGTCTATTTTGAAGGATGCTCGGGAGGATTTTTCAAAGGTAATGGAGAATAGGACAGAAGAACAAGCAAATTTGGGTGAATAGGAAGGGGGGAGGGGCTTGCCCTTACTTCTTTCATAATCTTTTAGAGGAGATAAAGGTTAACGAGGTTGATGATGGGGTTAAGACTCTCTCCTCACCCACTAAAATGGTGGTTTCCTACCTTGGAGGAATCCCTGAGGTTGAGGAATGGCTAGGAGATGGTGATTTGACGGAAGAGGAAGGCCTAGGGAATTTAGAGTTGCGCACCATCTCACAGATGAAATCAATTAAGGATAAAAATCTGTCAGGAGGATTGCAGAAGAAAAAAGGTAGGAAAAACAATTTGGATTTATCAGCAGATACAAGAAATATGTGAGGTCAAACCCTCTTGATATCTGGGAGGGACATTGTCTCTCCTGGGTGACCATGAAATTCCTTACATGGAATGTTAAGGGTTGCAATGCTCCTGAAAAAATATGCTTGATCAAGCAATCCCTTGATCAAGAAAAAATAGATATTGTATGCATATAAGAAACAAAGATGGAAGTAGAGGAGGCAACAAAGGTTTTTGGGGTTAGCCAGAAATGGTCAAGTTCCTTTGTTGAGGTGAACAATGCTTCTAGTGGATTGGGTATAATCTGGAATCCAAGACTCCTTAAGGGAGATCCCATGGTGAAGGCAAGATTTTGGCAAGCTTTTAGGTTCTCTTCACTAACTATTAACTTCTTAGGGATTTTGATCAATGTGTATGGGCCCACCAAATTGGAGGAGAAAAAGGTTGTTTGGGGGAGATTTTTGCTTTATGTGCCTCTCTAGGCAATCTACATAGGGTGATAGTAGGTGATTTCAATGCCACTTTGACTTCGGCAGATAAAATGGGAGGAGCTCTCTCTTTGGGTTTAGTACAGGAAGACTTTCATCTTTTCGTACAAAACAATATGCTCTATGAAGTACCTACAAAAGGTGGTCATTTTACATGGAAAAATAAAAGGAAGAGTTTCTCTCATATTGCAGAAAGATTAGACAAAATCTTATTGTCAAGAGAATGGCAGACATTACCTATTGTCTTTGAAGGAAGAATTTTGGAATTGTTAGTCTCTGACCATTATCCAGTCTCAATGGTGATACAGAATGATGGCATATCAATCAAGTGTCCATTCAAATTTGAATTGATGTGGTTAAGAGAGGAAGGTTTCTTTGATAAAGTGCTTAATTGGTGTGCTAGTGCCTTGCCTATTGAAGTAAATGTGGCCTTTCAATTTTTCTCCAAGTTTAGACATCTTAAGGCCATGCTCAAGGAATGGAATAAGACACATTTCAAAAATATCTTTCAGGCGAGGGCAGGTATTGAGGCTGACCTTGCGGCTTTAAATAGAAAATTTTTGAGTGTAGGGATGGATGACATTGACTTCAAAATAGAGCAAGATTTATTGGATAATTACCAAGAAGTGTTAAAAAAGGAGGAGATCTTCTTCAAGAAAAAGTCAAGGGAGAATTGGCTTAAAGATGGGGATAGAAACACTAGGTATTTTCATAGTTTGATGAAGACCAGACGACGTGTCAACCATATCTTCTCCATAGAAAATCAACAAGGAGTTCTTATGGAGGATATGGAAAGCATCAACAAGGAGGTTATTGTCTTTTTTGAGGATATGTGGAGGGAAGATCAGGTGGATAGGAGCAAGGCGCATGAGAGGATCTTGGGTGTAATCCCACACACCATATCAAAAGAAGACAATAAAATACTTTTGGAACCAATCAAGATGAATGAATTGAAAGCTGTAGTGTTTGGGCTTGATGGTGAGAAGGCTCTTGGACTAGATGGTTTCTAGGCCTTCTTCTACCAAAAATTTTGGGAGCTTTTGAAGTACGAATTGTTGGAAGTTGTGGAAGGGTCAAGAAGTGCAAGTTTCATTTTGAAAGATTTGAACAAAATACTCATTTCTCTCATCCAAAAGAAAGCTCATCTGTCCAGGTATGAGGAATTCTGGCCTATTTCTCTTTGTAACACAATTTATAAAATTATTACACAAATTGCTACAAATAGGTTGAAGTTGTTGTTAGATTCTATCATTTCCCCGAAGCAAAGAAACTTCACCCTGAATAGAAGCGTTGTGGACAACATCATTGTTGTCCATGAGGCAATTCGTTCATCTTGGAAAAGTAAGGAAAGGAAAATGGTGCTTAAACTAGATATTTGCAAAGCTTATGATAGGGTTGATAGAGGCTTTCTTATGGAAGTCTTAAGGAGGTTCACTCTTGATGAAGGTTGGTTGAAATGGATCAAGAGTACAATCTCAAATTTCAGAGCTTCAATGTTAGTGAATGGTAGCCTTTAGGGGTTCTTTAGTACCAGCAGAGGAATTCGTCAGGGAGATCTACTATCTCCATTCTTGTTTATTATCTTGGCAGAAGCTTTGGGAAAATCTATTTCTAGAAATAGGACCCAAGGATTGTGGAAAAGGCATTCTAATTACTCAAGGAATTGAGGCCTCCACCCACTCTCAGTTTGTTGATGACACTTGTTTCTTTGGGGATGCCTCAATGGTGGAGGCAAAATGTATGCAACAAGTCCTTACCAAATATAGTAAGGCCTTAGGGCAATCTGTCAACTGGGAGAGATCAGAAATGTATTTTCTCAATACTGAAGTGGGGTCTCAGAGGGCAATTGCAGAGTTTTTTGAAATAAGAATTGACACACTTCTAGGGAGATTTTTAGCCATGCCTCTCTTTGGTTGGGTAGGTAAAGGGCACATATGAGACAAGTTGATTAAAGATTGCAGGAAAAGAATGGAGAGCTGGAAGGGACAATGGTTAACTTTGGTAGGAAGAATTACTATGCTAAGAGTAGTCATATCGACCTTGGCGATCTACTCTATGGATTTCTTTAAAATCCCAAAGAAAATCATTCATTCAATTGCAAAAAGTATGAGAAAATTCCTTTGGAATGGGGCTAAGGAAGGTGAGAAGGTCCATCTCATGGCTTGGTCAAAATTTTGTAGACCAAGAGGAGGGGGGGTGCAGGTATTAGGGACTGGTCTTTCCTCAACTTGGCTCTTGAGCCAAATTAGTTTGGCAGATCTTTAGTGTAGGTAACCAAAGATGGGTAAAGATTCTCTAAGAAAAATATCTTGATAACATGGAGGATGATCACATTTTGATAGTGTCAGATCCACATTGGCGCTTAACTATGTGGAACTTCCTTTTGGAGTGCAGATATATAATCATAGACCACCTGAGATGGAAAATTAGGGATTAGAAGCAGGCAGATTTCTAAAGGGACTCCTGGGACGGGGGCCTCCAATTAGAGAAGTCAGGAGTCTCAAAGCAATTGGTTGAAACTACTAGGCAACATTGGGGACACAAAGTTAAAGATTTTGTTGAGATTTCGATTAATGACAAAGTAACACGAGGATAGTGGAAAGAGTTGTCTGAGTTAAATCTAAACCCAACAGACAAACTATGTTTGCAAAAGTTTTTCAAGGAAAGAATATTAGTTTCTTTCGTAAGTAGAGACCAACTGATTTGGATCAGCTCCAAGAATGGAAAATATACAGTCAAATTAGGATATCAGATCCTTGAAGGCATTTATAATCAAATTCCATTGGAACAATATTTGTTTTTGGACAGTGCATGCCTTCTCAAAGTAGGAGCCTTCACATGGTTGGTAGGCAATGGAAAGATTCTCTGTGGAGAGAGATTGCAAAAGATGGGTTTCCAAGGTCCTTTTAGATGCTCCATGTGTAAAAATCAAGAAGAAATTGTAGATCATCTTCTACTCCATTGCAGTTTTGCGCAAAAGGCATGGGATATGACAAAATCTAAACTTTGATGGGTAAGTCCACTAACATCTACTTTACAAGGTTGGCTGGAAGCTTGGCCAACAAAAAAGAACAAACAAGTGTTTAGGTTAGCATGGAGGATCATTCCATCTACAACCCTATTGGAGCTTTGGAAAGAGAGGAATAGAAGGATTTTCCAAGATGAGGAAGAAGATTGGCCAAGGTTTTGACAGAGGCTTGAGAAGGCAATAACAAAATTAATATCCTTGGCATCGTCAACACGTAGTGCCTAGTACTCAGTTTATACTAGGCATGATGCTTATATACAATCTGGTTTCCCATCTATTAAGTATTGGCCTATTCATGGGCTTGTTGGGGTTAATCTAACTTCGAAGAGGGCAAAGGCGTTATGGACACCTCTAGAGAATGGTTGGATTAAAATTAACTTTAACAGGGTAGCCAGGGGAAACCCAGGTGTTTTAGGGTGTGAGTGTGTGGCAAGAGACCATAAGGGAAACATACTCGCGTTTGCAGCCAAATGTTTGCAGGATGGAACAAATAATACTATAGAATGTTCTGCAGTCAGGGAGGCTCTGGCCTTAGAAGCAAAAATTTGTTGTAAATGAATACATCTGGAAGGTGACTCGGAGATCATCATAAATGGCACTAAGAGAGAAAAGATGGAGGCATGACACCTGGATCAAAGTATACAACAAACCAAGGAATTGCTTCTAGATTTTGATGATTTTAAGATTTCACATTCATTTCGGGAAGCGAACAGAGTGGTAGATTTGCTAACCAATTTAGGTGTCAATTCAGCATTGGGTCCACAATATGAAATCTTTGAGGACTTTTGTCACCTTGGATTTGAATAAAGAGAGCACTCATGATAATTAAAACTAGAGGTTTTAATGGAAAGGCATCATGAGTCCAACTTTCGATGACATAAATCATTCCACGATAACTAGATATTTCCAAACTACTAATGTATCTCTCGCGTGCGTCAAATGGAGTGTTGGTTTTCTTTGGTACTTTGTTCTAGAGAGTTTCGAGGCAGATATATTCAGGTTGAAGGCATGTCAAATTCATTTATTTTTCACTGAGACAAAAATGGAGGCGAACTTCGCTCTCAACTTAGATTCTCAGATACAAACCTATGAAGGCTAGATTTCCACGCAACATCTTAAACATATTTTGTTTTTGACGACCTGACCTTTTTAAAGGGTGTTCAACAAATGCTATGGCCAGAATATTTGGAGACATTTTCGAAGAGGAGATCAAATTTGGATGTGGCATTGTTGTTTGTTGCGCTAGCATTGATGGTGGGGGAATCGAAAGAAGAGGTTCATCGGATTGTGGCTACATGTGTGGAAAGGTAGTGGCTTCTGGGGCTGGAGGACATAATTGAGAGAGTTGTTCTGGGTGTTGGAATTGAGATGGGTACTAAGCCTTGGAGGCTAATTGGTGGAGGGGACTCTTCTATTCAACTACTGGTGGTGTAGCTTTCCTCAAATCCGCAAGGCATTCATATCCCCAAAGTAGAAAAGGGGTGGAAAATGATAGTGGAATTCCTAACTAAGCACATTTGGGTGCCGAAGGAGCGTGAACGAGGATTTATGAAGGCCATGCCGAGGAAGAGCATGTTTGCTCCTCGACAACAAATTCACCACCAGATTGTGAAGAAATGCCACCATAAGGAGGGTGTGTCCACATCATAGGGAGTTTGGGTTGATGCCTCTTTGCTAGTCAAAGAGGGGGAGGACAGTGGAAAGCACCGTCAAGGGAGACATGTGAATTCAGTGATGGATGACCACTCAACTCCAACTTTCACTTGTGAGGAAATGACGTGATGGTTCAAGGAGTAGCAGATAGTGGAGATGGTGGTGGCTCTATTTTGTTTGTTTTGATCGGTTTAGTGGTTGGGCTGGGTGGTTTTGTCTTCATCAGAGTGTTCATATTCTGAAATTTTGTTTTTTCTAATGACATATGTATGGGCAGGGAAAGGGTAGTATACGCTGAAAAGCTTTTAGCCATACCATAACAATGTATCTCTTTTTATCAATATAATACAAATATTACTTATCAAAAAAAAAAAAAAAAATCAGTCTATTAGTATAGAATTTTTGCCTTTAACATTTTCTTCTTCTTTTTTTCTTTTTAAACATAATCTTTCATTTGGTGAAGAATTTTAGTTATGTGATTTTTTGCACTTACAAAAAGATCCTTCTCTCCATTTCAAAATTTACTTTTGCTTTCTCCTACTTTTGCCTCCCCATTGCACATTAAAGATGCAATTGCTAGTTGTATTTAGTTGTTAAAGATGCTTACAAAAATATAAGGCATCAAGATCTTGTCAAAGACCTTTGATGCAAATTTAGTAATTAATTTGATAATCAAAATATAGTAATAATCTGGTTTTTAATTTATTTATTAAAGATCTTACTTTTTGATGCCTGCATAAATAGCTCAAGAAATATGCAGAATTACTTCTCTACATTTAGAATGAATCTAACCATCCAAACATAGTATTCTCATTTATGGAGAACAGCGTCAGTTATTCAGCGCTAGGTATAGTCCATTTCGTATAGTACACTTGAAAATAGCTGAGTATTTCTTTAAATTAAAGCCGTCCTTACAAAGCTGGGTAGAAATTAGGTGCAAGTAGTGATTACAACCAATGGCCAATACTGGCAGTTCCCAATATCGCCTGTTAAAATAAAGAAATGGCAGAGTCTTTCGAGGTGATGGCGTCATTCGCAAATCAGCGTACCAGAGACAACTCTTTTCTATTTTTTCATCAAAAGTATTCAAATGCGTGTCAATAGATGAATTGTTGATGCGACTAACTCTGAGCTCTTTTCCAGAATGAGTGCGTATCAACTAATATCTTGTCGAATCGGAGAC
The DNA here is from genome assembly GCA_028749045.1 of Cupressus sempervirens. NCBI lineage: Eukaryota > Viridiplantae > Streptophyta > Pinopsida > Cupressales > Cupressaceae > Cupressus > Cupressus sempervirens. Next base: position 475,541,215 of record CM053789.1, on the reverse strand, counting down.
ATAAGTAAGTAAGAGGTCATGTTGTACGTAATTCCTCACCATTTCAGTAAAGTGGACACTTCCTTTTCAAAAAATGATCTGTTGTTGGAGCATTGATTTATCACATTCATTTCCCCCACTAAGCTTTATTCAATCACAAATCAAAACAGGACAATGTTGTTCCTCTGCTGTACTCCGTGGGTTTTTCGGGTCGATAGGCATCTTTTCTACATTCCTTTGATAGAATTCATTTTAGTTTCTTTTTACATTTTGATAACTTGTTCATTAGTATTATCTAAATGTAAATACAAAATGTTTGATTCATTTTATAATAACACATTTTTGTAAGTTAAAAATGTTTGATTCTTTTTAATATAAAAGTAGTTTTTGAAGTGTTTCTGTAACAGGTTGTCTTCTGTTTCGAAGATTTTTTTAACAAATAATTTTCTTCTCTGTTTTTGTTATTTTATTAATAACTTTCTACTTTAAATTTGTTATTAAAAAAATACGTTTTTTTTTCATTTTATTAACTTTAGAAAGACTTATCAATCTACATTAAGTTTAGCCCTTGTTCTCAAATTTCTGTACTTATTAATTATTTTCTTCTTTACTTGGAATGGTGTTATTTCTAACTTTCGGTATTATATCTCTTTACAAAAATGATGTTTCTCAAATCTTGACATGAGCAATGTTTTCCATCAGCATTCCTGATCATAATCCATCATCATGATAAGTATGAAAAAATTACTAAATGTAATAGGTTATAGTGACTAAAAAGAGAAGTGGGAAGGAGGGGCATGCTATCCAAGGAAAGGAAGAATGGAAAGAGGGAAAAAAATTTAAAAATTAGAGCTACAATTGAACAACAATACAAACAGAGGAAAAGAGCTACAATTGAACAACAATACAAACAAAATAATTCAAACATACCTTCCTCAAAATAATCCAACCAAAGGAAATGAGCTCTGCTAGGGTTTGTACGACCTCCGTCTGAATCCTTATTGGTTTCCACTGTTCATCATACTGCATTTACTGTGGGATTATTTTCATTTATAATGAGTTCGGCCTTCTCTAGCCCAGTAGTTGATATTGGTGTTGGAGTTGTTGTTGCTACTGGAGTTAATGACTCCATCGACCAAATGCCCGCGCAAGTTTGTTCCCAAAACGTTCCACAAGGTAATTCCTCTCCTGATATTATTTTGAATGCTAAGGAGTTTGATAGCGCATGCACCTAGTTAGATTAACAAACCCTTATTGTGTATTTTGTGGGTCATACTCCTTCTGAAAGTACGCTACGAGAATGGGTTTCCAAGGTTTGGACACCTCAAAGTGTTTGCCTTGAAGGCATTCAAAGCCTTACCAAAGGCTTTTTTCTTTTTCGCTCTAGCAATGCTGACCAAGCCGAACATGTTTTTGTGAGAGGCCCCTGGACTGGAAGGTCCTCCCTTCTGGCTTTTCAGCATTAGTCACGAGATTTTGTTTTTTCTGATGATCGAAAACTTAAGGCACCCACTTGGGTGGAGTTCCTCGGCTTCCCATTCCTTGTTGGTCTTTTTTACCCACTACTGCGTAAACTATTGGCAAGGTTGTTTGCCTTGAACCAGAGAAGTTTTTCAACGCTCGTCCCCAATGTAGGGTTTGTGTTGAGGTCAACCTTTTTAAGGACCTCAAAGATATAGTGGACATACAGATAGGTGGTACCACCTTTACTCAAAAGGTGCTTTACCATAACCTTCTGAATACCTGCTACCGGTGCCAGTCAACTAAGCATAAGATTAGGAATTGTCCCTTGTTGGACCGTAACTGCCCCTTCACTTCATAAATTAATCCTTCTTCGACTGCCAAGAAAGATGAATGGACTACGGTGGTGAAGAAAGGGAAAAAGGTGTGGTTGTAGCTAAGGTGGGCTTTGTGCTTGTGGATCATGGTAAACCTAGCTCAAGCCAAATTCACCATGAAGCCCCAGTTCCAGTGCTCCCTCTGCCTCCCATTTCAAACCCCGGAGGCCAGGGGACTATGGTTGTTCATATGCCGGATCTGTGTCCTCTTTGGACTCGAGCACCATAAGCGACATCAATGATTGCCCAACAAAAGCTATGTCGGTCTCACAGTCCAGATTGCTGCGATGAGTTTTTTGACAATGGGGAGAAGCTTCGAAGGGTAACAACTATTGATGACCCCTCTTTTGAGCCTCCTTTTTTGCATAACAATTTCTCCTCTCTTGGGGGGACGAGGATGACATGCAAGCTAGGTTACCATGAATTGCATGTCATGGAATGTGCAGGGCTAACAGACCTCCCTAGAAAATATTATGTCCTTGATACCAAACATCGGTTTCATCTTGATGTGCTTTGCCTCCAAGAATTTGAAGTTGTTGGGTTTCTTCTTACCTCAGCCTCTTGTGTTATTTGGCCAAATAGTGTTGTTTTTGCTTCTCAACATGAAGTTGGTCGAGCTAGTGTTGTTACTCTTCTCTCCCCTCGTTTAATATCCTTTGTTGTTTCACACGATACTGACCCTTCACACAGGGTGGTTTGGATTTTGCTGCCTTTTCAAAATCATTATTTTGGTATTATTAACATTTATGCTCCCAATGATTTTGTTGAGCATTCACACTTGTGGCGTTGGTTGGCAGGTCATTTTCCATTTGTGACATGGGTTTTCTATGGGGACTTTAATATGGTTGAGCTGGCCTTTGACAAGGATGGCCTCCTACCATTTAGATGGGTAGTTGGTGAACGAGAGGCCTGGTTTTACATGCAGAACAAATTAGGTCTTTTTGATCCCAATGCTTCTTGTCGTCACCCTAATGGGATTCAACACACTTGGTCCAATATTCGAGTTGGATCTAATAGAGTTTTTAAAAGGCTTCATAGGGCTATGATTTATGCATAGTCCTTTTTCTCTTTTTCTCAAAAACATGCCTTGCTTATCATTCCTTTTCCTAATGTGACGTTGTTAGATCACTCTCCCATCCTCTTTTCCATCACTTGGCAAACAACTCAGCGTCACCGAATAAAACCCTGTTTTACCTCAATGCTTCTTCACTATCCCATCGACTAACTGTTGCTCACATCCTACATGTCTAGAATCTTGAGCCTTGACCCTACAATCATCTTGGATGGATAAATGGTGGAATGATGCTATCCTTTGTAGGCTCTTACCATGAATCTGCTTGATATGGATCTCCAGGTTCAACTCACCAACCTTTGGCACCAGAAATAGGTTGCTAATAGTTATGCTACCAGAGGAGCTCAAATCAAAGCTCGTCTTCATTGGTTGGATGTCGGCAATCAGGCTTCCAAGGATTTTTTTAATGCCTTGAGGGCTCGTCATTCTGCTGTAGGCATTAAGCGCATCCGACAAGATCAGTAGGTTCTCACTGACCTGCCCCATATTCTCTAGGCTTTTATGCATCATTATGAGCAGGTTTTTAGCTTGAGGGTCATTTATTGCACGTGATCAAGTGCTACAAACTTGACTTGATGTTACTCCCAATAGGCTTGCTCCAGAGCAGTATTCCTTCTGTGAACAAAAGCTTTCTCTTGCAAACTTAAAGGAAGCTATCATATCCATGGATGATGATAAAGTCCCTAGTTGTGACGACCTCCCTTGTGAGTTCTATAAGACACTTTGGGATGACATTGGCCCTGACTTGCTTCAGGTGTATCTTGAAGCCTACAATTCTAAAATGTTAGGCAACATTATCAACAAAGGGAATATTAAATTCATATCTAAAGTTGGAGACCCTAAAGAGATTTGCAATTGGAGGCCCATCAACTTGTTGAATGTCTCATACAAGACAATTGCCAAAGTCGTTTCTCTTAAAATTTGACACTTGCTCCCTCAGATTGTTCAACATGAACAAACTAGCTTCATCAAGTCTTGCTATGTCTTGGACAACATCATTGTTGTCTAGGAAGGAATGGAATGGGCTAGGCAATCCAAACAACAAGCCCTTTTCCTAAAGATTGACTTTACCAAAGCATATGACTGTATTGAATGGCCCTTTATTCTTGCTATGCTTCAAGCTCTAGGTTTTGGCCCAATATTTTGTCAATTGGTATAGATGCTTTTTGGGGATGCTTTTGCTTACATCACCATTAATGGTCACCAATCTGAAGCTTTTGGGCTCTTCAAATCTATTTGCCAAGGTTGTCATCTTGAACCTTTTGTCTATGATTTGGCAGCTGAGGGCTTTGGTTACCTACTAGCCAATGCCATCTCTAAAGGGTTGATGCATGACATTTCTTTACCAGAGTCGACCACCCAACTGGTTAATGGTCATTTTGTTGATGATTCTTTCCTCATTTTGATTGAGGATGAGCAGAATATTACCAATGTCTTGCAGTATTTAGATACCTTTTGCTTCAGGGTCAGCTATCCAATGTCACAAAACCCTATGCTACCAATAATCTTTCCTTCCAAGCCCACACTAGTTGTAGTAGTATGAATGAAAATGGGTCCAACATGTTGAAATTTTTTAATTCTTGGGACTTCCCTTTACTTTCCAAGCATCTCCTATGGAGTTGTGGAATGTTGTGCTTGCTAGAATTGACAAGAAATTAGAGTATTGGACTACTAAGCCCCTTTCACTTGTGGGGAAGTTCCAAATATGCTCCAAAGTACTTGCTGCTACTCATGTATATTATTCCTCTTATTGGGCTCCCTCTAAAGCCTTGTATCTTAAGCTTGAACGTCTCCTTAGGGACTTCCTCTAGGCCTCTGATGCTTTGCATCATGGCTTTCATAGAGTGGCCTAGGATTTCTATTGTTTACCCAAGGATTCTAGTGGTCTTGGCTTACTTTCCACTCGCATATAGTGGATTTCCCTCTATGCCAAATGGGTCATATGGGCTCTCACTGGTGATGAGGCCTAGAAAATTTTGTTACATCACTACATTTCTTCAGGCTTCCCAATTAACCGCCTGGCCTAGAAAGGGATTAGGTTTCAAACCCTTCTTGTGACTTTTGAACCTATTCAGATACAAGGTACCTTTGTTGCTAAGAGCATTTGGAAGTCCTGGGAAGACATTAAGTCTTGGCTTTGTTGGGCCAGTAATGGATTCATAGATGGGCTCTTGATGAATCAACAAAACTTTTGCTGGTCACCCTTGTTTGCCACTCAAGGGGTGCCTCTAGCCAAGATTCAAGGAGCCAGTGCTCTGCATTTATTTTGCACGAGTATCAAGACACCTAAAGATTTATTCTCTAAGGTTACAATGAGCCTTCACTCATGGGAGGACTTGCAAGTGCAGTATCAGCTTATTTGTCCAGATCAACAGACAATTAATCTTCTAGTTTGTGCAATTCCTACCAATTTGTTACACAAGATTAGAATCCACTCATCCCACCCTTGGTGGAAAGATTGGAAGTGGTACCCTACCACTCCAATGACCAGTTACAAACCTAGGCTAGGGTATTGGTGGCTAGTGCCCCATCTTTTGATGGTTGATACCCTCAACCAGCATTGGTATTTGCATTCTTTGCACAAGACTTGGAGTCTTTGATTTTCCACTATCTGGCATGTTATCAATGAGCCAAAGATTTCTCACTTCGCCTGGTGTCTCCCTTTTTAGGGTTTTCCTTTAGGTCCTCGACTCTAGCATCTAGGGGTTCCTAACCCTAGATGACCTTTTTGTGGCCAAACTAAAAGCTTTCTGCATATTTTATGGTTTTGTAGAAGAGCTCATAATTATTGGCTATAGATTTTTTATTTCTTCAAGCATTTTCATCCTGAGGCCTTCACTTGGCATATGGTGGTTCTGGGGGATGCTCCCAGACTCCCTTTTAGATATGCCTAGATTTGGCATGCTTTCAAAATAGAGATATTATTCACAATCTAGAAAGATCACAATTTTTTTATTCTCTCATAGCTTTCTTGATATTTATATTGCAATGTACTCTAAAGGACATATTTGTAATAATTTCATGATGTAGATCCAAGTACAAACTGAAAAGGTCGAGCTGGAAGTGGCTGACCTGTAGAAGCTACATGCTCATTGGGGAAATGCCCCTTGTATAGTTGTGCAAGTACCTTTGGATTTTTTTTCGGTGACCACACTCCTCCTTGTGGTGGCTAGAGAGGCTGGAGCAATTCTACTCACTGCTTATAGACCCCCTGGTCGCAACCTCATCATCGCTCTCCTAGTGGTGGCTTTGTTGGTCATCGCCGCTCGGCTTTATCTTTATCTTTATCTTTGTGAATATGTATCTTTAAAGTTTTAAATTAATGGAAAAGGTTTGTTCATTAAAAAATAAATCCAAACCTCACTTTTTCTCACCCTAACATACTTGCCAAGTTAATATCTTGGCCTCACATTCATCCATCATATCTCCATCTATTTCCCTTTAAAAAATTACACCAATTTCTCCCTTCCATATGTCCCCCTACTTTTACAATGGAAATCCATGTTATTATCACTTACTGACATATGATTCCCTCCATAATGAACATAATACCTCAACATACTTGACGTTTTTCCAAGTGATTCAAGAATGATAAGAAATCATCCATAGTTTATCAGATGGGGTCATTTTCCTTGAAGGACATACATCTACCCCTTTGTCCAATACCATAATTCTCATTTCTAATTTAATCCTAGTCCTCCAATCAATCTCCCATGTTCTAATATTAATATCCAAAACCATAATTATAATCCTCCATCTAATCCTAGACCTCCACATAATCCTAATCCTCCAAAACACATATCCTCCCCATTTTGCAAGTACTTTTCTCATGATTAGATCCAAGGAATTGCAAAGAAGCCTAGCCTTTCAATTCTAATTTAAGTTGTACAATATATCAATGTCATCCATCCCCATCTCCTCTAAATCTAAAATACCCTCAAACATCCTAATCCTCATGAGCCTCGCATCCATTTATCCATCCAAGTTGAACTTTCTACCTCCACCACCATCCTCACATGTTTAAACATTCCAAGACTTTGTTCCAAAGTATGATACCATGGATTCTTCCTCTCCTTGATATCTAGTTGCCCCCCCATCTAAAGAAATCTTTCCATCTAAATATACTTGAACCTTTCATTTACACCATCTCGTATTTCCTTTCCATCTCAATATCCAAAATCTTCTCCCAGTTTACTCCATCGTCTCTTTCCTAATAAAGATCACATATTTCATTTACCCAATCTAGTAATTTATCTCCATGTCAAGATCAAACTGTTCCATCTCATAATGTCATTCAAATTTTAGATCTAGTGTTTTCCTCCACCTAATCCCAAGATCCAATTCCATTTCAAGATTTAACCTCACCTCCTACTCTATCCCACAATCTCATTCCTAATCAAGGTTATAACATCGATTCCATCCTATCCAATGACATCCCTCCATGTCAAGATCAAATCACTCCACCTCATACATTTTCATTGCAAGGTAAAAGTACCCCCCTATACCCCATCCCATGATCCCCTTACATCTCAATATTCAATTATCCCTTATAATACATGACATAATCCTCTCCAAAGTTATGAATAAAGTACCTAGTTATCTCCTTTTAATCCATACCAAGATCTAATGTTACCTTTAAATGCCCCTCATGATCCTAATACTCTACAAGAAATCATTCTTTCTATTTATCCCATCCAAAAATCCCTTACATATATAATTGGTGCCTCCACCTTTGTCCACCATGGATTACTCTAATAGCTTATAGCTCCTTCCACCTCCCATCTTTCAAGGAATTAACTCATGTATCTTGTTTTAAAAATGGAAAGTGTCTCATTGGAAAAAGAAATTTGTGAACACAAGAAATATTAGCAAAAAGGGTTAGGCTTCCATGATCGTGGCATATTAAAACCCCTTCAAATAAAAAAAATCCTAGTGCATATGACATTGGTTACATATATCATTCTCAACATATTTGTAACCCTTTCATCCCTTCCAAATCCAAAATCCTCCATCCAAATTGAAATGTTCTTATCCCCAATATTGAAAATCTATTTTTGGATGATGTTCCAAACAATCCATCCCTTCCTCATGCACATACATTTTGGTTCCTTATATCCCACAATATCCATTTTGGGTCCTTGCATGTGTGCATCCACCATATTCAAATTCTACCACACCATCACCTATAACCCACAAGAAAAATTAACAAAGGTACACATCCTTAAATTTCTTCCAATATTCACCCTTGTATATTCTATCTATACATTCCATCCATCCTTATGAACCCATACCATTTCTATTGGAATAAAATTGGATACCCAAACTATAATTTATAGAGGCAGTGATCCACAAAAATATAAGGATAAACACGTCCCATCAAAAAGACACATTCAAGAAAAAAGAAGGATCCAAACACAATAAAAATTAGAAAGGCCATAAAGGTCCAAAAGGAGAAATTCAAAAAATATATTTTGATTCCCAAGGTACTCATTGAAGCAATGCATCTCAAATAAAAATACAACAAGGCATCCAAACTCGACAATCCAAAATATTCTTCACTTATGTCCAAATGTAAAAATTTCTTATCGTCCAAATGTATCTTAGGTCCTTATAACCCAATATCAATTGTCTTATGTGTAATCTTTTCTTCATCCATTTTGAGTTTTTATTTCAAAAAATACATATTTGATACTCCATAATCTCTTGCACAAGTCATCAACCATTCAAGGTGTGTTCCAATGTGTATCTTCCCAACTTCCTCTCCCATCCATCCATTATTCTTTTAACATGACATCCATCATCAAATATTTATTTTCCATCTACTCATGCAATTAATGCAATCCTTTGTCTAAATCATTGGAAAATTATTTTAAAAATACACAAATTCTAGATATGACTCTTAGCTATCATCCTACCAAAGGGTTATGCAAAATACTAAATATAAATATATTTTCTATGTTGAACATGAAAACAACCCTTGTAATCATTTGTAATCTATTGCACATGATAGATGTTTTCATGTGCTATCATAAGATTTACCTAATTTTAGAAGAAGAAATCAAAAGAAAAAAAATGGTGTCCACTTATACCCCTTTTTGTACACCATCTTGGTGCACTCACCCCTATGGCTCCTTGAACTTAAATATCATCAATAGGATACGTCAAATTACCTAGCTATATCTAGAGTATTGAGTAAATGTTTCAACAAACATTTCATAGAAAAGGGAGCACATATATCAGATATGTCAATCCTAAATATGATATCAAGGCTCTTGCTATGGTGAATAAACAATTGAATCTATAGGTTGGGAAATTCTTGAGTGAAACCAAAATATGGAATCTATTCAAGAGGCTATTAGAATAACTCTAATTAAATTTTTATTTATTGTTCACATGTCATAGAATTGAGTAGGACTCAATAGAAGAAAAAACATATTTATATAAATAAATAAATATGTATTATATTGTTGTTAATTTTAATTCACTTGGGTATCATTTAATTCTCTACTTTTACAAATTTTATCCAACATGCAAGAATTGAAATACCTACTCAACTCCATGCCTATTTCTTTGTCCAAAAACAAAAAGCTATGAGTTTTATAATAGCTAATTTTGACCATTATTTTGGAGCTATATATCGTTGAGCTTAAATGTAACATGCAATATGGAATATGTTAATGTTCTATCCTACAAATAATGCTATTGGTTTTCTGGTGTCATCTATTTTATTGTCTATCTAGTCTTACTATATTGTATTTTAAATAAGTAATTTATTCCCCTCTAGTTAATCTTGTGAGATTAGCCCTTGTAATCTATTGCCAGACATTTACAAATGGCATTGTCAAGGCTTACCGTGAAGATCATTTCTTTAATGCTATCATGACTCAATTGGTCTTTTTGATGTGGTATTTGCAAGTACATTCTACTAGTGGATAGATGTTGGTGGAGCAATACTATTATTTAATTTTCTAATGTCTGAATAATGTAACAAAATGATTGACTTCTAATAATATTAAGGATGGAAATATTTGAGTTCATCAATATACACATATCCTATTTAAAATCCAGAGAATCAAAATATATGATTGGCTACTAATAGTGTTAAAGTTTGATCATAAAGAATCTCTACCCAGAGACTGTAACATCCATCTACCTAAATGCAAGCTTTGGGCTAGTCTCCAACATTGGGGATAGTAAACTTTTGCTAGTGGATTCAAAAATTTGTTCACAAAGCATCTCCCCCCGCAAAGACTATTAAATTCATCTCTACCAAAATACAATTTTTAAGTATGTCTCTGAAAATGGCAAACATTACCTATAATTATACCTCCACAAATGCATTTAGAATAGTATAGTGACCAGGAAAGAATAATTTTGAAATGACGCAAACATTGATGCAAGATGATGAACTTTGGACAGACTCTCTTGTGGAATTTACTCTGCCTGGCCTACTATGACCGAAGGTGGTTCTTTAGATCTAAGACGCTACTAAAAAATTAGCATGACAAATTTTGCATGTGCAAGAAGTGGAATCTTAAGAGAAAAAGCTTAAAACTAAGTGTATATATTTAACTTAATAAATTACATCTATCTTTCATTACAACAAAAAATATCCAAAGGAAATTGAAAATGTAGCTTTTATTTTAAAAATTTGATCTGGTTATGCAAATTATCACAAAATTATGAACCTTTCAATATTCTTATACATCATCCAACATATCTTTATGCTTTAGTCAAATTAGGTGATGGTTAGAAAACATGTTGATGTGTCTTTATAAGACCTTGGAGCAACCTTAGCTGATTAGTTCAATAGAGGTAGACAAATACAAATTATTTAGTAAATTATTTGTACAAATATATTTTACTGAAGTGTATATTGTACATACAAAGAACTGTACCATTATGGAGATGGCACGAAGTATGTTAAAGTCTACGAGCCTTCTAAATTTTTTTTGGGCAGTTGCAGTGGAAACCCCGATTTATATTTTGAATCGAAGTCCAATAAAAGTGCTTTACAATATCACTCCAAAGAAAGCCTAGAGTGGACACAAGCCCTAAGTAGCTCACTTTCATGTATTTTTTTTCCCTACATATGTTCATGTTCCTATTCAAAAGAGGAAAAAGTTGGATGTGAAATCCCAATTTTGTATCTTGGTGGGATATTCAAATTCCACCAAAGGATATAAATTTTATGAACCTGACACAAACCAATGGATTATTAGTCGAGATGTAGTTTTTGATGAAGGGGGAGTATGGTAATGGAATAAAGAAGTTGAACAATCTACACCATTCATCATGGAAAATGAAGATGTTTAAGTCCCTCCTCTCCTGCCAAGCTCAAGTAAAAGCTCAAGCCCAAGTCCACCAAGTTCACCAAGTTCCTCTTCAAGTGAAAGTTCAAACTCACAATCCAATCCAAGTTCTTCACAAAAGGCATGAAGTGTAAACGAAATATATCAAAGGATTTCTACTATGGATTCATTCGCTAACTTTGCATTGTTAAGTTCCATTCAAGTTGAACCTTCTATGTATGAAGTTGTGATGGAACCAATGTGGATTGATAGCACTATGAATGAAGAGATACATGCTATTGAGAAAAATGATACATGGGAATTAGTTCTACTTCCAAAAGATAGACAGTTGACTAGTGTCAAATGGATTTACAAGGTGAAATATCATGCTAATGGTTCTATGAAAAGACACAAAACTAGACTAGTTGCCAAGGGATTCGCACAAACACCTGGAGTAGATTATTCAGAGACTTTTTCTCTAGTTGCCAGGTTTGGTACAGTTAAAATTATATTGTCTATTGCTTCTCAAAACAAGTGGCTAGTCTATCAAATGGATGTAATATCCGCTTTCCTAAATGGTTATATTGATGAAGAGGTTTATGTGGATCAATCTATTGGCTATGAAATTTTGGGTAAAGAACACTTGGTTTACAAGCTAAAAAAAAACTCTATGGGTTGAAGCAAGCACTATATGCTTGGTATGCACAAATTGATAGTTATTTCTTGAAGAAAGGCTTTATTCAAAGTCCTTCATAGCCAACTCTTTATATGCAACATGTTGGTAATGACATTCTAATTGTTTGCCTTTATGTTGATGATCTCATTTTTATAGGTAATAGCCCATCTCTCATGGAGAAATTCAAAGAAAAAATGAAACAAGAATTTGAGATGTTAGATCTAGGACTTATGCATTATTTTCTTCTGATAGATTTGCATCAACAACTTGATAGTATATCCATTTCTCAAACCAAGTATGTTGCTGATTTATTGAATCAGTTTAGAATGATGTCATGCACAACAGTTGCTACTCTTGTAGCCCTTGGCGAAAAATTAACCAAGGATGATCCAAGTTCCCATGTTGATCCTATATTATACATAAGTTTGGTTGGGAGCCTCATGTACCTTACTACAATGAGACCTGATATTATGTTGTATGTGAGCCTCATCTCTTGGTTCATGCAAGATCCACACGAGTCTCATTGGAAAGCTGTAAAAAGAATCTTAAAGTGTGTGAGTAGCACACACAATTTTTGTATTCGTTATTCTCCCAATGATAAGTTTGAGCTAGTTGGTTTCATAGATTCTGATTGTACCTATTCAATGGACAATCAAAAATCAACCTATGGTTATGTTTTCTCACTTAGTTCTGGAGTTTTTTCATGGAGTAGTAAGAAGTAGGCAACCCTGGCTCTCTCTTCAGCAAAAGTAGAGTATATTGTAGTAGCATCAGCTAGTTGTCAAGCGATATGGATTTGAAGGATTTTGGAAGATTTTCATTTTATTCAAAAACATCCTACAACTATTTTTTTCTGATAACAGTAGTGCTAGTGCAATGGCCAAAAATCCAATGTTCCAAGCCAAATTGAAGCACATTGAAATCTGCCATCACTTCATTCAAGATTTGGTTCAACATGGTACAATGGAGTTATAGTTTTTCCCAACTTTTGAGCAAGTTGTTGATATCTTCACCAAAGCTCTCACTACATCCAATTTTACTACCTTGAGAACTCAACTCAGTCTCATTCCCATTGTTCATGTAGGGGGAGATTTGAAGGCATGCATTCTGCATTCTTACAACATGCATCGCTCACCGCTCAAGAATGCATGCATTACATACATGCACTCACTACTCACTGATCATGCATTTACAATGTGAAGCATGTGCATCGATCTTAATTTAGATTTATTTATTTATTTCATGATTAATAAAACTGAATGTTGCAGTTAACCTCATAGACATTAGTTTAAATTATTTGTTAATTAGTTTGCATATTATGCAAAACTCAAATTTTCATGCAATCTCTTAGCATGTTATTGTTTAGGATTTTTTATTGTAGTTTTTTACTATCTTCCTTGATCAGTAGTCAAGGTTAAGTGTTTTAGTTTTTCTTTATAATGTACTCTTTAATTTCAAAAATACACATTTAATAAAAACAAAGTTTTTAATCTGATATTGGTTGTCCGTTGTTTATGCTTTTTTTTCCCTTTGATTATCAGTATAGCATAAGAGCTTTTATTTTTAGATGTTCAACTTACTAGGATGCATTGAATTGATACTAAGGAAATAATAATCAAATCATTAAAAAAAATCAATAGAATTTTGCAATTTTCCTAAAATAGGGGAAAAAAATAATATCTATTTCCCTAGGTAAAGGCCAAATGTCTGGATAGCAAAGATAAGCCCCAAAATTAAGCAAACACAAACCCAGCTTCAAATTTTATTATGCTCCATCAATAATGTGATAACAAATTTGAGTCTGCCCAAGAAAGCACACAATTTTTTTTTTTTTCATTTATTAATTTGGCTTCTAAGACATTTGTTACAAAGACCATTACGTATGAGTTGTGTCTTCCCATGAAATTATGTCTCTATGTTTGGTATTTTATTCTCTCTACTTGGCATCTTTTACCTTTTGGAAAAACATTCAAATTCTCTCGCACTTGATTGGTGTCATTGCCCAGTATCCACCAAATTTTTGTAGAATGATATTTCTAACCAATCAAAAGATTTTGGAATTCATTAAGAGGAGTGAGTTCCCTATTTTTTAAATTATGTTTCTTTTTATGAAATTCTGGTTTTTTCGAATGCATGGTTTAAAATGTTTTGAAGCTTAGGAAACAATTTTTGTGAAGGAAAAATTGTGTTTAGTATTTTAATAGTTTTGTGGAAATAGATTATAATTACAACAAGTGCCACATAGTGGCATTTATTTGTCTTAATTTATAATACCTTAATTAGATAGAGTAGTAAAGTAAAAAATTTGGTAAAATTTAATATAATTTTATTAATATTTAATTAATATTATAAAACTTAATTAATTTTCAATTCAATGCTAATTCTCAGTTGAAAAAAATGGAAACCAGAGAAGATTTTAAAAATATGAAACATGCAACATTTGCAAATAAAAATAAGCAACAAAGAAGACACTCCCAACCTTTCAAGAAATTGGCATTTATGGTGACTAGTCCAAACCCTAGTTTTCAGGCACTTTGTAAAAATCTAGTGCCTCAGCCATGAATGACACCATGAGGCCCTAGAAGAGAAGTAGATAAGTTTGGGAGTCACTACAATGATCCTTCTCCTTTCAATCTTACTCACTCTGTAGATTTACGGTTTGTGATGAAGATGTCAAATCCCTTTTTGGCCCTAATTGGGCATGGTGAATTCAAGAAACCTATTACATCACAGGAAAATATTAATAATCAGATTAGTAATAATAAGATAGATGCTAACATTCAAGAGATATCGGTGAAATCTATCGAGAGGTCAGGGCTTCAGCCAGTGCAAAAACTCAATGAGAACAACATAGTTGTACCCAAATTAGAAATGAACAAGGCCAATACACTCAAGGTCACATCGGATTATAATAAGGTAAGTAAGCTTTTGTTAATTCCTCAAACCATTAACAAAGATGATTTTCCCAAAGTAGGCAACACCTCTACCTGGAAAAGCTTTTTCCTTAATATCATTTTCTCCACTGTAAGCTTAGAAAAAAATAAATCTTTTTTAATCATACTAAATATGCAACCCAAAATAGATTACCCCTGTATTCCTAGCAGATGAGATTTCTTTCTGAACTTGATGAGAGGTCCCTCAATATGAGTGAAGCAAATTTTTGAAAGATAGAAAATTCAAATCCCAAACCACCTCATAACCCTTCTAGTACATATATGCCCCCCCCACCATTGTAGGAATGGTATCCCCAAGTCTCCTATACATTCCTCTAATCAACTCCACACAGCTCCTCTCCCCTTTCATAATAAAACTAAAGAACATATCGTAATTATCAAAAATCAGGACAGTGAAGATCACTAGCAAGAATGTCAGAATGTTGGTGTATCTGCATTTTGGAATGGACTAAGACAAGAGATGATCAATCTCATTAACTAGTTAAAGGAATTATGTTAAAATTAGGTAAGTATATCTCACCATTCTAATAGATTGATATACACATTGCAGTAATGAATATGTTAAAAAATATTTCCTTTCTATCTCTGATTGTTATTATAAAAGTTATTCTATTAAATTCTTTGAATGGTTTCCAGATTGTAAGGAAGAACAATCAAACTTCCCTATGCCAACCTATATTTCCATTCAATCCCTCCCTCCTAAACTTATGCATATAGAGATCCTTAGGAAAATTGGCTTTTCAATTGGTAATTTGATAGGAATAGATGCTACTTATAAATATTGCAATACTATTAAATTTTTTTTATCAACTTTAAGAATAAACATTTGGAACTCAAATCTATTAAGTTAATTTCAAACAACTCTATCTATAAATTGAAATATTATAGATTTGAAGGAAAAATCTCCAAAATAATTAGATTAAATAATGAGAGAAAGATCACATTAAAAACTTTTCAACCTACATTGAATCTTATAGATACCTTCTCTATGATGAATATAAGAAACAAAAAAGAAAATTAGGACAAGATAATAAATGAGATAGATCGTTTGGAGCCTATAAGGTTACAACTACAAAAGTAGTTGCAGAATTGGAGGATGGTGAAATTAGATCAGAAAAAATAACATCTCTAACTGCAACTACAGGGATTGAAAACATTTTCATACTAATCTCCAAGGAAGATTAGAAGAAAGAAATAGAGATACTACAAGATTCAAAGGAAAAAGAATCTCAAAGTAAAGAAAAGGAAAAGGTTTTAATTCCAAATAATAGTAAAGAAATTATTCAATCCTTAGATTTGAAAGAGTGTAAAGGCACTAGTCTATAAATGAATTTAGATCTTACCTATGAAGATCAAAACTACAAATAAATCAACAAAAGAGAAGAAGGAATAATATAATATAATATGTCTAATATAAGGATGCCAAGGATAGTCAATAATAGCAGAAGACTAAATAGGAAATAAAAGAAAACATAGAAAGTTAAGAATATAAGAGCAATAAGTGGGAAAGAAAAATGGTCAGAAAAGGAATTCAGATCTTAGGACAAAAAGCTTTTGGTGAATATCAATAGGACTCTTGAAGAAACAAAAACAAACGTGTTTTCTTTGATGAGTCCCCAGAGCGAAGAAATGCCAATTGCATAAAAGAAATAATGGAAACTCCACTGCAAAAGATGGAAGAGCCTATGAAGGAGATCATAGACTCCAAAAAAGAGCCAATAAATCTATGCACCAAATTTTGGCAGACACCAACCATAACACAAGAATCACCTATTTATAACATTAGTGAGCACAATGCAAGGGAGGAGGATCAAAGTAAGATAAAAGGAATTACAATACAAGATTTTCATGACTTCCTAAATATTGATTCATCAAAGAATTAAGATATGGAAGAATGGTAATTCTAGATGAGGCAGAGAAAGAGTATTTTGAACTATTAACAGATGAATTGATCCAAGTTTTTAACTTCAACAATATTGATAAAAGTACTTTCTTACAGAAAGAGGATCTAGTATAGCAAGTTCTGAAAATAGGTAGATACAATTGCACCTTTGAAGATTTGAGAAGAGATATGTTAATCATTGAGGATGAAGATAAGAGAAATTAAGCTTTATAGAAAATTGAATCTAGAACAATAACAAGTCAATGAGATAATTCTGAATTGGGTAGAACATGGAGTATAACAAATCTAGCAGATAATATACATGCAGATAATAAAATAAGCCTTGTAGAACAGATAATGAAAGAATTAGAAAATGAAGAAAAAGTTGAGAAAGAAGGAAAACAATCTGAAAATGCTTTAAATGAATAGGATAACATGGAGCATTTGGGTATTCTGATGAATCAAGAAGGGATAAATACCCCTAAATATGGCAGATTGAAAGCTAAAAGAGGAAGGAAGTCTCTTAAAAAACTCAAAGAAGTAGATGGGCAGGCAAAAGAATAGCGAAAGATTAGTCATTTACTTAATACAGGGAAGAGGAAGAACCTTCCCAAGGCAGCATAAACATCACTACCTAGAACACTAGGGTCTTAAATGTACCTAGCAAGAAACAATTACTAAAACATAATTTAAAAGAATTTGATTCCGAAATTATAATGTTACAAGAAACAAAACTGAATAAGGAAGAAGGAATTAAGCTACAAAAGATATTAGGTAGTTGGAACATTAACTTACATAAATCAAGAGGAGACTTAGGGAGATTAGGAATAATTTGGAATCCCAAGAAAGTAATTCTAAATTGCCTAAACTCAAATAATTCATGGATGAGTAGCAGAATTAAAAGCCTAAAGACTAACTTATAGCTAATTTTAATAAACATATATGGACCAATCTAGAACATAGATAAAAAACATCTATGGGAAGAAATAAGTCTATTTATAAAAAATCATAGCAATGAACACATTCTTATAGGTCGAGACTTTAATACTATCATGAATATAGATGAAAAATTTGGAGGTGTCCAGGAAAGCACCCAAGCATCTATGGAATTTAAAAAATGGATAGACTTTAATAACCTATTTGATATTCCTCTTAATAATGGTAAGTACACATGGAATAATAGAAAGAAAGACTTTTCTTCTATAGCTAAGAAATTGGATAGATTCTTGCTCAAAGGTGAACTAAATGAATTAGATTCAGATATTCAAGCCTCAATTCTACCTATAAAATAGTTGGATCACTATCCTATTAGAATTGAATTTATTGAACCTACTAAACCTGTCAAAAATCCTTTTAAATCTAAAAAAAAGTGGTTTTTAGACAAATTTTTAATGGAACTCATAAGAGAATGGTGGAATCAAGGCAATTCTAAAGGCTCCAAAATGTATATATTTGTATCTAAAATGAAAATGATTAAAGAAAATATACTTAAATGGAATAAAGAACAATTCACAATATATTTAAAGAAAAAATAGATATTGAAGAAAGCTTAAAAAAATTGAACATAGAAGTAGTTTAAAAATGTATGAATAATGAGAACCTTTTTTTTAGAAAAAGAACTACTCGCCAAGCAAGAAAACATTCTAGCAAAGGAAGAAGTCTTTTGGAGGAAAAAATCAAGAAAAAAATGGCTAGAAGAAGGAGACTGTAATACAAATTTTTTTCATAATAGCACTATGTATAACAAAGCTAAAAGAAAAATTATAAAAATTAAAGACTCGTCAGGCTCTATCACTAAAAATCCTGAGAGTATAGCAAAGATTTTTGTAGACATTTCAATAATCTATTAAATAATTTTGATAGTTTGATTATGAATAGCTCAAGCAAAAATGCTTGAAAACATACCAAAAGTAGTGTCTATAGAAAAAAATAAAGCATTAAACTCACCCATATCTCTGAAGAAGAATTTAGATCTGTGTTATTCAACATGAGTCCTTATAGTTCTCTAGGTCTAGATAGATTACAAGCTTTCTTCTACCAAAAATGTTGGGATATTTTAGGAATTGATCTCTGGAAAGCCATTGAAGCATCAAGAAATTGCAAATCATTACTATCAAAAATTAATAATACCTTTCTCTCCTTGATACCCAAAAAAGATGATCCTAAATCCTAGGGGATTTTAGACCTATAGCTCTTTGCAACTCCATTTATAAAATCATATCCAAAATTTTAGAAAACCGAATGAAATTGATTCTCCCTAAGCTTATATCAAAAGAACAAATTGGTTTTGTACCCAGAAGATCAATTCTAGATGGGATACTCATTATACAAGAAACATTACACTCAGCCAATAAGAATAAAATGGCAAACATGTTCATGAAAATAGATATTTAGAAAGCATATGACATGGTTGATTGGAGGTTCCTATGCAAAACATTAGAAGCCTTTGGATTCTCACACCAATGGATTAATCTTATATATCAATGCATCTCAAAAAATAAAATTTTAGTTCTTATTAATGGAACTCCTAAAGGCTTCTTTGACACATCAAGAGGTATAAGACAAGGAGATCCCCTGTCTTCATTCTTATACATTATCATGGGAGAAACCTTTGGTAGAGAAATTTCCAAAGCTCCTAATATAAACCACCAACAATATGCAAATAATACCATTCTACTAGGAGAAAGTACAATAAAAGAGGCCCCAAACTTCAAGTCAATCATTCAATAGTATATGGAAGCTTCAGGTCAAAGAGTGAATGCTAAAAAATTAGAATTTTTCTCATTAACACCAACCCTGAAATAGAAAAACAGATGTGTAATATTTTGGGATATAAAAGAAGTATATTCCCATGTAAATATTTAGGAATAGAGCTAGAAAAAGGTAGTAAAACTAACAAGGGATGACATAGTATCCTTGATAGAATGGATAAGAGGATAGGAGGTTGGAAAGATAAATGGCTTACAAAAATTGGTAAAGTTACAAAGACCAAAGCAGTCTTATCTGCCCTCCCAACCTACCCCCTTTCTTGCTTATCTCTATCCAAAAGTATTAATAAGAAGCTTGAGGCAAAATTCAAAAGCTTCTTTTGGAATGACACTATAAAAAATTAGCTCTTATAAAATGGGAGAACTTGTGTAAACCAAAGGAATCAAGAGGTCTAGGTATCAAAAACTTAAGTTGGAAAAATGAAGCATTAGGGACCAAACTGACTTGGCGACTATTCATAGAAAGAAATAAAAATTGGGCAAAAGTTTTGTATAACAAATACCTAAATGCAGTTGATCCTTACTCCATGTTTAGAATGAGGATCCTTCCTAAAGGACCAGAGAGCTGGAATTTTATCATAAAAAGTAGATCCCTGATTAGAAAATATCTCACTTAGGATGTTGGTAATGGTGATGAAGCTCTCTTCTGGGAGGACTCTTGGGATGGTCATCCCCCATTAGATAACATGGGTATCCCAACTATTCTTAAAGATCAATTAGTCAAACTCTGGGGGTGTAAGGTCAGCAATTATAAAACTAAAAAAGATATTAATGGTAGTATAAGTTGGGAATGAAAAACTTTGGATAATATTGACTTGTAACCAACAATAAAAAAGGTTTATGAAAACATCATTCATAAGAAGAAAATAAAGCAACTAGTGAGAAATGACAAACTCATATGGGTAGTATCAAAAAATGGTGGGTACAATGTTAAAAATGGATATAGAGTAATAAATCATTCCCAAAGGTGGGAAGAAGTTAATACTCCCCTTAAAAAATTTTGGGATTGTTCTTGCTTGCCAAAGGAAGGCTTCTTTCTGTGGACTGCCTCTCAAAATAGGATTCTAACTACTGAAAGACCCAAAAAGATGGGCATTGAGGGCCCTTCAAGATGTGTGCTATGTAAGCATAACAATGAAGATATTGATCATCTATTATATAAGTGTCCATATACACAATATTGTTGGGAATGACTTCGACATATGCTGGGTTGGACCATGCCTTTGCCAGAATCTCTAGATGATCTTCTTAAGGGTTGGCCAATTGACAGTAGTAGTAGTATCTATGGTAAAATTTGGAATATTGTTCCATCTATCCTTGTTTGGGAAGTATGGAAAGAAAGAAACAAAATAATATTTCATGATCAGGATATGATTGTATGTGAGATTACTAATAAAATTAATGCCTGTATTGTTGAAAAATTAATTGTTCACCTTAGGAAAATCCCATAAGAGGAAGGATCATTTTCAGAGTGGTTTGGTCTAATGAAAAAGAGTTGGAAAAACCTATTTAATCCCTTGCTTATGTATTAAAAAAAGAATAAAGAGGCAAGGAAAAAATGTAGATGGATTCCACCCCCTAGTGGTTGGACCAAATTAAATTTTCATTGAGCCTTGAGAGGCAATCCTAGTATTGCTAGAATAGAATGCATCATTAATAATGAATTTGGCAATTGGATCACTAAAAGGGCTAAATCTATAGGATCAACCACTAACAACATCACTGAAATAGAAGACCTTCAAGAAGGCATCCAAATTTG
This sequence comes from Cupressus sempervirens, assembly GCA_028749045.1. Taxonomy (NCBI): domain Eukaryota; kingdom Viridiplantae; phylum Streptophyta; class Pinopsida; order Cupressales; family Cupressaceae; genus Cupressus; species Cupressus sempervirens. The sequence goes on along the minus strand of CM053789.1, from coordinate 475,519,996 downwards.
CCTAAATCTAAGTATCTCAAAACTTATTATTGAAGGAAATTCACAAATTGTCTTAAATGCCATTAGAAAAAGGGAGACACCAAATTGGGTTTTAAATTCTAAGCTAGAAGAAGTTCTAAATCTCCTAAACCTCTTCAAAGATATTTAGATTCTACATATTTTTTGGGAAGGTAATAAAGTAGTAGATCAGTTAGCAAATAAGGGTGTTGATGGTGAAAATATCTTAATCTATAATTATAAGTAACTTAACCAAAAATTGAATAGATGTCTTTACCGAAACTGGATAATGTAACTCTCACTCTTATTAGCTAAATTATCCCTAACAAATAACTTAGATAATAAGGATACTAACAAATATAACATCTTCATAACTTTTAGATACCTATGTACACACACACACACACACACACACACACACACACACACACACACACACACACACATTCATATATATGTATATATATACATAAAAATCCATACATATGTGTATGTCGACATGTATAAACTTTGGAACATTTTTCCTGCATAGCAAACAAAGGGGTAGTTGGAGAAGGATTTTTAGTTATTAATCAATACTTTGAAAGATCTAAAAATGTAATTTAAAAATAATTATAAAAAAGGTTTTTAATTTAAAAATAAAAATAGTGAAGACTATAGTACTTTCATATATGAAAGGAAATTAGTTTAAAAATTAGGAAATTAGTAAGTATATATGAGAACATATTTTTGAATCCTATAAGTTCTTTTTCCTAACTCTAATCTTTCTCTCGGTTGCTTTTTTGCAATTTTATTTTGTAACTTCCAACATGTGTAACCTCTATATTAATCCACTGAACTTTTCATCATTGATTGGCACTAGGCATCATCTTATATCATCATTATATCAACATTACACTAGGTACCCTTTAGCTGACATCAATATATGACATCAAGTAATCTCGAATCTTTCGGATCCTTCCTCTGAGATCGTTAGTTTTCTATTTAACTTTGTCTTGGTATTTGTTGTTTATTTTTTCCTAACTCTGTTGAGCTTGATTTAGCTATGGTCTTAGTATGAAAACCAATGTTAGTTTAATTTCATTCCTTAGAGGTTCGTACCATGGCATTTAAAGGTAACATTAAACCAGAAAGATGGAACTGTCTTTTAGATCCTATGGATGACATGAATAGGATCATTGTTAACCATGTCTTAGGGGAAGGTGTTTTCAATTATGACTTCTCTTGGAGAATCAACAGTGGCATTGTAGGTCCCTTTATAGGTTGTCTAGGTAGAGCCAAAGTGGAGAAGTGGGGAATAATCAGGCTTTGCTATAATGTATTCAATCCAACTTGGTGTGTAGGTCTTGAAGAAGTTGTTAATAGTATAGATAAGAAGCTTAGAATCCCTCTACTAGAGCTTTGCATGGCACATCCACCTAGAAGCTTTTAGTTGGTCATTGTCCCTAGATGACCCTCTTTGGTAATCCAAGATAATGCTTTATTTTTTCAAGAGTGGCCAAAAATGGAAGCCATCATCCATTTTCTTCTCAGGTGGAGAGGGGTCATAGAAGACCATAGCAAGGCCTGGCTCAGGAACTATCTCAGCATCTTCAATTCCTATATTGAATCAGAAGTGGAGCTCAATAACCTAGAAGCTTTGGATTTTTGTATCCCAAATATGGAAAAGTCTACCAAGGAGAAAAGCACCTTCGAATTTCTGCCAAAATTCCAAACCGAGAATCCTAAGGACATAACAGAAATCATCATGGTGTACTGGAAAAAAGAAGGTTAAGTTTGTTGGTGTCTCCTACTTGATAGTTTTTTGGATGTCGAATTTTGATCACCTTGGATGCTAGTTGGAGGTTTCTCTCTTCTTGTTACTCATTTCCTGCATTTTGGCCTATATGTATTTCAGACAATATCAAATTATGTCTCTTAGTTTTTGCCTGCTTCGTTGTTTGGGTTCTGGATTCTATTTTGGGCCCTTCCTTTCTCCTTCTGTTGTTATCTAATTCTGATAGGATTCGCTTGCCCTGGGAATTTAGTATTAATGTAACCCATGTTCATCTCATTCTAGAATAAAATTATAGTCCTTGATGTATTTTTTTTTATAAAAGTTTTGTCAACATTTGTATGATGCATTTAGGCTTTGCATACTTGTTTTCTTCTAAATTTATGAATAATGGCAAAATCTTGGTATTACTTTCAAAAACTGGTAATATCAATTTGCAAGTTTAAATTTCACACATTGCAACTCATGCAGGAATAATCAGATTTAAATTAAGAAGTTCAAAATGTGAAAGAAACATATAAGGAAATAAATCAATCAACTATAGCAAGCAACATCAAAGAGGAAGTGAAAGCTTTTAATGGAAACTTTTAATCACTCCCAATCCTTCCCAATATAGTATAATTGGTTTATTCACTAATCTAGACATTATACATTCATATAAACATCAACTATGGTAGTAAATGAATATTATAATTTGATAAATCAGCTGGTATTCTACTAATTCATAATAAGCTACATATAACTAAGGAGAAAAGTGTTAAATTTGTTATAGAAAAGGTTCTTTCACCCAATCTTGTTTTGATACCTTCATTTACTCTTGTTGGTCTAATACTACTAACCCTTGTGGAAAGAAAGACCATCTTTGATATGTAGGTGACTATAGAAGTCCTATCTCAGGAGGTATATGCAGTTTTGACTAGCATCATAAGTTTGGATTTGGAAGACAAGCTGAATATGGCAAAAAAAGTTATTCTTGTCAATATTAGACCTAATAAATGTACATTGTAAGATCTCATTAATTAGGAATATACTGGAGAATGCCCCTTTTAAAATTTGTATAATACGGGACCTCGGTCCTGGGCAAGACTGGAGGTTTTCTTACTCCGTTCTTTCCTACCAGTGCCCTTTTAAACGGAGAACAATGTAAGTTTCTTTTTAACATTTAAATATAATATAAAGGCTTTGGACGTTTACCAATTTAAAAAAAAAACAACTTGATTAATTTTTAAATTATACTTTTACATTAAAAATCTAATTTTTGATTTAGAAAAAACTTATTTTTAATAAAAAATAATGATTAAAAATAATTTATAATTAAATATAAATATCATCATACGATTGTAACTAATTAAGTTGTATCTTAAAGTATTAATATTTTATTCAAATTTGAAAAATATTATATAAAATATTATTCATAAAATATAATCACAAGTTATTATAAAATAAAAATATTTTATTAAAATAATTTTATAGCAACATATTATTGATATAATAGTTTTACATAACAACATATTTTTACATTCTAAAATATTAGTAGTGCTTCCTCAAAATCCACTCTCAACCCAAATTTACAAGCCAATCAAATTCAAATAAAATAAATTTTAAAATTTTAAAAAATTAAAAAACCTCATAAATAAATATTACAAAAATTAAAAGTTAAAATTAAAATGAAAAATACTTACATGTAATTGATTGAGATAGAAAAGTTTAATAAGTAGTTAAGTACAATTGATTGCAATAGTATAGCGTAGGGCAAATACAATATAATCTACGACAAATATAATAACTTACAATTTACTAAAAATATGAGTTAGTTATAAAAAAAAATAGTTTGAATTAATTTTATATTTAATAAAATATTAGTTAGTTAAAAAAATAGTTTAGAATAATTATGTGTAGGTTAATTGAATATGATATATTTATATAATAGTTATATTTGTTGTAGATTTCTTTTATATTTCTACCAATTGTAATCATTAATTTAATAGATTTTCAATTTATTAAATATATCATTTTATCCTTTTTATTTTTTTCATTTTTGTTTTTATCCTATAAACAAAATCTTTCATTTGGTAAAATTTTTTTTAGTTATCTTCTTTTTAACACTTACAAAAATCCTTCTCTTCATTTCAAAGTTTATTTTTGCTTTCTTCTTCTGCATATCTTCTCCCATTGCACTAGTTGTATTTAATTGTTAAAGATGCTTACAAAAATATAAGACATCAAGGTTTTTTCAAAGAACTTTGATGCAAATTTAGTAATTAATTTGATAATCTGGTTTTGAATTTAATTATTAAATATCTTACTTTTTGATGCCTGCATGAATAGCTCCGGAAATATACAGAATTACTTCTCTACATTTAGAATGAATCTAACCATCCAAACATAGTATTCTCATTTATGGAGAACAGGGTCAGCTATTCAGCGCTAGGTGTAGTCCATTTCCTACCAGAGAGTACGCTTAAAAATAGCTGAGTATTTCTTTAAATTAAAGCCGTCCTTACAAAGCTGGGTAGAAATTATGTGCGAGTAGTGATTTCAACCAATGGCCAATATTGGCAGTTCCCAATATCGCCTGTTAAAATAAAGAAATGGCAGAGTCTTCCGAGGTGATGGCAAATCATTGTACCAGAGACGACTCTTTTCTATTTTTTCATCAAAAGTATTCAAATGCGTGTAAACGGATGAATTGTTGATCAACTAATATCTTGTCGAATCGGAGACATTAAGTAAGTAAGAGGTCATGTTGTACGTGATTCCTCACCATTTCAGTAAAGTGGGTACTTTCTTGAAAAAATATGAGCTGTTGCTGCAGCATTGATTTATCACATTCAGTTTCCCCACTAAGCTTTATTCAATCACAAATCAAAACAGGACAATGCTGTTCCCCTGCTGTACTCAGTGGGTTTTTTGGGTTAGGCATCTTTTCTACAGTCCTTTGATAGAATTCATTTTAGTTTCTTTTCACATTTTGATAACTTGGTTCATAAGTTAAAATGTTTGATTCATTTTATAACAACACATTTTTGTAAGTAAAAAATGTATGATTTTTTTTTATATATAAAAGTAGTTTTAGAAGTGTTTCTGTGTAACAGGTTGTCTTCTGTTTCTAAGTTTTTTTTAACAAATAATTTTCTTCTTTGATTTTGTTGTTTTACTAATAACTTTTTACTTTAAATTTGTTATTACAATTTTTTATTTTTATTTTTTGCCATTTTACTAACTTTATAAAGACTTATCAATCTACATTAAGTTTAGCCCTTGTTTTCAACTTTCTTTTCTTATTAATTATTTTCCTCTTTACTTGTAATGGTGTTAATTTTTACTTTCGGCATTATATTTCTTTACAACAAAGATGTTTCTCAAATCTTCACACAAGCAATGTTTTCCATCAGCATTCCTGATCATAATCCATCATCATGATAAGTATGAAAAAAATTAATAAATGTAACAGGTTATAATGACTAAAAAGAGAAGTGGGAAGGAGGGGCATGCTATTTAAGGACATGAAGAATGGAAAGAGGGAAAAAAAAAAAAAAAAAAAAAGAGCCGTAAGAAAGAGAGGAAAAGAGCTACAATTGAACAAAAATACAAACAAAATAATTCAAACATACCTTCCTCAAAATAATACAACCCTCACTTTTTCTCACTCTAACATACTTACCAAGTTAATATTTTGGCCTCACATTCATCCATCATATCTCCATCTATTTCCCTTGAAAAAATTACACTAATTTCTCCCTTCCATATGTCCCCCTACTTTTACAATGGAAATCCATGTTATTATCACTTATGACAAATGATTCCCTCCATAACCAACATAATACCTCACCATACTTGACTTTTTTCCAAGTGATTCAAGAACTATAAGAAATCATCCATAGTTTATGAATTGGGGTCATTTTCCTTGAAGGACATATATCCATACCCCTTTGTCCAATACCATAATTCTCATTTCTAATTTAATCCTAGTCCTCCAATTAATCTCCCATGTTCTAATATTAATATCCAAAACCATAATTATAATCCTCCATCTAATCCTAGACCTCCACATAATCCTAATCCTCCAAAACACACATCCTCCCCATCTTGCAAGTACTTTTCTCATGATTAGATCCAAGGAATTGCAAAGAAGCCCAACTTTTCAAATTTAAGTAAAGTTGTACAATATATTAATATCATCCATCCCCATCCCCTCTAAATTGCCATGACCAAAATTTGGGGCAAAAAAATACACCAATTTTTTTTTTTAAAAGTTAAATATCTACTATGTTTGATACATGTTACACTAATTAGATTATGGAAAGTTGACAAAGGATTAAGAGTGAGTATTTTTTACATTTCTTTAAGATGCATAGTTGACATCTCAACATATTGCACGGGTTCAGAACACTCGAGTCAAGGTGCTACCGAAACATCTTGCTCAGGTTAACTAGGTTGGTTGACTAAACCCTAACTAAGTGATAACATCATGTTTTGAGCGTATTTAGGTTTTCTTAGTTCTTTGGTAGAGTTTTGAATTAAACTTGTTTAGGTTTGAGCTAGGTTAAGTCTATGTAATCCATGCTTTGACAACATCTCAAAATTTCATCCTTACAAGATAAATTTGGGTTCAAACCCTAATTGTTAATTAGGTCAACCTTACTTGACTACTTAGCATTTCACATTATTAGGTTCATTCATTTTCATAAGTCACAATAGTTTATGTGTCATCTTCTATTAGTTTTAGTAGTCAGTACATTTTCCTAGATGAACTAGTTGCATCTTTTTAGAAGTTCATCAGATACCTTACTACTTAGCTCTCTTATAACCAATTACACTAGTTACAATAATTAAATATAGCTTTATTAAATTATCCATGACATTTATTTCATCCCTCAATCATATCCCTCACCTTGATCAGGAAATCAAACTATGATTCCCTCAATACCCTTTCATTCCTATGACCCTCAAAATCTGAATTAAAATAAATTTTAAGTAAATGTATGCAAAAGCTAAAATGCCATTTATTTATTTTTATTTCCTATTGAATAAAATAAAATAATTCTGTATGTTGAGTCAACAAGTAATATCATCCAACCTTTAACTCTAGTTGTCTATCATGACATTCTACTTATACAACTATCTCAATTTCACTCTACATAACACCTAAAACTAATGTACATAATTATCAACTTAATTAAATCTACTATATTCAATCATAAAAATGAAAATGAAAATTTCAAATGATCCAAAAGAATAATTAAATTTAAACCTTACTCTAACATATAACTTCTAAACATAAGATATTACTAACACCTAACACTTCATTCTAACATATTTAAATATTTATAATGAAAAGGAACAAACATATTTACTAACTCTAAATACTACTAATTACAAATTTCATAATCCAATTATCATAAAAATGAATAACATTAACTAATACTGATTTAACATTCTAATTAACTAATCCTAACTAATTTAATTAATAATTATTATTTTAAAATTAAATAAAAATTATCATCTACTAACATTTTTGCTACTATCTAATTTAAAATCCGAACATAATATCTAATTACACTATACTAAATACTAACTAAATTAAGTATTAATCCAACACTACAATAAACACTATATCTACAACAAAATTCTACTAACCAACCTTTACTAACTTTATTATGTATGTTAATACCTACATAACTGATACTAATCTTAATTTATTCTTACCTCTAAACATCTCACTCAAATAAAATCCTTACTTTAATTTTAATAACGTTACTAATCTAACCACAAACTCTTAACTACTCCTAAGGGTAAAAGCATAGATCTATCTCACCATTTGGGATATCCGGGGGGGGGGGGGGGGGGGGGGGGGGCGCGGAGAGGGTTATGATCAAAATAGTTTCAGTCGAAAGAGTTTCAATCGTAATCCTTTCGGCCAAATAGACGTGGTGCTTTCATGCACCTACGTGGCCATTGGGGTTTTGTCCAGAACCCTTTCAGCCGAAATGGGTTCCACCGTAACCCCCCAGAATTATAAAAAGTAAAAATTGCTTGTTGAGGGTCACTTACATATTGTTGCAATTTCGAGAGTGGTTTAGAGTGTTTTGGCCGTAATCGGTAAGTGGTTTTTTTTTGGTTTTCTTATTTTTGTTTTTTTGTTTTATTTTTTAGTTATTACATATTAGCATTAGTTAAATTAATTATCTTTTAAGTGTTTTAGTAATTAAATTAATTATATTTTAAGTGTTTTATTAATTAAATTAATTATCTTTTAAGTGTTTTAGTAATTAAATTAATTATATTTTAAGTGTTTTATTAATTAAATTAATTATATTTAAAGTGTTTTAGTTGTTGATAATTTAGACTAGTTAATTATATATATATATAATTAGATCAATATGTTAGATTTAAAGAACTATAAATAGTATTTTTTAATTAAATATCTATTTAATCATAAATGTAAATTTTACATCAAACATAGAAAATTCAAGTTGAGACTTAGATAACTAAAGTAATTATATTTGAGAAAACATTAGCATAGTACAAACCTATATAGATAAATAACATGTAACTTGAAACATTAGGTATCTAACTAAAATATATAATAAGTTCTAGTTGTTCAAACTTGAAAACTTAAAATTTAACCAATTTCAAACTTAGAAAACATGGAAAGTATAATAACATGCATGTACATGAAACTTCAAAAACTTGTTAAGACCTCAAGATAGCTAAAAATTAGTTACATTTTAGAAAAAAAAAATTAACATAGTAAACCTATGTACTATTTAATAACATGTTCATATTTTTTTGTTCACAAACATAACCTAGATACATCAAATTTCAATAAATAAATTTAACATGTGTGTTAAATTAAGATGATCTATATTTTTTAGTTACATTCAACTTTGTACATGTACATGTTTTAAATTAAATTTAACTTTCAATTTTATATGTACTTACATATATCTTAACTCTGCATTTATAGATAGAGATCTTCTTTGCATATATCATTATGGCATCTTGTAGTGCACCTACGTCCTCAAGGGAGGCTAGAGTTCAGGGAGGGGGTCATAATGCTGAGTTAGGCACAACATGTAGATCAATACCATCCTCTAAGGAGAGACAACATCTATTTAGAGATATAGTTGCTAGGTTATCTCGTGCTATAGAGTATCTGGATTCTATAGTTTTGGCTTCTACTACTCTCACTAATAGGGAGAAGATTATTTCTATGAGAGATGAGTTATGCCATATGATTGAGATGATAGAGATGTACAACCTATTTGATGATATCAATATTGAGACTTTTTGCTCTTCCCTTTCTCACAGTGTCACTAGCATTGTGAAGTGCACACATATTGATGGAGCAGTTTGCACCGCTATGGTGAAGAGTATGTTTCCATTTTATATAGATAGGCATAGGGTTAGAGGTTATTTGGCTACAAAGCGTACAAATCAGCTTCTTGCACCATTTATATATCCTCAGTGGTTAGCTATGCATCATAGGTGGCCATAGAAGGATGAGTTTCCTCTTTATTTTTGTAAATAATTGTTTGCAGAATTTTATTTACCTCATGATGTCGATTATACAAGTTTTCCAAGTAATGTTGGATAGGGCCTTGGTAGTTTGTTAGAAATATTTAGACCTATGAACACCCCTACGCCTATTAATAAATGGGCAATGGTGGGCCCAAACCTTTTGGTCATGTCGAGAGCTCCAAAGATGGCTATTGCAGGTATGACTGTTTCTGATGATATAGTCAGGACTCATATATATTCTAATATTGCCATAGTTGCTATATAATTATAGAAGATATCTTCAGATCGATGTGGCAGATATATGTTACGATCTTGTGGTACCATTTCGATAGCTGCATCCTCTAGCACAAGAGTTGATGATGTGTATGATATAGCGGATATACCATCTCCACTAGAGGTTTCTACTATATCAGATGTGGATGCATTGTGTCGTATGTGTATATGAGCAATGTTAGTATGCTAATAGAAACCAAATTTAAATAAAGCTTTTACAAACTAAATAAAATTTTCTCTCTTGTTGAGTGGCTTTGTCTAAATAGATAGGATGTATGCTCAAGCTTATGTTTCAAAAAGGGCTTCAAATGGAGTTGGAATTTGGGTGTGAGTGTATAGTTTTGATGTAAAATGGCTTCTTAAAATGGCATTATGACTTTACTTCATGGATTGTGTTATTTTGCAAAGGGGAAGGATCCAATTTATAGGCAAGAGGCTTGAGGGATTGAGGGATAAGATGCAAGGATGGGAAAAAGCTCATAGAGGGCTCAGATTGCATGAGAGGAGAGCACATGGATTCTGCTTCTTTACAGCCAATCAGGGAGTGACACATGTCACAGGGTGAGAGGATGGAGGAAAGGGGAAGGATGAGTCAACAAAGGAGGCTCAAGGAATAAAATTTTCATAAAGACCCTCATAATGGCTTGTAAGAGCAATAAAAGGGCTTGGAAGAGTCATTTATGGCCTAGTGGGCTTCATAAAGTTTTATGGTTGAGATATTTTGAGGGAGATGAGAGCAATTTCGACTTGGGCTTGATTAGGAGAGTTTTAAGCTTGATTAGGATTGTGCAAATGATTAGAGGATGGATTAGGATGGTTTAGGATTAATTTAGGGATAGGCAAGTGGATGGCATTTAATGAGGGTGGGTGAAGGAAGAGATATTTGTTAACTTTGGCTTGGGTTAGTAAGTTTTAACCCATGTTTAGGGAATGTGACAAGGTTAGGAGGGGATTATGATTAGGTTTAAAGACATCCTCTAGAAGAGTCTAGACTTTGGATGAGGATAAAGACTTTCTAGAATAGTCTAGAACTTCTTAGGATGAGGATGAAGACTTTCTAGAAGAGTCTAGAACTTCTTAGGATGAGGATAAATTAGATTTTTAAGAAATAAATAAAGTTTTATTTATTTCAAGAGTTTGGGTTGAAGAGATATTTATTAAAACTTTTTTAATAAACATGAGGATTAATATTTAATCTTAATTAAATATTTTGAGTTGGGATTAGGGGTAGGAAATGATGGGATTAACCTTTAATCAAAATTAAAGAAAGATTAGAAGATTTTGGAAGAGGTTAGTGGTCTTAAGGAAATTGGCCAAGTTTTGGGCAAAAAATAATTTTTTTATTAATTTTGGGTTTTTTAGTCAATTTATTAATTAAATAATTAATAAATAAAAAAAAATGTTTAAATAAGATTTAAACATTTTTGGGAGGGATTCCTTAATTAAATATTTTTAATTAAGATAAAGGGATTTAATGTCATAAAAATAAATAAATAAATTAAATAATTAATTAATTAATAAATGATGATGTCATCAAATTTTTTTCAGAAAATAAAAATATTTTATTTTCTAAAGATTATTAGGTGTCTACATTTTGCCCCTCTTTGATGTGATGCCGCAAGTGGCATGACATCAAAGATAAGAAAATAAGATGCCCAAGGCTAGAGCAGAAGAGGAGAGAATGGACTGTGAGATGCCCCCTCAAGAAGGCGACAGGGAGAGAAAACGAGGCTCGATAGCTTCTTGAAAAGGACAAGAATCTCGGATGAGCAAGGAAACTCAGATTGACAAAGAGAAGGTGTAGTGCTTGCCCCTAGTTCACATTTTGTTATCATTGTTGAACTCTTTTAGAGCTAGTTTCATATTGATTATGAGATTATCAGATATTGTGCTATAGATTCAGTTGATATGTGATAAGATTATTTAGACTCTACATTTCATGTATGTATGATGATTATTTTCAGTGTTTGCAGTTATTAATGATGATTAGTAAAATAATTTATTATCATATGTGTTTTCTTATGGATACTTACCCCATACTTGCATGTGTATGGTGTGCGTGTTTGTTTTGTGTGTTTGCTTTTGTATGGTGTGTCTGATGTGGTTAAGGAAGGGAGTCGTAGTCACCTGCTAGTCGGGATCTACATGATGCACCACTCCCTGCCATTGCCTGTTTAGTTTAGTATATATTGTGCTTGTACATGCATGATTTTTATGCAGGTTGTAGGTACCAGGTATTGACTTTCCTGAATTGCCAGGATGAGCGTACCCTATCACATTATCTCAATGATAAGAGAGGGGAGATAAATTCTCAAGTCCAAATCCCAACCCTTTAAGCCATTTGTTCTAATTGAAAATTAGGATAAGTATCTAAGTTGAGTACGCTCCGAATGCGTCAGATGATGTAATTCATGATATTAACCCTTGGTTTGATTTTGTATGTATTTTGACTATGATGGGGTTTCATATTTTTACCCTTGTGAAGTCTTTGATGTATTTTCTATTAATTAAGCCTAATTAAAAAATTTAATTAATGGTTTAATTAAATAAAAAATTAATATGATATTTTAATATTTATTTTATTTAATTAATTAAAAAATTAATTAAATAAAATAATCAAATTTGAAAATAAAATAATTAAATTGGAAGATAAAAGTTATAATATTAAATTTGGAATGTGACAATATTTATTTTAATAATAATATATTTGGAGCTCATTTTTAAATAAATGACTAAATAATATTACTATTAAAGCTAATAAATATTTTAGCAATAAAGTTTTGAAAAATGAAATTTAAAAGTGAAAAATATATTTTAAATTATTAAAAGATTCTAAATCTCATATGATTAAAATATAAATATATTAAAATTGAAAAGTGGAGATATTAAAGTTAGTGCATGAGACTTAATAAATAAATAAATAAAATTGGAAAGAGTAAAGTAAGTTGGAGTTATAAACTTGCATGAGAATTAACATGTGTCAACAACACGAGGGTTAGTGTATCAATTAAGCACAAGGTGTCGACAATTCTATGACTCATCAAAAAGAATTGGAAAAGACCCATGCTTAGTTGGTAACACCTTTCAGCGGTTTCAAGAAGCATTCCAAAAGTTTCTTGAGAGCTCTTGATATTCAGGCATTCATAGAAGCTTAATGGAATCTACAAGTTTAATGGAAGCTACAAGTTTAATGGAAGCCACGAGCTACAAGCTAAAATAGAAGCTTCAAAGCTTACATGCATGAGAGAAGATTGATATGCTCATATATTTTCTACTTGCTTCTATGCTCCTTCTAGCACTTCTAATCACTTGGAGGATTCGATCGGCTTGGATTCTTGGAAGAATTGTGAATGATGGAGAAGGAAGGGATTTTCTATGGACTTCTGAAGCATAGCAAATTAGCATCAGTGTCCAGATGTACTCGTGATATTCTCATATTCCTTTTGCACTCTTTCTCTTCCTGTCTTCATCATATCTGTTTTATGTGTCTAAATACTCTCTGTGATTGAATCTACTATTTGGAATTGGAATCTGGATATTTTATTTGGATGAGAAGAAAACAATAGAAAAACCCTAGTTCCAAATAAGAAAGAAATTAGATTTTAATCGGGTTTGGGTTCGAATTTATATTAAATTAGAAAGACAAGATTTGAAATTAAAATAAAAATTTTATGGTGAAAATTCGAATGATTAGATGTAATCTTTCTATCAATTATATTTTTAGATGCATATGAACAAACCCTTTTATGGTTAAATTTAGAGAACAATTATTTTAAGAGGAAATTCTTAATTCATCACAAATTGTCCTGTCGCTACCCTTTGGATAGACCCGAATTCAGTCATTCATAACTTTTTATCGTGATCGAATTTATTCGATTGCTCTGGTTAGAATCGGCGCAACTTGGTCCTCTCCAATATATTTAAATTTTAGCTTGATCCAACGGTTCATTAGAGAGATATGACCGTTGTACTAGGACTATTTTATTCAAGAACGGATGTCTCTTCATTTTCCATAACCAAGAGTTCTTTATACTTAAACTTCACAAAAATAATATATCAAAGTAATATAATTAGAATTTAATAATTATTTGATTAGTCTAAAGACTAATAAGAATGTTCTAAATGAATTAATGAAGATTTTTAATGAAAAGTTTGTGGATAGAGGTAATGGATAGAGATATTGAATTCAATAGAGAATGGATGACTTTTAATATTAAATACTATTTAATATATAGTTAAGAGGTGGTAATTTATAAAAGTGTTTAATGATGATTATTAAGAGACTCAAATTTTAATAATATTGGATTTAGATTTAAGTAAGAATTGTTATATTGACAAGGAGTCATAGTTACATTATAACATTGTTATAACATAGCTACGATTTGAATTATTGATATGCCTTAAATGTTAGTTAAATATTAACTAATGAGGCTTATGAAAATATAGTTTGATAAATTTATTATTTATTAATATTTGTTGGGTCTAACAAACTATTAATAAATAATGGTTTAAATAGTTATCAACAAATTTGATTAGAGATAATGTAGTGGAGATTATTTAATGAATTAAAGATATTATTGCAATCTTTCCTTATTAGAATCTTATTAATATGCATTAGTTTTATATAGTCTATTATCTAATCTAATTAAATCAAATTTAATTAAGATTAGTTAATAGTAGAAGAAGTGTAATTAATTATTAGTAAATCTAAGTAAATGGATTTTTAAATGAGAGAAAATTAAAAGAAAAGAGATTTTAATATAGTTTATATAGTGGACTTTTTATAATGTATATTGAATACTATTAAACAATTTTAAAGTTGTTTAATGAAGATGATAATGCTAAGAATTTGAAAATTATTTATATTAAAATCTACAATGAGTCTTATTGGTTTGTGATAGGGATCTTTTTCAAACAACTTTTATATAGACAAAATATTATTAGAACATTTAGAAAATGGAGTCTAATGGTTGATTTTAATATTGATTAAATAATTGTAAGATAATAATTTATATTATGTTGATTTAAATTTAGAAACTCTAAATGATATTGGATTAAGATTGAATTATTATGTTATTGGTTAATACGTTTGAATACTTTAATGGTATTAAGAGTTAGCTAATGAAGTTCTATGTAAAAGTTCTCCAGATTGATTATTTATAATTGTGATAAGTTTATTATTTATTAATGTTTGTTGGATTTAACAAACTATTAATAAATAATAGTATAAATAGTTTAAATAGTTATCAACTAATACGAATAGAGTTACTCTAAAGGAGATTAGTTAATGATTGAAGTACTGTAAAATATATTAATCAAATTGAATTGGTTTATAATTTGGAAGATTATCAGTTAACTGAATCAACGTACATAGGGAAAACTTATTTGAGATAATAATACTTGGTATTGAAGATTTATTATAACTTGTTATTATTAAAATATAAATGAGAACATTGTTGCAGAGTGATGTATGTGATCATTAAAGAGTTAATAATAAGATTCCCAATATAGCTTGTCATTAAATATTAACAAGTTATTATTATTGAATTATTAATATGATCTTTTGAGTATTGAATTATAGTTGACTTTTAACTTACAGAATTCTAGTTAGTTATTAGTCAACTAATGTTAATTAGAACGTTGCTATGGTTATACAATTATTAATTAAATCAATTAATAAGAGTTAATTAGATTTAATTAATAATTAAGTTATGTAATAGAGATTTAATTGATATAATTCTTAAACAAGATTGTTAAAATATTGGTATCAAAAGTTGGTAAGTCTTATGACTTGAATTATGATTTTAGATATTTTAATGGTGAAGACTTAATAACATATAATTAAATATTAGGTCATGGATTGTGTACCTATGTTAATTGGTAGATTAAATTGATCATTTTAATTAAGTTATAATCTCTTATTCGAAGAATGATAATTGGTCCTCTTATAATATAACGAATAATGATCTTAGAAAAGTTGAAAGGTTAATCAATTAGAATATGGATTATAGATAAATTAAGAAAATTTAATGATGATCAGTTTAATGAGTAAATAGTTATCCTTAAGTTATTCTTAGAATGTAACTCTTAATAATGGAAGGATAATGCTATCGGGGAACAAATGGGTTGACTTGTAGGTCAAAAGATGAAACTTAGACATTTGAAAGTATACTTGCAAATAGAAAACTGGAAACTCCTACACTTGATTCAACTATGAGATTTTAGCAAAACCAAAACATGTGTTTGCATCGTGTATTCTCTATGCTTCTTGTTTTGTGTTTTGGGTTGACTAGTGTTGACCAGTCCTAGGTTGTTACCAGAGGCTCGGAGGTTATGAGATGTGATGGCATGTTGATCTTATTTGGTCTCGATCTTTATAAGCCCAACCATGGTTATGTGATCGTATGCTCTATAAAATGTTTGTATTTACTGATTGTTATTGTTCATCAGTCTTTATATGTGAAGCTGAGATGTATGTGTATGAGATACCTGAGCTAATCATTTTTGAGTCATCAATCAGTTATCTTTGGATTATTCTCTAGTCGCCATGATGGGACTAAAATATGGATTTATTTCTTGATGATGTCATGTTGTGACATGTTTGACTCAACCATTTTGGAGTCTTCGATCAGTATGATTTTGAGATATTCTTGGTTGCTTATTGAGAACCAATGGATATTGTGATTTATTTTGAGATGTATTCTGGTTATTGAGAACCAATTGATACTTATGATTATCAGTGATGCCTTTAGTTGCCAATAGAGAACTGTTGTGATCATGATTTTCTATGGATGCTTTTTGGATGCTCATGGAGATTTGATGATTCTTATCTTGGAGATTTGATGATTCTTATTGTGGATATTTGATGCTTTTATGCATATTTGATGATTTTATTATGGATTATCTTTTGTGATTTTGAGATTTATGATTCCATGAACTTAGGGTAGGTTATCTACTTATAGTGTCGGGAAGTGGCTTGCAATGGGGGCCGGGGCCCTAAGTGGCTGCCAGGGTAACTCATTGTAAGTTTGGTTAATAAGTGATAATATTTACACACTAAATGGAGATTAAATGAACTTAAAAAGATAATTGTTTTGATGTTCTCACCCATGCCTTGAGCGCTTGTACAGGCTAGGATGGGAGTAGTGAGAATACATGGTTGCAACCATGCATTCCGTAGTATGCCTCATCAGTATGAGAGGATATTAGTGGCCACATGTGATCAGTATAGACCCATGGAGTTTAGCTAACTGCTAAGGTAACTTGTACGTGATAAATGTAATGACACTTTCCCGCTTGCATAGTAGGTTTCTTACATGTCTTTGTGTGCCTCTGAGAATTAAATGTCGATTTTGTGTGTGATTGGAACCTTTGAGTTAGTATACTTTTAGGATTTCTGGACTTATAGAGATTTATGCTTTGTGGATTGATAGCCTGTTTGGGACTTGAGATTATCTCCTCAGCACGGTGGGAGTGGACCACTTAGGTTCTATGCGGTCAGGTGGTAGTGTTTTTCCACTCTTATCATTTGAGATCCATCCGAGACACCGTGGCTGGAGTATTCTTGGTTGGTATTTATCTTCATTATGTTCTTGGATGATTATGATAGATGATATATCTTATGATGAATTTATTTATTGGTATGTTTCTTATATTGATGATTTGCATATGTTAGATGATGTTACCTTATGATTTACTTTGCATGTTAGTAGGATATTTTTAAGAGTGACATTCCTACTATGTTTATAGCCGATGATCTCTTCGGTGCTTTGAGAATGTTACGCACAGAGGGATGGCTAGGATCCATGATGGTCTAATAATGCTATTTACGGTTGGAAGGAACTGTGCACTTAGTTTATTTTGTTTGATCTTTATGATGGATGTATATGTCTTCTATGATAATGTATCATGTGATTATCTCTACTTTGATGTATCATGAATTGGAATAAGATGATATACCTTATTTCACATATGTATATTCTTTTAAGCCTTCATACCCTGTGACATGTACAGTAGATAATTGAGCATTTAAAAATGTAATGTATGAACATTGGACTTATCATTATTATTCATGTGGATGTTGTACTAGATGGATTCATGTATGTTAGTTAGTTTAGATGTAACTCAACATTAAGAGATTCTTAAAGAATGAAATCGTTTATGTATGTTATGTTTACTTGTAGATGGACATTGCTATTGCTTCCGTTTATTATGTATAAGTTATATGTGGTATTTACTTTTGTATTATAAAAAAAAAATGTTACCAAACTTAGTGAAATTCTAGGTTAATTCTTTGGATCCCTTGGCGGGGCATTATAGAAGGGGCCGAATTAGCTCAAACTTTCACTATGAGAGAATGATAAAGGAGAATTAGATGCATAAGAGGAAGCAAGCTTAAGACTTTAGGGAAGGTGGAGGATGAAGGAGCGGAGTGCTATAAAAAAGAATCCAGGATAGGGAGATGGATGAGAGGATTATAAAGCTGATGCAATAGGATTTCAAAGAGTCAGATTGGCAAAAGATGAGTTTCGAAGATCCCTAAGACTAGGATTGTGGATCTCGAAAGATGAGGCTTGGTGGATTGATTTGGATTGGTGGATCCCTAAGACTAGGATTGTAGATCCCTAAAGCTAAAGGCGAGGAGTGATTCAAAGAGATACTGATGCATAAGCTGAGGTAGGAGAGATGGATGTTGGATATGGATGGGGGATAATGGAGATGAAGGAAAACCATTGAAGCTTTTTGAGCAGGGGGATACTTCAAAGAGAAGTACCACCATGTAGTTGAGCACTAGATTTGCTATAGGACTGTTGGTTAATTGCCAAAGTTACCAAGAGCATCAAGGCCTTTTCACCAACTGTCTAGAGGACTGACGAACTGACTCAAAACAAATACGCAAGGATTGCCCCAGTATCACACATGAATCCGAGAGGAAGCAGTGTGAAAATGACACTGGATAACCCACAAGCATAAAATAAAACAAGCAAAAGACATGATCAAGACCCTATGCTCTGATTGACCCATTCGCAGTATACCATGATATGAAAGATCGTGGCAACCTTGAGGAGGGAACAAGGAGATTGCTTGAAAAATATATTTCAAGACCCTAAAGGGAAGAGTCCAAATCAAAAGAAAGCGAAAATCCAAAAGAGAACCGTTTGCCAACGAGATGGGTAGGACGAGATACTAACGGACCAAGATCAGACATGAGGAAAGCTATATCCTGCAAGGACCTATCGGAGAGCACCTAAGCTGGTAGATTTGGATGAGTGATGCGTCTGACAAGCTGAACTAAGAAAGATAACACTTTGGTGACAGGAAATCTAGCTAAAGGATGCATTGGAATAGCTAACCAAGATGTGCGATGGGTGCAAGATGCTGATCAAGGACGAATTGACATGAACGCTGGATAGATACAATGGTACTAAGCTAAAGAGGATGTACAAGTTGATGGACCAAGATATGTTACAAATGTACAAGTTTGTTCATGTTTTGATTTTTGTGAGATGGAAATGTTTGTGAAGGATGAGATGTCTATAATAGGTGATAGGTGGATAGGTAGATGGTTTGCGAAAAGCTTAAGTGAAAATGGGTTTTTGTGTGTGCACGTGATAGTATACAAGCTAGGATACAAGATTATTTACAGGCTAGAATATGGTACAAACTTTGGACAAGATTCAGATATACAAGGTATGGTACAAGATTTACAAGGTATAATACAAGCTTTCGTACAAAATTTACAAGCTAAGGTACAAGATTTTACAAGCTGTACTAGAGGTATTTACAAGCTCCATTAGATTTTGGATATTTGGTTGGAACACCAAGGGAACAAGCAGGTGTTTTATGGGATGGTGGGTGAATGGATGAGAGATAGGATAGTGATAGATAATGGATTAGTCTTAGTACAAAAGGCGCCTGAATTACCAGATTTTCACCAAGGTACCTATCCAAGGCACTTGAATTGTCAAGTTTTCACCATTGGATGCTTATTTCTCTTTACTATTTTTTTTTTTTTTTGTATTTTTCAAAAGCTGGGTATACCAAGGATCTTCAAGCATAGAACTTCTTGAGATGAATGATGTTAGTAGGATCATTCAAGAGTTCTCCTTCTGGTGTAGATAGCTGATAGGCTCCAGAGCCAAAGGAAGCAGTGACAACATAAGGACCAAGCCATGTAGGTTCAAACTTGCTTTTCTTTTCTCGATCTGCTTGGACTTTCATGTTTTCTTTGAGGACCATGTAACTTGGCTGAAAGTGTCGTGGAAGCACCTTCTTGTTGAAATTCCTTTTGAGACGAGTTTGATAGACTGTGAGATGATCATAGACTTGTTGTCGCTTCTCGTCTAAGAGATCTAGTTGGGTGAGCCGAGCTACTCTGTATTCTTCATCTGATATTTGCCCTTGCAAAGATATGTGCAAGGAGGGAAGTTCAACCTCTATAGGTAGTACCGCTTCAGCACCATAGACTAGGGAGTATGGAGTTGTGCCTGTGGATGTACAGAAGGAAGTTCGATAGGCCCATAGGGCTGGATTTATTTGTAGGTGCCAATCATAGCCGAAATCATTGACAACTTTCTTTAGGATTTTGAGGAGGGTTTTGTTAGTTGCCTCTGCCTGGCTGTTACCTTGTGAGAAATATGGGCTAGAAAAGTGGTTATGGATGCGGAGGGAAGTGCATAATTCTTCCATGTTGAGATTTTCAAAGTTACCTCTGTGGTCGGTGAAGATGGTGGATGGGATGCCAAAGTAGCAAACAATGTGGTACAAGATGAACTTGGAGACCTGAACTCCTATAGCTGAGACTAGGGGGACTGCTTCCACCCATTTAGTGAAATAGTCTGTAGCTGTTATTATCCATTTATGTCCATCAGATGAGAGGGGTGTGATAGTTCCAACTAGATCAAGGCCCCAATAAGAAAAAGGCCAAGGTGGTGCAATAGGCTGTAGATCCTATGCTAGAGCATGCACAAGATTTGCATGCTGCTGACATGGGAGACACTTTCTGACAAAGTCACAGGAGTCTTCTTCAATGGTAGGCCAATAGTAGCCTGATCTAAGGATTTGTCATGCTAGGAAAATACCACTCGTGTGAGCACCGCAAAGTCCAGAGTGTACTTCTTTTAACACCATCGCGGCCTCGTTTTGGTCTAAACATTGAGAGAGAGTATCGTGATAACCTCGACGATATAGGGTATTGGCTATGATAACATAGAGGGATGATTTTTGGATGAGGTTCTGGCGTTGGGTACGTGTGAGGTGAGGGGATATGATACCATCGTTAAGGTAAGCGTGAATCTCATGGTACCAAGGGGATTGGGGACCAACCAAGATACAAACACAGTTTGAATCCTCATTCTCATAGGCGGGTGTGAGGAGCTGCTCCACTAAAAACTCATACTGTGTAGCTGCTTGAGGAATTTCCAAGAGCGAGCCTATAGTAGCCATAGCATCTGCTGCTTTGTTTTGTATTCAAGGCACTTGTGTAAACTGAAGCCTTGTAAAATGCTGGGTTAGCTGATCAACTAGCTCTTTGTAGGGTAATAGCTTTTCATCTTTGGTTTGATATTCATTTAGGGCTTGCTTGATGATGAGCTGAGAATCGCCAAAGATTTGAAGCTCAGCAATGTTCCATTCTGCAGCTATCTTTAGTCCTGCTATGAGGGCCTCATATTCAGCTATATTGTTGGTGCTAGGGAATTGTAGCTTGAAGGCTTTTGGAATGTAATCACCTTGAGGTGTGACCAACAATATTCCTGCCCCTGATCCATGAGATGTGTATGAGCCATCAAAATAAAGTTTCCATGGGGGTTGTTCTTCAATTAGACAGATATGCTCATTTGAAAATTTTGTGATCAACGGATAAGCATCTATCAGAGGTGCATCAACTAGGTGATCTGCTATAGCTTGCCCTTTGATTGCCTTTCTGTCCACATACTGGATATCAAATTTGCTAAGGAGCATAACCCATTTGGCCAAACGACATGTAAGTGCTGTTCTGGAGAGCATATACTTGAGAGGGTCAATCTTGGAGACTAGTTGGATGGTATGACTTAGCATGTAATGGTGAAGCTTTTGAGTTGAGAAAACAACTACCAAACACGCTTTTTCCATAGGAGTGTAATTGAGTTCATAACCAACTAGGGTTCTACTTGTAGTAGATGGCTCTTTCTCTACTGTAGTCATCGAGCTATGCTAGAAGTGCCCCTAGAACAGTAGGTGTTGCTGATATGTACAAAATCAGGGGACAACCAAGAATTGGTGGAACCAAGATAGGGGGATTGATGAGATACTGCTTGAGATGGTCGAAGCTGCACTGACACAAAGGATCCCACTTGAAGTTCTCATCCTTCTTCAGTAAATGTGAAAATGGTGTACACTTATCTGCAAGCTGGGAGATGAAGCATCAAATAGATTGAAGCTTTCCCTGGAGAGAACGAAGCTATCATAGTGTCTGGGGAGGAGGCATGTCTAAGATAGCCTTGACCTTCTTGGGGTCAATCTCTATACCTCATTTAGAAACTATAAAGCCTAGAAGCTTGCCAGATGTGACCCCAAAGACACATTTCTTGGGATTCAGCATGAGATGATATTTGGCTAACCTATCAAAGACTTTCTCTAGGTCAACAAGATGATCCATGAAGGTATGAGACTTGACCAAGATATCATCCACATAATCCTCCAAAATGCTATGGATGAGATCATGAAAAATGGCTGTCATAGCTCTTTGATAGGTAGCCCCAGCATTCTTTAGGCCAAAAGACATCATGTTGTAGCAAAAGGTTCCCCAAGGGGTAGTGAATGCTGTCTTATGCTGATCCTCTTCTGCAATCTTGATTTGATTATACCCAGAAAATCCATCCATGAGGGACAAAATTTCATGTCCAGCTATAAGATCTACAATCATATCTATGTTGAGCAAGGGAAAATCATCTTTTGGACAAGCTTTGTTAAGATCTCTGAAATTAGTGTAGATTCCGATGTCACTATAAGGCTTAGTGACGGGGACCATGTTGGAGATCCACTCTGAATAGTTGATAGGTTGGATAACCTTAGCAGCTAACATTCTTTCTAACTCAGCTTTGACTAGTAATTCCACCTTGGGGTGCATTTTTCTAAGCTTTTGTCTGATGGGCTTGATCTGTGGATTGACTGCAAGATGATGAACTACAAGCTTTGGATCAAGCCCTGGCATGTCCTAATATGACCATGCAAATCAGCCAATGTTCTCTCTTAAGACCTCAAAGAGGAGATCAACTTGGTCTTGTGATAGGGATGCAGCAATGTGAACAAGCCTAGGGATCTCTGAAGAATCGATGTTGACTTCCCTAGTATCCTCAATTAGAATAGAAGATATCTTTGGTCGATTATCTTGAGGAGGTAATGCTAAATCCTCATGTTCTGCTTGTGGCTCTGGATGTTCTTGCTGAGGGGTTCTCTTCACTGCCTTAGCTAGTCTCAAATTCACCTTAGTTCCAATTTTGGGTGTATCGAAACCAAGTTGGGGATTTTCTCCAAAATACCCCTTGGGATCTAGCTTGTAGATATAGGCAGAATCTGGCTTTGTTTTCTTGTGAGGTGTTTCAGCTCCAATGAATCTCAGAAGTGCTTCCTCTGATGTGAACTAATCAATGTGTATGATGCTTGGTTGGTCCCAATCTATGAGTTGTGGATGGGCGAGTGGTAGGTCAATGAGGTGGATGGATAGTTCTTGGAGAATAGAGTCTCTGAGGGAGTTTTGGTCTAGGATATCATCGTAGGCTCTCTTTTCAACTTCCTCAGGAATGTCTTCGATTTTGACAAAGTTGCGGTGAATGTTCAAAAAAGTGTGACCATCCGTATTGGTGCCCTCAGTTGTGGGTATGCCAAAGCCAAGACTTGACTTCGATTCCCACTTGTGTGAAACGATGGGGCACTGTATGCCTCTTTCTTCTGGTCTTAGACCACCACCTTGATAGTTCCATTTGTCAATGATGAGCTTATGTTCTTGGGGATACTTCTGGCTGAAGTGATCAAGGCATGCCTGATTCCTTTAAGGTGCATCCTTATGTAACCAATTGTTGATATCTGGAGTGAGCTCCTCATGAAGAGGGATTTTCGAGGATACAAAGGTTGTTGGGCCAAACTATTTGTATCGAGGAGGTGGAATCTCCTTAGCTTTGTGATATGTCGATCATCCATGGGCATGTGGATCAAGTGGGAGTGCCCCGACAACAAATGCATCTGACAGACTATACTCTCCACAGCCCTTGTTATTGATCTTCACGGTAGACAGGGTAGAGGCGAGGATGGTTTCTGGGTCATTACAAGTATGGGATGAGCTGGAAATGGATGTGCCGATATCAATTCCAGGGCAATGGTTTGTATATGAAGCTTCAACCGCATTGCAGTAAGAAAAGGGTTTTGGATCGGCATGAATGGTTACCTCAGTGCCTTGATGCAAAAATTTGACGCACTGATGGTAAGTGGATGGAACGAATTTCATGGCATGAATCCATGGGCGACCGAGGAAGATGTTGAATGGTAGGTTTAGATCAATAACATGGCAGAGTGTTTCTTGGATGACTGGCCCAACCTTGATTGGCAGAAAAATAGTTCCTTCTGTGGTTCTTTCCAAGTTGTCATAAGCTTTGATGGTGATAACCTCACTGATGATATCTGCCTCAGTATACCCAGCTTGTTTTATTAATTTTAGGGTGCAAATATTCAAGGTTGATCCATTATCTATCATTACTCTTTTCATAGCAAAATTGGATACCATGATGGCTATGCGAAGCGGAAGGGTGTGATCTGGCTCGACCACGAGTATGTCGGTGGGTTTGAATAATAGGGCACATGAGGATGAAAGGTGTCCAACAAGATTACGAAAATCAGTAGCATTGATATCAGAAGGGACACAAGATTCTATGAGAGCACTGTCAAGGATGTTCTTGTACACAGGACTAGTGCAAAGAAGGTCTAAAATGGAGATTTGGGCTGGCATGTTCCCAAGGTGTTTCAAGATATTGTATTGGCTTTTTGATGGAGCTGATGGTGCTAGTGAAATGGGTGGGCCTGCGATGTTAAATTAGGCTCTTCGAGTGGTGACTGCACACTCATTGTTTGGTCCTTGGATATTGATAACATTGATAGAAGGCTCTTTCTCGGATATACAACCTATAAGGCTACCATAGTCTATATAGGATGAAGTGTGGTCATTGTTCTTCCCATGCTGTTGGTTTGGCTGACGATTTTTGGTGTTGTTGTTGTTGGTTTGGATAGGTGCTTTTCCAAGATTTTGATTATTGTGAGGAGGAAAAGCATTTTGATAGATCTGTAAGCCTGCATTGGGAGAGGTTTGGGCACCAACAGTGATTTCCTTCCGATCAATGAGGTCCTGCACATAGTCTTTCAGTTTCATGCATCTGAGGGTAGTGTGACCTTTTACCCTATGAAATTTGTAGTACTCATTGTCTTTGTACCATGCAGCTTTGGATTGGCTTGGGTCAATTTGCTGGGTAGGAGGAAATTTGATGAGGTTTTCCTTGACTAATTTCTCAAAAATGACATCCAATGGCTCACCAAGGGGTGTATAGTTTCTAGGTGTAGGTTGGAATCTGGGCTTTTGTCCTGTAGCTACATTGATGGCATTAGCTTGATTGCTAGACCCTTAAAAGTTTGGTCTTGAATTGTAGTTTTGATAGCTGTGGTTATTCTACTGTTGGTAGTTGATAGCTTGCTGATTGTTTGTTGATAGGGTGGGTTGGATTGGTTGTGAGAAGGACCAAAAATATTCACATGTATGGTGTCAGTGACGCCATCTGTTGCAACATGCTTGTTTTTGTTCCAATACCTAGACTTGTCATTGGAATGTGATTGATTTTGGTTGGCTTCCTTGTAAATCTTGACCACACCATCTTTAATGAGTCCTTGCTCAAGGATCATTCCTTTCTCTTCGATATCTTTGTAGGTCTGCAAACGGTTCATGGTCATGTGGTGAGCCAAGCTAGGATGAGCATTATCAATAAACATTTTCACCAAATGGCGCTCTAGCAAGGTGCAAGATATGCGGGTGGTAAGGGTTTGCCATCTTTGTAGATATTCGGGAGGGCTTTCTCCACCTTTTTGCTTGGTGTGGACAAGATCAACTACTGATAGCTCTGTTTCAACAAGATGGGCATATTGGGCTACAAATGCCTCAGATAATTCAGCAAAATTTTTAATTGTGCCATAGGGGATTCTATAAAACCATTCAAGAGCTGGTCCGACCAAGATTTTGGGAAAGATACGCAAGAGGAAGACATCATCGTATGCCACTTCTTGGCAGTGCATGCAAAATTCTTTGATATGTGTGACAGGGTCTCCTTTTCCTCTAAATTTGTCAAATTTGGGTGTCTCAAAATGCTTGGGGAATGGTGTCATGGTAATGGCTCTGTCAAATGGGTAAGGGCAGACATTCTCAAACTTGAAAGTTTTTGGATCATTTCCCTCTTGGATGTTTTTCAAAGTTGTTTTCATGGCTTCCCATTCTGAATTAATGGGTGATGGTTGGGGTGCCCCCAATGTAGGAGTGCCTTGAGGTAGGTATGCGCTAGATGGGGCCACTGAATATGGATGGCTGTGAGGGATTTGCTGATAGGGATTGTACATTGTTTGGACAGCTGCATGGTGGATGACGGTTTGCTGAGAGGGAGGTGGCACATAGTGCTGCATGTGCTGCGAGGCTTGCTGTTGATATGGGATTTGAGGTTGGGATTGAGGAACATAAGCTAGCTGTGGGATAAATGAATTTCTTTGTGGAGGTAAGGTATAAGATGGTTGTGAAGCTTGGGGAAAGGATCATGGGGCTTGTGGGGTTTGACCAAGGTATGTGGGTTGTGCCCCCATTTGGGATGGTACCTATAAATAATTGGTGGTTGGCTGGATTGGTGGGTTACCTCCTAGAAGTGGCATTGAAAAGTAGTTGGTAATAGGAGGTAACGGATTAGTTGGTGGTGGAGGTGGTGAGAATTGAAAGCTAGGAAATGAAATTGATGGGGTTTGATAGCTTGGCGGCTGGACTTGGAAGCTTGGTAGAGTGGTGGTGAGAGCTTGGGTCACTTGAGAGCTAGGCAGAACATTGGTAGTACCTTGTGTGGTTTGATAGCTTTGTGGAGTGAGGGTAGTAGCTTGTGGATTTGTGGCTGATGGCACTGAGCTCCCAAGACCTAATGGAAATGATGGGATTGTGCTTTGGGCTGTGGTGAACAAGCTAGGGGTGATGAAAGGTTGATTACTTGGCCCCATGGGTGGCATCCCTATTGTATATTGCTGAGGTTGACCAAAGATGCTAGCACTGATTTGGGAGATGGGTGGATTTGGAAGGCTGGGTTGGGGAGCAGCAGCAGCAATAGTGAAGGGCATGAATGGTGAGGTGTTTTGGGTAAAGGGGGTTTGGAGTGGAGAGGTATGAACCAAGGATGGAGTGGTGGTGGCTGGGTTGGCTTGCAGCATGGAGATTTCAACTTGGGTGGATGATGGTATGTTTGGGTCTGTTGGATGATATGGATTGGCTGGAGGCTCTTCTTTTGGCATATATTGAGGATAATTTGGATCATAAGAGCCTATGGGTGGTGGCAGCTGCCCAAACAATGGGTGAGATGGATCTGATAATGGAGGGAGTCTTCCAAAGTCAAAGGTTCCTACATTGTCCCTTCAAAAATTAGCCATGATTGTCTCTTTGTTCTTGTCTATAATGGCGTTTACCAATACTGCATTTCCTGGTTGGTTCATGAAAGCTTCAATGTCAGTAGATGATGGCATAGCTTTCTCTGGGCTGAAGGATGGCTAAGTGCTCAAGGGGGGTGAGGATGTTCGATCCAAATGATAGGGCTCCATTGTTTCTTTCTTCTTGGCTAAGCGAGTGACGGGTGGCATGAAAAATGCTCCTAGGAATAAGATGCAACAAATGCTAGTGGATGCAAAAGGGAGGAAGGCTTTTCTATGCAAATGATTTCCTAGGTTGAGGCAAAGCTATATGAAAAAACCTAAGGAGGATTGGTTTGGGGATTCTAATTTCAAAGATATGTTGCCAAAGCACAAAAGGTCTGCTTTCCTATGTGCAAGCTTGGTGGTGATTGTGTCAACTTAAGGATAGACTGATGATCCTTTAGGAGGAACACATGATTGACCACTTGTGGATCCCAAACTTTAGCTCAAGGTGATGAGGGATAATAAGTGGCAAAGCTAGATTACCCTAGACAAAGCTTTGTCAAAGGGATAACCTTGGTGAGATTGGTGGTTTTGAAAGATTCTATGAATGGAAAACTTTTAGCAAGGTGACAACAATTTTTGAAGGCTTGGATGTGAAGATTTTGGATTGCTGGCTAGATGGTTTGGTCCTAAATGAGATGGATGAGCTAATAATGCTTAAGGGGATAACCTAAGATGGTTGACTTTTCTACAAAGATGACTCTAAGGTGAAGCTTATCCAAGAAGGTGTGGAGAAACAAGGGTGTCTAATCATAGAAATCATGCCTAGTTGGTAAGGCATAAGTAGGATTAATTCTTGGATGTTGGCTAAATTTGATGGTGCGCTCTAACCAGGTCTCTTGAAGTGCTTTGTCGGCAGCTTTATCCTCTACTTTGTGGAGTTTGACAATTCGAGGACTTGGTGTTAGTTCCTTTCTCTTGGCTGAAAGTTCTTGGTATGCCTGATATGGTTTGAGTTTAACTTTGTGGAACTTCTGTTTGGGTTTGGGTTGCTCTGACATCAATTCTTGAATCTGCTTGGCTTTGAGAGACCTCGATTATTTTGCTTCAACTTGTTCAACTTCTGGAATAGGCAGTGACTACGCTAAGTGTACCCTAAGCTAGGATTGACCAAGTTTGGCAAACATTCATTCAACAAATAAAAAAGAAAGCAATAGATAGGAACAACCAGATAGAAGTTTTTGATTCTCAGAATGTGATACTTGCGCTGAGGAGTGTGTATGTTTTACAAATGTTTCGATCAGTCACTTCAAACACATTAACACTCTAGATGGTTGTCTACAAGGATGACAGTTGGTTTAGCTAGGGAGTCCTCGATATACCCAAAGGTATGTGAGGCCCAAATCCATAGATGAAACCAACAAGATGTCACACAGCCGAGAGGAGCGGTAACCCACTTCTCCTCTTTCACTTCTCAAGGGTATAAAGTTCCTTGAGGCTTAGCCCGAGTGACAAAAATCTTGATTCCAAGAGAGGTGTCTTTCAATTCACCTCCCAATTCTTATACTCCGCCAGAATGCTAGAGTTGAGGTCGTCCAAGGGGTGATGAAATCCCCAAGCCGGCCTCCTAAAAAGAAACAAGGTTTTGGATCTTAATCTTATGCACCCAAGATGGCCTCGAAAGATGACAAGGGGAGAGAAGACTTGGATGACCTTGGGCTAAAAAAAAAAATGCTTGTTCTTTTACCAACTGAATCTTATGTGTGCTAATCTAGACTTTGCAAGCACTCATGTTTAAGAGATAATGTTCTATTCCAACTTGAAGTGCCAACAAAAGTAAATCGATCGAAGAATGCAAACAAGAAGAAGAGTTAGGGTCAACAAAAGAAAACTCACGCGCTCGGAGGCCCTCCACGTCAAGTATCGATTAATTTCCTTTAAAGCATTCAAGAGTTGGTGTGATTTTTTTTTAAGCCCAAAGCAAAGATGTGTGAGACTCGATTTGTCAAGCGCACGCCCGGAGGCCCTCCACATCAATAGTTGTTCAATTTTAGTGCCCAAACTTGAAGTGTGATCGATTTAATCTAGAGTTTTGGTCATTTACAATTTTTGATAAAGTTAAAGCAAACGTTCAAAGACCAAGTGAGTGAGTTAGATTGTGGAACATTTAACACCTTTTTCAAGTAGACCCATCCCTATAAATGGCGCTGAGATTGCAACCAATGGTTGAATTGATGGGTGATTAGAAAAGAGGCGAGTCCAAGGAACAACTCAAATTGATTTTTGCAAATTTGTATTTAACTTAACAAAGTTTCTTAAATGTCCAAAAATCAAACTTTACCTAAATTGCATGTTTGTTCAATTTTAGAAGCTCCAAATGAAGTGTTTGATATTGCAATGGTTAATTGATCCTTGGCATTCAAGATTGGATTTTTTGTTTTAATCATGCATTCAAGGAAAATTTGATTTTAATCCATGGCATTCAAGAGTGTGTTTAGCAACATGCATTCAAAGACAAGTGATTAAACATTCAAGTTTTTTCCTTTGAGCATTCAAGATTGAGATTTTGTGTGTTGTTTTAAGAACTTTGAAGTGCTTTGTTTTAACCTTAGATCATTCAAGATTTTTTTGGACTCAAAAGTGAAAATGAATCTTTGGACTTTGGTTTTCATTCAAGATTTTGTGTTCTAGTTTGCATTTTTTAAGCCCAAAAATGATATTCCTAGATTGTTTTGATGCATGAAAAACCTAAGAAACATTCAAGATTTTGCAACAAGACATTTGTTTGAAACAAATAACAAAGCTTTTAGGACAATTTTTGGCAACTATTTAGGACTCTTAGTTTTCATGAGATTTTTAAAAGAACTTTAAAATATTTGCAAATGAGGTTCATTTTATCTTTGATTGATGCTTTGAGTTTGATTTAGATTTTAGTGTGCACTTATTGTTGATTTTGAACCTTTTGAAATGGAAACTTGAAGTTTTTTTTAAATTTCCAAAAATGAAGTGTTCCTAACTTTGCATGAATGCATCTAAAACCTTGATGTTGCAAGGATGCAAATGATTGATTTGGTTTAGTTTCACTTGTTAAAAGGCTTTTTTTTTTTGAAATTTTTTAGTTTTTAATGGATTTAAGTATGATTTAGGGGTTCATTTTAAGCACTAAAAAGAAGTGTGTATGATTTTGCTTCCTTAAAAAAAAATGGCCAAGATCTCCCACAAGAAGAAGAAGAAGTAGATGGAGTAAGAAGAATATAGACAAGAAGAGGAAGAAGAATTCCAAGTGCTTTGTCCACCTATAAGCTTGAAAAATTTGCAAATACTATGAGATAGACTATGAGTTCCTTTGTTTTCTTCATGCTCATGTGGACCTAGAAAAACCAATTTATACAATCCTACCAATCACAAAAACAAGAAAAATTAGCCAAAATTAGCAAATGACATACAAAACTTAACTAAAAAAGCTAATGAAGATGACCCATGTGGGGTCCCACCGGGCATACCAAAATGTATATGAGCAATGTTAGTATGCTAATAGAAACCAAATTTAAATAAAGCTTCTACAAACTAAACAAAATTCATAAACTTCAAGATAGACTAAGATGAGCTCTCAATTGAGAATATGAGCCATTAATGGGCTCTCTCAATAAGAAGCTCTCTTGTTGAGTGGCTTTGTCTAAATAGATAGGATGTATGCTCAAGCTTAAGCTTCAAAAAGGGCTTCAAATGGAGTTGGAATTTGGGTGTGAGTGTATGGTTTTGATGTAAAATGGCTTCTTAAAATGGCATTATAGGCAAGAGGCTTTAGGGATTGAGGGCTAAGATGCAAGGATGGGAAAAAGCTCATAGAGGGCTCAGATTGCATGAGAGGAGAGCACATGGATTGTGCTTCCTTACAACCAATCAGGGAGTGACACATGTCATAGGGTGAGAGGATGGAGGAAAGGGGAAGGATGAGTCAACAAAGGAGGCTCAAAGGATAAAATCTTCATAAAGACCCTCATAATGGCTTGTAAGAGCAATAAAAGGGCTTGGAAGAGTCATTTATGGCCTAGTGGGCTTCATAAAGTTTTATGGTTGAAATATTTTGAAGGAGATGAGAGAAATTTCGACTTGGGCTTGATTAGGAGAGTTTTAAGCTTGCTTAGGATTGTGCAAATGATTAGAGGATGGATAAGGATGGTTTAGGATTAGCTTAGGGATAGGCAAGTGGATGGCATTTAATGAGGGTGGGTGAAGGAGGAGATATTTGTTAACTTTGGCTTGGGTTAGTAAGTTTTAACCCATGTCTAGGGAATGTGACAAGGTTAGGAGGGGATTAGGATTAGGTTTAAAGACATCTTCTAGAAGAGTCTAGACTTTGGATGAGGATAAAGACTTTCTAGAATAGTCTAGAACTTCCTAGGATGAGGATGAAGGCTTTCTAGAAGAGTCTAGAACTTCTTAGGATGAGGATAAATTAGATTTTTAGGAAATAAATAAAGTTTTATTTATTTCAAGGGTTTGGGTTGAGGAGATATTTATTAAAACTTTTTTAATAAACATGAGGATTAATATTTAATCTTAATTAAATATTTTGAGTTGGGATTAGGGGTAGGAAATGATGGGATTAGCCTTTAATCAAAATTAAAGAAGGATTAGAAGATTTATGATGAGGTTAGTGGTCTTAAGGAAATTGGCGAAGTTTTGGGAAATTTTTTTTTTAATATTAATTTTGGGTTTTTTAGTCAATTTATTAATTAAATAATTAATAAATAAGGATAAAATGTTTAAATAAGATTTAAACATTTTTGGGAGGGATTCCTTAATTAAATATTTTTAATTAAGATAAAGGGATTTAATGGCATAAAAATAAATAAATTAATTAAATAAATAATTAATTAATAAATGATAATGTCATCAGGAATTTTTCAGAAAATAAAAATACTTTATTTTCTAAAGGTTTTTAGGTGTCTACAATATGGAATCCTATTTAACATCTGATTTTCTCAGTTCATATCAAGCATTATCAACAGTCACAAGGATTCCTCTTCATGACATTAGTGGACACATTAGCCATATTCTCTCAGGCACAGGAGGATCACAACCCTCCCAGTGATAGGAGGATATCCCTGCACATTCTACAATACCTGCTCCTATAGAGGGCCCTACAACACCTTTCCCCACACCTACTCAGGATCCTGTAGCACTTGCTCCTACATAGGGCCCTATAGCCCCCCCTCCTACAACACCCTTCCATACTCAGGCCCCCATAGTATGATAAGGTCTATTTACCACTATGATTTCAGATGAGATGGGTGACCTGGACTAGGCTACTATATCACTTCATGATTTAGATATTGGTCAAATTAGCAAAACATTACATGATGCTACGGTAAATATAAATTTATATGTTTAAATTTATTTGTTACTATAATTTACATAAGTATACTTGTTTAGCGTACTTGAGCTTTTATACATGTACTTTAACTTGAGACATACATATATTCAAGTGATTCAATTTAACTTGTGTACATACATGTGTGTTCTATAGGGTCTTAGTGATAGTATGTTGCATTTTGGAGATCTTTAGACTCCAACAAATCTTGTACGACATGAGTCACAGGTATGTTATGTATTTCTTATTATATATTTGATATATATATATATATATATATATATATATACATACATACATATGATATAATACATGCACATATACATATAATTTTATAAAAGTTAAATTACAAATTTCTTTCATTTGACACAGGGTTCAGACCCAGATCGTAGTTCCTTTTGGGGTCATGGATCAAGAGGGGGATGTGGTTGATCTTATTTTAAATGTCTATTTCATTGATGTTGGGACATTTTACATATATATGTATGTCATTTCAGATACTTTGCTCTGGAGATGTATGTTATTTTAGATATATGTGTTATTTCATATACTTTTATATGGGTACATGTTATTTCAGATACATTTGATACATGCTATACACAAAAGATAAATAACAATACATGAATGTTCATAATTTGTACCATATATCGAAGATCCATGATAAAATATAGATATAAATTTATAAAATATATATCCAAAATGATGTGTATGTAACTAGTAAATATGAAAATTATGCTTGAGCTATATATAGAAAATAAGTACAAATAGCTCTGAACTAGAGCTCCACAAACATTGTATTGTTAGGATCCTCTCTATTTTTAATCATCTCTAGAATATTTTCATGTTCTTCAATAGGCAGTTTCCAATTTTGATTTCCACGACATCCTCTTCTTGGTATTACATTGAATTGGAACTTTGTCACTACAACATGGTTATTGTATTGTAAAACCTTTTCTCTAGGTATGTATTCAATAAATTCAATACCACTGTCGGTTATCCTGATTTGTTGATAATATGTTCCTTCAACAAAAACTGATCCAATTGGAAATGATTGTCCATTAGCATCTATAGTTCCTTCTAGCAACTTGTGTTTTTATTTTGTGCATCTTAGAAGATAATAGTCTACACTTTCTACATTATCTGCTAAGGCTTGGACAACAAAAATATCTCTTGCAATGTACATAAAAATAGACGTGTTTATAAAGTGAAAAATTTAATGAACATACATGTCTATGTCATATATATGTACATATGCCACAAACCTACCATAGCTAAATCAGAAACATGCTCATAATCAACTAAATATATAGGATCATGAATGTCAATGTCAGTGTTAGCATCTTCAAAAGGAGGCTTTCTAACTATGTCCTTCAAATCCCAATGTGAAACATATCCACTCGCAATACTTTCACATACACTCATTGGAGTGTCCTTCTTGCACTCATCACAAAAACATGATTTCTCTTGTACTTTAATCACTGGGGGTTTGTGGTGCCTTGTAGTCACCACTTGATGTAAACTTCTAATGCCAAAAATCATTTGACAACTGTAAGGATTAGATAGATCTATATCTGTTACCAATACATATAATTTAATTAAAAACTTGAATTATAAGAATATGTACACACATACATGTATTATATCAAATAAATAAATAAATTTAATACTTGTACCTTTCACTTCCCAAAAATAATGCTTATTGTATTCAATATCTCGAGTAGCAAAGTGATCTTTGCATCATTCGACAATTTCTTGCACACTATTTATCCTATTACCTTCATAACATGCACATGTACATATATAATTTAAAGAAGTTCCACAAAAACCTAGCGTTGCTTCTAGCATGTTGAATGGCTAACCAATTAAATGCTTTTGCAGATTTAAATTGTCTTGTGAGTTCATGAAATGAGATTAAAAAATAATTATATACATCAAATTAAAATATGTGTACAAATCAATATAAGTTTTACATTTAAAGTTAAATAAAAAATGTACATGTATATACATACACTAACCTGCACAACTATCAGACTAGATCCATTGCTTTAAAACATTTATTCCACAATTTCTAAGATCTTCAGAGAACATTGCAAAACAATAAGTGACATAGCTCCTATCATGAAATCTATCATCACTTATATAGAAATCAACCTCCTTGATGATAATGTGTTCATTTTCCTTTGAACTTGCTATCTCATCCACCTCAAATTGTGCATGTCTATAAGTCACTTGCACAAATAATGTAACTTGTTTAGAATGAAAACATTGCCCTTGAAGCTCTGTTTGAGGTGAAAATGTATAGTTCTTAGAAAAATCTACAACTGAAAGAATACAACCAGGTGGAAAACATTTTTTTGAATCATGAATTTTTTTAGCTTTCCATCGTGCACCATGACAATGTTGGATATGTGGATATATCAATGGACGAAACTTATGGTTCATAAACTCATCATACCACAATTCATTCTCCTCAATACATTTTTTTGGATTAAGCTCTTGTCTTATTTTGGTATGTCTCATGTTCATATCTCATCCATGAAATTGGTGTTGATTCATCAATATTCTCACTCTGTAGTGGAAATTTTGTTAAATCTCCACAATCTGGACATTGATTTATGATGCACTATACTTTGAATCATCTGAATCTTCTAATTTTTCACATAATATAGACTTCACAAATTGTGACGTACTACTAGGGATGACCAAATTTGGATCAAGTACTGCCATAACTTTTCTATATGATTGCAAGTGTAGACCAAATTCAACATGGTTTCGACAACATCAAGTTTCACGTATCTTATTTATGCATACAAAGGAAGGATGTATACTCTCAAAAATTCTTTGACATATTTTCACATTTGGAAATTCTTGCTTGAATGTTTGAAATTATTCACTTTGAGTTATATCTATAAAAAAATTTGGATGTTCAATTTTAGCCCCTTTCTCTTGATCTTTAATTTGTATAGTATCACGTCTATTGGAAGAAACATGAGATGATGTGGTCCAAAATTTGGTAACCTATCTTTTTACATCTTTAGAAATTCTGTCTTTTCGAGGAACTCTGCAAATATTCACCCAATTATTCTCAATGTTTTCATTTAGCATATTTCTCCTCCTAATGTATCTTTGAATAGTTCTTCTAGATATATGTAGTAAATCAGAAATTGCACATACTTGTTTCCTATGTGTCAACTTTCTACTAGATATAGTAGTCATCAACGCTCTACGTGCAGTGCTCAAATCACCTCCTCAAGTTGTGTTGTCAATTTTGTTATAAGTAGTTTGGAAATTTTCAACTATTGTTTTATTAACATTATGTGCATGGTTTTTCCTATTTCAACACCCAAAAACTCCAAAAAAAGCCTCACACCTTTTCTCCTAAATAACTTGACAAATAATTGTGCCTTTCCAAATATACTTTAGCTTTTGAAATATTCATCCCACATGTTTTGGCAATGCTTTTTAATTGTTTTCTCTTTTACTATTTCTGTAGATGGAATTTGACTAAAAGGTAGGTCCTTATCCAAATCCATCAAATTTCCTACACCTAATAATATGTTTCTATCATTAGAACTACCAATTTATTCATCTTCATGAATCTCATCCTCTTTATGAATCTTGTCTTCTTCATGAATCTCATCTTCTTCATTAACTTCAATAGGTTGGTTTTGATTACATTTTGTATGACCTTTCATTTTGTCATCTCTTATTCTATCATATTTCCTTGATCTAGCCTTTTTATTACTCATTCAATACTTTGACCTATAGGAAAATATTTTAATTTAGATTCCACTAGAAATATATTTCAATACTTCAATATAAAGTACATAAAATAACTAAGCGAAAAAAAAAATACCTTATTGACGATCCTTTGTAATTGTCATTAAACTCTAGGAAACAATTGATAAACACAACTTCAAAAAATATTTATTTTTGAAAATGGTCCTTTGAATTTCGTAATTCACCATGCATATTTTAAATTATATATTAAAATTAAAATAAAAATCTAATTATTTTACGAATGAAATCACCAATGTAATTGTTGGCAGGTTTTGGGTTGATGGCTGAAACCCTTTTGGTCGTAACTACCTATGTGGCAGCCACACAAGCAAAAGATGCAATTTTTAATTTTTTTTTCACTTTGAATACTAATTTCTCCATCCAAATTGAAGTTTTTCCAAAAACTAAAAATACCTTTTTGTAGATCTTGGATTCAAGATTATGGTCATATAAAGTTTGTAGTGTTTTGATTATTTAAAATATGTTATATTTATAAAATATTACAAGTATGTCTTTTAAGATTCAATAAGATGTTTGTTCAAAAAAAGAAAAAAGTAGTAAATAATGTTCAAAAAATAAAAACTTTATGTGTACCTCTAGAGGAGAGTGTCATCTTCAAGAATATGTAATTTGTTTTAAAAAATATATAGATTTGATAGAAAAAGTTTGGTAGGAAAAAAAAACTGTAAATTTTTGATAAGTTCAACTTTGAACACTTATAACTTGAAACATATAAGTCTGAAATCATGTTTTTTTGGTCCACTAGGTATACATGTCAACTATAACATAGTTCAAAATTGGACCAAAATATGATCATTTGCATATAGTTGTTTGGTGGGAACGAAACTCTATATTTTCAACATTAAATTTTTTTTTTAAAAAAAGACTTTTAAAATTAAAAAAATGATAAATTTTTGGCTCAATTAAAAAATAAAAAATCACAAGGATAAACTTCATCTAATTTTACACATTTCATTAGTTTACATCATCTTCAAATTCTAAACACAAGTGTCCCTTTTCTGTCATTAAAGTTGAACAATTTAAATTCTTATATCCCTTTCCTTTATAAAAGGGTGACACAGGTTTGTGCTTTTACTCCTAACCCCAACCCATTTCCTACTTCCCACCTAACCTCCTATCTCCTAGGCCACCTGGCCAAGTGTGATCCCCATTTTGTTAGGAAAAGGGCGCTTCAAAACCTATGTACCATGATAGAATGGCATGTGTGGAAGGAGGGTGGAAAAAATGTTTCTTTTAAAACAACTTTAAATGCTTTCCTACCACTTTTGTCTCTACCCACACACATTATCCAAAGGCTACACCCATTCCCATATTGGAGGTAGTAAAGGCAAGGGTAACCAAAATCAAATTGTCTCCTTTCTTTTGCAGTCATTATGCCAATTTTGGCTGACATCAGCAAGACATAGGAACCATTATGATTTAAAGTATAGTTGATGGACTTTAGGATAGGATAGAGAAGTTAGATATTTATTTTATTTTTATTTCATTTTATAATTTCATAACTAATATTTAAAATGATGTCAAAAGACATTAAAGGGAATCTTTTCAGAATATGTTCTGTTATAAAAGGAATTTAAATTTTCTCATACAAAGGACATAGAGCATTTTGCATAAGAAACATATGTGGTCTAGCCACTTCTTACTCATTTTATTCAATCACTTGATTCAAGGATTCCCTCGGGAAAGAACTAGGGAAGATAACCTAAGATCATAGTTGTTTCAGAAATAAGTTTAACAATAAATTTTTACAACATGATCATTATCTTGAGGAGAAGTGTCCCATACATTTGAATTGAAACAAAAACTTTGAATTCATGCTTGGCTCCATATCAAGGTAGCCACTATGAAATCTGCAAATTACATCAAGGTAACCATGGAGAAACCAAAACTAATTGAGAGATAATCAGATTTAACACAAGGACGTATACAACCAAAACTTCAATCCTAGGTTTGTACAACAGATTCACTAATGAACTAGAGGAGGGAGAATGTGGATTTTTCCAAGGCTGGAGAAGTTGGTCACAACACCATAACAAATGCCCCTTCTGAGGCTATAATCGCAAGAACTTCTGTTCTTTCACTTCTCAATTTTCAAAACACAAACATGGTTTGTACTGGCAAGTAGGGGCCTATATTGCCCTACTCTCTCCCTCTCCTCATCATGAGGAGAGACTTTGCACTACCCAGACTCCAACTGAAGCCCTCCTCTTGTACATGGTCACTTCTGCCCTATCCATGGGTGAGTAATGCCAACACAATCCTTATAATTTCCCTCATAAATTAAAATGTAAAACACAAAAAGAAAATATTTAAGAAAACCCATCACAGTCCCATCCCTTACATGTTTCATCATACATATGAATAAACACACATATACAAGGCCTACTTAAGCAATGGAAACACAACATGAAGACACAAGCTTGAAGGATTCCTAGCTTTACAAATGGTTATGGAAACTAAAATTTTGAGAAGAGCTATCCCTTCTTCCTCTTTCAATCTTGGCTTTACTCTCTCTAAATGTAGAGATTGGGTGAACACTCTTCAACCCTCAAATTTGTAATTAAATAGGCTCCTAACTCAACCACCTAAAAAAATTGCAATAACTCCAAACTTGACTAAGGGCTTCTAGGGTCTTCTAACTTAATCCTATCATTAAGGAAAACTTTATGGTGGAGTGAAAAGTTGTCAAACTCATGGTGAAGTTCAAATTTTCATACAAAAGGAAAAATGAGATATTTGGGTGGTCATAAAAGTCAACAAAAGGGTCTAGAGGGGTAGAAAATGCCCCCAACCCATACATATACCTCCTAAGCACTTGGTTTTCATTAATTTTGGCTTCTAGGAACATTTTAGGACCTATTAATTGGCTTAAAATATTTGGACTTTCTAGAAACCCTAGGAATGCAATCTTACCACTAAACCCTAATTAGGGTAATTAATCCAAGTTACTAACTGATTAGTCCTACATTACTAACTTAATTAATCTCAGATTATCAGGTTACTTAGCTAACCCTAATTATCATGCTGATACACATATATGAATTATGATTGTCAAGTGACACCATAAGATCATTGTTATATAACATTAAACACTTTTTGATTACATAATATAACACACATTCCAATTACGATACAAATAAAATATGAAACAATAGGGTCTGCATCTTTAATTAGACTCAATCTTGGATTTCACAAATAGTACATAGGGTCGATTACCATTTCTCCATTAGATTTCCTAGCTAATAATCTTGCACACTCATTTCATACATCAATAGTTTGAGAAAAACTACATGTATATATTAAAACTCATCTGGATAATCAAATACATCAAAACATCAATCTTTCATTTAAATAACCTTTAACTCATCTATGCTCATATATTTAACCATTAAAAATTGCATAATTAAAGTAAATTAATCATATTCCTAATCTTACATTCATTTATTGTACTACACCATCAATATGCATATAACCTAATCATCAAGGTACTATAATTTACATTGTCACCATAAGGTGAAACACCTCGTATCATTGTTAGTGCAAATTAATGTCTAAACAGTCGAGATAATGTAGTAGTTCTTGAATCACGAAGTATTTAAAGCGTGAATGTATCAACTAATCTCAATTTTCATTAGGACATCTAAAACATAAAACATTACTTCATATCCATTCCAATCTCCTATAACATATTTAATAGAGAAATTCATATTTAATAAGTACATACAAGGAGGGACCTTACATCCTACCCCACTAGTCATTGACTTCCTCCTGGAAGTCACAGAACTAAAATGTTGGTCCTATGCTAGACCTTGTCTAGACTTATTCAAAGATTTACTCTTGTAAAAAGAATGATTAATAATTCACATACATACTCAAGGATGATAACCTATTTGCCTAATTACAATTACTAAAAGAGAAATTCAATCCATAAATCTGACATAGTTACATATTCCAAGGTCAAACACTTCTTAAAACATATTGAACACATATAAGAAATATTCTAATCTAGTATAAAATACTTATAGTGTCTCTAATAATAATAATATCATAAGTTATTCTAAATTCCACATACCCACTCATTAGGGTAACAATTGTATGAGATTCCATCAAATGAGGTTTCTTATAATGAAACTTGAATCTCTATTTGAGGTTAAACACTTCTACTTTAGGGTTTCCATTGCATACTGATTCCTTGACAGGATACTAAACAATCCATCACTACACCTGCACCTTTTGCATCTGAAATTCCATTAACTTAACTCATAACCTTAACTAGTTTTATGTTGGGGTACAATCCATTACTCATAATAGTCAACAGATACTCACTAGTCCTATTCTTAAAGTGTTGGGAGAGGGTGGGGCATGAGTACTCTTACTAATAACCCCATACCCTAATGCTATACATCCACTTGATTTGTCAGGAATCATCCCTTGGGTAGGCCCATCATATGTCACTTTGCCAATAAAATTCACAAGAAAGTGCCTCAAAAATCAACGTCAAGGATGAAATATCCAATGGAAAAGTTTGAAACAAAAGAAATAAAGAGTGGCCACAATAGTGAAATTTTAAATCAAGAAATAAAGACATGATCTAGAGGCAAAATAGAATCATCAATAATAAAGTTGGCTAGATAGCCCCACATCACATTGTTGAACAAAAAAGAAGAACATTAAAATAGCAAAATCTGAAATCAAAGGAATAAGGAAATAAATATAATTACTTACAAAATTTACATTATGGACATAATGCAGCCATACTAGGGTCTTTGAAGGAAAGGGAGGAATCTTATGTCTTCCAAATATATTGTAGGGATCTTGAATTGAAATAAGATGGCGGTCTAAAGACCATATTGCTCGAATTGTCATTGATCCCACATACTAACTACATATTTATCTTTATTGACATAGCCCTATGATTAGAGCTTACTATACTAAGGGGTTTGCCCTAATAAGAACTCACTCAAAATTGCAAATGTCAGGATACTAAAATGAGTCCCCTTATATCCTCTTGTTGTTACATTGGTTTATTTTTGAAGAATCTAAACATGTGGGAACTTCAGTGTCAGTAGAGTTGTACTTTGAGTTACAATTACAAAACCAAATCTCTTATCCTCAATTCACTATAATTACATATTAGGGAACCTACCCCTAATCTCCCCTAATCTTTCTTAGGTTAAATTCACCATAATATACTAGCTGAAGTTGTGTTATCAATCTCACCAAATTTGGTATGATCTTGTGTGTGTGTGTGTGTGTTTGTGTATATATATCACTACATCCTATATTGTTTCATTGTTTACACAAGTTCTAATTATCATCCACGAATGTACTGAATGCTACTGTTCTTATCAATAATTCCATATTTCACATCTCCTAGTCATAAATGACTTATGAATTCATCCTTAGGTGGTAGGTTTACAACTAGGTAGGTATAAAACCATTATTAGTATGTTGTTAATGTTTACTTATTCATTCTTACAACTATCTCCTTGCTGACGATATAGGTCATTATCATTGTTCTTATCATGCCTCATGGCTTATAATCCTCTTATTACTTAACTCTGATACCTTAACCTTTATTTCATATTAGGTTGATAAACTCATCGCAATTTTACTTTCTTTAAATTACAGGGTTATAATTGATGCAATAATTTCAATACCAGAGTCTACGAGCATTCACTTGATAGTTAAAATTTAGTATTACTTGTGCTTATACAATAAGCCTACTAATCATAATTAAACTCACATAACCCTATCAAAGAATTTTTAATTTTCTATCTTCCCCGTACAATATTATATGTTACATGCTTCTCACATTTATAATCCTATAGTTTGAGGTTTCCAAAAGTTACTTGCAAATTTCAATTGAGCTCTTGTTTTCTTTCCAAGAATTACTGGAACAATACATTTTAACACTGTAATAGCTAACATGTATCTCAATAGCTTGATAACATGGTATCATTTTCAAGTGTTACCTTCCTATTTACTCACCATTCATTTTATTGATTCAATATTTCATCCCAAAGGTACAAAACTAGATTATGAAGATCCTAGGTTTCCTTTACTTATGTTGTAATGTCTAAATTAATAATATTATAATTGATCAAGTTTCCATATTTGATATGAACTAAAATACTTCCACGAGTGATATGGTTCGACATAATCTAACTTCTACTACAGATGATGTGAAACACTTTTTCTCTGATCACTAGGTTATTTACTTGTTTCCACTGACATGATTGAAAGATGTTTTAAGGTCCTTACCTTAGTTTTCCCTCAAGATGATCATGTTCAATATAATCTAGAATTCTTTATGAGGTCGTAATCTACCTTAATATAAATATAATTTATTCTTGCATTTCATTAGTTGTTTTCAATTCCTTAACACTGGGTTATCTATTCATGGTTGACCATTTATAGTTGTTGATACCAATTTTGGTTTTGCTTAGGTTTACTCATCAGTATCATTGTTTAGAAAGAATACATTGGCTTCTTAAAATTTTTCAAGAAGAAATCCCTACTTCGTACAATAATATTTGAATGTCCACACTTAATCATGGACCCATTATTGCCCAAGTCTTACGAACCTAGGTGCTCTGATACCAAAATGTCATGCCCATAATTTGGGGCAAAAGAACACACCAACAATTTTAAAAAAAAGTTAAATATCCACTATTTTTAATACATGTTACACTAATTAGGTTATGGAAAGTTGACAAAGGATTAAGAGTGAGTTTTGTTTACATTTCTTTAAGATGCAGAGTTTACATCTCAACATACTACATGGGTTCAAAACACTCAAGTCAATGTTCTACTAGAAGACCTTGCTTGGGTTAACTAGCTTGGTTGACTAAACCCTAACTGAGTGATAACATCATGTTTTGAGCGTATTTAGGTTTTATTAGTTCTTTGGTATAGTTGTGAATTAAACTTGTTTAGGTTCGAGTTCAGTTAGGTTTATGTAATCCATGCTTAGACAACATCTCAAAATTTCACCCTTACATGGTAAATTTGGATTCGAACCCTAATTCTTATTTAGGTCAACCTTACTTGACTACTTAGAATTTCACATTATTAGGTTCATTCATTTTAATATGTCACAATAGTTTATGTGTCATCTTTTATTAGTTTTAGTAGTTAGTACATTTTCCTAGATGAACTAGTTGCATCTTTTCAAAAGTTCATTAGATACCAAACTACTTAGCTCTCATTATAACCAATTACACTATTTATAATCATTAAATATAGTTTTATTAAATTATGCATGATGTTTAATTTCATCCCTCAATCATATCCCTCACCTCAATTAGGAAATCAAACTATGATTCCCTCAATTCCCTTTCATTCCTATGACCCTTGAAATCTGAATTAAAATAACTTTTAAGTAAATGTATGCGAACGTTAAAATGAAATTTATTTATTTATATTTCCTATCGAATAATATAAAATAATTTTGTATGTTGAGTCAACATGTAATATCATCCCACCATTAACTCTAGTTGTCTATCATAACTTTCTACTTCTATAAATATCTCAATTTCACTCTACATAACACCTAAAAATAATGCACATAATTATCAAATTAATTAAATCTACTATATTCAATCATAAAAATGAATATGAAAATTTCAAATGAACCAAAAGAATAATTAAATTTAAACCTAACTCTAAGATATAACTTCTAACCATAAGATAATTACTAACACCTAACACTTCATTCTAACATATTTAATTATTTAAAATGAAAAGGAACATACATATTTAAACATACACATTTACTAACTCTAAATACTACTGATTACAAATTTCATAATCCAATTATCATAAAAATGAATAACATTAACTAATACTAATTTAACATTCTAACTAACTAATCCTAACTAATTTAATTACTAATTATTAATTTTAAATTAAATAAAAATTATCACCTACTAACATTTTTAATACTATCTAATTTAAAATCTGAACATAATATCAATTTTAAATTACACTTTAC
Source organism: Cupressus sempervirens (assembly GCA_028749045.1). Taxonomy (NCBI): domain Eukaryota; kingdom Viridiplantae; phylum Streptophyta; class Pinopsida; order Cupressales; family Cupressaceae; genus Cupressus; species Cupressus sempervirens. The sequence continues at coordinate 475,475,587 of CM053789.1, read as the reverse complement.
TAAATACTAACTAAACTAAATATTAATCCAACACTAACAATTAACGCTATATCTAACACTAAAATTCTGCTAACCAAACTTTACTAATTGTATTATGTAATCTTAATACCTACATAACTAATACTAATCTTAATTTATTCTTACCTCTAAACATCTCACTCAAAAAAATTTGAACTTTAATTTTAATAACATTACTAATCTAACCACTAACTCTTAACTACCCCTAACCCCAACCCATTTCCTACTTCCCACCTAACCTCCTATCTCCTAGGCCACTTGGCAAAGTGGGATCCCCACTTCCCTAGGAAAAGGGCACTTCAAAACCTATGTACCATGATGGAATGGCGTGTGAGGAAGGAGCGTGGAAAAAATGTTTTTTTAAAACAACTTTAAATACTTTCCTACCACTTTTGTCTCTACTTACACACATTCTCCAAAGGTTGTGCCCATTCCCACATTGGAGGTAGTAAAGGTAAGGGTAACCAAAATCAAATTGCCTCCTTTCTTTTGCAGTTATTATGTCGACTTTGGCTAACATCAGTAAGACATAGGAACCATTATGATTTAAAGTATAGTTGATGGACTTTAGGATAGGATAGAGAAGTTAGATATTTATTTTATTTTTTATTTCATTTTATTATTTCATAACTAACATTTAAAATAATGTCAAAAGATATTAAAGGGAATCTTTTCATAATATGCTTTGTTATAAAGGGAATTAAAATTTTTCCATACCAAAGGGCAGAGAACATTTTGCATAGGAAAGATTTTTTTTTCAATGTTTATTTTTTTCTAAGTATTAGATTTTCAAATACAATTTAATTTATATGGAAAGCGGATATATATATATATATATATATATATATATATATATATATATATATATATATATATTTTTCTGGGTTGAATTATAGCATGGAGTTTGATGTTATGTTTAAGCATTCAAATAGGAATATTTTTCTTTTCAATAATTAAGATAATACAAAGAAATACCAACTTGAACTTCCTTAACATGGTTTGGAACCAAATTTCATAACTTAATATAGCATCATTTCATCTAATCACCATTAAATTTAGGCGTACACATTTGAATCATAAAGAATATCATATGAAAGGAAAATGATCTTCTTTTTTTAACATACATGGGCTAGCAACTTTGTACTCATTTTATTCAATCACCTAATTCAAGGACTTCCTTGGGAAAGAATGAGGGAAGAAAACCCGAGATCATAGTCATTTCAAAAATAAGGTTAACAATAAATTTTAACAACATGATCATTATCCCAAGGAGAAGTCTCCCATACATTTGAATTGAAACAACAACTCTAAATTCATGCTTGGCTCCATATCAATGTAGCCACTACGAGATCTACAAATTACATCAAGGTAACCATGGAGAAACTGAAATTGACTGGAAGACAATCGAATTTAACACAAGGACACATATAACCAAAAATCCCATCCTAGGTTTGCACAATAGGTTCATTAACAAACTAGACTATGGAGAAGGTGGATTTTTCCAAGTTAGGAGAAGTCAGTCACCATACCATAACAGATGCCCCTTTTGAGGCTATAATCACAAGAACTTTCATTCTTTCACTTCTCAATTTCCAAAATACAAACATGGTTTGTACTAATGAGTAGAGGCCCATATCACCCTACTCTCTCCCTTTCCTCTTCATGAGGAGAGACTCTGCACTGCCCGAAGTCCAACTGAAGCCCTCCTCCCACACATGGCCACTTCTACCCTATCCGAGGGTGAGTAATGCCAACACAACCCTTATAGTTTCCCTCATAAATCAAAATGTAAAACACAAAAAAAAATACCCATCATAGTCCCATCCCTTACATGTTTCATCATACATACGGATACACATACATGTAGAGGGCCTACTTAAGCAATGGAAACACAACATGAAGACATGAACTTGAAGGATTCCTACCTTTACAAATGGTTATGGCAACTAAAATTTTAAGAAGAGTTATCCCTTCTTCCTCCTTCAATCCCAGATTTACCCTCTCTAAATGTAGAGATTGGGTGGACACTCTTCAACCATCAAATTCGCAACTAAATAGGCACCTAACTCAACTACCTAAAAAAATTGCAATAACTCCAGCCTTGACTAAGGGCTTCTGGGGTCTTCTAACTTAGTCCTATCATTAAGGAAAACTTTATGGTGGAGTGTAAACTTGTCAAACTCATGGTGAAGTCCAAATTTTAGCACTAAAGAAAAAATGAGATATTTGGGTGGTCACAAAAGTCAACAAAAGGGTCTAGAGGCGTGGAAAATGCCCCCAACCCATACATATACCCCCTAGGCACTTGGTTTTCATTAATTTTGACCTCTTGTACCATTTTAGGACCTATTAATTGGCTTGAAATATTTGGACTTTCTAGAAACCTTAGGAATGCAATCTTACCACTAAACCCTAATTAGCGTAATTAATGTCGGTTACTAACTAATTTGTCCTAGGTTACTAACTTAATCCATCTTAATTTATCAAGTTACTTGACTAATCCTAATTATCATGTTGATACACATATATGAATTATGAGTGTCAAGTGACACCATAAGATCACTATTACATGACATTAAACGCTTTTCGATTATAGAATGATACACACATTCCAATTATGATACAAATAAAATATGAAACAATGGGGTCTGCATCTTCAATTAGGCTCAGCCCTAGGTTTCATAGATAGTACATAGGGTTGATTACCAGTTCTCCATTAGATTTTCTAGCTAATAATCTGGCACATTCATTTCACACATCACTAGTTCGAAAATAATCACATATATATATTTGAAACTCATCTAGATAATCACATAAATTGAAACATCAATCTTTCATTTAAATAACCTTTATCTCATTTCTGCTCATATATTTAACAATTAAAAATTACTCATATCCTAATCCTGCATTCATTTATTGTACTACACCATCAATATGTATATAACCTAATCATCAAGGTACCATAATTAACATTTTCATCATAAGGTGAAACACCTCGTATAATCATTAGTGCAAATTAATGTTTAAACAATTGAGATAATGTAGTAGTTCTTAAATCATGAAGTATTTAAAGCATTAATGTATGAATTGATCTCAATTTTTACTAGGATATCTAAAGCATAAAACATTACTTCATATCCGTTCCAATCTCCTATAACAAATTTAATAGAGAAATTCATATTTAATAATACATACAAGGAGAAACCTTACATAAATCTGCAATACCCTCAAACATCCTAATCCTCATGAGTCTCGCATCCATTCATCCATCCAAGTTGAATTTTCTACCTCCACCACCACACCATCCTCACATGTTTAAACATTCCAAGATCTTGTTCCAAAGAATGATACCATGGATTCTTTCTCTCCTCATTATCTAGTTTCTCCGCCATCTCATGACATCTTTCCATCTCAATATACTTGAACCTTTCATTTACACCATCTCAATATCCAAAACATTCTCCTAGTTTACTACATCATCGCTTTCCTAATAAAGATCACACATTTCATTTTACCCAATCCAGTAATTTATCTCCATGTCAAGATCAAAGTGCTATATCTTATAATGTCATTCAAATTTTAGATCTAGTGTTTCTCTCCACTTGATCCCAAGATCCCATTCCATCTCAATATTTAACCTCCTCTCCTACTCTACCCCACAATCTCATTCCCAACCAAGGTTATAACATCAATTTCATCCTATCCAATGACATCCCTCCATGTCAAGATCAAATCACTCCACCTCATGCATTTTCATTGCAAGGTAAAAGTATCCCCTATACCCCATCCCATGATCTCCTTACATCTCAATATTCAATTATCCCTTATAATACATGACATAATCCTCTCCAAAGTTATGACTAAATTAGCTAGTTATCTCCTTTTAATCCATATCAAGATCTAATGTTACCTCTTAATGCCCCTCATGATCCTAATACTCTACAAGAAATGATTATTTCTATTTATTCCATTTAAAAATCCCTTACATATATAATTGGTGCCTCCACCTTCATCCAATATAGATTTATCTAATAGCTTATAACACCTTCCACCTCCCATTTTTCAAGAAATTAACTCACATCTTGTTTTAAAAATGGAAAGTATCTCATTGGAAAAAAAATTGTGAACAAAAGAACTATTAAGGAAAAGTGTTAGGCTTCCATGAACATGGCATATTAAAACCCCTTCAAATCAAAAAAAATTCTAGGTCATATGGCATTGGCTACATATATCATACATATTACATTGGCTACATATATCATTCTCAACATATTTGTAATCCTTTCAGCCCTTCCAAATCCAAAATCTTCCATCCAAATCAAAATGTTCTTATCACCAATATTCCAAATCTATTTTTGGATGATGTTCCAAATAATCCATCCCTTCCTCATGCACATACATTTTGGTTCCTTATATCCCACAATATCCATTTTGGGTCCTTGCATGTGTGCATCCACCATATTCAAACTCTACCACACCATCACCTATAATCAACAAGAAAAATTAACAAAGGTACACATCGTTAAATTTCTTCCAATACTCACCCTTGTATGTTCTATCTATACATTCCATTGATTCTTATGAACCCATACCATTTCTATTGGAATAAAATTGGATACCCAAACTATAATTTATAGAGCCAATGATCCACAAAAATATAAGGATAAACACGTCCCATGAAAAATACATGTTCAAGAAAAAAAATCCAAAGACAATAAAAATGAGAAAGGCCATAAAGGTCCAAAAGGAGAAATTCAAAAAATATATTTTGATTCCCAAGGTACTCAGGTACTCATTGAAATAATGAATCTCAAATTAAAATACAACAAGGCATCCAAAATTGATAATCCAAAATATTCTTCACTCATGTCCAAATGCAAAAATTTCCCATATTCCAAATGTATCTTAGGTCATTATGTCCCAATATCAACTATCATATGTGTAAGATTTTCTTCACCCATTTTGAGTTTTTATTTCCCAAAATATATATTTGATACTCCATAATCCCTTACACAAGTCATCAACCATTCAAGGTGTGTTCCAATGTGTATCTTCCCAACTCCCTCTCCCATCCATTTGTAATTCTTTTAACATGACATCCATCATCAAATATTTATTTTCCATCTACTCATGCAATTAATCTAATCCTTTGTCTAAATCATTAACCCCCACCCACCCCCTCCTCCCCCACCCAACATCCCCATCCATTTCATTTCCCTTTCCACTATCATATCAACGTCTATAAGTGCCTAAATAAAAAACATTCCTTGGTCTATTGCAAAACATCTTCAAGGAATGTCATCCATGTAACTAGATGCTTGAAGCCAAATAGTAAGTTCAAATTGTGTGTGTGAATTAGTGTACTTGCACATAACACAACAATAAGATATTAGTTGGTTAGTCTGTAATCATCAAATCAAGAAAAGGTAAAAAAAAACCATAACAAAAAACATCATATTGCTCCCTATCTAAGAATAGTATAATCAAGATATTTCTTGATTGACCTTAGATTTAGATCCTAATTAGTAACATTAGAAGGTTAAAATGAGAGATTCAATTCAAGAATATATAATATCTCAAACATGATAGTTCGTGATTTCTCTTTCAATGATATAATCTGCAATAAAACTTGCAAATAATTTCTAGCACAATCGTAAATAGTAGAGATACCAACCAACACTTATCCAGTCTCTTAGAAATATAATATTCAGATTCAATTATAAGAACATGCAATATGAGACAATAATTAAAACAATAGTTCTCCACAAGATAACAATTCATTATTTTAAAAATAACATTCAAGATGTCAAACATATAACCATGAATTATAAACTAATGAGATAAAACTAACAAACTCTTATAATTGCTTAAACAACATTATTGTCTTATACAACAACAAAACAACAACCAACAAAAAAAATGTTATTGTATTATACAATAGTAATACAATAACTAGCTACCCACAATTCAATCTTATACACAAATTTTATAGTTATATTAGAAGACAAGAGAAGAACCTGTAAGCACAATCGAGACACCTAAAATGATATCTCCACAGACAGTGGGTTCACATCCACTGTCTACAAGCACGAGGGCCTATGTCTTCCAACTAGCTAAAAGCTGAAGCTTCTAGAGACTCTCACAAGAGAGAAAACTGAACTAAACAATAAAATCAAGCATACCCAACAATGGGCCTCTTTCCTCTTTTAATACACAAACCAAGACTCTTCGACTCCTCTCTGGTTTCCTTCTTATTCCCTTGTGGCTCTTCAACTTCTCTAAGGCATTTCATCTTGTTCCTCCTTGCCCCTTTTTTCCTTTATATAACATTAAATTGACCCTTTTAATATTTTGAGCCTATGTCTTAGAGTCAATTTAATATTGCATAAAATAAGACTTCAATATTTCTAATGTTCCAAAAGGGAACATTATAGAATAATGCAATTTAATACATCTAATATCTAATTAGATGTATCAAATCCAAGATTATCAAAGATAGATTGTGAAAATGATAGATTACCAAATTCCATTATGAAAATGAAGTGTGAGATAATTAACTAGATAAAATATAAAATTTGACAACATAGCAATATAATGCAAATGAGTGGAGCTTTTGATCTTTAAATGTATTATATTTATAGAATTGGAGAGGAAATGATTTTTGTAGATTCAAAGTTAAGCAATGATTGTGATTCATCCTTAAGTAATCCATGTGTGTCAACACCTAATGATCCATTAATAACCACCTTGTTCCTTCACTGTGAGTTGTAGTTTTAGGGATTAATTAATTACTTTAGCCAAGTGTATTTAATGATTTTAAATAGACCAAGATAATTAATGAGGGTTTCTAACTTTATATTAAAAAAATGGCAAAAAAAGAAGTAATAGCCGAAAAACTAGTTAGCAATTATGTTTCTCTGAATAAGTCTGAGCACATTTATCAAATGAAGGGCTTTTTCCTTAATAGGGAAAAACCTCTCACTCAGTACCCTCTAAATTAACAATATCCCAGGCCAAATGGCTAGTTGGAGCACTATTGCCTTCCTACCAGTAACAAATTTGATGTCTAATCAGTAGAAATGGAAGAAGGTAATGGTCATAGGAGGGAGGCATTCAATACTATAGTCAAACTTCATGAAGCAAGGAACAAAGAAATTCTCAAAATTCAAGGAAAACATAACCAAACCAATGAAGAAGAAAATGGGTGGCAAAAAGTGGCAAAAAGGAAGACCAGGAGGGGAACAATGTCCCAAAAGTATATAGAAACAAATGCCTTAAAGGAAGATGTGATAGTCAAATGACAAGAGGTTTTCTTTAGCAAAACACTACATGCAAAGAAGACATCAAGGATTGATGAACAAAAAGCAACCAAAATGAAGCCTGGGGATAGTAGGGATTTAAGGAAGTAAAGACCTACAAAAATTTCAGAAGCAAATAGAATCCCTTTAGGCCCTAGATAATAGATCATAGCACCTATATCTGATCTTAGGGTTCCCACAGCCATAATTTTAAAACTAAAAGCCTACATTCCCCCCCATAAAAGAACATATGGAAGTAAGGATGAAGTTAAAAGCTTAGTGCCTCCTTATATAGGAACCCTAGATAACCATAATCTTTACTTTGATATACTAATTGTAAGTGATAGATATACATAGAGGAGAAATGGATGGAATGTTTAGAGCTAGGCATATTTGTAGATTGGAACAAACCAAGTAAGTTATGCTCAAACTTGGTAAGAAGATTAGAAAAGATTTGTCATAAACAAGTAAGCATCAATACCTTTTCTAATTATTCATTGTATGTTCATTATAAAAATAGAGAAATTAGGAATAAATTAGTTTCAATTTCATACTACTTTTATAAAGGATACTTTGTCAAATTTCTAGCTTGGGAACCAAACTAGAGTGATGAAAATATTAGGAATTATCAAGCTCCCAACTAGTTTGAATGTAAAAAATTTCCACCTAAACTTAATCATCTCCAAACCCTAATCAAAATTGGTAATTCTCTAGGAAATATAATAGGAATTGAATCAAAATTTAACCAATCTAGTAATATAAATATTTTAATAGAAATAGAGTTAAGTCAGAAGAAAATTAACAAAAAAAAAAGTCAATAACAAATAGATCCACATATAAACTAGATTTTACAAAATTTGAAGGAGAAATCAAAGGAATCATCAAACCCAATCTGAACATAGAATACAAAATCTCAAATTTAAAAGAGGCACTTAGCAGTATCAGTAATAACCAAAGGAAGGAAAGAAAAAAGGTAATAATAAACCAGAAGGAAGATATAATAGAGGAAAGTAAAGAGAAAAAAGAACATAAAGAAAAAACACTAGTAGGGAGGATTATGTGTTAGAAAAGATAGAAACAATAAAGATCACTAGCAGATCAAAGGATAACACAAAAAAAACTAGTAACAATGGGTGAAACATAAAAGAAAGAAGAGCACAACCATGAGAGCTAGTTAAAATTGATAAAACTCAGAGAATGCAAGGTGTGTCAAAGAGAGAATAAGGCACTAGAAGAAATTGATATGAGCTTATAGGATTTAAATAGAATGACCCATGATATCTTATTATTACAAAATGAAATTGAAGATCAAGTAAAAATAGGAGAAAAAATCATATTGATCATGGGAACATAGAACAACAAGATCAAAAGGAAGAAAACATGAAAGAATGAATCAATATACAAGCAAAGGGGAGAAAAACAAAGGATAATATCAAGGAAGGAGTAATAGTGGAAATCAAAATAGAAAAGGACTAGAATTGGGATAAATTAAATAAAGAGGACCCAATTGTAGAAGGAGAGGCCTCACTAAAACAAAAGATAACAAGAAACAATCAAGATTAGATAAATGATCAAAATGGCAGGAATCAAATAGATCCCTCTAAAAGCATAAAATAAATAAGGAATCAAGACTACATAGAAATTGAAGAAATTAGCGAAACTCAAGAACAAAGAATCTCAATCCTAATAGCCTCATCAACTCAATGGAGCAACATAAAAATCCAGAAAAAAGTAAAGGAAAAGAGCTATAAATTTTAGCAAACATCAGTGATATCTTTGGAGAAGAAGAAAGAAAAGAACAAAATGCAATTGAAGGATCTTTAATTCCAATAGAAATAGCAACATACATAGAAAAATTAGAACCAGAGGAAATAATGACTATAAGGACCAAATGATAGAAATATAACATAATGGGAATAGTCAGATATGGGAGGAGTTTGGGGCTTTGGATGACATACATGAAGTAATGGAGAGGGAGGAGGTTAACAAACTAGAGCAACAAGTCAAAGAGCACAAAGAGAAAAGTAGAGAAGATAAGGGATTAGAAGATCAAATATTTAAAGAGTTAATAGAAGAGGGATAATATAAGGAAGAAGAATAAATTCAAGCAAAAATCAGTACTCAATGAATAATTTGGGCATCTCTACAAATTAGGAAGGGTTTAGAACCCCAAAATGTGGCAAACAAAAAATGAAGAGAGGAAGCAAATCATTAAAATAACTAAGAGAGGTAGATGGAAAAAAAAAAGGAGAAAAAAAGATATTTCAAGTCCTAAATGTAGGGAAGTGAAAGAACCTTCCCAATGGTCAATGCAATTTACAACTTGGAATGCTCAGGGTCTGAATGGTACTAGCAAGGAACACTTGTTAAAACATAATGTTATTTTATTTGAATTAGATATAACACTAATACAAGAAACCAAATTCAAAAGAGAAGAAGGAGATAAATTAGGAAAGAAATTAGTTAGATGGAAAACAATAATTAGAGAATCAAATGGGGCTTTAGGAGGATTAGGAGTCATTTGGATCCCACAAAAAGTAGACATTAACACTATAGAATCAAATAACAACTAGATGGGGAGAAAAGTGTTTAGCTATAGATATAATCCCCAATTAATTCCAATCAATGTATATGGACCTACATAGACAATAGATAGGAAAATATTATGGGATAAAATCAACATATTTATGGAGAAATACCATATTGAAAATATTGTCATTGAAGGAGGCTTTAGTGCAATTCTAAACTTCAATGAAAAATATGGAGAAATTCAAGTTGTCACAAGAGAAACTATGGAATTCAGAAAATAGGTTGGGGATAATAAGTTACTAGAAATCCCAACCAGCAATGGAATATTCACTTGGAACAATGGAATGAAAGACTTCAATTACATAGCAGAAAAATTAGATAAGTTTTTCTTTAAAGGAGATTTAAAGAAGATGGATTTAACAATTCTAACAACTATTCAACCAATAGCTAGGTTTGATCACTACCTAGTTAGAATAGAATTTATAGAGCCTTAAAAAAGCTACAGGAACCCTTTTAAATACAAAAAAATATGGTTCTTAAATAATAACTTCATGCAAAGCATCAAACTATGGTGCAAGAAGGTAATTTAGAGGATAAAAAATGTATTTTTTTGTGTCAAAACTAAAAATGATCAAACGAAAAAATATTAAAATGGCATAAAACTCATTTAAATAACATATTTTAAAAAAAATTGAAACTAAAGAAGAACTTAAAAACTTAAACGAAGAGGTAATTAAAAATGGTATGTACAATGAAATATTATTTAAAGAAAAATAATTGTTAGCGAAATAAGAAGAAATATTAGTAAAGGAGGAGATATTTTGGAAGCAAAAATCAAGGTGAAAATGGCTAGCAGAAGGAGATAGAAATACTATTTTTTTTCATAACACTATCCAAAATAGAACAATTAATACAATGACTAAAATTAAAGATAGGGATGACAATATGAAAGATAACCCCTCTAAAATAGCAGAAATATTCATAAATTATTATAAAAACATTCATAACAAATTTGATTTCTCCAATTGAATTTCTTAAGAAAAGTTGCTTAGTCTAATTTAAATTGGTCACAATAGCAGATAATGCGACACTTAATAAATATTTTTTCATAGAGGAAATTAAGTCATCACTTTTTAATCTCAATTTAGACAAATCACCTGGATTAGATGGGTTTTAGGTCTTTTTCTTTCAAAAATGTTGGGAATGTTGGAAATGTAAGAGGAGTAACTAAGAGGGGAGGGATGAATCAACTAGCACAAAAAAAATTCCATATCCCTTAAGATGTCAATACAAAACAAAATCAAACTCTACTAAATAAATTGTTGTAACTTGGTTAGCACTAAAATACTTAGCTAACACAATGTAACTTGGTTTACACTAACAATCACTGTCACTTGGTAAACACTCAATTAATACTGAGTATATGCACTATTACTGATTAACATTGAATATAAAGATCTTATCATATTAAGTGTGATAACCTTAATTAGCTTAGTTGCATAATCATAAAGAAAACAATAGTAACATGAGAGACACTAGGATTTAACATGTAAACCTAATTTGGGAAGAACCACTAATTGCAAGTAATTATTATTTTTCATTTTTTTGAAGTGAGCCCTATTAGGATCCAACCCTATTAAAGGTTACAAAAACACTGTGTTAGAGGATTTAGTTCACGCTATTAGGAGTGGCCTTCTTAGAGGTCTTTAGACACTTCAATCTAGAAATGCCAGCTTGTTAGAGGATTTGGCAAATAGTTGTTAAGGTAACTCTATTAGGAGATTTGTTTCACTGCTACAATTATTAGAGAGTAACAATGATATGACTTGATTTCTTATGAAAATTGTATTTGTTGATTTCAAATCTTTGTTTTGGCTTGAATATTTGATCCTCCTTGATCAAAATGTTCTTTGCATCTCAGTCAATTTGCTTCCTTGATTTATCTTTCCAATCTCATGCTTCTTCCACTCTTACAAAATTCAATCATCAACTTGATGTTATACTTATATGTTTTACCTAGTCAAGTAGACTTGAATACAATTTCAAATAAATGAAATTCATCCCATGAGTTAGCTAGAACTAACCAACAAAACTGATATAGGAAAATCCTTCGTTAGCCAACCCAACTCGGTCAACACTAACTCAGAAACAATTTTCCTTCAAACTTCCTTTGGTAATCAAGTAAGCTTGGTTAACACTACTTCCATGCCAAATTTTCCTTGGCTACCAAGTGAACTTGGTAGACACTATCCTCCTACAAACTCCCTTTGGTGGCTAAGTGAGCTCGGTTAACACTCACTCTGAACTTGGTAAATGCAGAGACGCTTGGTATATGCTTGACATTTGTGTAACATCAAACACAATATACAATTAAATGAGTGTATCCAATTGGGATATCTTAGGGGAAGAAATTTGGAAGGAAATTGAGGCATCTAGAAATGTAGGATCAATATTAACTGAAATCAATCACATTTTTCTTGCTCTAATCCCCAAAAAATCAGCCTCAGAGTGTCCAAGTGACTTTAGACCTATCACTCTTTGTAATACTATTTACAAAACATATTCAAAAGAATTAGCAAATTAGACTAAAGATATTCTCCCTAAAATCATCTCAGAAGAACAAACTAGCTTTGTGCCAGGAAGATCCATTCTAAATGGGATATCAATAATTCAGGAAGCCGTTCGCTCAGTGGTCTCTAACAAGGAAGCGTGTATTTTTATGAAACTAGATATTCAAAAATCATATGATGTAGTGGATTTGAGATTCTTATTGAAGACTTTAGAATCTTTTGGGTTCTCACACCAATGGATCAATGTAATATTTAATTGCATCTCAACACCAAAGATTTCTCTTTTAATCAATGGAACCCCAGAAGGATATTTTAGTAGATTGAGAGGTATTCATCAAGGACATTTGATTTTCCCTCTCTTATTTCTTATTATGGCTGAAGCCTTCAGGAGACCAGTAAAGAAGACACAAGAAGTTGGTAAAATTAGAGGAATCACAGTGACAGAAAATATCCCTAACATAACCCATCAATAATTTGTTGATGATACTATACTCCCAGGAGTTAGCACTAAGGAAGAAGCACAAAATTTTAAATAAAATCATCCTAGAATGTTCAAAATCCTTGGGATAGAATGTAAATGCAGAAACATCAAAAATATTTTTTCTTATTACAATAAGAGAAATGGAAGATTTCATATGTAATCAAATGGGATATAAGAAAGGCAATTTCCCATATAAGTATCTTGGGATCCATTTAGAAAAAGGAAAAAGGAAGAACAAAGGATGGCATAATATTTTAGATAGAATTGATTTTTTTTAAAAAAAACATGGAAAGGAAAGTTGTTAATAAAAGATGGCAGAGCAATAAAAATTATATCCATCCTCTCAATAATTCCTATTTACCAAATGTCATGCCTCCCTTTACCTAAGTATATCAACAAAAAATTGGAAGGAAAGCTTAGAAATTTCTTTTGGAGTGGAACAAAAGGGAAAAAGTCAACCTAAATAAAATGGGAGAGGATATACTGACCTAAGGATCAAGAGGGATTAGGTATTAAGAACTTCAGCTGGAAAAATGAGGCATTGGGAGAAAAGCTAGTATGGTGGATGTACCTAGAAAGGGAAAGAAAATGGGATAAAATCTTAAATACAATAAATACATACCCTCAAGGTTAGAAGCATCAAAAAATTGGTTCCATGTTTCACTTCTCGTGGTTAGTTGGTTGCCCCACTCTCTTGCCTAGGGTTAGCTTCTTTCTTTGTCTCAGGTGTTTTTGTTCTCACTCAACTTGTTGTTTTAGCCTCTCTCTTAGTAGTTTTGTAGATACCATATTTTGTGTTTGCATATTATGTACAACTCTGACTATATATACAAAGTGCTTCTTTTGATTCTCGCATTGTGCTTTATCTTAGTCTCTTCCTTTGTTTTAGTTCTTTCGAACATTATGGTTCAAATTTTTGTTCTCTTTATTTTCTAAATGATGCATTTACCTATATATTGTTAACATTGTGTTGTTGACTAACAATTTTGTAGAGATCATTATGGTAGTCTCTGGTAGGTCTAGTTTCTCAGTTCATTGTAATGGAAACTCTCATTAGTTTACAAGTGGTGGGGTAGAATTATTATAAAACTATTAACACTGGAAGTTAACATTTGACATTTCATTTTCAATAATCTATGATTGAGAAGGAATAGAATATAGATTTCAAAATAAAATTAGATCCGACTGTAAGAAATCTAAATCCTAAACTAGGATCACTAGAGCTTTCTATCTGCATACTCAAATGTAAGGTAATTTGAACAAAGTGATAAAATACTAAAATACAACAAATACTATAACTAACTAATCTTAGGAAACTAATTACACTAATAAAATCTATCTAACATTTATCTTGTAGATAAAAATAAGAAATGAGTTCAAAATTGAATTATAATTAAAGAAGATTAGTACCCAAGTACTAAGTTACAATTCAATAAAGATTTATTTGTCTTTATCAAAGTGGTCTTTATATTGATAGATGTTTCTAACCTCTTAAGCTAAATTTTGAAGTGGTTTGTGTTAGGAGAGTTTCAATAAGTTACTCCTCATGAATAGAGCACAAAGCTCAAAATGATATTAAGAAGAGGCTCAAGTTGTGAATAGAATTGTTGGTAGTTTTTTGATAAAAGATGAACAAAAGGAATTTGGATTTATCTCAAACGCCTCAATTGTAAATGATTTAAACATAAGAATAGAAATCAGTACTAGGTTGATCAAAGGCTAAAACTAGGGAATGCCCCTTTTATAAATGTAATTCGTAAAGGACTAAGGTCCCAAGCAAGACTAGAGGTTTTCTTCTTTGATATTTCCTACCAGTGCTCATTTGAACAAAGAATGTATAATTATAATTTTAATATAATATAATATAAAGGCTTTGACCATTTATTAATAAAAAAATTAATGAAGGTTTCTGATCAGTTAATGATGATTCGATGCTTGATTAGGGACTTTGGTGTTATTGATAATTATGTTAGTGTACCATCTTAAATTGGAAATACCTCAATTTAATGATTATTTAGAACCTATTTAGTGAGATTTAATGGCACATTCACATTTAATTTTCATTTCTCCCTTTCTTCTCATCTCTTTTTATTCCTCCTAGACATAATTGTGGTAGAATTTATAGATACTCCTTGGTATTTCTATTTCATGGTGCAAAGCTTGGGGTAGGACCTATCCTCTAAGGTCCTCCTTTTTCTTGTTTGAGTAATCCAAAATCCTTTGTCCAGACCAAAAAATGGTTTTCTTGAGATCTACATGGGATTTGCTAAAATATATTCTCATTCTAGGACCCCAAAGGAATCTCAATGATTTTTGGGCCCTAAGGTTAGCGACGTATTTCACTCATAACCCAAGTCAAATCAATAGAGTATCCCTACCCAAGTCAAGGAAACGATGCATCTCTAACCTATGACATTTTAGGTTCCCTTCTTTACCCTTTTATCAGTTTTGATCAAAGGCATTAATTTCCTTTCCCATTTAGCAGATAGGAGAAATTTCATTTTGAATCCTTAATAAGAATCTCATTTTCTCCATTATGACATCCACAATATTCACACATCCATGGCACAAAACCAAGAATTCACCCACGTACATTCGAGGACTCGATAATTCAAGCATTCAAGTCATCTTCAAGTACATTCAAGGAAATCCTCTTTCAATTCTTAGGAGAAGAGATCTTTTACATTCAAGATGCTTTTAAGGAGCTTTAAAGGAGTTCATTTTGGGGCTTCATCATCTCTTTTCTATTATCATGTCATAATCTTTCAAGATCTAGCTTCTTTCATTGGTGATAGTGGATCTTTTCATTAGGAGAGGGTTACATCTTTCATCCTTCTTCTACATTCACAACATTTTGATCCAAATCAACTTGATTAAAGTGAGCTTATTGTATTTTATTTGAGAAATCCTACTATTGTAAGGTGAATTCATTTATTTAATTTACATTTGAGCATTTTAATGTTAATTCATAAACTAGTGTTTGACTAAGGCAAACCCCTCATCAGCAAAATGAAACATTTTTCTTTGAGGTTACAAATCTTAGAAGGAAAAATAGAGTACAGATTCATGCACTCTTTTTTGCAAAAATTAAGAGATCCAAAATTCATTTCACATTTGAAAATAAAAGGTCAGGGACATAGTGCATCCCTAACTTCAACAAGTGGGTCTTGGCATAGGTTGACATTTCCCCTAGAGGTAGGCTTTGACTTGGAGCTAAACAATTTTTGAGTTTTGAATATCTTACTATTTTAGGTGTGGGACCAATTTTGTTTGCTATTTGGAATTGTACAGAAGGTATAAAATTAGATCCAATATTTCATCCACTTTTGTAGGTTAGTCACTTATTTTATTTATTCATTATGAAATATTACTAAGAGTGGGGTAGATCATTAATCACCAACTTAAACAATAAATGATAGTTCCAAATTTTCCTTAACAAATTTATTGATCATAACTTAGTTGACCTATAATAGTGTTAATATTTACCCAATATCAATTAAATAATCACATACTAATAACAATAGTAGATATCTCATTGAAACTCAATTAGGGTGAAACCATTGGTGTGAGAATGGTGTCCATAAATAGTTGTACTCTTCCTGAATATGTTTGGTTAAGAGTTTGTCTGATTAAGGGTTACAAAAGTACTTAAAAATGCTACCATGTTAAGGGATTTACCTAGAGACTTGTTATAGTCTCATTCCCTTTTAGAAGTAACCTGGTTAGAGTATTTTAGACACTCTAATCTAACAATACCATCTGGTTAAAGAATTTACAATAGATTTGTTAGGGTCACCCTTAAGGGATTTTACTGTCACAATGTCTAGAGATTAACAATTAATTACAAATGATTTTTAATTTGCACTAACTCTGCTATATTAGATCCATTAAGGTTCCTTAATACAAAAACATACCATTCCTATCCTCTATTTTGATTTGTATCATTTTCTATGATCCCAACAATCCTTTACAAATTAGTTCCTCTATCACACCCATATCCTATCACAATAAGCTCATCCAAAATGTCCTTATTCTCTTTGTTATGTCAAACCTCATCTTCTCTCCTTTCTTAGGTAGATGAAATTTATCTTAAAAACCCTAAACTTAGATCAAATGATCATAAACTCATCATTTAGTCATTCTTACAATTTCACAATTTTCATAAATCATTTTTTACCTTGTAGAAACTTTTTGAAGAATCCTCGTTTTCCATATTATCTCAATCTTTTTCTCATCACCATATTCCTTTAATTATACTAAAATATTCCTACTTCCTATTTATAATTCATTCTCTACCCTTTTCTTTCTTGTAAGCTTTTAGTATTTTTGATAAGTAATCCTTTTTTATGCTAAGATTATGTTCCCAGTTTACCGATAAGACCTTGTGTTAGAGATAAGTATTTCTTACTATAACTATCTCTTTGCTAATCATCTTACATTCTCCTTTACTCATATACTGATTATTATTTTCTTGATTAGTATTGATTAGCACTCTTTTAATAAGAAATTAAACTATTCAGCTATCCACTATTGTCTATTCCAACTGTTTCCTGATAAGATCCTTATCAAGATACTCATGTTACATAACTTACTATCTTCATACAATAACACATTTTTCCTTCTAAAATATATGGTAATAAGTCAAAACAATATGAAAAATAGTTTGACATCAATGACAAACAAAATAACTAATTATCATGTTATCAATCATGTTCTAACCTTTCTTCATCAACAAATTGACTTCCTCATCAACTAGATCAATTATGCCCACAAACACAACTACTTTTCATATCTATATACTTAATTATGTTTTCATAACTCTTTTTAAATTAGGCTTTTGAGTATCTTTCATTTTTTCTCTAAATCTATAATCATTAGATCTTGGTTTGCATTAATGCTTTTTAATCATTTGGATTACACTAATCTACTTAGATCTAATTACCTTAGACCAAGAATTAAAATTCTTGATCTCCTTAACTTCCCTTTGAAGTATAAGGATAATCCCCAACTTAGAATGTGAAGTAATTGATCCCTTTTCTGATTACTTCACATTTTGCCTTATATAGTATATAATTAAACAATAATACTAGCATACTTGAGGGGAACACACTGATTTAGAGAAAACATGGCTTCTAGTTCACTAGCTATTTTTAGGGTTATTACACAAATATCTTCTATGAGCTATAATTATTTGGTTGAAAATGCCTAAAATGAAATAATTAGGAGAAATATCAGATAAAGGGGAAACAAAAAAATTAGTCTTCTAAAATATCTATGTTGAATGCATTACCTAGGTTATGTGTTATTAACAAAAAAAAAATGTTTGCTCATGTGGGGAGAGAATATAGGGATGCAAAAATTATAATTCTAGGTTAGAGTTTTTTATGAATATTTATACTAACACAAATGATAGAATTCTACTTTTAAACTTATAGAACCTTGACCCTAATGTGTTTCTTGAGTCATCCTTATTGAAGTATTAGCACAAAATTATAAAAGAAAATCAAAATGGTAAGAGGTTTAGACAACAATCAAATTTTGGTTTTCTCCAAGTCTTGTGTAGAAAAGTGTTTTGGTCTAACAAAATATGCCCTCACAAAGATTGACAGAGATAAGTTACAAGTTGACTACCAATGGTTGGTGAAAATATTCAGGTTGAGAGAAGTGAAATTATGCAAAAGTGGGAAAATAATAGACCCATGCCTACCATAGAGATTTCACCGTTCGCTACTCAAAAATTTGTGAACTTCTTTCATATAAATTATCATGGATGGAGCCAAGTATGTGCAAAGGATTCCAAGTTCAAAATGTAAATTGGTTGAATGTTTATAGATATAAAGATCAAGAACCATAGTGTCAATCTAGAGTTTGATATAGCTAGTGAAAAGTAAGGCTCATCCACAACCAATTGGTCAATTCAAAAGAGAAGATGTTTTTTTAAAATATTATTCTTTATTATGTCATTTTATTTTGTTCTAGAAGAGAAATATTTTTATACATACCATGAACCTAACTACCATAGATAACTAAGGAAATAGATTCCCTATTCAACTATGGTCTTGAGTATATGATAATTATAACAATACTGATAATTTTAGACTATAACATGATACATTTTTTTTTTGGATATGCAATGGATTAGGAATTTAGGTAGAAAAATTTCCACTTAACATAATGAAAGATTTGAGGCCATTAGAGTATACTCTCACAAAAGGCCATACCCATAACTTTGTAAACTAGTTATCCAAGGGAGATCATACTCTTATCATAGTGAATGAGTGTAAACAAATCCCCCCAAAGGTTACCAATTGTTTTCTGAAAATAATAGAATTAATGTGTTAAATGATGAAGCTCAAGAAAGATTCTGACATAGAGAAATAAGGGAACTTGTCTTCCTCATACAACTAAATATAGAGGCTTTTTTATTGGTTATGATGTTCTTGAACACATTCACACTCTAATTTGAAGGAGACATATTGATTAAAATATGGGACTCTATGTTTGTAATTTTCATGCCTAGAATACAGAGCAAAACACACCATTTAAAAAAAAAGAAAATTAATTTGCTAAAGTTTCATATATTTAAAATTCAGATAAGGCTAGGGTACATTACAAGATGTATATAAGATCTCCTAATTATACTGTGAGACTACTAATCAGATAAAACACTTGAATGATTAGGTTGTTAAACTTAAATGTTTTTAAACAAACTAAATTCAATTAATTTAAAGACCTATCACATGATTATACATCATCATTCTTAAAATGACAATTAGAACTCTTATTGCTCGATTGATTAATTAATGTAAACAAACCAAAATTAAGTTAATTGAAGGATCCGGCACACATTTATCTTTAATTAACCTAAAAATCTTACCTCCCTAGAACAATATTATAACAACAGTTACGATAAATTTAAATCCTATCCGCATTATTCATTATAACTTTGATTAAGCCAATTATCAATTAACCTATATGATTTAATGATTTGGATGCCCCTGTAAATAATAGAACTCTAATTTAACAATGTTTTTAAATCAAGGCTAGTATTAAATAATCAATTTAGTCAATTTATAGCATCATCAACAATTTCTTCCTTTATTTAAATCAATTTCTTTCTCTTCATATTAGTCTAAAAGTGATAATGTTGGAACACTAATTAAATAAACAAACAAAAAAAAAACCATTCCTACTAATTGCCTTTAAAAATAATAATCTATACCCCTTGACATTAAATTACAATTATATTAACATATAATTAAAAAAAAAAAATCTAATTAAAATGGATAACTCTACTTATACTAAAATCAAAAGAAAAATTTTCAATGCTAAGACACATTAATTAAATTTCTAACAATCAAAATAAAAATCCTTTATTTATACTAACTTCCCTTACTAATTAACTAACCTAATGCTAATATAAAAAGAATAACACATATTTAAAAAATAAAAAATAAACTAAACATATTCAAACTAAATAACAAAAGAAACATTAAACTAACTATTACTAAAATTAAAACTAACTCTACAACTACCTAGACAAACTACCTACAAACTACCTACACCTACTACCTTCCTACCTACTTGCCCTGCCCACTTGGCCACTTGGCCACCCTGCCACCCCCACATCCCAAGTGCTTGGGTGGAACCCAAGACCCTCGATGTTCCTCCCAAGCTTGTGCTAGCGTAGGTCCTGTCCCCCTAAACGTACAATGCTAAGCCTTCATATTGTGTGCGCTTGGAATGGAGGAGTGAGGATGAAATTAGAAGGAGATGATAAGCATGCTAAGAACTGACATGCCACTTGCC
The DNA here is from genome assembly GCA_028749045.1 of Cupressus sempervirens. Classification (NCBI taxonomy): domain Eukaryota; kingdom Viridiplantae; phylum Streptophyta; class Pinopsida; order Cupressales; family Cupressaceae; genus Cupressus; species Cupressus sempervirens. The sequence continues at coordinate 475,454,882 of CM053789.1, read as the reverse complement.
ACAGATGCTAAACAAGGAGGTCTCACACTACCCAAGGTTAGTCTGGGAATGAACTCGCATGACAAGGATTGGCTAAGGTAGTTGGGTTGCCAAATCAGCATTAAATGCTTATTCTACTTGCTCCCTTGACCTGTGCCCCTAGCCAATCTATTGCCTAAAAAAGGGGGTGATGTTAATGAACAAAATTAATAATTTAAAGGTCTACCCCATCAGACTTCCCATGTGCGAGAATCATGGCATAGGTTTGAGGGATTAGGTGGAGGTTTAGGAGAAGGGAAGGGTAATAAATGTATAAAGTTATTTAGGTGAGTTTTAGGATAGAGTTATATATACATATGTTTTTGTATTATTTATTTTTTTTAACACCAAAATTACTTGTTTATATTTACATGGATTTTAAAAATAGATTTTAAAAAAGAGAATCAATGGAATATACTCTGTTACTTTTCAAGGATTAAATTTTGACTCACATACAAATTCTAGAGAGTAAAATGCTCCTAGGTGTATACATTTTTTTTTGTCAAGCCTATTCCTTTCTAAGTGTTGATTTATTTTTGAAGTGTGAAAATTTTCTAACTTGCCTGATTTTCTAAGAGGAATATTTTGAGTCTAATAGGATTTTATAACAAGGTGTGTATACTATCTTACTCCTTTCTAATTGAATTTGCAAAAATGCCAAGTTAACCAAGAAATCGAATAATGTGTTTAAGTAATAATACAAGATTTGTTTTATTTCCAATTAAGCACGGATTGAATTGAGAATTGCAACGTAATATAATTTCTTCCTTAACAAGATTGAACTTGAAAATACATAATTTATCATCATCATTCTATCTACTCATCAATGCACATATGCAAGAACTGAAATAACATAAGCTACAATGCAAGAAAGTTTCTCAATCTTCTCTCTATTAATCAACCTGGTTCAAGGCTCCATCGGGAAAGAACCAGTAAGAAAACCAAACATTTTTGCCAAATACATCAAAATTAAATACATTATTACATAATGTTACAATTCAATTGAATTCTCTTCTAGGTCTTTCACAAGAGGTCTTTTCCAATATCTTTAATGCACCAAGGGAACCATGGGAAAGATAAGAACTGACCTGGAGGTAAAACAACATATATGATGAACAATTCAAGCATGCATTCCCAACCTAGTTTTGCAAAATAGGTTCAATATTGAACCAAAGTAGGGGGGAGGTGGATTTTCTCAATAGGAGACATCAATCACCATACCATCACATAGCCCTTTCGGGTCTAAAATTCAAGAACTTTCGTTCTTCTACAGATGCCCTTTCGAGGCCAATATAACAAGGGTTTTCATTCCTTCCCTTCTTCAAGAATTTAAATTTTTATACAAGGTATGTGATGACAAGTAGGGGCCCATACACCCTACCCTCTTTCCCTCTTCTCACCATGAGAGGAGACTCTACACTATTGAGGTCCAACTAAGGCCCTTCCCCTGTACTTGGCCACTTCTTCCTTATCCAAGGGTGAGTAATGCCAAAACAATCCCCATGAAATCCTCTCAAAATTTCAAAGAAAAGCATAAGAATTACATCTAAGAACAAGTTAAGATCCCTTCCCAACAACCTCAACACACATGCAAGCAATACAAGAACAACAAAATGCCTTATGCATGAATCAAAGTATGAACAATATGAAGAACATGATCAAAAGAGTGAAGAACCCTACCTTCACAAAAGAAAGTTATGGAAAAATGACAAGTTGAGAAGAGCTTATCCTTCCTTTCCTTCCATCTTCAAACTTCTCTCTAAAAACTAGAGAGTGGGTAACAACCCAAAATTTTTTCCAAAATGCATCTAAATATGATCCTAACTCAACTAGGCTTTAGGTAACCCCAAGGTGGAGTTTGAGTCACCAACTCATGAGAGAGACAAATCAATTTTTGCAATCAATCAAAAGTAGGGTTTTTGAGTGGCCCTAAAAGTCAACCTAAGAGGCTAAGGGGGTGGAAAGTACTCCCAACCCATCCCCTTACCCCTAGGATACTTAAATTTAATGTTATTAGGCCTTAAGGACTTTATAGAAACCAAAAAAAGCTAGGAGAATTTTAAGACTATATAACAACCTTCAAAGAAAGACAATGCAAATTAGCACAAATAGCAAGGGGTTTAGTTTTGTCTTTCCATTAGGTTTCTCAGTTAAACATCTTGCACACTAATTACACACATTAGTAGTTCAAGAAATCACATGCATATATGTACATTACATATCAAGGAAATCATGTAAATTTAAAACATCCATTTTTTTAATAATCAATTGTTTATCTCATTCTACTCATATTTTCAACCATTAAAATTGCAAACATCAAAGTGTTAGTTTTGCATTAATTTACTTCATCATTATACATGTTCATAAAGCTTTAAATGATGAAATCAAATATCTGAAAGTAAAGCATCACACATCATAAAATAACATAATAAGGTTCAATGCATCAAGTAATGTCTCAACATATCAAGTCATGAGTATAAAAATAGTAATGTATCAACTATGCTATGATGGGTCGGGGCGAGGCCTCATAGTTATTCATTTTCTCATTAAGAACATGTCACATAATATTAACATAGAAGAGTAATAATGGTGATGGTAGAGTTCCTGCAACCATAATAGGTCTTCTTGGCTTAGACTCTTCCTGTTATGACTCAGATTTAGGGGCAGATAATGGTTCTCCAAAACTAAATGGTATGGATGGTGGTAGTATGGTTGGGGACCCATTGAGTGTGGGTCCCTCCCTTATCTCGTAATCCCAAGAGGTGGCCAAGTATCATGATTATTTGGAAAAACACAAAAGGTAAGGAGGGAGAAAAGGATTCAAAGAAATGGTTAGTATTGTTTGGTGTTATATCACATGGGAAATCCTCCTTCCCAGATGCCATAATCAGAGTTGGAAGTGAAAATGGTGATTTTTCTATTTTTGTTCTAGATCCACTAATTAATCATGCAATGCCTACTATGAAATTCACTCCTATTGTAAATTTCTATAAGACATGCCAAATATAGAGATTATTCAATCCTTTATAAAAAAAAGAAGTCTTCTGAAGGGTCATGTGGATATTGTTTCCCTTTCTAAAGGTTTCTTATCCTTTTTTTCTCTAGCAAGGAAGATTTTGATTATGTTCTTTGTGATGGTCCATGGATGTTTGGAAAAATGGCTTCCACCATCCATAAATGATCACTAAAATGGGGCTATAATGAAAATTTCTTTATGTTAGCCACTATTTGGATGCATCTCCTTGGTCTCCCTTTGGAGTTTTGGAATGAGGAAGCCTTCAAGGGTTTGACATCTTGTTTTGGAAAGCTTTTATCCATTGACCCTATGAAATCTACTAGATCTAGACTAATGTATGCAAAAGTTTGTGTTAATGTTTGCAGATTTGAAAATCTCCCTTTCTTCGTAAATAGTAATTCAAAATTGGGGAAGTGATTGCATGAGATTGATTTTGAATCTCTCTCATTTTCTTGTTTTGTTTGCAACAAGATGGGTAACTAGGCTAAGAACTATTTGCGATTTTTTTTTTAAATGAAGCAAAAGACATCTACGAAAAATGCTTCTATAAATGTGTCTCAAAACCTGCCAAAAAAATAAGATTGAGTGAAGTAGCTAGAGTATAAAAATAGCTTGGTGGGTTTACAACAAAGGGTCATGCACCACTAGACCACAAAGATATTGAGAAGAATGTGGCTATCTAGAAGAATATTATCAATGGTAATGATGACATGGATGTGGGGAAATCCTTAAAGGGTTTAATAAAGGATTTTTTGGGCTTTGAGCATACTTGCACTAGTACATTAGCCCTCCATTTTTGACCAAAATTTTTGACAATAGGCCAATTTTTCTCGTCAAATCTTATTTTTTTTAATATGATCCCGACAAGGTTAAACTTTCAACCAAACTTAAATTTTTTCATTAAAATTTTGAAAAAACCTAAGGTTTCTATCAAAATTTTGATGACACTTAAGTTTACTATCAAAATTTTGACATTGTCAAGATATAAAGAAAAAAGAGAAAAAAATTATTTCATTTTGTATCTGTAGGATTGTAATTGCGCAGGATTACAAGTGTTTGGAGGGGTTTTGCATTCAATGAAAAGTGTGATGTCAGTCCCATTGGAAGGGTTTTTCCAAAATTTCACTCCCTCAACATCACAACACATACATTCTTTCTTTGGGAGAAACCAACATTTCATAGAGTATTCCTTTGACAACACCCATAACTACTTAATTACATCTCAGGTATGGTTTTCCACCTTGTCTTCTTATAATTGCAATTTTATTTTTTAGCCTTCATTGTGTTGCTTCTTCAAAAAATGATCAAAAAATATTCCTTTACATCTTTACTCCAATTCATATTTTATCTATATCGATTTGCATTAATTTAGAAGAAACCCCTACTTGGGAAATATTCTTAAACTTCTAGGTTTTTATAATTTGTTGTCATGACAAGATTTTGTTAAGTTTCTATGATTAATACCTATACTTGGGTAACAATGGGTTTCTGGTTTCAATCCAAAGCTTCTCTTAGTGACCATAAATAATCTTTGGATTGTATATCTTAGACTCTTTCTATCCAATGAAATATCAATATACTTGCAGTCACATGGCATTCTATCTGTTGTGTGTATTTTGTCATATGGTGTTTGTAGTATTATACTAGTGAAATTATCCTATCTATAAAGAATGTTTGGATATGATATCATAAGTATACATTCATGAACTTGAAATTATTGATTTAAAAAAATTAGTGTAAGTATATATTATTAGCAGTTTGGAGTTTCAAGCAACTGTCTCAAGTTTTCCAGTAGAAATTATCAACTCAATAAAAAGTTATAGAATCTGAAGATCAACCGTATTAAGGATGAAACAACAATGTAAAATAGCTTTAGCCAAATTTTGGTTGTTGTGGATACAATTTCTACAAGATGAGGACAATTAAATGTTTTGAAGGAAGTTCCATTTTTAGTTGGTGAGGTAACTATGATTGTAAAGAAGGATTGTGAGGTGGTAACAAGGGGTTTTAGGTTCCAACCCAAAGATGCCCTTAGTGACCATAAAAAATCTCTAGATTGTATATCTTAAACTTTTTCTATCCAATGAAATATCAATTTACTTGCAATTACATGGCTTTCTATTTATTGTGTATTTTTTCTTATATGAAGTTTGTGGTATTATACTACTGAAACTATCCTAGCTAGAAAGAACTTTTATATCTAATGCCATATGTATACATTTTTGAACTTGAAATTGCAGCTTGAAAAAAAATAGTGTCATTATTTATTTTATAGCATGTTAGAGTTTCAAGCAATTGTGTTAGAGTTTCCTAGTTATAGAATCCGAAGATCAACCTTTTTGAGGATGAAGAAACAGTAACTTTAGCCAAATAATATGTTCTGTTAGGTAACAATGACTATGAAGAAGGATTTTGAGCCAATTGTTTCTGCTAAAAGGAAGAACTAATGAAATTAGTTCCAAACTTTAATAGAGAAGAAGATGAACCTGAAACACTTCTTGGCTTGAAAGTATCTAGATTTGCTAGGAAGTGAGGATAAGATACCAATGTACATTTTTATAAACTGAGAATACTATTGAGAATAAATACACATTGGCTAAGAAATGGCTTCAAAATTTAGGGAAATGTTTTTGATGGTAAACAATGAAGTCAAAACACTAGGCATGTATATGCCTATGGCCAAGTCATAGAAGTTAGCAACACCTATGTTAGGAACACTTGAGATTGTGCAACTTTCTTTAACATTTCTAACCACTTCCACCTGAGTTTCTTAGATGTCATACACCCTCTAATAAATACTTGAATGGAGTGCTAAATTTTGAGAAGAGTAGTCATCAAGTTTATGAATTATATTGGATTATAAAAAAAATATCATTATGAATGCTATAGAATGTTATGAGCTAAAAGAAGTATTGGAAATTTATACATAATTTTATACTTGGAATACTTCTATATTCCACACACATTATTAAATTATAGATTACACATGCCAATTTATTCAAAATGTTCCTCCCATATTATAGGAAAATTATAATGATTCCCTTGCATGATAGGACAAAAAAAACCAAACTCTAAATTACCAATTCATGTGTAGGGATTGACAATTTTTTTAAGGGTTGGGATGTATTTGATGGGTTTATTTATGTGTGTGTGTGTGCGCGCGTGTGCGTGCATGCAAGAAATTTACAAAATTAAATCATTTGATTGTATGAATACTTCATCATTGATTAAGATAAATATTAAATGCCAATTGATAGCTCACAAATATTCAAATTAGAATACGTAATAAGATATCATATACATAAATAAGAAAATCATCACAATGGAAAAATCAAATTTTAGTTCATGATTCAATGTTTACAACAAATTAAAATGAAAAAATTGTGAAGGACCTCTCTATTAGGGCCATTTAAGGGTTTAGAAACAAAAAAAAGAAACATTTTTCTTTTTTAAAGTTGAAAAAACATCAGCTTTGATGCATCCTGCATGCACCTAGGAGGCACATCATAGGTTTGCAGATGCGTTGAACACATTCAAGATTCTAATGCAAATGAGAAAATTATTACAATGGGAAAATAAAATTTTACTTCATTATTAATGCAGTGAGAATCCACAGATACCCTACTAGAGGTAATCTAGATCCCAACAAACAAATACATAGTGGAAAATGAACAAGAGGAAAGAGATTCAGATCTAGAGAGACAATATTTCTTATATTTGAATCAAGAAGTTTACATCTAACATGCCTGATTCTATGACATTCTGGGCTACAACCATTACAAAGAAGAATCCATATTTCCAAGAAAAAAATATCTCTAGACTTAAATACAAACTTTTATCTCAAAGCTACTCCACGCTAAGACTCCTCAACTAAAATGACTTCTACATGACTCTCTTCACCCCCTCATTGAATAATAATGCGTAAGAGTCTACCCAAGACCCCTTAAATACTTGCATAGCTACAAGTTAGCCTGTTACAAATTAGCAACTAAATAAACCATTACATTAAATGCATAACCAAGCCACAAGTCGACTCACAACAAATATTAAATACCTATCATAAACTTAAATGCAAAGGTCAGCTCCAACTAGAACTAAACATAGACAACACGATCAATGAAGGACCAAGACATGACTGACCATCAGAAGAATCACTAGTTTAATTGGCATACAAAGAAATTAGTCATCAAGGAAAATTGGTTCAAACTAAACTTGGTCATAACTGCAACTCGATCAATGCTATAACTCGACACCAACATCAACTCAGTCGATACAAGAATTATAACTTTGTCAATATAGGAACTTAGCATCATCTAAAATTTAGTTAGAGCTTAGAAAATATTGAAATAATGCAATTTGGATGATACTTTATCTTGGTCAAGACTTCCACTCAGCTAATAGACAAAACTGACCAACTTGGCATATGAAAGATCACTTGGTCGATAATGAGTAGAGTGACTTTTAATGACATTTGACAACCACTGACAGAAAAGAGTATGAAAGTTAAGAAACCAAGGATGTCCCTACATCATACTACCAAGGCAAATACAAAAGACCTCAGATGCTCCTGCATCATTCTCCTTAGGTAAATAGAAAATTGTGTCCCACACTTTGATTCCAAAAGAAAATTTTGCATTTAGCTTCATCTTCACCAAAGGTTTCCAATCCATCAAGGATAAAAGGTCAAATCTGAAAATCAACCATCTATGTTTCATCCATCCGAAAATTAGAATCTTACCCAACCAATCAACATACTCACTCAACTGAAAATCACAATGCTCCATCAACAACTTATTGTCACCATCATCCATAACAACATCCTCATACATATAAACTAGATCAACAACAATATCACAAACCTACTTAGCAACAACATATGAGCTCAAATCCATAATAGCAATAGCATATAAATCGATGAGAGAAATAGTATGCATATTCATTCCTCTAGAAACAAGTAAATTAGAAATATCATCAAAATCCACATCAGTAGCAACATCCATATCCTTCAGCTTCTCAGTAGAAACATATAAGTTTAGGTCCATATTAGTAACAAAAAAATAATGTAAATCCACATCAATAACACTTCTGAAACCCTGAACCACATTACTAGAAAATAAATTGCTCTTCTTATCATGAGCAACATCTAGATCAATAACATCCATAATAGGAGGAACATTTAACTCTCACATCTATATCAACACTAACATCATCCTGACTAATAGAACCTTCCAATTCCTCACCAACATAAGTGAAAATTTCCTCCTCAACAATCTCATTGTGCACAACAAGATGCCCTACGATTTCCATGTTAGATCTATCCATCTTCTCATGAAAACCAAAAGATACCTCATCAAATTTGGAAAAATCATCATGCACTTCCATGATCTATCTTCTTCTCTTCATAATCTCTTTAATTGGCCAAACAAACTTCTTTCTAATCCTCAAATGCCAACTAAAATCAGACTCCTCCAAATCATCAATCCTTTCATGTAATTCATCCCAAAAAGAATCATATTCATTTCTCTCAATATCATCAATATGTCTTCCATGGTCTTGCGCTAATTCAATAGCTTCTACTTTGGCTGTAATTTTCCTCAACATGTCAAATAACTCTAGATCAACATTCCTCCTTACACAAACCCTCTTTCCATATACAAATAACAATAAAATAGAGAGTCCTCTACAAGTGTAGGCCAATTCTATAGATTTTCCACCCTACACCAATTCACCAACAAGATAGGACTTCCAAAATAAACTCTTCTTTGATAAACTTCACCAAGAAAGGTCCTAGAACAAATTTCCTCACACTTCAGTGATCTATTTGCACACTTAGGAACAACTATACTTTGATACCATCTAATGCAATGAGAATCCACAGAGACCCCTACTAGAAGTAATTTGAATCCCAACAGAGAAACACACAACAAAAAATGAACAAGAGGAAAGAGATTCAGATCTAGAGAGACAATATTTCTTATATTCAAATTAAGAAGTTTACATCCAACACACCTGATTGTATGACCTTCTAGGTTACGACGTTTAAAAAGTAGAATACATCTTTCTAAGAAGAACAAATCTCTAGACTCAAATGAAAACTTTTATCTTCAAGCTACTCCACAATAAGATTGCTCAACTAAAATGACTTCTTCATGACTCTCTTCATCTCCTCATTGGATAATATGCCTAAGACTCTACCCAAGACAACCTTAAATACTTGCATGAACATAGTTTATCCTATTACAAATTACCAACTAAATAAACCCTTACATTAAATGCATAACCAAGCCACAAGTCGGTTCACAAAAAATATTAAATACATATCACAAACTTAAATGCAAAGGTCAACTCCAACTAGAACTAAACAAAGGAAACTCAATCAATAAAGGAACAAGACATGATTGACCATTAGAAGAATTGCTAGCTTACTTGAAATAAAAACAACTCAGTCATCAAGGAAACTCAGTTAATACTAAACTTGGTCAAAATGACATCTCGGTTAATACTGTAACTTGACACCAACAACAACTCAATTGATACAAGAACTCAACATCATCTCTAATTTAGTCAGAGATTGACAAACACTAAAATAATGCAACTCAATTGATACTTGAACTCGATCAATACTTCCACTACCCCAAAAGACAAAATTGACCAACTCAACATATGAAAGATCACTCGGTCGGTACTAAATAGAGTGAATTTTAATGGCACTTTGCAACTAGTAAAAAGAGTAGGAAAATTAAGAAACCAAGGATGCCCCTACATCAATTATTCGATGTTTATAATAAATTGAAATGAAAATGGTGAATAAGCTCTCTATCAAGACCATTTTAGGGTTTAGAGAAAAACAAATTTAATTCTACTCATGTTTTAAGTTGGAAAAATACCATTTTAAACATTTTCTAGCAATCTGGGCCCTAGATGCTCGAAGATGCATCGTGGATGCACTTAGGAGGCACATCACAAGGCTGCAGATGCATTATGGATGTGTTGGAACACATTGACAGGGCATCCACAACCTATTGATGCACTTCTTGGGTATATCTAAAGTGTACCAACATTTGCATCTACCTCCACAAGCACTTGCATCTGCCTTTAGGCCTGCCAGTAGAGAATCAGTAACTAAGACCAAACTATGAAAAATATACATGTAAATCAACAATCTCCTAAGAAAACTAAAAAATAATTTTCCATGTATCTTATAAATTTATCCAACCTATTACAAGATATTCTATTACTGATAACTATTGATGTATAAATTTATAATACTAACAAGTATTCATTATATATTTATATTCTATTACAAAACCTACATTCTGGATTTACTTGAATCAGTTTATTTTTAAATTTATATTATAATTCTATCCAACATATTAAAAGATATTCTATTAATGATAACTATTGATGTTATAAATTTATAATACTAACAAGTATTCATTATATATTTATATTCTAAAACAAAAAATACATTCTTGATTTACTTGATTTAGTTTATTTATAAATTTATATTCTATTAAAAAAACTATATTCTTGATGAACAAACAATTTAGTTTTGGGAAATTCCTTCCCTTCAAGATGAGCACGGGGATTGGGATCATAGTTCCTAAACTTAGACATGGCATGAACTACACAATCTAATTTTTGACTTTGACTTAGGCTTGATAAATTGAGAAAGTTGTGAACTATAGAGATGTTTTAAGGGCTAAAAGCTTTTTCTATCTATTCTTCACTAAATCAGCTTTAAAGATATAATGAGATAATAAAGCACAAGCTACCTTGATTACTTACATGAGTCGACATCAAGCTTAATCACTTACAAAATTCTACATAAAGAAAATGACTTAAAAATAAGATTTTGAGATTCATAAAACATCATTTTTAAATACATAAATATTCTTAAATTATTCAAGGTGTGTAAGACTTATGGACTATGATACTCATGGAAAACAAAACAAAATTATAAACCTATTGTGACAACAAATCATCCCCTCAAATTTGTAGAAAGTAAAAAATAATTGAAAGGTTAGTGTTCATGTGTAATGATGCATAAAAATGATAAATTGAGAAATCTTGATTGTAGGATCTCAAATCAATGCGAATTTGGGTAGAGGAAGTGAAAATGAAAGTAAATAAACTAATTTTGTTATGTCTAACATTGTAAGCCAAGCCATTTATTATGATTTCATTTTAGATATATTGAAGTCCATGATTTTTTGGAAAAGACAAGACCTCCATGATTTCATTTTAGACTTATATATTAGACTATATGAACACTAGTTACACAATTTTAGGGTCTCGACCAAAGAATCTCATTGATCCTAACTTGACTTTTACACTAACATGTACAACCTTAGCGAAAGATGCAATAGACTTGTAGACTAAGCATTGCTTCTTCAAGATAAGATATAACACATTCTTTGAAATAATAAGTGTAGTACATTGTTGTAAACATATGAAATTAACTTCACTAATACTCATCTAGAATTGTAGACCATCATACACCATAAAAAAAAACTTATTCAATTAGGATTCAACAATGAATATATATATTTTCAAACCTTACTAAAAAGATAGTAATATTTAATTATTTAATTATTTTTATTATATACAAGATACTACTAATTCTTGTATGTTTATATTTGATATAATTTTATAGCCCAGATATTTTCCTGTGAAGAAAGTTCATGCCTAAAAATATGAACCCACAACAAAATATGGTGACAATTGGTAGATTGTGGAATTAGTTCAAAGGAAAAGGTGATAGAAAATGTTATTTTCCTTGCAAAAAATGCAATGGCTTAAGGAATCAATGAATTCTAATCATAACAACTCAGATACATTGTATGCAACATGATCACATTGAAGGGGGAAAGAATTTTTTTCCTTTGGTGAATGTGGATTTTGAACTAGTGGAACATGGAGGTGTTAATATTGAGGTATAAGGTAATACTCCCATGGAAGAAGATGATCCCGAGGCAGAGAACACAATTGAATATGTTGGTATTGGCATAGCTGATAATGTACCAAATAACATGATTAAAGAAGATGTTATTGATGCAATTGATGAAGATGATGAAGACAATGAAACTAGTGTATCTAATGATGATGATGAAGATAATCTTGATATACCTATATTTGAAAAGGCATACAATCCTTTGTACCAAGGCTCCCAAACAACACTTCTCTCTATTGTATTATTGCTGGTAAATTTCAAGGTTATGAATGGTATAGTCAATGTGGCAATCTCGCATATGCTAAGGTATAGTGTCATTTTCTATGTTAGCATACCATTAATTTTCTTTACATTAACAATTTATTTTTCCATAGCTTTATAGGTGAGTTTTTTTTACCACCATCAATCATTCTACCTCGCTCTTACTGAGAACTATTGCCATTATGAAAGATATTGAAATGGAGTATCAAACAATACATGCATGTCCCAATGATTTTTTGGAATTCTTTAGAATAACTGAGAGGGGGGTGAATTAGTTATCTAAGGTCCAGATGTACAAATAAAACTTTTCATAGCTTAGTGAACTCATATCCATAAAACATATTCATCATGTATGCATCCATTAGATCATACTTTCACTTAAACTTGTAGGTTATTGTGAAATCAACTTCGTAGAAATGTAAGTATGAAACATAATAGATTCAATAATACATTTGACACAATGAATTTATGTGGAAACCAAATTTTGGAAAAACCACCAGTGACATGCTACTCATTCTCATTCTTTTGAAGTGATGCCCTGTGAAAGGCCAACCCTATTAAAGCTTACAATACACACTGTTAAATGTGATCTAGTTAGAGGATTTCAATCACCATATTAAGAGTGAGCCTTGTTAGAGGACTTTAGATCATTCACTTGGAATGTCATCCAGTTAAAGGATTTACAAATGATTGTTAGGTCAATCTTGATCCAAAATGTTTACCCTAGATTGGTAGAATGATTAGAAAGTAACAGTAAGGCTTGATCTTATAACAATTTACAACTCACTTGTAGATTATAGATCTTTGTTTCAATCCTCCATTCTACTTTTCTTTCACACACTTCATCTTTGATAGCTTGTTCACCCTTCAAGCATTCATACCCTTAAGCCTTCTTTCTTTGCTTGCCAATAACAGTCTCTTCTATTTAGTCTCTGAATGAAGAAATACCTTAGACCTCTTGTTTAACTCAGGTTCTCCAAAAGTGATCAAATTTTCTTAAGAGCAGTCATCTCTATAAACATAAAATTAAGATTGTTTTTTGTTCATCCTCTATCATCCATTTTAGGGTTAGGTAGGATTTAATGAATCTACCCATCTTTTCATTTTAGTCCCTTCTAGAAACTTATCCTTCAATCCTCTTTGAATTCACCTCAAAATGGCTTGCCATGAACTCTATGCCACCAAGTAATAATAGTTATCTTCCACATGCTACACAAAATTCAAGAAAACAAAATAGTCACCCAGATTCGTCAAATCCATGATTTAACATGAATGCTACGCTAAACATCAATATGTTGTCACTCAATTTCCATACTGTTCTTCCACTCATAATCAACTAGATGACTTTTAAAACACTTAAGTTTATTGGTACTTGGCATCAACTAAACTTTACTTAGCTTACACTATATCACTTGGCATTCAATAAAATTTTGACATTGCTTAGCTCCAACTATTTTTTTTCTCATCTTGCACTAATTTTTTTTAGAAGCTACTATCCACTTGGTCAAGCTTGGTAGACTCAATTCTTCTTACTTGTTCTTGTAGACTTTGTTAGTGTATCCAACCTTTACAACCTTAAGTAGATAATCAATGCACTATATCATCACTATCTTAACTAATTTTTTTACTCCTTTTTCATACCATAACTCAATTTTTTTTTCTAGGTTCTTTTGTTATCTCATTTGATCAAAACCTCCTTATCAATCAAACAAATGATAGTACTCAAAATAATTAAGCAATTGGCTTATCGACAATTAACAAGTTTGAGATTAGTGACAAAACAATGATTGACACACATTCTCATACTTGTATCAATTTGTTTTCAACATGATCATATTATATATTATACACAACATGAATTTTTAGTACAATTCCATGATTTTCACATTAGTAGATATCAATCATATCAAATAACCAATATAGTACCTCACAAGATTCTTCGGTACATTCCCATTATTCCATGTCTGCAATGATTATTCAGGTGCATTAGCTTGGCACAATTTATGGATTACCATGCACACAATAGAAGTCAACATGACATTAGGTGAATGCCTATGTATGGTTCTTCATTAAATGACATAGAAGATAGGTGGCCATTATTTAAATAAGAACTTCATAATCTGAAGCTTTCATTGGCAATAGACAATGTCAATCCATTTGGAGAGATGAGACATATTTACTTAGTCTGTCCTATTTTTGTTATTAGCAATAACATTTCTCCTTGGATATCTGTAAAGAAGGAGCACATAATGTTGGCAATGATTTTACCATGTATTTTTCCATTTAATTTTTATATAAATTAATTTATAACCATAGTATCAAAATGGCCATAATAATTATGTTTTGTTTATGTTCATTCAACTGGGTAAGTACCAAGTGAAAGATATGCATGTATATATTGAGCCCTTGATTGATAAGTTGTTGGAGTTAAGGAATGGGGGCACTATGTATGACATCTCTAGACCAATTGATGAATGATAATTCAATTTCATAGCAATGGAAATCAGATTAATACAATTTGGCATTTTTTCTTGAATCAAATAACAATGGAAATTAGATTAATATAAGTACCATTCCTTAGTTATTAATGCAGCAACGAAATGATGCCTTGTTTGAAGACATAAAAAATACTAAATTTTCCATAGGATTTGCTACAAACATAAGCACTCTCATATCAAAGAAAGGTGATTTTGGGTCAGGGTTGAAAGTGCATGATTAGCATACCTTTCTCAAGGTAAGTCATATTCTTCTCTATTCACAATAAATTTCTAAAACATCATGTACTTTTGATTATTTTATTTTATAGTTATTGCAGTACATTCTAACTCTATCTATCCCACACAATTTCAACAACATGAGTGTCAAACAAGTTATATATGATCTTGGGAAATGCATGAGGTTAGAAGTGTTATTTGTTTAGACATTATTTTTGCATCTTGCTCTTCTTTTTTTGTAATTTTTTATATAATTTTTGTTGAGTCTTATTAATATGTTTTTGTATGATGAATATCTTCTAGGTGGTTTTCATCTAAAGAAATTCATAAAAAAAGACATAAATCATTGCAAGAAAAAAATCCCTCTGCTTTTGTGTGAGATGTAAGAGTGTCCACCTTCAACTTTTTTCAATGCACAAGAACACTACCTCATACATCTAGTTGAGGAAATTGGATTGTGTGGACCTATACCAACTAGGTCAATATGGATGGTTAAGAGGCACTTAAAATTTTCAAGGGCTTGGTTTGACAAAGAGCATGTCGTGAGGGGTTCCATGGTCAAGGGATAGATGGTATACCAGACCATGGTGTACATTAGTGAATATCTTTCCAAGTTTGCATCAAAGATCCATGTAGATCACATTTGGGATCTCAACTCCATTACTAGATTCAAAGGGGAGTATTTGTCAACGAAAGGTAGATTGAGGAAAGTGAGAGGTAATTATAAGATGTTATTGTAGTTAATTAATTCTTATCCATCATCAACATAAGCTTTTTCTAACTGGTCTATTTATTTTATATAGTTGCTCATGAGTGGGATGCACTTCATTTGTATATTACAAACAATATTGATTGGATGATGGTATAGATTGAACAACCTCAACAAAATGGTCACTCATTAACATGGGAAGGTTTTTCTTCATTGGTTAAAGAAGCTCATTGTAATGGAAATTGCAATGTTGCACCAATGGTAATTGATCTAGCAAATGGGTTATGAGGTGGAAAGGTATCTATAAGTTAATATATCATGATCCATTTTTTTAATATCAACTCATGGATGGATGCATAATTTTGACATGTTTGAAAAATAATAGGTCAAGTACCACAGAACTATTTGCTACAATGATTATAAATTTTGCATAAAAAAGGCTAATGACTCTAAGAGAACTTGTGATTCTAGGATAAATTCATTTTTTGAGGTCACCAATATTTCATCTAGAAATGACATGCATACTCAACAATATGAAAATATATACAATGTCATTTTGAACGATATAATTGAGTGCAACTTTAATTCATTCATACTAGTTCTATTCATTGTCAAATGGTATAGGCTACGACTGAATCAAAATGATCTTGATAAAAATATTATTGAATATGATAATAGATTTAAAATGATTAATACAATGTCATTTGAGCTAGTTGGAAATGAGCCCTATGTTCTTCCAAGCCAATGTGAGCAATTTTTTTATTTCAATGTTCCACTTAAATCAGGTTGGTCATTTTTCATTAGGCACAATCTAAGAGGAATATCGGTAAAGTATAATGTAATTGAAGAAGAAGATACCAAGGAAGTGGAAGACAAAGTAGATGATGATGACAAAGATGAAAAAGGAGATGATGATGGTGAAGATGTTCATGATGATGATGGTGGTGGTGGTGGAAATGATGATGATGGTGGTGATGGTGATGGTGATGGTGATGGTGATGGTGATGATGGTGGTCATTGTGATGAATTGGATGATGATGACAATAATGATGATGAGATGGATGAAGAAGATGATCAATTACATAATAAATGGAAATGTATTGGGTGCTGATTAGGTGTAAATATCTGTCACGATGCTCAATTATTAGTGATGATTACTTATAATATGTTTTTTGTAGAGGTAATAAATTATACAATGATTATGATGTATGCATATTATTCATGTTATGTTCTATGTAATTTGTAGCATAAGTATCATGTAATTTGTAACTAACTTAAGACACATGATTTACATATGCAGGAAACTATACCCCTTTGACAAGGATCATATGAAGGAACATGAATCAAGAGGTATAAATTTATTACATGCTTTCTTTCTCTTTACCTTAAACATTAGCTTTAGGAAAACTTCATCAATATTAGTCTCATTTTATAGCAAACTATTTTGCTCCTTCAACTATATGTCTCATTTGATGGGCTAAAGGTGCTACCAAATAGGTATCTATCACATTTATCTTCCTCGAGTGAGGAAAATGTAAGAATAGAAGAGGATAGAGAGACATGTAGTAGGTCTATGAAAGAGATACAAAATAGAGGTCAAAATATTAGAAGAAAATTGAATAAATGCATGCAATTTTTCCTTTCTCAAGAAGGGTGATGTTCTTATGATGATAAAACAAAGGGTGGCATCAAGGTTCCCTTGAGGTACACACATATTCAGAAAGAATGGATACCCAATGAATTACCTCCAATTAATACTAATTTTTATGTTAATGAAAAGATGTATCACATAGCTCCATCATCATTACATTGTTTGGGCCTATTTTCCATGGATGGCATAAAGGTCATTTATAAAAAAAGTTGTTGAATTGATGGAGTATGTAAGACCTTATTACAATTATAATAATTGGATGCAGATAGTTCAATATAAAAGTATGCATAGGTACGCACTATCACCAAATTATCTATGATGGAAAGAAAATGATCAAAGTAAAAGACTTGTTGTGTACATTGATGGGAGACCAAAAGCAATAGGGAACATTACAGGTTTTATAAATAGTATGCGTCCTAGCTTAATTAATCAATGACCCAATTACATTTTTGAGATGCATGAGGGAAATCATGGTTTTGTATGTGCAATAAAATCAATAGTTTAGGGGAAGAGTTGACAATATATTACCATTTGAATCACATAGATACAAAGAAAGTTACTATAATGGAACTTGTAAGTATTATATATGTATATTTAAACTAATTACTTCCAATTATAACTCCAATATACAATATACATTTTATTAATAAGTTTTTTCCTAAGTCAACTATTCCTTTCATTATGATGATGTTTTAATATATATTCTTCATCATAGGGAGACATGGTAGATCCATCAAATGACAAAGGCAAGGATGTTGCTCCCACCCCTTCTTTAGCATAGGTAAACCTATTGTATAAAAATTTGTGTAATTGTAATTTTATAAAATGTCATAATATTATGTTATTTGCATTAAGGTTTTGGACTTGTTTTGATTGTTTTACTGATGTTTATTTCGCAATTTGATGCTTAGGGAAAGGGAAACAAATATATTACACAAGATAAATTATTTTTTGATATGGAAACCATAGTATTATGCGATGATGACATTGCATATACTCATGACCCTATAAACATTTGTAAAAAGAGCCTAAAAAATATCAATCTAAAAATTATTGCGCTTATGATATATTCAAATCCAATCGAAGAGAAAGAGATGATAGTAAATGAATTGTGTGAGAGAGAACATTGTCTGGAATTAAGCAACAATAAATCTTTAGCTAGGACAATAGTTCAATAAAGATTTATGTATTATACTAATTTATGGATCATGGAAAAACTATGTATGTGTTTTTACAATTTTATTTTAGAACTCACTAAGTTGTTCCACTTGATGAGTGTACTAGTGTAGCTCCTACAGGTATGTGATTTCAATTTTCAATCATCAGAAGGGATATAATTTCATCATTATTGTTATTGATAGTTTTGTATTACTATTGTCATGTTTTTTCAATCTATATTTAAAAAATACAATACATTGTGTGTGTGTGTGTGTGTGTGTGTACACCTCCTTCGATGAGGTTAGTGAACACTTTGAGATTATTGACTACAAGATCAGAAACAAGGAGCATGCAAATATCCACACCTATTGTAATTAGAGTTGGTAAAGCCTTATTTTTCTACATTTTGTTATGTGTTAAATATGATTTGATTTGTACTTTTTTGTTCATTTGATCATAGTATGACATTGATTAACTTTGTGCACTGATAGGTACACCTTCTCATGATAATAGAATAGATACCAGTACTGGTGATAATTTGCCAACCTTTCCTAGAGCATCCAATGTTACTTCTACTAGGTCATTGGAGGCATCATTGTTGATGGCTGAGAAAGATATGATTCTCTTAACATTTCCTAAGCTTTTGGGTACTTTAAAATTGTAATTATTTAGAGTGTAATTGTAGTTTACTTATTCATAACTCATTTTTGACTAATGATCCCGTGATGATTTTGAAGGAAATGTTTTTTTTAATGATTTAACATTGAAGATATTTGGGCCAATATTACACAAAAGGTATGTAGTTTCGTATAATTAGTTGCTACACTTTTTGTTCATCCATTTGTTTTAATATTTTCAAGGTACATAGCTTGATCTAAATTTTTTATTGAACAATTTTTTTTTTGTTAAAAGGTGGAATGAGCAAGACCCTGAATTAAAATATCAGCTCATAAAATCTCTAGAGGATCTCTTTGGTCAAAATATTTTGAACAGAGTACAAATTCTTAAAAAAGATTCCAAACATCTAAAGATTGTGAGAGACCAATACAGAAGGGTTTTAAAGCTCAGCCCAAAGTATGAACGTCCTCCTATGGTTCTAGAGCTGAAGTGGAATGAAATCATTGAAGATGCAAAAGAAATAAGACTAAAAGATAAAAAAATTTAACCCACCACCAGAAAAAAATTGGTATGTGGTAGTATTAATGTAATTATGCACAAATTAGTGATGCAGGAGCATCTTGCATGGGAAAATTATTGAAAAAAAAAAAATTTGAAAAAAAAAAAAACAAAAATATTTGTCATTCCATTTATCAAGGTGTGTGGGTAGAATTCTAGAAAGTTATGAATATTTTAGAAAGTTGTGAATGTTGTAGAAGGTTATGGAAGTTGTAGAAGGTTGTGGAGGAATTCTAGAAGGTTGTGGATAAGTCATGTATTGGGTGGTAAGTGCCTATTTAAGCAAGGCATATGAGCATTTCTAATCAAGCTTGAGAAGAAGGTGAAAGCTTGAGAAGTGGAAGCTTGAGAAGGAGAAGCTCGGGAAGTAGAAACTTTGGAAGGAAAGCTTGGGAAGGTGAAAGTTGTGGAAGGTGAAGCTTGGAAAGCTTGGAAGGCTTTAAGGTGTGAAAGAGGAGGAAGTGAAGAGTGAGTTTTCTTGAGTCTGTGGACAAAGCACCGAATGTGAGGCAGTTTACAATAGGATTATGGTGGAGTTGAGAGTGTGTAGACAGAGCGCCGAACGTGAGGCAGTTTACACTTGGATCTTGGATAAAGTTGGAGAAGAGCTAGTGACTGCGGTTTAGAAACAAGGAGGTTGCTTGGTGGCTTGCGAGCACAAGTTAAGATCTCAGAGGTTTCTACCAGAGTGTGGATCTAGACTAGCTTAGGGTGGTGTGGCCATTCATCAGTGGTATTAGAGCAATACTTCATCACACTAGTACATCTGAGACCATTTTTTGACCATTATTGGTCGAAATTTTGACCCACTTTTCAACCAAAATTTGACCAAATTCGACCAACCCATTGGTCAAAAATTTTTCGATCGAAATTTCGACCAATACTTTGGTCGAAAAATGTCCATAGCCATTGTGCAAGTTTTGTCAGGAATTGGTCGAAATTTTGACCAAACAAGGTAGAAATTTTGA
Organism: Cupressus sempervirens; assembly: GCA_028749045.1. Lineage (NCBI taxonomy): Eukaryota > Viridiplantae > Streptophyta > Pinopsida > Cupressales > Cupressaceae > Cupressus > Cupressus sempervirens. The sequence continues at coordinate 475,434,258 of CM053789.1, read as the reverse complement.
CCAATGACGGTCGCAAATTTTGACCGTTGAAGGTAGAAATTTTGACCAATGAAGGTCAAAAATTTTGACCATTGAAGGTAGAAATTTCGACCAATGAAGGTCAAAAATTTTGACCATTAAAGGTAGAAATTTTGACCAATGAAGGTCAAAGATTTTGACCATTGAAGGTAGAAATTTTGACCAATGAAGGTAGAAATTTCTACCAACGCGTGTGTGTAAATTTGTTTTTGGCATTCTATAAAATAGTTCACATGCCTTGCGCATGATATGAGATTTTGCATGCATCCTGCACTCTCTCATCTGGCTAATGATGGATTACGGAGAGTGATCTAAAATGATGACGCTAAAACACATACAATCAAATCCAAAATGAACTTGCATTACAAATGGATTGTGGAAATCTGATATTGTTGATTTTGCATGCATGTCTACCAGGACAGTCACAACTTAAACATATATATATATATATATGTATATATACATATATATATATATACATATATATATATATATATATATATATATATACATATATATATATATATATATATATACATATATGTATATATATATATACATATATATATATATATATATATATACATATATATATATATATATATGTTTAAGTTGTGACTGTCCTGGTAGACATGCATGCAAAATCAACAATATCAGATTTCCACAATCCATTTGTAATGCAAGTTCATTTTGGATTTGATTGTGTGTGTTTTAGCATCATCGTTTCAGATCACTCTCCGTAATCTAGCATCAACCAGATGAGAGAGTGCAGGATGCATGCAAAATCTCATATCATACACAAGGCATGTGAACTATTTTATAGAATGCCTAAAAAAATATCGACAGTAACTAATATGCTTCTTCATTAATATGCCTGATACAATAAGAAAACTTGGCAACTGTGCACAACAAGTTATACGCTAAAAGGAAATCATTTAGGAGATACAGAATTTGAACAACCATATGTTAAGATTCTATAATTTTTATCACTTGCCTGAGTCCGACAGTTGAGAATAAGTTCATCATCCTCCCTACAATATGTTCCAATGGCCTGCACATCCACAAAAGTTCCAGCATCTCAAATTTGTAGAATATGAATTGTCCCTCTCCAAGTCAGCTCGCCAAGTCACTCCCACTCAGTCACCTCAGTGAGTTGACTCTTTCAGTCAGCTCACCAAGTCTACTGTTCAAGTACACACGCCAGGTCGGCTCACCAAGCCAACCCACCAAGTCATGTCACCAAGTTGACTATTCGAGTACGCTCACAAAGTTGACTCTTTAAGTTCGCTCATCAAGTCACCCCACTAAAGTGCCTCATCAAGGTCAGTCTTTAAGTCCACTCACCAAGTCGCTGCACCAAGTCAACTCACCATCTCGCCTCACCAAGTGGACTTGCTAAGTTAGCTCGCCAACTTGCCCCACCAAGTCAAGTGTTCAAGTATACTCACCAAGTTGACTCTTTGAGTTTGATCATCAAGTAATCCCACCAAAGTGCCTCATCAAGGTCAATCTTTAGGTCCACTCATCGAACTTTCTCACCAAGTTAGCTCATGTCTCTAAGTGGCCTCACTAATTCGGCTTGCCAGCTTGCCACACCAAGTTGCCACTTTAAGCCCATTCACCATGTTAGATCGTCAGGCCAGCTCCCCAAGTCAGCTCACCAAGCTGACAATTGAAGTATGCTTACCAAGTCAACTCTCTAAGTTCACTCACCAAGTCTGCCCCCTAGGCCAACTATCCAGGTCAACTCACCAAGTCACCCCCACTTGCCCCACCAACTCACCACTTTAAGTTGACTCACCATGTTAGCTCACCAGGCCGACTCCCCTAGTTAGCTCGCCAAGCTGACAATTCAAGTACGCTCACCAAGTCAACTCTTTATGTTCGCTCACCAAGTCTGCCCCCTAGGTCAACTCATTAAGTCACAAACTTATCTTATCTTGTGTAAACATGGTTGTTAAGTTTTTTTTTTGCCAAGTCTTGTACTTGTGCTTATCTAGCATTGTAGGAGATGTTCATACTCTTGACTAACTTATTTGGGCCTAGAATGACCAAAAATAATAATTCCAAACTCCTTTTTCCAATCGCTTTCCAAACTAGTAGTATATTTCTTTGCAGCCCTTTTTGTAATTAGCCCTCCTATGTAGGTTTCTGATGATTATCTTGCAAACTTTCTTAACAACCTATAAGACAAACAACAATTTAGGATACCCATTTGGACTATGTAAAGGGTTTTGCTGGTTTAAACCTTTGATACTGCCTATAAAACACATTTGCCAAAAATAAGGGTTTTGTGGCTTTACAAAGATCTTTGCAGTATCCTGCAATGCTTTTGACCACTAATGTCAATAAGTCATAATATTAGTAACAATTATGAAGCTATTAGTTACTGATACTAACTCAAATAAAAACCAATGCACCAAAGAAGACCTATGAAGTATACTTAAGAGTGCCCTCAGCTATTTTTAATACATTTGAGGACACAGAGGAATAGAAAAG